>JAPJYX010000031.1:20000-2520000 GCA_030503985.1 Himalopsyche tibetana
TAGCCAACCAATTATTGCAAATGTTGTTTTACTACCGACCGCTTATCGCGTTATCGCGTATTTATATAAAATGAGGCATCGATGTCAGTAAGATATTATGTTTTTTTTTGAGAATAGTATTCGAGGATACATAAATTATTATTTTTACTTTGTACACGTCAATCCGTTTTTGTTCTACTTTGAGGATCTTTTTTATTTAGTTGAATTTTTTCTTTTCTGTTTTATTTAATAGAGACGGAACTAGCGATCGAATATTTTTTTTCTTCTACAAAAGGTCCAAAAAACTATGATATAAGAATAATCATAAACATTGTATCACCCATATTAAAATAGATATTTAAGAAAATGTGGGTATTGGGGTCGCATTTTTTGAGCTTAGAACAGGAAAAGATATCAAACATTACTCATTACTAATGTTTGATAATCATTTTCCATTGAAAAACAAAATCTTTTAATAATCAAGTGATTATTGATAAAATAAAAATTGAATCAAATATGAAACAAATTGAATCGGAAAAGCAAAAAGCAATTGTTAGGAGTTGACAAGAAAACCAATATATCTGCATTATTATTAAGTACAGAAAAAAAGAGTAGTAATAACGAAACATTTTTTTTTGAATAATTGAGAGAACATTGATTATAAAATTTCTGAACCATATGACATCAGTTATTCAGACTCATCATTAGATGAATTTATTAAGCACTTCACTGATGACGAACTTGCATTGTTAAATTTTGACAACATATATTTTTTAACATAGGTATTTCCGATTTTGAAATTTATGTCCATTCAGCTCGATTTAATGAAAACATGATTTTTACATTAAAATGACATTAAAGTTGCTTTCATCACTTAATTTTACGCTTTATATTGATTGGAACATAACCTTACATCATTAGTAATTATTTTATTTTTTAATAATTTTTTTACTGCAACTTTTGGTGGCTGATAATTGGAAAAGTGGCCAATAATTCTAGATTTCTGCCCTTTTTTGGTTTATTTTTTTGCAAGTGCAAACTTTATTTTTTTACATCTTTCGATAATTGATTATCATCACTAAATAAGCAATTTAACGTATGGTATTTTTTATTTCAACTTTCTAGTGATACGTGTCCACAAATCAAGAACATAGTTGAAAAAATCCTGAAGTTATAACTATAAGCTATAAGAAGCTATAAGTTATAGCTAATAATTGTATGTTTTTCCCTAATATTTTAACGACAAAATATTTAAACATTACTACTCAATTGAGATAAAGGAGACTCGAAGAACTTTGACGATACCGCGCCTTTGTACTTAAGACATATAAATTAAACCAGCAAAGTCTTATCTTATGTCTCAGACGTTGTTCATTTTCTACAAACATCTCACAATTTTGGCAGTTTTGGGTTTTTTGATGTATTGAATTTAGATTTTCAATAAACAAACCCCCAAAAAGAAATTTCATGCTTTATTTAATGTAATCCATATAAATCCATATATATGTAAAGCTTTATAAATATAAAATTTTATTTTTCATGAAGGACGGGGTGACATGGATGGTTTCCTTGAAGATATTGAGTAAAAAACTATTTCAGTGATGTTTTATAACAATAGAAAGGGGCGGCTATAACGGTAAAATATAGTACATTTATGTGTCTCTTGAATACTTGTACTTTTTGAGATACGAGTTTGTAGAAAATCACCTACGACTGAAAAGAATGTCATTAAATTTAGCATGTGTTGCAGCAAAATTAACGGAGGTGGAGTTTCGGCCCGCCCTATCATTCCTCAAAAGGGGGAAGAATGCTATTTTTACATTTTTAAATCATGTATCAAAATACAATTTACAAATAACAATTCCATACATAGTTTCAATCAAATTGATTAATTTATTTTGAACAATTTTGGAAAAAGTGTTCCGAGTCAGATACCGTTTGATGTGAAAGTTTTTATGATGCAACTCGGCAATAAAATAGGTACCTATACAGGGCCGGCGCCGCCATACAGGCAAAATAGGCAATCGCCTAGAGCGCAAATCATTATGGGGCGTATAAATTGGGTAGTCAAATTATTTTCGACGTGAATACGTTTTTGAAATTGCTTCTTTAGGGAGGTCGTTCAAAAAAACGAATGATAACAAAATTTGGGGATACAGTTTGGTGCTGCAGCTTCATATCTAGCATCGCTATCCAAAATTTAATTGCACCACTGGAAAGCTAAAAAATCAAAGAATATTTTGGGGTTTGTAAAGACTGTGATACATCGCGAGGGGTGGAGGGGGAAACGCTGCTATTTTGAGGTAATTTTACTGCGTATCGAGATTTTTTATTTTGTATTATATTGACTCGGAGAAGTTACGATGTTCGTTTAAGTTTCAATCGTTAGATTTTGACAAAATCTATCGATTATAGATAAAACATTAGTGTAATATTATGACTGTGACTATAATTAGGTGTTAAAATATAAAAAAATATATCAAAAATTTGTAATGTAAAGCTATACGCGTCAAAAAGCCAAATCCAAATACAGAGATCGTATAAATCGTTGGAAAGGGCTTCTCAAGAGCAATCGAATGGTACCATTAAAACACTATATGACCGAGTCAAGCAGTGCTGGGAACTTAAAAAATTAATGCGGCCGAGCAGATCAACGACGGTGCCAGTACATTTGCAGCTGAGACGGTTGAAATTATGCAAGTAGATGCTGAAATTGCTTCTATATCGACACCGGACTGTTAAGGTATCGATTGTGTACGATCGTCATTTATGGAGACCTATTGGGCAGGAGCTAGTGCACGCTTCACTACGACGTTTGTCAACAATCCATTCGGACATAAGTGTGATCGTCTATGGTTTCTGCGCTCATTGAAGCCAACAAAAGAAAAAAAACTTACCGCTGCTTAGTAATACTTTTTCTGAAGAACCTTTGGCTAACCTTAAACTGTGTTGTACGTGTAAAAAAATACTGGACTCGGACAAAATGCCCACGTTGTCACGTTCGAACGGATTTGTGTATCCACGTAAGCAACACGGGTTCCTCACATTAGATCCGATTAGTGCACGTCGAGTATCACCGCGACTTCCATTCATGCAGATACGTAAGTTGCTTTACGACGGCAGCTATGGTATCATCGGACAAGTCATCAATGTACCAGTGGATGTAGGCACAATGGTGCTGCAGCTACCGCATCAATTGGACGATAATCAGGCGTTCAATGTTAACACAAAGAAGAACATGATACATAAATCTACGTATCTGAGCGGGGTGGTCAAAAAGACAGTGGTAAAAGCTTGGCTACAATTCTTATTTGGTCAACCATTGTATAAGCATTACAATATAACAGTTGACTTGGATTCGTTTAATGCTAAGACAATAACCAGTTTTGGGACAGCTAACGCCACCAGCGATGATCCGATTGAGCATCTACAGTGTGATAGAAGTGCACTGAAGTCGGAAGTTCTACTTGCGAGGCAGCACAATATGCTTTGAAATGAAGAACATTGTCTTGACATTGCTCCGGGCCAGCATTCAACACCACTGAACATTATTTATCAACTATTACGAGACGTATTCACCTACAACACACGGCCGTGTCCATGACATAGCCACACCCCATTTTTTATAATCTAATAACATATAATAGTCCATTTTTTATGCTTATATATTTTCATTATAATTATGTATCGTATTCGAAAAAGAGAAGTTGAACGACTGAGTAACAAACAATTCTCGTAAAAAACGTGTGTTGAGATACCTCCATTAAGAGGCCATATGATCGACATTGAGAGCGGTCATGCATTTAAAAAAAATATTCCAGTTTTTTAAAAAGGGGGCGCGCCAATAACTATTGCCTAGGGCCCCAAATAACCGCACGTCGGTACTGTATCTATATACATAAGCAAGGAGTTATGCACTTTTCGACTATTCCGCAGCAAATTCATATTCTTTGATTTGTTGTCATATGAAAAAATATTTTATCAGATAAAAATCTAATCACATATTATTTCAATTCGCTGTCATATTTTTATGCTCCAATTAAGTTTTATGAGGGATTTTTATTTTTCCTGTTCAACGATTTAGTCTTTTAATTGCTATCATATGTAAATTTTCACTGTGAAAATGTTACATTTTTATTTTATTGAAATGAAATGTTTTTATTAAAATTAGAGGATTTAACATTTTATTACGGTATTTCCGCCGTTTGAAATTATTTATTGATGTAAGCAGAAAAAAACAGCCAATATATATATTGTAGCCGGCTTCCTGCAGAATGGTCTATTTTACGTCATAGTTTCTCAACCTCTCTGAGCCCGTGGCCCCATTTGAGTTTCATATTTTTACGTGTTCTTCATACTCGCAATTATTAGTTTTTTAAGACTAGGGACACAATTATGTTGAGATCTCGGGATCGATGACTGGGAAAAGAGTGAGAAATTGGAAGATTTCAAAATTATTTTAAACTAGAACACCTTATTTTTTTATTTAGCTCGGTGACTTTTCAAATGTTGGGAATTGACAGATTGTACAGTTATTGAAATTTTCGCTCGATTGCCAAACATGGAAATTTTCGGATTTCTCAAATTTAAAATATTTGAGACGTTTTTTTAGCTCTCTGGAAAGTTTAAAATTTTTTGGTTGCTGACATTATAAATACCTGAGAATTTTCGGATTTTCCATTATTAAAAAAATTGGGACCTTAGTGTGCCCCCTGAAAATGTACTGTGGCTCCCTTAAAATAATATTTTCTCTGTGATCTCCTTGGAACATGCAGTGGACTCAGGGCCGGCGCCACCATACAGGCGAAATAGGCAACCGCCTAGGGCGCAAATCATAAGGGGGCGCAAAAATGGAGTATTAAAATTAATTTAAATATTTTAATAATATCATATAATACGTTTTATTTTATTTTGATGTTTTTATCTGTTCTTTGTAGTTATGTATCGTTATCTATTCTCAAACAACAACAAAAATATGCAACAATTTGCAATCCTGCCAGTTCCTTAATATTTTTTTTATATTTGTATGAATCCATATACATGTGTTGGTTCTTTTTGTTTTCTTTCGATCGTTTAAGTTACGACTGCGACCTTTCCAGGTAGTTGGACTGTCCGGATGGAAGATGAAAGTGTCAGTTTATGCTTATAATTTCACTATATATTTATATTTTTATTTTATCATTGAATATTCATAGATTCTTGATAAACAGTTTCATTAATTGAATTTTATCAGTTCTTCGAATTGTGTTCGAAGGCTAGAGTTATGTTGTGTTTTATCTAAGATATATTGTGTCTTAAATTTCATTGCGCTCATCCGATCCTAAAAACGATGCGTAGCAGGAGTGATTAGCTAATGTCTAGTTTCTGACCGTGTTATATTAATTTATATCAATTTCAATAATGAAAGGTTGAGCAACTGATTGATTAGAAGTTTTAGAAGAAAATATCTTTCAAGAATTACGTGTTCATACGCTGCAAATTAAGAGCAGACAAGGAGTAAAATTTAATTTGTTTATTACAATAATTATATACTTTTTTTTATTTTTTTACATAAAAACTGATACATTTTTTTAAACATGTTTCTAGAAAAAAACCATTTGTATAACCAGATAGTGTTGTTGAAAAACTGCCCGGTAGATAGATATTCCCAATAAAGTATTTGTTTTTTCATTTTTTTATCATTGTCTGCTTTGATCAGTTTTAATGATATTGTATATGTAGCAGTTAGTACGTATAGCGTATACATTTACACATACATATGAGAACCTGAGAAGAAGAGTAGTCTTAGTGAAAAACAAACAGGCTCAACATATTATTTTCATTAGATAATAATATATTCATGAAAGTGGAATAAAGCTTTGTCGAATTTTAGCTACATATTTGTGTTTTCTTTGCTTTGGTTACTTTGGTATTATCATAATAATTAAGAGACTCCGGCTGCTACTACAGAGACTTGGAGAGATTATTTTCATATATTCACTCTCAAAAAATATAGACGTAAACCGTAGTCATATTTGTTATTTTTACGGAACCGTAATTCGCCATCTAATAATAATGTTATTCTTTCAATAATGTATTGTCGTTACATAAAGCTGCCGACAAAGCACAAGAGTGAGAGAGGAGTGGGGTCTCACTGAGAGCGGCGGGAGATACACGTGACCTGCTCGGGAAAAAAATCTTGCATCTCGCATGCAGCGCCATTCGAAGCCAACCGTTGGCACTGCATTCTAGGACTTGGACGAGAAAATAATGTCGTTGCTTAAATATTCTAATAGCATTTTGAGAAATATATTATTTTCAATATGCTTAGTTGCACAGTAGTGAACTTCGACCAATTTTTCAAAAAAAATAATAATGACGTGTATTCAAACCGTGAACTGTAGCCGTGCGTAATTGAGTATTCAACGTCGTTGACTTAAGTTACGGAGGTCACGGGTTCAAATCCCTGTTCAGACAGTTTTTATGAATTTATTTTTCAATCAATTTATTAATTTGTGTTCGAAGGCATGGCTGATTTCTTGAATTCCTACCTCCCACCCACTGTATCCTAAAAATGTGGCGTAGTGAGAGCGATTAGCTTACCACTAGTCCTACCCTACTCCAATGCTTCTATTTTTTAATCTGCTTTGAAAAGAAGAGAGGTTGAGCAACTTAATATGTTGATATAAACTCCATTAGGAGACCATTTTTTTTACATTGGGAGTGGACCTTGTAAAAAAATCAGAGTCCATAGTGTTGCCATTGTAAGCTAAGCTGAATAAAGATGATTTGATGGTATACAATATACATATATGTACTTACATATAGATTATGTGTGTTAAACGGAAAATATTTAAAAAAGCATTCGATGTCGGAGACAGCTTTTAACTTAAGGCCAGGGGCGGAGTCATTTTTCTTACACGACTACTCAGCCCTATATGTCTCTACTATTGCCCCCAATGGAACATTATTCTTTTTTTCGGCTCATTATATCTCATATAGTGTCCGCAATCAAGTACAATCTTACGACACACTGTAGACTTTAGAGCTTATTGTGACTGGTTCATTAGAGGCGAATAAGATTGACATATCTCAATATATTATTCGTTACATCAGACCAATAAAGTCAGTTTATTTTGCAGAGTGACCCCTTTTTTAACTACTTCCACATTCTTTTATAGAGCTCAAGATCAACTTCGCTTACGTTTGATGACACTCGCGATGAGCAAACCGGTCCAGATCTTTTTATTAGATATATTTAAAAAATGTAAGTACAACAAGATCAACGTGTATACGTTTTTAAAAACATAACGCCTTTTCGCTAAGAATTGACACTGACGTAAAGTTGTATGTTTTTTATTTATCCATGTCCGCTCTTGTTTGGGGCGTATGGCTCCTTATACAAATATCTCAGCAGAGGTTTTTCTAGGAGAACTGTATGCTACTCAGTTGCTCAATCTCTCTTTTTCAGGGAGAGTAGTACGGAAAGAACGATAAGGCTAGGGCAGGACTAGTAGTTGACTTATCGCTCTCGCTACGCCCAGTTATTAAATGATTGGTAAGGGTGGGAGGGATTTTTTTAGACACAAACACCTATGCTACCGAACAGAAATCGATCGGAAAAAAATGCTGGGTCCTATGGCGCAGCGGTTAACATTGCGTGCTTCCGTGCTGGATCTCATGGTTACTACTGTCTTAGTACGAACAACATTTTTTGTCTTGTAAGGGCTTAAGAAACGGTCAGGATGTTACAAGCTTGATTATGTTCATAAATTTCGTGTTGTTCAGTGAATTAAGGCTAGCCACACCTTGTCAAAATGGAGCTCTATCAAGTAAATGGTATTTCAATCAATGAATTTAAGAATTACTTTTTACTTCATTAAAATAAATATTTGATATAGCTTCTAGGTACGATTATCCTTTAGATAAATGTAGAATTTGTCCATTCTTGGCATTTCAATAATTGAATATTATGTCCCTATAGGATTTTAATAGTAAGGGTATTACCAAACATCGGTTGAAATTCCCAAAAGGTATAAAAAATGCTCATAAAAACCGACAAAAGATAAGGGAGAGAAAAGAAGCGAGCGCGACCTTGACGCCGTAGGTGATTCCGTATACATAGTGTTATTATTATTCTACCTGGCCATAAATATGAGTGAATAAAAACCTTTTTTCTGCTAAGATTGAAATGTTCTTTGCATTTGAGCTGCATAAATCAGCAGGTGACGAAGTCGGTGCTAGAAAACGGTAAAGTGTCGCGTTTAAGAGTTTTATTTTATGTTGAGGTTATATAAATAAATGTACGCAATATTCTTTTATTTAGTTTATGTGTTCAAATTTAAATTGACGTATTAAAAAAATATTTAAGGCAAAAATATTATTTATTCGCCTTTCAAATACGACAAGGTTACTTCATTTCATACTTATTCGGTTTTTCTAGTTGCTTTCATCGCATTTTTTTTAGCTTCTTTCAGCTATTTCAATAAGTTGACGCATTGCTTCTCCGAAATAATAGGCCTTAAATGCTGCTTTTAGTCCTTGATCCTTGAAATGTAAGACCCAAAGTCTGTTTGAATGATATTTTTAATATCGTTCACTATAAAAAACGGTAATATTTTCAGAATATACATACATCCCTATTAGCTCTGCTAGATATATGTGTCTTTGTTTGCGATTTCCAAAGCCACTTTCCCCTGTTGAAAAAGTCAAAATAAATGTCAAATAAATACTGGACGCCATGTCGTGCTTAAGTAATTACATTGTATTTCATTTTAACCTTTATACCGCGGATGACTGCATTAGCAGCCTGGCCTGGCAAGGCCCGTTCGCGTACGGCTGCTACAGCACCCGTAGCTATTGGAGCTTTACATAAATCACTGCCATTATAGCCGTTTGAGAGCTTAAATCAATTGAATATTCTGAATATTCTATATTACCAATAGTGTTTATTGGATTAACAATAAAAATAGCCATACTGGCTTAAATATCATTTTGCGGAACCCTATTAAATACGTCAACGAATTGTCGTCGTCGTCATTAATTTTATTCGTACGCCAATAATTTAATTCATGCCAAAAAAATAACATTTGTGTCAAAATACATGAATGACGGTAATTTAAAAGACTACTACGCTGTTTAATTACAATAATTTCTCACGGGCGCTTAATCCAATTGTATGAATAATGACTATTTGTCTCTTTCACCAAGACTATGATGAACGTTTGTAATCATTTCTAAAATACTATGTAAGTCAATAAGCATTTCTGAATATTTTAAGAAATGTCAAATTCTATATTTATGGTAAAAAATGCTATTTACAAATTTGTCAAATAGGTGCCGCGTACGGACTTTTTCACTTTTTGTATGCGTCTACTTTGTTGTCAAAAATCAATGAGTGGTTTCCAGTCTTGAAGAAATCAGTAAAACTTTCCCTAACTATAACAACTTTCTTCATTACCGTGAGCGGTATAGTTCTTAATTAAAAAGAAGTAGGCACTGCTCATTTCGGTTGTCCTTGAAAACCCCCCCCCCCTCTTCTCAACCTCTTATATATATCCAATTGAAGTTCTGAAAAAATGATAGATTTGTTGAGATATTTAAACAAGTGGAATAACAAAGTTATCAAATTTAATTTTATATTATTATAATACTGTTTCAAGATTTATATAATTATGCAAGATAAAAAAGGTATCAGAGAGCAATAAACATGCATTTTTTTTAATTTTCATGGATTTAATGATAAAAAAGTGATATGTTCAAAAGTTTCGTAAAGAGCCGTACATGCCGATGCAAACAGCTGCGCGTAGCTCGCGATTCGAGGTTTGCCGACCCCTGGACTAAGTGAAATGATACGTATGACAAAAATTTTCTGAATTTAAAATATTTTTTTGTGATATATTATTGTGCATTTAGTGTAGGACCATAGATGTTGAGTAGGCATTAGTAAAAAATCAAATTGAGATATGTTTTTAAAAACAATCAGACCGTTTTTGCGCGGTGACTTATTTTGAGTCGCCGCGCGTTGAAGTGAAGTAAGAAAGAATCCTATGAAAAACGTTTAAATATGTACATAAATACTAGCTAAGGCAATGTTTCCCAAACTTTTGACACATGTGTACCCCTTCTATTATTTTCTTAACACCGAGTACCCCTCTTTAAAAAAATGCAAATACATACTTTAATAACAATCAAAAAATATAAGCTGCTTGTTGCACCAGGCGCAGCCAAAGTGCGGTGCAGCGCGTACCCCCACCAAACTATTCACGTACCCCAAGAGGTACGCGTAGCACACTTTGGTGAACACTGTACTAAAGTATTCAATCTCAGGATCTCGTTCAGTTCTGAATTGAGAAAATGAAACACGGAAAAGCTAAAAAAAAGATGTCACGCTGTTATTTTTAGTAAATCCGTAAATTCCTGGGATTTTTAATTTGAAAATTGTTGGAAGAGCTAAAAAATAGCTCCCACTCTTTTTGGGAAATCCGCAAATTTTTGGTTTTTTGAAATTGACATGAAATTGTTTGAATGATTTCAAAATCGCCGACCTAAGATTTTCTCAATCCCTAATCCCAATTAATACACGATTTTGTGTTGAGTGTTAATCCCAGGATTAAAAATAAAAATCACAAAAAAACAAAAATAAATATCTCTGGCCCCCTTGGAACACGCTGTGGTTCCCTGGGGGGGGGGGGGGATTCAACCCTGCCCTAATACATACCTGCATTTCAGACGTTTTAATTTGAGTGATTTTAATTCACACATATTACTTTCTCTTTGCTCACCAATTTCCTTCTTTCCGAAAATCAATCAAATCAAATCAACATTTTTCAGTAGAGTCAAAGACTATAACAAATAACACAAACAAAATAACATTTGCATATATTTAGACAATTTATATTAAAACTTATAAGGCCAGTCAATTCCTTAGGTTTAAATTACTCTATCTGCATACCTAACATAATATCGCTCATTTTGGAAAAAGTACGTTTTGCATTATAACCCCACCCCACTTACGACCGTAAAAGGTGTCAAAGATCATTGTTTGGGCATTGTGTCAATATATAAATGTTTAGTCTTATTATGGAACAATTGGACTCTTTATGTTTCATATTAATAGTTTTTATTCACTCAGTTTCTGACATTGAATATGGTGAAAAAGTTTAAAGAAACTATGCTTAAAAATGATTAGTCAAAATCTCTTCCTACGGCCAGTTTTCAGGCTTCGCTAGAAATTGATGCAAAACCATTACATAAATGCATACTATCGGATACATATTCATTGAGCGATTGAAATAATTATAGATTTTTCTTTAGAGGATTGGACAACAGACCATAAGAGTTTACAGCTCCCCTAAGAATTGAAATAAAAAAATAATAATATGTATTGCCAATTAACCGAGGGAATTATAAAATCCATGTATGACGTGCTTTAAGACTTATTTAAAGGTACACTTCAGCAGCCCACCGACCGTAGATCGGTCACCACTGCTATGCATAGGTATAATCACATCATCCCAGCGGATCCGTGACGAAGAAACCGGTGTAAACAAATGAATCGCACACAGTTCACAAAATATTTTTATATGTTTTTGTGGATAATGAAATCAGTGTCCATTTATAGCTTGTCAAATTTGATTGATCGATTTAATTACATTTTCATTAGAAAATAGTACATCACATTAAGACAATAAAAATAGATTTTTCCTATAGTAGTTATAATTTTACAACTTCAAATGCGATCGAATTGCTTTTACCTTGAACGTCATCTTATTATTGTGTTTTTCAGATATAGCTATTTTAAAACTGGGGCAGTAAAGAAGGATTTCTCTGGTGAATCTCAAGGAATAAATCTTAGTAATTTTTGTGACTGAAACTAGGCAATACCACGTGGTTGCCATATGCTTCGCGAGAGAGAGAAAGTTATTTCTAAGAGGAAGTGGAGCTTCTTAAAAACCTGATATTTTCAATGTTTTTATTATTGATTGTAACTGTCGTTTGAACATTATTTCAAAAATAAATACCAGTCGATTTTTTAAGAATATTGACAAATATCTGTCTATAATATAAATCCGAAAAAAAGTAATCGCGGCCCTCCACAATACAAAACATGTTCTGCGGCGGCCCCTGGAGAAATTCCGCGGCCCTCAATATGGCAAGCACTGCCCTATTGCACTCGAATTACTTCTCACTTCTACTATATTGCGCTATTGTAACAAGCATTCTGCTAACTATTAATCATTAAAGTCGTTTATAGGAAAAAAATGAATATTTGGAAAAGTAAGCGGCCATGAAAACTTTACAGAAGGTGGATACGATGATTTTAATACGCGGAATAGCCGTCTGAATAATCAGTTATTCGGACTTTTTACGGCTACAGTATATTATGAAAAAATCATTTTGTGTGTATACAATAAGAACGCAAATGAAAACTTGGAGTCTTTAAATTGAAGATTTAGAGTTTTCGAGGAAATGAAAAAGGCTCACATTGGTTTTTAATTCGTTCAGTAAATTAAGTATATATATCTAAATACATATATTTTCAATCTCAACAATAACAATACATATATAATTATTTTAATATTTACTGAAAATTTATTCAAGAAGCCTTTTCCGCTTAAAAAATAAGCAAATAATAACGTTTTGCCAACTCAATGTCTATAATAATTGTTAGAAATATATATAAGGTGTCGTTTTATTCGAATTCGGCTAAAACTCGATACAGAATATTTTTTTATCTTATTATTATTTTTAACTCAAAGGTTGACGACCGTCATAACAAAACTTTGTTTAAAGCTGTATTTTACCCACCAATTTTGTTGTGATAACATAAAAAATACAGAAGTAAATAAAAGCTTGACTGGAAACAAAATTTATTTGCTTTTGATTGTAGTCATAAAAGTATACTATCGTGGTAGAGTCGCCTTATTCTTTTTATGTATTAATAATTTGTTTGCATCAAATTCATATAATTTTAAAGAAATAGTTCACGGCTTCGAATTGTTCCCGTTGTAATTTCAGCGGCTCACCGGCGTCAGACGCTTTCCCACAATGGGCTAATTGCTCGCGAAGGGTGAGCATCTTTCCCCGCCCCTCGTGCTGAATGAAGCCGCATTTTTCAGAAGTTCCCAACTATTGGCCGATAAGTGACACACAACGATTTTTTTTTTCGATAAATTTAGCTTGTGTCAAAAAGGACATTTTTTCAATACATCTATCTCTTTTATTTTTTTATGGAGTTTCATTGGAATATGAAAGCATCAATGTAGGTATCAATTTGTGACAATACACAATTATAGCTTAGTTAGAGCTGTGATTGACGTTTGTATGTACTGAAGTTCAATAGTTTCTTTACATTAATACGACACAATTTAATTAAGGGTTATATTTGTCTAAGCTGCTCGTTTGCCATGCCATGTACGACGGCATGGGTGTTTATGATGTATAAAAAATCCCCCCCCCCCCTACCATTCCAATCCTAAAATAATGGATTGTAGAAAAAGTTTCAGTGAATAAAGTCTATTATTGATCAACTGTCAACTCACTGCTTAAATATAATAATATACTAATTTCAAAACTTCTGTTCGAATTTGCTTTTAAATTACAAATAAAATTCTGCGAAAATAAATTAAACCTTTATCTCTGATTTGGAAGATTGTTTTTGTATTGTATTTGACTTGACATAGTTGCATCTGCCGACGGGAACTTTGTTTTTATTTGCTATTTAGCACAAACATACGTGGGTGGGTATATTATTTTGTATTTTATGATTGCCGGCTTACGGATAAAATGTTTACTCGACCAGATTATTTTTACTATGTGTTGCTCACCGTTGATTTATAATGTTACATTTTCTATTGATCTGTGCATATGAAATAAAATAAATCATTATAGATTTGTAATTGCATACCATTGCAGTCTAGGTTGAAAATATCAAATGATTGCTTAAAACCTTAGAAATTCCTCGCTTACCAAGTTAACCTCAGAAACGTTGGACATAGTTTGGTCATATGAACAATATTTCTCAATTAACAAATTCATATATGTGTTTGGGACACAAATGCCGTTTTGAGATTCTTCCGCGGCTCTTAATTTTATTTGTTAGGTGTATTGTTGAGAACACGTCAGTAAACTGCAAATTGATCAAATATATACAAACATAATTTACCATCGGTGACGTGATAAATTTTGAGGTCAACCGAACGAATGAAATAAAAGTTCGGTATATTTACTTTATTCGCAATGACCAATGATACATATCGATTGGCACGCCGGAAAAGCTTAAATGTGGCATGATACTTACAAAGCAATAAATACGAATGCGTTAGTATGCTTCGAGCGTCTTTAGTTGTACAGTGATGGGCTATTACTGCTATTAGGCACCTCCAGACTCCAGTGGCTTGCATTAATAGCTGTAAAATATCTCACGACTATCGCTTTGAATAAGCCGCCTCTGTTAGTTGAGGTAGGAGCGGGTATGTTTCTAGATGAAAAAATAAATATATCCATGTCTTATAATATGATCAATATTCGAATTGATTTGAAACAGCAGAAAGTTCAATAGAATTTAGTCACACTTACTTTTTTTCAATATTAGATATATTCTTATATATTTTAACAAAACTTGTTTGAAAAAAAAAACTACTTTTTTCAAAATTATAACCCATTTAATTTTTAAATTTACCCATGTTTTTGAATTTATATATAATATTTTGTTTGAATAATGTATTCTTTTTGCCATTGTAAATTGTTTTGTTTAAGCTATAATTTATATGTCTCTAAATCAACTTATTGACCGGCTTGGTATTATATACATATATCAACATTTTCCGTATGCGCTAGCTACATTTTATTTGTGTGATGTATGATTTTGCATCTTACAAAAAACCCCGAAGACGGGGTCGAGAGCGAGCCGTCCTCCGCCACTGACGAGTGCACCCTGGATGCAGATCCGTCCTCCGCCGCGCCGGCTCGCTGTCTGCGAAGCACCGCTCCGCTCTCTGCACCGGCCTTCGGTCGATTCGGTCCTCGGCGGGCGGTACCTCGGTTCAGTTGTCCGAAGCAGTTCGCGCGACCCGGACGCTCATCTCACGGTCCGCCGTTCACCTGCAGGATCGCGTTCGACGCATACCTGCCCGTTTCGACGAGAAAAAACGCCAGTCTCCGAAGTGATCATTGCAGGTTCCCATTTTATCAGTGAAACAATTCTATTGTCGGTACTGCTTTTGTATATGTTTTTTTTGACCATTGTTATGAACGAATGTTTCTTTGACAAACCGCCAACTATTCTAACGATCAATCGTAGCAACAATATTTAGATTGAGGCTGAATTTGACAAACTGGAAAATATACGAGTCAAAAAGAGAAACTTGGCATTATTAAAATATGTTGACAATATAAAAATAAACTTTTCGAAGTGACTAATAAATCCGGGAAAATAGTTTTTTTTTTGGTATTTTTAAGATCTTAATAATCATGTGAATGTTGCACACTGAAGTGTCAGAAAAAATATTGTATAGTGTAATTTGTATTGTGATTTTGAAAATATTGTTGTGCCGGGGCTGAATTCATCGTGTGTTTGTGTTTTTAAACATTAATAGACCCGACGGTGAGTTCTTGTTACTTTAATATTCTTTTCTATTTCTGAATGTTCCATTCGTGCGTCTTTAAAAAATGATCTATTACCGCAAAAATCCTAGGTGTTATTATCGTCATTAGTGGTCGTGTTAGTCATATAGACAGCAATCGTCGGAGGCATTACTGCGAACTTTCCATACTTCTCTGTCTACGGGAATGCGATTAATAAAAGAGATTATTATCTTGTTTTTTTTTATTTTGTGGCCGATCAACGGTTTGGAAGCTTTTATTACCTTCATGTGATTGAAAATTCAAATACAATACAACTACATATTTATGTTTATATGTGGATTTTCGATATATTTAACTGTCAATCCCTGCAGCCATTCTTTAGATTTATGCTTTTATTACAGGGCACACTTTACATGTCATCAAGTTTCACTCTGAACCGGTCGTTGAATTATTTCTTGATTTAGAAAATTTAGATAATACAAATAAAACTGGTAGACTGATAAGTTTCTGTAAAAAAGTATCGTAATACATCATGTTGTATGGATGTTTTGATTTATTTTTATCGCATAACTCTTTAAGAAAAAAAAGAGGTGGAGCAGTTGCTAACAAGTTAAAACAGTTAACTTTAACAGTTACTCAGTTGAGTAACAAGCAGTTCTCGTAGAAAATTTCTAGTGATATAAACTCCATTAAGAGTCTATATGCTCTACTTTGGGAGCGGACATGGTACAAGACAAAATCGTGAAATATATAATAAATAGTCATCTTTTATTTATTTTGCAGGTCTTAAAGTACCTTCTTACCTTGAGTGTATTAGATTTGAATAGTTTCGTATTTTCCCTGGATAGTAGTCGATTTGAACTTTTTCATTTATATTATATAAATATTTGTAAAACAAATTTCAATCTCAGAAATAACTAGGTAGTACAATAACCAACCTTCCGCTCATCCGCAGGTAAAAATAATTAAGTGTAATAAAATAACCCTCAAAATAACATTTTTTTAAACTTAGTACCTATCTAAATTAAGACTGTTGATTTTTTTTCTTTGTATCGTCCGTTTACGTTTAAATATTACTTATAAGAATTACTGTATTCCTTCGGCATCCTTTATATACATATATATATTGGGCTATAAATAATTTTCCAGTTAACTTATTAAGACTCATAACGATTCTTCAATAATAATTATTTAAATTTCAGCTTTTAATTTTTTAAGATTCCATTTCATTTCTCTGTTTTTTCTATTCGACTAAATTTATCGATATACAAATTATATTATAAATTATACATATTGCAAAAATTTCCCATTTGCTAATTATGATAATGATTATGTTACAATTACTTTTGAACTCATTGTAATGTACCTGTCATACTAAATTCTTCTTCTTCTTACTTCTTTAAACAGTTATTTGTTACACCTTGTGATTAGTCTGACTTACTTTTATATAAGTCACACTGTATCGATTTATATTTCTATAAGATAATAATGCTCGCGATGAGCAAGAATGAACCTGATCTTAATAAATAATGCTAGATTTTTACAAAAAGTGATTATTTTAAAAAATATTATGTATGATTCAAACATATTATATATGGTAAACTATAAAATACTAGAATCGTAATATTACTTTAAAATATTCGGTAAACTCGCTTTCGTTTTAATCAGTATTCTTCAATCATTTTAATTCCGTGAACCGGTAATGCAAAAATAAAAAATATTTTTTATATACTATGCCAGAAAACCACTAGATCGGCGTTTTTTCTTCTCGAGGAATGAGTGTGATCGAGTTAACGTATACCACGAATAGATACAAAGAGATTAAAAAAACTTTATACTTTTTTTAATTTTCTGGGTGGTTAAGGGTGTGAGGTGTCAGTCACGTCAGTGGTTATGGAGAGACGTTGGAACTGGCTGGGTCGTGCTGCGGATGCCTCCGGAAAGCCTCAATCCTGCCTGCCTCTTCTTTCGACCGGTGGGATTCCGGCGTCCTGGACGTCCGTCGGATACTTTCCATAGGATGTACTCGGCGGAACTGAGGGATGCTGGCATGTCATGGGAGGAAGCAAAGCTATTGGCGGGAGACAGGGAAACATGGAGGTGCCGCGTGGCGGCCATATGCTCCACATAGGGAGCGAACATGGCCAAAGAAAAGAAGAGAAGGGTGTGAACTGACGATTTTAAATGTCAACTTATTATAATATGGCTTCTGGTTGAAGCCAGGAGCAATGAAATATATCTGCAAAAGTTAAAAAAATACATATATACTGTTCTTGAGGGCGACTGTCCCTAAAGGCCAGCTTCATTTTGAGCACATCCGTCCTATTTCTCAATACTAGCGCATTTTTTCATTATACAATATAGAAGATTATATGTTATATTAGATTGATAAAAACACAATATTCCTTTGTACTTCATTCCACTCCATTAAATAGGTCAGGACCGATTTCGCTCATTGAGAGAATCGTCAACTGTCAGTTGACAACAACTTTCTAGTCTTACCATTTTTTTATTATATTGAAAAAAAAACTTCTCGGCTCATTATTGCTTTCGTCAGTTGAATCTTACACATTTTAGTTACTACGAAATATTCAGCCTGAATTTTGAAACATTATGAGTACCCTGAACGCCTGAACGTCATTTATTGATTTTGTACAAATGGATTGCAGTGGATTGGTGGTCCATGCTTAAATGCATAAATTAGTATGATTTGTGTACCATTCACATAATTCATTATCTGAGGACAATTTCGTCAATTATATACATATCTATGTACCTATACAACTTCACTGAATATAATTGAAGTTGGGATGTAGTTCATTTTAGATATCATTGAATTGCTAGATTGGCAAAACAGATTTAGTCACAATTCACAGCGTTTGTATTTTTTGCATGTAATTCGAGCATTTTGTCTTGAACATCTCACGACCCACTTGAATAATCGGTGAAAAACGAATGAATAAATTGCATCAAAAAAGAGTTAATATCTAATTTTAATTTAATTTTATATCAATCGACTTATGATTAAATGCCTTATTGACACTTGAATGAGCAGTGAAAGATTATCTCTTTCCTGATTTTTTTTTTTTGAGAATATCTAGTATGATGACTTTATCGAAACCCTTACAAAGCTTTAACAAATACCATGAGATATGGTGGGAAGCTGGATTTAGTGTGGAGTCTTGTGGTGGGTGCAGCGTTTCTGCAATATTCATTTGGGAGTTTCAAATTTAAGAAACGTTAGCTTGCTGTCGTTGAAATTGGCACCTACGAAAGCAAAGCCGGCGATCAAGACAAAGACAAAACTTCATCAAAAATAAAAAATCTTTTGCGGTTAAAAAAAAGCCCGTAAAATATTTTTGAAAAAAAACTGTGTTCTCATTCGATAGTAGATTGATTTTAATTAAACATTTAAAATGTTATATATTTTTTCAAATACCTCAGGTAAAATTTATATCATTCTATTTTCCCATAACACTCCCCACTAAAAAGCATCGTTTGAAATTTTTGCTGCCGAAATATTTTATAAATTCATATGTTTATGATTATCGGATGAAATCTGCAACTTAAAAACACTTGAAAAGTTGTTTATTTTGACGCGCTGCTCTGGCTCGACTTAATATTATTTCAACTAAATGTGTACATTTTATGGAATGATGCAATTATTTTTTTTAAAAAAAAGTGTATTTTATGGTCATTGAAACGTCAAAAAAATATTTAGTGATGCTCTGTGGCTTGGGTACATACAGTAAATAAACGTTTTTATAGTTTCACATTATCGATGCTTACATTCTGGGCTGCGTAGCCACTTAAAATTAACCATCTTCCGCTGCCTTTATTTTACACTCAGACTCGTTCATTTATCTTTTAAGTATTAGAGAGATTAAGATCGAGCTGTAGAGCGTGGCACGATACATATTCACATGCGTGTACGAATGTTTTGCTCTCTCCAGCGAACTATATTTTTGTCAAACTACCTATAATGATTTAAACTGAGCAAATAAACTTTTGTACTTGTTAAATATCTTCTATGGGAGTAAAGTCATGTTAATAATTTGGATATACAATCGAGTTTAATCGGCATTTATATATAAAACATTTTTAAAATAAATAAAAATAAAATGTATTATATTATAACTTTGAATAAAGATTAAGATTTTTTTCTGATCGTTACCTCCAATAAACGTGTATTCTCACTAAGGGGTATACCATTTCGTCAGCTAATGTTCACACAAGGTAAGTTTAGGTTAATGACCGCTATATACAGCGGTGGGTTGCCAATATCTTAACAAGGGGCTCGGTAAATCTTCTCTATTTTTTTTCCATCTCCGCTACCAATGTCGACATATAGCCTCCCAAAAAGGTATCTCAACAAAAGTTTTTTTTCTACGAGACCTGTTTGTTACTTAGTCGCTCAACTTTTTTTTTCTAAAGAGAGTAGTAGGTATAGAATGATAAAGCTAAGACAGGACTAGTGATTAACTAATCGCTCACATAACGCTTAGTTGAATTGAAGGATCGGAAGAGTGGAAGGGAATTTTTAGAATCACAAACACGCATGCTTTCGAACAGAAAATTGTTAAATGGATCGAAAAAATGCTGACTCGAACCCCAGAGATCCAGCACGGAAGCCCACAGCGCTTAATAAAAAAATGAATGTTCTTGTTTCATAATAAAATTTAACCGTCTACAGAAATTGCATTTACGTGCTGATTTGATCTAAGACGAATGATTTTATTATTTTAACAAGGGGCTCGCCCGAGCCCCCCCCAAGCCCCCTCCAGCCCACCCCTGGTTATATAGAATTTTCTTGGTAGTATTTAAGTAACTTAATTGGCTAAATTTATTCTGACTAGTAGATACTAAAATAACTTTTTTTGAGCCGTACTTTTGACCATAATCTTTTTTCTAGCCGTTAAAAAATGGTGATTCATTTATTTGTTTGTTTTGTGTCGTTGAAGGTGATCCGGACTGAAATGCTTAGCAGAAGTAGCGGTCGCGATCAAATGATGCTGGTGCTGACGCTGGTACTCATCAGCTGCTGCTGTGCAAAAAAGAACTCTTCGAGACTTCGCCCCCCCAACGGATCATGGTTGTGAGTATACCGTTATATTTTAAGGACATCGGCACTAAGGAAGCTCTTTGTTGCTAAGAGTTTAATCGAATTTTTAATCTGGCCTCTTGGGATTTCATTATTGTCGGTTGCGTAGTCAATGGTTTACACTTTTAAAAAATTTAAATGTATACAAAGTGATACACGTTCTATCAAAAGGATGTAAGCTAAAAATGCCGAACTAGTATCTAAATTTAGCTTTTAACTATGAAAAAATAAGGGCCCGTGGAAATTGCGATCAGAAAAAGACATAAAAAAAAGTTTTTTTTCGAATTTTAAAAAAAAATATCAGATAGAGTCAATCAAAAACCAGTTTATAAGTCTACTTGTACTTCAAGGTTGTGTATATTTCAAAATTTGCTTTTAACCCTATCAAAAAACGTTATTTGTCTCTCCTGTAAAATGTGTTATGTGTTGGTAACGTCTTTTTTCCTTTCCACAGTCGATATACTATAATGAAAACGTTGTCTAGGAGGTATATAATTAAATTTGATAAATTTCAAGAACAAACAAGGTTGTGTATATTTCAAAATTTGCTTTTAACCCTATCAAAAAACGTTATTTGTCTCTCCTGTAAAATGTGTTATGTGTTGGTAACGTCTTTTTTCCTTTCCACTGTCGATATACTATAATGAAAACGTTGTCTAGGAGGTATATAATTAAATTTGATAAATTTGTTATTATACTGGTTGTGCTACAAATCTGTCATATATTCTGCATATTAGAAAACAACTTCAAAGCTGTAAGATTAAATTTTGTATTCAAAATTATTTTTCAGAAAGTTACCACCAAATCCATTGAAACCAACGCGAGACATTTTTTTGCGCTTCCCAGGTTTTTTTCCGTGCACCCACAAACTGTGCTTTGGCTCCCCTTCAATTATTTTTTCTCTGCGGCCTCCTCAGAACATGGTGTGGCTCCTAGAGGGGCCACCTGGCCCCCGATTGAGAAACCACGGTGTTGACTGTAGAATAACTTACTGACCGATACTTAGTTATTTCTAAGACCTACCCTTCATCCCTTACTGCAGGTTTCGGCAACCAGCGGCCCGCGAGACGTCGTGGTGCGGCCCGCAATTTGTTTAAAACTTAAATATCTCTCTTCACATGTCATTACAGTGTTATGACATGTGACTCAAGTTTGGCCCGCACACCCCACGTAAAATATTTTGCACAAAAGGTTGCTGACCCTTGCCCTACTGTCTGTGAAAATAGATGTTGAGCGAATTGTCTCTAACCCGCTTTCGTCAATTTCAAAAAATGCATGTAATTACAACCCATCCAACGGGAATGCTTTTAATTCTGTATCACTTGAACTGCTGGGGAATTTAAACAAACTCACTCGAGAACTGTTTGCAAAGAAAAAAAAATCACACACCTATCTATACATAAAATCTGAGCTTCATTTGACACTGAACTAACCAAGGACTGATCCCAGAGCTTTCTTATCGTCATGCGGAGCTCTAACTGTTGGGAGACATTCGCTTTATACGAACGGGCTTGTTAATTGTTATATATACATATTCATCCACATCAGGAGCGAAAATGTTTTACAAAAAAATAAAAAATAAAAGGTATATAAAAGAAAAAAAATAATATCATTTACTAAGCACATGTTCTTATATATATATATTTATGTATAATACTCCACATGATAGATAGCTAGTAGGCATACTTCTTAGATATGAAACCATTAAATTATATGTATATGCGTACTCACTAGTTTCACTACTAACACTCACCATGTGAACGTAAAAAAAAATCAACGCCTATTCAATATTATTGTTTGTTAGGCTTTCGTCGATGGTAAAAGGGTAAATAGCTGAAATCTGATAGCTGTAATATTTTTATACGAAGGGCTTGGTTTTAACAAAAAGCGAGTATAATGGTACTTTTATTCAATTTGGTAGTTTGGAGCTATTTAAATTAAAAATACAAAAGGTGACCGTAGCGGGGCAGTCGAATGAATGAAAAGAAAATAAATGAAAAAGTGAAGTATTTACTTTATGCCAGGAAATGATTTTGCTTTTTTTTTTTAAATAAAATTGGGAACGGAAATTTTCTTCTTTTAGATTCTTTTTTTAAATCAAAACTGTACAATTGAAAGAACATTCAACTTATATGCTAATATTTAGTTTCGATGTCATATTATAACAGGGATGAGCAATTTTCACTCATTCTAGGGGAAAATTATTATCCTGTCTGTGAGTCTAGGACGGACGCAATTTTTTAAAAAAATATTTGAAAAATAAATAAATTTAAATAAATTGATACTTAACATAAAATTAAAAATGATAACTTTGTTATTCCACTTGTATTGCAGAACGTGACACGTGTTTCAATTATTTTATAAGCATCACCAGACCATCGAAAGTGGCAACATTTACGAATTAAATGAAAATTGATTCTAATTCTTATGTTATAAAATACAAAATAAATTCGTGTTTTGTTATTTTCTACTGACGCAGGCCGAGGGTAAGATATCTATATATTCACAGTCGATAAAATAATCACAAATAATTACAAATCAAAAATAATCACAAATGTGTTCGTTTTCATAATGTCCCGGTTTTTTATTCTTCTTCTCCGAAATTGAATTAAAACATTGAATTCGTTTTGATTTCACGTTAAAGAAATCCTGCCGTAGTAAAATTTGAACGCAGAATTTTCATTTAACAGTGGAACGACTTACCACAGAGGTATGTATGCCAACCTTAATCGAGATGACAAAGTAGATCATATCTTTAAGCATTTGAAAATGGAATTATTCAAAAATTCAATTGTTTGTATTAAAAAAATTAAAAATGGAATATGTCAAATCTGTCAAATAATAAATTACGATTTTATTTTTTTTAGTCCATATCCGCTCCCTATACGGAGCATATGGTCACCACGAAGTTCCTCCATGATTCTCTATCCCCAGCCAGTCTCCTTGCTTCCGTCCACGTCATCCCTCCGTAACTCCGCTGAGTACATTCGTGGATTACGAATTACGAATATTCTAATTATGATATGAATATTTTAAATAAGTAGTTACATTTTGACTTTTTTTTCATACATTTTAATAAAATTTGCAATTAATTACAAATATTTTGCATGTGAAAATTGCATTTATTTTCAGACTTTTTTCTAACACTTGATTATATTTTGTAACATGTATATTTGGATATTTTGAGAAAATTTTCCTACTTATATCAAACATGATTTTTTATAGCAATTTTATAGTTATTTTATAGTGCAGGGCTATCGATGTATGTCCCGGGGTCTTTTTATTTTTCTACGAAATATATTTGTTAACATACTTATACATTTGAATTATTCTAAAAATTATATTATAAACAATTTAAGTACTGCAGGGCTGTCGATATATGTCCCGAGGCCTTTTTCTTCTTCTACGAAATATATTTGTTTGCATATTTAAACATTTGTATTACTCTTAAAATTATATTATATACAATTTAAATACTGCAGGGCTGTCGATATATGTCCCGAGGTCTTTTCTTCTTCTACGAAATATATTTGTTGGCATACTTAAACATTTGAATTATTCTAAAAATGATAAAATATGAAAACTGTGTTATGTATACGCTAACAACCACTCTGAAATGTTGATTGCCCCTGGCATTACTCTATATTGTATATAATTTCAATGCAACAATAACTTTTCAACGGACAAATAGATATATTGATTCCTTCCACTTCAGTTAAAATCAATGTTCAAATCAAAAGGTCGTCGACTCAGTAGAGACCTCTTGATACTCACGTCCTTATTATTTTGATTATAAGATTAAGTGATTTATTAAAGTGTAAAAATTATGTAATTTGAACAAAAGTTGAACAAACATTTAAATAGTGTTTCAGTAAAAATTATATCCGTAACAACTGCAGGGCTGTCGATATTGGATATAGCAGATCATCAGGGCAGCTCAATTGTGATTTTTAAGAATATATTTTATTATATCCGCTATTTGCATATTTTGTTTTGCAGTCCTGGTGTATTTAAGTTCTTCAATAGAATTGGGTATATTCCTAAAAAAATCCATTTAGAGAAATAATTACGTTTAGATTTTCTGGCTAATTCAATAAATAGGTTTGCAATTTAGTTTCACGCCAGTAAATTGCAACAAAAATCCCCCCCGTTGAGGGCAACGGGCTTACAGCTAGTAATCTTTAATAGTACTATATACTTTAATTGTGTGTGGTAAATTCTAATGGAAATAAATTGAACAATGGTGATCCTTCTACCTTGTTTAAAATGTTTATTACTAATGTTTCCTTTCTATTAATGACTTCATTAATTTCACAAAACTCCAAGCTATTCATTCTAAGCCCTTTAGTATTTACTTTATGTGGTAATTTAACATTTTTATAATTTTCTATAAAATGATCCGCAAAGAAAAAGATGCCGCTCTGAGAACATGATTCTTACTTATCATTACTATTGAATACAATTTTCCCTTACTATTTAATTGCACAAGATGAAGGTTGTATGTTGTATGTGGTCTGGTAAAATTAACCCTCCAGAGACGAGAGCTTTTTTCCGATAAAAAAAATATTTTCTAAGCCATATTGAAGTCACGGATAACTTTTATTCCGATCCAAAATTTAAAAAAAAAAAAACGCAAAGTCGTTGTATAGAAACCCCGCATGACTATATGGTCATGCTCATCCTTTTATTACCGTGTAATATTGAGTACGGACAGTAGTAAGGACAAAAGTGACCGTATGGGCTTGCAAACATTCGAGGTTGAAATATAGCTAAACGTGATTTTTTTTAAAATATTTACAATTTGACCTCTTTAGATCAACATAATTTCAAAACAAATATATTAGCAAAATAACTGTAAATAATTTGATGTTTTTATAAAAAAATATCTAACAGTTTCAAAAAGTAAATTAAAAAAAACGGAAATTCAAAAAATCACATGTGCTTTTGGAGACCGTTCCTGTTCCTACGGCTGATGACTTACTGTAGTCCGTACCCTTCTTAACCAAATATGAGCAAAAGCAACGATATTCAGGTAGAAAAAGTATGAATAGTGGGATCAATAGACAACGGTGTTTTGTGTGACCATATGGTGACGCTCGTCCTTGGAGGGTTTTAAGGTACATTTGAATGTGTCTCCGAAATAAACAATTCTGCGCCAGTAACTAATTTTATCATTGGTTTGTACCTTAACCGAGAAAATAGTATCTACACTTATTTTTTGATATTGTTTACGTTTAGTAAACTAGTAATTAAATCGGTTTTGTAGTCGTTCTTACATGCTTTTTGTTTAATTGTATTTAACTCGATATCAAAATAAATTGTTGAAAAGGGAATATTTAAAAATTTAGCGTTCAGTGAAATGACGATAGTTATTGAGACCAAGGATGCAAGGATTGCTCGGGAATAACAACACCTGCGTAATTCTAAAAATGGCAAAAGTTCTTTTTTGTTGTTATTTTTTTTTTACTGCTAAATCTAGAAAATATAACACTTTGAATCGCTAGATTTCTTATTTAATTTTAATATTTCCATGTAAGGAGTTAATATGAGGCCAAAAAGTACTAATTTGTCTTTCTGTGCTTGTTCAAAAACAGTTTAATATGGTCTACGTAACGATACCATGTTAAACTGTTTTTTAGTAAAAGATATTAATTTATTTTACCCTGCCTATTGATTGAATAAGCATATTAAAATACATAGGTGTAATTTAAATTAAATGTATCAAAATATTTGCAAAAAAAACAATAAATCGATGCTTTTCTTCTTCTTGGATATTTTTTTTCATAAATTGATCATCGGTTTTATTAAATTTTAAATGGCCAGATGCATAAATGCTTCACTTTTAAGGTGTTCACTGTCAATACTTGGTGGAATGGCATTATAATAAAAATAATAAAACATTTTTAGTACTTATTTTTGGAATCAGTTATTGACCACCATCATAATAACATCTTAAAAAATATATTTTCAATGCATTTAGGATAATTGTTATCAATAAACTAACGACGAACACACTAATTCAATAATCATTTTATTTGATGTTCTTACAAACGTTTTACACACCTTTGAACAGGAGTGAAATCCTTATTTACAAGAAATCACACTTATCACTTTTAGGGTGTTCACTGTCAATACTTGGTGGAAAGGCATTATATTAATAAAAACACAATAATCCTTTGTACTTCATTCCACTTTATTTAATATGTCAGGACCGGTTTCCCTCAATCGGACAATGCTTTCGGACAATGCTCGCAATGAGCGAAACCGGTTCTGACATATTAAATAAAGTAGAATGAAGTTCAAAGGATTATTGTGTTTTTATTAAATCACACTTATTTCACGATAACGCTCTCACTGTCGAATGAAATGTGGTTTTAAGGCGCTTTGTAATGCCATATATAACAGTTCTGTGTTTTTTTCCAATGAAAGAACACTTGGTGAGTTTTTTTTAAATAAGTTAGCACGTAAAAAAGTTGATGTCACATCTTATAAGACTAGATTTTATCCTCACGTGGCCAATAATTGAGTATGGCCAATAATAGTAGGTTTTACCTTATAGTCTCGACAGTTAATTGTAAATATTCCATGTAGGTCATATATGTATATGCTGACGGCTTAAAATTAAATATTTTAGGTTTTAACAGAGGGTATTTAGAATTTATCCCGATACTTTAAAAGTTTTGTATCATTTGTTTTAAATAACGAGTAAATTTATGCTCAAATACTACTTTTAAATAAAGTAAGCCAAATGCCCCGATGCGAATGAGTTAATTAATAATAATATTATACAAAAGTTTATTATTTTTAGTTGTTTCAGAGAAATCGTAGTGTACTACGAAAGGAAATACTCACTGTCTGAAGTGTAGTTTTCTGAATAAAAGAAGAAGGGTACGATTGACCCACTTTGATATTGATGAACTCTTTAAAATCTTTAAAAAGAGATCTTCAGTTGCTGCAAAAAACATTTTTTCACGCCTTATATCGAAGCGCTACTAGTCACGTGATGCCATTCTATCAGGAATAATGCAATTTTTTATTCATTCATCAGCGTATTATTTCAAAAATGCTATATTTAGTCAATATTTAAAGAAACCCCATAGATTCTTATAGACAAAGTGAGACGACGAGCTCTTCCGGCCGTTATGATGATTCCTAATGTAAGCCCACGTTCATCTTCTGGTCCTTGAGCCATCAGGCCTTCGCTTTTGGGACTATCTTGCTTGACGAAGAGTCGAAAGTGCGTAATAGTGTATTCCACTTTTAGGTTGTCGGTCTCCTAAAATAAATAATATTATTCGATGAATGAGTGGATAAATATGAGATTATAGTTTCAGCATGAAAAAAATATTTTGTGTGCCTAACTTACTTAAAAAATAAACAACATACATAGTTATGAGCAAATACATATTATTGATATTAAAATGAGTTTTATAAATTATAAGTACCTTGGGATATTGCAATTGCAGTGAGACATCTTGAATGGGAAACGTGAATGCTTTCGTGTCGCAAATAAAAAGTTCGTCACCTGAAATAGCATCATCAATTCAAATAAGCAGTGCTATGGTATTTATAGTATTGGTATATAGCAGCGGCCGGCAAAGTTTTTATGAATACACCAATTTTTAGACGCATTTGATCACTTTTATTTCAATATGTAACATTTAATACAAAAGTCCAGTTAGTGGTCCGCTGGATTAAAATTTTGTATTAAGTGGTCTGTGAGCCCAAAAAGTTTGCCGACCGTTGGTATGTAGCTTTTTTGACGACGCCGTGGTGGTGATAAAGTTAATTATGCTTCAGGAATTCAATATTGAAATGGTATAAAAAGCATATTGTATTAAATAATTATTATTGATAACGTTTCCAAAATAATGTGTACCATTAATTTGACAAATTTGTATTTTTTTTTACTTATTTTATATTACAGTAATAAACATATGCTATGTGCTTTAACATTTTTTTTTAAATACACTATTTAAATAAAAAGTAGTCGCTCAATCTATCATTTTCAAAGACCGGTTTTGCTCATGGCGAGCATTGTCAACTGGTAATAAATAATATTTAGCATTGCTGTTTATACAAAAACAAATTGAAATGAAAAGGTGTAATAAACAATTGACATATTAACATTACACGTATTTTTTTTCCTGAGCGAATTTCATTCATAGTGAGAAATATCTAATTTAGATATACAATTTTATACCCGATGAACAAATTCAACACTAATGAAAGCCATTTACCAACAGTAATTAAGAACAATCAATCAGGTACAAGCGGTTGATAGGAATTGAAAAAAAATACTCAGCTTTACGGAATTGTTTATCGAAGATTTGCAATAATTTTATATGTCAAAAAGAATATTTACAGACAGAATTTACATTATACATCGAACACCCAACTTGCACGGAAATAAAGTTACAGATTTAAAGAAAAAAAAAACACTACATCAGTATTGTCACCGCGTGCGTCTGACCAAACGACTTTACAACATTTAAATTCTCGTCGAGATTGAAAGGGATTACATAATATATTCAATCTCGAACGAAGAGCTTAAGATGCGCCATTTTATGAAGAGCGTTCCTGCAAAAACACAAACAAAAATAACACAATTGAATTTAAAAAAAGGGCTACCGGAATATTTCATTCCGGCAGGGGTTTGAGTTGGTGACCAACCTGACGACGTCTCGCGACGGCGTCCCGACAAGCAAAACTCGGGTCCTTAGTGATAAAACGTAAAGTATTGCTGGAATTTAAGCGAATCAAATTTAATACATAGAAATCACATATTTCTATGCCATAAGTACCTCTTATCGCGACGGGAAAATACGCCCGCTCACTAATATATTTTTTATCAGGAGTTTGAAAAGTAATCTAATCAATGCAACAGATAAGAAAAGATGGTAAGTTTCAGAGCAAAACTAATCCGAATAATTATTGAATTAATCCATCAGGTGTCATTTCGCAAACTAATTATAATTCAGTACTTAAAAAAAAATACCGTAAACTCTTTTGCCATATTTGTACTCAAAAACAAACGACTTGAACTTCTCAATTTCGGAGTATTCGTCTTCATCGGAGTGACTCGTGTGGACCTGGGTCGCGACCACCTGTCGTTGCAACGGAAGATAATCTGGAGGGCCACCGCCATTGGACGTTAATGAAGACGACGACATCCGAAGAGTGGTCGACTCGGCCGTGAGCGTCTTTGCCGCTGCTTTTTCCAATGTATGACAATGTAGCACACATAATACTATCATTATCCGTTTTAAAGACATCTCTTGTTGAAAGACAAATTAACAGCGCACAATTATTTTTTATCAGTATAAATACAAAAATGCGTCTTCTTGGTGAAATAAGGCTACACAGATTTATATTTAATTAAAATACTGTTGTCGATAGCTTTTGTAGCGAATGTGGAAAACGAGCTGTCGATTTACACGGATTTCTTTATGTTTTAACATACAAGCTTTATTTATGTTTTTTTCACTTGAACTTTTCTTTACTTCAACTTTCATATAGGATCACCAGTTAAAAATATCACAGAATTTATTAGACACTAGAAGCAATTAGATCTTTAGTAACAATAGTAACTTCGCTTAATAACATACATGTATTTCTCAAAACACTTTTGTCAGCAAAGAGTATTTTGGTAGTAAAACATCAAAACTCAAATGTCTTTCGTATAGGTTTTGGATATTTTACCTGTTTTTCAAATTTAACACACATTGAAATATCTACACAACCAATTCAATTCAATGTGAAATAATAACTGGTGAAAAAATAAACCTAATTGCTGACACCACCACGTTTCGTATTGCCGCTACTGCGATAATTAAACGAATGAATAAACATCATTATTTAGTATCGCGTTAATTTTTTAAGCCGAGATTTACACGACGAGCAGATAAAACGATTATCAGACTTTGTCACCCTGATTATTCAATAAATTAATGATTTACATACGTAGGAAGATACATGGACAGTAATCAGAGTTAATGTTTGTAATGGATTCGACTGTAGCATTGAAGAAATTTATTTTTGATGTAAATTATAAATTGATAACAAATAACCTAATCGCTATAAAGGGCTTTTAGTTGGTTTTCCAATTTTTGGTGGAAAGCCATTACACCATTAAAAAAATCTACTTATTTCACATTTTTTATTTTAGATTAGGACTGCTTTTGCTCATAACAAGCACTATCCACTGAATAAATATAAAACGATACAGGTTAAATTAATTAAAATTAAATAAGAAAAAAATAGAAGGCGAGTCAAACAATTTGTAAAAGAAATATAAAACAATCTACACATAATGATACAAATAATAAATACATTACACTAAATTAACCATAACTAAAATGTTTAGAATGTCTTTTTAACGAACATTACCATCTTACAATCAAAAATAAAACCAGATTAAAAATGAATTAAGTAAGATAACCACCAATGATGATTTCACAGATTATTCTTTAATTATCACAAACAGTAAAAAAGGATTTTTTATATCCATTTCATAACATCACAGATAATTAGTTTCATAAATAAGACTTAAGCAAAAAAAAAAATCTACTAAAAAGAAACCGATAATTTGTTATTAACCAATTGTTTGTCACACCTTGTTATAAGTATTACTTTATTTTGTATGAAAAATACGGTATCGTTTTATATTTTATCAGTGCTAAAGATGAGTGAAACCGGCGCTGGCCTACAATAAATAATGTGGAATTAGTACAAAGTCTTGCTTTTGGTCCATAGATTTGGATTCCGAGCCGCAACTCGTCAATGCAAAATAGTAGTTTTCAAATGCTCGGTATTGAGAAGCAAAAATCAAAAAAGAATTTCGTGCACGATTTTTTCAAAAGATATAACACTAAAACTATGATTAGGATTTCGAATTCGGCAGCATCTGCAAAAATGAAAACAATCAGATCATATCATACGAAGATTGTTTAAAATCAATAATTAAAGCACATTTTTAATATCAATTCTTTGAGAGAATTTTAAATTGATTACATGTATACAAAATGGTTAGTGTATGATAATGAACATAATTTACAGGTTATTCAACCCATTACTTAAGCACACAGATACATATTTTTGTGGCTTTTTTTAAAATAAACTAAATTAAATAAAACTTATTTTGAAAAGTTTATAAATAATTCTTTAATATTTTTAAAATAATTATTGACCACCTTATTAATAATTATTATTCACCTCTGAATTAAGTAACTGACCTTAAACAACCTGATCATAATGAAATGCCACTCTACAAAAACAAAGATACTGACCAAATAAAAAGACAGGTCATACTAACGATCGTCTCACACGGACCGGGAAGAAAGTGTACTCAGTACCTTTTATTTGCTGACTGCAAACAAAAGTGTATAAACATTCTTTTAGGTTAGCCGTTTAATGGTTTATACTACAAAAATACTTTATTATTGAATTACGACTGCCGCCGCGGGAGTTAAGCTTTATGGATTTCAGAGGCAAACTAATAAAAATAATGATCTCGACCACAACTATAATAGTAAGGAATCTTCATCAGTACATATTCATTTATGTACATTAATTTAATTATTTAGCGAATCAGTACTTCATTGTAGTGTTTTCTGTTTGCTTGTAACATTTCCGGTTTCGAATGCTACTTTTTTCACAGATTCACTAACACCCGTCTTATTTACAAGTTATGGACCACATTCCAACACCTGAACATGATCTTCAACGACAATCATTTATTGTGTTTCAGTCCTATAATATCCGAGTAATGAAATTCTAGCTCTCACGGATGCGTGTCAATGCTCAATCGCGAGAAAGGTCCGAAATTCAAATAAATCAAAATTTAATAAATCAAATCGGGATGATATAAGGCCCTCAAAAATCTATATCTTCCTCATTATAGACTTATATAGGTCAGTATAAAGTTATTTTAATGGTAAAAAAATAGTATGTCAGTGCAGGTAAAATCATCCATTGATTTTTTTTTTTTACTTTCGAACGAGAAGAATTTTGTTGAAGGTGACAAATGGTTATATTATGGATTAGGTTTTCAAGTAAAAAGTTAAAAAATGTATACGTTTAATATATAGATAACGCCAAAGCTTTTGCATCGACCGTCATAATAGTAGAAAACAAAACACATACATAATTTTAGTTCAGAACCGATTGCACCGTTGACAATGCTCGGTAATTATTCCATTAAAGCGAAACCGAAAGTAAAAAAGTGTTTTATTTTTTAGAAAAAACAAACAGTTTATCAAGAGTTCTACGACGATATTTCAATAACGAGGGTAGTATCATTAGTAAATCTTAAATTATTATAAAGACATTTGTGGTCAATAAAAAAGGCTTATTGATCGTGTAACATTTTTTTTCGTACTTAAACCTCGTACTTAAATTTCGTAGGCCAACGCCTATCGTATAAGTTTTTCTTTAGACTGTTTATATATGTACATTGAACTCATGTGAAAATGAATATTCTATTATAATAGTCGTATTCAATGGCCATGGTCATGCAAATGATCAGGCGTGTGATAATTATCCCAGGATAACAGGAAAAATGTAACCATCTTTCAAATGCAGATACGACATTATTTAACCAATACATATGAGAGACATTAAAGTGAAGTGAAGAAAAACATGGTCAGCGCGAGGGTTATCGTCGTCTCATCTTCTTTTCATGATATACAATTATTTATATAAAAAAGTCAGAGAAGTTTTCGTTGGCCAGTCGGCGGTTAGCGTTTCATTGGAATCTTCTGGAAAGACTTTAGAATAATATTTTTTTGTCACGTCGAACGCTTAAAACGAAAGTATTTTATCGAAACAAAAAGCCCGCCGGGAGATGTGACAGTTTTTTTTTTTGCTTCAATGCGACTTATTAAGTTATTTCGGTGTAAAAAATCTGTTGGCAGCAATTCATTCTACTGAGTAATTGTCTCTGGGTAAAAAGATTTTTCGTACTGCGATTGCGATTTATCCATCGAATAAATATACATGTATATTAACTTACGTCACATTATAGCAAACTGATTATTTCAATGAACCTGTATCTTGAAACTAGACATTAAATTCGCATGCGAAACCTTTTTTTCCGTTTACTACAAATTTTCCAAATGAAAATATCATTTTTTTAAAAAACGTTAACACATTATAAGAAAAAAAATATTAATGAATCGGTCAAGGTAAAGTCACAATCCAATGAAAAAGCTAAATTATTTAATTGTTTGAGTAAATGATGTTTTGGAAATAGTTTTATTCTCGCATGCTAGTGGAACGTCCAATTGGGATCCTAGCGAGATATAATGTGTGATTCCGACGTAGATGCAGCAGGAATGCAGCGAGCCCCTTGTTGTATTTGGCACAGGCTGGCGAGCCCCTCATTAAAATAAGAAACACACAAATATCTCAGCTCAAATCTGTACCTGGAATCTGAAACATGGAATTGGAGCAATGAACAGTATGTATACACATCTGCATCAATCTTGGAACTCTTTACTCTTGCAATTTAAGTTAGGTAAGTACATTTTTCAGATGTTGGTATTTATTATTTCGTATCGTCACAAAATTATTGCTTAAGAGATATAAAAAGTCCACCCCTTTCGCAAAACACCTCGAATAGCTCTGACATTAAGCGAACGCTTTGCTGGCGTATTGGCAGCTACCGTTGCGTGGATGTGAATAATACTGACGTAGTATGTAATTGAATAATTAATTAAGAAAAATAATTATAATCTTTTTTTTATTTAGAAATCAGTGGCACCTTACTATTTTTGATAAACAAGTATTCCCGTAGAATTTTTACTTTCATCTGACAATATAAAACATAATTGAAATGTAAGGTTTTTACACACATGCACAATGTCAGATTGTATTGAGAGTCAATTACCGTTTTCTCCAGATACTTCAGAATTGTATTATCTTTGATAGATTCGGTGGTTACTTTGTGGAAGTTCATTTTTAAAATAAAATTTAATTTGATTACTTTGTTATTTCACTTATTGTACAAGGCGAGACACGTGTTTCGCCTCTTTGAGAAACATCATCAGACAGACTATTGCAACGTTTACGAGTAAGCTTTTACTTAATTATTACTACTATTATCAATAATAATAATATATATAATAAATAATAATTATTATTTCACTTTATTAAAGCTAGTAACTTTCACTGAAACTCAGTTACTCGTAAAGTTGTCTAGTCTGTCTGATGATGCTTTCTCAAAGACGGCGAAACACGAGTCTCGACTTGTACACACTAAGTGAATAACAAAGTAATCAAATTTTTAATTTTGTAATACAATTATATTGTATGAATATATCATTGGGTATTGAAAGATTTAAAGCAGTGATAAAAGCAAGAAAAATGAAACCAATTCGTGCCCCGAGTTCAAATGTGACGATGCGTATTGAAAATAAACAAATTGATGACATTTAGACATCATAATTCTATTGTCTCGGTCCGGTAGGATGACTCGATACCGAGATCACGATTCAGATACAAGTTACTTTTTAATCCAGATCCGTTTAAAGAACTATTGATTTATTTGGTATTCCAGTACACTATCGACTGACTCGTTAAAACGGTTTTTAAAATAGTTGAAAAACCAAGTGAGCTTTGGCCCTGAGCGACTTTATAGTTTTACTTGAAAGATTTCATTATATCATTTCGTTTTTTTAAGTAATTGGGTAAATACTGTCACAAATATTTATTTTAAATAAAATTTAATGAGTTGGCGAATATTCAAGTAGTAAGATGCTGAAATAAATGTAAACAAAACGAACCAAGTGCTAACCGATAAATAAGAAATACTACGATTGACATAACAAAGTGAGTGACAGTGTTTAAGTGATTAACGATTGAAAAGAGGACGCTCATAATATTTAAGTGGCTAAGCTGTATTTCTATTGCGCCTGCCTTTTATTCAAACCTGCTACCGATTTGGATGGTATTTTTTTTCTTAACCGGGGGCCATACCATGTTTCAAAAGGGCCACAGAGAAAAAAAAATGGGGGAGCCGCAGCACAGTTTTGGGAGGACACGGGAAAATGCACAAACTCCCAGGCTTTTGAAATTGGCCAGTGACAAAATATTTTCACTTTTTTTCGTACACACACTTAAAACATATATAAAAGCTTGCTACTGCTTGATTTCCAAACATTAAATAAATACAACGTAGGGAGTACGCATCATTAAAACAATAAAACTGGGTGATTCAAAATCATTAAAATATTTTGCACCCTAAAAACGTTAAAAGCATAAAAATAGCTAGTGAAATAGTAATCGTTCATTTGTTGTTCTATTATATTTATTTGAAAAACTATTTTAAAAGTGAAAAATTAAAAACCGACCAATAAGACACGATTCAGACCTCGGCCAATCAAAAGTCAATTACGCGTAACGCTCTTTGTACTGTAACATTTTATTTCAGTAAATTTACAATACAGTAAAAATAATTTCTTACTTAATGCAAGTCGACATAACATATCTTGACATACATATCCCTGTTCAAAAACCGCTGGCATACAGCTTTACCAATCAGCAACTTTTATTTGATTAATCATCTTTTTTTACCGGCAACCTTTTTTCAATTTGCCGAATAAAAAAGCCGATTAGGATCACTTAAGGCGTTATCATAGTTTTTTTACCTATAACTATCTTACTGGAACAGATAAAACTAACGAGGCGCACTCAATAGTATGGATCAACCCTTTAAGCTATCAGGAGATCCTTTTATAATAAATTATATTCCTCGACCGTAGGAATGCTACCTCCTTGGAAGTAAATGCATACCTGCACTTGTAAAAAGAACTTATGTCCGCCTCTCTTTAGTGGGAGCCGTTAGCTTCGTCGGCAATAATAGTAGCTGTACATCTCACCGTGCAGGGTGACTTTTGTGCATCCGATTCAACAGCGGTATCAAAAATACTATGATCCATATAAATTTCACATTTTGAAATATATCCTGCTATCAATGATATGTTTTAATTGAAAAATCAATTTATAAATGTATATAATAAAAATATTGGCAACTAAGCCATCATATTTAAATAAAACATAATAATATATCCACAAAGGAAAAAACATTGGTACCCCACGTCTCTGCGTATGTTCGCTTCTGCCAGCATTAGAGCGTTGTCCACGTTGACAATGATGCTGCAATACGGTGGATGTATGAACGTCATCAAATAAAATGTTTCACAGGAGAGGATTCAGGGCTAAACACTGTAGTGACCCTTTTTAATATAATCCGGTTACTCAAGTAATTCTGAACGAGCACATACAATTCCTCTTGTATCTTCTTATGTGTAAGCTTATATATGAACAGAGATCATGATGCATTGTGAAAAGCAGTTTTTCTCAACCTTATAGGGCCCGTGGCCTCTTTCGATTGACTTTATTTTTCTATGGCCCCATACCGGTTTTGTCTTTCCATAAAAAATTGAATTTCAAAAACTTCGGATCCAAAATCCCAGAAATTTGGGGATTTCCCAAAATGATCGCCGTGACGCGTTTTTTAGCTCTTCTACTAATAATAATACTTTAATTCTAGAACACAATAATTTATGGATTTTGAAAAATTTGTCCGTGGCCTCCCCTAAAATTTACTGTGGCTCCCATAAAAAATCTCTGTGGTCCCAAGGGGAGCATAGGGCCCCTCGTTTAGAAACACATTTTTATGTAGATTTGGTGTAGATAGCGCGAAATTGATGGCATGTTCTGTTGATTTTCCTGGTCTGTAGCCAAATTGATTCGGGGATATTGGTGATATCTGCAAGTGAGTCTTTAGCCTGAGGAAAGATAAATTTTCTAATGTTTGTAAGTTTAGTTAATTTTATTTGAAATATAGTTCTGACAAAGGTGTTAAGCTGAAATAACCATCAATTTTATTAATAATAATATACCTATAGAGCAAAAATATATTTTTATTTTTGACCTTATCATAATGAAGTTCTACAAAGTAAATATTTATTCATTCCATGCATTTTAACTATACCTATGTATCTCACTTTTCGGAAGTCAAACTATACAAGAGTTTTAAGGGAACGAGTGCATTCTTCCTTGAGATATATAATAATATTGAATGCGATAACCTGTTCGGTTGCAACAGTACAAAATTTCATCAAAAATCGAATCAATCACGAAGTTCGTTGGATACGATATTTTTTTTCATAAACATATCACTTCTAAAATAATGTAATAACTTAAAATGAAATGCTGAATACTTTTAAGCGAAGTAAATTAAAGCTTTTTTTTATAGGGGAAACTGAATTTCAAAATGAAAAAAATATATCTTCAATGACATAATTAATTAAATCAAATATGTTTTTAAATTATCCGAACTTGTCATAGTCATCTCGTTTTAGGCATTAAATCCTTGATTCTGGTAAAATGTTTCGACCGGTTTTGCGCACCGAGTAATTCTCAACTAATTATATTTTAATTTATAAAATAGTATCATTTTTTTATTTCAAATTACAAAATGTTGAAAATGAAGTTACGAACACAGCCAGCCGGCCTTGGGGCCTACTTAGGTCTGATGATGCGTGACGCTGTGCCCCTCCCCAATATGAACGCGATTGACGATGAAGGTGACGATGAATCTCGCTAAATGATTTTTGAAATGATGTGACGATAAATGAGGGTCTTCACATAGATACTGAAAATATTTAATTTTGATATTTTTGAGATAAGTATGCCAAAATGTTCTAAATGCATCACTACATATATCAAAAAACTACTGCTACTTTTTAATCGCGATAAATATTCATGGTAATTTATTACATTTAGTATAATTACAAACAATGGTGGTATTGCGATTTTCTTCGAAAAACGCAAAACATGATTTTTGGAGAATGTGAGGGTTTGGTGATTTTCCCGAACATGAATTCTCCGAACAAGAATACTTCATACACCGAATCTTCCGAACACAGAACCATCCACACACAGAAACTTCCGGACATAGAATACTCTGTACACGGAATATTCCGTACATTTTAATATCTTAAATACAAAAATCGTTGTTTAATTATAATGTGTAATGTTTTATGCCAAATACTTTTCCTAAGAAAACAAGGGAAATATTTAATTATAATGTATATGAACAGTTGATCATTTAATACGTATTTTGGCTTATTAATTTAGAAAAAATGTGCAAGGGGCCGATATTTTTGATTATGTTAATAATAAATATAGAAATATATTCTTAGAGTTTACTGAGGGAATAATGTTTCTGGTCTATGCACACTCGAGAAAGTATATTTCTGATACGACCGTTTACTATATTTTATATATTGTGTGTATGTAGATGTACCTCTAATTAGTTTCAAATAATGGCTTACTTTGTATGTAGACGGTGTATGATGCATCGTAAAATTTAAAGCCACATTATGACGAGCTCTCCACAAAAAAACAATAACGTGTCTATTTTTCCGGCAGCTTTATTAATATTTATGTGAAATTGTAAAGTATCTTGAGAATAATAAACATAAAAAACAACAATGTCTTGATATGAACAACCTCAGAAGATATCTCACTTCGGACTCTGTTATATTTTTTGTATAAGAAAATGAATCGCTCAAGCGATCAGGATCACGCCTTTCAGGTTTCGATGCGATTGGCAACATTTTGTTTACTAAAGCTACATATAAACCAATTAATTGTAAAAACTTATATGTACCTGTCCTTAGACCAAAAACCCAAAGCTCCGGGCATTGCTCGTATTGTGTGACACTGCTTAGCGATATAATTCCCCAAACGGGCAATTTAAATTATCGGCTTAAACATTCAATTTATGATTTTGTGGTGCAAGTGATGGATATCTGAAATGTTTATGTTCTCTTTCCCTCAATCGATCCTAAAATCAGACGTAGGAAGGGTATGGTCACCTACGAATGCTTTTTTATCAACATCTATTCTTAATCTTCTACGGAAAAGAGAGTTTAAGATACTAAATGTCAACTAGTTATCTCAAAACCACTTTCGATGTTTTTAATTTTTGTTCACATGCTTCACTTTGGGTGTGAACAAAGTTGAGAAATATTTAACCATTACTATATCCATTGCACATTCAGAAGAGGACTGCTGCGGTGCGCCACTGATAGATGTGTTAGATAAAGCCTTCTAAGATTGCTATGATAAATGTAAGACAAATAATATCCATATAGCTTCAATCCTTCTCAAAACCCAATTCAAATTAAATTGAACTATATACAATATGATCTCAGTATTTTCTGAAAAACTTCCTCATATATAAGCAATTATTACGTAATTTTGTATCAATTGCGTGTATAATATTTTTTTTGGTCGGTCCGCTCCCAATGTTGAGTGTGGACATGTAAAATCTTAGATTCTACTGTAGGCAGTGGTCATTCACGCTCTCGGATAACGCAATAAAAGAAAGATACACCTTGATAAACATTAGTAAAGTACTACGATAATTAATAAGTTATATTCGTTTATCGTTTCCTCTGCAGTAAGGGTAGAAAGACTAGTGTTCTTCAGCATTCAAATCATTTATGATTTTTTGATACATAAAAAAATCTTTTGAAAAATTATCGTATCATTGCAATGTTCAGATTGAAGTGGACTAGGACAAAAATAGTCCATAAAACTTTACTTATATGAAAAGAAATAATATAAATGTTTAATCATAAGTCAAAAATTAATAATACGTACAAATTGTTGGAAACAACTATGTGAATAATATTTCTGATCGTGAATAGATCATAATAATAAAAAAACAATAATTTTAGTAAAATGTTTAATACGCCTGATCACACATCAACGGTGGGAATTAACGTGTTGCAGAGATGGTTTTAATTGAAGGTTGCCAGAATGGTAATTTTATTGAGTGCCCGTAATTATGTAATTATGTTTTGTTTTTTTTTTGTAACCGCAACTCGGTAATGGTGTAAAAAATAACACTGTCCGTTTTGTCGAATTAGCAATACCTGTTCTATATAACATGTCGTAATTGATTTACATTAAATTAATACCAAATTGCAAGTTTAAAAAACTATTACGTAATCGTTATTAATCATCGCCTGTCAGTGATCTAATGCCTGATTCAAAATAGACCGGTTTAATAGACACGAAAAATTACTCTCCTTTCAGTAAAAAAATGGTGGAGGGGGGCATGCAACCGCTATTTATTCACGCACAAGTCCGTTTCCTATCACCAACCACGCTATATAGTATAATAACAAAGAACGTGAAGTTTCTCGAGGGAATTACATTAATGAAGAGAGATATATTAATAAAAACAATAATCCTTTGTACTTCATTCCACTTTATTTAATATGTCAGGACCGGTTTCGCTCATTGCGAGCATTGTCAGTTGACATTAAATAAAGTGGAATGAAGTACAAAGGATTATTGTTTTTATTAATATAATGCCTTTCCACCAAGTATTGACAGTGAACACCCTAAAAGTGAAGAGAGATATTTAATTTTAATACACAATGCTATACCCCAAAAAGAAATCAGCATAATGTAATGAAAAGCAATGAAGACAGACATTAATTATGAATAATCAATCAGAAAAAAGCAGATGGTAAGAATGAATACACTCAGGGTTACGAAATTATTTATTAGAGACTTGCAATCAACAAAAGAATTTTCATTACACAACATTTTAACAGATGATTTACAATATATAAAAAAATCCCGGCTGTCAGGTACAGCTATTCAGTGTCAGACTGACTGCTAGGGTACGAAAATATGTTCAAAATCGCCCCACTTCATGCGAATGGTTTTTAGTCAATTGCGTGATCTGGTTTTGAACTTAAATACTAACAGTGTTGCAACAGCAACAACCGTTCAAGCATACTTTAAATAATCACATGTTAATTTATATGCTATTAATTATAACCAGATATGCTCATTGTTCTTATCTCTAGAATATATTTTAACATTAGAATGATAGGTACATCATCTTGCAAAAACGGCACCTACAACATTAAAGGCTTCCTTCGGTCACAATAGTATACACACGTCGTAAAGAATTGATGGCCAGCTCGGTAAAAGTATCTTCGTTTAAGTTCATAATGTTTTATTTTCTGAACAACAAATGTGTTTTTGCAGGTATAATAACTGATGCAAATACTATGATAATTACTCCAAGTATATGCTTGAGAGATGACATAGTTAAAAATGACCAGTACTTGTGAGCACATTTACTTACTAATATGTTGTCAAATAACTTTTGTCTGCTCTTCTGTTGCATGCTTCCATTAAATTTCATTAAACTTTATTTATAAAACCCATAAAAATATGCTTGGAATGTTCGTTTCATAGTCACTTACTGTTAATTCAATAGGATCAATAGGAGAAGTTGTCTAACATTAGTGTTATGTCCTTAATATTTTTTTGCATTTTCTAAGTCTATCGTGCTCGTTCTGTTGGTGGGAGCGTCGAGGCTTTATGGCGCCTTGTAATACACCTATTATTATATCGACACGATATTATAATAAGCAAGTAAGAGGTATAAATAAAAATTCAAATGCATTTTTTTTATCGTACTCATCGATATCACGTTAAAGGTAATATCGAAAAAAAATCGCAAATATTTTCAACGCCACAGTGCAAGGATTTTATATAAGTTCTATACTATAGTTCTTAAATACAAATACATTATTATAACTTAAAGGAATCGTTTACACATATCAATAAATCACTGAAATCAATAACAGTTTTTTTCTCACTTACTTTTTTCATTTTTCATATGTGTAAATATTTGAAGCAGTGCAGTGATGTATTTTTATTTATTTTTTTGTGAAAAGAACTTATTTTCGAATAACATAAATAGTCAACCATGGCCGGAATCGAACATGAGTCATCCACGCGAAAACCGAGCGTTCAACTGCGAGTCCACGGAAGTCTAGATAAGTTGACGATACAACTAAAAAAAAAACATGCATACGAATCCTTCATGAACTAGTAATGACATCTTTGCGCGTAAATATGAAACTTGAGTACTTAAAATATTTTTTTTCGAAAGAATATTTTTCAAACAGAATACCTACCTATATGAGTGCATTATTCATTATATAAATGTTTCGGTTGTGACTTTAATGACAATGGGTAAAAACATAAAAACGGATTTCACGTCAATCTGCAATTTCAAATATATGTATTTTATTTTTTTGGTTGCCGATTTTTGTAAACCTTTTGCGCAAAGAGTTATTTTTTTATTAAATTTAGCTTTTACGCATATTTTGATTATTTATACTTTTACTTACTTAAAGGATGACAAAAAAATAGTAAAAAAATCTGCAAATACGCAACGGGGGCACATCAAGAATAAATTAAATTCGGTATTCGTGTCTCTTTCTTTTTGAAGTAGCAGTTCGGAGCGAGCTTAGTAGCCTCAATCAGTCTAAGCAAGTGTTCCTCAACCGGTGGTCCGCGCCCAGTGCTGGGCCGCAGAGACTTTCCACCGGGCCGCAAACAGTATGCCAAATTTCAAGAAATTCGCCTTGCAAAAATAATGAATATAGGATTTTAATCGCCTGCACGTTTTCTTGTATTTTTATTTATTGTGAAATAAGAAGACATCAATAATGCGGCTCCGTATTTTGTTTCTTGCCCATTTTTGTGCGATTACATATTACTAATACTTCTAAGTTTAGTTTATTGCGGATACTTATTCTGTTGTATATTTTTTTCTGTGTGTAACACGATGGTCGCTGTTTTTTTTTTAGAATCGACAGTCATAAATATTTTCTCTTCGATAGTGAACCCAGATGCAAAACCCTACCTAAATATACCAATAATTTCGTTAATACATAATTGTTTTCACTTTTAGGGTGTTTACTGTGAATACTCGGTGGAAAGGCATTATATTAATAAAAACACAATATTTCTTTGAACTTTATTCCACTTTGCTTAAAAGATCAGGACCGGTTTTTCTCATTGCGAGCATTTTCAACTGAAAACAGTTGTATAGTTATGTCCATTTGTAACAATATAAGATTTAAAAATATTACATAAAAACCATTTTAATTTCATTATTAGTGGTTCGCGAATTTTTTTTTCATATTTTTACCGGTCTGCGGGTGTAAAAAGGTTGGGGAACACTGGTCTAAACGTCTCCACTCAGCTTTTCGCTTACCTATGCCAATCGCTAGCCCCCAGCACTTTTATAGCACTCCATCAATCCATCGTACCGAAATCTTCCAATGCTGTCTTCCTTCAGGAGTGTTTGAGGTGTTTTGCAGGCTTCCGCTTGTCCATACATAATATACATACATATGTGCGACCCAGCATAGACGTGGAGTTTTTATTAAGCTGACAACATCTGTCTCGCTTGAAAGGCCATAGCTGTAATGAGTCGTTTTGTTTTCTATATTAATTATTAAATATATAATTGGCAAAAGAAAAGTAGTATCGAACAATCGTTTGCTCTGAAAAAGTGATTGTGATACGAAAATGAAATTTAATACAAAATACGCCCAAATAAGTTATCTCTTATATCGATGATGAGTAGATTTTTTTAAGAGCCAAAGTAGTTTATATAATTGCCTCTAATATGAAAAAGATAGTTTCTACGCTTAATTACTGTAGGGTAGTTCAGATTCAATATTCTTGGTAAAATCAAAAACAATATTTCTTAGTCTCAAAATAGTCTTTTTTGATTTTCAGTCAGCTAAACATGTAAAATGAGTGAAAAACAGTGAAAAGATAGATTCAGTGACATTTAGCCACTAAATCGTGTATAAAGATTTCGAAATAAAATATGTCGTTCCAGTTGAATTGAATTAATTAATTAACACCAATACGGATGTCACTGACGCCTAATCCACCCTATAAATGCTGTAAAATTATAATCAATCGACTGAAACGTTTTTAAGTATAATGTCTCAGAATCCGAAGCTTTTTATTCACACTCAAGGGACGTAAACACCTTTTCCACATTTTTCGCGATCAAGACATCGGAACAATATCGACTATAATGTTTAACTCTTCCCATTGGTAGGTCAGCTTCCCAAACAATGCCAAAGATTCTTATACTATCACATAAAATATTTGTCAGTCATTAAGCAACAGGCATATAATAAAATATGTTTACAGTTCAATATGAAAAATGTAATATGCATGGCAGCACTGACCGTCTATCTTTCAGGATGAATCCGAACTACCCATAAAGTTTTGAGTGGCGCCATTCCTTATCTTAATAAACTCGCTTCTATTTAATATAATAGCTTCAATTAAATAGAACCAAAATACAAGTATTTCTATCTGAATTATCAATAAATATTTCTTAAATGGTATGGGCATTTTATTTTAAAATAGACCTGAGAAAACATTAACAAAAATAATCTATCTTTTTGGCTCTAGTTGCGCGTTCAGCTGGAAGGTTGCCACTTTTTCACAATTTTCGCTATATTATGTTGCTGTTAACTTTTTGATTAGCAGTAAATAATAAATAGCATTTACTGATGAGTAACTCTCCTCACCCTCCATCCAACCAGTTCTGAAAAAACCTCCCTCTTTCTTCGCTTTTTCCAAAGCGACTGTCGAGGCTATAAAACCTTCCAGCGGGTGTCCATATGCTTCCACGATAGACAAATATGTGATTGATAAACGCCAATGGGGATGCCACTGAGGAGAGTTTTAACAGTTCTAGCAATATTGCTTCGGATGTCGACATATTCCACGTAGGCGTGAGTTATTTTCGACAAATACTATTTAGTATGTATTAAAGCAGGATTTGTCGAAGCTCGTACTCAGTTTACTTCCTTGCCAATTTTTTAGCCGCCTGCGTGGTCGAGTGGTCAACGTTGTTGGCTTCGGCCACGGAGGGCCCGGGTTCAAGTCCCGGTACGGACAGATTTATAAATTGATTTTTCAATCGATTTATGAATTTCTATTCAAATGCATGGATGTATGTGATGTCTTGAATTCCCCCCTCTCACCCATCCTATCCTATGAACGGGGCGTATCGAGAGCGATTAGCTTACCACTAATCCTGTCCTAGCCCTATCCTTCTATCCCTACTCTCTTTGGAAAAAGAGGGGTTGAACAACTGAGTAACAAGCAGTTCTCGTAGAAACACTTCTGTTGAGATAAACTCCAGTAGGAGTCCATATGCTCCACATTGGGAGCGGACATGGTTTAAAAAAATATTATTCTGGTTCTTTTCTTCATTGCAAAATCAATAAATTCATAATTTTCTAATTATTTTGCAATGTATATAATGCAATGTTAATAAATAAATAAATAAAAAATTAGGAATTATTTTTAACTACGCCATTTTCAATAACATGTCCTTCGGGACTTAGGGGAAGGTGATGGTCTCACGTCGGGTGTCAAAAGTGTAAATGTGTGGCTTGAACATTTCTAAATTTCAAATAGAAGTCAGTATTAAATTTTCACCATATTTTCGTAACACGGTAATAAAAATGTGAAAGCGTAAAATGACTTTCGATTGAAAAAATGAAATGAGCTCGTTTTTGACATTTAACATGAAGACAAATCCTTGCTGATTGATGAAAAAGAACCTTCAGATGAGTTAGGTGGTCCATACGAGGGTTTACTTAATATTCATTATATTTATGAGGTATGAGGTATGGATGTACCTTAGTATTCAATCATACGCGAGCTGGCAACCCAGAGTACTCGACCCAAATGGTCATACAGTTAAGAAATTGTTCATTACATTTTATCTTGATTAATTTCACACGACCGTGTAACATTATTTGTTGAACAATTCTTGTTTTATCTTGTTATAAGATAATATCTTACCTATAACAACATAATTATTTATGAATACGTTTTTTTATATCATAAAGCCAATCTCTATTCCGGTCGAACATTATTAAAGACGATAAGGTATGATGAATTTAATATTGTCATTGTTATTGATAGGCGCTAATGCATGATTTTTGATAATATAACTTTTCAAAGGTAACAATCTATTTTTATGATTGCATACTGAAATATTGATAACAGTGGCGGTTCGTGAACTTAAATCTTGGGTGGGCTGTAAAAAAAGTTTAGCATTGTATACTATTTACGAAATTGTCTATGTTTCCACTTTACCTTATACATTAATCTACAAGCAAATTAACAAATACTACGACACTACTGCAAAGCATAAATTATTGTACATATAATAAAATCAAAGCTAATGTAAGGAAGAAATAATAGAACAGTAAAAACTGGACCTCAAATTCATCTCCTTCAAAGTGAACTAACATGTACAAAAAGCCGTACGGAGGAACTGCCATACAGCACAGCGAGATTGGTATTTGTGTTTGTATGTATGGGCTAATCTAATGTAGTCTCTGACGTCTGACAGAAGCCTGAAACTTTGAAGCGCAGTCGTGTACGTTTGGATGACGTTTCCGTTGGCCAATGTGAATGAAATACTAAAAAATTCTAATCGTGTTTGATTGCGCCCCAGTGTAAACAAAGCACTCGGGCTATATTATAGTTAGCCCGAGCCTTTGTTATTATTATTAATACGAAGGTGTCGCCAGACTGACGTCACGTTGCCTGTTCTGTATGAAGTATGTATAGGGTTATTGCTTTTTTTATGCCGGCTCGGCTTAAACTGTTATTCAAAACATAATCGAGAGTATTATTGTAGGTAGACATAGCATTGTCTTACAGAGGAAAATCAAAACAAAGATATTGTATTAATTTGAGAAAGGTTAGTTACGCTTATAAATGTATTTATTTTGTTCAGCGGCCGAATTGCTGTTCATTTTTATTCAGCTATCTAATGTTTTTTTTCTACACATTTTGGGTGAAAAATGCAGGTCGGGCTAAGCCCACCTAGTCTAGTACCTAGAACCGCCACTGATTAATAATGAACGTTAACTTGATAAAATGGTACTAAAGGCGTGCGAAGGACGTCGTAGAAGTTTTGTGGAAGAAGTAAAAACAAAATTAGTTTTATTTTTATAAATCAAACGTTGTGGTCATATCATTATCAACATGAACAAAGCGGAATATACGAGCTATTTTTTTCAGACCACATACCATACCTTTGGCCCAGTTGCCGTGTAAAACCATTATATTATGTTCAAAAATTCTCATACGGCCATTGTTGATGTCCAATTAATACGATTTTATAAATAAGCAGATTGTTAAATAATACTATTCTCTATGGAACCCCTTTTGAGAATTTACTCGTTTTTGAATGAGGAATTAATACAAATAACGATAATGTGCTCGATTAAGAGATTAAGTAAATAGCCGCATCTGTCGTGATATTATTTTCCGCCGTCTTTTTCTATTGTAGAGAGATTGCGAACATCATTTACAAAGTCGACTAGCAAAGCGAAAATTTTTAGGTGTCAATTATTCCTTTAAATGCGAATCATCAAACTGAATCTGTCTTCTTTGTTTGCAAAGTCCAATAACTATCCCTTTTAAAAAATGATATCCTCTTAGTAAAAAGATTCGTAAAAAAATGTTCTTTTTCTCTGACATGCTTCGAACGAGAGTCGAAAATGGTCAAATAAGAGGACTATTTTTTTTTTATCTTTGGAAATTATCTAACATATTTTTTAGAATTTTAGCTCAAAAGATAATTTAAGGCAGATTAGCAAAGAATTGACCACAATTCAATCAAAATATTTTTATATGAATACATTATTAATATTATTATAAATAAATAAATTATTAATATGAATATTATTATTCACTTCATCATTTAATATTTATTTCACACAATACCAAAAAGTGCCAATCCGTCTTTAAAACTTTACATGAATATTGCGTTTCCAAGTTATTTCTCGAGTTACCCTTCGTCCCGTTTGATTCCGGGTTTCCTACTTGTGCACCACAAAATCTTCGCAATAAACATTTGTGAAGTAGCACTATCATTGTCCATACAATTGATAAACAATTGTAACTTCTGAGCTTGGAAAATAAGTTCTTTTTCATTATTATTATGATGAAATCGCAAGCCTTATCATTAAAATGGAATAGATAAGAAATCATAGATTAAATATTCTAGACTTAATTAGTTCAATTAAAATCAACTTGCAGAGGAACATTTGTAGTTTATTCTAAAATATATAAAAATAGTCACATATAACACATTAACAGCAACAGTTTCTCTTAAATATTTTATGAAGATGACCAGGACTACTTTTGCCTCCAGAGACGAGAGCTTTTTTCTGATAAAAAAAATATTTTCTAAGCCATATTGAAGTCACGGATAACTTTTATTCCTATCCAAAATTAAAAAAAAAAAAAACGCAAAGTCGTTGTATAGAAACTCCGCATGACTATATAGTCATGCTCATCCTTTTATTACCGTGTAATATTGAGTACGGACAGTAGTAAGGACAAAAGTGACCGTATGGGCTTGCAAACATTCGGGGTTGAAATATAGCTAAACGTGATTTTTTTTAAATATTTACAATTTGACCTCTTTAGATCAACATAATTTCAAAACAAATATATTAGCAAAATAACTGTAAATAATTTTATGTTTTTATAAAAAAATATCTAACAGTTTCAAAAAGTAAATTAAAAAAAACGGAAATTCAAAAAATCACATGTGCTTTTGGAGACCGTTCCTGTTCCTACGGCAGATGGCTAACTGTAGTCCGTACCCTTCTTAACCAAATATGAGCAAAAGCAACGATATTCAGGTAGAAAAAGTATGAATAGTGGGATCAATAGACAACGGTGTTTTGTGTGACCATATGGTGACGCTCGTCCTTGGAGGGTTAACGAGTGACCATTTTAGGTTGTCATCGTTTTGCAACGCACAACCCTTGAAATGGTTTTACCATAAAATGTTTGTTGATTTATTTTTAAATTTACCTTAAAAGACTTAGTTTTATTAATTGGTAAATTTTACAACTCATATCTTTTCTAATATTAATTATTCAAAAGCATTTTGTACCTAACACATCTAAACTTCCGTATAGTTTTCATTTTGATTGTATCTTAAAGAAATTTGTATATGCGGATAACTCGGTTCTCTTCTGAAAACCTTCTCTTTGGTGACATAATTGACAAATAACGTTTTTATTGGATTCCAATAATAAGCTTCCGAAGATCTTTTCTTTCTTAAAATTTATTTGTAAAAATCACATGATGTTATCTCGTTTATACAATTTATTGCTAAGTGTTTTAAAATAAATTGTAGTGTGTAATGAATATGAATTATTATTCACCTTTGTACTAAGAAATCACAAATTGTTTACTTACTTGAATTTCATTACCCTGAAAAAAAAAGTGTCATATTGTTTTCATTATCATATTGTTTACTTAATTATATCAATACAATATCGCCATTATAAAACGGTGATTCAACGTAATATAAAACAATCTGCCTCGAGCATTCTGCCAGATGTGTGATTTCAAGCAAGCTTACCAATATTCAATCTTCATTGTGCAATAGATAAAAGTGATAGATAAATTGTAGGGGACGTTTCACATTAACCAATTAACAATTGATTAAAATGGCAGTTTCTAAGCTAGTCTTGCTTGCCGGGCTCTTTTTGCTGACTGCAATTTCCACGTCTTACGGTATTCCCAACGCGTATCAAGATGCTTCCTACGGTCCGAATTACAATAAAGGATCCAATTCGTCACATAACTTGATACTCGGATCAGTGTTCCCCGGAGACCAGCAGCTCTTCAGACAGATCGTCAACAAGTCCTCGGGCTTCTTTCGTGTTCAGTCCGAGATAGTGAAATTCCCAACCTACGGATCGAGACCCATCTTTACCATCACTTGCATTAGAGCTCTCGACCAGTTCATCAACGGACGCGGAGGATACGCCATGCTTACAAAAGGAGGGGTCGGATTCAAGAATGCCACGCTCCTCCTGAAATCGCAACGAGGATACGGATTTAATTTTATCGTTGAGATTTGGGGACGCTAGATTCAAGATAAATAATACAACATTCAAAATTTTTAACCCTAAATATTTATATATTTATACTTATTTTGCTCAATAATATATTTTTCAATCACAGTGTGACTTCAAAAAAGTGTTTTTAATTTCCATCTATTCAAACTCGATAATTGAGAGTTGAGAAATCGGAAATTAACTATCGAATAAAATTAGTGATTTTTGTGGGGAAAAGAAAAGATCAGTTGTGCAGGTTGGGATAGTAAATAGTGCAGTTTAATTTATTAAAACACAATCTTCCTTTGTATTTTTATCCACTTTTATTTTTAACGATCCGGACCAGTTTCGCTCATGGTGAGCATTTTCAACTCAGTTGAAAGAGGAAGATTGTGTTTTTATTAATATAAGGCCTTTCCACCAAATATTGACAGCGAACACCCTAAACGTGCAGTTTTAAATAAAGAGCGGCACCCACAGCTGGCGTGGAGCAACTATCAAACATTTCTTTCCATTTCGACGTAAACAAAATATATGTAAAATTTCTTTAGGACCACTTTGTAGCATTGTGTGCAAGGTTGTACTGTAAATAATTATTTCATCATTAATAAATATTTTTTTAAAATTCTTGTTTTAAGCTTCCCGAATTCATAAAATAAATACTGCTTACATAATGTGTACAGCCCGACCCTTACCGCAGTTGGTAAATAAGAACTCAACATAATCCTTACAGGCATAAAGTTAAGAAAGTTTTTTTGTTATAAATTTTATTTTAGATGTTTTAAGTCGGCCTTTGCAAAATAGCAAAGACACCACCGAGCGACCGGAACGTTTCGGATTCAATTCTTAGAAAATTCATCATCAAAGAATCATCAAAAAAAATTTTTCGCGAGTTTATATGGATGTCAGTGCTAAATTCTCGATTATTTAAATTTATCTGACTCACAAAAATATATTTTAAGAAAACTCTTTCTAATTTGAAATATATATACATATGTATCATATGGAGTGAGATTTGGGCTTCGCAAAACAAATCCTTATGCGTTAAATACATCGTATATAATAAGGTTTTTTTTAAAATAATAAGCGTATAATATTTGAATTCTTGAATGTCACGTGGTGTTCGTGCTCATAAGCAGATAATATGTATGTTAAATTAAGTAAATAAGGACAGAGTGAGTGACATCCGCTGCGCAGCTGTAAATAAAAAATATCTGCCAAGCTTAATCAGCCACTATCTCAAGATTTTCTGTTTACTTTTCTGTATCAGTGGCAAGTGTTGTACAAGAACAGCGTTAGAAAACAACAATAACTTTACTTATTACTAATAAATCCATCATTCTAATCAGCACGTCTAGAAAAACACAGAAGTTATTACATATTTTCAGTCAAGGTACCTACATAAAAAATATATGTATGCGCGGCAGTTAGGTTGAAACCGTATTCATTGACCCAACACATAAATGATGTAATATACGATAGTTTTTTTATTGTATTTTTTTAATGCGGATGGTTTGCGGATATTCTATCATTACCATAATTAAATAATATAAGTCATACAAAGTCATTCGCACACTGATATATACAACATATTCCTTATTAATTTGGTTAACTATCTCTACTTTCAACGTGACTCGTGAAGCATGTGAACTATGAATGCGGTTTATCTCGACACAAGTTTCGTACGAGAAATTATTTTTCACTTAGCCGCTCAATCCACATTTTCGGAAAGAGTACGGATATAAGTCCTATCGACGTTGACCACTCGACCAAGGACCCAGCCAGATATCTATTACAATGAATTAAAGAAATGTCCCGGGCGTAATCATCCCAAATACTGTATTACTAATTACTCCGTCAACTGAGAGTACTGTGTGTAAGAAAATCCCTTTAAATGATGAAAATAGTTGAATTGTCTCCTGATATTTACAGACGTACATCGACATCATCTTAATGAACATTGATGTTCGGCAACCGGTGGTCTGTGGAAAAAATGTAACGTGATGGAGACTTGAATTCATAAACTTTTTTCAAACATCCAGCAACAAATATAACACTTATTAATAAGTTGTTATTATTTTAACAAGCGTTTTTATTAAAAAAATCAAAATAATTTAGGACATATACTATAGATATAGTTTTCATGTTTTTACATTTTTTTAAATGTAGTGGGCCGTGGAGGGATTAAATACAAATAAACTAAATGACAAAAACCAACTTCCGAAATATTAAGCATTGGAAATTGTAGTCTACAATCAGTCAATTTATATTTTTTTTCGAAAGTTTCACATTTACGAAGCTTAATAAAATTAGTGTTTTTTTAATCTTTTCTTATTTTTAAGATAATGAAGATTCGAAAAAACAAATAATGTACATGAATACAGAGAAAGCAAGAGATATAAATACTTCAAGCTATTTTTTGTGATCGAACCGTAGAAAGATTTTTTCCCCAATAATATCAAATTTTTTGAAAAAATTGAAACAACTTTTTGCGTTTCATTTTCAATAATTGACCAGTTTAGGATAATCAGGATACTAGAAGATCAGAATCCAAAAAACAGCATGGTCCACCGATATTCTCTATAAATGTTTTCTTTTTTTTTAAATTATAGTTTAAATGTCTAAAATATAAGTAACATTTTACATAGGTGAGTAAGATTTTTAAATAATTATTCCTGTCGTTGCAGTTACATGGGAATGCACGGCTTTGAAACGTGGACCGCCCCCGAAGAGTCGGAGTGCAGCACCTTGGCGGGCCTGTCTCCCGGGCAGTCTCGACTCTGCCAGCTGTACGGAGATCACATGCCCGCGCTCGCCAGAGGCGCCAAAGAAGCCATATCTGAATGCCAGCACCAGTTTCAAGGAAGGCGGTGGAATTGCACAGTCAAGAATGACACTTCAGTCTTTGGACCATTGAGTAGGATAGGTGATTGAAAGTTTTACTACCAAAAATAAACATATTTTTTTCCACACAGGTACAACTTGGAACAACGCAGATAATCATACAGATAATTTATAATCGTAGTAGAAGTAGTTGAATCAATCCTTGCCTATTAGCTGGGCCAGTAATGCCTTTATTCTCATCCACTTATTTTACAGTAAAAACGGGGAGCCATGGAACTAATTATTCAATCACCAGTCCTGTCTGAAGCTCTATCCTCTTAGCCTTACTCTCTCCGAAAAATAGAGTCAGAGTGACTGAGTCACAAGAAGTTCACATAAAACTTTTGGTTAGATAAGCACTATTAAGTTTCCATATACTCTATATTAATTAGGGGCGGATATTATAGAGAAAAAAAACATGAATATATAATGATAAAAATATGACTGATTTTGACATTTTTTAAAAAAGTCAAAGAAGAAACCCACTCAATATCAATATTTTTTCGTAAAAATATTGATATTGATATTGAAACAAAAACTTTGAAGTGTTCACTTTCATAATTTTGTATGCTAAAATATTTTGATTGATTGCTATATGTTGATATGCTTAGGTAGTCGGGAATCGGCCTTCACCCACGCATCGCTTGCGGCCGGTGCAGCACTCTGGGTTTCGCGAGCTTGCCGAGACGGGAGATTGTCTTCCTGCGGTTGCTCCAGAGCACCTAGACCAAGAGATCTCCATAGAGATTGGCTCTGGGGAGGATGCGGTGATAATCTGGAGTACGGGTATAAGTAAGTTAACACCGTTGATAACATCACTTCATAGGAATAACTAATATCAAGATAAACGTATTCTTAGCATCCATTAAAAAAAATAGCGTTTGAACACTTATATTTAGCGTTTTTGAGAAAATAAAATTACAAATTATAGCCTATATTTAGCGTTTATTTTCTAGGTATTAATTTGAAGTAAAAAAAATCCATTGTTGTGCAACAATTTGTGACACCTGTAATGAATTTTAAAATTATATTAAATAATTTTCTCATTTAAGATTTCGACTGAAGGTGCTTGGGCGAATTTCAATGTTTAATTTGAATCGTTCAAACTATGTTCATTCACACAAGTTTGGCATTAACGACCCGGGTTTCGCCTTTATTAAATTTATTTTTGGCAATTTATATTACTGAGTGCATGAGGGTTGACATCGCGAGATATGGTAATCCATGTAACAAGCTCGTTATCTGATAAGGAATCAACCTTGCAGGTAGGAGTGCAAACTTACCAGCCTCAAATTTAGTCAAAAATAAGAAAAGCAGCGATGGAACTGGGTTGAACATGTGCTTCAAAAGTACTAGAGCAGGTGCTACCAACAGTGGTGTAGTGGGGCCAGGGCACCGCCCTGCCATCTTTTTGAGTTGTAACTTAATTTTCAAATACATACATATATTTAAAATACTGTTCATAAAATTTAAAAGTATTACATCAAAATTGATCTACCCGATGGAAAAAAATAGGGAAGAAATCAATGACCGACCTGGTACCAATTTATTTACCACTTCACCACTTGCTACCAACCCCGTGCCCGCGGGCGCCATGACGCTCGCCAACCAAATTGGGCAAATCATTAAATTTCTGGGATTTTGGATTTCAAAATTCTTGGAAAAGCTCAAAAAAAACGAGTCATTCTGATAATTCGTTAAATTACAAGGTTATAGTTAGAAACTTATAAATAACCTTGAAAAAATGTGGTGCCCGCAGCCCTACCAATATTTTAGAATGGGCTCTAGGTTCGAAAAAGGTTGGTAACTCCTGTACTAGAGGATCCTGAATACTGCCAGTCTCTTCTATCAAGCGGATAGATAGCGGAAGACCGCTGATGATAGTCCGTAGAATGTATCCAGCGTAGCTACGGTACTCTAGCGACCCTAGCGATGGCCTGGGAGGAAGCAGAGACTGGCAGGGACATGCGCATGCAGATACAGTGTAAATAGATCAGTTAGAAGTTTTTCGTTACATCGTCTATTATACAATATAAGAGACACTTTAGCCGAACCATCACTGCTCGGTCAAAATCTACTGTAAATTTAAATGTCTTAATATCCCACAAACGGAGATTAAACGGTGTTTTAAAAGTGTTTTAACAATATCACATATATCGCCACAGTATGACACTACATAATGATCTTTCTCGTGCTTAAAATCATTCACTCCAACAATTTATATCTCGGCGAACTGTGTTAATTGGCAGTAATATTATATTTTCGATAGGTTTGACGATTTTGTTCATTGTTTAATTCATTAACTTTGATACCATTGTTATTTCACAAGTTTTCATTAGAATGTACCATGTGAAGTAGAACAGCTAAACACACCGTTGAGAAATTTATTTCTTTTTGGACTTACACTTTTGAAAGGTGTAATTTATTTGTTATAAGTTTTTTTTCTTAATCTCTCTCTGCGTCCTATAGAAAAAGCCAAATACCTGTATTATGTAATGAAACGTTAAGAATGAGAATGAATTTTTAGTTTATTCGTTAATATTCTTGTTGTTTTGTCTGAAGATGCTTCTTAAATAGGTGAAACACGTGTCACAATATGTTACACTACCTGTGAAATAGCAAAGTTATCAAATTTAATTTATATTAGTAATATAATAATTTCCTGACCGTAGCATCACTGAGTGGCTTCTTAGGTGGTGTATCATTGGGCTTCTTTCCATGACTTATGACCGGCTCTTGATGCCACCGCACTAAACACTTAATAATAATACTGTGAGGCGAGTACCGCTGCTGCTGCTAGTGACAGGACAATGGGAGCTTTGATACGGCGACAAGAAATATTCACCTCCATCTATGGGGGCGCGCGTTTCCCTAAAACATTTTATCTTAACAGTGTGTAGGTGCATTTAGAAGAGCGCAAGCAATCTATTGCATTGAAAAACTCCAGTTGTCGCAAGGAAGGAATAATTGTGTAACTCAAATAGGTATATCAATATACCTATATCAAGACAATTTCTCATGCGTTGGTTAAAATTATTGTCTTAATGCCCTAAAACAATACTATTCCCTTATTAAAATACAACACAGGGTTTGAAGAATTAGTAATAAATTTTCACCGTACACAAAATCCTCTTTGAATTATTATGAATATTGTTTTTAAAGCAGTTTCGGCAAGAATGTCAAGACAAATATATCGGTAGAACCGCTAAAAGATTATATCTCAGAATAAAAAGCGCATATAATTAAAATAAGAATAATTTCAAATACTCCACCGTGTTAACAACTAAAGAGATTTAAAATATATATATTATACAACTTTGGAAATTTATTAATATTAAAAATGTCGTGAAAGCGACTATTTCGTAAAATATTATATTATTTAAATACCGTGACGGATGCCACACAGGTTATTATCACTAATATCACGAGCTGTGAATTATTTTTCTTTCCACACCCATTTACTTTTCAAGCTTTCCCTCAACCTGTGTCATTTTAAAAAAAAACATTCTCACTTAACAATCAAAAATCAATGATTTCATTGTTTAACAAATAAACTTAACAAAATTGAACGAATCGAACGTACAATAACGTACGTAGAAATAAATCATGTACAGCAAACGTACATTGTTTCATTCGCTACATTAAATTGTGAATACAAAGTAAGAGAATATGGGAAAATCGATAATGTTGCTGATTTTTCACACCTAATGAAAAATAGTGCTATGGCGTTCTTCTGTTGCAACCATTATTTGTTTTATCCTGCTGCAGATGAGAGCGCCACGGTTCCGTCGAGTGGTCTTACAGTTATTGCAAGTTCACGGCATCGCGATTTCTCTCAAGTTTCTCAGAAGATTTTCTCGATTGATAGTGTCTTCTACTAGATGTAATGTTCCTCGATTAAAAGAACGAGGGGTCGACGTCTTTTCCCATAAAAACAAAAGTTCTCTTAATTTTTCCGATAATGAAGATATCCCAACAGTGATATTATTATGCTTATGTGCATCTTAGAACCTTTGGTACTTTCAAAAACAATGGCGACGGAATAAGTCAACATTCATAGTAATATGCGCTTTAACGAAAATTAACGGACGGTCGTATTATTGCTATACGATAAACAACGTATAATTTTCACTTCAATGATAGGCAAGGATTTAATTGGCAGACATTTGGAATTAAATCATATTCAAGTTCATCCAAGTACTTGAACGCACGAAGATGCCGAAAGGCGAAACCCGGGTCGTTAGTGACAAAACTTGTGTGAATGTAAATAATATGAACGATTCAAATTTAATGTAGAAATTCAACTGTTACTTGACAAACTAATTAATATAAACTTTTACTGAAAACGATGTTAAAATATACAGGAAATACTTGCAGACTAATTTCAAATTTATTGAATGAATTATAGATTAGATATTTTTCAAAAAAATTTGACTGCATTAGATTTAGCATTTTGGAGATAGCTTCATATAACAATAGATTTTACTTGTTAAACGATGCTCACTTTATGTGTAATCAGTTCCGGGTTATCTGTAACCATAACATGCCCCTATATTCAAGCCATTTCAATTCCACAAAAGCCTCATTCAATGTTACAAAAGGGCTATTTGCTATCAAGATTGTAAAGCGCCCCCTTCTGATGACGCCGTCGACTGTTATATACCAAATTTGTTATTAAGCCGTTCATTAAAGCGACAGTCAACTGGTTCATATTTATATGCTTTTAAAGCATTTAAATTTCTTTATATCAGTATGAATATATTTGTAAGTATATTTAATATCAAAACGCTACACATAAAGGTATACAAATTAAAAATATTTTATTCCATAATGCATCTTGTATAAGAAGATATTTACGATAATTAACTTCAAGCTATCTTTAAGAATAGCTTTTAGGGTGCTTACTGCCATTAATTGGTGGAAAGAAATTGTTTTAAAAAAACACTATATGTACCAATTCCTCATATGGAATTACCAGGGTCAGGACCAATCTCGTTCATCACAAGTATTTGTAATTGATAAAAATATTTCTTATATACATTCGGAGGTAACTTCACGAGTTACTTTTTAAAGTTCATTTTTAATAAATAATTGAATTTGATAACTTTGTTATTCCACTTGTTGTGTTACAGAATGTTTTTATTTATTCGTGAGCTTTGCGATGGTTTGATGACGCTTCTCAAAGAAGCGAAACACGTGTCACATTTTGTAACTCAGCAAGTGGAATAAAAAAGTAATATTTTTTTATTTTATTTAATAAAAATATGTATATGTAGGGAAATTTATACAAAACTAAAAAAGCAGAATAATAAATATTAAAACACTCTCTTGCTCGTCACGAGCATTTTTAAGTGCTAAAAGAATATACTTATACTGACTCAGAAATATTGATAAAGTGAATTTATTTTTTCCAATCTAACGGCCTGGAGGTTTCTCAAATTGAACTGTATCAATTCTTAAAAGCAAAGAATTAAAATAAAAAAAACACGTAGATTACTGAAACGGATATAACAATGACAAAGAAGAAAAAATAATTTACTCATACAGTAAATTTGTATCAGGCAAGAATTTGTATCTAATATCTCTTGTATATCTAATTATAATTATTATATTTGAAATGCAGGATTTTAAGAAGTATCAAAAGTATGGTCATTTGAAAACAAACGGTTTGTAAAAAAAATATATATATAAAACAAAAACACCTTCATTTTAACATCAATATTATTTAACGATCTTCCCGTATGATCAATGTTCTTCCAAAAAAATCCCAGTTTGGCAAATCAGTATCACAGAAAGGTGTTTTATTTTTTAAATATATGTTTGTATTAAAAATCATCTATCAAGTAATAATACATTTTTCCTGCAGCTGCATTTTCACTCATCACTGTAGATTAGTGGGTAAGCAATATTATACATCCGTCGAGAATAGCAGCCAACGTCAAAAAGTAAATTTTTGACAACACACTATGATTTTAACAATAATGCTTTTAAAAATTGTTGTAAATTATTAACGAATCGTGATGATATTTGAAACAATCAATATTTATTTTAGTATGAAGATTTACAAGTTTTAAATAATTTCCTTTCTTTGTAGATGTATTGCTCAATTGCAAGTGTTCAGATTCTGTCACAGATTTTTTTTATTAATGAGAAAAACAGTTTGTGATATTAATATTTTTTTACAAGCAATCGTGTAATTGATAAAATTTAGGCAGTTAGAATTTAGAAAACGTCCCAGTCGATTAGGGCATTCCTTATAATATTATATCACTAAATAGTTTAGTTTAAAACAATGTTTGCAAGTCCCTGATAAAAATCGTTTCAGTTCCGCTTCCCCTATGCGCGCGCACTGAATTTCGTTTCACAATGCAGTTTTCTCTAGTCATCACCGTCGCGTGGAGCGTGCATAATGTTTTTACGATCGCGCGCTGCCGCACCGGAGTGCCGCATGTGAACCGGGCACCACCCTCCCGCACAGGACGCATATCGCGAAACGAATCTTGAAACGATACGGTGGAGACTGCAATCGTCGACGAAGCTATTATTTTTGAAATTACCAAACACATCTTCTCCCTTAGAAATATGATATAATAATATATTGACGTTGACTCGATCGAATTGGGTAATTTAAATTATTTCACTGGAACTACTCCTTAAATTATAATCATGTATATTCATGTAATGATTCAGAGTAAGTTTATAAATATAACTTGCATATGAATAATAATTAATATTTTCGATAGAATCGACACTAAGGTCACTGCAGCATTTCGACTGTAAAAATAATGATGATTATCCCACTACAACTAAGAGAGCTTACTGTTAAAACATATAACATCCAAATTGAACATAAAAATACAGCAGACAACTTTAGCGTTACTAAGTAGTCTTTTGATCATTTTCATTTATGTTCAACTAAATAACACTTTTGGTTTTCCACAGACAATAAAAAAACGGGTCAGAGGTGAACCTTATATCAGGCTCATATAACATTCAAGGTTGAGTAAATGTGTTAGTCAGCGCGTCGGTATAATATACCGTAGAACGTTTCCCTCACGTAATTTTCACTTCTCTATCCATTCGACGTCTTGCTCCCCTGATGTTTTTTCACGCTACGAAAGGGCTTCAATTTCAGATGTTTCGGATATACTGAAAGTTTTCCTTAAAAAAAAGCAATCGAACCTACAGGTAAACCTGTTTGAAGGTTTTTTTTATATTTGTAGCACCTAAATGTGTTTATTTAGTACACAATTTGTTTCAAACGAGGCAGTGAAAAAAATATTGATCATGAAAATAATTTCATTATTTTTATTTTCAGTGTGGGTTCGTTTTACTGATATCTTTGACTTAAATGTCTTGCGGAGGTTTCAGGAATCATCAGGAGCGCAGAACGGCGAGTCGGCTGCTACTTTTCAGGCTTCCGTCGTAAAGCCGGCTTAAATTCTCCCACTACGCTTTCTCGTATAGCTGGAAAATTCTGTTATCGCATCTGTCCGTATCCACTAGAAAGCTCAAAGTCGTTTTCCACGGCGTGGGATTCGGCCAGGAGCGCAAGCACGCAAGGAGGTAAAATTTTCCATCGGCTCGAAAGCTTATTGCGCGGGTCAGTCGACGGCAGTCAATGAACGTGTGCGTCGGTGAACGTGCGACGCTCGTAAAACGTGATATGCAATGGCACCCCGACGTTTGTCATTTATTACAAGGCTGAGCAACTGTTTACTGTAGACTTTCATGAAAACGTTTTCTACAAAATATTTAATATCATTTGACTGGCTCGTCCGTTATGACAGTTTTCACAAAAACATGGATTTTTCTGCATATTTCGGCTTTTCTATATTAGGAGCTCAGAGAGTGAACAGGATAACAATTTTTATTCGTAGTAAAGTTAAATGTAACAAAAAATCAACACATAATTTATTCAGTTTCACAGTTACATTGGTCAAAAAAATTCAATATTTTGGCCTACTTTGTACCAAATATCTACATATCAGAGGTTTTAATGGCAAGCAACTTTATGACTTTGGCGATTCGCTTGTGCAAGTTTAAGGTCAAGGAAATCTGCAGTAGAAATAATGTTAGAAGGAGAAAGCTTCGCGCGGCTCAGAAAGTTCCGCTATCGTGAGCTTATTTTACTAGGGGATAAGAAAATAAAGAAGATGAAAACTTTTTTTTATTATTATTATTATTTAAGATGGAACTATTTTTTTATTGGCATTTATAGTTTTTTTCGTACGTTCACTAAATATTTATAAAATATTTTTCATTAACATAATATGATCATTATATGATTGGGTATAAAATAGGTATATTTATTTTCACATTCACATGTAATTGATTACAAATAAAGAACATCAATTGTAACAAATAACTGAAAAATCTTTAGCTATCAATTTTATTTATTTGAATCGAAGTTTTCCATCAAAAAAGATTTTTTTTGCTTCACAGCTATTTCGAATTTGAATAAAAAAAACCTTTTAAAATGAATGCGGAAATTCCACGCGAAACATTGTATCGATGAATTTTCGAGAACAGGAGAGAAGAATCTTTCGTAGATAGCGGTATGCGCGGTATTCCAGTAATTTGTTAAGAATATTGGCGAGAAGTCCTCGGTGAGCGCTTTATAACAGAATTCCCGCATTCCAGACATTTTTCTACCAGGGATCTAGGAAACGAAAGATATACGCGGAGGGATTTGAGCAGTATTGCATGCTTCTTTATGCAATGCTATAACGGTTTATCTACTCTTAAAATGTATTTTTTTCTCACACAAGTAACCGAATCGGCTATTTAAGTAAATGTATTAATTTGATTGAACCGTCATAAATAAAATTATCATATCTCAAAATATATATTATATGCTCGGAAATGAACTAGATTGTGTAAGTATATTAGATCGCATTTTGAAAATAGTATTTGAAAGAAATGAATTTAGTAAGTAAATCACATATGAGAAAAAAGTACCGGTGGATAAAGTTTTAAGGGCGGAGCTAATCGCGTGGGCGGATAAGGCTTTAGCGCTTAAGATTGTTCAAATCCGTCGGAAAATATCAGGAGGTCATAACAAGGCAAGAGATTTAAGTGAACCGGATTATCGTTCTTTCACGTTCTCAAAAGGGAGTAAATTGCGTTTTCTAGTTACAACATTGATCTACAGTCTAAAAACTTAAGTATTTATAATTGGAAAAGTGCCATAGTGTTTATATAATAAAATCATAAATATAAAATTAAAACTCCAGAGTTTTGTAATTTTGATAATAATTATAACATGAACTACTAATTTTTGAAAAAATATTCACTAAAAATATTAAAATAAATATCACTAACAAAAATGACAAGGTAAAGTTTAACCTTATCATTTGATAGTTTTACTAAAAAGTAAATACCAATTTAATTGATAAAAAATATATACTGAAAAAATGTCATGCTTTTAAACGTGCATACACTAAATAATTAATTGTGATTTCACACACATCGATATTCCAAAAACCCGATATGTTGACCCGCTTGATAATTATTTATTTGAGAAAATAACAATTTTAACCTTTTGACAAATGAGTAAAAATACCAGGCGAACAGATAAATGAAGAGTAATATTTGTATCGACATCCTTCTTACCTCTGAAAGTGTTTCAGTTATCCGGAAAATTCACCGAAACCACCGACTAAAATAATCTTAATATCAGTGCACCGACGGTATAAAATCCCCGGCCGACAATACTTTGACTTATTACATCAGTGCAGAGCGCACTGTTCCCGCCGTTCGGAGTGACAAAGAAAATCAATAGGAGGGGCGGCGCTAAAGAAGCGTTGCTATGGTGCACGATACGACGCCCCTCGATTATTTCAAATCTAACAAAGACAAAAGTGCATAGCCGACACATTTTAGCAAAGCACTTAAACGTTACCATGTCTCCATAGAAAAGCATATTATTCTAATATTCAAATGATCTTGTCACTATTTCGCTATCTATTTTAAATATGTTTTACACATTTTTTTAAATCCCCAGATTCATATGAAACACGTCCCTTCACTCGCTATTGCATTTCAATACAATTTTAGATTTCAGTAATATTAACTTTAGACGCATTAAAGCGACAGGTGCCAACATTTTTTTAAAGTGAAAGCTTAGAGGGAAACCAATGTATGGGGAAAATTTTCGTAAGATACCAAAAGAAAAAGCTGTACCCATTTTTTTTGTTTATTTATTTTTTAATTGATGAAATCTTCTTAGTTTGTACAGCCCCAAGGCAAGCTCACAGCGTCATATGGAGAGCGAGTAGATATAAACTCTCATAAACTCTTCTATTATAACTAACCTCTTTCGGCACAATATAATGCATACAATACAGTAATCAGATATTCCTTTGAACATTCCTAGAAAAACATTGAAACACAAATAATATTTTCAAGTTTACGACTGACGATTATTGAAGGACGAAAATATTAATTAAAAAAATGAAACACATTTTTGTGCTAATTCGACATTTTATATGATGATCAGGAACGGTTTTATTGATTGGATATCGTACAAATTATCTGTAAACTCGTCTCATATTATACTTTTATCATTTGTTTATCATACTTTTTCACTAGCCATATTGAATATTGAATATTGTATAAATGATTATTACAAAAAGCTGTGGAAAAGTACAAAGAAATATGTTTTATTTTTATGTATGAATACGCTATGTAAGAAGAGTGTGGAGGTTTGTTCAATTGCAAGTACCATAAATAATATAGTCTCGGTTGCAGTTTCGATAGACATTTAACTGAAATTATGTTTTTTCAGGTTCAGCGAAAGCTTTGTGGACAGTCGCGAGCGGGAGATGCGAGCTAAGCGCGGAAGCCGGCGGCAAGCTCGCGCTCTCATGAACAGGCACAACAACGAAGCGGGACGAAGGGTGAGGCTGTTGGTATACATATGCAAGAGTATCTAGTGATATAATCGCAGATAACGGCATCCCTTTGACGGTTGATGCGACCCTGATAACCAGGTGACGTCAGATATGATGTGGTGCGGCGTCACAACTTTGCGACGCTCCCTAACTATGATATGAAATCATACGCCTAGCATTGGGTACTCTTCCTTTAACTGTGTAAAAAGATTGAAACGAATTTCCTTTCATGTTATCTGTTAATGAAACAAACAGACTTCAGCTAAGGGAAAAGCATTTAGCAAATATTTTATGAAAAGAAGCTTTATTACACCTTTTTATTTCAATTTGTTTTGTACAAATAACACCGTTAAATTATTTTTCTTATCAGTCGATAATTCTCGCCATGAGAAAAACCGGTAGTGTTCTTGGTAAATAAAAGTGGATATAAGTACAAAGGAATATTGAATAACAGCCCAAAAAGTGATATATGTATGTATATTCCACAAAGCTGAGTCTATTGTGATTCACCAACTGGTAAGAATGCTATATCTACCTTTGGGTAGGAGCAAATATGTTTGGGCTTTGAATAGATAAAATAAGTTTGCTTGGTTCATTAACGTTTGGTAGCGTAATTGCTATCACGATTGCCATTTTACCTATTAGATGCTAACTATTGCAAATCGGCCAGTCGTAACATGCATTGTCGTGATATGTCTTCTCGAAAACTTTTCTCTTAATTGGTCATTCGAATGCACACTAAATTTATTTCATTAAAGATGTCACATTCTCAACAATAGGTTACTAACATAAATCGTTTTGTCGTGATAGGTACTCGATGATGAGCAGACCTAAGTGAAATCATTTATTATTTTTAAAAAAATTAGCAACAGTTACATTTAAAATCTAGCTCCTATTAAAGAAAACTTGTCAAGATAGTATTTTTATCTGATGAAAATAGACTAACATGCTTTTTATTTGAATCGTTCAAATTTAATATTGAAATTGCACCAACACCTTCAGTCGAAATTTTATAATTAACATGCTTCTATTATGTAAAATTTACATAATATAAGAAAGTTAGATTTTAAAAGAAGTTTTTACCCTATAAAAGAAGACATTTATGAGTACATAATATAATAATTGTAGATTTATTCAGCTTATAATAATGGAGTTCTATATAGGAGATAATGTTCGTAATGGTTGAAACCGTTTCTGATTATATTGAATAAAAGTGGAAGTATATAGTAGCTTTTAAGTTTTTTTAAGTGTTTATGTGCAGGGTTTTTAGGTGCTCACTGGCAATACTTGGTGGAAAGGTATTATACTAATAAAAACACAATACTCCTACTTTTATCAATATCCAAATATATGTCTGCATATTTACATATGTTGAGTATAATTTCATTTTCTTGGGTATTTTAATTGAACAATTTTGTGGTTCTCGATTTAATCGAACTTGAAATGATATCTTAAACCGAAAAATTCAACCAATTTTCCGGATTTTTATATGATTTAAGGTCATTTAAAAAATAGATTATTATACGTAAAAAAACATTCGACCATTTCGTAGAAAAATTCTGTGTTTTAATTCTGTGGAGAAACTAATTTACATCCTTATTAGGATGTAAATTACTGTCGATAAATTTAGTTTACTATCTTTTCGATATCTCCAGCGGATTCTTTGTCGAACTCTGTTTTCGATAATAAACTTGTAATGAAAAAAAACGCTCATTCGTACTAGATCCACTTTTGTTTTATAGGATCAGAACAGATTTCACTCATCACGAGCATTTTCAACTGAGTTTCATTTAACATAAAAGTGGAATTAGTACAAAAGGGCGAGTTATTCAAAATCATAACTCAGATCATAACTTTATTTAAAATATAAATGTTGAAATACTTAATGACCGAGAATGAATAACTTATAATATTCATGGAAATAAATAAAATCATTCACAGAATGAGACATTAGTAAATAATATTTTTAATAGGATAGGCAGCTTACCACTATTAAATTTATTCGACGTCATACAAGTAATTATTATCATAAGTGCTTTTGTGCGTTCAGGGGAAGGGAAAAGCTCAGTCTCCATTTTGTAATTTATAAGTTAAAAATTAAAACCATGTTTTAGTTTCTTCGTAAAGGCCTTACGATAATTTGTCTGAAGATGTTTTTCAAAGGCGTGAAACACGTAGTACGGTTTGTTAAACAGGGTGTGGAATTACTACGCTATCAAGTTTATATGTAAAGTTTTACTATAGTGAAATTATGCGGACCGCTTTAAGGTACACGTCGCCAGCTACAAAACATTCTAGAGGATAGGAAATGGTCGCCGTTGTTATGATGCCTGGCTTCATCGTGCCATTCTATTTTATGTCATACATTAAAAACGTTACACCGGGAATCGTCAAAACTTTACCGCTAATGAACCCACAAAATTTAATATAAACAGTCAAGTGCTGAAGTGCCCAATATAAAGTTATCGGAAAAGCTTACAACGAGCGGTTGTCGTGGAGGCGTCTTGCGGAAAAGTGATCCGATGTCGTATAGAGACGTCACATGTCCCACAACTCGGTCTGCATACTAAACTAAGACGAGCGAGGATTAAATGCCAAGTTGAGATATTTCGTGTACGGTCGTAGAAATAATAGGTTACAAAATAAATCATCCACCGTATTGTAATAACGTGCATAATAACTGTAACATGTGATGAGAAATTAAGAAAAGGACGAGATAGAACGTTTTGAATCGCATTTTACATGTCGGTATTCGACAGTTTGCTGTGAAAACCTATTTAAAACCATTTATGATTTGAATTGTTTGAATTTTGTACTTTTCCATGAGTTTTGTCGCTAACGACCCGGGTTTCGCCTTTCGGCATCTTCAGGCATTCCAAGTGCACGGATGTACTTGAACTGACGCGTAGTAAACAGTTTGTATCGTTTATAAACAAAAATATAAGTAGATCACTAAGTTAAAAGGCTATTAAAATGTAAATTAGCGAAAATTGAATGTATACAATTTTCAATGGATTAAGTGGGTTTGTTATAATTATGGGGATTTTTCGAAAATATTAATGACCAGATATTAACATAGGAATGTTTAAAATAAATCTAGGGTTTTATCCAACCTATTATAATTGAGTTGATTTGTTTTTAAGCCTTTGAATTAATATTTAATGATAGCAAGTGCTTGAATTATTAATAAAATGACAATTATTTAAAAGGGGTAAAACAATGGAGAATTTGGTAGATAATATTGCTCGTTTAAAATTGCTAGAACCTTAAATATAAGAGAGGCTGAGCATTTAGCCGCTTTTCGCTTAAAAAAAGATACTTCTACCTTTGCCAATCATTTAATTCTTGAAAACCATACGTTTAATTTTGACTCAGGTATTGATTTGTTACATACTAACGGGGCGAGTTTAAATTATTTTACCAAGAAATCTTAGAGATTAATCGAGATGAGCTCAACAATTTGCCAATTTTAAACGAGACGCAAATTTTCAAATTAATAATTTGAAAATTTACGCAAACAAAATACATTTCGTAGAAGAAGAAGAAGTCTCGAGGACATCAGTACGCACACATTTGTGAAGAGTGAAAAGCGAGTGATTATTTTATCGACTTTTAATATATAAATTTAGTATGAATAAAAAAGTGGAGACTGGAAGGTGTGAAATCGAGGACTCACACTCACTCAAACAAACGGACCTTATCGGCTATTAATATATAGAAGATACATTAAGTACGACGGCGTAATAATAATCTGCACTAGTTTTCAATTCTAAAGGAGAAAAGGACGTGTGTGAAAAATATTTACACACCGACAAAAACATATTGGCGCACCAAAAGGTTGAGTCGACTTCGAGTGCTCTGATGATGAATTCATCATTCAATCGCGGGTCATATTAATTAACCCTTTTCGTTTGCCGTCTAACGTTTATTGCGTGCATTGAGCGATTTAAAGCTTTTAGTACATTTAAGATAGCGCGCTTACGGCAATTCTGGTGAATCAATTATGTATTTAGAAATAACCCACAGCATTACATATTACAATATAAAAGGAAATATTGATCTTAAATGCACTTATCTAAGGGCGTCTAGCTTTGAAGTTTATTGGTAATGTCATGTCAAGACTCTTGGGAGTTCGTAATTTTCAACATATTCAAGACACCTAGACACGGGTCTTCGTTTGCAATGCTTGGATTTCTGTGGTTCTAAAATTTAAAACCACCCATCGTCTTTTGGATTTGCACCAGTATGCTTATCAGTTACAAAATTTTATGTTGTGTTTTTGACCATGAAATTCTTAACTTATAAAATATTTTTTGTTTACAGGCGGTGATCAAGAAGTCACGGGTAACGTGTAAGTGCCACGGGGTGTCTGGCTCCTGCAGCCTCATCACATGTTGGCAGCAGCTCGCTTCTTTCAGAGAGATCGGTCAGTGAACATTCAATTTTTAAAATAAAAGCACTATTTTAAATACTTTCTAAATACCAAAATTATCTTTAATTAACTATTTCACATTTCAAGAAAAAGGCTGAGATATTTAATAGGTAATGTTTAAACTTTAAAGTGCATAATCTTGCACACGATAAAACCAAATTGCAATAAAAAATCGTTTCCCTCGGTAGATTGATATGGCTTGAATTATTTTTTTACTTCAGTTTACATAGTACGTGTATTAATGATTTTACAAAATACTACGTTTTCTTTCTAAATAAAACTTTGCTGACGGCCAAAAAAGATTTCTTTGGTCTTAATAATTGCAAAAATTGATTGCGAGATTTAGATTTTTAAAATCCATTTTGCGTGCTTATCCTTGTCATTATTTTACGTCTATGTATATGACAAATTCGTTCATATTTACGTTATATGTGTACGTAAAATAAGTTTATAGATTCACCATAAAAATAAAACCTTATTGCCAGAGATTATTCTACAAAAGAAAATAGCGTAATTGTTATTTTTTAAACAATTTACAATAGTAAGGTAACGTTTATTTATTTTTCTCGACGGCTCACAAATGAAACATCAGAACAAATTATGTGCGACTTGCGTTTGAAACCCTCCGAGCCTGAAGATCATTATCACGCCTGTTGGTTCAGAGACAAAGCCGCATTACACTTACAAAAATAATAATCCGGTGGAGAGAAAAGTTATGTCTGAGAAATTATTATGGAAGCAAAAAAAATATTTTTGGGGCCGCATATAATTAGTGTCACACTGCGATACGTCACATTATCATAATGACTCTATAACCGGAGTCTCTCAACTATTCTCATTCAGATGCGTTCACCGTCGCCAATGATAAAGTTGTTTAAATGAACACTGTTCAAATCAAATTTCTACAGTAATTATCTCAACAATGTTCAATGCGAAACCTAATCACACTGCTTTGCAGCCATAAAAGATTTTTAATGCATCATCGTGTAAATATATACATAGTTTTAATGATTACAGATAATATATGTCATGGAAGTTTTAAAGGAAATTACTATTATTTTAATATTTGTAAGCCAATGTTTTTACAGAATGTCTAAAGGATGTAACTTTCATTACATTATCGTTTTCATAAATGACAATTTCAATGACTGTTTTGTAAATAAGTTTATTCTTTGCTTTAGAACTTTTAAGATGCAGGATGAACCTTTACTCATTTTCACTGCTCAGCTTGTGCTCATTTTTCATTGAAATTTATTTCTCAACCGTCCATTATGAGTTTTAAATGTGTGAAAAAATCTTTAGACTACATTATATATTCCCACTACGGTGAAAAAGAAAAAATATTTAATTGTATTGTAGATTTAAGGTATCTTATAACTTTGTGCTAAGAAGTAAATTATTAAACCGACAAATTAAATTTTGATAAATTATTACTTCTAAAATATTTTCATTAAAAATGTTGAGAAGATCGCGCTGGGAGGTTGCACCCAGCCTTTATTTCTTTTGAAATCGTTTTATTGGCGACCATTGTTTTGGGAGCAAATTACATCCAACACCTCCAGAGGGAAACATCTCTACACGACGCGGCGAAAGACAACACCTGTTGCAGTGGCGTGCGAGGTACAAAAAAATGAAAAAAATAAGTGACTACGAAACTATATATTATCATTCTACGAAAACATGTTATGCTATTTGTTGTGTAGATGCACATGGTCTCCCATTTTTTCTCGATACAGATTAAAATCAAACATTTATATTTATTAACTTGTGTTTTATGAAAAATGTAATTAATCTTCAATATATTTATTATAGAGAGTTAATTTTGCTTTTCTCTTTATAATGTTTTGTATGTATGGCACTGCACTGTTCAAGGCACAAGAGACAATGCGCGTGTATCATTATATGGCAAGAACAAAGGTTCCGCCTTACTTTGACTTTACTTACTTTTACCCTGCCGACAATTTCACTTGCTGATCCACATGTTGAACATGACTAACCATCGTTGCCTCATTTTATAAAACGTATAGAATAGGGCAACATATTTAGTAAGTTTAAAAGGAGAGCAACAAAGACGTCATTATAAACACCCACTAGTTTCAGTTAATTGTCTGTGTTGCATAGATGCAATCTACATTAAAATCATTTTTGATGTTTTAATTTAATTTTTTTATATATAATTAATAGTTATAAAGTTTTCAGTAATTTAAGCTCTTCATATTGTTCCCTTTAATCGCAAATGAGTGTCCAGACCACTCCCCTGTCTTGAGTACGCTTTAAAACCAATATTCAAAAATGTATGCTATTACGAATTTTTTTTCAACTATCTCAATTTCTCATGTGTAGTTTATGAACTTCTAACGTAGCGTCTCAACAGAACTTGATTTTACGAGAACTGGTTGTTGTTCAGTTACTCAACCATTTGTTTTAGTTAGTAAGGATTGAACCAGGACAGAACTAGTAGTAGAGGATCCATGGGACAATTTAAAATGTATGGCTTTGTATTCATCAATCGCAATACATACTTCAATTAACCGGTCATACCGTACAACTAAACATTATATTCAATACAAATTGTAGCAACACGTTCTCTTTACTAAGAGTGACGTTGTTTTGAATACATTTGTCATAGGATTTCATGGTCACGACATTAGATCTAGAAATCAATATAAAATTACCATTATTTCTTAAATAAATTCATAGCGATACATAGTACAAGTTGTATTATTTGTTTTTTTTAATGAAATGTGTACCTTTATAATAAAAAGTATAAAATTAAACTATTTTACAATGCCAAGTTTTTTCTGAATTGTTTTAAAAGCGGATTAACCGCCAACAGACAATTTAAATTGTAAAATATATTGTTTTCTATTCTGAACCACCTTGCATTATGGAATTTGATGTTGCATTATCATAATTTGATCTTAATGATCAAGTGAAACGATTAGATTTAAGAATCAGGGTACCTCAATGTTCTTTTGATGTAGAAAAAAATATATTACAATATCGAAATATATTTATTTTAAAAATAACAACAAAGATACTTATTTACATATCATTAAATAATGAAAAATATTTATTTTAATTACTATTGAAAACATCTTACCATTTATCATATTATTTTCAAAACTGTTCGTCTTAACTAAACTGTAAATACGCAATGTGCCGAAACCTATTATTTGGTAAGCCAAAAATGATAATTTAACAACACCGCTCTAGTCACAACACACATTCCACTATAACTTGTGATATATTTATAAAAATAAGCTTTACAACTATGTCTTCAAAAGGTCGAGCAACTGAGTATCAAGCAGCTCTCGTAGAAATATATCTGTCGAGATACCTTCATTAAGTGGCCATATGCTCCACACAGGGAGCAGATAAGTATTTAAAAAAAATCACTTACTTGTTAGAGTGACTTTTCGTATATCATTCAACATCAGGACGATCCTTCTCCACGTTAGTTAAGGCGACATAAAATTTCAATATTTCACGACAACCGAATGAACCTATTGGTATTTTTATCGGCAGAATCATTTTAATTTTTTTGGTAAATACGATTTTATGTCAAGGGTATTATAACTTATCAGCAGGTCATATGGTCATGATTCAAACTGAATCATATTAATCAACTAACTTGCAATCATTTTATATAATTGAAATATTTATTGTCAGTTTATGATTTTTTGAAGACCACATTTTAAAATACAATAGTTAGCGATCATTTATCCAGTAATTACACATCTTTAAAGAATCTAGTTACTGACATTTTGAATAGCGTATTAATTTTATATATCCTATGGCTTTAGCGATGGGATTATTAGTTTGCAAGGCTCGAGTACAGTAAAATTGACTATCCCTTCGAAGAGCTCCGATACGACTGCAAAAGAAACAAATAAATTATGAAGCAGGTATCGCTTGATGAATGAATTCTCATTGTTCTGTCAGGTGAAATACATCTAAATCTAAATTATACCTACCACAGACAAAATCATCGGTTATATGCCACTTTCAGGGATATTGAAATCGAAATTTTACTGTAGTATTTCATACAAATACATGATAAATAATTATTTGTCCAGTAACTATATGTTGAAATGGTTAGTAACTAAAACTTATAAATGGTCAGCAAAAATCACAAATTAAGTAATTTGTTTATTATACGACCCATTCGGTTGCAATATTCACGGGCTCAAATTGCTCAACGAGCAATCACGTAAATTATTTTTTCAGCAAATTTTGGAAATGCACTATACAAAGTAACCTAACTACATTTTTACTCATATAGTATTAAATGCTTTTCGTGCAGTCTAATTGGATTGCATTAAAGCTTCTGCAACCTGGTTCAGACAAAATAAAATAAATAAAAAATACACAACTCAGGCAAAATTTAACTAAGAAATCAAGTACAAATTATTAGAAAACTTGAGTTCATTGGTATGTAAAAGTCAACCACCCGTATAGAATCAGTGTAGAAAATCTTACTTAATTTTAGAAGATATTGGTAACCAACATTGTTTTTAAAATAAAAAATGGTGTTGAAAATAAAAAAACACACACGTTGCACAAAAGAATAACAGTACAAAATAATTCACTTAAAGCTCACCCTAGGGCCTAGACGATATTAAGTAGTATTTTTATTTCCTTATGAATATTAATATTACTATTAAGGGTCCGTAGCGTAGTGGTCAACGTCGTTTGCTTCCATAACGCCATTCCATTTCAATTCAATCGATTTCTGTTTGAAGGCATGGATGTTTGAGATGTCTAAAAATTCCTTTCCTCTAATCCTAAAATAGCCACTAGTCCTGTCCTAGACTTACCTTAGTAGAGATAGCCCTACTGTCTTCAAAATAAAGAGAGATTGAGAAAATGAGTATCGAGCAGTTCTTGTAGAAGAACTATGTACATATCCATGGAGATAAAACTATATATTTGTATATGTATCTTGTTATCAATATTATTATCTCGGAATATTCTGTATAATGAATACAACTTTTACCATTCGATAAAAACATCTTTGTATTGATTTATTATACAAGTATTGTTAATTACGCAAGACAGTTATGATTTATTAGGATGATTGGATATAACGAATTCACTAGTTTAATAATCTTTATGTATGAATAAAACAACGAATGTGATAAATGTGAAAATGCCAAGAGTGGCGCATTTGTTTATCGTTCGTTTGTCATTCCTATTGTAATTTGAATTATTGTTCATCTCTGATTGTAATTTTATCTCATTCTTATTGTAAGTCTGTCCCTTTCGCTGTAATTTAATGCGGCGTAATATATTGTAATGAAATGTAATGGGCGGTAATTAAGAGTCGAGCCAAACAAAAGAAAACCCCTTTCACAGAACGGGGGATCAACGGTTTATATGTAAGGGGGCGTTTCAAATTTGAGACGTTAAAATAAAATATGAGAATTATTAACTATGCTCGGTTTTGAAAATTTTACTGTGGTTATTTAATTTAACTGCATTAATTACTGAAACGATTATCCCTTTGTTAGATATTTTTTTTAAAAAAACGTTGTTTTAGATGGTGGCAATCGAAAAAAAAATCCAATCAATTGAAAGAATTGAAATTCTTACAAATTAGAAAAATTATTTACTATTCAGTTAAAAATCCGGTTGCATGAGTGTACTTTTCTTATCTAAATGAAAATAAGAATAGGTATAGGACAGGACTACTGGTTATCTAATTGCTCTCGCTAATCCCCATATCATTTAGTGGGATTCGAAACCGCGACCTCCGTTCGGAGGCGAACGACGAAGAGACTTTTTTGTTTCGTACAAAGTTTAACATTAATAGTAACATTCGTTATTGATACATAATTTCATACGGCGTCGACAGTGAGAAATATGTGTCGATGTGAGGATAATTCCGCGAACTAAAGTAACGTTAATCTCTGTGTCACGTTTGCGCTGGGTTGGTAAGAAGTAAGAAATAAGAACGAATGGTATTTTTAAATAAATAAGGCACTAATGGGTTAAGTTTAAAGACGATTTCAATAGAAACTATAGAAACACCCGCATACAATGTAACATATAGTACACTCCAGTCTCCATCATAATTTTAACCCGACAAAAAATTATAACACCACGGTAATTTTAAAAAAAATACAAATAATAAGAAAATTAGCATGCAACAAGTGGTTCGTGTAGGCCACAGAGTCGCCATAAAAATATTCTAATGAATATCGAGAATGTCGAGTCCGTAGTACCAGTGGTAAACGCCGTTGAGATCCCGCCTTTTCAGGCCATACCTATATTTTACGAAAATTCGAGCTACACAAGAACATTTAAAAAAAATATATCGATGGTGGTATATATTTTTGATACCATGATATAAAAATGTATCTTATTGTGTTATTAATAATTAGCCGTGCTAATAAAATAACACAATATTAGATCAGTGATTTTTCAGCAGCATCCTTATTTCTAATGTAGACATTTCGACTAAAAATAATTGTCCGAATATTATGATGTTGCTCTCTTCTTTTGATTTGCGTATTTTCTAACCATCGAATTATCTTTTTATTACGAATCAGAAGAGAATCAAACACAATTGATTGAATTGTTATTAAAATGTGGAAACTATAAAAATAAGTAAAAAAAAAATACAAAACCATAAGTTCTACTTTTTTCAAAATAAGATATCTATATCTTATGATTCTAGCGATGCTAAATACATTAGGTACCTTGTTCAAAAACTATCAACAATTTAAGAAGTCAGTCACTTATTTTTGTATTAAAAAGTATCTTACCACGACAAAACAATACGTACAGCATAAAATGTTTTTTTCGTTTTTTAATTCTATATATTAATAGTCGATAATGTCCGAAGGATGTCTCACAGATTTCACACCTTCCAGTCTCCACTTTTTTATTCATACTAAATCTATATATTAATAGTCGATAAAATAATCACTCGCTTTTCACTTTTCACAAATGTGTGCGTACTGACGAAATGTATTTGTTTGCGTACTTGAAAATTAATATTTAATGAAATAAAATTAAATTAAATTAAATTAAATTAAATAAAATAAAATAAAATAAAATAAAATAAAATAAAATAAAATAAATTTAAATTAAATTAAATTAAATTAAACTAAATAAAATTAAACACAATGCAACAAAAATCTCACGTTGCTGGGCAACGGGCTTACAGCTAGTAAATACTATAAAAGCTTAGATGATTTTCAATACATTTTATGACTTTAATTAAAAATATTGACTGTGGGTTCTTCATGGAACTTCAATGTCAAATTTAAATCGTTAACATTTTCACAATTAAACACATTTTGTTAGTGAGTAACGACTGTAACCTTTCGGCATCTTCAGGCGTTCAAGCACATGGATAAACTTGGACTGACAGCTCAATTCCTTCAAGTGTACGGTGTAGATTTCAATTTAAAAATCCTGATGATTCTGGAATTTTATTATTTTTTGATCAAAACAATATTTACTATTTTAAAAATGCATTGAAAGTGACGAAACATTTCCATCGAAAAAACTATGCGTAAAATAATATAGCTTCCTTAGGACGATTTAATTACTTAATTTTTTAATTCTTTTTTTATTACTGTATTCCTTTATTTATACGTCGTGATGTTTTCATTATGTCTGTGATAGGTAGCAGAGAATTTAATAACTCCATAAACTTTGAAATGGCTCCTCTCTCACCTTTACACACGATTTGAACATACCTGTGGACTTTCACACAAGTGTGCGGTGAGGTCGGCATCCAGACTTGTGTGCTTCACTTCAGCCACTAAAGATAAACGAACCTCTTTTAATTATCACACGGAATCTTGAGATCGCTGCACTGCATTGCAGTGCGCTCGAGGTAGAACAACTTTTCCTAAGATTACCAATTCTATTTCAACAAGTAATATCAACATAAAGTAATCGACATACATATGTACATTTTTTTAACTGGCAAAAGCTGCTTGAAAATCTTAAAAAGGATCGAGTTATATAACCTACAGTACTTTTTTCCGATTTTATTTCTCTAATCCCTTTACTTCACACCTACTTGATTTTGCATTCAGATTCATGTGTTAACTAACCTTGAGATAATATTCTATTAAAAAGCGATACGCCTCGACGATTATGTACACGTTGTATGTCGATGTTATCGCATCGATCGTTTTGTCTATTTTAAAATTACATTTAGATTGTCAAAACAGACATAGCCATAGCAAAAACCTTACAAAGAATAAAATAAAGTATACTTTAATTAAACATAAACTGAATTCGTTTTCGTAAGTGTTAATACATCTAGTTTGATTGAGAAAAATAATTTGTAAGTGTTTGTTAATAAGAATACGTGTTTTTCCCCATATCCTCCATCCTTCGTTTCATTTATCCGGTTCCCTCGAAAACAATAAATCGAGAATTTCATTTAAATAACAAATATATCTATACCTCGTCAATTTAAGCCTAGATTCGCATTTGAAGGCACTCATTTTTATATGTAGGTACTTAGTTATGTCTTGAGTCTAGTCAAATGTATAGCATCAGAACTGAATGTGTAAAATTGCGATTGGAAGTATCTTCATCTGTTTGATGAGCATGCGATATACATACATAATTTATTTAGTTGTATGTAAGTATTACAAGAAACGTATAGTGAGTGCTCAGTCTGGCGATGCTGAATTTTATCGAATTAAAAGCATTAACGGTCAGATGGGCATCAATAACTATATTTATTTGACACCTATTATAAAAGTGACATTAAAAAGCTGGCCCAATTTCATCATACATTTCTATTATATCTTATCTATATTCAATCTACTGCTTCGGTTAGTAAAGTTATATGATTTGCCTCGACTGATTTACTACAAACTAGGTTTATTTTTGAAAAATACATTCTGAAGCCACTGGATGTTTGCGAATCGCTATTTAGAGATATATATAATACCTTTGATTTTTTTTACTGCTCATTTTTAACTATCACAATTGTTTCAATGTTTATATTATTTTGAAACGATATCAAGAATTTAAAAATTAGCCATCATTGTATTCGATAATCTTTTTTTTTCCATTCAATAAACCATTGTTCACTGTTCAAACAGCTCAGGATTAAGTTTTTTGAACACTTTCGAAAAGATAAGCATTATCAGTATAGGGATCACATTTTTAATAGTAAATATACAGAAGAGGTCCACTTAAAATAGATTTGCAGCCTTTGAGTTACCACGGGAAATACTATCAGGACTCACAGAAGATTTTAGATAAATACGGAAGAAAGCATACCGCATATCGGACTCATCAAGATTGTTATTAACAGTGAGCCGAGAGATGAATTTAAGCACTCCAATTGAGAATGGATGTATTTTGGTGGAATTTTCGAGTAAACAGTTTAAAATTATCAGCAATAGACGGGTGGGTGACCATTCAACACATTACCATCGAGAGATATGGATGACAGCTTAACAGAAGATTCACGTATTTGGCTGTGATAAGTTCAGAAAGTTTTTGGTTCTGATATTATGTTTATACCAACTGTGAAGTCAATTATCCTTGAGTTTATCTCATGTGACTTTTAAAAATTCTCATCGAGTATATCTCGTATGATCTTTCAACTTAAAGTATTTGACGCATTGGCGTAAGCTGTAATGTCAAATATTTTTTTAAATTTAAAAAAAAAAAAAAAATACCGATGACGTTAATGTAAATTTTGTTATTGCTTTTGATGAGTTCGTGGACTTTTCTGCGCAACACAGAAACAAAAGTAGGTATAGTCACAAGGACACTTACAGCGTTTCCATTTTTTATGGCACTTGTATTTTCTCTTAATGCATTCAATTGCATTTTTGAAAATCATTTTAGATAGTTTGGCTTCGTGCGGAGTAAATATTGAAATAAACAAAATGGTGCAAGAAATAATTAATTTTACTATAATTATAAAGGTAATTAACTCATACGGAAATCCTTCAATATTATGTTCAACGTAAATCATGCTTCTCAAGAATATTAATAATTGTTAAAGATTACAGTGAATTCGTAAATCCATATTTTTGTAAACATAAAAATTAATATAATTCACATTTAAATAATATTAATCTTACCCTTTCCGTCGAATAAAAGTAGGTGGTTTTCTATAACGGGTTTAAATAGGGTATCTTATTGTAAGTATGAATAATTGAAAACACTGTTTTTTTGTCACACTTGGAAATATATTCAACTGATGGAATTATTTTTCACGCCTATTTCGTATCTTTTTTTGACGGGGGATCAAATAATGCTGAGTTATCGATCGATGATTATTAAAATTTGTCAGATGTAAAGAGTAAAAAATATTCAAACCTAATAACTGAAGATATAAGAACATTTCGTTCAATATATATTATAATCTTATTTGACAAAGTGCATATTTTATTAAAAAAAGACGGTGAACTGTATTTAATGTTTAGGATGAATGTCAAATGAAAATAATCCGTCTGGGCGCCGATGCAATGACATTCCTCCATTTTTTAAATCTTGTTTGTCAAATCGTTCTGTCAATAAATCATCGCTTAGGTACACTTGATTTCATTTTATAGCACGATTACCCGTCTTGTTAAGCACACGACGAAGCATCTCACTAATTTATTCTAGTTTTGCGATGAATTTTGCAGTTACTTTACTTTACAGCAATACAATTATCAATAACAACTGTCATTACAAATAGTACCTATCCACGTTTGATTTTCTGTCGTACAACTATATTAAAACATTAAGGGGTTTCCAGCATTTTAACAGAAATAAAAAAATACTCACCGCTGTTTCTGATTCTTTTCCTCGTAATTGTTTTATAATATTTAAGCACATAAAAATAAACGTATTTTGTTTAATTTGAAAGAATATAAAATTGTTATTTGAATGTTTGAAGGTTGTGACTTACGTTCACATACAGTTCGCTTATTTTGAAACAGTTCATACCTTATCGAGAAAAATCTTCCATAAAAAAAATGTCGTTGTGTTCTATTCTTACAACGTATCGTATGCTCTCAGTAAGTTAAAAAAATAAACTTCTAAATATTTTAAATAATAAAATTGAGCTGAACTAGTACAGTATAATTCTTAATTTGAGATATTCAGTTTAACGTTGATTATGTATGTACTGATGATGAATAAACTGCTAACCATCCATTCGGACATAAACTTATTTTTGTACTTTGAGAAGAATTTCTCAAATGTATTCTGTCGAGAGCGTCCCGTATATGGATAAATTAACGAGATTCATGTATGATATCAGAACCTGCAAACACTACTTTACCATCCAACTCACGAATTACGAAGTTATCTAAGAATATAAGCTCCATGAAAATAACGATTGGAATCTTAGTAGAAATATCAGTGTTATTATTATTTAATTATCTTGATATCATAACAATTATCAATTCTCATTTTGTTAAGTATGGTATGTGGGATAGTGTTTATTATTATAACATTCACTTGAAAAAGCAAAAATCTTAAAACACGTTAGTGCTTAACATGATTATTTTTTTAGATATTTTACGAACTAACTCGCGATTAGTATGAATTTTGAAATATTTATGAAGTTGTTAGTTGTATGAGTATCACGGAACATAATTAGTTTTAGCTTTGATTAAATAATACTATAAATTATTTAACGAAGTCATAAATTGATAGTAAACGTAAAAATATGACCTCTTTTGCCAATCAAAAGTATCTTACTTCTATAAAGAATGAGTTGTATTATTTAGCGACTATTATACGTGATCGGATGTTTTTTCTTCTATTCTAGTTTGTAATCGCTAATTAATTCTGAAAGTGGATGTTGCCACTATTCTTTGAGGATGCCACTAAATGCTGTTTTATGTTTTTCATTATCTGCTCAAGATAACAGACGGTTGTCAAATAAGATAGGCTGCATTCACCTTATACTTTTATAGGGTTTATTTGAGTTCTCTTAAGAGGTTAGAAGCATTGCTAATAGGACCAAATAGTCGTAATTAATAAAACAGCTTGATGTTATTTAAAATTTCATAATGTTCATGATGTATCACTCTTTTCTACTAATTTCACATTTATTTAAAGTTATTAGGACCTGTTTCACTCACTACGATCATTTTCAACTGAATTATTTGGAAATGCTCTTTATGAGGGAAACCTTCCCTGGTCATGTTAAAAAAATATGGATTTAGTGAAAAATAGTGCGTGATTTTTTTGTGATAATCTTAAAAATAAAACGCTCTTTCTTACTAACTGCACATTTATTTATTAGAATCAGATCCGGTTTCGCGTATCACGGTTAAAACCGAATACAAATAAATGCTACTATGGCTCTAGAAAACAATAAATTCAAAGATATGTCTAAAATATGGTCACTTTATGCATGATCCGAAAGAAATATTTATGACGTTGGAAAACTTGTATTTAAATGCTATCGATATGCTTGTTTCCTGTCCTGGCTTGAATATCAAGTGTAAAATAAATTCATATTTAATCAATTGCCAGCTTTCGCCATTAAAATATCTAAGGACTTTTTTTATTTTTCATCACTGTTTTGCAATTAAAATTTCAGTTCAATTTTTCGATCATAAAAAAAATGTTTATTGTATGGACAGTGGACACAGTACCTGGAAAAACAACAAAGACATTATTTACAAAGACAGAAAATACAACGTGTTATTAGTCTTCCTTAGCGATTTTATTGTGAAGGATAAAAACACTTCGATACGCCCGATTAACTTTTAGACAGATTTATTTTTGTCTCGTTGTAAGAATTAAATTAAGGTTTCCCAACGTAGGGTTTTAAAATTCTGAAATATTTTAGTTAATGTCTTTTTTGTGAAAATATCTACTTTAATTAATAGTCGATGGTGTCCGTCCGTATGATTGTCCCCAATTTCCCCTCCCCCTCCTCCGCCCCAGCCCCGCTGTCCCATTTTTTTATTACTACCTTTTCGATGACGTCAAGAAGATGCCCTCCCCTACCCCACAGTTTCATTGTGAATTTTTGAAGTCGTGATATTTGTATTACATTATGTTGTGTAGAACAATTTATTTTCGTATAAACCAAAAACAATCTGACACGCGAGGGATTCGAAACCTATAACTCTCGATTATCATTTTGGTCTAATGCGTCATATGCTGCGTTACCAATCAGTTGTGAAAAGCGACATGTTGATGTCTTACACTTGGTTGTAGGGCCTTATGGATTACTCCAATTACCCTTTCGTCTGATGTTGGGGTTTCCCCTCTTTTTAGTGTTGGTTCCTGTCTCTTTTTATTTTTTATATATATTTTTTTATATTTTATTTTTTTGATCCCATATTATTTTTTTTTTTTTAAATATGAGTGAGACAGGATAGTCGTCTGTATTGTATTGTTTTTTTTTTTTTTTTTAGTTTTTTTGGGGTACAGGTGATACAGTTTACAAAAATAATGAAGAAGAGGATAGTACAATGAGCAAAAGTAGTAAGAAAAAAAAAAAAAAAAAGAGAAAAAGAATACAGTGAGAAAAGAGTACAGTAAAAATAGAAAAACAAAAATATAATGATAAAAGATAAAAGAAAGAAAAGGCGTGGGGGTCGTGGTTGTTGGCAAGTCGACGTTTTGTTGACGTTGGTTGACACTGTAGGGTGATTCATTAACCTCGAGCAGCATTGTTATTTTTTTGTTTTGTTTTGTGGGGAAATGCTTGTCTGTTTAGTTTTTAAATTTAAATTTAAATTTTGGGAATTTATTTATTTTTTATAAATTCCGTGTGGTCCCTCTTTTTTTTGTTTTTTTACCCTCGAGAGGAGGTCGAGCCTACAGTGTCGGCGTATGTCGTATGCCGAGGGTGGTTTTTGAAGACACCCCGGTGTATGCGCCCATTTTGTGGCGTACCAGCATGTGGATGAGGGGTCGGGGAAGAGCTAGGGAGGTTTGAGAAGGAGAACCTTCCTTGGCCGCGCTATGTCTGTGTGTGGGTATTTTATGTAATCGTTTAGTAGCGATTTGATAGTGTCGTTTGGGTGGTCTGCCATGTCGCTGTAGAATTTCTTCGACAGCTTCATGACGTGTTCGAGTATGGTGTCAGTTTTGGTGTCTCTGTGGAGAGTGGTATTTCGAACGAACCAGGGTGCGCCTGTTATCATTCGAAGTGATTTGTTTTGTATAGTCTGGAGCGTCTGGATGTGTTTCATGCTTGCGTATGCCCATATCGGGTATGCGTAAGTCATGATTGGACGAGTAATCGCGGTGTACAAGAGTAGTTTGCTGTTTATTGCAAGTTTACTTTTGTGCCCAATCATCGGGTAGAGTTGGCCTGTGACTTGGGATGCCTGTTTTTTTTTTACAGATATATGTCTGCTGAAATTTAGTCGCGAATCAAGAGTGAGGCCGAGGTATTTTACCGTTCGTGCCCACGGGATGTCTGTATTTCGCATCCGGATGCATTTGATATTCTTACCGTGTCTATTTGGCCTGCGACTGAAGGTTATTGCAGTGCTTTTTTCTGGGTGTATTTGAATGCGCCAGTTGGCGCACCAGGCTTGGATGTCCGCACTTGCCTTTTGTACAAGTGCGGTGGCTCTATTTCTGTTTAGCGATCGTGCTAGGATCGCTGTGTCGTCTGCGTACTGCGCGACGATTGTTTCGTTTACCCCCGGTATGAAGGCGGGTAGTGGGATGTCATGAGTATAAAGATTGTACAGCAGGGGCGATAAGGCGGACCCCTGCGGCACACCGGCTGTCGGCGTACGCGTCGTCGATAGTTCGCCGTTGACTTTAGTGCGGAAAGTTCTGTTGGTCATGAATGAGTTTATGATTTTTAACATTGGACTTTCGAGGCCGGCCTCGGAGAGTTTGACTATCATACCTTCTATCCAAACCTTATCGAAGGCTTTGGCTATGTCGAGAAATAGGCCAGTGGTGAAACATCGGCGGTTGAAACCTTCGCTGATGAATTCAACAACTCTGAGTAATTGGTGGTTGGTGGAGTGTCTGTGACGGAAGCCGTGTTGCTCATCCGGGATGAGTTTTTTTTCCGTCACAAACTCTTCCAGTCGGGATTTAATTACACGTTCCAGTAGCTTTCCCATTGTCGGGAGTAGGCTAATGGGTCTGTGATTTTCTGGAATCTCGCGAGGTTTGCCCGGTTTTGGGATTAAGATGATGTCTGCGGCTTTCCAGGCGGGCGGAAAGTGTTGGACGGCTAGGCATGCGTTTATGATCGTTGTTAGTGCTTTGACACCGTTCTCGGGAAGGTGTTTCAGCGCATTGTGCTTTATTTCATCGTTGCCAGGGGCTTTACGATTGGATAAGCATTTGATTCTGCATTCGATCTCGCCCGTGGTTGCGGGTGGGATGGCAGTTGCGGTCGGAGATGTTGTGATCTCTTCAGTGATTTTAATATATTTGGCGGTTACTGATTCTATACGTGTTTTGAGCACGAGGTCGTTTTGGTTGAATTCATTCGGAGAGAATTGTTTCTCGAGTGATTCCGCGAAAGTTTCTGCTTTTTCCGCGGCTGTGAAGACCGGGCCATTCGGACCGTTAAGCGGTTGAATGGGGCATTTTTTGTGTCTGACTGCTTTGCTGAGAATCCAGAAGGGATTGCTTCCTTTGGTCATACCCTGTAGGTATTTGCCATAGGAGGAGTCTCTGTGCTCCCGAAGTTCAATTTTAATCTCCGCGGTGAGACGGTTTTTGAGCGTTCTTGCTGTGGGATTGGCGTGCCGGCGCCATTCCTTAGCCGCTCTGTTTTTTTCCCGAATTAGGTTCTTAATTCTAATTGGGATATCTGGTCTGTGGTCTTCCACGGGGACTTCGGTTGTGGCGGATTCTTTCGCGGCGCGTATGGAATCCGTCAGACCGGCAATTGCTCTGTCTATGTCTGCCGGATTGGCGGGACTAGCAGGGTTGTGGAAATTGTCTGAGAAAAAGCGACAACTAAGCTCTATATATTGAAATATTAAAAAGCAAAGGACGCAAACGACTTCTTAGTGAACTACTAATGCCATCTATGAGTGTTAACTTACGCTTACCAAATTATTCTGAAAATTACAAGAATTCAAACTGCAGGGCTGTGAGATAAAATATAGGGTTGCTCAATTATTAAGTTTATTTATATTATTTATTTTACGATTTCTTGCATCTACGAAAAATGGTTGTTAGCAAACTTAAACATTATTCCAAAAAATAAATAATTTACGAAATTTCTGCTACTACGAAAAAATGGTTGTTAGCAAACTTCAACATTTTTCCAAAAAATAAATAATTTACAAAATTTCTGCTATCTGGATATGGATCTGTCGGCCCTGTCGGTCATGTCGACTTGGTTGCATCTAAGGCAAATTACAGGGCATTTTAAAAATTCTCCGCGTCTTTTGGAAAAAGAGTTGAGTTAAATAGATAAAATCTAATATTTTCAACTGTAATTAATTATTTATTAACTTTTAATTTCTGCACACTGTAGTGCATGCAACCAAGTCTTGAGGAATTTCTTCTCGGGACATTTCTGGCAAAATTTTGAACACGACTAACGTTGTTACGCTACGGAATACACCCTATAAAAGAGTGTGAAGCCGTAGCGGGTGGTGGTGGGTACAACGTGGAGTACCCTAGGGAAAGATAAAAACGGAGTTTATTAATTATGTGTTATTAGATTATATACATATATAATAATAAATATGCATTCAATTGTTCATGCCAGTAAATTTCTGACTTTTCTATAATGCAACAAAAATCTCACGTTGCTGGGCAACGGGCTTACAGCTAGTCTATTATTAATTGTTATTATTTATAGTATAGATAACATCACTAACACACATGGCTATACTAAATTATGTTTACACATATGTACTTTAATGATGTCTTAAACGAAAAAGATATCTACAAATTCATATAATTCTTGTAGAACTAGATGCTTTGTCGTTTTTACTTTTTTCTATGATGGAGTTCTACCAAGAAGGTGCTTATTAAATTCTTCCAAGTTTTGGTCAGTGATCTGTATTTTTAAAATGGTCAATTGAAAAAGTATCAATAAACAACAAAGTATAGGAATTTTTGATGATTGACAAGCATATGAAAAAAGTTTTTCTTTAGTGTTGCGAAGCTTGAAGACGTCGTTTATAATACTATTGTACGGAAAGTAGAGTTTAGTGACGATTTATTGCAAGTGCAAGTGTGTCATGCGCAGGAAAGATGCGAACAAAAGATCGCCCGGACAGAAATAGAGGACCTCTCAGCTTAAAATCGACCACCGTAACTGATTGACCGCGCAGTCCTTGCTTCTCAAACTAGCGTCATGTCAGCAGATTTTTGTGAAATGTGTCTGTACAATAATTATATAAGACTATTCTTTTTAATATATTTTGCAACGATTTTCAACAAAATTTACATGATTAAATATTTTCATTGAACTGCAAGGAGCTTTGAGAAATTTAAATAGTATTACGCGTAGTATTACAGACGGAATATACTTAAGATAACATAACTACTCTTTTGTCATTATGGTTTGAAACAATTTCCAATAAATTATTTATGAAAAAAAAACAGCTTTTTGTACATATTGGCACTTACGAAATTTTGAAGCATAATATTGCTTACCTTGCTTGTTTTTTGAAATTTGTTTGACTTAAGTTTATTTGCAGAAATGGGGAGTCAAAAACTTGCTAAGCATTTGAAATAATCATGAATGTTCAGATGCATTAGATGTAATAAATTGTGTAATGTATGAAATCACTTGGTATGATCTTATTTTATCATAATGTAGAATGTAGATTGTAGAACAACAACAGTGTTTCAGAAAAAATGCTTGATGGATATTAAATTGTTCACGTATCAAGTTGCTTAGCGATTGAACGTTTCCTTAAAAATAAAAATTAATTCAACAGCCAATAAGAATGGATATTTGAGGAGCAAACATTCAAAAAGTGTTTTGTCACAAATTTTGAAAAATGGCGTTTTATATCAATTCTAATAGCTTATAATAAAACCTATGAATGGAAATCAAAATTAATGTTCAAAAAGGTTTTTTTTCATATTAAAATGAAATCACAAAGTTGACACATTCATACAAACCGTCACTTTTGCAACACTTAAATCATCATTTTCCAAGCTTTGTATTTGTGTGACAAAACACTTTTTGAATGTTTGCTCCTCATTTTTCAAAGCTTTTGTATAGAAACGGTTGGACATTTGCAGTAAAATAAATAATGTACCTTACAAAAATTATTCTTCTTTACTTTTAAATATTTTTTTCATATTTCTGTTATTTTTTTGAATTTATCGTGAAAAATGTTAATGGACTGACATAATGGTTTTCGATGAACTCCGTGGTTTATTACATTGGTATTGATTGATATAAAATGGTAACTGTTTTAAAACCACAAACAGCATCACCCTGCAATGCGTTCGGTTATTTATAACTGACAAAGGGAAATACCATTTTTGTTACACTTAATTCACCACCCTGTGTCGTCTTTGTGAGAAGATTTTCGTCAAAAATTTCATTGCGGAACTAATCTCAAATGATTGTGCGGGGGAAGGGCCACCCTGCGCGCCAGCCGCGTCTCGCATAATAACAATGTAATATTCGGCCGGTTCCCTCTCACCTTTGCATGAATAATTTTATTGCTGGAAATTATTTTTACGATTAGGCAGTCACCTACGGTATCCTATCCTCGCATAAACCCATTATACATCATTTTTTATGTTATCCAGTTGTTGTAATTTTTCCCATGGTTTCAAAACATCGGGTGATTACTATCAAACAATATTATTTTACACCTGTATCCGTCGCAAATGTAGAACTTATGATCTTCTTCTAGTGGAGCATTTAAACAGTAATTGCTTTACGAGATCTAATTACGAGACGAGAATGGATACATCACAAACATTCATGAAAATTTAAAGCGTCCATTAAAATATTCGACCCATTGAAAACAAAACCAAAGTACTTTTACCCTTTTTCTTTTGGGACTATTTAATTTAATGACGTTTCATCATGCTTAAAAAATATTCAAATACCTTAGGATTCAATTTTCAATCCTGGATAAATAATTTAACAAATATTTGGACTTTGTTTTCGTTTATGAGTAGATTGATAATATTTATACAGTTGTGAATAATATAAAAGTATTTTTACATTATCGTATACTAGCGTGTGGTTTGAATACAAGGAACAAATACATTAGTTTATGTTTGAATTGTCTACGAATATTTTGGTAAAATATCTATCAAAATAATTCAACCGAAACAATTGTATTATTTTTAAGTTACTTAAATATTCTTTGCTTAGAAACATTACATATCAAATTGAGATTTATTGTATGAGTGAAATCTCCGAATTGTAACTCATCAAAACTTTTAGCTCTACAATTTAGAATCCCTATTACTTTTAAGTATCTGTTTTAGTAAGTGTTTCGTTATTTATCTCAGAAACAGAAAACAAAAAGACAGGTTTCAAACACAATGTAATCACCGCATTAAATTTGAAATTAGATTGTCAGTTAAGATTCTACACTTAATAATTGTCAAAATATTTAACTTATTGTATCTTGTCATTAATGTGATACCTACCAGAGGATAAAAACTGCTAATTTCGACAGAGTATTAACACATTTCCATTAGGTATAAGGTTGTCGAATATACACATAACCATCATTATATAAATAATTGTTATAGACATTCTTTAACCTCAAATGGAAATGACAACTTCTGCCTACTCACCGTATTTTTCGTTTCAATTAAATTCACATTTAAATACGTTTTTGAAATGATTTAATATTGCCTTCATAAAAAGCCGACTAATTGAAAATCGGTTGCCCAATGATATATTTATAACTAGCTGACCCGACGAACTTCGTACCGCCTCAGAATCAATAAATATTGTAATAAAAATAATAAAACATTTTAGTACTTTTCCCACATAAAATTTATTTGATCAGGACCGGTTTCGCTCATCGCGAGCATTATCAACTGAGTTATTATCATCTGAGCATTATCATCAGTTGATAATGCTCGCGATGAGCGAAACCGGTCCTGATCAAATAAATTTTATGTGGAAAAAGTACTAAAAATGTTTTATTATTTTTATTATAATGCCATTCCACCAAGTATTTACAGTGAAAACCTTAAAAGTGAATAAATGTTCTGTTGGGTCGATACGGTCGATAGATTTGAAGGAATGCAGTGGACCAACGATTTGATTTTGAATTGTGAAGTTTAAATGATCCACATATTTTTTCTTTGCCGTAAGAATTGCTCGTTCATTCAACCAATTGTGATTTTTGTGATTAGATGTTCGGGAACATTTTGTTGAATGAAGTGAAATTGCAAAAATTTGGCGGTAACAAAATCAATCCATTCAATTCGTCGACAGGAACACGACCGTTACCGATAGTCAGCAATTGCTTGGAGAAATCTTCGGCAGATAGATCGTTTAGCAATGCAACTCGCATGTTTGTCGTCAGCTGAAGTTTCTTTACATAGCGCCAGAGTCGTGATTTGAGGTAAGCGTTTATTTCATCGGCAGCGGTCAATCTTAGAATGACTGGTAGTGTTTGGCGTAAATCGCCAGATAGTACAATCATTGCGCTTATAAAACATCTTGAGTCATTGCACAGATATTTCATAGTTTGATTGAGTGCTTCCAATGCGCATTTGTGCGCCATTGTCCATTCATCCCAGGTGATGATTTTACTTGCTACCAAAACTTTGGTCATTGCTGAGTGTTTCGCAATCTTGCATGTCAGTTTTTCAGTCGTTTAAAGCAGTGCTCCGCAAGCGGTGTGCCGCGAGGCGATGCTGTGTGTGCTGCGGCGCGAATCTCTAATAAAAGGAAAAAAACAAATAGTTTCGTCGATACTACAAAATATTTCTGATGACACTATCATAGAGAAGCAGAAATAATTATTTTTTGGTTGAAAGAATATTTTATATGTACAGTCTGCGCAAGAATGTGTCTCGCACCTTGCGAAAGATCAGTTTTATATTTTAAAATATCGTTTAAGAGTACAGATGAATTATTTCTTTATAAATATCATTACAAATTTGTCTAAGCATGTACCTACATCTTAAATATAAGTGTTTTTACCGTTTTTAACATTTGGAACAGCTAATAATGAGCTTATGATAACCAGGGTAGTAGAATTAACAATTCGTTGTATTCATTAAATGTTTTTCAGTTTAAATTTAAAATTATTTTTCTACCAATTATTAATTTTTGATAACTTTTGACTTCAAAAAATCCATGTTTTCTTGAAAGCTTTTTATTTCAATTAATATCTTATTTCTCACTCTTAGCTTTTATGAGGGTAGTTATTTAAAAAAAATAGATTTTTTTTAGATTTCAAAGTGAAAAGACAGTCCATAAATAAAAATGGTAAAGAGATTTTAATAAAAAAAAAAATCTTATCCATATGGTTCTTTTGTGGTATGTATCATATATAAACACAAACTAATGTAATTTCTGTATATTATGCATATTTTTACTTGGCGATAATGGGCACCAAAATTGCAGACCTTAAGCCCAAAAAAATAAATAAATTGAAAAAAGGTGTTTGAGGTGTTTAGAATAACCAAAAAACCCCAATTTATTTTTAAAAGAGTATAATTTCTTGCCATGGCAAATTACAACCCCAATGAAAGCTAAGGGTGGGAAATTTGATATTTATTGGAATAGAAATCTTTAAAAAAACATGGATTTTTTTTAATGAATTTTTAAGATTTCCTGGATGTTAAAAGTTATCAATAATTAACAATTGTTGAAAAAAATAATCGCATATTTATATTAAAATATATTCAATGAATACAGCAATTTGTTAATCCTACTACCTGGGCTATCATCAGTTCATTATTAGTTATTAAAAATTCTATCAAATGTAAAACCATCTATATTTGAGATGTGGATACATGCTTTGACATATTTGTAATGATATTTATAAAGATATAATTCATTTGTTCTCTTTTAAAACATTTTAAAATATAAAACTGAATTTTCGCAAGGTGCACGAAACATTCTTGCGCAGACTTACATTTACAGAATACCCAAATCGATAAAATGTTTGTTAGTATAACTTTAACCGCTAAATGTTAGAAACATTTTAATGGCCGAAGCTGAAAATTCAACTGAAGTGGGAAACTTACGGACTTTTCTTTACTTTGGTGCAGCCTTTTGACTGATTCTTTTTTTGTAAATAAATCTGAATAATCTGAAACTTTTCTTTTAATATAATCTCCATAAAGAGTACACATGCTCTACATTAGTAGTGGACATGGTAATAAAATATCCATATGGTTCTTTTGTGGTATGTATCATATATAAACACAAACTAATGTTATTTCTGTATATTATGCATATTTTTACTTGTGATGTGCCGCCAAATTTTGAAGAACACGTTGGTGTGCCGTGGAAGTTAAAAGGTTGAGGAGCACTGGTTTAAAGATTTAACGGCAATTTCAACACTGAATGAACCGTTCGTCATCCTTCTATCAACGTGGCCGCCAGAAGAAGAAACTGCTACAGCAATTTCGGATCTTGCACGAACAGTCACTTTAATCAATGACATGAGGAATATCTTCCCAGCTCCACCGCGCGCATCGAGGAAAAATAAGCCACCATTTCCATCATCAATTAACTTTCTTAACGTATCGTAAATTTCCTTCTGTTGAGGGTTCAACAGTGGTACTTTCGTTCGAACTGATTGGTTCAATGCATCTCGTTCACGTTCACGTTCCGATTCTCGATTGAAATCGTCGTTCATTCCACGATCTGGCGTTGGCATTCCTAACTTGACTAACAAACTGCCGCACATAAGGAAACACATGTTTTCGATCAAAAGCAAAGCCTCTTCATTCATCTCGAGATCGGGATTCCCCAAACTGACACGAAATCGATGTAAAATGTATTCGGACATGTCATCCTTGTACTTGTTCCACAGTTCACGGGGATTCGATGGGAAGCATGTCAAAATAATGATAGAAAATAATATGCGTATCTGACTTGGAGATTCAGAAACAATTTCTTCAGCGATTGTCATGTCCCAATGAGTTTCATTTTCAAGCAAATTGAGCTGTTGACATGCAAGTAGAAGCATTCATCATTTTTCGGATGAACTGTTTACATGCGACCAAGAGCATCAGTAGTCATTTGGATGAGCAGGAACCGCACCACCTTGCTTTCGACGTTAAAATTTCTTCGATGTAGCTTTCCAAGTGTAATAACGTGGCATCTCAAAGTAGAGCAACGTTCATATTGTTGTCAAAAAAATTATCATACCTAATTATAAACATAACCTTATATCAATATTATCCGATTTTCTTTCGTTTTCATTTCATATCATCGATTTTTTTTATTCTGATCCATACTCTAAATTTAAAATCATTTAAAAGTCAATCGTACGCAAAAAAAGCAGAAACAAATGAATATAAGAAAAATTGCCACCTAGCGGATGAAATCTGCATACGACATTTTCATTATTTCAAACTGTTCGCCATTTGAAAACTGTATGAGAATATTAATTTTCTTCATAATTTATTTTCCGTGATATTTTTCCGATGTTTTAATGCTTATTCTGCTATTCTAGGCGGATACGAATTTAATAAATCAAAGATCATTAAAATCAGCCAAGTTATAGCCAAGTTATACGTGGTGTAACAAACCCCACTTTGTTTTATATATATAGATTATGATCTTTATATAAATAATGTATTTAGAATTAAGGAAACAAATATTCATAAAAATAAATTAAGCAGGCATTTAAAAATTACGGAGCATAATTAAAAATCTTCGTGAATCTTAATGATAAATGGGATAAGAAGAATATAATGACTAGTAAAATAGTAAGTAAATAATATTAGTTTTACTCAAATATTAAACCCTTAATAAGTGAATACAATCAAAATTGACAGCCAAGCCTTAAAGAAATCTGACTTTGTCCATTTATTTGTCAAGTAAAAAAAATAATCATCAAATACTATCGTTAATTTGGAACGAAAAAAGAAGAAACCTTATAGGAAAAGAAAATATTTCTAAAACAGAAAGGTTAGCTGAAATCAATATTATGTTTCATTCAATATTATGTTTCATTCAAATATATGGAACTTGCTGACCCAACGAACTTCGTACCGCCTCAGAATCAATAAGTGTTGTGTTAACTTGATAACTTGAAACATGATGACTACCGAGAAAACCTTTAGTTGTAAATTGTGCGGTGGCAAGCCAGGCAGATCCAATGAGTTTACAAATTCAATTGGACAGTTGGTTGCTTCGTTTTCGTTTGTCACACGGTCGATAGATTTGAAAGAATGTAGTGGACCAACGGCTTGATTTTGAATTGTGAAGTTTATATGATGCAATTCGCAATGCAAGTCGCATGTTTGTCGTCATCTGAATTGTCTTCACATAGCGCCACAGAGTCGATGATTTCAGGCAAGCGTTTATTTCATGGGAAATCGCCAAATAGTAGAATCATTGCGCCTCCAAAATATCTTGAATTATTGCGCAGATCTTTCATAGTTCGATTGAGTGCTTCCAATTCGCGTCATTAGGCATTCATCCCAGGTGATGATTTTACTTTCTTACTTTCAGGGTGTTCACTGTCAATACTTGGTGGAAAGGCATTATATTAATAAAAACAATAATCCTTTGTACTTCATTCCACTTTATTTAATATGTCAGGACCGGTTTCGCTCATTGCGAGCATTCAGTTGACAATGCTCGCAATGAGCGAAACCGGTCCTGACATATTAAATAAAGTGGAATGAAGTACAAAGGATTATTGTTTTTATTAATATTTTACTTTCTACCAAAACTTTGGCCATTGCTGACTGTTTGCATGTCGGTTTATCAGTGATTTGAAGGTTTAACGGCAATTTCAACGCTGAATAAGCCGTTCGGCATCCTTCTATCTACGTGGCCGCTATTCCAGAAGAAGAAACTGCTACAGCAATTTTATATCTCGCACGAACAGTGGCCATAATCAACGTCATGAGGAATGTCTTCCCAGCTCCACCGGACGCATCGAGGAAAAATAAGCCACCATTACCATCAACAATTGCCTTCATTAACGTATCGTACACTTTCTTCTGCTGGGAGTTCAATAGTGTTACATTCGTTCGAGCTGATTAGTTCAATGCATCTCGATCATATTCACGTTTACGTTCCAATTCTCGATTGAAAGCGTCGTTCATTCTACGATCTGGCGTTGGCTAACAAACTTGACTAACAAACTGCCAGACATAGAAAGTTTTATTAAAAAAAAAAAATAGTCGAAACAATTATTGCCAATGACTCCACTCAATTTCTTATATGAATATGCTTTATTTTTATAGCGCGAATGACATGTTTTACGTTTTGTTTACAATCTTAAGGAACTTAAAAAAACATTTTTATTTATGGAAGAATTGATTTATTTAATAAAACAATCTTAATTTTATCAGCACTTACTTTTACTATTCAATAAAGTATTTATATTAATAAAGATCGATTATCTACATTTACAACTTGTACATACAAAAAAAATCACTACAGCATCTGAAGCGACCATGGTTAAAAAAAAATCGATATGCTCTCCCTTTTCAGTAGAACATTTACACGGTAGATACGTTCAACGCGATACCGAGTAAAGAAAACGTGTAAACAAATATACTAAAATAAAAAAAAATGTGGTAAATAGATTTCCTTGCATAAAAATCAATTCAGGATATCAAAAAATAAAATGCTAATGCATTTTATTTTCGATGGTTTCGGCGGTAACTTTGTGGAAGTTCATTTAAGTATAAAATTTAATTAATCAAGGTTATTTTAAATTTTATATTAAATTCATTATTGCTTATTGTATCTTAATTTTATTTAAAAAATAGTTTAAAAAAATCAAAGGTTACAAAAATCATTCACCATACTATGAGACAATAGACGAAACCGTTTACGCACATTTTGTACGACATCGCTTTGATCTCTTGAGATATCCAGAACCTGTTTAATATTTCTGTCCAAATTTTTAAATGAATCGATTTTTTCTCTTTTTTTTCACCGTGTTATTTCGAAATCGTATAAAAAGGGAGTTCAGTGAATTTTAATCGCGAGCCAAATTGGTGTATTCTATTCAAATCAATGCAATAATAATATTAAAAACTTAATGCGTCATAATTCATCGAGCTAACCTTCTTGCTGAGTGAAATTATTGTCATGTTGAAATGAAATTTATGATTTCAATACCCACCGATCAATGGATTTATCATCTTGATATTGAAGTGATATCCATCGTCTTCTTTCCAAAACATCTGCGGGTGTTGCAATGCATCATATGAGCAGTGTGTTTCGTATATTTGTTGCAGTTGTACAGTGTCGCGAAGTCTAAGCACAATATCGCTTAAATATTATTTCACATAAATCGCGCCACACCACAAACCAATCAAAATACACTGTTCCTACCATTATACATGAATCTCGGGATAGACCATAAGGAGATATATAGAATTCCACACCAGAATGATTAATCGGAACGAAAACTGAGTCAAAATTGATAAAAACTCAAAAAAGTCATGATAAATTGCGGGGCACGTAAGCTAGCTGACAAATTTAAAATGCGAATACAACTAATGCCACCTAGTGGATTGATTGGAAACAGCATACAACGTCATGATCGTGACGGCGTTCGATTTGCGACGTTAAAAAAAAAACGAAATGTATGGAAACATTTATTTTATTCACAATTTCTTTCCCGTGATATTTTTCCGATGTTTTAATGCTTATTCTGCTATTCTAGGCGGAGACGAATTTAATAAAACAAAGATCATTAAAATCCGTGCTGCCATTCTCGAGATATACTTGGTGTAAATAACCCCACTTTGTTGAATATATATAGATTTACATTATATAAACGATAAGCGTTTCTTCAATATTTGAATAATATAAGTAAATGTCAATAAAAGTCTATAACATATTGTAGTTTTAGCAAGAAAAGATTAGTAGTATAATATAAATGATTAGTAGTACTTGTTTTTTGCTTAAAGTTATGTGAAAAACCTTATCTTTTGAGTATACGATAAAACATGTCACTAATATAATATTCAATATAGGTAACTATTTCTCCGATGGATTCGACAGTAACTTTGTGTAAGTTAAAAAAGTTTCCGCGCAATTTAAGAAAATTAACAAAAAAGTGATCAATACACTTAAGAGGATATAGGTCCTTTACGCCTGAAACAGAGTAAATCGATCGTTTGCCATCGACGAAATCTCGTGAACCGTTTACTTAAAAAAATTTTTTTTCAATAATTACATTTTCCAAACGCTTTTTTACACTATTGCATTTTTTTTATGAAAATAGTAATAATGTCAAGCTTACGCCGTAAAACATTGACTCGGATTTTTTTCAACTACTTTACGCGGAGATCGTTTTGAAGTTTATTATAAGATACCGAAGTTTGAAGTTTTAGAAAGAAATACAAATAAAGATTTGTTTAAGAAAGTGATTTGAGCAGAATTTCTAATTTATCGAATATAATGATTATACAGCCATTTGAAATGTACCATTTTTCCCACTTTTTCTGACTGATTTTTAAAGCATAATTGTATCATATATACTTCTAAAAAAATTGAAATAAAAAACCATTTTATTGTTCACATTTAAAAGCAAAAAAAAAATAATAATAATGATAATACCAATAAATGGTAACCATTTCTCGGAGATGCCTTTTCTTACCTACTATGCTTCAGTTTGAGCTTCAGTCTGAGATGGTGCTTGGTGTCGAGTGGACACGTCGAATGTTTTATTAAAAAATATGAAATCACTGGTCAACGAATATTAAAGGTAATCAAAGCAATGTTTCTTTATTCTGCCAAAAACACGTGCTATATCGGTTGGGGTTAGGGTTGCCCAAAGCGCTGACAAATAATATTATTATTTATAATACAATAATGTATTTTTCAATAGCGACGCTTTTAAAGACCAGTATTACTTTAGCTCATGAATGTCCAACTGGTAGATCGCGATGGACCGGTCGACTCCAAAGCATAATTTGTTTGATCCCGAAAGCTTCCGTGAATTTGGAAAAAATATACAATTTAAATATAAAATATACAAAAATTGAATTATTTTGTAAGCATATACCTATCTAATTGTATGTATTTCGCATTTAAAATAAACATTTATAAGATTGAAGAAGGGAAAAACCCTACTAAATAAAAATTGTTACAAGAATCATGGTAGAAGTCGATCGCGAGAAAACTTAAGATTGAAAAGTCGATCTTAAGGCAAAAAAAGGTTGGACACCCTTGCTTTAGTTTGATGCAGCGATTTCCAACCTTGGAAGCGTGGACTATTGTAAAAAGAAGCACGAACAGTCCAAAATATTTATTTACCCTTTAAAACGTGTCTTTGTTACTATATGAAATAAAGGATGGGGAGGCGCAAATATATTTTTTTTCAAAGGGAAGCGCATTAACACAAAGGTTGGAAACTACTGGCTTAATGGATAAGTATTTTAAAATAATTATTTGGCAATGCTTTTAAACAGAGATTCTATCTATAGATATTTGTATCTAATAGTAATAATAGATGAATAAAAGCATTTTTTAAATTAGTATTTATGAATCATTTCTATGTTTCAAAAGTTTTGTGCCGCTTACAGATGGGGAAGATTTTCGCTAAAAAAACAAAGTTCGTCGTTTAAACGTAAAAAAAAACATTATTATTAGAAACAAAAAAATATTGGAAAAGATGTGTCACAACACACACAACCCTGCATGTCGTCGAACATGCAAATTGCCAGTAAAGAAAGTTCTCAAACATTATATAAAGAAATAAAAATATATCTAATTCGATATAAATTATTTGAACGACTACTTTTGATCTGGTCTAATATTCATTTAGTTTCTTCCTTATTGAGTTAGACTATAGAATATTGAAGTAAAAATATTTGCATTCAGTAAAATATACACCCAATACTTTTTTTACTCGATTATTTTGGATGGCACCGTTACGTTTTTTCATACATTTTTGGTACTTTTTTACACGGATTTGAAACCGATTTATTAAATTATATGAAATGAGCTTTTTTTACGCGCCACTTTCTGGAACCAATGTATCATCCTGAGATTTTGGATCTTAGATTCAAAAGGTCAATAGAAAAATATGGAATAGAATCCGCAATACATTTTAGATGCTATTAATAAAAAACGTAAAGAAGTCACTGTGCGAAATGTTCAATCGATTTGTTAAAAACGATTACTTAACATACAATAATTTAAAAATATCGAAGTTTTTTGTCTCACACGATAAGACATAGTTAAGATAATTTTCGGATAAAATTCATGGTCAAAACTATAGCGCAAACCAGAAATAACTATCAATTGCAACTTATAATTCTTTTAGAACTCAATACTTTTCTATTTTAATCTTATTATGTCAATATTTTTTATGTTTTAAACTTTTTTACGCAACAAAATTATTTTTCAAAACTGTATTCATCAATATCATAACAAATCATATCAAATCAATATCATAAAAAATAGGTTATACAAAATTAAAAATAAAAACTAATTCAATATATTAGAGAAAGTTTGAGAAATTTGTATTGTATGGTTTGTTTAGCGTCTCTTGTTACCTTTGGCAAAAGCCGTCACATGATTTAATTTATTAGTACGATAGCTTACTGTTGCTTACACGTACCAATACCTCATATGAAGCATTTTCAAGGAATATATAATTAACGTATAGTTTCAGTTACATATAATTCTTGCAACAGATATTTGGGGAAGTAAATTAGATTGTCAGTCTTTGCTATGAAGATAAATAAATACTTATTGATTTTCGTCGATATCTAATATTAATACAAATTGTTTTATATGAAAAATCTTTATAACTGTCTAAATACCCATTCGTGTGTTAGGTGGTATTATTATTTTCGTAATGAAATAGAAAAATGTTTTGCTTGTTTTGATACTGTAAAAATACGTATTGTGGTGGTTACTTATTTAAGTCAGTGCAATATTTATGCTGTAGGTCAAATTAAAGTTTTGCATTCCTACTGAGTCGCCTTAATTTTTTTTTATATTTTTTATTTGCAAGGACATTTTAGTATTGTTTTTAATGCCTTTGATAAGTGCACAAGTATACACTATAACTATAGCTAACAGTGTAGAGGTGTAACGATATGCTATTTACTGCTGCGCTTCGATGCAATGGACTTGAAAAGATCTATTTAATTTTGTTTTATTTTTTGTTATTCAGCAGTCCGTCGCATTCCGATCATTTCATTTCTCAACACCCGCAGACCGCAAGGCTACACACCGTTTCGTGTTATCTCCTCACTTACGTTTTATTATATTTATAATATAAAGATCTCAGTTCTTGGCGATCGCCAACTGTGTTTATAACTGTGCCAAAAAGATTAAAGTGATTTTTATGTATGTATACAAATCCCTTATCGAACTAGTGGGACAAATTGTTTTTAAATATTCTTATAGTTGTTTTCCACGAACTTTTTTCTCTTTAGAAATCTTTATTTGTGTTTGGGAGTTTTGTGTTTTTTTTTATATTGTAAATCAAGAATAATTTTATCGTTAGACATTTTTTTTTCTTTTATTGATTGCGATACTAGGCTATTTGAAGAGACGCGTATTTTTAACATTTTGCGATTGGTACATACAATTCGGAATATATTCTTATAAATGCGAAATTTGGAATATATGCTCATAGATACTTAAATCGCAAAAAAAATGTAAAATGAGCTATGCTGTAAATATAATACACGAAAAGATTCGTTTTGTTTACTAATGATATCAAAAAAGTTAAATTTATAAATTAAAAAAGTTTGTTCAGAAAAGTCTCATCAACCTTGACTCGCAATGAGTCAATGTTAAATCTTTTTTGAAGAATATGACATTTCTCCAAACAACTATTAAGTTATACATATTACAAGTAGATCCACCCCAGATATAAGTATTATAATTATAGATGAAAGTTTTGTTGCTCCAAGATCGATTCGGTGTCCAGTTAATAGATAACTGATCGTCGAACAAATCTTAGTTTTCATGAATTTTAATTTGATATTGAATTTTTATATTCATTTGTTTTGTCTTTGTAATTTAATGACAAAACATTTTTGTTTTTTTTTCGTGTGCTATCTTGAAATTGTATGTATCTATGTACATATGAGTTTTGTTAAAAATCATCGAAATCGTCGATTATTTATAATAAAAGTGTAATAAAAAAATATGTCATCTTCATAATTGATGTATTCAATTTATTTTATTAAATAAGTCGTTTTAGTTTTTTTTAATAAATGTGTTAAAGTTACTTACCTTCCTCAATATTCTGTCTTATTGGATTATGTATTAATTTAATCTGATGCAAAAAGAATTTTCACGGCAATTTGATTGGCTGCAAAACGGATATTATTATACTATCGAAAAAAAAATCTGGCTGGGTAAAGTTGAAATCAAATAAAGTTTTAATTTATAATACTCTCTCTGATAATATAATTAATCATTTAGTTCACTGAATCGATACAACGCTCGTGATAAGCGAAACTGACCATAAATTCTGTTAAGTAATGTAAAATTAGTACAAAATGTATTAACTAAAGCAGCCCAAAGTCAATTTTCAATTTTAATTTTAAAAATGTTTATTAAATAAAATTATTTTTAAGTCAAGGTAAAAATAAAATGATACGATACTCCTTTTTGGGAAATTTAAAATTATTATCATCGAATTTCGGTAACAGATATATGAATTTTAATTTGTTAGCTTTCCAAGAAATGATATCGATTTGCCATGCTGTGCCTGTACAAATTCAACTCTACGAACGTGCACAAAACAAAACGCGTCTTAGGTATCTAGATATCATTTATAGCTACCTACTTATTTTTCGGTAGAGGTCTCAAGTCTGCACGGCCCAGATTATGCCCACGGGGCTTCAAATCGCCATCAAGAGGGTCTCTGGTCAGAACTAATTTACAAAACCGTGCTGTGGTACGCTGTGATTTTCACACTTTTACTGACAGACAGAAAATTAAAGGCCAATATGCATTGTAATTAGGGAATCCAATCCCGGGATCCGGGATCCCGTCCATTTTTCGATACATTTAAATCCCGGGATTAGAAGATATGATCCCGAAGATTTTGGGACTACTTATCAAACAGAAACGTGTTGGTTTTCAAGTCGAACGGATGTTCATGCACATAATAAACAAAGCCCATTTGAAATCCTTTGCGATAACAATTACCGCTAAAGAAAAAGTAATTTGAAACCAAGCATACTTTAATAAAAATAATAAAACATTTTTAGTACTTTTTCCACATAAAATTTATTAGATCAGGACCGGTTTCGCTCATCGCGAGCATTATCAACTGCCACTTAGATTTATTATTCTTTGATGATGAGTTTTTAATTGTTATGGGTGTTAAGCATTTTAATTTTGTGTAATTATAATGTAATTTGCTAATCCTTTAAATTGTTAATAGTTGCTTACACCTTTTTATTTCAATTTAAATTTGTATAAATATCACTGTTTTTGTATTTTTCTTATCAGTTGATAATGCTCGCGATGAGCGAAACCGGTCCTGATCTAATAAATTTTATGTGGAAAAAGTACTAAAAATGTTTTATTATTTTTATTATAATGCCATTCCACCAAGTATTGACAGTGAACACCTTAAAAGTGATCAAGCATACTTTGGTAAATTATAGTTGAATGCATTTGAAGATAACAAAAACGATATTTATTGTTAAGCTTCATATTTCAATATTTTTTCTTATCAATATCTTAATTTTTATTTTCAATACCTTAATGAATAATTAAGTATTTCGACTGAGGGTGCTTGATGGAATTTCAATATCAAATTTGAATTGTTTGAATTTTGTACTTTTCCATGAGTTTTGTCGCTAACGACCCGGGTTTTGCCTTTCGGGATCTTCAGGCATTCCAAGTGCACGGATGTACTTGAACTGACGCGTAGTAAACAGTTTGTATCGTTTATATTCAAAAATATAAGTAGATCACTAAGTTAAAAGGCTATTAAAATGTAAATTGAATGTATACATTGAATGTAATGCCATTTTAAAAAAAAGAACATTCCGAATCATTCAAGTCAATATTAAATTCACGATTAATTTTAGTAGATGGACTTTCGTACGCTGCCGTCGCATGTGAATATTAAAACAAAAGCAAAATTCATATTCCAAGAAATTAATCACGAACTGTTATAAATTATGTTTTGAATTCGTATCGATTGTTTCGACTTATTTGATATGACTGTATACCGAATCAATCAAAAATATGTATTTAAAAACAGTTTAGATAATATTTATCTGAAAAATGTGTCTTTTTCAGCAGAGTTTTTTTATTATTATTCATGTCTGCGCTGTTTTTTCCTTACGAAGACGGGGAGTTGTGTAGTCAATTGTTCACAGGGAATGTCACAAATATAATACCAGTCTAAAAAAAAATCATTACGCTTCAAAATGAAATTATATAAAATAACATATTTTCTGTTGGTAAATGTAATACAGAGAACTATGATGTTTCAATTATTTACTGTTTGCGTGTTCATTGTCAATTATTGGTGGAAATGCGTTATATTAAAAAATAAAGCACCTTGTATTCGAAGTATATGTATAGATTTCAAACAACAAAATAGTAAAAATCTCTCAACAACAAACTAAGGCAAAGTTAATTTAGACATCCTTGTGAAATTTCAAAACAATTAGTGAGTAATTTGGCTAATCTTTTCTTTTTTTAAATATCCGTGGGATGACTATTTTAAAATGCGTGAAGATGTTTACGGATACTCAAAAATTATAACGACTAGCGGCCAATTAAAAAATCTACCGAGTATTTAATTAAGAAATATTCTTGAAATGCCAACCAATTAGCCAGACAATAAAAAAATGCTTTTTCGAGATGGATTTATTTCTAACTAATAACACAATCTAAATGTCAAAACGAATTATAATATCCTTATAGTATTTAGAATATTTAGCGAATCGAGGTATATTTTACACCCATCTCAACACAATTGACTAGGATTTTATGTTATACTCAATAAATATTATATTTACAAAACAACGAATGCGTATAAATATAAAACAATATGTTCTGCGTGTGTTCTAATGTCACTTTAATTTCTTTTGAAATGTAATATTATTGGACTGATTCTACTGTTAGTGTCTACTATTGCCTGACATTATAATACACGAGATCTTTACTGGAATTTGAGCTTGATTAAAGTACAATATAAGCTTTGGTATACTATAATAATTTTAAAATAACGTGGTTTTTATCCATGTTTGGATAAACCTTTGTTTATTCAGCTCATCTTGGAATGCTTCACTCAATTAAATATTTTAAATTTATAATTAATCAGTCATTGTGTATGAATAGCATATTACTTACTATTTCTTTTGTTTTTGTGAGGAATACCGTTATTGACTTTTTCCTAAGTAAATACCGACATGTTGAAAATTGTATTATACATAAAAAAAAACCTAGCTCCATCCGCTACACTCTCCAAAAATGGAAAGACAAACGACTCGCAAGTGCTAACAAAGTACTGAGGTTTAATTGCTTTATTGGGAGTCAATTTCCTCTACACTGCAATCAGACGCTGTTATTTTATTTATCAAATTTAAGCAATTGAGATGTAAGACATGGGTTTTGGAGTTACCAAAGTTTGTTTGTTTATTTTCTTAAGTTCTCTTTTGAAATTCAAAAATATCTGGCGCTTTGACATCTTACGGCTTCGTAACCTTTTCCGAGTCTTTAGTCCTATTCAGTTACACAGTCGTAAATTCGTATCCACGAATGAGAATACTTATACATTGACTTTTAGAACAATTAACGGAAGTCATGTTAAATACATAAGTAAGTATATGCATCCTTTTGAAGTGAAAGCATAGCTTATAACTAGTCATCGTTTAGCCCAATTCTTTATGAGCGACTGACTTACAAGATGCTCTTGTAAATATTGCTCCATTAAAATTCCATTCGTTCTACATTCGGAGCGCATAGATTGAAATAAAAGATATTAAAGCTTAGTGCCAATTTTGCTTACAATAATATGACAACCTGTTATTTGAAAATCGTTTCCAGGTACGTAAGTACTGTTTTTTTCAAAAGCCAATATTTATGATTAGAGCTTAGAAGGCTTACATAGTTCATTTCTCTGTTAATTAAGTGTGTGCTCACAGCATCTACTCGAAACAACACGTATTACACATTTATTGATGATGGTTTTGATTTCGCATTCCCCACCATTGTATTCGACCAGTTGTTCTAACACCACGGCTCCCAACAGGTGGCGCGCGGTGTGATTCCTGGGAGGTCGTCTATTTTTTTTTTTTTAAATCCTGTTCGCTTCTAATATATCATCCCAACAATAGTTGTCTTACATTAACTACTCGTTATTCATTTTTAGAGTTTTGAGTGGAAAGGCATTATATTAAAAAAAAAAAACCTTTTTTTTACCGTTCATTTCTATTTCAATTGATCATAATGAGAAAAATCACTCCTGATATAAAAAAGATAATGTGGAATCAGTTCGAAAATGTGTTTTTTTTAAACCATGTCCGCTTCTAATGTGGAGCATATGGACTCCTAATGGAGTTTATCTCAACAGAAGTGTTTCTACGAAAACTGCTTGTTACTCAGTTGCTCAACCTCTCTTTTTCCAAAGAGAGTAGGGATAGAAGGATAGGGCTAGAACAGGATTAGTGGTAAGCTAATCGCTCTCGATACGCCCCGTTCATAGGATACGATGGGTGAGAGGGGGAATTCAAGACATCACATACATCCATGCCTTTGAACAGAAATTCATAAATCGATTGAAAAATCTATTTATAAAACTGTCCGTACCGAGATTTGAACCTGGGCCCTCCGTAGCCGAAGCCAACAACGTTTACCACACGACCACACAGGCGGCATTTTTTAGTACCTATAATACTTGTTATTCAGCCACTCAGCCTTTCTTTTTCGAACATGGTGAAGGACACCACAACCAGATAAAACTAATTGAGATGAATGAAAAAGAGCCACTATATCATATTCTTCGATTAAATTTCTAGACTATTGTACACTGAGCTTCCCATTTACACGGTAGATACGTTCAACGCGATACCGTGTAAAAAAACATGTATAAAGAATGCAGTCTGCAGTCTCGCGATTCCCACCACTCTCTGTCCTAGCCTCCTTCCGCACACCTCTCTGCGCCTAGTACTGAGTAGTAACTACATGCGAGGGATGTAGGAAATTCCAAATTACTGTTACACGTATTTGTGCACCGTGTTATTTCGAAATCGTTTAAAAAAAAATCGTGTAAGAGGGAGTTCAGTTCAGTGTAGATGCAGTAGTTTTATTTGGGTTATCTTTATATTTTAAGAGAGCTTAAAAATGTTTCAAATTGGAATACATACGTTAAAAAATCTCAATATAGAATAACTCGTGACAAACCATTTAAATTTTAGATTTTGTTGCTTGACTTCGACTGACGACCGAAATATTTTCGTGAACTTTGCTACGAGTCGAAATAAATCTTAAATCAAATTTCATGAAAAAATAAAAAATAAATGCCCTTATTTACGATTCTTCAATGACTTGAGCCCTGGCATACCTTTCGTTCATGAATGTTAGCACGCTGAGGTATTTCTATCCAATTGAGTGTTAATTCGTCAACATTGAAAAATGTTCCATTAATAAAATTTTCTTTCCTAATCAACGTATTAAATGTACAGGTAACGTCTTTAGTAGCTTTGCAATCGGCACTGCCTCGGTTATCTTTACTCACTTTCATAGTGTGATAATTCACCCGCTATCTGTGTTTTATTGTAAAAATGAGGCAGTCGTATCTTGAAAAAGGTTGGGAGCCCGCGTTGCAGTAGTTTTAAGTGCACGCTTGCAAACAGAGGTGGTGGATAATTTAATATTAAAGACGTAACCGCAGAAATAATGATTTGGATCGCTTCATAGAATCAGCATTGCGGTGATAGCGGCGTCGACCTTCTCAGCGACTTCATCAACCTCGCTCGCTTCCAGTCGGCCGTGCTTGTTGTTATGCAGAAGATAATATTATGGCTGACTCTCATCGTAATACTGTTATTTTTTAATCATTCAATAACAATTTAATGCTTTTTCTAGTAAATGCAAGTAATTTTTACAAAATAATGTTAAATTGATTGTACTGACAATTGTTTTATACCGTGTTGAAGAGTTTCACGAGTGATTCGTCACGATCATTACAAAATCACAATGTATTTTTTTAGCTTTTGCTTCATTAAAACTTAGTTGTTTTTAGTAGAACAACGATATTTTGGAAACGTTTTAAAATCGGATTGTTGATAGTTGTTTCGGAATCAATTTTCAATTATAAATTTCTATATATTACTGTACTTCGTGTACTCGCTAATTAATTTATCCTGCAGCGGTCGGCAGTGTGGTCCGCGAGAAAATCTTGGTGGTCCGCAGAGAAATCTGACATTATTTTATGATGTTGGTGCATTTTTAGACGCATTTGATCACTTTTATTTTAATAATATGTAATAATCAATACAAAAGTCCAGTTAGTGGTCCGCTGGATTAAAATTGTGAATTTAGTGGTCCGTGATCCCAAAAAGTTTGCCGACCGCTGTCCTGTAGTATATATGTTTTGAATATGTTTTATATGTTTTGCGTTCGATACATCGGACATTAAACGTAATAAAAAAATAATGATGTTAGAATGTTTACCTTGTTCACCTTGCATTGAGAAAAGTAACTCGTCACCAGAATCACTCGAGAGTCGCAAGGGTCGTAAACTCAATAGAGAAAAGTCACCCCCGCTCGACAATTATCAACATAATTATTATTTATAAACCGTTTACGTTTACTGGACAGACTATTCATTTTCAAAGCATGTTTACCTTTTATAGGATGATTTTCGAATTCTGAAAAGGGTACCTTTAAGAAAATGTATATTCAAGTATTTTAATATCGAAACGATTTGCAATCTTTTCGTTATATCCGGGTGGACTGCCCCGACACCAAAGTTTATCGAAGCCCACTTATTATAGCCCAATGATTTACTTTTATTCAAATATATTTAGTTCGAATTGATCTAAATATGCGTCTTACGTAGTTCCGTCGCAAGCGGAATAACAGTGTGTATAAGATCTTTCCACGGGAACAACTTAATCGAGCAGAGAGTTTAGAGTCCGAGCTGGGAATAAAAGAATACTCTGGAAAAATCTCTTTAGTGTGGCATGAATACAAGAAACTACCTCTGAGAAAATAATAATAGTGTCATGCTTTATCGTTTAATTTCCTTCTTTAACATGTTTCGATGTCAACAATCTGAAGACTCTGGCCCTTGCTAGTTTTTAAAAAGCTCACGTTTATATCTTCTAGCACAGAAAGTTTTTTACGCTAATCTTCGGTTAAGTCACACAACATGGAAAAAAGAATAAATTGTTAATAGTGGTTAACGAGGAAGACCTTCGATATGTCGCCTTGTTGTCTAGCAATGTACTCATCGTGCGCATGTTTTTTTTTTATTGCAACGGTAAATTTAAGCTAAGCTGTGTTACATTATTTGAACTGTGCCCTTTTGAGCATTGAAACCACGCACGCCTCTTCCGTTCTTAGATTGGTCCCTTTCACTGCACGCCGATGGGAGTTGGAAATAATGCAGATAAATATGATTCTTGAATTAATTCGGTGTACGTGTGTGTATTATCTGTGCTAATTAAACTTTTCTATCACTATCTGTTATGGTTCTTATTAACAAAATATTTATCCAAAAAAATATTCCTTTTTTGAATTTGGAGTTAATGAAATTACGTTGGAACAATTATGTTTTTCATTAAAGTAAAGATATTGTAAAAATAGCAATATTTACGTTTCAGTTTCACAAGAATTTTATCTACAGTGTATGTATTATATATCATTTCAAATACATATCCCGGTTGCTTCGATCGGAGTTTCCAAAACTATTTTCCTCGGAAAGTGAATAGCTATTTAGAGAAAATCTTCGAAATGAATTATTGGTAAGGTAAAAAATATCAATGTATTTAGTTCTATATTTTTTTATAAAATGTGTTTATAGCTATTTCACTATGCAATCGTAATTCGATGTACATATGACAGACAGGGAAGAGTATATCGACCCTAACCAAAGAGCATGTAAGATCGTTTAATTAACAATAAAAAATCCGACTCACAATTTGCAAACCATTTCATTACAGAATCTCATGATATAATTTTGGATTCAACCCCAATTTGTTTACATCTTTGTAGTTAAGGTCCAAAATTAAATGCACTCGAGCAATTATAAATTAATAGACATAATCATGCTAACGACGTCTTAAATGAACTAAAAATCATCAATCCATCACCGTTACTAAAAACTCTAATGTAACTAATAATAAATGCCCGTTTTATTTAAACTAATTTATCTTGAATAAAACCATATTTGTTATCATTCTTAGAAACACTAAAGTCAAGTTAAAGTAAAATAAATGTTATAATTGTTATAAAAATTAGGAGGTTAGAGCAAATAACAACATGTATTGTGCATCTCTTCTAAGGCAGTATAAATATAAAGCTGAGTATATGTAAGTTTAAACATATTTCTGACGATGGCGCACGCCGAAATAGCTATAAGCTCATCTTATAAAAATGTAGAACTAAATTAATTAATATTTTTTACCTTATTATAATAGAGTTCTACCAAGAAAACGCCAATTCAATCTATGAATTATTGTTTTACGCACAAAATAATTTAGCTTAGACACTATTTTAATTGACCTTTAACATAAATCTTCATGATTGATAAAATTTTGCGTACCTGGCAAATAATTTTGCAAACTAAAATATAATTGTTTTGTCATTCGAAAAAAAGATTACTACGGTTTTTTAGACGATAATAGGTACACCTGCATCTTTTGCAGTTTTGGATTTCACCAGTTATAATTTCGTTCTAACGAACCACTCTTAAATATTTCAATATTTTTCTAAAATTAGTACGCACGATTGCGATACTACAATGAAGTCAAATTCCTGGAACAGGCTCAACGTCACTCCAGATATAAAAATTTAACTATCTAATATTGTGCCCGATAGCAGGAAGATTTGCAATTCATAGACCCAAAATCATTGAAGTCGCCAATCACTTCATTAACTTACATATTAGTAGTAAAATAAAAAGGTATTCCGTCCGGGATTTCCGAAGAGTTCCATCGTAGGAAATATTTGGAAAACCCTGGTTTTGATTATTACAATAGACTAATACTAAGTTAATTCCAACTCAAAAAAATATTGAAGACGTTTCAAGCAAGTGTCTCATATTTATATGGTAATACATCCACATTATCGAATGAAAACATTATTACAGCCGAGTCGTGAACCCGTTTGAACTTATGTAGGTACTATTTTTTGTGCGGCCCAAGACTAGAATCACCGAATAGACATGTTAATTCTTCGATTTATGGATTTAAAAGTCCATTATTTGTACCCAACCCTGTTTCTGATTTCAATAGTGGGTCCTAGGAGAAGCGATTAGCGAACAATTCGTCTTTTCTTAACCGTAGTCTTTTTTCGCTACCCTCTCTAGTCTTCGGAAAGATACGTTTAGCAATTGACGAACTGTTTTCGTAAAACTACTTCGGCATCTCCATTGTAAATGTTATCAACGCTGGGAGCAGGCGTGATTAAAATGCATCAATTGGCGTTTCAATTTAGTTTATTCTGAATTATTCTGAAAATGATAACGCTAAGTAAAAAAAATACGACCATTCACACCTGCGAGGCTTTTCAATGTATGCAACCTATAGTTACGTCATCGAGGGAAGTATCACCCGCTTATGTCTTTGTAAGTTGTAAGTAAATTTACGCAATCGCTTAAAAAATATGCGGTCAGTGCGTCTTCAAGTATTATTTTCTTAGTGATACGAATTATTACTGTCATCAATTATTATTTACAAACGTAAAAAAACACGGCTAGCGTGCTTCAAGATAGAATGAGTGCAACCTCTGAAAGATTGATATTTGCAGCAGCGACAATTGAGTAAGTTTTTGAGTAGGTGTAAATATAATATTTCACAGGCAGGTAGATGACCAAGCTGTTACCTGTAATGATTTTTAATACGCTAAATCAATTTTGGGGAAATCATACTGCTTGTAAAAAATAATAAAATATCTCCAAATATATTTTAAAAACTATTCTAGTCAGATATTGTTTGGTAGAGATCAGCAGGTCGTCATAATGCTGTCAATTTCTAAGTGTTTCCATTATTACGGTATAAATGTACATTTACGGCAGGGATTCTAAACTCTGGTTCTAACAACGTACAAACTTATTCAGAGTTAGCATATAGATAATTATGCGATGCATAAAGTTTATTTTGTTACGTTTATAGTATATAGTTTAAGACTCCCGATAGATATGTAAACTATATATATATTACGAGATCCGGCAGTTGGTCAGTAGATTAACTTTCTTTTAGAGATAAGAGAATATGTGGTTGAAATAATACTCGTTGTAACCCAGTTGCCTATATCAAGTTTTGATAATTGAGTAGGGTGAAATTAAAAACATCAAATTCAAAACTTAGGTCATAAATGGTTTATGAAATGACTCGACCCTTGTTAGTGGACACAAAATAATAATCCAGTATCAGAACACTGCGCGTCGGCCACGACCGTCGATATTATACAAAATTTTATAGCATGCGTTTGTTTGACAAACATTATAGAAATGTTTGAAAAAGTTTAACACCTCTTTTTCTCTTAACAATAGATAACGAACTTTGATCAACTATTGGTCCATTCTTACGCTATTAACTTTATGTCCGAAGATCTCGGTTACTTTCACAAACTATTCGGTTTTGAATAGAAAACAGAACAGTGGCGCAATGAAGATTATGTATGACGACCCCTGATATTGCTATTGTGAGAAACTTGTTTTATTTTTACATTTTTCTGTGAGATAAAATTTATTGACAGGAAAGAGTTTCTGATTACAAATTAACTGCCTACCCTGACGGCACCGTATCCAAACTACATTTATAATTATTCCAATTCCCACGCGGCATACTAATCTTAGTCCTAAAAAAAAGATTAATTCTATTTGGACTAAAGAAGCTAACAGTAGTCAACTTTTTGAAGACCTATATCGTAAAACCAAAAACTACAAGTATCAACAAGTATAGTTTCTCAATTTGTTTGGGCCTGTGGCTCCTTGCGAGTCTTCGTATGTTTTCGTGGCCTCCGGACCCTTAAAAATAAAGTAAAGTTTTTCGAAACTCGTGGATTGAAAGATTCCAAAATAAGTTTCAATTCTGTGAATATTTTGCTCTCCGGCAGATTCAAAATTTGATCCAGGAATTTACGAATTTCCAAAAATGAAAAGACGCGAGAGCTCCTTCCAGATTTTTTTTGTCGCTGCCCGATTTTCAAAACCTGGACGTTTACCCCCCCCCCCAAAACTGTGCTGCGGCTCAGTAAAATTGCTTTTTCTCTATGGCCCCCTTGGGACATTCTGTTTCTCCGGTTGAAAAACCGTGTACTAGACTAATAGATATCATTTAAATAAAAAATATTAACTTTCCACTAAGTATGGGCAGTGAACACCTTAAAAGTACTAACATTTTATTGATTTGTAGATTATTTATTATTCTTCTTCGTGGGAAAAAGACAGTTATTATATACGATGCGAAATGTTACGATTTCATATCTACTATTACATATAAAACATGTTTTGATTTTTTCATGCATTATGTGCTTAAAACGTAGTGTTATAATTATTTTAAAACGTACGTCATTCGATTTTTTTTTATTAAAAAGATTAAATTGTTTCATTATCGACTAACATTGGGTGACGGGTGTATAATTACAAGCCATTCGATGAAAAGAGTTAAGCCAGTCAGGGGGTACTCGTGAATAGATTGATACCGAGAAGGTCTTTAGAATCAATCGATACTTAGTCGGCAGATTTGCTTACACCGTGCAGTCATTGTTACTGTAAAAGTTCCATCGGTTCTGGTCAATTACCGAATCTCTCTGACAATAGAAACACGGTTTGCATTATTTGACCCACGTTTTATAAAGACGGAATAAGTCTACATACTTCGATGATTATCCACAGTATTTTATCTAGTGCCTATGAAATATTTATTTTATTTATCCAGATGACTTTATTTGTATGACAAACAATGGGCACAGGAAATATAAAAAAAATCAAAAATAATGATACATGTTCATGTAAATCAGTGACGCAGCAAGAGGGGTGCAGTTGGGGCGGACCGCACCGGGTGGCACGTTTATGTGGGCGGCATTTTAGAAAATTAGCAGAAAATTTTGAAAGTGATCGATATGTATACAGAACCAATGTCAGCTCTATGCCTTTCACTTTTGTTCTTCCTCTAATTTGTGCTCTGTGACGCTCACTGGCAAAATGTACTATTTTGGAGGTGGCAGTCGGAGCCGTAAGTTTTTTCCGACTACGATAAGGATTTTAGCTACACATGTATGCTTTTAATAAAATTTTAACTGTCAGATAAAATAGATATTGATAATGTTACTAACGACTTTTGCGAAGAGAAAATCCAGAAATTATATTTCCAATATGTTTTTTTGCCTAATGTTATGTTTATAAAATAAAATATAGTATCTCTTCTTGTGAATTACCTTACAACTTTAAATTCATTTACTTATTTGTAAAATGAATACTAATAATAACAGCAATATTTTACCATTTTCCTACAAACATAATAAAAAAGACCATTGCCTAATATTTTTTTTGACACACAAACTTCCTGCCCTGCAATTTGATTTTACAATATTAGAAAAAAAAATCAAGAAAATATAATGAACAAAATTCAATATTTTTCGAGAAATTATATTTGTACATAAAACAAATAAAGTCACCAATAGTATAATCTCGTTGTTAAAAATAATAGAATTGATTTAAAAAAATGAAGAAATTTTGGGGGGGGGGGCAAATTCATAAACCGCTCCGGGTGGCGGGACCCCTTCCTACGCCACTGCGTGAAATAGGCAATTTCACCGATTTGGCACAGATTGAGAGTAACACATACAAATATGAGATACTCTCAATCTAAATATTGAACAAATTAAAAAATACATTCAATGAACTTAAGATCATTTCTGCATATATTCGTACAGTTATCCCAACTAGTGACTAATTCATATTTTGGAAGAGTAATTGCCATTTTTTAGGCATTACGGAAGTCAGCGGTGAAGAATCTTTTCGCTGAGATCGGATGAAGTCAAACAATTTTCATTACATATTTCATAATGTAACATAAACATACTGTAATACTTCCTCGTAAACTGAAATGCAGGGTAGGTAAATCTTATTAATTGATTTGGCATTTACTTGGTAGAACTCCATTATCAGAGGGTAAAAATATCAAAGTATTTTAGTTCTACAGTTTTTAATATTTTTTATGCGTTGATAGCTATTTCGGCTTTCGCCATCGTCAGAACTATCTAGTTCTATCTAGATATTTTTACCCTAGGTAAATCTTGTTTGGTTTCCTATTGACGTACAAAACAAACAGTTGAACAGAAATAGTATAAGTTTGTTTACGCTCCATAAGCTTTTAACAGGGCCGTAAACATTTGAACAATGTTAATTTTATCTTGACCAGTAGAGAGAAATCAATAAAACAATTTTCCATGCTATAAAGATAACGTCAGAACGTTTTTGTGTTGGCGACGGCAACACCGAAGAAATTAATCTTACTCTTGTGTTCCCTGGAATTCAATTCAAATAAATACTGAAAGGCAATTAAATCAGTCGATAGATTACACGTGAATACATTATGAGATTATTTTTATTTAATACTAAATGCGGCTTTCTTTATCTAGTGGTATTTAGGTAGAATTACTAGTTGTGCGATGGTTCTCTATCAGCATTATGAAACATTTCCTATCCACGTAACCAGTTTCATACAGTAACGTAACTAATAGCAGAAACCGACCGCTGGCGAGAAGACCTAGCTAGACCTGCATCTTTTATCCTTATTGAAACTACCGCCGGAATAGAATTATTCGGAAGTCCACACAGAAGATTTCAAAATAATTCATTCAATGGATTTATTGAACTTATGTACAATTAATGCAGAAAAAGTTGAATAAAATGATTCAAAAAATTAACTCGCCCCCAAAATATTAAGATTGATTGTATCGTCGCAATATGCAATAGCCCTCGCAGTCGCGGATTTCATCAGTGTTCCCCAAATATTGAAAATAAACACTGGATTGGGCAATCATGAAAACCATTTCTTCAAACGTATTCTTTATTAAAAACAATTGTGGAATATTTACAATTCCTGATTGGTTCATAATATTAAAATAAATAAAATTGAATGAATGAGTTTTGTTTTTATGTTTAAATGGATAGGGTTCTATTTATTATTTTGTAGTATAAATTATTTTTTTCGATTGATTCGGCGGGAACAACTTTGCGGAAGTTCAGTGTTCAGTTTTAATAGAAAATTTGATAACTTTGTTATTCTTCAGAATAAAAAAAAGGAAATCTTCATTTTCACAATAAAAAGGAAAGGCACAGTTTAAAATTTACTATAATGGATTTAGTATGTGTGATAAATAACATTTCAGGTGCTTATCATTGTTTTCCATCAGTAATTTAATCCATTATGTTAGTTGCTTTAAACCAGCCATACTCAACCTTTTTTTCCTCCGAGCCACATTCCGATATTTGCTTCTCTATGTGGGCCGCAACATATTTATGGTAATACTCCTTTTTTTTTTGTGCTCACCGTGGAATTTGAAACCCTCGATTTGGTATACTTTTCCCCCAAATATCCCCGAAACTCCTTTTTTTTTTAGCTCACCAAGGAATTTGAAATCCTCGATTTGGTATACTTTTCCCCGTTTTTTTTGCCGCAGGTTGAGTATGGCTGCTTTAAAGTAAAAGATGGAATCAAATATTTATTAATATTCGATCCCTTAAGTGTAACATATTATTGAGGAGTGAAACGATTGCCTAACAATATACTTTATAATCTTCAGGTGATTACTTACGCGACAAATACGACGGAGCAACGGAGGTGAAAGTGAGCAAGAGAGGAAAGTTGCAAATCAAGGACCCTCGATTCAGTCTTCCGACGGCGCAGGATCTTGTCTACTTGGAAGACTCACCCAATTACTGTCTCAAAAACCCTGCCTTGGTAAGTTACATTTCTTCATCATAATCTTATCCATCACTTTGAGTGCAAATGTTAAGACTGAACATCTGGATATCCTATAATAATTTGTAAATCACGGTGACATTAATAACCTTTGTTTTCGTTCTCTGATGATTTTTTTTCTCGTTGCAGGGTTCTCTGGGCACCACGGGAAGATCTTGCAACAGAACATCGCCGGGGATGGACGGGTGCGATCTAATGTGCTGCGGTCGAGGATATAACACACTGAAGACGACAATCCGCGAGCGCTGCGAATGCAAATTCCACTGGTGCTGCTATGTGGAGTGTAAAACCTGTATTAAGACTGTAGACATTCACACTTGCAAATAAATTATCATTTATAATTAAGAGTCAAAATTGTAATGGCTGATGATGATTTTTTTAAGTGACACATGTAGTTGTGTTTAACTGTATTGAAGACATCTATGGCTTAAAGTATGACAGTGTACGTGTATTTTATCATTCGATAATAATTAAATGAAACACATTTTTTTGTACTTATTCTACAAGAAACTTGTGGAAGAATTCATATGTACAAGAAATGTGTTGTGATGAATTTTTATAAATATGATGCCTTTCTAACGAGAATTGTCCGTCAACATTGTAAAAGTTATGAATGATATTTTAGTTGAAATACATCTTTAGAAAAATTTCCAACGTTGCGCATTCGGTCCGACAATTCATCGTTTTTTAACAGCCTCTCAAGAGTGATGAATTTAGGAATGTCTCAAAAACAACAATCAAGTTATGATAAATAAGAACGATGGGTCCTGCTTTATATTGTACTCTATACTTATTGAGAAAAAGCAATAGTAACTGAATATATCCATACTATTTTATCACATATATATATAATAGATAAGATATCAATAAAAGTATATACGTAAGAACAATAAAAGAAATTATGAGCAAGTGAGGAATAAATAAAAGCCTTTCAGCTTTTGAATCTGTGACTAAAATATTAGCCCCGTAAAATTTTATCTAATTAAAAAATGTTTGTTTTTTTCATAGTGTTAAATCATATACGTAAAACAGCAACAAAACATATTTGTTTCATCATTCAAGTACTGTTTTGAGGATCTAAGATATCTTATTGAATTTCTCAACGGGACAAAGAATGTAGAAGGTACTGATGTAATATTCACAGCTTATGCTTTTCCCCGTGCATTTATCAAATAATGCTCTAATAGGATGTTTTCAGCGTCCTAGTTAAAAGTGCCACATTTTCATGCTGTCCTATTCGCTAACCGGCCAAGATCAAAGAGCAATATTGATCCTATACAATCAATACCAACCCCTTTTAGTTGAACTATATGCCTCACAGCACCAATATTCCAGTGAAAGGTTGATTATCGTTCAAATATTTTATTTTGATTTGGCTTCATTTATTTTTTAAACAAGTGCGCAAATTGTGGCATTCTGACAGCGATTGTTGGTAGAATAAAGACTTAATGTAATGTACGGCTTCCATTATGATAAAAGCTTTAATGTTCTAGTAAAATTATTATTATAATTTAGCAACATAACTCAATAGTTCAAAATGTTTTGTTTTATTGCAGTGCCAAAAATAGATTGATTTTAATGTTATCATCTTCAGTATTAATTTATTTTAATTATGCTAATGTAAAATTTGAGAATTGCTTTAAATAAAACACTAGTTTTAAGATGTGTAATTTATTTTCATTCAATTACGTAGGATTGTAAATATTTCATACTGTAAATATATCAAACATTTAAAATAGTGATATGAAAAAAACACTACTGTGAGAAGAAACTGAATTTAATTATGAAGGATTATTAAAATTAATAAGTAAGCTGTGTATCTGCAAAAATACAATGTTATGAACCCAAAACAAAGTCAAAAGTAATTTTTGAGTGCACAGTATCATGCATAGTAAATAATTATCTTATCCAATGAGTTACTGTCCCAAGTATCCTCATTGATAATGGTTTACCTACATAACAATCATTTTACTTAGGAATTTGCCAATAACGCTTCTTTTGTTTATTTGTTACTACTTTGTTGATTATGAAATGAAATCGTTTGGATGTGGAAAACTTCTCCTTTAATTTGATTATCACACAGGCTATGTACGTATGCCAAATGTCTCATTGCGTTAAAACCTCTTACGATGCAAATGGGTTAACAACAATCGACATTATTCCATCGCATTGTATATGTAATCATTTTAAATTCCTGAGCTTCATGAAAGATCACAAATCAAAATATTGTACAATTTTCGTTATTTTCTCAGTTCCTTAGAATTTTTCAATAATTGACACTTACAACTTGCGAAATTTCATTTCTTTCACAAGATATTTATTATTACAATATAATTAGATATAATAATGCATCCTTCCATTGAGCACCGCTTATCATTAATATAGTATTAACATTGTATATAATAAGCCATTTACATAATATTTTAGCATTATGTGGCTTAAATCAAAGAGGCTCTCTATATTATAATATGACTTGTGGACAAGTAAACAGTATGAACAATGAAGCTGTGAATTTGACATTTTTTTATGTAGAGTTCTTACAGGAATGCACATGCAGAGTTGACCCGAAATGTCATCACATAAAATTAAAAAGTAAATAATTGAGGAGCAAACATTCACTAAGTGATTTGTGTAACAGAGCTTGGGAAATGATGATTTGAGTGTTCGAGAAATCACGGTTTGCTTGAATGTGTCAACTTTATGATTCAATTTTTATAGGAAAAAAACCTTTTTTGAACACTAATTGTGATTTTCATTCATAGATTTTATTATGGACTATCAGAACTGATATTTGTGACAAATAACTTTTTGAATGTTTGCTCTTCAATTATCGAGGTACAAAGATTGTTATATGAATTTGGGGATGAATCTGTAGAAATAAGTGAGAATTGTGTTTTGAATGTATATAAATTACATTTATACTGGAATCAATCTGCAATATATATTCTATACAATATTTTAAAAAAACATTTTTTTGTACTAATTCCACATTATTTATGAAGATCAAGACTGCTTTAGAACTGATATCTACAGATATCAATTCTGAGGTGGAATTAGAACAAAATGTTTTTTTTTTTTTGAATATGATTCTGCCAAGCATTGACAGTAAACATTTTAACGGCCTGAACTAACTGGCGGCTGGTTGCTTTGCGACAGGCCGTCGAGACTAACTGAAGAACTTGTTTTGAATGAAAAGCATATATATCGGCACACTGAAAAGTAGCTAGCCAACAATACATACAGGCGCTAACATTGATCTGTAATAGTTGTAGATTATCTGTAGGGTTTAGTTTATGTATGGAATATTTAATTGTGTGTTGTAAAAAAGCCTCGTTACTAGAATACATTGAAAAAAATAGGCTTCCTAAGTGTGCGATTATAATTCTGAGAACTCTCCCAATTTACATATTATTATAATAGAAATTTGACTATTTTGAGAGAAGATGTAACAATAATCACTCTGATAACAAAGAAAATAAGCCGACTTGGAGAGTTAAAATATGACTAACAATACTATTTAGCGGTAAAGCTTAATTTTCATAATAATTAGTACAATATTACCTTTTCATATACAAAAACTCATTAATCAATAAGCAGTATGTAGCAGTTTTTAATGTATATTGTTTATGTTCAAAATAATGTATAACTTATTTTAATTTTCATATTTGTATGGAATGGAATCATTATGCTGTGAGAATAAATTATAGTTTAAACAAGTTAAGACATTTTCATTTTATTAATTATGACCAATAAATACATAGTTGTTATAATCTATTTCTTCTCCTATTGTAGAAAGTGTGGACTTCTACTGTAGCATGCCAACAGTAGTTTTACAAGAACTGGCAGTAATTTAGTCACTTTAACTCCAGACGGCAAGGATCAGTATGGGGAAGAACTCCTGCCACATAATGGAATCTTGCATACTTACAAAACCTTACTAAATCAATCAAGAAAACACAATTAAGGCTAATAAATGTAAAAGAGGATTAAATAAATAATTGGGTGTCGTAAAATAAGCTCAAATTCATAATTTCAATTATTGATTGAAATAATTGTCTCTATTTTCAATGACCTTTAGGCATCTATTATTTCCATTTAAAATAAACTCTAGTATAGAATTAAAAAAAATAAAAATAGCCAATTTCACAGGACTTGGAAGCTATTCAGGATCAGTGCAATAAGCCTGTTCTTTTTTTCTGTCAACACGAGCGACACCCAAACACCTTCATTTCTTATTTTTGAAATTAAGGTACTTCTGACTTATGCCGGCCATACATTAAAGAACAAATGGTTCCAGAACATGTCTTGAAACACAAAATTCACGTGTTCACGCCGTATCGTCGAACATTTCACGTGACCCGAAATAGGTTCCCATGTTCACCGTCTAAACCAAGCACAAACAAGTAACCTGGGAACATGCATGCTACAGACAAGCTGTCAAAGTATATTTCGTCATGACTTCATACCAAACATGACGTATTGTGGAATACACCTGATAATAATCATAAAAACTGAATACTGTTTGCGAGAATATATACGTAAGCAGTAGGGTATCCAATCCCGAAGCCTTTTTCCAATCCCGGGATTTCGGGATTGATTTATTTTGAATCCCGGGATTGAGATTTTCTCATCGAGGAATTTGAAATCCTCAATTTGCTATACTTTTTCCCGGAATCTAACGGAAACTCGTTTTTTTTTTTTTAGCTCACCGAAGAATTTGAAATCTCCGATTTGGTATACTTTTTCCCAGAATCTCACAAAAACTCGTTTTTTTTTTTTAGCTCACCGAGGAATTTCGTGTAAATTTCGAGAATTTGCTCAAAATTTCTCAATCCCGAAATCCCGGGATCGCGGCCATCTCAATCCCGGAATTTCGGGATCAGAAAATTGAACGGGATCCCGGGATTGGATGCCCTAGTAGGCAGTACTCGTCGACATCAACTCATCAGGCGTCATTTTACTGATCTATTTTAGACTTTGAAAGGTCTCCCTATGCGACAGATGTCAAAATATACCATAGACCATAATAAGTTATGTTGGAATTATCTATGGTATAAGAATAAGCTGTCATAGTGGATGATAAAATAATTGTAGAAAGCTTATAAACATTAGTAATCAAATTTACTCGCATTTTTGCATCCAATAAAATCAAATAATTCGTTCGAACGTAACACTGTACAACATAACCTCAACGGGTGACGTTTTTGTGACCGCTCGTGTGTTCAAGCACATGCTCTGGAGCACAGTTCCTGAGAAATTAAGTAGATAGTTCCGGGAACAAAGTTCCCTTTGTATGCGCCCTTTTATAGACCACTTTATACCAATCATATTCGACAATTCTTGAATGGTAACAGTTTTTTTTCAATTTGGACATTTGGAGCGTCTCCATTCCCTTGTACAGGGCCATCAACTTCAAGGCTTATCATGGCTTGAATTTTCGAAATTTAATTTTCTAAGCTATCATTAACACTTAATAGGCGGTAAACGACAAAAGTCGTTTTTAGCGTATTGTTGGTAGAATGCGGTCGCGGCAAAAGTCGTTTTTAGCGTATTGTCGGTAGAATGCGGATCACGGCATAATACGTTTTTTTTATATCGTCGCTTGTTTGCTAGGGTGGAAGTTTGAGCTAAGAAACAAAAAATTAACTGTGTTAAAGATTTATTTTGCGGACTCCATCGCTAGTTTAGATTGAGTCGTTTAACGAGTTGGACTATTCTTCATACCGCTTGCACTATTGTTTCGTATTTTATTATTCGAATATATTATTATCATTTTATGAGACGTTTTACTAACAATAATGTCCTTAAAAAATAATAAGTGACTATGAAGATTACGCCGACAATTTATCAGATAGTTCGTTCATGAAATAATAATAATCAATAAACGTGTTGGTAGATTGACTCATAGATTTGATGGTTTCTTCAAAATAACTGCAGCGGCAAGTGACCCTTTTTGACAATAAGAAATAAAACTTATAATTTATTATGCCCGGAATGTTCACGCATGGTAATTTTTTTAAAAAGGCAACACATGTTTCTCGAATATTTAGAGCATCATATTTCACAGTTCCAGTGATCGTAAATTTGAAGGAATGTGGATTTTATACTATAATTATTTATATAATTGTATGTTATGGATTAATGTTATTTTTTATACAGAATATTTTGAATATTTCATATTGATAACAAGTGGAGTGCTATCTACTAAATTAATAACAGGTTTTTTATATTCAGCTTAGAAAAGTAGTGAAATTATAATGTATTCAAAATGTTTTTACTTTATTATTAATGATTAAATGTCACATATGATTTCTTTAAAAATTTCAGCCGAAAATATTTTTTTATTTAGAAGTTCTGTTGATTTTAAGAATGTAATATATTATTGCGCTAATCACTAAAAAACGCTCGCTACAGGCTAGAATCTATTGTTTGGACCGCCCGACTAAGAAGTGTTAATATTTTCTCACATTTAACATGTCTCTGTAAATGTTGTAAATACTTCTTATGGTGATAACTGGATTGATTTCAGCGTGAATCTGGAACAGTATGCAGCTGCGTAAATGCGCTTCTGAAACAGAAGTGTCGGTCAATATTCTGAGGATGAATGCAAAAAACGACACTCAGTCGTCCCACAATACAAAAAAGAATATGAGACATCTTAACTAGTCAAATGTTTTTAAAACTGACACCCTGACAATAAACGACTATTTACTTTTTAACACAATTAAACAAACTGGTTGGCTATGGCTTTTATTTGTTTTTTAGTGTGTTGGCATTTCATTATGCATTTGGCTTCAATATACAGTAAAAGTCCGTTAATTCGAAATTCAAGGGACCGGATTTCCTAAAAAATTTCGAATTACGAATTACGCGATCACAAAAAAAAAAAATCGCGGCCATTTATTCGTTCTGTCAAAATAAAAATTATAAAGTCAAGTGTTATCATAACAATAGTGTTTGGGTGACATCGCCGTTTTCGTGGCTCTAATGGCGCTTTGAAATTAAAATCAACTTTTGTATTGGTTAAAAGATACCTATCATTTGCTGGCATGTATTTCGGCAATATTACGATAATAGAACATATTCAAATTTAAAAAAAGAACAAAAAAATACATACAAATATTTTATAGACAGGCATCTCATACGAATAAAAACACTATACATAATTGTCACTTAATTGATTTTCAGTCACTTGTATATACTGTATTTGTTTGCTAATGCACTAATACATAAATAGAATGACGTCACTTATGAACAATGTACCATTCAAAGTTTTAGACACATTAAAAATAATTTAACTGAAAAAAAACTACATGCTTATGGAAGGCATCAATTAGTTTTGTTTTATTTTTAATTATTGAAGATAATGTAGAATTCGGAATTCCATATTTTTCGGCCAATTTTCCTTTTGGCATCAACTTCTTTTCCACATCATTTATTATCTTGATTTTCGTGCTTATAGTCAAGGATTTGTAAGAATCTCGAACAGGTGCCATTTTGGAGAATGAAGTTGTTTTAAGTTAAAGTACAAAATGTTTTTAAAAATTTATTTCACTGTTTCACAATAAATTTCAAAGAAAAATCACAACAAATACGAATATAAAAAAAACAAAAATAAATGTTTGTTAAAATTGAAAAAAAACTACGAAAAATAAATATTATATACGCGGCCTATATGTATTTGGATTTATCTAAAGCTTGTGAAAATTATCAATGCTACTATCGCGGAAGTCAACAAAGAACTAATCAGAGATAAGAACTAATCGAACTAATTGAGTTATTTCTAAACTAATTCCACAGCAATCCCACATTGGAATTTCTCCGAAAACTTTGTGAAAGATGCGGAAAGTATACAATGAACTTTATTGTTTAGCATATTGTTACCTTACTTTGAAAAAGTTCTATCTTTCATTTTGGCCGAAAATGACCTTTTGTTCGGAAAATGTTATATTTGCCATAATCTAACATACATGTATGTTAATAAAAACACAATAATCCTTTGTACTTCATTTCACTTTATTTAATATGTCAGGACCGGTTTCGCTCATTGCGTGCATTGTCAACTGATAAGAAATATAATTTAACAATGCTATTTACACAAAATTGAAAAGTTATACATTTTCAATTTTGTATAAAAAGCATTGTTAAATTATATTTATTATCAGTTGACAATGCACGCAATGAGCGAAACCGGTCCTGACATATTAAATAAAGTGGAATGAAGTACAAAGGATTATTGTGTTTTTATTAATATAATGCCTTTCCACCAAGTATTGACAGTGATACATGTATGTATATTAATTTCAGAGTCATACATTTTTAAATAAAGTAGTTAGCAGGATTCCAGAGTTCTATCTACACACTTTTTTCATACAGTATTTTTACAAGCTTTTAAGTAAAAATAAGACTTTATAATCGATTTATAAACAATATTCATCTTACAGTATTACAACTCCGTATATTATTATAAAACTTAAATCTTTTGAATGAAGTTGCGACAACGTTCAGCTTAGACAATCGATCGGTAGTTGCCAACTGTCAAACGCATACTACAGACTTATCATTAAAAGTGCATTATTTCTTTTCAATTTCAAAATATGATCAGCCGAATATTCAAACACTCGCATCTCAAAACATGGTAAAGTGCAAATAGAATCTTTTCAAAGTAAGGTAACGACTTTAGCATGTAATATTTTCAAGAGAAATACCTAGTATATAGATGTCTCGCTTGCACTAATGTATGCAAACGCTCGAATTAGCAACTGATTCTTTCTCATGTAATACTTCAGTTTATATGTCTCACTTTTCTCTTTTTGGTAAAATCACATTTCTACGGTGCATAAGGGTTCATGCTTAAGGTGCATATTTGCTTGGCAAGTACCGATTCGAAATAGCCTTGGGTTTTTTTTGTGCTTTCCGTCCATAATTTCTGTACCTACCATCTGTTTACCCCATTTGTGTGACAAGTCTCGACAAAAATTTTGAATTATTAGAAATCGTAAGTACATTTTGACAAAAAACATTACGAATTACGAAATATGTGATATTTCGAATTAACGGGAGAATTTACTATGAAAAGTCAATTTTGGGACCGAGAAAAGTATTAAGATTTCGAAATACGAACTAACGTTCTTCGTATTAACGGACTTTTACTGTAAACCAAAATAATTATATTTAGGAGTTTTACAGTTCAAAAAATGGTACAGCAGAATGCCTTGTATTTGTATGACATGTTCCCGCCTGGATTGCATTAACGATTGCAAAATAATTTATTGTTCATTACCTTGTCGAATAATAATATTAAGAAAATATAAAAAAATCTTTATTGAATTCAATATATAAAAGATAATTTGATAGCACTTTCAATACACAAAACCTAGATTTTCGATTCTTAGGTAGTTAATGAAGACTGCATTCCCCAACCAATCGAGCATCCAACTTCAGCCAGGTGAGTTCTCACTGCATGATCTAGGATAGCCTGGAAATATGTAGAAATATATTAATACAATTATTCCAAATAAAAAATCTTATACTGCCATCTGTAAATTTAAGCTAAAAACTATTAGTGAACTCAGGACTACATACGGTGACATCTATGAAACTGAGGTAAACAGTTATTGGCAGGTAATATTTCCCCAGGAATAGTGGGCTGTGCATGCTGGCGTGGTTTATTACTTTTGAAACAACAAAAGAAGTGCAGCATACAGGTACACCCTGTATGAAATTTATTCCGCTCTGAGTAGCGATTTACTCCTGTCGTCTAGCAAACACGTTCTATGAAAGCATGAGGTGCGGAAGACCCGCATGAGCGGTGTGAATTAAATCCGCACAAAAACATTAAAAAATACGCGCAAACATTGTTTGTAAAGATAATTTTGAATGAAACACAAGTGACAGCACCTGCGTATAGAGCCGGCTAATAAAACATATTTGCCTTTCTGCTATCTGTACATTTTTTCAAGTAGTGATTCAATTTCAGGGACTTAAAGTCAAACAATACTATCAATTTATGTACAAAACTATAACTAAACAAAATAAATGATTTTTTTATTTTTGTAACTTTACAAAGCAGATGTTTATTTGAAACCAAATGTTCATATTTGATAATTTACTGTGTATTGTAAGCAACGTTCCCTCTAAGCCGAAGGGTTAGCTGCGCGGAAATTTCAAAGGCTGCGCGGACCAATCAAATATTAATTAAGCAACTGTCTTGTAGTGCGCGCCAACCCGGAATGAGTGTGCGGGGGTTTCTCAACTGCTGCGCGGCCGCGCACGCGCGCAGCTTAGAGGGAATGTTGATTGTAAGTTTATATTGCTTATAGAGATGCTATAATTTTTAGGAATTGTCTTAAAAAATATTATACGAGGGCAACTTCATCTAGTTAAAGTTAATCTTTACTACTGATTTAATAAGATTTTTTTTTTACCATGTCTGCTCCCAATATGGAGCATATCTCAATAGAAGTATTTTTACGAGAACTGCTTGTTACTCAGTTGCTCAACCTCTTTTTTCCCAAAGAGATTAGGAATATAAGGAAAGGGCTAAGACAGGACTAGTGATTAGCTAATCACTCTCGATACGCCTCGTTCATGGGATAGGATGGGTGGGAGGGGGGAATTCACGACATCACATACATCCATACCTTTGAACAGAAATTCATAAATCAATCGAAAAATCAATTTATAAAACTGCCCGTACTGGGATTCGAACCCGTGCCCCCTGTAGCGGTAGCCAACGACGTTGACCACTCAACCACACAGGCGGCTAAATAAATTTAATAAGATACTAAAAAAAAATGATAAAATATTGTTTGACTATCATGTCGCTGGGAATTTAAGGTGGCATTATCAACAGAAAGAAACAATATTTTAGCCAGCAACAATTACACTTACTTGAATATCTCTGCATCCTTGAAGTGCCGTTTCCAAGACTTTAGGTAAATGATCTATGTGGAATCTCTGGGACATGGATAACAATGCTATGCTTCCTGTAAGAAATGAAATTTTAAACAAAAAGTGTAATACAATAGTCAAAGCTATTGGCAAAGTCAACCCTTTGAATGCAGCGACATTTTTCAAAATTTTTCCTTCCATTGTACCGTAATAAATAGAACAAACCAATTATTTTGTATAAATAATAATATAAGTGGTTTATATTGAAACCAAATGCATAATGAACATGCCCACTAAAAAAACAAAAAAGCACCATATTATTGACAATGTCATTTTAATATATACATCGCGTACAAATATTTAATGATGTCTCTTTGAAACAATGGCCGTTGTCATCTGGCAAATTGGAACGCTTGGTAAGTATTCCAGCATTATAGTGTTACTTCAAATTGCATATCATTAATCACTTGCTTTAACATTTAGGAAATACATAAATTATTTAATATCTCGATATTTAAGACCGTTTCAGCTAAAGACCAACACAAAACCATTGAGACATTTATCAATAGCAGTATGAATGATTGATGCTAACACAACTATATTATGAAAACATATGTTTTTCTGCCATAAGAATGCACACAAAAGATTGTTTTTAATTTTAATCTCACTCTAAAATAATAAACGGCACATAGAAACGTAAAAATAAAGATCGCAAAATTATTTAAGTACCACCAAGCGGCACGCATATCATGGGTTGGGGAACCCTGATTTAAGGAATGGATTCATCATTGTTGTCTTGGATATTTCGCCAGATAGTTTCATAAATGCGCATGGCAGTTCAATTGAATTGAATATTAATACCGCTGGTGGGTAATGCTGCAACTGTAAGATTGGCTCCTCCCACAGTTTCTTCTAAATGTGAAACGTCTGCTAGGGCGACATCTCCATTGGCGAGACTGGCTGTACAGGCGCAGACATACTCCCTCAGCGGAACTCCGGCATCTACTAAAGCCAGTGTCGCAGCATTCACGCAGGCACAGTAGTTACCTCCGTCTGCCTGTGAATGATTTTCAAAGAAATATGTATATGAAGTTTTATGCAAACAATTAACAGTACAGCCATAATATGGTAACTTAATACACCTGGGTATTACTTAAAATTCTAATATGAGATCACATTATATATAATTACTACCATAACATTTACTTTTCTGGTTTATTTGGTTAGGTTTTGTCATGCATGCTACTTTTTTTTTCGAAAACAAATTAGGATTTTTAAAAATGCGTGGATTGATTACATCCAAATCTTTGTTGTTGTTTGTACTTCAACTAGATTAGTATCATTAAACCTTGCAATTATTATGTGATCATGATTGTTTTATCAATTTTTATTTTTCGCTACCTGTAAAACTTCTACATATATGTCAATTTGGGAATATGGGTAAAGTTCGGTTTTGATTGCTGCTGATAATGCCTGTCGTAGATTTATTGACATCTCTTGAGATTTTTTATCCCCGCGGGGTCTATTTTTTCTTTCGCCTGAAACCAATATAATGTAAATATGCAATTATTTGAGTGAAGAACTGTGTCTAATCTGTTTCTATTTATATAACCAATAGTGAATTTAAATTTAAGCTGATAGTTAAGTATAAATTTCAAATAAAATATGTTTTGACATTTTGATGTACAGTCTGTGCAAGAATGTTTCGCGTGCGGTACGAAAATTCAGTTTTGTATTTTAATATGTCTTTATAGAACACAAATGAATTATATCTTTAAAAATATCATTACAAATATATCTAAGCATGTATCCACATCTCAAATATAAATAGTTTTACCTTTGACACACTTTTAAACAGCTAATTATGAACTAATGATAGCCCAGGTAGTAGAATTAACAAATCGTTGTATTCATTAAATATTTTTCAATTTAAATATGCGATTATTTTTTTTATCAATTGTTAATTATTGATAACATCTTAATCTCTTTAATTTTATTGATAACTGTTTCAAACACAAAGCAAACACGTCCGAGTATCGTGTGTTGCAGAACAGAAATCAAACCATATTAACCTTTAGAGGAGTGTGGACGTACATGTATGTCGGCGAAATCTTTCGCTAGAGGAGTGTCGACGTACTTTTAAAAAGCACAGTCATATGTGTCTGTGAACTTAGATAGGCTCCAAATATGACTTTCATTACAATCTGTGGACATTTAAACGCATTTCTACACCATTTCAAAATAGATTTCAGCTTTAAGAAAGGTAGAAATAAAGTATTTAGTTTTTGATAGGTTGCTGTGTGACGTCATAACGGACTTTCGTGACAGATCCATACGTCGCAAACTGTAGAATTACATGCGTAAAATTGTTAATATTTTTCTTGCGAATTTTAAGTTTTTCTGTGTTTTACTGTATTAGACTGTGTTATACTGTGGTTTTTTAGTTTTTCTGATTTGAAATGCTTGTCAATTGTCCGAACTTATTTTCGCTGTGACTTACCATATTATAAAGTGATTTGAAGTGTTTATATTTTTTTGTGCCGAATTTTGTGTTTTAACGTGATTGTATCGTATCTTATCGTATTTGAACGTGATTTCAAGTTTTTTTTATTTTCATATCATGATGTGCTTCGTATTTTTTTGGGGGCGGCATTTTCAAAAATATATACAATATTTTTTGATAAACTTTATTTATAAATAAAAAAAATTCAGCCACCTGTAGTTAAAACTCCTAGTTCTAGACGACAGACTTTCTTTTTCATAACATGCCAAGACATCAGTGAGCAAGGCTACTTCTGCCTTCTACTCAATCTCACGCCTAGCAGGTAGAAATTGGGGCTTAAGATCTAGTGCCCTTAAAATCGCTTACGATGCCATATACATGGGAATTGCTGGCTACGCCGCTAGCACATGGTACAAAAGATGCACCGTTCAATCGATACAGAAAATCCTTCTAAGTGGACAACGCAGTGCGATGATAGGCCTAACCAAAGCATACAGATCCTCGTCTACGGATGCATTGCCGGTCTTGGCTGGTATACTTCCGTTGGACCTGCACATTCAAGTTAGAGGCGCAACAGTTATGCTGTACAAAGGTGTTGAGTCCCAGGTGGGAGAAATTCAGTTACTGCCTCCTCCTCGATCAGATCCTTACAATTCTAAGGCTCATAGAATTGCAGCGCGCAGCGTGGCGATAGAAGCTGCAATGAAAGTTTGGCAGGCTCGATGGGAGAAATCTTCTAAGGGGAGGCAAACTTTTAAATTCTTTCCGAATGGTAAATGGCGAATGGAGATAACCAAAGTCCTGACTCCTAATTTCTGGACCAGCCAATTCATAACTGGCCACGGTTACTTCGCTGCCAAGCTCTTCCAGCTTGGCCGGTTAGTAAATAGCCCTGAATGTAAATGCGGATATATGATTCAGGATGCTGATCACATCCTTTGGGAATGTCCAGACTTAAATAACGAACGGGAAAAATTGCTCAAGACGATACGACTATCTGTCGGATCTGTCGGCCCCGTCGGTCATGCCGACTTGGTTGCATCGAAGGCAAATTATAGGGCATTTAAAGAATTCTCCGCGTCATTTGGAAAAAAAGTTGAGTTAAATAGATAAAATCTCATATTTTCAACTACACTTAATTATTAATTAACTTTTAATTTCTGCACACTGTAGTACATGCAACCAAGTCTTGAAGAATTTCTTCTCGGGACATTTCTGGAAAAATTTTGAACATGACTAACGTTGTTACGCTACGGAATACACCCTATAAAAAGAGTGTGAAGCCGTAGCGGGTGGTGGTGGGTACAACGTCGAGTACCCTAGGGAATTTAAAAAAAAAAAAAGTTCATAGATAAAAAATATAAGTAATCTGAAAAAAAAATTAGAGGAAATTTTTGGGGTGGCAGATTCAAGGACCGGCCCGGGCGGCAGGACTCCTTCCTATACCACTGCATTGATAACATGATGATATATCGATGGAATATGATTCTTCTTCATCTGATGACGACGAAAAGCCAGAGACATAACCTAGCACTAAGCGTTGGCGGGAAGAAATGAGGATTTGGAGCAGTTCTACTTTCAACGCTTCATAAATTTGTTAAACTTTGAATCCGGAATCAAAAATAAATTAAAGTAGAAGGAGACAACACCGAGCTGGAATTTTTTCAGCTATTTTTTTCAAAAGAGATTTGAGACACGATAGTCATCAAAACAAAAATTTATGCCACAGCTGTTTCCCAAACGTCGTCCAGAATGTCCAAAATGAAGAACTGGGCTAACACGACAGTGTAAGAAATGCATGTTTTTCTGTTCATCTATATATTAATAGTCGATAAGGTCCGTCCGTTTGTTTGAGTAAGTGTATGAAGGATGTCCCCGATTTCCCCTTCCCCTGCCCCTCCTCCTCCTCCCCAGCCACGCAGTCTCCATTTTTTTATTCATACTAAAAACAATTTTTCCATACACAGTTATTTGATGAAACAGATCAAATCGCTGAAAAATTGAATTCTCATACAAAAAAAGCACCTTGGTCTGGATTCGAAACACGGTCCTTGAATTATGAGTTGAGAGCTTTACCACTCGGGTAAACAAACAACTGTCAAATACGATAAAATTACATTATATATATTGTATTGCGTTCGAATTTTGAAACTTTTGTTTTTTATTTGAAACACAGCATATATATCCTAATTTTTGCACGTTCTTTAATTCCAATGTACCCGAAAGGCAAAGCGATAGATTGGTAAGCTGTAGGACGATGGTTCGAGTCTAACCGTGAGCGTTTTTTTGGGTTTATAACTTTTTTTTAAACACAGTACATCTTGATCGTATGAAAATAATAAAATCCGATCGATAAGCGTGATAAGTTTTTCAAAAAATAAATACCTATATATTAATATTCGATAAAATAATCACAATTAAAAAATTTACGTCTATTTCTGCTACTACGAAAAATGGTTGTTAGCAAACTTAAACATTATTCCAAAAATTCAATAATTTACGAAATTTCTGCTACTACGAAAAATGGTTGTTAGCAAACTTAAAAGTTATTCCAAAATATAATAATTTACGAAATTTCTGCTATTACGAAAAATGGTTGTTAGCAAACTTAAACATTATTCCAAATATTAAATAATTTACGAAATTTCTGCTACTACGAAAAATGGTTGTTAGCAAACTTAAACATTATTCCAAATATTAAATAATTTACGAAATTCTGCTACTACGAAAAATGGTTGTTAGCAAACTTAAACATTATTCCAAATATTAAATAATTTACGAAATTCTGCTACTACGAAAAATGGTTGTTAACAAACTTAAACATTATTTCAAGTATTAAATAATTTACGAAATTTCTGCTCCTACGAAAAATGGTTGTTAGCAAACTTGAACATTATTCCAAAAATTAAATAATTTACGAAATTTCTGCTTCTACGAAAAATGGTTGTTAGCAAACTTAAAAGTTATTCCAAAATATAATAATTTACGAAATTTCTGCTACTTCGAAAAATGATTGTTAGCAAACTTAAACACTATTCCTAAAATTCAATAATTGACGAAATTTCTGCTTCTACGAAAAATGGTTGTTAGCAAACTTAAAAATTATTCCAAAATAAAATAATTTACGAAATTTCTGCTACTGCGAAAAATGATTGTTAGCAAACTTGAACATTATTCCAAATATTGAATAATTTACGAAATTTCTGCTAATACGAAAAATCGGATTTTTTTCTCATAACTTGAAGTTTGTCTTAAAACGAAATATACATTCAGCTCCCGAAATTGAATAGAATCAATTATTAAATAAATTTAAAACAATTCTTTATGTAAATGAGAGGTCAGACCTCATTAAAATATGTGTCGTTAAGGAAACGAAATGTGAACTAAGCGAATTGATACACCCATAGTCTGACTTTGCTCAAATATATATTATTTTACTCTATTTCTACGGTTTATTTTGATTATCAGTCATACAAAAAAATATACTTTTACAATTAACGACTGAATTAAAATTTCAAAATTATCAAATAAAAACAAATAATTTTCATTATAACTGTAAGTTTGGAAGCTTTCTAAAGTATCATTAACAGAAATTTAAAAATGTCAAACATTTTTATTTACTATGTCACCATATAGTGCACTTGCATTAATTAATTAATTATCACTATATTCTGTGAATTTTTTTTTCAATTGATTCATGGTAGTCAAATATATATTTCGTTGAGATTGCTTTTTCCTTCACTTTATAAAATGATGGTCACAACACTCGATATAACTCTAACGCAAACAAGACGTGGATACAGACTTTCCAGATAAATCAACTAACTTATTTGTACAAAGCAGGTAAAGACTTCAAATATTATTAACACATTAATTTCGGGCGAGATTCGCGCACCGCTGATACCCTAATGCGGGCAAAAAATCGAGGTCGCGCGTAAAAAACACGTATTTACATAAAATGGCATAACTTTTAAAATATCCAACATATATATATATTTTTTTCGATATGGTACTCACCAAGTATAGCACCACCAGTAAAATCATCGAAAAGTTTTAGAACTTCTTACACTAATTTTTAATTATGTCTAACACTTAAAAATACACATTAAAACAATTACACATACGTTATTTAAATTAAAAATTTTCCTGTTTCTTGAATGTGTTCATTTTTATAAATCTAGGTCATATCAAACCTTATATGCTAGCGAATATGCAATATAATTGCAAATTTATGTGGATTTTGCAAAATAAATAAACATTATTTATTCTAAAAAATGAAGGTAGTTTGTGGTAACTCTGTTTCTTAAATATGTGTTTACTTTTGTAAAATTGTTCAATCGAACCTCAAAAGCGAGACAAAGTCAAATGCTTGTAGAAAAGAATGAGTATAATTACCCTACCCGACGTTAAACATCAGATAACATAAAAGGTAAAAATACTTTTCCCGCATTTAACCATCAGTAGAGATAACGGGTATTAATACCTTTCCCGCATTTAATGTGTTAAGAACAGCATTAAAGGCAGCTCTCTACTGTTATTTGCATATGTTAAAATTTGACAGCATATTTTAGCCGCCTATGTGGTCGAGTGGTCAACGTTGTTGGCTACCGCTACAGAGGGCCCGGGTTCAAATCCCGGTACGGACAGTTTTATAAATTGATTTTTCAATCGATTTATGATTTCTGTTCAAAGGCATGGATGTATGTGATGTCTTGAATTCCCCCCTCTCACCCATCCTATCCTATGAACGGGGCGTATCGAGAGCGATTAGCTTACCACTAATCCTGTCCTAGCCCTGTTCTTCTATCCCTACTCTCTTTGGAAAAAGAGAGGTTGAGCAACTGAGTAACAAGCAGTTCTCGTAGAAACACTTCTGTTGCGATAAACTCCATTAGGAGTCCATATGCTCCACATTGGGAGCGAACATGGTTTAAAAAAAAAAAAAATATTTTAATCTCTTATGTGCACTATTGTAAAATTAAACCCCAGAAATATTTCGGGAAATACCAAAAATAAAGCTCCAAAGAGACCGACTACCAAAGACAGTATACTGGCTATGAGATGAGACTAGAGGTCGTCCCGGTGGCAGTATACTGGCTAACGGAGCCCAAGACGTTAAAGCCTGAGTTCTTTCTTTACACTGGGGTAATCAAGCACGATTAATTTTTTTGACGAATTTTTTTGTATTTGTATTTATGGAAACGTCATTTAAACGCACACGACTGTGATTCAAAGTATCAGGCTTCTGTCATACGTTACGGGCTAAATCACAAATACATTACATACATTCAAACACAAATACCAATATCGTTGTATTGTATGAAAGTGACAGCCATAGATTAATATATGACAGCTCTGTATGGCTTTGTGTACTGGCTAGTTCACTTTGAAAGAGACGAATTTAAGGGTCCAGTATTATTATTCTATTATTTCTTACTTACATTAGCATTGATTTATGCTTTGCAGTAGTGTCGTAATATTTGTTAATTCGTTTGTAGATTAATGTATAAGGTGAAGTGGAAACATACACAATTTCGTAAATAGTATACAATGCTAAACTTTCCTCTAGCCCACCCAAGATTTTAGTTCAGGAACCGCCACTGCATAACACATATATTTATGGGAAAAAGTCACACAATTGTCATTTTAAAAGAACTCACTCCTCACAGCAAGTTCAGTACAGATTTACTCACTCCTCCAAAGGTTAAAATGCTGGCAACATGAGCCAGTTATAAATATTAGTGTATAATTATATTATATAACTTTTATTCAATTACCTGTTGAAAATGTCGCCATACTATATTGGCAATTGACAATGACATGATCTTGTGAGCCTTTGTTTTTTCCTGAAGCCTAAAACAAAATAAGCACACACATAAGAACAGTAAGTTAGTGAGTAAGAAATTTGTAATTCTTAAAATGTGTTACATGAAAAACTAACCAAACATATTGATAGGGAAAATTTTATTCCAGAATCATACTTAATGTTTGTCAATAATACTTATCTTCTAAGAATTCACCATGTTTTAAGCTGTCATTCAATCTCAAAAGTGTAGTCGATTCTGTAGTGCATTAGATAAATGATTGGGCATTTATGTTTTACTTAATGGTGTTATTATTTAGAAACATTTATGGTACGGCCTTTCTTAGGATGCTAATTTAGAATGAATATGTATGTCTTATTAAAATTGAAAGAAATACGACATATTGTTCCCTGAGAGCTTTACTGAGACATGATAGATGTTATGCAATGTTGTGCTTTATTTTAAGACGTGTTAATGCGGTTTGTCTAAAACGTAAATCATTAGTTCTTAGATAAAGTAAATTTTAAACAAGAAAAGACAAATTTGAATTGTTTGAATTTTGTACTTTTCCATGAGTTTTGTCGCTAACGACCCGGGTTTCGCCTTTCGACATCTTCAGGCATTCCAAGTGCACGGATGTACTCAATATTTTGGACGTTTGCGTGGACCAAAATTACTTTCAATTTAATAATAAGCTCTATAAACAGACTGACGGCCTTGCAATGGGAAACTGTCTGTCACCTCTTTTAGCTGAATTCTATATGAACTATTTAGAGAAAATCATTTTTAGTCATAACATTGAAGTCAAACCAATAGTTTATTGGTTCCGATATGTAGATGATATTATTTGTTTATTTAACGGAACCGATAGACAAATCACCAAATTCCATAACTTTATAAACTCATTAGACGATAATATTCAATTCACCCTGGAAGTCGGAGGAAAGAAAATAAACTTTCTTGACCTTACTATAGACATTAAAAACGATACCCACAATTTCACGATTTTTCGTAAACCGACTTTTTCAGATGCCTGTATTCATAAAAACTCAGTACATTCAATGTCGTACAAATTAGCTGCATTTCATTCCGAAATTCACAGACTCCCTTGGTCAGTATTCCCTTGAATAAATTAAATTTTGATCTTGAATTAAAAATCATCAAACAAATCGCCATTAACAATGGTTATGATATGTCTTTTATAGACAATCTTTTATATAGAAAACGTATTAAGCTAGCACAACAAATCTTACATAAGGGATTAATAACGAAAGACTCAAGTGATATTAGGTTTTGGCGTAGAATTAATTACATAGGACACACCAGTTTAAAGATAAAGAAGCAGCTCTCAGAAAGTGTTAGACCGGCTTTCTATCGCAAGAACTCTTTAGGTAAATTATTGATAAATAATAAAGATGTTATAGATTATAAAAACAAATCTGGGATTTATAGATTGCAGTGTAGTGATTGTCCCAAATTTTATATTGGTAAAACTGCTAGAACCTTAAATATAAGAGTGGCTGAGCATTTAGCCGCTTTTCGCTTAAAAAAAGATACCTCCACCTTTGCCATCATTTAATTCTTGAAAACCATACGTTTAATTTTGACTTCAGGTATTGATTTGTTACATACTAACAGGGGCGAGTTTAAATTATTTTACCAAGAAATCTTAGAGATTAATCGAGCTCAGCTCAACAGTTTGCCAATTTTAAACAAGCAATATTATCTACCAAATTCTCCATTGTTGTACCCCTTTTAAATAATTGTCATTTTATTAATAATTCAAGCACTTGCTATCATTAAATATTAATTCAAAGGCTTAAAAACAAATCAACTCATTAATAATAGGTTGGATAAAACCCTAGATTTATTTTAAACATTCCTATGTTATTATTTGGTCATTAATATTTTCAAAAAATCCCCATAATTATAACAAACCCACTTAATTCATTGAAAATTGTATACATTCAATTTTCGCTAATTTACATTTTAATAGCCTTTTAACTTAGTGATCTACTTATATTTTTGTTTATAAACGTTACAAACTGTTTACTACGTGTTAGTTCAAGTACATCCGTGCACTTGGAATGCCTGAAGATGCCGAAAGGCGAATCCCGGGTCGTTAGCGACAAAACTCATGGAAAAGTACAAAATTCAAACAATTCAAATTTGATATTGAAATTCCATCAAGCACCCTCAGTCGAAATACTTAAAGAAAAGACAAGATTCATATGATAATTTCTAGCTGTTATCAGCTGAACACCTACTGCCATCAAGTATTACTACTGAATAAAAAAAACTTTTATTATATTATGAATGTTTGGTAAGGTGATTAATAATTTCCAAGTATGTAATTCTGATTAACGTTTTTCGGAAAGTGAATGGATGAGAAAATGAGAAATAATGTATTGAAACAAACATAACAAAGTATTTTAGTTCTACAGTTTAATAATTTTATTCGTTGATAGCTATTTCGGCTTGCGCCATCGTCAGAACTATGGTTTAAACTATAGTTTAAACCATAGTTCTGACGATGGCGCAAGCCGAAATAGCTATCAACGAATAAAATTATTAAACTGTAGAACTAAAATACTTTGTTATTTTTAATCTGTTATAAATGGAGTTCTACCAAGTAAATGCCAAATCAATTAATATATTGAAACAAAGACTTCATTTACCAATTTAGAATTAGTTGTTATCCAAATACAAGGTAAATCTTTATATAAACAATTGGAAGAAGATGGGAAGAAAGCTTATAAACAGTAATAAAATGTGCAGGTGTATTTTTTGATAAAATCCCAGTTGGGGGTCAAATATTATTTGACAGTTAGTCGGTGTGTCAGTGTGGCCAGCAGAAAAAATAGTTATTGTTATAACTCGAACTTCGTATGTTTCTAACATGGTTTATATGATACAATTTCCGGCAGATGGCATTGCTTATTAATTATTGTTATTTATTTTTTGTACATACCTAAGAACCGTAATTCTCTCTAAATGCCCTTAGAAATACTCCAAAAATACTGCATGGAGACCGAAACGAATTTCTAAATACAAATTCGTCCAAATAGGATGTGAATAACCCCCTACTTGTACCGAATTGGCGTTTGACCTTTCGTTTCGATCGCATTCATATATTCTCGACATTTTGCGTGTGTATATCACTATCATATGGATCCACAAAGATGCTTGGTGGATCACAAACGAATGCGTGAATATTCCACCATAATTGAATCATACTTAATAAAAGAAATTGTATCATAAAAACCATGTAACGAACATACGAAGTTCGAATAAATAATAATAGTAATAGTAATAATTATTCTTCCTGTTGCCAACACTGACACGCCGACTAACTGTCAAATAAAATTCGACCTCCAACTGGACTTTTAACTATTTTTTTATCATTAACTTCGCGAAAAAGCAATTTTAAAGCAGTCATATTGAGAGTTGGTCAACTAACTAACCATTAATGAAAGTATCTAATTGAAACCATTTAAAGAAAGGTTGTAATAATCAATCTTATTATGTAATCAATTCCACCTGTTTAATTCACTGATATAATATCTGATAGTATATAGAAGTGGGATAAGGGAATCGGTATACATTTGTCGAGTCCTATGGCGCAGCGGATAGCGTTGTGGGCTTCCACGCCGGACCTCACGCGTTCGAGTCCTAGTACAAACAGCACTTTTTCGATTTTTGTTCGTAGGCATGGGTATTTGTGGTTTTTAAAAAACTCTCCCACCCGAATATTACCGATTTCGCCGCGAAATCGGTAATATTGGAAGCTATGTGTTATATATATATACTTATACAACTTAGTTAAGATACGATTGAATATGCGGTAATTATAGAGTATAGCTCGTCATGGATTATTACGGCGATAAACTTCACAAACTAAGCTAAAAAACTAAGCTAAGCTAAGCTAAGCTAAGCTAAGGAAAACAGAGGCGATGTACTGAAAAATATTTCGTATTTCGCATAATTTATCAGTGTTCTTCGTAATAATGTGTGGTTTTAACGCGATTATAAAGCTCTCAAAAAATAACTTTAAATCGTGGCGTTGTTTTAAATTAGTTAGTGAATTTTTTCGCCGTAATAATCCATGACGAGCTATACTCTACTTTTACCCAAGGCCAATTTCGATTAAACTTCAAATGCTATACGTCTTTCTTAAAGATTACTAAAATTGTATAACACATATTCTCACATGTGTTGTATTGTTCATATACGAAAACATAACCTATACCTGATGAGGCCCGTAAACTGCAACGAGGACCTTCGTATTACCCTGTTCGAGATATGCACTTCCGTCAGATTGGTTAAACACTCCAAGCTTACATTTAATTCTTCGCAATTCCGTTGCCCTTCTACCGTCAAGTCTTAAACCTTGATCTGACAGTAAATCTCTATCTGACATTTTTGAATAATACTGTAATATAATTGTTATGAAGCGCGGCTGTCACTTTTTAGACTAAGTCATAGATTGTAGAGGTTAGGTCTAAGTAAATTGTCTATGCTTTTTAGTATATGTATAAGTCTATGGTAGCTATTGTAGGTAGCTAGGTAGGTGTGTATTGTATTAGTCTATGAGACAATAATATATTATTGCACCTTATTTAATGTTTGCTGTCAACACTTATTCAAATCACAGGCTCCTAATAGTCCTAACCTTTTTTGGTCTACCGCACCTTTTAAGGAAAAAAAAATCTATTCATAGCTAAAAATTCATAGCTATTCCAATTGGGAACCCTTAATTAAAATCAGGGTTCACAAAGTATATCCCACGGGCCAATCATGTAATTCATGTCCCGCGTGACTTTTTGGTGTGCCCCACAAAATTTGTTTTCAATCTAAAATATTAAAAATGATTGTTAAAATAAAACAAACTCTCACAAGAATGAATGGTCCGGTATTTTGATAATTATTTACTTACTCTTCACGAGGTTTCTTTGTTAGGTAGTAGAGTGATTGCTATATATAGGAACAAAGCGGTATTTATTTACATAACTGCATTTCCTGTAACGCCAAATATATTGGTAAAACAGGTAGATTGTTTAATATTAAAAGAATTAAAGAACATTTAAGTTCTCCTTAGAAAGGGGATGATCATTATTCATTTTTTTTACATTTTCAATACTGGTAGAAATTTTAAGGTTTTGCATTTAAATAACAAGTCTGTAAAACTATATAAATAGGAAATTCTAGAAATCAATAGATTTAAATTCTTGCCTCATTCAGATCTAATGAATGATCAAATTATATTTGCAAGTTTCCTTTTATTTTATCCATTGCATTAACCTATGCTTACTTTTCTTATATAATATATAAATATTTTTTAATTTTATTTCTTTTGTTAGAATTGATATGGTTTTAAAAACATCTTCTTCAGAATCTTCATGGCTGTCGATTTTGCTAAAGTATACATACTACTACATATAAGCAGTTAAATTATCATTAAGTCATTAACTTTAGTAATGTAGCATTTTATATCACTTTGGTAAAAAATATTGTTTGTAATTAACATCAGTCACAACTTTAAATTATTAATTAATTAATCTTTGATGATTTTTAATTATATGTTACGGTACGCGTACACCAAAACCGAATCATCGGCCGACTTCGTGTCGGACCTATTCGGACGTAAAGTGTCGGCTGTTCATGTGCATACACTGCTACCGTTGTTGGCCGACCGAGTACAACCTGAAGTAAGTAGCAGTTAGTATTACTGTTAGTTATCTCTGATTACTGTGCAGCCTAGAGAGTGAGGACGATTTTTTAAGAATGGAGGATTTCGAAGAAATGTGTATTCTAGATAATTCGTTTTGCCATTTAACTTGTCGACGTCAACGTCGCCGAATGTGGGTGAAAGAGATATTCGTTCATAAAAACAACTGGGTGAATTTGACTACCTTTTTGAAGATTTAAAATTACAACCCATCAAATTCTTTGAATATTTAAGGATGAGGCTTAGTACATTTTAATATATTTTAAACTAGCTGACCCGACGAACGTAGTACCGCCTCAGAATCAATAAATGTTGTAATAAAAATAATAAAATATTTTTAGCAACTCGCATGTTTGTCTTCAGCTGAAGTTTCTTTACATAGCGCCAGAGTCGTGATTTGAGGTAAGCGTTTATTTCATCGGCAGCGGTCAATCTTGGAATGACTGGTAGTGTTTGGCGGAAATCGCCAGATAGTAGAATCATTGCGCCTATAAAACATCTTGAGTCATTGCACAGATATTTCATAGTTTGATTGAGTGCTTCCAATGCGCATTTGTGCGCCATTGTCCATTCATCCCAGGTGATGATTTTACTTGCTACCAAAACTTTGGTCATTGCTGAGTGTTTCGCAATCTTGCATGTCAGTTTTTTAGTCGCTTAAAGCAGTACTCCGCAAGCGGTGTGCCGCAAGGCGATGCTGGGTGTGCTTCGGCGCGAATCTCTAATAAACGAATAAAAACAAATAGTTTGGTCGATACTACAAAATATTTCTGATGACACTATCATAGAGAAGCAGAAATAATTATTTTTCGGTTGAAAGAATATGTTATATGTACAGTCTGCGCAAGAATGTTTCGCGCACCTTGCGAAAGTTCAGTTTTATATTTTAAAATGTCGTTTAAGAGTACAGATGAATTATTTCTTTATAAATATCATTACAAATTTGTCTAAGCATGTACTCACATCTTAAATATAAGTTAATAAAAACAATAATCCTTTGTACTTCATTCCACTTTATTTAATATGTCAGGACCGGTTTCGCTCATTGCAAGCATTGTCAACTGACATATTAAATAAAGTGGAATGAAGTACAAAGGATTATTGTTTTTATTAATATAATGCCTTTCCACCAAGTATTGACAGTGAACACCCTAAAAGTGGTTAAATATAAGTGTTTTTACTGTTTTTAACATTTGGAACAGCTAATAATGAGCTTATGATAACCAGGGTAGTAGAATTAACAATTCGTTGTATTCATTAAATGTTTTTAAGTTTAAATTTACCATTATTTTTTTACCAATTATTAATTATTGATAACTTTTGACTTCCGGTGGCGTTGATTGGATAATACCATAGACCGATTTTACTTTAACAGTTGACTTGACGTGCATCGCGATTTAATTATTACGCATAACGTTTTAAATATTATTATTTCATTGATTTGAATAGAATACACCAACTTGGCTCGCAATTAAAATACACTGAACTCCATTTTAAAACGATTTCGAAATAACACGGTGCAAAAAAAGAGAAAAAATCGACCATTCATTTAAAAATTTGGACAGAAATATTACACAGGATCTAGATATCTCAAGAGATCAAAGCGATGTCGTACAAAATATGCGTAAACGGTTTCGTCTATTGTCTCGTAGTGATGGTGAATGTTTTTTGTTACCTTTGATTTTTTTGAAATATTTTTTCAATTAAATTAAAATACAATAAGCAATAGTGAATTTAATGTAAAATTAAAAATAACTTTGATTAATTATATTTTATATAAAATGAACTTCCACAAAGTTACCGCCAAAACCATCGAAAGTAATAATGAATTTTATTTTTTTATATCCTGAATTGATTTTTATTCAAGGAAATTTATTTATTATTATTATTACTCTTATTATTCCTCATGTTAAACCTCCAAAGGACTGAAGAACCGACATCCAAGATTGCGAAACACTCAGCAATGGCCAAAGTTTTAGTAGCAAGTAAAATTATCATCAGGGATGAATGCACAATGGCGCACAAACGCGCATTGGAAGCAATCAATCGAACTATGAAAGATTTGCGCAATGACTCAAGATGTTTTGGGAGCGCACTGATTCTACTCTCTGGTGATTTCCAGCAATTGCTGACTATCTGTAACGGCCGTATTTTTGTCTACGAATGGAACGGATTGATTTCGTTTCATGCATTTCTTCATGCGCTGCAGTTTGTGAGTCATGTTAGGAATGCCAACGCCAGATCGTGGAATGAACGACGCTTTCAATCGAGCATTGAACCAATCAGTTCAAACGAAGGTATCACTGTTGAACCCCAAACGAAAGGAGGTGTTCGATACGTTAATGAAGGCAATTGATGATGGAAATAGTGGCTTATTTTTCAATATAATAATTCAAGCATTTGCTATCATTAAATATTAATTCAAAGGCTTAAAAACAAATCAACTCATTAATAATAAGTCGGATAAAACCCTAGATTTATTTTAAACATTCCTATGTTATAATAATTGTAAAAAACCCCAATAATTATAACAAACCCACTTAATTCATTGAAAATTGTTTACATTCAATTTTCGCTAATTTACATTTTAATAGCCTTTTAGCTTAGTGATCTACTTATATTTTTGTATATAAACGATACAAACTGTTTACTACGCGTCAGTTCAAGTACATCCGTGCACTTGGAATGCCTGAAGATGCCGAAAGACGAAACCCGGGTCGTTAGCGACAAAACTCATGGAAAAGTACAAAATTCAAACAAATCAAAGTTGAAATTGCCGTTAAACCTTAAAATCACTGATAAACCGACATGCAAACAGTCAGCAATGGCCAAAGTTTTGGTAAAAAGTAAAATCATCACCTGTTATGAATGCCCAATGACGCGCATTGGAAGCACTCAATCGAACTATGAAAGATCTGTGCTATGATTCAAAATATTTTGGAGGTGCAATGATTCTACTATTTGGCGTTTCCGTCAAACATTACCAGTCATTCCAAGATCGACCGCTGCCCATGAAATAAACGCTTGTCTGAAATCATCGACTCTGTGGCGCTATGTGAAGAAAATTCAGATGACGACAAACAGGCGAGTTGCATTGAGAATTACATCATTTAAACTTCAAAATTCAAAATCAAATCGTTGGTCCACTACATTCTTTCAAATCTATCGACCGCGTAACAAACGAAAACGAAGCAACTAACTATCCAATTGAATTTGTAAACTCATTGGATCTGCCTGGCTTGCCACCACACAATTTACAACTAAAGGTTTGCTTGGTAGTCATCATGTTTCAAGTTATCAAGTTAACACAACACTTATTGATTCTGAGGCGGTGCGAAGTTCGTTGGGTCAGCTAGTACGAAATAAATGGCTGGTAAATGTTTTGTCATAATACGCCGAAAGTAGGCGGCAGTCTCGCGACAATACCAACCTGAAGTTAGTAGCAGTTGATGTTCTGTCAAAAGTAGCCGGCAGACGGCTGACCAATCCCAACATGTTTGGATTCGTCGGTTAATCGGTCAGAGCATAGACTAGTATACTTCGTACGATGCCGTCTGTAGAAGTGTACGCGCTCTCATTTCTTTACATACGTTTGTTTCGATCGGATGACACGGCCGAGCATAGTTCGGACGATGACGGATTAGGTGTACGCGTACCATTAGAGGTGTTGAGCTATTTGCGAACCATTTTATTACAGAATTTAATGACATAAATTTGAAATTTGAATCGTTCAAATTATGTACACTCACACAGATTCTGTAACCAACGACCCGGGTTTCGCCTTTCGGCATCTTCAGGCGTTCAAGTGCACGGATGAACTTGAACTGACACTGAGCTTGAACTGTCAAAATTAATATTGGAATTTCACCAAGCACCTTCAGTCGAAATCTTAAAAATATACATAAATTTGAATTCAACGCCAATATGTTTACATCTTTGTAATAAAGGTCGAAAACTTAATGCACCGGAGCAATTAGAAATTAACAAACACAATCAAGCTAACGAATCGTCAATCCATCACCATCACTAAAACCAATGGGACATGAAATAGTTGGCCCTACACACGTAGAGTTAGCTGGCTTGCAAATACTGCAATCAAATTACTTTCTACGATATTTTATTTGCTGTTTTACTTGGTTCATTAGGCTCACGGCTAAATTATTAATCATTTCTTCATTTCGTATCCGTCTGCACATTTTTGTCTCTGTGATATCACATTGTTATTTAGCAACAACTACAGTGGGTTCATCGTCATAGATTTACAAAAACTAAGGGTTTAAATTTTGTTAGCTGTGCGTCAAAATTAAGCGATGAAGTTGTACAAACAGAGCAAACGTGTCAAGACGATCCATATTTTATTACAGCCACGATTTTTACTGTTTTTATCAAACTCTTAAATAAAATTGTTTGTGTCTAGTTTTACTATTAAATATAATAGTTTATTGTTGTTTTTTTATTATTAATAAATAATTAATAGAAAAGATACGCATTTAAATAAAATTTTAAGACAATGCAAGATAAGTTGCTAAGATAGGCGGCTTACCATTGTTTAATTTATTTCCAATACGATTTACCGTATATAATAAAACGAATTAGTGCTATCCATGACTGTAACTTAACTCCTTCCTGTGTCTAGAAGAAAAGGAAAAAACTCGACTTTTATTTTGTAATATTTTAAGAGTAATTAAAAATTATTTTTAGTTTATTTGTAAACCTTGCGATGTTATGTCTGATGATACTTTCTACAGAGTAACATAAGTTATAAAATTTAATTTTATATTGAAAATGAATTTATATAAATTTACCGTCGAACCCATCAAGAGGTGTTTGTTATTGTTGAAAACTATTAACTATTACCTCTTATTTTAAAACTTTGATTAAAGCTCACGTATTGAATTGCTTTACTTTTAGTTGTTTGATTATTATTAAATTAAAACAATTGGAACCGGATTTTATCCACCAATCCACCCCATTTGAAAATGAAGTTTACTACATTTTACAGTAGATAAGCAGTGTAAGTCAAGTAATTATCGTTTATTTACTTTGAAGCACTCTTTTTAAGATAAATCTGAACAAATATAATTTAAATTCATTTGAATTATCTTTTATTTTTGCTTCAATTCTTGTATCATTCGGCATAGGTTTTGTCTTTTGGATTTTCTAAAATTAGTCTTTGGTAAGAACCTTTATTGACGAAATGATGTAATTTATATTACGGATTCAAGGGTTTTAAAAGATAACTCTATAGCTACAATTATTTATAATTTACGGATCGGGTGCTATCGTTTGTGCGACGGAAGACGGTAGACTGCCACCGGTTTTATGAACACCCAATATAGATCTTTTGAGAATTAAGATTTCGCTAGGCATTTTGGCATAAAAGACGAGGTGACAATAAAAGGATTTGGCCTCCCCGGGGATTTCGTTGATTTAATTTCGATTACGGGACTTGAACGAATTTGAAAGGGATAAGGGACCATCGCTAAAGCCTATTGCCTTTTCATCGTGCCGTCTGATCATTTTTGCGGTGCATGGCGGGAATATAACTGTAACTCTTAAGACATTTCCTTTTCTTTATGACCACTTATGTGCGAGGACTGCCGAGAGGTTAAAACGAATAAAATTTCATTGGATGCTTAACCTCAATTTGTTTTTACTACTCAGATACCTGTTTGGTTGTTATGTCCCAAAATTCAGAGGTTTAATGCGTTTAAACATATTACTTTAATTCACTTCACTGTAAACCAAACACATTACCGTTTTATGAAAAAATATATTTGTGTAAAAAACATTTTTTTTAACTATTATGTATTTTTTGTTAACACGTGTACATATAAATTTCTTAGTCCCAAAATATTGGTATATTTCGTAAAATTTATCTATTAGCATGGTTGTTAGTGAAGTTATATTTTTAGATACTACCCGGGTTCTAAGGATGTAATTGTTTATGCAATTCATTCGATAACTTCGTTATTCCACTCGTTTGGAACAAGTATCGAATTAAATTTTATATAAATAATGAACAGCCACAAAGTTACCGCCGAATCCATCGAAGACATCTTGTTGTTTTGTTAACGCCAGAGATAAGAGATGCCGTTGTAAAAAAATGTTTCAAATTAAATATGAAAATAGTTCCCAGGCAATAAAATGTCCGTAGCGATTGTCACTTATTCTTAAATCATATTAAGCTCCTTTTAATTAACACTTTGGAGTCTGAGTGCGATTTGAATATTTTTTTTTGATTTTGATACTTTATTTGTAAGCCTTGCGATGTTCTGTCTGATGATGTTTCTTAAAGAGGCAAAACACGAGCCACAATTTGTGTAACTTCTTTTTGCACACAACACGTGGTGTACCAATTAATACCAGTACCATTTAATTTTAAATTAAAAATGAATTTCTATAAATTTACCGCCGAGCCCATCAATAATATAATAGATGTATATAATTGTTGAAAACTATAAGTCTTATTTTAAAACTTTGATTGTATTGAATTGATGAATCATTGATGGACATAATTGACAATATAAACTCTTTGATTTCTGATCCCCGTTTATCATTATATGATACGTCAATGATCAAATCACGCAAGAATAAGAGTCAAGCGGAGGGCGGGAGCGGAGGAAGAGAAGATATTACTTCACCAAGGGCGAAATTTTTGAGACATCTTTAAGCCGTTTTTTTGTGATTAAAATTGTTTGCTTCCATTTCATGGGTATATTGTCATGAATTTTGCTATTCGAAAAAAGAACCCCTTGGGGATGCTAACTTAATTAAATTATAAAGTGAGTGCGGCACGCGCACGGTTTTGTTCATACAGAAAGTGATGTGTATCTGTAGAACATTCCATCTCCAATAAGATGAAATTGAAAAAATGTTATATATTACATCTTTTATAATTAAGATGTTTAAATATGTTTCAGTTTTCTTAACAAATAGCAATAAACTTTATAATATTTTTTTAAGATTTGTTAATAAACAACTATGTGGAGGTAGGTATTGTATCATAGGGAGTAGAGAGAGCTAACTACTAGTTTTTTTTCCATACTTCATTCTTTTCTTTTCACCCTCTTTAAAAATTGAGGTTGAATAGATGATTAACCACCAGTTTTTGTATAAATATGTTGAGTTATGATAATAAGTGGTGTAGTATTAAAAACAAATGAAATGATCCACAAGAGCGTCAAATTGGGAGGGAATGAAGTTAAAGTATACGTACATTTACCAATATGTATTACAATTGTGAATTTTGAATATAAATCATTATTTATAGTATTTTTTGTACTGAAAAGTGAATCAGAGTATTTTAAACTAAGGGGTCTTTCAATAAGAACGCTCGCTTTTAAAATGTATCCATCGCGGCATGTGATGTGTGGCATGTAGTGCCGTCCTGTTGGAACTAGGGTATCCAATCCCGGGATTGCAGCACTACTAATCCCGGGATTTCGGGATTGACAAAATGAAACATACATTACATGGACAGAACTAAAAAAAGGTGTATTTTCTTGACTATAAGGTAGAAGAGAGGGTATCATGTAGGTAAGTAAATACAATTCTTGAAATTACTCTCCATTCAAATCTGTAGGCATTCCATGGGTTAATCCATTTTGCCAGCAATGGCTTTAAATTTAGTGATACATTTATTTATTATAAAAACACGACACATTTATTACTGAGCGTCAGTTCAAGTTCATCCGTGCACTTGAACGCACGAAGATGCCAAAAGGCGAAACCCGGGTCGTTTGTGACAACACTTGTGTGATTGTAAATAATTGATAAGTTATCGATTTTAAAAGTGTATTCAACATGAATTTCCACAAAGTTACCGCCGAATTCTTCGACATTTTTCTATATATTTTCTAAGAATTTTAATGTTACCAATTAATTTAGTAATAATTTCACAAAAACATTATCGATTGAATTCCTAAGCTTAGGTAATTAATGATTGTAATTTTAATTATGCAATAGCGTGTTTTGAAAAGAGACATTGATGTTTGAGATATGAGAAATACAAGAAAAAATATTGTCGGAAAAAATACCACCAAAATCTAATCTTTCTTATATTAAAAAATAAGCGCAAATCATTAAATGTTTCAGAATATTTTGAGTATTTAAAGAGAGATTGATTTTTAAGAAAACGCTGTATAATATTTCAAAAAGTTAGGCTATATTCAGCTCTTTTTAGATGGTAGTTAAACAAGTCGAACGCTGAAGTTGTTGGTAGTTATATTCTCAACCTGTAAGTGATACATACCATACCTTACATACATAGCCATTTGGAATACGGTAGATACATGGTTGGGAAATAATAAAATCTATTATGCAAAGTCTCACTCATTGATTAAGTTGTTATGTATGATGGAAGATGGTTTGCTCTTCGTTGCGGTGACTTCACCATCGCACCACACCGCAAGAAACACACAAAATTGACAAGTCAGCCTGAAAAGTGGCGTTAACAGAAATGTTTTGGAAGTCATTAAAATCGAGGAGCGCGCGTAACGACCAAAGGATTAACATATCGACTCTAGAAAGGCAAAAAGACGTAACCCAGTCATAACAAATTTTACAAGGAGACGGAAAAAAACGTTTTTTGATATGCTTTTGGGCCCAAAGGGATATTATGAAATAAAAGTCCACGGATACTGATAAATTACCGTTTAATTGACTTAAAAGATTACTAATTTAATACATTAATTTTAAAAAAAACCGGTTTTTATGTTCTTTTTCTTGGTCGCAATATTTACAGGCCATTAAAATAATAAAAGCAACGCTCAGAATCTAAAGTAAATCCATTTAACTTACTAATTATTCAGCTAAGCAGCTTACATTTATGATATAACGTATAATAAGTTGTATTGATTGTGATTATCGAAAAAAACTGTGGGTTATGTCCTTTTGCCTTTCCATAGTCAAATATGTATAGCAGAGCTATCTATATTAATACTTTTTTCTTTAATTTAACACACTTACTATTGCTTTATTTGTAAATACCGATCAATGATAAAATATCATATGCATATACATATACATATAAATAATAATAAAATATGAAAAAGTTGGAAAATAATTTGAGCTATATAGGTAATAAGTGTTTGGAAACACCTACACAACAACACACCAAGTGGAATAGCGTCGTTATAAATTATTACTGTGAATAAAATTCTAATAGAACTTCATCAAAACCATTTGAAACCAAAATGATATTCCATGGGTTTAGTGGTGTGGATTACAATGTCAGTATTGCCAAGACCAGGATCCAGGTATTTGTGTCTTTCAGTTTTAAAATTGCAAAAATTCAGGTTTTTTGGAATTAAAAAATAATCAAAATCTAATTATGATTGTATTGAAAATATCTTATACATATTTGAAAAAACTTGTTCGCGATTAATTTAAGGATTTTAAATCTACAAAAAGTTGATTCAAAAGAGATATATTCCAAAATTGAAGAGCTTTTTAACGATGTACTTCTATTTTAAGAACTCGTAATGTATGCCGCCTGTGTGGTCGAGTGGTCAACGTTGTTGGCTTCGGCTACAGAGGGCCCGGGTTCAAATCCCGGTACGGACAGTTTTATAAATTGATTTTTAAATCGATTTATGAATTTCTGTTCAAAGGCATGGATGTATGTGATGTCTTGAATTCCCCCCTCTCACCCATCCTATCCTATGAACGGGACATATCGAGAGCGATAAGCTTACCACTAATCCTGTCCTAGCCCTATCCTTCTATCTCTACTCTCTTTGGAAAAAGAGAGGTTGAGCAACTAAGTAACAAGCAGTTCTCGTAGAAACACTTCTGTTCAGATAAACTCCATTAGGAGTCCATATGCTCCAAATTGGGAGCGGACATGGTTAAAAAAAAATGTTTTTATCAAAATCATTGATGAAAATCTGCTGTTTATGATTATGATATATTTTTTAATAAAATACCGGTTATGAATGACTTTATCAGTATTATGATCCCAATTAACCGTTTTTTTTTTTAAATATTTTTATTAACAATATCGTTATTTTATATTAAATGTCGAAATAACAAAATTAATATATTCGTCCAGTTCCTTAACTAAAATTTATATATTTGTTGATCAACTTATTGTGTCACATAAGTGAATACGTGAAACATTTAGATGTATAATATATAATGAATATAATAGCAAAGTTATTCGATAAAATTACGTTATTCCAAAAAGTAATGTAATAATTCATGTATTAATTGTAATTTTTCTAACAATCATGACCAGTTAGTTACTATTTGAAAGTCCTTAAATTATATGGGACGCTACTAGGGAATCCAATCCCGAGCCAAAATGTTTATCCCGGGATTTCGGGATTATAATTTTTCGATAGAAATAAAAATTGATAATATTGGTGAAAAAAATAATTTAAACAATTATTCTATAATAAATAACCAGTTGTAAGCTGCCGATACCAAAAAGCTCTCTTAATCTCAGTTATTCGCGATGTAGAGGTGAATGAATGGATTTTTTAATTAGTCGTAAAAAAATATGCGAAATAATTATTAAACTAAAAATTAAATTTTCGTCTATATGCATACATTATTATTAATTTTATTGGAGTAAATAGAAGTAATTTAAATATTAAAATATTCCCTGAGTACCAGAGCATCGATTGTTTTGCCATTTAGTCAAAGGTTTCGGTTTACGGTACAAAATTAATGTTTATGAACAATAAATTGCGTATAACAAACACTGCCATTGGTATCTGGTAACATTCATTGATGTGGAGAACAAAGCGAAAAATAAATTTAAAAAATATTGAAATGTGAAGTTTAATAATAACAAACAATACATATTGTCGACAATTGCATTCAAATACAGTACACGTGCGTATAATACATTGAAGAAATTTAATATGATTGACATCAAGTTACCTTGTCGGCTGTGACTCTTTCTTATCGCAAAATTATCGCAAAGATAAAGTCTTAATAATAAAATTGGGCATCGTTTATTGCATATACTTGAATTGCCCACTTGAAAACCAACACATTTCTGTTTTAAAACACAATCCCGAAAGATTCGGGATCATGTCTTCTAATCCCGGGATTGAAATGTATCGAAAACTGTACGAAATACCGGGATTGGATTCCCTAGACGCTACGGATGATGACGGGAAAACGTGAACATATTGTTTATCGATATATTTAATTGAGTAAGTTTTATAAATTTAAGAAGTTTAAATTTTAACGTGTTGGTGGTGTTTGCGCCACCATTGCTGTTGATATATGAATAGGAAATTGAAAAGTTTCGTCGACGATACGGTGGACGATAAAGTTTTCAAAGTAATTAACTGATAACAAACAAATACACGTACCTACATCGGATATCCCTTTAAATCTACATATTTGAAACATTCATCTTGAAGCAACCTTCAACCCACGAGATACGTGTGATTTTCATTTTAATCGTAACACTAAACGTGATATATTTTGCTTTCTTTTACTAACTTTGCTATCATTTTTAAAAAATCAAAGTACCACAACCATTTTTTAAGTTAAGAGAGCTTACACATCACTCAAAGCTCATTTGATCGAAAGCTTGATAAAATCTTAAAAGCCTACATAAAGTTCCATTTTACCTTGTTTTTTTTAAAGTTTAATTAAAGTTTTGAGCTAACATAGAAATCATTGCTACAAAATCTCAATAACATTTTTTCAACCTTACTGTCAATTTGAAAGTTAAAAAAAACCACAATTTTTTTTTTATGAAACTTTCTGCAGAATTTTCTCTCCAGAATTTTTAAACTGATTTGTTGAGCATTTAGGATGTACTAGCTGTAAGCCCGTTGAACTCAGCGGGGGGGATTTTTGTTGCATTTTTAAGCAGTCAGAAAATTTACTGGCGTGAAAAATAAATTACAAACCTATTTATTGAATAAGTCAGAAATTCTAAAAGTAAAAGAAATATACATCGGAGCATATATCGACAGTCCTGGAGTATTTAAATTGTAAATAATATAATTTTTAGAATAATGTTTAAGTTTGCTAACAATTATTTTTCGTAGGAGAAGAAATAGACCTCGGGGCATATATCGACAGCCCTGCAGTGTATAAATTGTATATAATATAATTTTTAGAATAATCTTAAAGTTTGCTAACAATTATTTTTCGTAGTAGATGAAATAGACCTCGGGGCATAAATCGACACCCGTGCAGTATTTAAATTGTAAATAATATAATTTTTAGAATAATGTTTTAGTTTGCTAACAATTATTTTTCGTAGTAGAAGAAATATACCTCAGGGCATTTATCGACAGCACTGCACTGCAGTATTTAAATTGTATATAATATAATTTTTAGAATAATTAAAATGTTTAAGTTTGCTAATTCGTAGAAAAAGAAATAGACTTCGAGACATATATCGACAGCCCTGGAGTTCTTAAATTGTAAATTATTTAATTTTAAGAATAATGTTTAAGTTTGCTAAAAATTGTTTTTCGTAGTAGAAGAAATATACCTCAGGCCATATATCGACAGCCCTGCAGTATATAAATTGTATATAATATAATTTTTAGAATAATCTTAAAGTTTGCTAACAATTATTTTTCGTAGTAGATGAAATAGACCTCGGGGCATAAATCGACACCCATGCAGTATTTAAATTGTATATAATATATTTTTTAGAATAATTGAAATGTTTAAGTTTGCTAACAAATATATTTCGTAGAAAAAGAAATAGACCTCGGGACATATATCGACAGCCCTGGAGTTTTTAAATTGTAAATAACTTTTCCGTTTCTAAGCTCAAGAAATGCGACCCCAATACCAACATTTTCTTAAATATCTATTTTAATATGGGTGATACAATTTTTATAATTAAGGTATTCTTATATCATAGTTTTTTGGACCTTTTGTAGTTTATATAAATACGCGATAACGCTTATCAGATGATTAGCGCCCGCGATAACGATTGTTCGTAAGATAACTTAGAACGCTGAGAGCACTCGGCAGTCGTCAATTCATATGTGTGCTGTGATGACGTCTTTTTTACGCGCAACTTAAAATATGATTATTTATTAAAAAACCACAGATTTTTATAAAAAAGTGTATGAGGAATGATGCAAAGAGATATTTTAAGGCCCTTGGCCTTTTTTTTTTAAAATTCATAAGAATAAGGCCAATAATGGGGAAACCACTGGGGTCAAAAAAGAACCCCATCGGCTGACAAGTATTTTTCTAGTCTCCGAGCCGCAAGAGATAATATAATTTTTAGAATAATGTTTAACCTGATCTCTGCCCAGAGCGTATATTTACGCGCTACAAGTCCGTGTTCAAGGGGCCGTCCATACAAAATGCGCGTAATATTACGCTCTCCTTTGTACTTAATTTACAAGTCACCAGTACCTCTCTTAAATAATTAAATTTAACTCGCATATGGTGACATCTTTTGAGATTGTGTTGTAATACTTGAACTCGAAGGATATTGAATTTTAATCTGTAATACATCGATTTTTTGACATCGACAAAAGTTTTCGTGTGTTGTTGATATGCGGCGCTACTATATAGGGTTACGCCATACATATTATTAGTGACTAATGAAATACCGGGACTTCCCATTTATTCTTACGTTATGTTTGTCCAGTATTATATTTATAAACGGGGAATTATTTCTATTCTGAATACTCACTGCAAGTAACAATGATCCTGGAAAAAATGGTCAGTTATGTTGTTTGACACATCTCAGTTGGTTTTGTGGGCCAGAATATCGTTTTTGTTAAGTATTTCATTTACAACAGTTTTATAACTAGATACATTAACAGTTTATTTTTAAATTTACGTCTTTTTTCGTTATTTACCAAATGATTTTTTGTGTTTTAAAACTTTATAACCTGCGTTGTTTGTGAGTGTCTGTTTATTTTATAAGATTTTCCTGTGTCGTAACTTTTTTGACGATTGTTTATATATTTTTTTCAACTTACGTTTCCTGGATATTTGATTTTTTACATATACTATTTTAACGCCTGAGAATGGAAGGACAACAAAGTACATCTAGGTATAAGTGCAAACAATGTAAAGTGGCTCTCTGCATAGAACCTTGTTTTGAGGCATACCACACGTTAGAAGACTAGTATTAATTTGTTTTAAACTGTTCGCCGTATTTTATATATATATTTAAGATACAATTTTGATATGATAGAACTACTTTTGATATACGACCGTGATACGATTTTCCGTGTGAATTTTGTGACAACCCTGAGGTTTTGTGGATCATTTATTTCGGACATTTTTGGATAAATGTCAGCGGAAATGGCGCATCGTGTATTTTTATGGTAAGTCTATATGATATACTATTAGGATATGTCCAAAAATATATATTTATTAGGATTTATTTTTTGAAAGAAAACCGCGGCCCTCCGTGTACGGCCATATTAATACCGCACGGCACAGATCAGGTTAAGTTTGCTAACAATTATTTTTCGTAGTAGAAGATTTAAAAAAAAAGTCGAAATGTAGTTCTATAAAATATCCATACCGTCATTTGAATATTCCTAATGCATGTGAGAAATTAAAAAGATTTTCATGGCCGGATGCAAAATATAACCATACCTTCAAATAATCGAATCAATGACACTGATCAAAATCTGTCAAATCAGCTCCAAAAAATCTTCGCCCAGCCCTATAATTATAGCTTCAAAAAAAATCGAATCAGTATATTTGATTATTTAAAAAACTTCGTAGCGATGCAAACTTTCAAATAAAGTTCTCTTAATATTATAATGATGATTCAGTTCTTAGCCAGGAAATTTGAATTTTGAATATAAAAAGACGTCCATTCCAATTAGACGGACGACAAAATTCAAAAATATGCGATTCAAAATAAACCGTTAGCATTGGTCGAAAAATGTACTGTTCAAAATAAGCCGTTATCATTGGGCAAAAAGGACAGTGTTATGACGGACGTATTTGTGATTATTTTATCGGCTATTAATGTGAAGATTTTCAGAAAGAGAATTTATAATGAACTCCGGTTAACCAAGTTTTGGTTTATTTAAACATGCAAAGAACAGGTAAATATTAGTATTGAAATATCTCATTGTCTAGATTAAAATATAACTAAATTACTAAATGCAAAATGAATACGCACATCATGCAATTGTCGGAAGATACGCACTTTATCATTAAAGTAAGAAATATTTTATTTCACTTTTGTTCAGTTTTGACAAGGATTTATTTGCAAAAGAAGTTTTAGGAGGGAGAAAAAGAATTATTCTTCAATTGGTCTCATATTGTTAAAAAAATTGTTTTATTGTATAAAACCAAATTTAATCATAATCGATGTTCTATAGGTAATCTCAATAGGTGATAAAGAAGTACAGGTTGTCTCGAGTAGCACCTTCCATAATATTCTGTTTCTTGGAAATGAACAAACATAAAAGTAATACCAGCAATTATTATTGCATAAATATATGTGAATGTAATGTCAGTTTTAAATATAGCACCCGGTATTTGGCGAATGCAAGATGAGTATTTAACCAACGACATCGATATGTGGGCGTTAGAAGTCTGCGCGGGCCTGGGTTCGGCTAGCAGGTTTCTAGGTGACTCAGCCTATGGGCTGAGCTTGGGCGGATGAATAAAATAAGCATAGCGAGTTAGTGTAGATAAATTTAATCGTGACCAGTTCAAGGGTTCAGGAGCGACGAAATAGCGTAAAAAGTTAAAGTGTCGATTCTATTCCCTTTTTATAGAATAATTTATTGCAACAAGATTTCTTGCTGAAGCGGCAGAGCTTAAAAAACGTTTAGTAAGTTTTTAAATTTCAATTTCCGTAGAACATTACTGTAGAATATCAAATATTGTGGTATAAGAGGCTCAGATCTTGCTGGGTCGGGTCTAAATTAGCCGAGCTCGGACCGGGAAATATTATAAAATTTCGCCCCTTGCAGTTCTCTAGTGGGCGCACAACGCATCGGGCGATGACAATCAGCCTGTCGGCAAGGATGTTCAATAAAAACGGCTGCTGTCACCTTGTCGCGCGCGATGATTGACGTCGTGGCGCATCTGTTGTTTGGCGTTAGTTGTTCACACATTGTAGCGCCAGCAGCGAAAGGGAATGAGAATTGTTCGTCATTCGAGCGAATTTGAAATGTCTTGTCGTGTTAAACATCAAAAGACAAATGTAGGTTATTTTTTTCACAATGTAGAAATATGTATAAACAAAACTAAAGAACACTTTTAAAGCCTGGAAAATTCAATACAAATAACCAAACAGATCAAAACAAGCCAAAAGCATATAATTCCCGGAAAATATTATAGTTCTTTGGTTGTTACTACTATGGTTTACAACATTTTAAGGGTATTTTCTTCAGCGTCGCAACGATATGGGTGTTTTGAATAAACATTACAGTTTTTAGAATTTACTAAGAAAACTCCTCAAATTTGGTTGCAAATTCTTTATTGTGCAAAAAGTATAGTTATATTTGGATGCTTTGTTATTTACCCCAGACACGGCCAACTCGTTAAATCCGATGATGTGGTCGACAGATTCGACTGATCGTCTTACAGTCTTGGCCAATTGCATACATAGTTTTTCTCAAAAGGGGGCGACACCATCCAAAATCACGTTGCCGGATTCAAACTTTAATCTTCTAATCGTCTAAGCTGGAAGAGCTTGGCAACAAAGTAAATGAGAGGCGAAACACTTGTCACTATTTGTTACACAGCAAGTGGAGTAGCAAAGTTATCTTATTTCTCTGTCGGGGGTAGGGCAAAACATACAATTATTGGCCACTTAAGGATTTTTTCAATTATGTTCTTGATTTGTATACACGCTTCCTTAGAAAGGTAAAATAAAAAAATATCATGTGTTAAATTGCTTATTTATTTATGATAATCAATTACCGAAACATGTAAAAAAATATATTTTGCATTTGAAAAAAAATAAACAAAAAAAATGGCAGAAATCTACAATTATTGGCCACTTTTTTCAATTATCGGCCACCAAAAGATAAAATTATTGGCCATATCAAAAATTCCAGTAAAAAAATATTAAAAAATAAAATAATAAATAATGATGTAATGTTATGTTCCCACATCAACATAAAGTGTAAAATTAAGTGATTAACGCAAATTTTATGTCATTTTAATGTAAGAATCATATTTTTTCATTAAATCGTGCTGAATGGACATAAATTTAAAAATTGGAACTACCCATAAGAGCTTGAAATACCAATGTTATCTAAATTAAACAATCCAAGTTCGTCATTATCTTTGAAGCGCCTAATCAATGCATCTAATGATGAGTCTAAATAACTGTATAGAGCAAATATATGAATTTTTAGATCACAACATAACTTGCTTATTTTATATGTAATATGGGACATGCGCCCATCTAAAAATGAAATGTCTGGGAATTTGACAACAGCCTTTTGGTGTTCTTTTAATATTGTTTCTATATTGCGTGAAAAAAGTTTTAATTATTGGCCATAAAAACCACTATTATGGGCCAGGTGGCCAACATTTATATAGGATTGTCGGAAAAATCTGATAAATACATAAGTGAGTAATATTATTCTCAAAATACTATTTTCGAAATAAAATTAAATATTTTACTTATAAGTCACATATTGTATTACTGGCCAGCCAGGCCAATAATAGAAATTCTGAAAAAAAAATGGCAAACTAATTATTGGCGACCACCATTATAACTTTTTATAAAAATATATCCAATTAAATAAGTGAATGATTTATACATACACTAAAGACAAACTACTCAAATCAATTTTCAATTCATTTAATGAACATATAAATGTTTAACGTACGTACCTTTACACGGAAGTCAAATCCTTATGATTTTTACAGCAAATCTCACTTGTTTCACGGTAACGCTTAAACAGTGAGTTTAAAATCAGATTTTAGGTTATTTGACAATGCTTTAAATGACAGTTATCTGCTATATCAACGGAGGAATACTTAATGATCTTCCTTATTTAGTCAACGAGTGGTAATGTTAGTTTCATATAGGACTTCCAATTAACCGGACTTTCCAACTAACCGGTTTTCGGTTTATTTCTGGCAATAAAACCGGTTAACCGGTTTAAACCGAAATATAACGTATTTTGATGATTTTGAAAATCGATATTTATCTTATAGATGGAACACAGAAGGCATTATACATATATATATATACAATAATGACAATCAAATATGGAAAAATATTTTATGATAAAATATGTCAAATAAAAAAATAGAATTTGATAATAAAACTCACCAAAAGAAAGATCTTTAAATAAATGCATTGATTTTTTTGAGCATATCGAATAAATAGGACATCCAATGCTTAGACAAAAATATAGTAGAATACAATAATTTAAGCTTATATTATGTCTCCACTCCCACTTAGATATCCCGCATATAGACTCAAACTATTATTTTTTAACGAGAACTGCTTGTTACTCAGTTGCTCAACCTCCTCTTTTTTCGAAGAGAGAAGAGATTGAAAGTTATGGCTAGAACATGGGTGGCTGATCACTCTCACTACGTCTTAGTAATTTAAGGGATAGTGGAATAGAATATTAGGCATCACAGACATCCATGCCATAGATAAGAAAGCTATGAACTGATTGCAAAAATCCATCCGTACTGGGACTCGAGCCTGTTTGGTCCGCATCCCAAAGAAACAACGTTGACCACTCGCCCATGGACTCGGCGTTATCATGTTCATCATAACATCAATTATTTTTTGGATATATGTTATTTTCTGAACAATTATTTATTTATACATATAGGTATTATACGATACTAAAATTTACATTTGCGTTTCACGTACAAAATTATTTACATAATATTATGTTAAAAAAAATCATAGTTCACAGTGTTTGTTTATTTATTGCTCAAGAAAATAATTCGTGAAAAAAGAATGCATCGAAAATGTTATATTTCATGAAACTACAAATTTGGATTAAAAAATTGTATCAATCAAAAATAGGCACCAAGCAAAGCTGTATTTGAATATATTTTTTATATTGTTCTATTTGATAAAGATATTGTGCTATTTACCTGAAAAATATCAATGACTTCTTAATTTCCTATAACCTCATAATTGCTGCGTATAAGCAATTTGTATATTACTGAGAAACTATCAATAATCTCATATTGTTTTATTAAAAAGAAACACTTTTTCCGCATTAAAAAATACTGTAAATGTATTAGGATTAAGCTCTACTAGGTCATAAAACATTTACTAGATTTGTCCGTTCTATTGTTTAATTATTATTCAACTTACTTCGTCGACCTTGTGGGACTGTAAAATTTTAGCCACATCTGGTATTAATTTAATGACAACTGAGAAAGGATGAGTACCTACTTAGGTCATAAAAATACTATTGCATCTTTTGTCATCATTTTTCAAACGGAAACGTATGAAGTTAACAAAAAGCAACCATATAATTGAACAATACAGTAAAAGTGACATAGGACAAAGTTCTTGGAATAATTTTGACCTCCCGTTAGGTAAAACTTTACAATTAACTTTTGGGTATTAGTTTTCACATATTGCATTATGATGCAGAATAAAAAGTTCATACAATAATTAAATAATCGCTGCTTTAAATCATATTTAAAGCAGCGATTTTTTGCATTGTTGATTTGAAGACAAAATCAAGTATACTTAGAATAATTATAATGCAATAATCATGCAAAAGAAGAATATATCTACTAACAAGCACACAAAAAAATAACAGTGGGTAAGGAGATGTAGATTATTACTCATTAATTAAATTGTATACGTTTTAAAATGGTGCATAGTTATATATAGTATCCTTATTAATAGTTTTTTCAAGATTTATACGGATGATTTGTCAAATTTACAATAAAGGTTATTGAGTAACGTGCATGTAAGAATCATTCCGTCTTTTGATAAATAATTGTCAATAATTACGAAAAAAAAGACAACTTTGAGACATAAGTAGATTTTTTTATACAATTTATATGCATGTGTCTTGTGCTATGTAAACTTTTTCCGCTTCTACGCAGTAAATTCATTGTAAAAGATTTTTCTTTTTGAAAAAAAAATGAATAATAAGTAAAGAGTATTATTGATAAAACGCGGTTAACCGCGTGAAATAAACCGGTTTTCGGTTTTTTTCAAAACACGCAATAAACCGATTTGGAAGCCCTAGTTTCATATCTTATAAAACTAGATTTTATCTGCAAGTGGCCAATAATTGAAGATGGCCAATAATAGTAGGTTTTACCTTATAAAGTTACTATTTAACGAAGCAGTTTACCACTTACTTCTTAGATAAATATACCATTTACATCACTCTATACTTAATTCTTAATATAATTAAAGACTGTGCTTAATTTTGATAAATATCACATTCCCAGTTCATATTGAATTAACCACAATTCGTATTCATCCATTATTTTAAAACGAGAAAAATTATAGATTAAGTAAAATAAATATGCATTCACATTATTTTCTCATAATAACTCACATAAGACAAACTAAATGTGCGGCGACGGTATACTGATCGTTAATTGAAGCTTTCATCGCAGGGCTACGAATGACCGAATGTGATGTATGTACAATTAAATGATGGTATATTTAAATATCATCCTGGTTTTGGGGCAACGCTTGCATTATGTGGCCTAGTAATTTGATTTTTGTATGAAAATTTGACATGGTGATCTATAATATGTTTTAAATCAAAGTTCTTGCTTTCTACTATCCAATTTCTTGCATGCTTAGCAGAATTAGCAGCTGACAACTAAAAGTTATGTTCAAATGAGTTCAAATTCATTGTCTTCATAATGTAATAAGAATGTTAACGAGAGTAAAAGTAACATCTTAAAATATTGATATGTGAAAAGAGCAGGTTTACTATTGAGCAGATCTATTTTCAATATAAATAAAAATGAATATGGCACTAATAACTTATTGAATTTATAAATGTTCATTTCTCAATGAATTGGTATCGTGTAAACGTTTAGTTAAATACTTCATAGTATAATATTATTATATCACTGTAGGTATTTATTTAGATCTCCGAACATAGATAGATCCCCATTAATAACGAGACAAAACAGGCGAGATGTTTTCCATTATTATTATTCGAAAGTGAAAACTAGCGGAAGCCGTCTGTCAAACTGACAGCAATTGATGTTTACAGAAGGCTTTGAATATCTTTCTAACTGTCATGTCACCAACAACTTACAACACTACTAATACAAGAAACTAAATTCAATACTCTAAGCACGTATTGGCAGTCACGACAACTGAGCTTTTATTATGTTGACAGTTGATTATTTTGTCATCGAATAAGATACAAGGTGACACCTTTTGAATTTTCGCCTTAATTTTACCTATAAATTTATATGATTTTTAATTAATGAATACAGTGAAACACCCAAGAAATTGATTTTTAGAATGGCTATAACATAACCAGTCTATCACGCCAATTGAGTAAACTATTATGTATAATATCTGTTTACACGGTCAAGGGCTTGAATCTACGAAAAGACATACAAATAGAAAGCTGATTATTCAATTTATTTATGGTTTTGTTTTGGTCATGGAAACAGGGTATAAACATATCAATATCATAGTTTCATTAAGCCGATCACCAGAAATGTGTTTTTTTTTGTTTCACTTATATTAATAATCGATCAATAAAAATATTAATTTCGAAATTGTATATAAAGCCATTTTGATAAACGATTGTGTTGACTTGAAATATACAGTGTAAATTATTGCGATACAATCTTTTGTTATCGTAAAATATGACTTCAAGAGAAATAAAACTATAATTTGAGAAAAATGCTCACTAGTCACTCACGTTATTCATGGATAGGAATATCGAATAACATGCATGTTTTATCGTACTAAGCAAGACTGTGGAGTCGGATTATATTTACCGGAGGTGTGGTCGGAAAAAAACTGACTCCGACTGCTTCTTTATTTTTTAGTGTATACAAACCTTTACAGTCAAAACTGGCGTCACTGTATGCTACTGAGTCAAATAAAAAAAGGGTTATTAAAGGTTTATTAAAAGGGGCTCATTAAAAACAATTTATTAAGCTACTTAATAAATAACTAGTATTTTGTAATATTACGAAAATCTGGGAAGAAATTCTCAGTTACTCGAGATAATGAGATAAAATACTGACTGAAGAAATCAAGACCTCGTTCACCTACGTTAAGAAGTTGTAGTCCATAAATATTAGTGCGCCAAATGTGTTCAAAAATTTATCTTATCGATTGGTGAAATAATGACTGACGTTTTCGTTATTTAGTCGTTTTTCATAAAAATTGCATTTGATCATATTATTTTGAATGGCGACGAAATTTTCTTTCACTGCGTTACTATATAATAGCGATCGATGATCCAAATTTTCAAGAATTCCATGAAATTTTAAAATCTTTAATGGAAAAAACACAAAAATATTAAATTTTAGGACGATACAATTTTAAATCTAGTTCACACAAGAATATGCACGTAAAAGTCATAAACTGTTTATTTATGATATATTTTGTTAATGTATATATTATATTATATTCAAAAAGCTTCTAAGCATATTATATTATATTTACATACAAGTGTTGAATCTTTAAAAAGGATTACGAAATGATACATGAAAATATACAATAATATGCTTTATAAATTATCTTTTTAATCTTGCCAGCGACCGAGTGGTATTAATCTCATTACTTGTAAACTATTTTATAACACTGTGTTAGTGTTTGAAAGCAGTTTAGATGTAGTGAGTATTTAAAAGCTTTTACATACACTGACATTAAAATTCAGTTTGATATAAGATTAGTGTAAAGTTTGTTTGATCTTGCTTAAAACGGAAAGTCAAAGTAGGATCACCAAACGGTATCAGTGAAAATGGTTTTGATATTTAGCATTAAAATGAGCAAAGTAAATAATGTAACGATAAATTATTCTCAACTATGATTTCAACTGAAGCAAATTACATAGGTTGATTTAAACAGCGATATCGTCGTAAGCCGTAATAGTTAACAATATTTGCGACAGAGAAATATCAAAAATTGATAACACAGTTTATGCTTAATTGCTCAGTATATTTTTATTTATCTTACTTAGCTCGTGACAGAAGATCAGTGAAGGTTACACTTTATTCGTGTTTGTATAAATATTGTTTATTTATCCTTCAAATTCGATTATTCTTTTAACTATGTTGCGTATGTTAAGATACACAAACAGTAAATAATGTATTTATTTAGCATACTCTTTACTTTTTTTCCAATGATATTTAAGTATACCATAATAACTGCATCCAAAAGTGAGTGTCGACAATATTGTATCTACTATCTTGTCCACGGATTTCTTTCATCACCCCATGATATTATGAAACTCGTGTGCGTTAAATATGTTTTGCTTCACTAATGCATCCATTTTATACAAAACACATAAACATGAAAGAAAAGCCATTTTAATAACTCAAAAAGCTTTAAGAAGTTTCCGCAGCAAAAAAAATAAGATTTATAGTATTCAGTGAAAAATTAGACACTGGTTAAATTAATAGTTTCTTACGAAATTTCCAAATTAATTGCAAAAGCTAGAAAAAAGCATTATGTTTCCAAACCTTTGATTTTTCAATTTCAAGAGTTATGAATCAGAGTGAAAATTCAATTATTCAGGTGATTCCTTTGAGCAATTCTGTTCAGTATGTATGAGATAGCAGATGATGAAAAACCAACTAATTGAACATTTTGCCTTGCAAATTGACTAACCTAAAACGATGTGTAAGATTTTTGATGACGACAAAATTAGTTAAGATAATGTAATGCTCTTTGCCAAAAATCTTAAGACACTAAAGGTGTAACGATTGAACAAGGAATTAAGATTTTTTATGAATAAAAGATATAACGCATCAATTGTTGAAAGTATTGAAGTTTTACTTTGATAAATAATCATGTACTATTTTTTTTCGAATTCCCTGCGCGATTCATTCTCAAAAATTAATATTGTGATAAACAGTAAATTTCATAAAATCCTTTTAACTTCAAGAATGTCTTTTTCGATTTTTTTTTAATCAGCTTGATGCAAATACCAAAACGCCAATACTTAAGACCAAAACTAATCATTGGCAAAGCTTTGTCTCTTCGCTTAGTGGCTAGTGTCATTAGGGCCCTCCATGGGGCTGCAAATTCAAGTACCGCCCTGGGCAGCCCCCTTCGTACACCACTGCATATCATGCCAAAACTTCTTGCATAGAAGGTATTAAGTAATTGAAGCCTAACACCCAATCCATGGGAGTGGCTGGTAAAGTACGTGATACAAGGTTTGTAACCTTATTCTCTTACAGAAAATTCTTCTTACCGAATAATAAAGTGCATTGATAATCTTTACATTAAAGTTCAAGGCGCAACAGCAATGCTACATAATGGGTGTAAAGTCTCAGGTGAGGAGAATTCTTTGACTGCCTTCTTCTCGACCAGACCCTTCATTCTTAAGGCCCATATAACTGTGGTGCACAGTATTGCTACAGACGCTGCTATGCGAATTTGGTAAAATTGATGGGAAATTATTCTAAGGACAGGAAATCTTATGAATTCTTTCAAAATTTAAAAATGCTAATGGAGCCCAACGCTTCGACTCCAAATTTTCGGATATGCCAATTTAAAACTAGCCATGATCACTTCATTGCCAATCTCTTCCAGGTCGGGTGATTCGTAAATAGCTTCAGGATGCTGATCGCATTTTTTGAGAATGTCCAAAAATGAACAACGAACGGGAAGAACTGCTCAAGATTATACGACTACAGTCGCATCTGGTGGTCCTGTTGGTCATACCGACTTAGTTGCATCTAGGAAAAATTACAAAGCATTCAAAAAGTTCACGGCGTCTTATGAAAAAAGAATTGAATTAATTTCATAAAAACTCTTTTGATAACGTTATTTTATTTTATTTCGCATTCTGCACCCTGCAGTGCATGTAAACTAGTTTTAAGAAATTTATGGATAAAAAAATAACACGAATAACGCTGCAGAATACGCCCCCGTAACAATAGTGTGAACCACAGCGGGCTGTGATGAGTTAAACATTGGGTACCCTAGGGCTTTTCAAAAAAAAGTAATATTATAAATTATTTTGTAAACATATTTTTTTTAACAAACAATTTTACTGTATTGTATTTTTTAAAAATTAATGTACCTACATTTTTTTCATTTTTCCGAGCCCCGAGAATTTTATTACTAGGGGTAGGGGGCCACAGAAAAATATGAGACTCAAAAGGGGGCCACGGGCTTAAAAAGGTTGAGAAACTATGGACTAGAGCATTCAATCCCAGAACGTTTTTTTGATCCCAGGATTTTGTTATTGGCGTTTTTCCAATCCCGGTATCCCGAGATTGATCATTAAGTCAGTATATATGTTATGAATTGTACACTCTTATGGGTGCGCACCGCTATAAGCCGTGTAAATGAAGTCTGTAAAGAATATATGATTATCCTTAATAAAATGGAGATTATTTGACGTGAAAATCAAATAATGTGAATCCTGAGCTTGTAGGCTTTTTCAGATTTCAGAAATATTGGGTAAAATATTTGATATAGGCAGTAAGTGTTTTTCGTTTTTATTTTTCATATAAGTTATTGATCAGAAAGCGAACTCACACAAATATGATGTTGAAAACTGTTACAAGATCTCCAGTGCCCTCGTGCAGAGAGCTATGTATTTGTCTTGGAAATAAATCCAATATTCCTCCATAGTTACGTCAGAAAGTTTAATTTTAAGATTACGATCCGTTGACAAGGTGACCAATTCTTCTTCTTCTTCGAGGTGTAAAAATTCACAACTTGATGTATCAATCGCGAGGCAACACGTGCGATCGATTAGGCAAAATCGATTCGTCAGCTTTTATTTTTTCGCGAAGCATTTTTTCGGTTTTCACATTGTCGCGGATATTTTAGCTTTTACCATTTTTTCTACGGTGCACGTGCAACTGAAGTTGCAACAAGCTGACGGTGCACTAAGTGCAGTTGGGTAGATGACAGAAAAAAATAGACCTACATGGTTTTGAACACGAATCCATAATTCGATCAAAAAATCCTTATATAGCTGCGTGGAATTTGGAAATATTTAAAAAAAACTTTAGTATTTTTTTTAAACAGACCTAAGAGTATCATAAAAATAAAAAGAGTATGTAGACACGAACTAATAATAATTTTTATTTAAAGTTATATGAGAAACAAATCTGTGAAGAAGTATTGGTCACAAGATATTCTTATGCACGTTTCTTGGATAACATCTTCTTATCTTATTTGCGCAGTGAGAACTACACAGAGCCAAAACTCAATATAATTTACCTATAAGGCGTAATGGGCCATCTGAATTAAACTTTTAATTTGTAATCAGATAGAAAAGTTCTTGTTTAGTCAAAATTTCTTGCTGAAAACATGATAATTATTTGAAAAAACTACGCCTTTAGGGTTAAATGTCTAAAAAATTATTCATGTTTGTATCTGATAATGAATGGTTATAGATTTTAATTCTCTTCAGTTGTCGGTTTCCGGGTTTGTTCACTGGTCGAGATCTTTCACGTTTATTTTTCAAATAAATAATGAACTTGTGGCAGGTATAGATTTATGTTTGATTACTATTTCTTCCTACTCACTTCTTATCAGACCCCATAACGAAATGTCCTTTAAGCCAGTGGTTTCCAACCTTTGTTACTACGCCTCCCTTATATAAGTGAAATATCTTCGCGCCTCCCTATCCTTTATTTCATATAATAATAAAGACACGTTCTAAAGGGTAAATAAACATTTTAAGCTGTTCGCGCCTCCCTTTGCAATAGTCCACGCCACCCAGGTTGGAAATCGCTGCTTTAAGCGACTGAATCAGAAACAGGTGTTGTAAAATGAGTTCGGTTGGTGTGTTTGAACAGAAGTACATCAACCACATTGAGAGTGAAAATTTAATAATAAATATATCAGAGTTAGTGAAATCATAATGAAATATTTAATTCGGTCGATAGATTGATCCAGGATATCTGAACTTTGGGAGATTTTGAAACAACGGAAATTTAAGAATAACAATTTATTATGATACATTATATATAATAAATTTTCGTCCAAGAAACTGAAACGGCCTTTTCTGTATGAGGAATTATTTGTACGGAGACCCAATCAAAATAGCATAAAGAAAAAATATTTTTTGTCTATTACCAAAAAAACTCATTTAGCTTTTTCTTTATGACGCAGATTCGTTTAAAATACCAGTAATATGGTCTTAATCAATTAATAAATTTGTTAATTTTGAAGAAATTTCTATAAATAGCTTTGTTCAAATGCATTTTTTATGAATAAAAAATGTTCTTGAAACCAGTTATTAGCAATTATAGCATACTGACTACATAAGTTTCGTTTTATTTTTACAAATATTTGACTTTTCAACAACCAATGTTTGGTATTTAGCTGTAGAACAGTCAAGCAGCATCATAACGTCTGTGAGTGTAAATTAATATTTTTTCCTACGTTATTATGTTATTCTTCCGCAAAAACATCAGTTTCTAACATTGTCACTATGTTGAGTAAAAACTTTATTTAAAGAAATATGTGATGTAACATAGTCGTATGTTGCACAGTAGTTGGTGAATATATTATGCAATATGAGATGAGATTGCCTTTTTATTATTGAGATTTATACTACTAGGAGCGGTATCAAAAAACAAACACTTCTCTAAAATATTAACAACAACAAAAAGCTGCAGAAACAATAAAACTTTTACCGGATTCCAAAAATCATTTTGCTGTTCTTCTCTAAATCTTTTCTCACAGAAGAAAACTTTTTAGAAGAATTTATACTTGTTTATCGTTTTAAAAAAGACATTCTATAATATGTTTAAATATTTTTTAACGAAGTAAAGGAAACCTGAATCGTTTATAAACGCTTACATACGTATAATTACTGGCTGTGTAGTTACAAAATGAAATCGTAGATACGTTAACTCATCACATCTTCATTTGTTCGATCTATATTAATGATTAACACATTAATGATAACAAATATTTTTGAATATACACTGAAACAAATTTACAGTTAAAAGTTGTTTTTTATATGTTTAGAAAGGTTTATTATTAATAGTGTAAAAATGATAAATCGATGTACCTAGTAACATAATTGAGAAATTTAAATGTTTAATATTGAGGCCAGACAATCTCAGTGCAAAGAACAACAGTTAAAATCGGCATCAAAATAATTCAAAGTAATATATTATAAAATATGTCTGGAAAATTTTAATTAAAGCTAGTATAATTAAAGTTCTCTCTATTCAAAACGAATTAGAAGTCCATCTTGATGGATTGAAGCAGCATTTATTACACAGAAGGCCAGAGTAGACCACCAAATGTATTTTAGTAGGTACGCTAAATAATTACTTGAGACAAAACAAAAAATATGCTGTGATGTCCAGCGTTGTTCGCAATTAAATTAATTTAACATAAAATTTAATAAAATTGTTCTTTCACCGAGTGTGTTAAATATTGTGATCTCTGTTATATGTAATCTCTATGAACGGTGTTATTTTAGTATGTACTAATTAAATATTGTAGATACAAATTTAAAATAAATATTTAAGGTTGGGTAAAAGCCGTTAAAATTTTCTCATAAAACATGATTACCGAATAAAAATGGCCACTTTAAGGGTGTTCACTGTCAATACTTGGTGGAAAAGAACTATATTAATATTCCTTTGTACTTCATTCCGCTTTATTAATTAAGTACAAAAGAATATTGTGTTTTTATGAATAAAAATGGCGTTGGAAATATTATTATAAAGAAATTTCTGCTTTCATATGGGTTGAATAAATCGGGTGTTAAATCCAAAAAATCACATGTGAATATTTGAAAAAGTTTTTGTAGTTCCATGATGTTGAATTGTCTACTGAGGCCTTTTTTGAAATAGTGAAAGAAACTTAATTGAGATGTGAAAAAATTTTCCTGCCTATTTTCCCTCGAAATCAGCGAGCAAGAAGGAATGTTAACTAAATAAAAGTTTTAGAATACGGTAACATGTTGTTTTTTTTATCAAATATTGTAGTAAATGATATGAGAACAACACTGATCATAGAAACTATTGAAAGATAAATCGAATTAAAAGGTTAATCACTTTGTAAACGAGTATGGCTTAACGTTAATTTATTTTCGTGTCTGGCTGCGTAAAATATAATATGAAACAAAGAACGAGAATTGATTCAATATTGAGGAATATTTTCAATGCAAGACACGATATTTATTGACGGAGAAGCTTTTGGTTTGTTTCTCATCCCCTTAAGCCTGGAGTAATCACATTACAGATGAGTGTACGAAGCGGGGTAGATTAAAGTCTACATTAAGCTCTCTCTCAAAGCTCTCGTTGGGTATTATTTCAATACAATATTGTATCGAAATAATTTGGAAACATTTTTATTACCTATGACGTCCACACTTCAGATGATGAATTTTAGTGTCAAAATAAAGTTTTATTCCTGTTACTAGTCAAACAGGTATATAAAGACTCAGTTTAAGCGAAACATCATAATGGTCGTATTATTTCTGTTTTAAAAATAATTTTTTTTTGGTCGTCGATTTAGAATAGTGATATGGTTAGTACGTATGATTAGGATTATTAAAGTTCAACACCAGTATGAACCCATCTAATATATATACTTCTCAGTTTGGTTTAAATCAAACTAAAAAGACCTTTTAACCTGCTTTTGGGAAGACAAACTGGTCATCGAATAATGTAGGAAAAAAACTGTTCGTACTAATTCGACTTTTTTTACATTTACATTAGAACCAGTTTCACTCATTGCAAGCATTTAAAAATAATGTAATATCAAACAATACAGGACAATTTCTTACAGATTTCTTAAATTTGTAAAAACCATTTTGTCCACTTTTACACAGTTTGCTTTGTATTTAATGCTAAATTTGCGACTTTTATATCATCAGTAATTTGGCTAAGACTTTTTAGGCCAATTTTATGATTTTATTGAATACAACATAAATCGATTTATTCTCCAAATAAACATTTCGTAATAACGTTTGTAAGATTCAAGTTTGTAAAGTGTTTTGATGCAGTCGATATAGTTTTCTAAGAGTAATCAGCTCCAGTTGATGTAGATTTTAAATGACATTTAGCAATTAAATTGGCATTATCTTGGTATATAATAATAAGGTTACTGATCAACTTTCTCGAGAATTGCAAAGTATAGTTGATGAATGTTTCGACACCAACTACGTTATAGTACATACTATATATATATATAAATAAATAAATAAAAGTATAATATTGCCTGAAATAAGTTATTTAAACAAAACTCAATGTAGCAGGAAAATCAGGTTTTGAGTACAATTATTAAAATACTGTTAGATTAATTAATACAATTCTATTTTTTTATCCTGTAACAGTAGAATTATAGATAATTAATCGTTAGATATTAAACCACTCGCGTATATATTTTCCACTTCTCTTCAAACCACATTCTTTTTCGTCAGATTTCAAGTAAACATATATATTTTATTAATTCTTGAACGCTGAGGCTTTTGCCTTATTTATTTATGTTATTTTTGGTAAAGCAAATAAAAATAATTTCCCGATATAATTTTGGATTATTTCAATGATAAAAACAATTGTAATAAACATTATATTGGAAAGCTTCTACGACAAATTAACTTTAGCTAAGATTTTCGGTTCAAAAGTATGACTATTATAAAATAAAATGATTCCTATATATGTAGCAATATGTATTATAGGGCAAGAACAAATCTTAAATAGTTGTTAACGATGATTGATCATTTTTTTAAAGTACGGTCGATCATTATTATTTTTTCTATTGAAATTTTTTTTAATCTTTGGTATTATAACATTTTAAGCGCAATATATTGTTAATACTAGAGTTGAGCCATTTATCACTGGCAAGCAAAACTAATAAACCCTGAGATTCATAAAATTAAAACACATTTTTCGCAATATTAGCACAATTGTTATAATGATCAGGACCAGTTTCGCTTGTCGCGAACATTTCATTGCCGTTTTGCACGTACTCTGGTGTTCCGCAGGGTTCAAACCTGGGGCCATTGCTGTTCACTATTTTCATAAATGATATAGCAAACGTTATTAAAAATTCTATGTTCTTGTTATTCGCTGATGATTTGAAACTTTTTTTGAAGGTTGTCACCTTAGATGATTGTCATCGTCTTCAGTCTGATATAGATAATATAATAGATTGGGGGCGGTGTAACAAAATCGATTTCAATATTGATAAATGCAATCTTTTATCCTTTACAAGAAGGTCGCGAGTGTTATTTTTCCGTTATTCAATGAATGGCCGAATTCTCTCGCGAATTTCATCAGTCAAAGATCTTGGCGTACAATTTGAGAGCAAACTAACATTCAATAATCACATTAAGATTACTTGCAAAAAAGCATTGCAAATGTTGGGCTTTATCATCCGTACCACCAGAGCCTTTTCGGGAGTTAAAATTCTAATATTAATGTACAACGCTTTGGTTCGAAGCAGACTTGAGAGTGGGTCAATTGTTTGGGCTCCAAGATGCTCGAAATATACCCTTATGGTGGAGAGGATTCAGAAGAAATTTTTGAGACTTCTCTATATGAGGGTGTATGGATATTACCCATGGCTTTATCCAACTGACTTTCTCTTAGGCATGCTTAACTTTAATAGCTTGAACGTTCGAAGAGAAATATATCTGGCCATATATTTCTTTCGACTTATACGAGGCCAAAATGAGAATTCCACCATTCTTGAGAATGTGAATCTAAATGTTCCTGATTATTTTTTGAGAAATCGTGGACATGAATTGTTTGTTCTCCCAAGGTGTAGAACCAGCCTGCCAATGGGGATGCCACTGGGGAGAGCTTTAACGGTGTTCAATAATATTGCTTCGGATGTCGACATATTCCACGTAGACGTGGGTGAGTTCCGACGAATACTATTTTTTATGTATTGAAGTAGAGTTCGTCGGATCTTACTCAGTTGACTTCTTTGCCACTTTTTTTTTTTTTACTGCTTTTAATATTAAATTATACTATTTTTTTTCTCCATTGTAAAAGTTTTAAATTTATAATTTGTCAACCTTGTACAATGTTAATTGAATAAATAAATAAATAAAATTGCTTTATTTTGATAAATATTGAAATGTAAGCTCGACATGTGAAAAGATTTGGTTTATTATTTAAAAAATTGGCCCATATTTTGAATGAATGCTTCTTTTTCGACATTTCTATTTGTAATATTGTTCTCATAAACTGGACAGAACGGGTGCAGACACTTCACTTCAAAATAACTACAATACTTAAGCGAAGAAATCGTTTCGTTTTAAATGTAGTCAATCAATGTCTGGGGGCGAGCTATAGTGTCGACAGCAATGATGGCTTGCAGTGGTAGTATGGCGTAGCAAGCCTTAACGCTGCACTAATACGAGCAACGACTCTATATTGCTCAAGCTCTACGTGCCTAGGACCTGGCAAAGCAGCAACGACGCAAGCAGGGATGGGTTATTTCTCACGATAGCTTTAATTCAATTATTATTTTTTTAACCTTTTTTAATGGCGTTATTTGAAAACTCATTAGATATTAATACAAATAATCATTAAAATACCATTAGATCAATACAAAATCTTTGAAATTAGAGTATAAATTAAAACTAATTTGTTTTCAAATAGGTTTCTTATCATCATGTAATAGTCTAATTAGTAATGTCTTAATTTCAGAAAGTAAAAAAACTCTTTCGTACTTATTCTAAATTTATTTAATATAATAAGAATATCCATTTTCACTCATCACGAATGTGAACTGATTCAGTCGTGTGTGTGCTTTTTTATTTTTATAAATTGTGTGTACATTTGTGTTTTCAAAAAGCTACTGCATATAATATATTGATAATAAACACACTTTAACGTTTTTTGAACACCGATAATGTCAATAAGATTTGTTAGAATTTGTTACGAGTGTAAGGAGAATTATGACTTCTTCTTTCATTCTACAATAAAAGTTCGAAATAATTATTCAAAGCTTCAAATCGTTTTATCTACGCTCTGTTTATATAATTGGATAAATAGCAGGCGAAGAGGTGTGGAAACGTTGTAAACATCCATGTTTCCAGATTACAATACCTAAATCGATTGAAAATTAATGAATGAAAGATTTTACTGCTACATTGCCTTCATAAGTGAATGGAATAAAGTAAAACTACCTCTATGACGCGGTTATAGGGCCGAAATATTCAAAATCAAATTGTGTCATCACAATAAAACTCGTAAGTAATATTGAAGAATATTGGTTTTGTAGTCAACTAATAAATAAAGAAAAAAAAGCAAATGACCACTGGTAAAAACTGCAGTCGTTTTTAGTAATAAATGTTAATTTTTAGAGATTCACTAAAAATACATAATATCGTGAATGCTTCAAAATAATTACTTGATTAGAATTATTGGCCAACTGTGAGCTCAAAGCGACCAGATTCTATTCAGGCTAAATAAAGCATAATCCTTGTGAGAAACGTACGGTTTCACAAGCACGTTTCATTTTCAATCCCAAGTATACCGCATTATAATTTAAGTTTACAGTGATTTGCTTTTAAATGTAGTAATTTGGTTGCCATAATATGTGTTATTCGTCGTTTGTCGAGCGGAAATAGATAGACACGTCGTTAATAAAGGCGAGTAGGAACACAACACAACACAACCGAATCTGAGTTGATTTGCTTTGGAAGCACGATCTTGTTAAATTGAGATAAAGGGAAATAACTGTATTTCAATTTCACGATAATACGTTTACAATAGTGAATAGATTTTTTTTCTGTAAACTGCTGTGTCACTTAGTCGAGTGATGAATGCTCTTGGCTTTCAAGCGCCCTAGGGTTCAAATCTCCAGACGGAAACTTTTATGTTTTGATTTTAATATTGATTACTGAATGTTGCAATGATTTTTTCATAGTCATCCATCCACCCTAAAAGCGATGTGTCAAGAAAGTGTTTAGCTTACTTCTACTCTTTTCCAAGTCTCCTCTCTCTTCCACGAGAAACTTTCTTTTTATAAATCAAGTTTAGTTAACAGGTTAATAATTTCAGATTTCGAAAGAAGGTGCTTGATGGATTTTCAACATGAAATTTGAATCGTTCAAATTTTGTACGTTTTGTCTCTCACGACCTGGATTTTTCAGTTCAAGTTCACCCGTGCACTTTAAGGCCTGAATAGGCCTGTATATATATATGCCGCGTTCTTGAATGTTATTTTCACATGTCTTATTGGAAAGTTTCAATGATTTGACATCCATTCGCTTATACTTGTGAAATCAGGAGAATGTCACTTACCTAGTTTTATAACACTGTCTAGCATTTAACGACTATAAGAATACTCTCGATCCATTTGGTATGCTGAAATAATATGTATGCCAGTAGTATATTTCAGAAAGGAACCATTTTGTTTTTTGAATTAAAATTGTACAATAAAATACTGCGTGTGATACATAAGGCACTCTCACAGTCCCTTATTGCAAAAGCGTAACAGAAATACGCATACAGAAGAGGAGTGACTCTTGGTTTGAGCAAATAGCTTTAATTAACACTTTCTGTTTGATGTATTTCAAAGCAAGATAACTAAATAAGGTGTGTCGAACAATGTGTTCCTTTAAACATATAATGAAAATTTAATTACTGATAAGATACATTATACTATAAGCTGAGTGTTTCCGTTTGAAAAAACTTTTTAAATATAAGCTAATTTTTGACGTGTTTTGGGTGCAAGTGGTTCACATAATTTAAATTGAGTTACTCTTTTTTTTGAATTGAAGGAAAAATTCTTCCTGCTTTAATCACCTAAAATAAGTCAGATTTATAACGTGAATAACTGGTTTGAAAATAAGAAAACGAGTGCTCTTTTAACGTCATCAAAATCTAAGCTGGCAATTCCGTTATAGAAATAAATGTACTCTTGATTTTTAATTTATAATTTTCCTTCCAAATAACACATTTTAAAACCAGAGTGCCTACCACCACTATGATAATTAGGTTTAAACAATATTTCCAAGGTTCTACATTAAGGTTCCAAGATACGAAATAAAGATATTCTGCTGTTTCGATATACCTGATCGTTGATCTTAATTTGAAGAATAATGTAAAGTTTGAATTACGCGGTACGTAAATTGGTGTTGCGATGTGAATTTGACAGAACTGGGGAGGATCTTCAATAAGTGGCGAATGAGAATAGCCATAGGCTTACCTTTAGCTTACGGTTAGACACAGACAAATATTTTTCTTCCAAGTTATGTATCTTTGACCAGTTAAAATTATACGAATTTTTGAATGATTTATGAATCAGGATGCTGATCACGTACATACTCAGTGAATATTCAAAGCCATATAACAAAAGAAAATATTCCTCAGCCATTCTTCACTCTGACGAAAACGTTGATTTATTTCCATTCAGAAAACATCATAAGGCATTAAAAATAATAACAGCTTAATATTATGAAAAGCGATAAGATGTAAAGTGGTCAGTGTTTTTTGACCAACTGTTGATTTATCACACACCCTTATTATATTACCCCCCACTGCTAAGTATGATGCATAGAACCATTTATTTGTTATTATTAAAGGTTATGATAATTAATAATAATACAAAAAACCTGGTAAGATGAGATGCCGTTATATTAAATTTGAATCGTTCAAATTATGTACCTTCACACATATTTTGTCACTAACGACCCGGGTTTCGCCTTTCGGCATCTTCAAGCGTTCAAGTGCACGGATGAACTTGAACTGACATGTGACCTTGAAAATATGTGTGGATGTACATATAATATTGAAATTCCACCAAGCACCTTCAGTCGAAATCTTAAATTATTAAAATGCCGTTATATAGTACGCTTAAAAATATTTATTTATTTAAGTGACAATGGTCTATAAAAAAAGCATATTTTATTGTGTTATAAACTGTACTTTTTTCCAATGCCAATTACTAACAATTTATAAACTGAAAACCAGTTAATCATTTAAATCCATCATTTAAAACCATGAACATGCAAATAAAACGGTAAAATTCAGAGTATGTTTACCATGCTTGCAGTTTTTTTTATCTCAGCGAGAAACTAAATTTAATCTTTCCCATTAAATTTTCATTCGAAAACCAAAACCTTATTGTGAAAATTTTTACAGCAAAAGTTTTTTAATATTCTTAATACTTGTCTCGATTGCTATTTTTAAATGCCAAATGCATTGAAGCGGAGCGATGAAACGACATTTTTCCTTTGTTTTCAAAGCAATATTGAAAGTCGTGCGTATATATTTTTATTACTCAGTCAATATTAAAGGTTTTATAGACGTTGTGAGTCGTACTGGTTTTGCGGACTTAGGAAACATTTTATCTTCTACGCAGAAGATATAATATATTATGACACTCTTTTTTAACGAAGTGTATTCCATATATATTATATAAAGCTACTCAAATATTTTTAGGCTCAAATAAAATTTATACTACACTTGATCATCAATATTACATCGTGTCGTCAATATGAGTTTTTTTTTATCGTTCCACAATAAAATTATGTGGCATATGGATTGAGGTTTTTAACGGTACCTTCTATAATATACATATAACCCCTTGCCATAGTACCATTATAAAAAGTAATATGTCCTTTAGATAAAATAGAAATTCTGTTTTTCTGTCCGTCACAAAAACTTCTTCCAAACGGAAAACAGTTCAAACATGAAATTATAGCACGACATTCTGGTTTGAATTTCTAGGTCAACTAAACTTATAACAGATTAAAAATAACAAAGTATTTTAGTTCTACAGTTTTTAATAATTTTATTCGTTGATAGCTATTTCGGCTTGCGCCATCGTCAGAACTAGTAGTTATGTAGTTACGACGATGGCGCAAGCCGAAATAGCTATCAACGAATAAAATTATTAAAAACTGTAGAACTAAAATACTTTGTTATTTTTAATCTGTTATAAATGGAGTTCTACCAAGTAAATGCCAAATCAATTAATCAACTAAACTTCTTTCAACTGCTTACTGATAACGTTCAATTCAAAGTTTCAATACTGCTATTTTTGGCTATCCGAAATTTATAGAAGCTTGAGATTTTTACACCCCATATTGTCTCTTATATCATTGAGTGAGTTATTTTAACTATATACCAACTTGACCGAACAAGTCATTAATTTGGAAAATAAAAAATGTTTTTGAAACGCCAAAATAAATGATTTAATAATTGATAATACCGATTAAAACTTTCAAACTCAAAACCTAAGCGGACGACATTAAAACCATTCACCATTTAGAAACGGGAACATATGAAATTATATTTTTTTTATAATGCTGATTTTATAATTTAAAATTTCAAAATTTTAGTTGACCAGTGTGTACAATATTATTTAATGTAAAAAATGATGAATTTATGAATTATCACATTTCAAAAATAACGCTTGCCAAACTGATAAACGAATAAGTACATTAAAAGCAATAAATGCAAGAATGTGGTAGCTTGAGTAGCGTCAATGCACTCAAAAAGAAAACTTGCGTTAGTAAATATGATAAAACTGTCGGGAAATTTTATTCGATAGCAAGCTCACGAAATAAAGAAAATCTTGATTTCCAGACACCTTAAAAGGTGTCTAAAATCATTGAAAAAAAAAATGCTTTTCGATATTAAATTCTATCACTATTTTTTTAAACTAGTTGTAAGATTATGTTAAATGTTGAAATGATTTTAACTTAAAAATAAGTCAATCATAAAACTCAGGTTTAATTAAACATTTACAGTCAGTTGTAAAAAAAAATCTTTTTCATTCAACAAAGTTCAAAAAATTATTCCAATGAAAACTGATTTTTGATGAATCCCTATTAAACACATTTTTAAAGTCTCAAGTTTTCATATTATCTTTTACAGAAATTTAATAATGATAGGCAGTTATTTCATTATAGTAGCGACATTATTACAAAACTTTTTTCATATTCGTTTTATAACATAATCACGAGTTCATCTTGAGCCTTAAATCTAATGAAACATTTTTCAGTAGAAATTATTTCTCAACAATAACTCAAACCATCAGAATTTGAGATTTCAATAACGCTGTTATAAAGAAAAAAAAGAATACGAAAGAATTCGTTTACCCACAGAAAATCTTTCGTCTATGTAATGTTTTAGTATAAGTTAATACTAATATTTACCGAGAGAAACGCTTTAATTCAACATACTGTATTTTAGGGGATATTTACAAATACTTAAAAAATAAAAGAATTTTCAACATTTTCTAAATATTAAAAAATATTTGATTTCAATTTTAACAATTTGAAACAATTCAAGTGTTTTAAATTTGCTATTAGATGATTGTTTATTCATATTGTATTTTTAGTTACAATGTGACTTTAAATAATAAAACAAATATTTCATCAGATATAAACGTTTACCAGTTTGCATATTATTATACTGGAATTATAACGTATCACTGCTGTTTTAAATGCTGTCAACCATCGACAAGGGTGTCTCTGGAGTAGTTTTATAAGATTTGACTGCGTTGTGCTGATGTCGCTCAAGAGTTCTTGAATCAATTGTTTTTAATTTCAGCTTGTTCGTTATTTTCGAGTGACACTATGTAAAAAGTTTTACGGTTTCTTACAGAGAGCAAATCAACTTTGTCTGCTGTTTCACAAAATTTATGTTAATATAGTATTAGATAAAAGGATAACATTGCTAATTTTCACCCCAGTAATCAATAATAAGTATGATGTTGTACGAAAAACCATTAATTGCTTGAAAAATTAATATACTATATTTATACTATGAAAGTGCTTACTCGGAGACTCAAACGCTTGTCCACATGTAAGGCATCCAATCCCGGGATCTCGTTCAATTTTCTGATCCCGAAATTCTGGGATTGAGAAATTTTGAGCAAAACCCGAAAATTTACATGAAATTGGCAAATTCAAGATTTAAAATTCTTCGGTGAGCTAAAAAAAAGAAAACGAGGTTCTGTGACAATCGGGGAAAAAGTATAGCGAATTGAGGATTTCAAATTCCTCGGTGAGAAAATCTCAATCCCGGGATCCCGGAATTCAAAATTAATCAATCCCGAAATCCCGGGATTGGAAAAAGGCTCCGGAATTGGATACCCTATCCACATGGTTATGCGGACAAGCATTTGGGAAATTGGGCCAAATCACAATAGTTTCTTTTTAAAATATATAGTTGGTAGAATTGATATTTACTTGGCAGAACTCTATTATAATAAGTCATATTTTAAAAGAAATTTATTATTACAAGAATTAAACGAGACACAAAATTTTGAAAAACGAATATTTTTTGATTTATCGGTTTTAGAACTTAAGAGATTTTTTAATGATCAGCAAATGTTGAAGTGCTTAAAATAATAATGTAAGTAATGTTTTGTATTTTATTAACGTTCTTTGAAAAATAAACGTTCGGCAAATGAGTGACAAGCAGTTTCATAGCATAAATAGTGAGTCTACGTGCTTAACATTTCTTTTTATTTGAATAATATTTAATTGAAAAAAATAGTAAAATTAATAAATTAACTACTTTTTCGGTGTTTTTGAAAACATTCAACCTACATAAAATGTAAAATATTCACAGATTAAAGTTTAATACATAACTGTTGAAAATAAAGCTTACTGTGCTTTCGAAACGTCAGATGATTGCCGATAACTAATACATAAAATATTCTCGTGAAATTATATACACATTTTGTACCTATTTTGACAGAATTCGGAGAATACAATTAGAATAGTTCAGAATCTATGGCTTCGTTTTGTAATATAGTTTGGCAAATAATTCTCTTTTCTCAAAACAATGAAAGTTATATTTACTCGTATCTCACAGACTGCTTGATGTTTTCTGAACAGAATATATTGGAAGCGATTTTCCTGAATGTTCCTTTCCGGTTCAGCCAATCGCAGATGGCAAACAGTAGTGAGTTCGATAAATATCATCCGATAACCATTATTCCTAGAAACAAAAGTACGCTACATCCTACGAAAATATTTGCGACTCGACTCTACTATCTCATTTCAAAGTCGACAACTCTTGGCTACATTAATACTGCCGTCACTTGAAAACAATTACATCATTATTATCAAACTAAAACTTTATTTTCAACATTTGTTGAATAAATTGCGGTGAATGTTTTATTTCGTTTGATGACTATTTAACAGCAAAAAGAATAATGCTAATAATAAAAAGGTTACAACTAAAATTACAAGTTAATAGCCGAATATTTTGGTCATAACAAAATTAGGAAAACAGAAAATCCATATTTTGTATTTTATTATTTAATTTTAAAATGGCGTAAACCAAGGGTCGGCAACCTTTTGTTGTAAAAGTGCCAAATATTTTTCGTGGGGTTAGTGCGGACCGCACTTGGGTCATATGTCATTATACTGTAATGACATGGGTAGAGAAATATTTTAATCTAGAGAACCTTGCGGGCAGCACCACGACGCCTCGCGAGCCGCAGATTGCCGACCCCTGACGTAAACTATCATTTTATTGGTGGAAAGAAATTATTTTATCAAAAGATGAAACAGTCTCATTCCACAATTTTATGGTATTATTAAAAACCGTTTAGCTCAACTGGTAAAAAATTAACCTAAAATTTTGATTCGCTGAGAAAAACTGGTCTAGTAATGTGAATGGAAATAATATTGAGAAGATACTGTGAACTAACTGGTGGTAGCACTGGTAATCACTTAATGTCCCAATGTCTCATTCTCAGGGTCCCAAATAAGTTACTGAGTTGATAGTTTAAACACCTAATGTGTAAGTGTTCTTCAATTATTAATGACTTTGCCCGAGGAAGTTGATACTTTTATTTGATTAATTTTTTTTTTGCTAATAAACATACACACCAGAATTATTTAGACTCGCGATTCATGAAGAGATCTTGAGGCAAATCTCCTTGAAAATATAATGAATTATAATATTGCCAAAACTATTGTAGATTTACCCGCAACCTTACGTTCATAAGTTTTTCTGAAAATAACATTTCAAAATAATTTTTAGAGCATTGCTTTTTGCGAAAATCATATGAGTCATAAAATATTTATACAATGCTCACCTTCTTTCAAAATCTACAACTGTTTTAAACTATCACCAATTGTTATTAACGATATAAACTCAAGATAATTTGATCATAAAAACTAACGAAAATGCTTAAGAACTACCTCCAGACTCCATAATTTTCTATGTAACACGAGAGAGCAGCCTTTATCAGGTTAGTGGCAAAGAGAACTTTTATTTTTCATATATGATAAGTGTATCCTCGTGTAAATATTTTTGCTGTGAATTCATTCAGTTGCACTATTTAATCTAAACTAGCTGTAATCCCGTTGACCTAAACGGGGGCATTTTTGTTGCATTTTTAAGTAGTCAGAAAATTTAGCGGCGTGAAAAATAAATTTTAAATTGTAAATAATATAATTTTTAGAATATTTGAAATCTTTAAGTTTGCTAACAAACATATTTCGTAGAAGAAAAAATAGATCTCGGGATATATATCGACACCCCTACTCTATTTTAATTGTAAAAAATATAATTTTTAGAATAATTTAAATGTTAAAGTTTGCTAACAAATATATTTCGTAGAATAAGAAATAGATCTCGGGACATATATCAACACCCCTGCACTATTTAATTGGAAATAATATAATTTTTAGAAGAATTAAAATATTTAAGTTGGCTAACAACTATTTTTCGTAGTAGCAGAAATAGACCTGGTAAATCATTCAATTTTTGGAATAATGTTTAAGTTTGCTAACAATCATTTCCCGTAGTAGCAGAAATTTCGTAAACTATTTAATTTTTGGAATAATGTTCAAGTTTGCTAACAATCATTTTTCGTAGTAGCAAAAATAGACCTCGTAAATTACTTAATTTTTGGAATAATGTTTAAATTTGCTAACAATCATTTTTCGTAGTAGCAGAAATTTCGTAAATTATTGAATTTTTGGAATAATGTTTAAGTTTGCTAACAACCATTTTTCGCAGTAGCAAACTTTTTAAACTTTTTAATTGTGATTATTTTATCGAATATTAATATATAGATATTTATTTTTTGAAAAACTTATCACGCTTATCAATCGGATTTTATTATTTTCATACGATCAAGATGTACTGTGCTTACAAAAAAAAATATAAACCCAAAAAAAACGCTCAAGGTTAGACTCGAACCATCGACCTACAGCTTACCAATCTAGCGCTTTACCTTTCGGGTGCATTGGAATTAAGGAACGTGCAAAAATTAGGATATATATGCTGTGTTTCAAATAAAAAACAAAAGTTTTCAAATTCGAGCGCAATTCAATATATATAATGTAATTTCATCGCGTCTGACAGTTGTACGTTAATCCCAGAGGTAACGATCTCAACTCAAATCCAAAGACCGTGTTTCGAATCCAGCCCTAGGTGCTTTTTTTTATGAGAATTCAATTTTTCAGCGATTTGATTGGTTTCGTCAAATAACAGTGTGTTGGAAAAATATGACTTTAGTATGAATAAAAAAATGGCGACAGCGGGCCTGGGGAAGAAGAGGGGGAGGGGCAGGGGGAGGGGAAATCGGGGACATCCTTCATACATTCATACAAACAAACAAACGGACGGACCTTATCGACTATTAATATATAGATTTATAATTACAAAAGTCTAAATACAAAAAATAAATGGATATTTCAACTGTTTTAGAAAAAAGTTACAAAGAGGTCAAAAATAACAAAATAATTTAAATATTTCACACAATCACCGCTCAACTTTTTTATAATATGAAGTTTCCGCTAGCACCGGTAGTTTATGGTAGAAAGATTTATGCTTGGTTATATAGAAGGACCTCAAACAATGGATAAAGCAACAAAGACAGTAATGATGGCTCTAGAAAAGGAAATAAGCTCTGTCTTGAATGAAGTAGTATTAAAGATATTTCCCATCGAAAACATTTTAATTAAGCGTGACCGGTTAGGAAAGCTTTCCCATTCAATGTGATGTGCTATTTAGAGCTTTGATTCAAATTTAATTTTGTCTTGTAATACCGTAAATCTATTTTTTGAATTTATCTTTTAATTCTCATCAAAATGAATTTATTACTATATCGGAAATGATACCGATTCATATTATTCTAGAAAATTTATGCCATTTTTTAATAAAATATAATACTTTGAACTGTAGACTATGTTTACTTATCGGAATGTATACATATTGTTAAGTCGTTGACCTAAACAAAATTCTCTTTATTTGTGCCTGTTTCACCTTGTGGCACCTTTATGTCTTCAACGTATGAACTCTAACTGACAGTTAGGAAATAAGTGTAATCGGTAATGTAAAGAAATATAAGAAAATAATATTAGATTATATGAAAAACTTCAAATTAATAATACTGAGATGTCATGGCAGAAAGCAAAGCGAAGTATTAGAGTAGTCATATTCTACACGTAGATAATGGATATTCTCAAAAAAAGAAAAGAAAAGAAAATCGAAAATCTTTGATAGTGTTATAAATGATAAGCATGTATAATATGCCAATACCTCAAAGTCAGAGACAATATTTGGCGGCAACGTCATGTTATTTGGTCAATTAAATGGGAAAACATCACCGAAAAAGTCTGTTCGCAATTCTTCGCTGTGACACATTTTTCCTATTAAGAAGTTATTGTTGAGAGACATTAAAAGATGTGGGGCACACTGTTTTGGTTCGTCATGCAAACATTTTTTTAGCAAGCCAAGGAAACACTGCCGATTTAGTACAATTGTGAACGGACTGGGTCCCTCTTTGAAAAAAATCGCAAAAAAGACGCCTGCCTAAAAATTGTCAAACAAATAATACATGTTATTAGGATATTTTAATATATTTTATTATATTTAGTGGGCTTATACATTTTATGTTTTTCTCATCTTCACAAGAATATGAGTAGAGCATCAATATAAAAAAAACATTTTTTTATTATTGATTAAGTATTTAAAACATATATTAAAAAAGAACTGCTTATACAATATTACTGATGTCAAAATTTTAAAAGCAATATTATTTTCTGTAATGCATCCCCATTATTTAATTGACTAAGTTTTTTATCTGTCACTCTCAATGTGGCCTCGTAATGGAGTTATCTCAACAGACGTTTTTTTATGAGAACTGCATGTTCCTCAGTTGCTCAGTTTTTTTCAAATAGAGTTGGGATAGAAAGGATAGGACAAGAAGAGGACTATAATTAAGTATTTCGACTGAGGGTGCTTGATGGAAGAGGACTTGTAGTTGGCTTATCACTCTCTCTTCACTCTGTTATTTAAGCATTGGAGTTGCGTGGAAAAATGCTTTTCGATCCCGTGAGGTCCAACATGGAAGCCATCGACGTTGACCACCGTGTCCATAGTCCCGGGTAAGTTAAAATACTTCTTGAATTAAAAAGGACAATGAAATTTTTACTATCGTAGTTTGAGCGAGACAAAGAAAAATTAATGTCAACGAAGCCTTTTCAAGAAAATTATATGAAGCATATATTTTGATTTGATTTTTTCCTGCGACCGATTCACAATAAAATTTCCTCATAATGGTGTAAAACGGCTTATTTTTTTTTGTATAAGTTGAAAAGAACGTGCACGGTGAATTGAATAAACATTTTGTAAAAGTGATACAAAATTTATAGTTTATAGTTATGTTGCTGCTTAAGATTATTACCAGTATTATTAATCAGCATTTGGCCACTTTTATCTGATGCTATCTTGGATCTGAGCATTACTGGATACAATATTTTTGACAGAAAATTCATTATTATTTCATTATTTACCTACATATAACATACTTTTTAAATAAACCATTAGAAGTATTAATATGCACTTTTCCATTTTTTTTTCAAAAGTGCAGTTGCATACTAACTTTAAGTATAATATATAATTTATTATTTCCAGGTTGAACAATCAAAATACTATTAATTTCAATTGTATAAGTATAACACACCACCAGCAATGTTATAAGTCCACGTAATACAGCTAAACCTTTAATTTCCAAACCACAGATTCAAACTCTCTTACTTACCTTAATGGCCATTTAAATATCGTTAAAATACTAATTTTAAGTTACGACTGGCTTAAACATAAAGTTCTTGATTATGTGGTCCCACTGAATATCCGATTCATAATGTGAACCTTCCTTACTGGCTCGTATTTTATATATTATGGGTCGCATCAATAGTCATAACACTTAATTTGTTTAAATGCTTTCGGTGAAATCAGTAATACACATTTGATCTGTAGTTAAAAATGTTAAAAAAATATTATTCAGTTATTGAAATTAAGTATGTTGTATTATGCACTGAAACCAAATTTTCTTGGTAAATGATTTACAAAATATCTGCATAAATCGAAGGTTGACTGTAAATTGAAAGAAAGTTTAGTATACACACAGCTATGTTCGTATATATGTATATAGAGTATTCTCTGGTTAAAAAAAATAATCAATCAGACAGAAGTAAATTGTTTCCAATATATTCGACGGTAACTTTATGGATATTCGTGGTTATTATCAAATTTTAATTTCTTACTTTGTTATCCCACTTGTTGTGAAACTTTTTGCGACATTTTTGTTAAAAACCATCTTCATTTGTCAAGGTCAAAATTATACATAATTTAGTCGTCGTCAGAAGCCGAAAGAGCTATATATTTAATTAAAAAAATGGAAATAAAAACATTGTTATTTTGATTTTATTATAATGGAGTTTTACCTAGTCAAAGTTGATTTAATCTTAATATTATATGCACGTGTTGGCATTGTGGACGGAGGTCACAGGTTCAAATTCCAGTATAGACAGATTTTATATATTGATTTTTCAATCAATTTACGGTTTTCTGCCCGAAGGCATGGGTGTATGTGATGTATTGAATTCCATCCAACCATACTATCCTAAAACGGGCGTAGCAATAGCGATTAGCTAACCGCTGGTCTTTTTATCCCTACCCTCTTTAAAACAAAGAGGTTGAGAAACTTAGTAAAAAACTGTTCTTGTAGAAAAAAGACTGTTGAGATATTTCCATAAGGAGGCCAAATGCTCCACATTGGGAGCGGACATGGATTAAAAAAATAAAATAAGTGGTAAATTTTAAAAACAGGTTTTTTGTAACTACTCATTGATTAATATACTTACTTTATGGCAGGAAACGAATAAATTGAAGTTTTATGGCACTAAAATCTTTTTTTTTAAACTATTCAATAGACATTGAATACCGAATTTAGGGCTGAAATAAATGAAATAAAGGAGTATTTATTATATGATTTTTTGGAAGCCCATAAAGTCTATCTAGCACACCGTGTCATTTTTTTTCGATTTTTTCATACGTTCTATTTCTTTTTTCAATCTTAATACGACCAAATTATAATTAATTTTATCTGAATTGATTTCAGTTCACACATTTCAGATAAATTATTTTTAAAATTACTGTATGTATGTTTCTTCACAATAGTAAAACAAACTCATATTATATAGTCAAAATATCTGATATTAGAGTTATATCAGCCTCTATGGCAAGGTTTTATAAATTCAGGTAGTAAACAATTACGAAGACAATATTTTATACCTTTATTCAAATAGACCATTTCATTTAAATCAAATAAGATTTATGTCGTAATAGTAAGTAAGTAATTAAACACAATATAATCAGTATTTTTAGATTTATCAACACAGGACAACAACAAAAAAAACCTAAATTGTAACTACCACATCTAATTTTACAATCTACATAATGATATTCTATTGGATACACTTTACTTATATTTTAAGAATGAACATGGAAAACGTTAAAATTCATCGAATTTATTTCGTTATATGTTAAACGTGATGAAAGAACTGTAATTTGTTTTTAAATTTACACATAAATTTTAACACAATATAAAGACAAAGAAATTCTAAATTAAAGAAAATATAATTTAAAATTTCGACTGAAGGTGCTTGATGGAAATTCAATGTTAATTTAGAATTATTTTCATTTTGTACACTTCCATAAAATTCTTAGTCGAACACGACCCGGGTTTCGCCGTGCATTCGCGCACTGATTAGTACTCGAAGATGCTAAGAGGCGAAACCCGGGTCGTGTTCAACCAAGAATTTTATGGAACTGTACAAAATGAAAATAATTCTAAATTAAACAAAATATGCTAGAATGTAAATGATAATTGAAATATTGATTAGTGTCAAATTTCCGATTGGTAATGCGTACGATGAGTGAAACCGGTTTTGATCCTATGTAATAAATAATTTGTAATCAGTATAAATAGTTTTTTTATTATTATTTTTTAAGCTCTTAATTCAAATTTTAGTGAAAACAGTGAACAGTTATATTCCCCTGGAATGAAACATTATCTCTCAAAACATTCCTTGGGTACCTTAGGGTACTAAATCAATTTTATAACGTTCATAATTTTAATAGGTGATATCAGAGACGTTATAAAGGGGTCTAGCGCTGAAGTATTAACATTAGTCAAAATTACTGCGGCTGGCCGCATATATGATATTATTATACAGCCAAAGTAATGTGGATTTATGTTCACTCCTGGCCATTTTTGGAAGTACGTCTCAGGATTTTTTTAGTGATTTTTCAGTACATAAAAGCTTGTTCAGTGAAAAAATGTTCGGGGTGTTCGTACAAAATTAAAATCATACCGAAACGATGCAGTTAAATACACAGTTTGATTATATTTACAGCTAAATCATGCACAAAACCAACCGAAAATAAATAACGACTTCTATTTTCAATCAAACATCTCATTAATTAGGAATAATTGAATTTTAATAATATGTAAATGAAGTTGGCCTGATTCAGCGGTCCAGCAGCTAGCTGTCGGATATTTTGTACTCGCTTGTCGGGATTGGCTACGCTATAAAACTAAGTTAACAAACTAACTCCATTCTGTCGGAAAATTGCTGCAGTAAATATATTTTAGCTTCAAAATGCATATGCATAGCAATAATTCAAATAAATTAGGTGGCTTTATGATTCATCTCCATGAATTCATACAACATAATATTATTATAAATCCAACATAAGATTTTTATGCTATAAACAAAACTTTTCACTAAAAACGTTAGTTTAGTCAAACAGTATTACGATATTAAATATCGAGCTTTAACCCAATTAAAAATGATTTAGACAGTAATATTCGCATATGTCACTGTTTATAATAATACGAGAAAAATGAATAATATTTTGTATCACTTTTAAGGTGTTCACTGTCAATACTTGGTGGAATGGCATTATAATAAAAATAATAAACCATTTTTAGTACTTTTTCCACATAAAATTTATTAGATCAGTTTATTATATTATATCCGTTTCATTAATCTAATTCTAACCTATGTTAACTGCTCTTCTATATTATTTATATGTTTTTCAAAATTTATTCCTTTTGTAAGAATTGATATGGTTTTTAAAAATGTCTTTTTCAGAATCTTCATTACTGCCGATTTTGTTGAAGTACATCATTGCTTGGAAACGGGAAAAACACCAAATCATCATTAGGATATTTACTTTAGTAATGTAGTGTTTCACTTTGTGTAAAAATTTCCCAAATTTTAATTGTGTTTATAATTGATATCGTTTGCCACTTAGATTTATTATTCTTTGATGATGAGTTTTTAATTGTTATGGGTGTTAAGCATTTTAATTTTGTGTAATTATAATGTAATTTGCTAATCCTTTAAATTGTTAATAGTTGCTTACACCTTTTTATTTCAATTTAAATTTGTATAAATATCACTGTTTTTGTATTTTTCTTATCAGTTGATAATGCTCGCGATGAGCGAAACCGGTCCTGATCTAATAAATTTTATGTGGAAAAAGTACTAAAAATGGTTTATTATTTTTATTAATATTTTGTATGCCTAAATTGAGCGCATAAACATAAAATTAAAAATACCAAAAAAACTTAATTTTGTTGAATTGAAAACATTTAGATGAAATCTTATTTATATTTAGATCTGCTTTAGCATAAAAGCAAAACAAGAATCAAAATTGACTTTCGTTAATGTAGGTATTTAATACACATTCTTTGATTTTTTTTAAATGAAAGGTTGTTTGGGTTAATTCATAGCAGTCTTAAGTTCCAAGCAGTGTCGTAGAAAAAAACAGCAAAAAAGACCGGGCCGTTAAATCCCAGCCGCTCCTAACAAATCGTATGGCGGTTATACGTAGATCAACTCTAAATTCCAATTTATGAGCTTATTTTTCGTTGAATATAACATGTATGTTTGGATATTCTGTGATTCTTTGGTGTTATTAATTTACAATTTACGATACATCGGAAGGGTCATATATGCAAATTAAGTAATGGTTGTAAGAAATAAGCGAATGGCAAGAAATGCGATGTGTGGTAAAACAAATAAAATTTAACGTTCCACTATTAAATATCACAGTTATATAAAATATTGATTATAAATAACATAAAACAACAGTAACAAGCGGAATCCATATTATATTATATATTCGATTTTGACGCCTATTGTGATATTATGAAATAAATGCTGCGTCTTATCATATAAAAATGGCAATATACCAAGTAAATAATGATTTAATCAATAATAATATTTAGAAAATAATGAAGTGAAATGTGCTACCCTAGTTTGACTTACCGATTTTTGATTACTGATATGACTTGAGAAATCCTATGGAAAGATTGAGTAACGAACCAGTGTTCACAAATAAAATTTGAAAATGTGTTTTTTTCTTATTTTGAAAAATATGTAATTGAAAATATATATAATTACAATATAAATATGTATTTCCTACAACATATCAGAAAAAAATGGCTTCATAATGATGTGATGTTACTTTGAAAATTATGACGCCGGCCCGCTTATCTGAAAAAAGTACCTGTTTTCAGCTCCATAGCATGGCTTTCACTATAGCTTTCACTGGGGCTTTGGTGAATTGCATCTAGGCAATCCAGTCCCTAGCCAAAATGTTGATCCCAGGATTTGGGGATTACGATTTTGTGATCCCGGGACTTTTTCCAAAATTAGGTTTCTTTTTATTTTGCTTTGTATAAATATTAATAAAATATTATGTGTTTGACACATAATATTTTCATCATCATTCATAATTTTTTATGAAATAAATTTTGATAAGGCTTGTACATATGTAAACAAAAAAAATTTAAACATTCAAAATTACTACACGAAATCTAATATTATTTCAATAATATGACTGAAATAATTAATACCAGAGTATTTCGTCATTTATAGTCTAGGTCTCATTTTTTTACAAAGAACTAATGAAATATATATATCATACTGGTTATAACAGGAGCTTACTGGAGTAATTTTTTGTTGACACGTCTAATTTTTTTATTGCTTTACCTCCGTGGTCTGAATTATTTAAACTTTATAAAAAATATAAAATTTAGGTACCTATTTAGAAAAATTGAACAATCAATAACTGGTTACACAGGCTTTTGACAGATGATAATAAACATTACAATAAAAATAATAAAACATTTTTAGTACTTTTTCCACATAAAATTTATTAGATCAGGACCGGTTTCGCTCATGATGAGCATAAGTTGACAATGCTCATCATGAGCGAAACCGGTCCTGATCTGATAAAGTTTATGTGGAAAAAGTATTAAAAATGTTTTATTATTTTTATTATAATGCCATTCCACCAAGTATTGACAGTGAACACCTTAAAAGTGAAACATTACAATGTATAAAAGTTCCTCATAACGCAAATCAAAAATTACATGACAAAAGGTTTGCAATTAAGTGAATACAATAGAATCTCGAAGTGCAATTATATTTAACCCATTTAAAAAGAATCAATGACTATTGCAAAATGCAGTCGGCATGAATGGTTCAAAATAAGAAACAATTCATGCTAATAAATACAGTTCTGTAGCAAACTACATTCAATTCCAGTATGCAAGAATATATAATTCTAGAATTTAATATTTTTGGCATCTATTTAAATGTTATTATTAATTACCATAAATGAGCATTGCTTTTTATTTTTTTTTGCCGCAGAATTTCTTTAAAGTGAAAAAATATTTTTTAATCGGGCATTGTCTTTTGTCGCAGAAACGAAAAGTGATTTATTTTGTGTGAGAGTTTGAAGATTCTGTTTTAAAAAGGAAATCAGTCCCGAAACATTCGGGATGATGTTTTCTTATCACGAGATTCAAATGTTTCGAAAACTGTACAGGATCCCGGGATTGGATTCCTTGATTGCATTTCAAATGATATGAGCCTTGAGCAGATTTCGATTTTAAAAACTATTATACCTAAAAAAAATTAAAATCGAATGAAGGGATTTACGATTTGACTATATTATGATAGATAAAAAGAAACATGTTTTTTATTTATTGTTTTTTCTTTATAATTGACTCTTATACATATTAGCTGATTTCACTTAAACGACGTTAGTTTCCGTGACGTATCTCATCGGTTTGAGTCCTGGTACGAACAGTCTATTTTTTCAATCGGCTTATAAATTTCTGTTCAAAGGCATGGATGTTTGCGATGCCTCAAAAGTCCTTCCACACCTCAAATAATAAATACCAGAGCGTAGCAAAAGCGATTACAACCAGTTTTATCCTTTCTATTCATACTCACGTCGAAAAAAAGAGTGGTTGAGCAACTGAGTAACAAGCACTTCTTGTAGAAAAATGTGTGTTAAGATGCCATCATTGAAAAGTTTTATGCTTTACACTGAGAGCAGACCTGGATTAAAAAAAAAAAAAAATCATATGAATTATGTAATAGTGAAAGAAATATTATAAAAACACTATATTCATTAATTTCAAACACTGTTTGCTGATAGTTTACATTGCAACAAAAAATTAAAAATAAGAAACTGATATGAATTAAATTGAGACAGTTTAAAATCAACATCAAATCGTTTGAAATTTTCAAATATTTCCAACACAATATATGTACAAATAATTGAAAATTTCACGGGGAGCGTCAAAAAATACATGCTTGTGAAAGCCACAATTCCATTAAAGTTGTAGCAATCGAGTTACTTTGATTTTATTGTTATTATTGCGACAACTTCCTCCCACTATGGGATAATCAAGCTCTAGATAAAGTATTTTTATATTTAGTTTTTATAGAATTATATTGGCCATTTGTGAATAATAAAACATTACAATTTAATATATTGTCTAGAAAATCTTTCCATATTATGACTTAAGTTTTGGTATTATTTTAAATTTCTTAATTTCGTCAAAGCGCCAGAAAAAGAATAATTTGCAAGAATTTAACAATACATAAATATTATGTAGAACACTGAGGAAATTGTGAGAGTGTCTGCAATTTGTACGGTTAGAATTATTTTGTATAGAAAAATATAATTTTCAGACGTTGCAATTAGGGTATCCAATCCCGGAGCCTTTTTCCAATCCCGGGATTTTGGGATTGATCAATTTTCAATCCCGGGATTGGAATTAGCTCACCGAGGAATTTGAAATCCTCAATTCACCATACCTTTTTCCCAGACTGTCTCAGAAACTCGATTTTCTTTTAGCTCACCTACGAATTTGAAATCCTCAATTTACCAATTTCGTATCAATTTTCAGGATTTGCTCAAAATTTCTCAATCCCGACCATGTCAATCCCGGGATTTCGGGATCAGAAAATTGAACGGGATATATCTGTTTGCTATGCAATTTTGGGTGTCGCGTTATTTTTATTGATTAATACTCGTCTTCTCTACACGACAAAGCACTTAGCCCTTTCTTGTAGACTATGCGTGGTGATTGATTTGAATAGGTGTCGCAATATACAGCTTATAATGATTTTTTATCAAACGGAATCTGGCAAATGTCTAGACATGTTTTACCGACTGCTAGAGATTAGTTGAACACGAATCTAGGACACCAGTCAAATAATTGTTACAACTAACAATTTTTTGCTGTATTTTTGAAGCATTTTTTTTGTGTGCAATTTATAAATTGTACAGAACATGCTAATTTATAAAAAAACAAATTCAAAAGTCTGTGTCAATGATTGAATCCCTTAATCTAGAATCAATCAATAAAACAAGTTAAATTGATTATGCCTTTATTTATTTCATCGTGACTATCATGGCTTTTTCTCTTGGTGCCGTCTTATATGGATTGATGCTGATCCATTCGTGACAAAAGTGATAGTTATAAGATCTTTTGGATCATTAGATCCTTTTACAATGTCAAAATTGTTGATCCGATCGGAACAGTAAATCTTAATTGAGGAGCAAACATTCAAAAAGTGTTTTGTCACAAATTTTGAAAAATGGCGTTTTATATCAATTCTGATAGCCCATAATAAAACCTATGAATGGAAATCAAAATTAGTGTTCAAAAAGTTTTTTTTTCATATTAAAGTTAAATCATAAAGTTGACACATTCATACAAACCGTCACTTTTGCAACACTTAAATCATCATTTTCCCAGCTTTGTATTTGTGTGACAAAACACTTTTTGAATGTTTGCTCCTCAATTGTAGCCAGACTTAGCCTTACCTCAAAAGCTTAAGTCTCGTAAAAGTACATAGTTTTAACTTCCAGAATTTGACATCGAAGAAAATATGAGTAACGCGTTATAAAACATCTGAATTTCGCTTATATGCGGATTTCAATTTATTTATTTTTTATTTACTGTTACGAAGTTTTTTCAAACCATTTTTAATATAAATCTTTACTCTCAGAATCGACTCTTGCAGGGTTATTTATTTACATGGCTATCTAGAGCTACTTTAAGAAGTCCACTAATTTTCATTTTTTGTTGTAAATTATTCGATCAATCGTGTGCTTAAAAAAACATATTTCAGGATTATAATATTGTATGTTTTGGTAACGGATAGGCTAGGGTTTGAAGACCCTGTCGAAAAAATGTAAATTGCCAGCCTGGATACATATTTCAATGCAGCGCAGAACAGAAGAGCTTGGCGTGCGTCCAATTCGCGATGTATCCACGCGGGATGGCATTTGCGTGAACGGGCCTGGCGAACTAGCTGCCCATATCTACTGATACTTTTCAGGGGCTGCAATCAGACTAGGCATCCGCTGTGACCGCAATAAAAAATATTAAACATTATACCAGCCGACAAGTATGAGCCCCGATATTTTAACTGTTTATTGGATATATGCATAAAGATCTTTCCGCTTCAAGGTGACGGGCTTGTAGTGCTAAAGAAGTGTAAACGGGTTTCATTGTGTTTTTACCGGGGCTGAAGAGTCGTGAAAAAAATGACGACTCCGACTCCAAAGATTTTTTTCAATAATTTCATTTAAACTTTTATACATATATGTGTTCCGTCAGATCATTTTTAGTCAGCCAAGCATGCAATGTCAACACTATGGACTATTGTGGTTTGAATAGAAATGATTCATTTTTTTAAGTGGGTCTGAGTCGCTCGTTTTTGATAACCCCCGACTCCGGGAAAAACACCGCTACTCCACGACTCCGACTTCAACTCCAACTCTGACTCCACAGCCCTGGTTTTAACATTAAAATCTTTAGCCTTTCGGTAAAATCTACGATCAAAACATTCCATGACTAAGCAATTCAACATTTAATTTCAAATATAAGTGCATTTATGCTTGTTATAAAGTACTCAAAAAAAAGTCCCCGCCAAACCTTTTGGGTACCGCAGAAAAAGGTACGTCTGTATCTAGCACGCCGGCTATAATTTGCAAAAAAAATCGATGTTTTTTTTTTATTTCATGTTTAAAATCACCAATTGTTTTTTAGCGTGTCAAAAAAAGCTTGGTTTTCTTGAACATACATATCAGGATTTTAAAATTTCTCTTTACGTCAGGGTTGTCGCAACTTATTACACTACCAAATTATTAGTACTAACAAGATATCTCGTATCTGGCAGTGATTGGGTTAATAATCTTAAAATATATTGAAATCTGTGTGATTATTCACTTTCAAGATGTTCACTGTTAATTCTTGGTGAAAAGGTATTAAAGGTATTAAAATATTTTTTTTGTACTAATAGTATAATACATTAAATAAGGTTACTCATAGCGGACATTCACGTGAAATTAGTTTGAAGAAGTGTTTGATTTTTTTATTATTACACTATTATGTTATTACTGAACTTCTACACTTACTGATAGTTATTAAATGATATTTGAAGTAAGATTTTTACTTTATCAATCTAGTTTAGACGACGCTCAAGAAATTGCAAATTTGGCATTTGAATAGTCCGATTGTTTTTGTAATATGTACCTACATAGATACCAAGAAACTGAGGCCATTGTGTTCAGGCGCCTGCCGATAGATGGCAATGCTTCAAGACGACGCCAAAATACGTAACGCTCTATGTGAATGTGTGCAAATTACGGTTTGCGTCTCAGCTTTTGGCAAATCAAAAGAACATTTTTTAGATACCACAAATAAAAAATATAACATTGTATGCTTGTTACCTTCATGCAAATAGATTTATTTCGAACGTAAATTTTTATCTCTATTATTATAAAACCCATATGTATATTTTCTCATATCACTGATTTTTAGAAATGGTTATTGAAAATGATCTTTAGCAATAGTCGAAACGGTATGTATTATCAATTTTTTGCTATCGACTAATACAAATTTCTTTTTAATTTTTTAAATAAACGAAGCTTTCATTAAGTTACAAAGTTATTGTGAGGATATTTTCCATAAAAGGTTAGAATTTATGACGTTTATTCGTACAATTTACCTATGTACCATACATTTTCATCTATACCACCTATTAAGTCTTAAAAATTTTACAATGACCACAAATATATTACATAAAATTATGAAGCATTAAAACCGATTAAAAAGATAAAAATATTTTTAAATGTAGGATGGTTTCCTTTTGTGCGGTTAAATAAATAATTGCTTTGAAAAAAAACCATAAAAAAATATTTTCTCGCTTTGACAGCAAGCAGTGGGGAAATTTATATTTTGAAAAGGGTTTTATCCCAAAACAATCCATTATATATTAATGTATAAGTGTGTGAGCAAATAATATGTACATATATTCATACCGGTAGCAATCTAAAGTATATATTACAACATTTAATCCGTGTTTATATTGTACGTAAAATTCGCAAAACACACACTTAGTCAAAATCGAATTGCGAATAAGCAGGGATGTATGAATACACATAGAGTGAACTGAACACACTTCTTAAATGTCCATTTTACGCCCTTGTGGCAAGACTGCATAAAATGTATTGTATATACACACAGCATAGATGACAAACATTTAAAAAGTTATGTCCGTATGGTCTACTTTTTAATTGTACTATTTGAGCTATCAAGAAATACATAATTATAGTTTTCTTGTACACGAGTTAAATGGGTGAGATTTATAAACACAAAGCAGATTTAATTTAAGATTTAGACTGGAGGTGCTTGGTGGAATTTCAATATTAAATTTGAATCGTTCAAATTATGTTCATTCACACAAGTTTTGTCACTAACGAGCCGGGATTCGCCATTCGGCATCTTCAGACTAAGCCCGGGTCGTTAGTGACAAAACTTGTGTGAATGTACATAATTTGAACGATTCAAATATAGCGAAGCAGATTGCTTTGTGACATCTAGTAAAAAATAAGTTAATAGATACTTGAATATGGTGTTTTGCTACTTCTACATACTGTAGGGGTCGATCACAAAACTATTGATCGATCTATCATAGTGTGAGTGTACGTAATATAACTGTTTATGTTGTAAAAAAATATCGTTTTTACAATCAAAACAATCGTATGAAAGCATGTACATATTCTCAAAGAAAGTAAAATCAAACTCTGTTTGGAATTGATTTTATGATTTTTGATATTGAAACAAAACGCAGTATTTAAAGTGCTAATAGTTTTGACATTCTGAAAATAAATATTAGTTTTAAAACCAGGCTCAATAATACAGATGCTAAAGGTTCGTTGCCAATGCCTGAGCTATATAACGTTGAATGTGGGGTAAATATCCCCCGGGCGTCCATTGTTTTGGGATAAACGGTTTCTAAAAGATACCAGATGTAGATAGCAAATGTTGTTTTTATTTGTATAAAATATTTTGTATATAAGTGTTTTATCGAGCCTTAAATTCAGCAGGGTAAATTTAATGATAATTTTATTATTATTGGCTTAAAATTTGATTCGAATAATATCGCAATTTTATATTCATTTACAATGGATAAGGATTTATAAAATTGGTCTTGGTATTCCATAAAACAATATTTAGTGTTTTAATTTTATGTGTGTTTTGCTTAATGCGACTAAAAGAATAATTTTAATAAGCTTAAAGTCAAGTTCATTTATCATTCACTACTCCAAATTACTAAAACGCAGCATTGGATTATTGCTTTACTCATTGACCTAATGCTAGGAATCTGGGATATATAATAAACAATATTATAACGAAACCTGATGAAAGTTGCTCAATCCGCTCAATGCAAACGATGCCCTAACAAAGAAAGATAATTTTTGTCTCTGTAGGTATGTATCATATGCTAGAAATAGATATACCGGCAAATAATAAATAAATTATAGTTAATTAAAGCTATTGGGTTACAGAAATAACGACTTCTCATGAGGATTTTTAACAAAAATCTATTTACCATACCGGATTCATGATTTTTGTCGCTGTCAAATATATAATATTAAACATATTAAATACATTGCTTATTAGAACAGATAATAGAGAACTGATACTCAACACGTATAACTCATTGAAATAACGATTGGGAAATGGGCTTCGGAAAACCATTTGCAAGAGCTTTCACGCATTTCATAACTTAATGAAAAGGAGAAGAAAAAATCCTTCCATGTACGGAAATTCACAATTTTAATATTGGTAAAAAAACAATATATTATTTTAATTTTTCTAAATTTATTCTTGGTGCCGGAGAAAAAAGAAAAATAAAGTTGATGAATGTATTTAAATATACAGTTAAGCGAAGTATTCTGGTTTTATATTCACGGCTTTAAGTTTCCAAATGGAAGGATATTAGAGTAGTTTCAATTAATTGATGGATTTGTATTCAAACTGCATGAATGCTTGTGTTATTTTATACCGCCACACTTATATACAGGCGATAAGCTGACTACTAGTTATTTCCATACTTCATCATTATTTTCTTTTACTAAACAATGGGAGCGGCTGAACGTCTTACTTACTACAATTTTGCGTAAAAAATGTATACGTTCTACGTTGAGATCGGACATGGTATAAAATCTTGATACAAGAATTATATCTTTCGTGAGATCATATATCATACATACATCAGTAGTTTATTTACATAATACTTAGGCTGGATTGTTTATTGTAATTCGATATTAATTTGATAATATTGAATCAACGAAACGAAAGAACAGATATTTTGGATAAAAGGCTTGCAAATAAAAGCATATTATGAGTATTGCAATAATTCTTGTGTATTGCTTTAATTTTTTATTTCGTTTATAAAAATATGGATGTGTAAAATTATATACTATACAATGCAAAAAAAAACAGTTCTGATTTCATATTGGAAATAACCATTTTTTAATATGTAAAATGCATTCAAACACTTATCTTTAAAAGCAAAACTCATCTTTATTTTACAGTAAAATACTTTTTTGATTGTTAAACATTTCCATAGTATAGTAAATAGTATAATAGTAAGTAAATGCAACTGCTATTTTGATCACATCTCAAAACATAAATATGGTGCGGCCGCGAGACATTTCTATATGATCGCGGATGATCATAATGTGGCCACAGAATAATTTTATGTAATAACCACTGATCTAAAATATGCGTTTCTCTTCTTCTCTGCGTCGAATTCAATTATGATAATAACTAATTAAATAGTATTAAGCGTTGATTCAAACATATTATAAATTAAAATTGGTTAGTAGCAGGAAAAGCCTTTTAAGAAAAAAATAAAAACAATCTGAGCATTCATATATGTATATATTTTTAAAAATATATTTCATTCTATGTATGGTATGTTTGGTAGTGGAGGATCAATTTATATGCTTCGTCAAAGCAGCAATGCACCATTTTATTCTTTTCGTTTCTATTTCACCAAACGTCGACGCAAAATATTAAAAAAAAGTTTTCTTCGAGTGTTAAAAAAATCATTAAAAATTCATAAATAAAATTCCACAAAGAGTAAGCAATTTCCACACAAAATAATGCTAAAAAATCTTTTGATATCAAAATTTCTTGCATAAATTTTCATGAATTAACCATTCAGACCGTTTTCTCGAAACTTTCACAATCTTACATGAAAGGTAAGAAATTTCTCTGGGGACGCTCATGAATATTATAGGACACAAGTTCACTTTTACTCGGGACACCCTGTGGACTATGAATTAGGGTGACACACATTTTAAAAACCCAACAAAATATATTGTACGCGTACTCGTCATCATCATCATGTTCACAGAAATTCAGAATGGGTCTGGAACATCTTCTTTTAAAACACGTACTTCTACCAAGTTTGGCGATTTTTAGGTTTGATTTTTCAAACATAGAGCAGTCAATTATACTATTTTTACAAAATTTTCATGCTTAAAAATACGGTACACATGATCCAACCAACGCAGTATGTGATCCGCGAATTAGATCTTAGACCAGGGGTGGGGAACCTTTTCTTCTCTAAAGGCCGCATTCATTCTTCTGTTTCGACATAAGGCCGCAGTAAGCATTGAAGGAAGGAATTTGAGGAATTTGAAATCCTCAATTCGCTATACTACCTCGTTTTACAAATTTACGAATTCACATAAATGTACAGAGTTGGCCAGAAGGCCGCACCGAAGTGGCCAAAAGGCGGCAGGTTCGACACGTCTGGCTAAGACCATTAATTGATCTGCGTTGGCAGAGTTGCTTTTCGTATAAAACACATCAATGTTAAGTTTTATAATATTTGGTCTTGGGCAGTTTCATGAATACAATGAGAAACTTTCTTAAAAAACTATTAATCGCACTTTTTCATCTAACGAGTTTGGTTCATAAAAATGCTTTAATATTTTAGAATAGTAAAATAATTTACGTGATACACTAGATCTGGTAGGAGAAGAGGTGACCGCGCGTCTGAGCACCAACAATTATAATTGCATTTGTAGGTTTTGGTAGCAAAATGAGAAAGACTTCTTCTGTTTGGTAGGTTATTAGCAACGTATTTGACGTCAACTTAATACATGGAAGACATATACACTTGGGGATAGTTACGAATAATTAATACCCAGCAGAACTCACTTTTATAACGTTTATATTATTTAAAAAAAAATAAGGTAAATTCAATGTAATTTCTGTCGTTAAACATCCAATTGAGTTTGGGTATAGTATGAGGTATATAATAATATACAAATGGAGTATTGTCAACTCAAAGAAGAACAAATTAAGAAATCAGAATAAGATCAAAATCTCCAAAGAAAAACCTGAATCGTAAATAAAATCGAAATTTGCAAAATAACAAAACTTTTTGTACATGTTGTATTGGGGCTAAATCAAAAACTTTTTATTAAATTATAATATGCTTCATATAATGATAAAAAAATATCATGATTGTTTTGTATTAGGGAAAAACATACAATTATTGGCCACTTAAGGATTTTTTCAACTATGTTCTTGATTTGTGGACACGTATCATTAGAAAGGTGAAATAAAAAAATATATCATAAGTTAAATTTCTTATTTATTGATGATAATCAATTATCGAAACATTTAAAAAAATATATTTTTCACTTGCAAAAAAAGTAACCAGAAAAATAAAAAAAGGCAGAAATCTATAATTATTGGCCACTTTTTTCAATTATCGGCCACCAAAAGATACAATTATTGGCCATACCGAAAATTGCAGAAAAAAAATATTAAAATATAAAATAATAACTAATGATGTAATTTTACGTTCCCACATCAATATAAAGCGTAAAATTAAGCGGAAATCGATGGACATAAATTTCAAATGTTAAAAAATCTATGTTATCAATATTTAATAATGCAAGTTCGTCATTATTATTGAAATGCTTCAATTCACCTAATGATGAGTCTGAATAACTGATGTCATATGGTTTAGAAATTTTATAATCAATGTTCTCTCAATTATTCAAAAAAAAATGTTTCGTCATTACTATTATTTTTTTCTGTATTTAATGATATTGCAGATATATTGGTTTTTTTGTCAACTCCTTACAATTGCTTTTTGCGTTTTCGCTTCAATTTGTTTCATCTTTGATTCATTAATCATTATTGATATTATAATGATTATTCATTTGATTATTAAAAGATTTTGTTTTTCCATTACTAATTTTTGATATTCAAACACAATAAGAGGATCAAAAACTGTTCCGCTGGCTGAAAAGGTAAACATAACTGTAGTGTTGCGTGAAAAAAGTTTTAATTATTGGCCATCAAAACCATAATTATTGGCCAAGTGGCCAACATTTATATATGATTGTTGAAAAAATCTGATAAATACATAGGTGATTAATAGTACCCTCAAAATACTATTTTCAAAATAAAATTGAACATTTTACTTATAAGTCACATATTGTATTATTGGCCAGCCAGGCCAATAATAGAAATTCTGCAAAAACATGAAACTAATTATTGGACACCACCATTATAACTTTTTACAAAAAATTATCCAATTCAGTCAGTGAATGATTTATAAATACACTAAAGATAAACTTCTCAAATCAATTTAAAATTTATTTAATGAAAATATAAACGTTAAATTTATCTTTACACGGAAGTCAAATCCTTGTTATTTTTACAACAAATCTCACTTGTTTCACAGCAACGCTTCAACAGTATGTTTAAAATCAGATATAAGGTTATTTGACAATGGTTTAAATGACAGTTATCTGCTATATCAACGGAGGATTACGTAATGATCTTCCTTATTAAGTCAACGAGTGGAAATATTAGTTTCATATCTTACAAAACTAGATTTTATCTGCAAGTGGTCAATAATTAAAGCTGGCCAATAATAGTAGATTTTACCCTATATAGATAGAAAAACATGTGCAACACACTTTGAATCGTGTAGGTATTTTTTAAAAAAAGCTCTAACAGTACACATTTTTGCTTTCCTTTTATTTGCAAAAAAGTGACAAAACATTTACAAATAAAATTAATTTCCAATCTAAATTCAGCGTTCCTCAAAATATTATAATTTATAATGTGTGCCTACCCTATGTTTGTGCTTCTCAAAGTTTCCGACAAAACTCGTTTCTAAATATGCAAATCGAATAATTTAAAAGAGTCTTCACCTAATAAAATCATTAACATAGCAGTTTAAAGTCTTTCCCGAGCACAAAGAGGATGGTAATGTATATGCTTATTCCCTTTCAAGGCCTTGCAAATATTATAATTGTTTTATTTTACAGACACACATAGATGGTTTATAAAACAAAAGAAGAATAGAATTTAAACATTTTTTCATCAATCAAAGTAGGGCTTCGTATGTTTTAGAATATTAAAATGGAGAAAAAACACTATTTTGTATTAACGGTGTGTTGAGCAATGCTATTAAGGCACTTAACATCAAATCAAATAAATAATATATATAAAATATAAAGGATTTTTTTATCGCTTATTAAATACGACTTTTTTACATTTGGTGCGAACATGTTCTTATTTATTTATTTAGTAAAATTTAACGTTACTAAACTCTCTTTTTTATTATAGTAGGTATTAAGAGGGTATTTACAGTTGAGTGGCGTGGAGAAGAGAAAATACTTTTTTTTCGGACGATGATTTTCAATAAAGGGAAACACTTATAGCACAAATAATAAAACTATTCTAGACAATTTGCAATAAGATTGCAAGCTTCATCTTACCCCATCTCTATTACTTCGCTGTTGCTCTGTTCGAAGCATTACTAATGCTTTGCATCGATAAAGTATAAAACAGAAAAGTCAGTTTAGATAACCTAATACCTCTTTAAGACCAATTGAGTAAGCGGTGGGGAGGGTGAACTCGGCCGAATAATAAACAATCTGAACATGACCCACGGGATTTGGTCGAGTGATCCAACGTGTGATTTTAACATGATTCTAAATGATTGAGTAAACGTTAATTGAAGGAGTAAACCGTTTCTAATTTCTCGGGCGAAAAAATACCCCCACCACCTTGAGCACGTCTTCACACACGTTGTTGATGTTTCAGAACAGGTGTTTGATAAATGTTGTTGAATCTAACGAAATGCATATAAAAATTAACTGATTCACTAAAGAATCTTGTATGTGTGTAGACCAGTGGTTCTCAAGTACAATTTTACTGTGGCCACATTATACAGATCATCGTTCATAAGGAAATGTGTAGTGGCCGCACCAAATTTTTGTTTTGAGATCTGAAAAAATAGCAGTTGGATTTACTAAAAATATGGGTGAACTTATAAGTTTATATTCAATAAAAGACATTATTTACAATATCAGTATTTACTATGAAGCTGTTGGTGGCTGCAGCAAAATCCTCTGGTGGGCACACATGAGAGCCACTGGTGTAGACGCTTACTTGGACAATATTTTTGATCGGCCGAATACGCTCGGTTGGTGTAACAGATACTTCAATTATCATTATTTAAGGCACTGCATACTGGGGGTATCCCCTTTTAAGCCACAGTGCCTTAAATAGTGTAGAAATTTGAAAAAATCGATTCTTTTTTTTATATTTTTCTAAAGTTCAGACATTTGAGAGTATGCCATCAAAACTATTTTTCAAAATTTTAATTATTTACCGAGTTACAGCGATTTTGGTGACGCAGCAACTAAGCTGGTCCGACCGGAACAGATCGAAACTCAAAAATTTAAACGCGTTTTTTCCAGTTGACGTACATAATATCTCAAGTTCTACCTAACCGATTTATTTGAAATTTTGTGTGAACCTTCTATATACATCTCTCTATAGCCCATAGCAGATTAAAGTCAAAATTTAAATTTTACTATTTTTTAAAAATTGAAACTGTTAAAAAAACGTAAAAATTCAATTTTTTTTTCAAACGGCTGCCATTTTCTGTTTTTTTTATTATTATTCGAAGTGGGGACTAAAGCGACATTTTTATTAATTAAGAATCCGTTAAAAAATGTTTTTTCAGATGACCAGAAAGGTTGGAATCGTGTACGTCAGGACACCACCTATTTTTTGAACCCTTCCCTTTACCAGCCGATAACTTTTCGAGTTTTGATTTTTTTTTTATATATTTTTAAAATATAAATAAACGAATGGTAAAAAAATGGACGCTAAAAATGTTCTTTGTCTATTTTTTACAGAGCACGAAAAAACATCCAAAATTCGTGCCTCATAGTATTTATAATATATCTAATACATAGTATTTATAATATAAAAAAGTGCAAAATATTTTTTTACGAACGGAAGGTTCGTACAGTGACTATTATTGTATCGTATCCCATTGCAATAAATAAAGTATGAACGATATGATCTCAACGGGGGTGGAACAGAGTACTACAGCAGCTAGCGCCTACACAAAGCGTTCCGTTGCGGAAGACCAAATTGGTAGCCCCAAGAGAATTGACGACGCTCTCATCCAGTTGACTCTCTTACATCAATTTAGTAGCACACGTTCAGTAGCTAAATCATATAGTCTTACGTGATGTCTTAACAACCGCATGCGTATTCTCATTCATGTTTTAGTTAGTGATCGTTTTTTGGAATCAATTTATAAATGTGTGTTCTTAATCATGAATTTTTACAGTGTTTTTTACTTTTTATGCCACCAAATCGATTCGACAGAACAACAGATCACAAAGAGATTATGTACATAGTTATAAATGTCTGAATGTATAAGTATTTGTGTAGACAAATTTATGAATCAATAACTTCTTTAAATAATTGAAGTAGGACGAATAAATAACAACTAGGTAGTTCTCCTTTAATATTACTTTTGTTGTGATACTCCGAAAAAAGATTGCATGGTTTACAATGTTTACATAATAGGAATGGTTGATTTTTTAGACCAAATTTAATTTCATATTTCTTGTAATGTGTTACATTCATTTTTACATTCAATATGCATTAAGCAACATTTGTTTCTAACATCGAACAAAATTCGATCGACCTCATCATTAGTCAAGACAGCTCTAAGAGAACGGGAACAGTAATATTTAAAATAAATAGTCACCATAAAGACTATTAATTAAGTTTTACTAATATTTGCCTACGATTATAAAAAACAGGTTTTTAAAGATTAGATAATTGTGCCAGATTCAGTAGTAGGACATTAAATTCACGTTGTTCACCCACACAATACCAAAATTGTGTTCAATTCTCTACAAGTTTATCGGCTACCATTACTGAATTTAATTGGCATTTACTAAGAACTCCATTTAAATACGGTATTAGCGTTTCTGTGTCAGTTTTTAGTTATCTGAATACTGATCCTGATAATGCGTATTTTTACTCCTGACTCTATTTAGCTCCAATTTCGATTTTGTCTAACTAATGAACTGGATGCTGGAACTGGTGCTGCGGATGCCTCCGGAAAGCCTTAATACTGCCTATCTCTTCTTTCGACCGGTAGGATTCCAGCGTCCCGGACAGCCGTCGGTACTATCCATAGGGTGTACTCGGCGGAACTGAGGGGTGCTGGCATGTCATGGGAGGAAGCAAAGCTATTGGCGAGAGACAGGAAACGGTGAAAGTGCCGTGTGGGAAAGAGAGAACATGGTCAAAGTAGAAGAAGAAGAATGAACTGGACGATCGATATAGCATTTAATGTAGTATTTGAGAATATGGTGTGGAGTTTGACAAGCACTCGTGGTAGCTGCCAAGTTGCACTCTTAACATTTCATTTTCACTACCAGATAGAGATGAAAAATCACAGACATAAATTTCTTTCCACATATCTGTGAAAATTTCCTTTTGGAGATTCAGATTGTAGATTTGTAGTAAATATTTTTTTTTCCAAATAAGAAATGCAATTCTACTATCAAACTATTATTAATCGTAGAGAACTAACAAAAAATGATTTTTATGCGTTCATCATAAAGCAGGAAGTATCACTAGAAAATATTTGCATTTACTTTTATACCATGTTATCATAATATCATAAATTATTATTCTGAATATAAAATGCGATCTCGTAGACGTTATTTTTATCGAGAAGAATAAAACAAAATCTGTTTCTCGTGTGATATTTGTCAGCATTTTTGCGAATATCAAATTTTCGCAGTGAATTTTATTTGGGATGCCAAAAGCGTTCTTTTATTGCGTCTCCCTTGTAATTTGAATAAATCAACTTACAAATGCAGTTGATTTTCTCCAAAAATTTAACGTCTTTGTCGTGTGAAAAAAAACGATATGTATTTTACGCTCCGTGCTTTATGTGATGTTGTGGACCCCTGTTAGGTTGATGCATTGCGGGCCTCAAATTTTACCCCCTGCTGATAATATAATAAAATCAGGGATGTGAAATTTCTCACAATTATTGGTTATATTAATTTTGATGAAGTATTGTATTTATTGATGTAATATAGTATTATTTGAAAAGAAATCATTAAATTTAAGACAGTAAATACGTACACATAGTATTTTTGACAGTATATGGTTAAATCAAAATATAAAGAAAAAAATCATTTTTTAATTTATTTTAATGCGTGTTATCAAGTGGCAAAGCATGCAAAAAAGCAATAGTCAGTTCTGCAATTGTTATTGAAAACTATTTATTGTTATTATTACCATTTGATGTTTAATATGTTTAATTAATTAACAAAATAAAGCTAAAAACAAGGAATTGGTGCGATGAAACTTTTTGATTGTAGAAAGATAACTATAAATACAAATAATATAATGTCTAAACATCATTCAAAAGAAAATAAGAGACTTTTAATTTTATGCGTGAATAGTTTTTCTATAACGACTGTTGAGTATAATGAACTTTTAAATGTTTTAATAGTTGTTATAAAATTAATAAGCGAAGTTCGAGTGAAAAAACCCTGTTGGCAAATGTGGGTGCTCGAAAGTTGAAAGTGTGCCAGAGATAGGCGTTAACATTGAAATACGATGTGCTATCTAATAATATGAGATTTATTAATGTGAATCTGTAAATTTCTTGCGCCGAATGAAAATTTTGGGCGTCGTGGCGTCTTTTCGCCGCCAACTATGATGTCACTTCCGGCGCACGCACTCAACCACTCATAAAAAAACATTATTTATATAAACTTTCTCTGGATTTGTGAGTGCTGGAATAATTGTAAATTAATTTGTAATTTACCTACTTACCCAAAGCTGAATGTTAAAATCGAACACTACTTTTAATGTGAAATTTTATATTAAAATAGCCGGTTCCCGGCAAGCGTTGTAATGCCACTCAAAGAAAGACATTGTTTGTGTTTTAATTGTGTATATTGAAGTGCATGCTTTCTTTTTCTGTCTGTTTGACGTTTGCTGCTAATTTTCTATGGTACAACACACGCGCCACCTACTGTAATTTAATTGTACTATAACCTTTGCGTAAGTGCAAGCATACGTTGTCAAAATGAACTGTATGGCAGACATGCAAAACATCGATTTTTATATATAAGATTTATAACCTGATTTTGTAAAAGTTTTATTGTAATCGTCTGAATTATTTTATTGTAAAAGTCTATTTTATTGTAAATTATTTTATTGTAAATTATTTTATTGTAAAAGTTTATTTTATTTTATTGTAAAAGTCTGATTTGTAAAAGTTTTATTGCAATCGGGCGAGCGGAGTGGCAACGCATAAAGTACGAACAAACAAACATTCATTTCACTCTGATCATGGTTGTGTGACGTTTATTTCATACGTTCAGTCTTTTTTCGTAGTGGAAACTATTGTTCTATCATTACCGTTTCTAAAAAGATGTGCCTCACTAAAAAACTGCCTTAAACAAATATAAATAGTAAAAAACATAAATAAATCATAAATTAATGTTATTGTGTTCTTACTGTTAATAATCTGTAGTATATGGGAACCTTAAAAATATAAATTCCAGAATATAAGATATATATTTATTCATCTACACTTATATGACTTGACACACCTAATAGATTAAAACCTCGTTCAAAAAGACTTTCCAACCTTAAACGTGTAATCAATGCATGCATAACCACCAAAATACTCTTAGCATTTACATATAATAGTTGACAAAACATAAAAATGAAATTGTACAATGAAGTTGACAAAACATAAAAAAGAAATTGTACATTATATATATACGAAACATTCGTTTACTAAGCGTCATTTCAAGTTCATCCGTACACTTGAACGCCTGAAGACGCCGAAAGGCAAAACCCGGGTCGTTAGTGACGAAATCTGTGAGAATGTACATAATTTGAACGATTCAAATTTAATATTGAAATTCCACCAAGCACCTTCAGTCGAAATCTTAAATTGTACAATATTCGTTGAACATCATGAAAATAATCACTTGAAACTCTTTTTGTTAATAATTTCGGATTCGAGATTATATATGAACATTTAATAAGAGAAAAACCGTTTAATATAAATATAGAATGCTTTTCCATCAAGTATTGACAGTGCACACAGGGATTATGTACGTAGCAGTTTACGCATAAAAATTATGCACATGCATTTAAAAATAGCCATAAAATAATGGCTTACTAACGTTATGTAATATAATTCACAATGTACTTTTGCTGTCAAATATCACGAAATATTTTTTGACGTTCTATATATAAATAGCATAGTATTAAATGAAGTGAAAAGAGTACAGCTTCTAATTCTAAATAAAAGAAATCTTAGAACATCGCATAAATAACAAACAAACAATCACACCTTATGCACGAAACACATTTAAATGTAATCATCAAAATGTAGACCATACGATTTGACAGATCTGAAATGGAAACAATCGAACATCAAATTTGAATTGTCAAATCAAAACAAATCGGTGTCAAAATTCAAAAGTCGGACATTTTCGTTTTGGAACACTCGACAGTTTGCATGGTAAAAAACATTGAAATCTACGAATATTTTATTTTTTCGACACTGTAAGTTAATTTTAATACGCCTATAACCTTCACGAAAGTGCAAGCTAAATTGTTGTCGAAGTTTTATTGCAATCAGATCAGCGGTATTCAAATCCATAGCGACCGAAAGTTAAGCAACATTCATTTATACTAGCTGTAAGCCCGTTGCCCAGCAACGTGAGATTTTTGTTGCATTGTGTTTAATTTTATTTAGTTTAATTTAATTTAATTTTAATTTATTTTATGTTATTTTATTTTATTTTATTTTATTTTATTTTACTTTACTTTACTTTACTTTACTTTATTTTATTTTATTTTAATTTAATTTAATTTAATTTATTTTATTTTATTTTAATTTATTTTATTTTATTTTATTTTATTTTATTTTATTTTATTTTATTTTATTTTATTTTATTTCATTTCATTATCTATTAATTTGAAAATGTACGCAAACAAAATACATTTCGTAGAAGAAGAAGATGTCTCGAGGACATCATCAGTACGCACACATTTGTGAAAAGTGAAAAGCGAGTGATTATTTTATCGACTTTTAATATATAAATTTAGTATGAATAAAAAAGTGGAGACTGGAAGGTGTGAAATGGACGCTCACTCACCCACTTACGGACCTTATCGGCTATTAATATATAGATATATAAGATAAGATATAAGATTAACTTATCGTTATAAAGATATATCAAGGTAATGCTAATTCTAAAATTTTAAATGTGTAACTATTTTCATTTACAGGTGTTTAAAACTGTTTGTCTTGATGTCTTTAATTTTTTTATATTTCAAACCTTTTTTTTTCATGAATATTTAATTTTTCATACAAATGTGGATCATTTCCAGTCAATTTCAACATTTGATTTATTTAAAAGTCACTAAAATAAATGAGACAGAATTAAATAATTTAAAATTTTATAAAATAAGTTTTTTCAATATGGATATTCTATAATATTTTTTATTATAATAACAAAAATACCACCAGAAACATATTCTATACAAAAAAAAATCATCCGTATTTTAAGTAAAAGCAAAGCTGTGTTTTCGTACATTTAATACAATTTGAAAACTCATCTCTCTGAGGTTTAATATTATGCCTCAGAGCAAACCTCAAATATGCAAAAGTGCAGTTCAAGGAAAACGGTATGTAACAAATTAAATGCACCGACTACATGTTAAAGTTGATGTTTGTTTATCTCGACGATAATAATTAAATGTCTCTAAGACCAGTGGAATATATTTTTTTACTAGCCAATTACATTCAATTTCACCCAAAACGTTTACGTACATAAATATGAAAAGAAAGATGCTTAATAAACATTATCTTAACCGATATATGGTTGTAGCGTCTACAACGAATTGATTTCACCAAGACGTAGAAATTTGAATAGTTCTGTATTGACAGTTTACCATTCATTTTCAATTCAGCGACTATTTGCTACGATTTATTTAGTACAAGCTAAATTTACTGAATAATTCCATTGTGTGACGTTTAAGCACATTTTAATGTAGACGACATTTAAATTGAGTGTCGAACAAATTGTGAAATAAAGAATTGTGTTAACCACTAGTAAAGAAAGAATACAAGTAATTAATTTCAAGCATATTTTTCACTTCTTCTTTATTCAGAATGCTCAAAAATTATCAAGGCAGAGATAATATTTCATTGTCATTGTATGCTTTTGGTATTCCGATGTCAAATAAACGACATTTTTTTTAAAATAGCGAAAATTGATCTAAGTCTAAATATATCCCGGTTTATTTTCTGCTTTTTTAAAATATTTTTTTACTGGACAGAATGCTAGAATATAACACTCTTAAATAATATAATAATTTCCGAGTGCTTAAAAAGTCTCCGCTATTTCGAACAGGCTGGTACTAATTTTAGATGAAAAATGATAATTTAATCCGCTCAAAATATCAAATAAGTATTTGTTATATGCTATGCAAATTTAAAAACGAAAGCGCAATGATTTGAATATAGCAATGTTCTTGTTCTGTAAAACTCGGTAAGGAAAGCGAATACTGCAAAGTCACTCTGCGTTTTCGGGTCGAGTGCTCGCCACTCTTGACTTCAGAGAGTCGGTGCCTTCCCAGGGATGAATTAAATTTTTCATACATCACTTAAACGTAAAAAATAATATTTCCAAATATTAAAAATTAAAAAAAAATCATTCTTAGTAATTCAATTTATTTGTACATACATATCACATTATTTTATCCTCCAAACATAAAATAGATTTTTTTATTTTGTTTCTGAATTTGTTTTTTTATCTCTTTATTTTTTTTATTATTTATTTGAATTTATACTTGATTTCAGCAATGTAGACTATAGAGTCGGAGTCACCCTTTATTTTACGACTCCAACAACACAGCAAAAAAAAGATTAAAAATATCTCAATAGCATGTTTAAGAAGTTGTTTTTTTTCATCTATTTATTAAATATTAGTAATGCAAACTAAAAAAATACAATAATTATATTGCAATAGTATTTGATTTTATTAAGAAAATTTTAAATACTGTTAAGTAAATGGTATTATTTTAAGTTCATCTCTGGTGAAGTAGTGGTCCGTTGGCAGGTTCAGTGGGCTAGCATTACCTGCGGAAGTCGACGCTCGGAAGTTGGATAGAGTGGCTTGAGATGAAACGCCGTCGCGTCATTCTGCCAAAGTGAAAATCCAATATCACAATGGAAATGGCCTCTGTAACACTCGCCGCACTCAATTGCTGTGCACTTAATAAATAAATAGGCCTTCGACGAAGTAAGCATTTGCATTTTTTGTACTAGTAAATTCCATTCCAAGTCCATGAATAATTTAGTGCATGCGTAAGTATAGAAAAAATTTGCAAGAATACTTTATTGTGTTTTTTTTTCTTAAAAACTTCCGTAATAACAGCTGGTTGTGAGATAATTAGAATGAGGTACGAAATGAAAATGTCTTATGCATATATACATACATATTTAATAATTCATTTTTCAGCCGCTACGAAGAGTTGCTTGGTTTAAGAGCTGTGACACTTGGTCACGGTGACAACTTATTCCGCAATTCTATCAAATGATCATGACCGGTATCGTTAATTGTAAGCATCGTCGGTTGAACGATGTATACTTTTTTCTTTTAAATAAAGTGTTTGTGTTTAGTGTTACAATACTATTTATATTTTAATTTTAAACGGATAGAGAACGAAGCGCAGAGGATAAGTTTATTATTGAAAAGCTTAATTAAATAGAGGTGTTAACAGGTGTTACCCTATTTATTACTTTGTAGAACGCAGCAGAGTGAAGTACGACCAAGAAGTGTGGAGAATCTGAAATGAGATAACGTTTATTATTCAATCAATTCAAAATAAGGTTTCGCTTTGCTTAACTGAAAAATAACTAAACAAAAATATTGTTCGCTTTAACGAAAATATATGTCGTCATTAAAGTGTCAAAAAGCTTTTTATTTGATTGTTTATTTTTTTGTCCATTTGAATTCCACTGTTATAAGGTTGTTTATAAATAAGATTTTTGGCCTGTACCTAGAACTGGTCCGTGTTAGCTTGCTCCGTTTGAAAGATTCTAAATCTTAACATCGCAATTAAATTCAAAACGTATCAAGACAGTCCCAAAATAAATTTCTTTGAAATCAACGCTTTTTGCCAGACTTTATTTTCCCGGGATGATCAAATAAAATAACCCAAGACTTGAGACATTTATATTTTTATAAAATCAACGTATTCATTAAAATCAAATAATGGTGCAGGAGATTTATAATTTGGGGACTTGAGTAGATTTACAAAGCGGTAAACAGTAAAAAAAGATAAAAACTTACAAAGTCTTTCTCTTATTCAATAAATTAAACTATGATTCATTATCATGAACAGTAAAAGGTTGTCTTTCTGCTGCAGGTAAAAATACGAAATTTCGATAAAATATCCAAATTAAACTGTTTATAAAACGTACCGAAGAAAATCAATTCATATTGACAGGCACCATCCCAACAGCTGTCAAGAATAGTGGATTCTGCGCACGCATGGTGATGAAAGCCAAAGCTGTTCGTGTGCTCTTGCTTGGAACTGTCTCCCAACCACTTGAATATGCTGCTTCAGCCACATTGACACTCTGTTTTCACAAAGGTTTCTTTTAATTGATGCAATGTCAGAATCTTTTACCAAGGTTAACAATAATAGCCCGGTAATGATTGGAATCGACATCAGATTCAGCCTATAAATACAGCTTTCCAAATTGCAAATCAAACAACTTCATGAACTTCGGAGAGTTAACGTTCAAAATAATTTAATATTGAGAATTCACTGAGTTTTTTTTAAATTACCCACCAGCAATTAGAAATATTTGAAAGAAATGTAATTCGGCACAGAGAAAGTGTAAGCAAAGTATTTTTACTTACGGCATCACTTAAATTTGTCCCGTATTAGTCCCAAATGTAAACATGAAATACTCAATATTAAAAACTTTGGTCTCGATCGACTGTAATAAAACATCATAAATTAAAAAAAACTTACTTAAATAAAGCTTTATATCAATGAAAAACAAAAATTAAATATTTTGTTGACATAAAGTCAAATATTTTTTAGTCCAGTAATTTTCTATTTGATTTTTTTCCGTTACCTTGAAACCTTATTTTACATACGCTCAAAATAAGCTCTACAATTATTTACGATAATTTCAGATCAAGCAATGTTATTGGGTATCTCTATATAGAATTCTGAACGTGAAACCTGCTTTGTAATATCAACATGTTTATTTATTGATAGGAAAATAAATAATAAAGTGTGAATGGAGTAACTTGCTTATGCAATCAAATATCTCTGTATCGTTAAAGATCTTTTACATTCAGTGAAAAAAAAAGATATTCAATTAATACAAGTAATGACATACTACCTCCATTATTTGAAACCCTGTTACACATAATTGCATCGAAGTTAAAACCATTATGTTCCAGAAAAAAAGCGACATAAATGTTTGCATACGACCAAAAAATCTGAAAAAATCATAGAACAGCAATTATAAAACACCTACAGCTTAATGTTACTCTTTTATTTTTATATGAAGAAATATTTCATTATACAAAATATTTTTTACCAAAGTAAATCTAATATTATTATTTATAATTGATATATAAATTTATTTTATGTTTGAATTTATAACTTGCCTAAAAATTTTCTCGTGATGCTCAACAATATTATTTATTCTGTACTGCACCAGCTTTTCATTAAACTCATCCATATTTTTAAAAAGATCTTTTAATTTCAGGTGCTGTAAAATCAGTTGAGCCATAAGTATCAGACAAAAGCCATCCCAAGCTAAAAATATCATCAAGCAATACAAAACAACTCCGAAACTAAACACAAATACCACGTAATAGACGGGAAATTTATATTTCAATTCATCGAAAAACGGCAATTTAAATTCGTGCAACATGTATTTTTTGCTGAGGCTCAAATTTGTGTAGATCATCAGCAAATATGCTTTCAATGGAAACACAAGCGATACAACTGAAGATGTGACACACCAAAGTTTTTCACAATATTTCCCTTCTTTTGCTCCGTTTTCAATAATTTGTCTGTATTCAAATGGCAAACGTTTTGCTTCTTCGCAATCGACATTGATTTCCGCAATGAGAGCTCTTACAATATCACCGTGATAATTAGCCAATAGAATTTTTACCAAAACTATTTCAAGTGGTATAATGATCGTCATTTGTCTCGTAATTTCGTTCAAATCATTTGCTGTAAAATCGAGATACGCACAGCGTATGAGCATGACGAAAGCTATATTGATATAGAAACATATGAATACGGTGTAACACTTCCAGAATCGAACATGCGAATATCGTGGAAAAAGTCCGCCTACTAACATGGAGATGCTCACGGCGGTAAACATTTTATCAAATGACACCAAGTCAAATCTATTTGGTTCGTTTTGCAAATCTGAAATAAGAAAAAATGATATAGGTTTTTTTAATATGATACGAACTGAGAAATTGATATGACCATTAACGAACGCATTTCACTACACGCTTTAATAATAAAAAAATTTCAACTTACCCGCTGAAATGTCTTCATCGACATTCATTACCTTTTTATTTTTGTGATTCATCTTGATTCTGAAATAATATTTTGTTTTGCAGGCAAAATTTTCAAGAGTTTCAGTGGTTATCATTTTTTTAACTCAAATTTTAGTTTATGCAATCTGCAGAAAAAAACTCAAAATGAAAAGCCATATTTCTTACGTCAGTATAAAATATGTATAAACAGAAGTGTTTTTTTGAAATAGTTGTACACGTGAGTTAACTATGATTTTAAGATTATTCTAACATATATAAATCTGTACAAAAACTTAATATTTTCATACAATTTTACTAAATCATTCAAACAAGGCAAATATTACATTGTGTGAAATATGAACAAAATGCGATTTCTAAATATTTGATAAACAAGATTTTTTAAAGACCGTATAAGAAGTCCACCTATCTATTGTGTCAGTTGTTTCAATATGAAATTCGAGCAACAAAGTTGAGTACAAAATGAGCAAGTCGTTTCTCCACTTTATAAAATAAACAACTCGTTAGAAAATAATGTGCTTGAAATTTGGTTCAATAAGTCAAAGAAAAAGTGTCGCAATGCATGCATTAAGCATATATGTGTTATATAAAAAAAGCACCTCAGTTACTGGGTGAGCTGGGAAAATATCTCGTGATGACTATGATACAGATATGCAAACAGTCTTCATGTAAAAACAAAGAGACAAGAATAAAAACAAATACTTACGGTAATCAAAACTATGCCGCCTATGTGGTCGAGTGGTCAACGTTGTTAGCTTCGGCAACAGAGGGCCCGGGTTCAAATCTCGGTACGGACAGTTTTATAAATTGATTTTTCAATCGATTTATAATTTCTGTTCAAAGGCATGGATGTATGTGATGAATTCCCCCCTCTCACCCATCCTATGCTATGAACGGGGCGTATCGAGAGCGATTAGCTTACCACTAATCCTGTCCTAGCCCTGTCCTTCTATCCCTACTCTCTTTGGGAAAAGAGAGGTTGAGCAACTGAGTAACAAGCAGTTCTCGTAGAAACACTTCTGTTGAGATAAACTCCATTAGGAGTCCATACGATTCACATTGGGAGCGGACATGGTTTAAAAAAAAATCAAAACTACAAGTAGACATCAATTAAAAAATATAAACCTGCAAAAAGTTGTCCCTTCCTCTCATCGCATTTTAGGAAGAAGACTGCGTCACAGAGTGAATACGATTCATGGCTAATGACCTTATTTCTTAATTTACATCTGTTGGCTCTGTTCGTGATCAAACATTAAGGTATAATAATATATAATATCAAAAAATCTTGATCAATTCAAGCTTTTTTTCAAAATTTAAAAAAGAAAACTACACCATCTCTTTAGAGTTTTATTTTTGTTTACAATGATGTTTGCGATATAACTATTGGCTTACTCTACATATTCCAGAAAAAGGATCATTAAATATTATCTTGCGTTTTCGTGTAAATAACATTTTATTTGATTCATTGTGATTTTTTAAAAAATAAATGAAAAAGTCTACTATGTCAAATACAGATTACAAAGACATTATTATTTAATACTTTCGATGGTTTCGGCGGTAACTTTGTGGAAGTTCATTTTAATAGAAAATTTAAATTAACTTTGATTATTCCACGTATTGTGTAACTAACTGTGACACGTGTTTCGCCTCTTTCAGAGGCATCTTCAGACTTACTATCGCAAAGTTTGCTTAAGTAATGAAGCAAGATTGATTCTAACATTTTAAAATTATAAAATTACAAAATGGATTGGGTTTTTTTCCTTTTAAGAGGAGCAAGAAGGGGGGTGTAGAATCGAAATAAAGCAAACAGATAATGATACTAATTTTACTAATGAGTTGTAAACAATCAGAATGGGATTTTTCCTTTTTAAGGGAAGCAAAGAGGGGATTATAAAATCGAAACAGTGCAAACAAATTTAATCATACTACTAATGACGTTAATTAGCAAATTAGCAAATTGTCCCATGCAAAGAGACTGACATTAAATAAAAAACTAGATGTTTTAATCGAATCCCATAAAATCCAAACGTTTTCGGTTACACAGACGTCAGGACATTTTAGCTCTCATAAATTCTTTGATCGTGTTAAGAACCTGTCATCACATACATTCAGTGTCTCAGAAATGAACCTTTTGTCAAAAGGCCTTAAATTTAACATCTCCAACAGTATGTTAGACAAATGTGTTGAAAATCTAGCAGTAGATTTAGATGTTGCTCTATTCAAACAACCAGTTGCTTTTAAACATATTTGTGCCCAACAAATAAAAGAATTAGACTTAAACTCATTGAAATCATCGAATTCCGATATGCGGACGGCGAAAAATATCAAAGATATTTTACGTCGAGAAAACCTTACTCTGACGAAAGCAGATAAAGACAATTCCGTAGTAATTTTAAACTCATTAGATTATACATCGAAAGTGGAAGACTTCTTGTCGAAAGGAGATCATTTCCAATTACTTAACAAGGATCCTACATCCAAATTTCAAGATGAGGTAAAAACGTGTGTCAAAAACTGCCCTATCATTTTCTACTTAAATAAAAATAAAGTTATTAATTTAAACCCACAAGCTCCGAGATTATTTGGCTTACCCAAATTACACAAACCCTTGATACCGATTCGTCCCGTGGTATCTTTTTGTAGTTCTCCATCTTACAAAATCGCCCGTGAATTAAATGACGTTTTTAATTCTTACAACGTGTTTAAACCGAAGTATACAGTTAAGAATAGCATAGACTTCACAGAAAAAATCAAAGACATACAATTAACTAGTAATTGTAAATTAGTATCATTCGACGTAACAAATTTATTTACTAACGTACCAACGGAAGAGTGCAAAAATATAGTCAGCGAAATTTTAACTTTTTCGGATATTAATAGCAACGTCGTTAAAGAAATGCTTAGACTTTTTAATATTTGTATTGAACAAAACTATTTTTTGTTTAATAAAAAATTTTACAAACAATCGGTAGGATTACCTATGGGTGGTCCTATTTCACCTTTGCTCGCGGATATTTTTATGGATTATTTTGAGAATAATCTCTTTAAGTCAAATCACACGTTACTTAAAAATGTAAAAACTTGGTATCGTTATGTAGACGATATCTTTTGCATTTGGACAGGAACAGATAGACAGTTAGATACCTTTTTACGTCATATAAATTCATTGCATACAAATATTAAATTCACACTAGAAATCGAGCAACAAAAAACCTTAAATTTTCTTGACATAACAATAAAGAAAAATAATAGCAACAAATTAGAATTTGCCATTTACAGAAAGCCTACTTATACAGATGTCGTCATTCACCATCAATCAATTCACCCGTGGTCGCAAAAACTCTCATCATTCCATGCAATGATTAATAGATTAGTTAACATCCCTCTCACTAAAGTCAACTTTGAATTAGAGTTAAACATTATTAAACAGATAGCTGTAAATAATGGTTACAACACAGACGTAGTAGTTAACTTACTTAAGCGTAAGCAAGTTAAACAACTCATAGTAAATAATATTTTTTCAGGAGAGAAGAAAGCAAACGATAATATTAAAAACTGGCGTAGAATTATTTATTTAGGAGACATCTCGTCAAAGATAGTTAAATTTTTGCCAGACAATATAGAACCCGCGTTTTATACAGTAAATAATTTAGGTAAAATTTTATTGAACAGTAAAGATCGCGTAGATTCATCGTCACAGAGTGGTATCTATCGACTCTCTTGTGGAGACTGTCAAGCGTCTTATGTTGGACAGACAGGTAGAAACTTTAATATTAGAATTAAAGAACATATAAGATGTCTAAAAAGTAACAATTTTTCTGAGTTTGCCAATCATTTAATAGAAAATAATCATAATTTTAATCAGATTTGTAATTTAGAAATACTCCACCGAGTAAATAAAAAGGGTTTAAAGATGAATAGTTTAGAATTTTTAGAAATTAATAAAACTCTTAACAAAAAAGAAATATTATTAAATAATATTCTTAATATCACAGGCGGTTCCCCGTTACTCAAATTGTTTCCAATTAATAGAGTAATCACAAACCTAGCTGATTGACTGCAGCTCATTAGTTTTAATAGTTTGTAATGTTTAACGTTATTAGTAGTATGATTAAATTTGTTTGCACTGTTTCGATTTTATAATCCCCTCTTTGCTTCCATTAAAAAGGAAAAATCCCATTCTGATTGTTTACAACTCATTAGTAAAATTAGTATCATTATCTGTTTGCTTTATTTCGATTCTACACCCCCCTCCTTGCTCCTCTTAAAAGGAAAAAAAACCCAATCCATTTTGTAATTTTATAATTTTAAAATGTTAGAATCAATCTTGCTTCATTACTTAAGCAAACTTTGCGATAGTTAGTCTGAAGATGCCTCTGAAAGAGGCGAAACACGTGTCACAGTTAGTTACACAATACGTGGAATAATCAAAGTTAATTTAAATTTTCTACATTATTATTTCATAAATATTATGTTGCACTAACAAAAATAAGTTTTTTGTATACATTGATTTTTTTTAAAGCAAAACAAACCACACGCATTGACGACTTTTATAATTAGGTACACTTAAAAGTTTTTTCAATAATGGTACATGTATTGTTTTTTTTACCCAGCCTGTTACTCCTAGGAATTTTCTAATACATGTTATATAATATTTTAAATAAAAATAAGTTTTAATAATGACCTTTGCTGAAATAATAGGAAAAGTAATAGTAAGAGTCATAAAATAAATTATTATATTTTCATTCAATAGGAGACAACATGAAAAAGAATTTTATAAAGACATTTCAAATTACTTATTACTAACTAATCAATTTGGTATCACTTAAGATAAGTGAACAAAAATAAACACTCCTGATCAAGTTGAGAACAAAAAACACCACCGTTGCGATGCTAATTACACTGAAAAGATGAATGCAATGCATTTGACGTTGCAAGGACTAACATAGAAAAAAATATTAAAATCTTTTTGTGTTTTTTAATTGTTAAGCATTCGTATTTTAAACGATCAGAAACAACGTAGCATTATACTGGTAAACAGTTTTATATGTAAACTTTTTGCTGTCACCGCTTTTTATCCTTTTTTTTAGAGATAAAATATATACAATTATTCTTTTGAGAGAAGTAACAGTACATAGTAAATGATAAACGTCTTTTTTCAAAATTGAGTTTATAATATACGTTGTTTGTTTTTCTAGCGTGGAAAAAGAATCAAAGGTACAATATCGTAGTTGTAATTTCATATTGTATGACACTTTTTATAGGCAAATTAAAATGTGTTGTCTAGAGAAGATTAATTATTAATATGTGCAGTATGCGTGCAATTAGTAGAAAATTGGAAAAAATAGTTGTTGAGCTCAGTTACGAGTCCAATTAATGTTCGGCGTGTAAATTAATACATCTCACACTTTAAATATCAGGCATGAATTATTCTTTTAATACTTATTAATAAAATATTAGTTAGCTTTCGGCATCTTCTAACATTCAGTACACCTGAAACTGACGCTTAGTTAGTAGTTTTTATTGTGGTGTGTACATAAAAGGTCAAATCTTATCACTACGGTTAAAAGTTATTGATGGCGATCTCGATTAATTTGACTTTGAGCTTGTCTTAAATGACCTTTAATCTTAACTGGTCAAGTAAACAAAAAAAATAATCATCTCTGTGAGTATTTGGAATGACATGAGATCATTAGGTTCGTTTATCACAAAAAGCAATTCGAAAAGTCACAAGAAAGAAATATCTTCTGATTTAAAAAATGGACGATATTATCAAATGTCACATTATTTGAAACTTCAGATTATTTTAATTGCAGGAGCCATTTATTGCTATTCTCAGAAGGCTTATGATATTATTAATTTTCACGCTCAAAATAAAATAAGGGGTAACCAGGAAAACTAGCTCGATGTTTAATTGTGCCATATTTTTATAAGATTTTATTGATTATAAAAATTATGATCACCGATGTTTAAGCGCAAAATTTGACCGCCGTCTACATTGAATGAGTGTTTCTCTGGTTATTAATAGTTGGCAAAACTTGAAAATCTTTTTTGAATTGAATCACGTTAAAATGTTTGTTTTTTATATTGTTTAATGTAGTTGCGTAGTTTTCTTCGGGTAAAAGTACTAAAAGTTTCTTCATTGCAATTTATAAATACCAGATATACTCGTAATATTCATTTTAACTTTTTTATTGATCAACAATTAACCTTGAGTAATAAATAGTAGATAAGTAAATTATTAAAAATACTTAACATTCAAACTAGCAATCATATTTCAGTAGGACCAGTTTAACTGCGGTGGTCACTTGATTATAACGCCATTTTCATAAGTGCAGAGTAGTCAAGGATTAAAAGGTTCTTTAGGATTCCCGGAAAACGTTTCAGAAAAACCTTGGGAAGCCTACTAAGTCTGTAATTTTATTACTTTGATGACGTTTGACGCCTTTCAATGTAATTTGCAATTTATAAATAAGTCTAAGTATTTCGACTGAGGGTGCTTGATGGAATTTCAATATCAAATTTGAATTGTTTGAATTAAATGATTGGCAAAGGTGGAAGCATCTTTTTTATCTGGTCATTAATATTTTCAAAAAATCCCCATAATTATAACAAACCCACTTAATCCATTGAAAATTGTATTTTATCTTTATTATTAACTAGTAATTTGCCTAAAGAGTTTTTACAGTAAAAAGCAGGTCTAACACTATCAGGTAGCTGTTTTTTTTTAATTTTAAGACTTGTATTTCCTAAAAAAATGATTCTACGCCAAAATCTAGTATGATCTATCAAATCTATCAAATTATTAGTTAATAATAAAGATAAAATACATTACTTAAATAAATCCGGGATTTATAGATTGCAATTCTCTTGTTGTACAAAGTTTTATATCGGCAAAACAGAAAGGACACTGAACATCCGAGTTTTAGAACATATGGCAGCCTTTAGATTGAAAAAAGACACGTCTACTTTTGCTAATCACTTAATTTCGGAAGGACACATGTTCAATCAGGAACAAGGGATAAAAATGTTACACCCAAATACGAACAGTCATAAGCTCTTTTTCCAAGAAATTTTACAGTTGAATTGTCCTGCTGGGGCCACGGTTTCCAGATGCCCTTATTTTATCGAAACTGTTCGAGGTCCAATAAACAACTCCCGACTTAAGAAAATGTGTAGATTTATAAAAATCTTCGAAAAAGTGAATGTTCCGATATGTGATTTCGGAAATCTGGTAACCATGTGCTGAACTCACATGGCGTTTTAATGCAGTTTTAAAATATTTACAACATTTAGGTTTGTAGATGTTCATGTAAAATTAATATATCGTTTTTATTAAGGGGCTAAAAATTGTTAAGCAGAGCCTCCATAAAAATCTAAATACGTTCAGAGAATTCCAATTTGTTGGCAAGCGTAAAGTTGGGAGCCCAAATTATGCATTATATTATTTTCTAATTAACTTAGTGCGTACAACATAATGAATTTCAATTTAAACTTGTTAACATACTCCTTAATAAATCATCTCGTAATAATAATTAATATTGTTACACGAGTCCTCCCAAAAAACCAAAAGTGAATTATTTAAAAGTTGAAAAGTTTTCAAAGCTCTAAAATACAGGCTGTTTCAGCCTCTAAATTTTAAATACAAAAAATATGAGTTGCCGTTGGACTTGTAAAAAGTTAGTATTATCAATAAAAATGGTTTCCTTTAGAGGTCATTCTAAATTCAGTAAACGTTCCTTTATTTATTTTCCATATTGGCTCCCTATACGGAGCATATAGCCAATGCATAGTTCCTCCAAAATATTCTATCCCCGGGCAGTCTTTTTGCTTCCTCTTAGGTCATCTTAGCTTTCCGTAGCTTCGCTGAGTTGATAGTCATCAGTGGCCTTCCACGACGCCATAATTATGAACAATTCCAAGCAAGCATTATAAGAAAATTTTGCTTATTGAAGACCCACAATAATTGTTTAGTTTTCCAGCTAACGGAATCTTAAATACGACAGCAGTAAGATATAATGTATGCGAGAAAAGGATATAAAGACTAAGTTTGGACCCAGCCTGGAAATAGATTACTGAGAACTGACTGTTCTCACTAAGTCTACGTAGTAGTGTACTTACATGGAGATTAAGAAATCTTACTGCCGCTCTTCCTATACACGTTCTTTTTCTTATATATTTTTTAAAGAAACAATTTGTTGAAAGCAAATATATATTATTTTAATACTTGTGGATGGTTAAAATTTATAAAATACATTTTAAAGCTGACTACAATACACTTGAGAAATAGCCCGTCCTTTTAACAATCACAGTTAACAGTTATTTGACATACACATTTGTGCATACACATTTTGCAGTAAGATAATTTTTCTCACTCATTGCTTTTTTGCTAGTCAACAAAATATATATTGTTGTAGGTACTATGCAGTTTTAAATGGAATTAAATCGTCATTCTCATTTGAGACAATTACCAATTAATTCGAGAGATATTCAATATTATACTATAAGCTGTATCCAAATAAAAATTCACTAAATTTTTTTTTCTTTCAAAATAAAACACCATGTAGTGCTAAGAGAAACAAATTCACCTTAAATTCAGCAAGACATGGAGTCGGTATTCCATATTTTGTGTATGGAATAATTTCTCTCCGAATTTGTTTTATTATCATACTCAGAGGGTGTGGAAAAGTTTTTTGTTGTTTTATTAGATTAATAATTACGGCGAAACTCAACCTTTTCCCTTAATTTAAAATTGTGATAACTTTATTCTGGCATATAATAAAATAATAATCCAAGCATATAAAGAACAAAAACGAGAATTAAATTGTATATATTAACAAGTTTGGTTATTTGACTGTGTACTTATATTGTGGAAAATTATCTATTAATTATTTTTACATAGGGATTTAAAAACTATGTTTACTACCACCTCTAGTTGTGTGTGATTACGATCGTCCTTTGATATTCAATTTGAAGAATATATTAATTCCATAAAGTCATTCAATAATGGGTAGTTGAAAAAGATTTTTTTTAATATAAAATTTAAAATAACTTATATTATTCCACGTATTGTGTTACTAACTGTGATACGTGTTTCGCCTCTTTCAGAGGCATCTTCAGACTTACTATCGCAAAATTTTGCATTAATAATTAACAAGATTTTTCTTAGCTGATTCATAATGCGCCAGACATTTAAACCTTTAAATAAACGAAGATAAATTTATAAAGATAAAACAATGGAAATAGTATAACTCCCATCCAAACATCCAGACAGTGGCAGGCACATACACGAAGAAGTAGGAGTAGATTCACGTGGTTCAGACTTATGGTTCAGTGTAATAAGATGTCTGCCATCATTGTCTCTATGACCTCTTCTTTTCATAGTCACCCGCTGTCGTCTAGTTGGTTAGAGCTTGCTCTACCGATCAGATGGGTCTGGGTTCAATTACCGGTAAGTTCAATGTCAAAAAGTGGATTTTTTCAATTTTTCTATTGTGATCTAAGACATGGGTGTTTGTGACGTCAATTCTCCCTGAGTTAATCTCATGTGACATTCACACAAAAATTCTCATCGAGCATATCTCGTATGATCTTTCAACTTAAAACTTTCAAATATTTGACGCACTGGCTTAAGCTGTAATGTCAAATATTTTTTAAAACCTATATTTAAAAAAAAAACGATTTTGATTTGGTATTCTTCAATACGACTCGGAAGATTCCACATAATAATGGGCACGAGGCAATTTCCTTTCCGTAATTTAACCACGACGACTGAGATACAATAGACTCAAGGCGTTAAAGATGTTAAGCAGGTTTTGGAGTGGAAGATAACACGACTTTTGAAAATTGCTCGCATTTCAGTAATTTGCCATTCAAGTGTACCCGAAGATAGTACTAATTGAGGGTTTTTTTTTGTTTTATCTAAAAAATCCCGCTAATGAATCGCTTTCATTGATCAAAGTGGGTTAAACACCAATAAATTGCCGTTTGCTTGCAAATTGCTCATTTGAGAGTTACGTCGGTCTTAAAATCTTAATATCCTACAAGCTTACCAATAAACGCATGGCAATTACCACGGTAAAAGTTAATAAAGAAGTTATTAATGTTCGTCTTTCATTTGTATACCATGTCAAAACATTAGTATACAAGGCCACTACTGCTTTCTACCAAATTTTCTGTCTGGCTGGTCATAATTGGGGTTTTTTAAACCAAAATTTTGACTTACTAGACGAGTGCTATTAAAATTATGGATGACCCCATAAAAAATATTTTGCTGGCTACACGGCACGCCGCTATGCAATTTTCTGTTAACTTAGAAAACCAGTCTAAGCGGACAACGCCGTGCATTGATAGCTTTAACGAATATACACATAACTACATCTAACATTAAAATGCTTGTCCTGGCTTGTGAACTTCCTTTAGTACCCAACCTGTAAGAAGAGTGTGAAGTCGTATCGGGTTGTGGTGGGTACTATGTTAAGTACTGTAAGAATTTGAAAAAAATACAGCTCTTTATTAAAAAATGAAACCTAGCAACCACTCTTTTTTTAGACTAAAGGTTATATAATTTGTTTTTGACTAAAGGTTATAGTATCATATAAAATTTGCAAAATAATATTTCATTGTTTTTTCCTATTTTCTGGATACTAATTTTATATGACAAAAAGAATATTCTTGGAACTATTTTTATGCGATACGTCTATAGTTTAGAATCCCTAACATTCAGTAGATAGAAACAGAAAGAGAACGAAACGCAGAGGGTAAGTTTCTTATTGAAACGCTTAATTAAGTTGAGGTGTTAACAGGTGTTCCCCTATTTATTACTTTGTAGAACGCAGCAGAGTGAAGTACGACCAAGAAGTGTGGAGAATCTGAAATGAGATAACGTTTATTATTCAATCAATTAAAAATAAGGTTTCGCTTTGCTTAACTGAAAAATAACTAAACAAAAATATTGTTCGCTTTCATGAAAATAAAAGTAGTCATTTGGGTATTAAAAAGCTAAATATTAAATTTTTGGTTTTTTTGTCCACTTGGATTGAACTGTAAAAGAGTTATTTAAAATAAGGTGTTTAGCCTGTGCCTATAACTGGTTCTTGTTGCTTGATTCTGCTCCGTTCGAAATATTCTAAATCTTAACATCGCAATTAAAATCAAAACATATCAAGACAACCCTAAAATAATTTGCGAGTAACCGACGATTTTGCTAAACGTTAATACTTTTTATTTTTCATAATAGTCAAAGAATGGTGCAAGAGATTTATAATTTGGGGACCTATGTATATTTAACAAAGCGGTTAACATTAAAAAAAGATAAAAACTTATAAAATCTTTATCTTGTTTTATAAACTAAACTATGATTTATGTTCCAATTAAAACATTGTGATTTTTTTTATTTTTTTGCAATGAAATCCTTTTTGGCAAAATTGGTTTGATAAAACGCAATATGTAATAACATACATATATAACAACATACAAAATATTTCTCTTATTTAATAAAAAGCAATATATATACTATACTATACTATAAGCAATATATATATGTATACTAACTGACCCGGCATGCGTTGCAATGCCACTCAAAGAAAGAAAGTATTTGTGTTTTAATTATGTTTATTGAAGTGCTTTTGGATATATTTTGTTTTTTTGTCTGGTGCGTATATGAATAGATCTTAAGGTTTTTCAACGCGTGAGCAGGCCAGATACAACTGTCCATGTGTGAAGCATGGATTTTCAAAATTTAGTCCACACACTTGTAGCGATTGTCCAAATACGAGTCGCACCGGAAACTGCAAACATTTTAATTCTAATGGCCTTTCTGTCGGAATTATTGGGATGCTTGGGAACTGTACATCGTATCCTTTAAATTTTCCATTTAGAATTGAAGCTTAGATAATATTGTTCATAAACTTTTCACTGAAAGCCTGGTACCGTTGCAAAGTCGTGGTGGATTTATATTTCGGAGAAGAATGATAGGTACGCCAATTTTCAGTGTTAAAACGTGCGGTAGCATGCCTGGCAAATCAAGTGAATTTAAGAATTCAGTTGGATAATTGACAACTTCGTCTTGATCAATTTATAGTATCGATGGACTTATACGTTGTTTCTTTGCCTGGTATTTCGTTTTGAGTCCTGAAGTTGATGGCATTAACATCGTTGTTTTTGACTGCTAATATTACACGTTCACTGAGCCACTGATGATTTTCGTAATTCTGTGCGATATTTGGGAAAACTTTGTGCATCAATTCGCTTACGGTTCCTGTAATTTTACAGAAACTTGGTGGTAATGTCATACATTGCGTGGATTCATCGATTTCTATTTTTCCATTCCCAATTACCGACAATTGTTTTTTGAAACGTTCAACGGATGCGTTATATTGTAATTCAACACGCATATTAGTTTGCAAAGTCAATTTCTGCACATGTCATCATAAATCTGATGATTTGAGACATGCACTTGATTCATCAGCAGCTGTTGAACGTGGTATAACTGGTAGAGTTTGTTGAAAATCACCAGACAATAAAAAAGGTGCGCCACCAAAGACCTGTTCATTTCCTCTCAAATCTTTTAGGGTACACATAGAGAATATTTTCCAATGCCGTTGTGTGCGCCATAGTAAATTCGTCCCATTAAATGAATTGATATGATTAAAGTTTATCATCAATCAGGACTTTTTTTGATATTGAATGTTGGTGTTCAAAGGCAATTTCACCTGTTTGACCACCATCAATTGCAGATGAAGCGATTGCCAATGCAATATTTTTTTGTGATCCAACGTTTTGGCTCGTGATTGATTGGATGCATAATTTTCTCATACGCTATGCGTTGTTCTGGGACCAATTTCGGATGATTTGTTTGAACGAATGTACCCAATTTGTCGACATCAAACTGTGTTTCTTGTTGCAAATCACGGTCAAAAGGGTTGTTTGCATATCATTGTATCAGATGATCGGGCTTGAGCAGTGCGAGCTTGAACGATTTCCAAACTTGCTAGTCTGTTTTTGAAGCTTGTGATGCCGTTTTCTTTCATTCTTGAAGTCTAGATCAACCAATAGCTAATCTTTTAGGTGGCATAATTGCTTGACAGCGAAAGAAATGCTTTGTGACGACTATTAAAAATTCACTTGATAATTGTTTACACCAGCGTTTCTCAACCGGGGGCCATGTGGCCCCCTTAGGGGCCACAGCATGCTCGAAGGGGGCCACAGAAGAAAATATCAGTTTTGGGGAGCCACAGCAGACTTTAGGGGGGCCACGGCCATTCAAAATATAATGAACTAAAATTTATATTAAAATCAAATATATTGCAGCAGAAATAACGTATTTATACATACTTTTTACTATTTTTTCAATGATATTTAAGGATACCATAAAAACCGAATCCAAAAGTAAGTGTCGACAATATTGTATTGACAATCTTGTTCACGGATTTCTTTCATCACCACATGATATTATGAAACTTGTGTGCGTTAAATATGTTTTACTTCACTAATGCTACTATCCATTTTACAAAAAAACACATAGACATGAAAGAAAAGCCATTTTAATAATTCAAAAAGCTTTAAGGAGTTTCCGCAGCAAAAAAATAGGATTTATAGTATTCAGTGAAAAATTAGACACTGGTTTAATTAATAGTTTCTAACGAAATTTCCAAATTAATTGCAAAAGCTAGAAAAACGAATTATATTTCCAAATCTGTGATTTTGAAATTTCAGAGTGAAAATGCAATTATTCAGGTGATTCTTTTGAGCAATTTCGTTCAGTATCAAGACGTATGTATGAGATAGCAGATGATAAAAAAAAACAACCAATTGAACATTTTACCTTGCAAATTGACTAACCTAAAACGATGTGTCAGATTTTTTATGACGAAAAAATTAGTTAAGATAATGTAATGCTCTTTGCCAAAAATCTTAAGACTCTCAAGGTGTAACGATTGAACAAGTAATTAAGATTTTTTATAAATAAAAGATATAACGTTTCAATTGTTGAAAGTATTGAAGTTTTACTTTGATAAATAATCATGTACTATTTTTTTTGAATTCCCTGCGCGATTCATCGTCAACATTAGGTTGTAAAAAATGGGACCTTTGTGTAAAACCCTTAATATTGTAATAAACAATAAATTTCATAAAATCCTCGGTGCAAATACCAAAACGCAATACTAAAGACCAAAACTGATCATTGGCAAAGCTTTGTCTCTTCGCTTAGCGGCTAGTGTCCTTAGGGTCCTCCATGGGGTTGCAAATTCAAGTACTGCCCCGGCGGTAGGACCCCTTCCTACACCACTGCATATCATGCCAAAACTTCTTGCGTAGCAGGTATTCAGTAATTGAAGCCTAGCACCCAATCCATGGGAGTGGCTGGTAAAGTACGTAATCCAAGGTTTGTAACCTTATTCTCTTACAGAAAATTATTCTTACCGAATAATACAGTGCATTGATAGTCTTTACATTAAAGTTTAAGGCGCAACAGCTATGCTACATAATGGGTGTCAAGTCCCATGTGAGAAGAATTCTTTGACTGCCTCCTTCTCGACCAGACGTTTCATTCTTAAAGCCCTGTGGTGCACAGTTTTGCTACAGTCGCTGCTATGCGAATTTGGTAAAATTGATGGGAAATAATTCTAAGGACAGGCAATCTTATAAATTCTTTCAAAATTTAAAAATGCGAATGGAAACCAACGTTTCGACTCCAAATTTTCGAATAGGCCAATTTATAACAAGCCATGATCACTTCACTGGCAAGCTCTTCCAGGTCAGGTGATTAGTAAATAGCTTCAGGATGCTAATCGCATTTTTTTAAAATGTCCAAACATGAACAACGAACGGGAAGAACTGCATAAGCTTTTACGACCACAGTCGCATCGGGTGGTCCTGTTGGTCATGCCAACTTAGTTGTATCTTGGGAAAATTAAAAAGCATTCTAAGAGTTCACGGCGTCTTATGAAAAATGAATTGAATTCATTTCATAAAAACTCCTTTGATAACGTTATTTTACTTTATTTAGCATTCTGCACCCTGCAGTGCATGCAAACTAGTTTTAAGAAGTTTATGTATTTTTTTTTAAACATGAATAACGCTGCAGAATACACCCCCGTATGAATAGTGTGAACCATAGCGGGCTGTGAAGGGTACAACGTGGGGATTTTAAAAAAATGTAATGTTATAAACTATTTTGTAAACATGTATTTTTTTTAAAAACAAATTGTATTTTTTAAAAATAAATGTACCTACATTTTTTTTCATTTTTCCGAGTCCCGAGAATTTTATTACTGGGGGTAGGGGGGCCACGGAAAAATCTGAGACTCAAAAGGGGGCCACGGGCTTAAAAAGGTTGAGAAACTATGGTTTACACTACCCTTTGATTGTTTGACGTAACCATGGCACGTATCAAACGTAACTAAGAAGTCATAAACAACTTGCTTATTTTGGACCATCTGTCATTCAACAACATAAATAATTTCGTTCGTCTGAAATACGAACGACGGAAGTCAAAAATATTGAAAAAAAAATCTGGATAGGGACATCCTTCACTTAGGGGGATGAAATATAATTAAAACTTACTCTACTATCTAACAAATATACATTAAAAAAATCATAAAAATTTGTCAAACCTATATAGAGATATAAATAATTATTAGAATAATTGATTTTTTTTAAGTTTGCTAACAAACATATTTCGTAGAAGAAGAAATAGATCTCGGGACATATATCGACAGCCTTGCAGTATTTAAATTGTAAATAATATAATTTTTAGATTAATCAAAAAGTCTACAAATATTTTTCGTAGAATAATTGAAATGTCTACGTTTGCTAACAATCATTTTTCGAAGTAGCAGAAATAGACCACGTGGAGTTTATCGACAGCCCTCACGACGAAGAACGCAAAGTTGTCCAAATCTTCAATATTATATTTATGAGATTTTCTTTCATTAGAAAAAAAATATATCATTTTTTTGTTTATTGTTCAACATATCGACTGTGGAAAGGAAAAAGAACGTAACCCACAGTTTTTCAAAACAATTTTTTTCAATAATCACAATGTATACAGCTTGATACATGTTCTATCAAAAGGATGTAAGCTGAAATAGCCGAAAAAGCATTTTAATTTAGCTTTTATGTTTGAAAAATATGACCTTGTAAAAAATTAAAAACAAGAAAAAAGACTGAAATAAAGGTTTTTCCTGAACAATTTTTTAAACTGATATTAGGTTATAATACGTTTTTTTCTGTAAAAATTGATTTGTGTGGGTTACGTCCTTTTTCCTTTTCACAGTCGATATACAAACAATTAAATATGGGGATCAAAACTAAAATAATGATTTGATAGTATTCTATAACAATATATTATGTATACATGAAAAGAATACTCATTCTTTTCATACTTTCATTCATCTTTACACAATTCAGTATATACTAGCTGTAAGCCCGTTGCCCAGCAACGTGAGATTTTTGTTGCATAGTATTTAATTAAATTTTATGTTATTTTATTTTATTTTATTTTGTTTTATTTTATTTTATTTTATTTTATTTTATTTTATTTTATTTTATTTTATTTTATTTTATTTTATTTTATTTTATTTTATTTTATTTTATTTTATTTTATTTTATTTTATTTTATTTTATTTTATTTTATTTTATTTTATTTTATTTTATTTTATTTTATTTTATTTTATTTTATTTTATTTTATTTTATTTTATTTTATTTTAATTTATTTTATTTTTATAGTTAACCATTTTTCGTTTCGTTTCGAATTTTTGGAATAATGCTTAGTTTTGCTAACAACCATTTTTCGTAGTAGCCGAAATTTCGTAAATTATTTAATTTTGGAATAATGTTTAAGTTTGCTAACAACCATTTTTCGTGGTAGCAGAAATTTCGTAAATTACTTAATTATTGGAATAATCTTTAAGTTTGCTAACAACCGTTTTTCGTAGTAGCCGAAATGTCGTAAATTATTTAATTTTTGGAATAATTTTTAAGTTTGCCAACAACCATTTTTCGTAGGAGCAGAAATTTCGTAAAATATTCAATTTTTGGAATAAAGTTTAAGTTTGCTTACAACCATTTTTCGTAGTAGCCGAAATTTCGTAAATTATTGAATTTTTGGAATAATGTTCAAGTTTGCTAACAACCATTTTTCGTAGTAGCAGAAATTTTCTAAATTATTGAATTTTTGGAATAATGTTCAAGTTTGCTATCAACCATTTTTCGTAGGAGCAGAAATTTCGTAAAATATTTAATTTTTGGAATAATTTTTAAGTTTGCTAACAACCATTTTTCGTAGTAGCATAAATTTCGTAAATTATTTAATATTTGGAATAATGTTTAAGTTTGCTAACAACCATTTTTCGTAGTAGCATAAATTTCGTAAAATATTCAATTTTCGGAATAAAGTTTAAGTTTGCTAACAACCATTATTCGTAGTAGCAGAAATTTCGTAAATTATTGAATTTTTGGAATAATGTTCAAGTTTGCTTACAACCATTTTTGGTAGGAGCAGAAATTTCTTAAATTATTTAATATTTGGAATAATGTCCAAGTTTGCTAACAACCATTTTTCGTAGTAGCAGAAATTTCGTAAATTATTGAATTTTTGGAATAATGTACAAGTTTGCTAACAACCATTTTTCGTAGGAGCAGAAATTTCTTAAATTATTTAATATTTGGAATAATGTCCAAGTTTGCTAACAACCATTTTTCGTAGTAGCAGAAATTTCTTAAATTATTTAATATTTGGAATAATGTCCAAGTTTGCTAACAACCATTTTTCGTAGTAGCAGAAATTTCGTATATTATTGAATTTTTGGAATAATGCACAAGTTTGCTAACAACCATTTTTCGTAGGAGCAGAAATTTCTTAAATTATTTAATATTTGGAATAATGTCCAAGTTTGCTAACAACCATTTTTCGTAGTAGCAGAAATTTCGTAAATTATTAAATCTTTGGAATAATGTTCAAGTTTGCTAACAATCATTTTTCATAGTACCATAAATCGACCTCGGCGCATATATCGACAGCCCTGCAGTTTTTAAATTGCAAATTATTGAATTTTTGGAATAATGTTCAAGTTTGCTAACAATCATTTTTCGTAGTATATATATTTTATTCAACTAATTTTCAAATACGCTAACAAATACATTTCGTAAAAGAAGAAAAAGGCCCGATGACATCAGTACGCACACATTTGTGAAAAGTGAAAAGTAAAAAGTGATTATTTTATCGACTATTAATATATAGATTTTATTTTATTTAAAAAAGTGGAGACTGGAAGGTCGAGGACACCCTACACACACTCATTCGGACAAACGGACCTTATCGACTATTAATATATAGATTTATTTTATTTTTTATTTTATTTTATTTTATTTTATATTATTTTATTTTATTTAAAAAAGTGGAGACTGGAAGGTCGAGGACACCTTACACTCACTCACTCAGACAAACGGACATTATCGGCTATTAATATATAGATTTAGTATGAATATGAAATCTGGTCGGACAGACATACGGTCATTATCGGCTATTAATATATAGATTCTAGCGAAGTTGAAGATTTAACATAAATTCCAAAGTTTTTTTTTTAATGGATATTGAAGATTTCGACCCTAGAGCGACGGTTTTGAATTCTGACACAGCTAAGTTCGTCGATACATCTCTAGCTCAAATTATGAAACAAAAGAATTTTGGAAACATCGCCTAGTGAATGAAACCGGCATACAACGACATTTTCATTATTTGAAGCTGTTCGCCATTTGAAAACTGTATGAGAATATTTATTTTCTTCATCATTTCTTTGCCGTGATATTTTTTCGATGTTTTAATGCTTATTCTGCTATTCTAGGCGGATACGAATTCAATAAAACAAAGTCATTAAAATCCGTGCTGCCATTCTCGAGATATACGTGGTGTAACAAACCCCACTTTGTTTTTTATATATAGATAGTAGATAGATAATATAATAAAGTAATTAATGTAAGTAAAGTTAAGTAAGTAATTTCTCGTGATCTGAGACTTAATAATTACGAGTATTCAGAAAGAGAAATGTTTTATTGACATCATTTTTTTCCTCGGTTAGCTTATTATATATATATTATTTTTTTACATATGATACGTATATATTATTTTTTGATGTCCTTAATATCTTGATAATAAACTGATTATTTAATAATTTTATTGTACTATTTCTTATATTGATTGCTTTAGTACCTTATAATTATTAGTCTCACAATTTTATAAACAAACATATACAATTTTGATTAAATGTCGTAACTTAACAGTTAATAAAACGTACCGAAGAAAATGAATTCATATTGACGGGCACCATCCCGACAGCTGTCAAGAATAGTGGATTCTGCGCACGCATGATGATGAAGGCCAAAGCTGTTCGAGTGCTCTTGCTAGGAACTGACTCCCAACCACTTGAATATGCTGCTTCAGCCACGTCGACACTCTGCTTTCACAAACGCTTCTTTTTATTTGGTGCAATGTCACCATGTTTTATCAAGATGAACAATAATCGCCCGGTAATGATTGGAATAAACATCAGATTCAGCCTATAAATAAAGCTTTCCAAATTACGAATCAAACAATTTAATGAACTTCGGAGAATTAATGTTCAAAATAACTTAATATTGAGAATTCCAACATTTTTTAAAATTATCTATCACCACTTAAGGAATATTTGAAAGAAATTTAATTTTACACATATAAAGTGTAAGCAAAGTATTTTTACTTACGGCATCACTTAAATTTGTTCCGTATTTACAAGGCAGATATACTTGAATTATTGTCCCAAATGTGAAAAGGAAAAACTCAAATTTAAAATCTTTGGTCTCGATCGACTGTAATAAAACATCACAAATTAAAAGAATCCACAATTTACATATAAATTTAAATCAACAGAACAAGACTCAAATTTTTCAGATCAAGTCAAATATTTCAGCAATTTTCTATTTAAAATTTCACGTCACCTTGAAACCTTTTGATATTTTATTGACGACAAGGAATGCGACTCTAGTGCTTATACGATCAATAAGCTTTTCTTTAATAAAAATAATAAAACATTTTTAGTACTTTTTCCACATAAAATTTATTAGATCAGGACCGGTTTCGCTCATCGCGAGCATTATCAACTGATAAGAAAAATACATAAACAGTGATATTTATACAAATTTAAATTAAAATAAAAGGTGTAAGCAACTATTAACAATTTAAAGGATTAACAAATTACATTATAATTACACAAGATTAAAATGCTTAACACCCATAACAATTAAAAAATCATCATCAAAGAATAATAAATCTAAGTGGCAAACGATGTCAATTATGAACACAATTAAAATTTGGGAAATTTTTAAGCAAAGTAAATATCCTAATGATGATTTGGTGTTTTTCCCGCTTCCAATCAATGATGTACAAGCAACAAAATCAGCAGTAATGAAGATTCAAAATTGAGTTTGGAAAAACCAGTAGAGCTCAATCCAGCAAAATTGAATTGTGTTCATAATTGACATCGTTTGCCACTTAGATTTATTATTCTTTGATGATGATTTTTTAATTGTTATGGGTGTTAAGCATTTTAATCTTGTGTAATTATAATGTAATTTGTTAATCCTTTAAATTGTTAATAGTTGCTTACACCTTTTATTTTAATTTAAATTTGTATAAATATCACTGTTTATGTATTTTTCTTATCAGTTGATAATGCTCGCGATGAGCGAAACCGGTCCTGATCTAATAAATTTTATGTGGAAAAAGTACTAAAAATGTTTTATTATTTTTATTATAATGCCATTCCACCAAGTATTGACAGTGAACACCTTAAAAGTGAAGCTTTTCTTTATGAAAAGTTCAGATGCAGCGGTCTTTTTGAATATATACATACAGAGTTCTGAATGCAAAACCTGCCTTGTAACATCAATATGTTCAAAGCATAATCTCTAATAGTTTTATTGTTAGGGAAATAAAGTATTGAAAGAGTAATTTACCTATGCAATCTTATATCTATGTATGTATCGGTAGAGCTCTTTTACGTTAAGTAAAAAAAAAACATCAATCGAAACAAATTCTGATGACATACTACCTCCATTATTTGAAATCCCGTTACACATAATTGCATTGATGTCAAAATCATTATGTTCCAAAAAAATAGTGACAACAAAGTCTGCATACGATCGAAAAATCTGAAATAAATTATAAAATAAATATAAATGAAAAAAAGCAAATTCGATAAATATTTCTGAATGATTTTGATGTATGAATTTAAAGCATACCTAAAAATTTTCTCATGATGCTCAACAATATTATTTATTCTATATTGCACCAGCTTTTCATTACGCCCGTCCATATTTTTAAAAAGATCTTTTAATTTCAGGTGCAGTAAAATCAGTTGAGCTTTACAGTGTGCCATAAGTATCAGACAAAAGCCATCCCAAGCTAAAAATATCATCAAGCAACACAAAACAACTCCAAAACTAAACGCAAATACGACGTCATAGACGGGAAATTTATATTTCAATTCATCGAAAAACGGCAATTTAAATTCGTGCAACATGTATTTTTTGCTGACGTTAAGGCTCAAATTTTTGTAGACCATCAGCAGAAATGCTTGAAACGGGAACGCAAACGAGACAACCGACGATGTGATACACCAAATCTTTTCACCATACTTTCCTTCTTTTGCTCCGTTTTCAATAATTTGTCTGTATTCAAATGGAAAACGTTTTGCTTCTTCATAATCATCATTGATTTCTGAAATGAGACCTCTTACAATACCGCCATGATAATTACCCCATAGAATTTTCAGCAAAATCATTTCAAGCGGTATAATGATCGTCATTTGTCTCGTAATTTCGTTTAAATCATTTGCTGTAAAATCGAGATACGCACAGCGTATGAGCATGACGAAAGCTATATTGATATAGAAAAATATGAATACGGTGTAACACTTCCAGAATCGAACATGCGAATATCGTGGAAAAAATCCTCCCACTAACATGGAGATGCTCACGGCGGTAAACATTTTATGAAATGACACCAAATCAAAACTATCTGGTTTTTTTCGCGAACCTGAAATAAACAAAAATAGAATATGTTTTTCTACATGATATAAAACGAGTAATTGATATTACGCATTTTACAACATTTTTGTTACTAGGATTATCCATATAATATTAACAAAAAAAATATATTCTTTGACTTACCCGATAAAATGTTTTCTTCGTTATTTAGTACCTTTTTATTTTTGAGATTCATCTTGATTCTGGAATATTTTTTTTTCAGCAGTTATTAATTTTTAAAATTTCAATCAAAATTTTTATAATTATGCTATTTGCAAAATTAAAACAAAGATAAACCAAATATTTTTACGATGGCATATAATATATTAATGGACAAGCTATTTTCATTATTAGTTGTGAATATGAGAAAATTTTGATCTCGTCAAGTTGAGATTATTGTAAAACGATGTGCAAGTACATACATGTAAATCACCACTATGCAAAAATTAAATATTGTAATAGAATTTAAATACATAATACAAACGAGGCAAATCTTACTAAGCAAGATTCTGTGAAATATGAACGATACGTAATTTGTTGATATATCATAGACAAGATTTTTTAAGGACCGAATATGAAGCTCACCTGTCCATTGTGTCAGTTGTTTCAATATAAAATGTCTAAGCACGAAATAAGCACGTCATTTCTTCACATTAATATAATATACAATTCTTTTGAAATAATGTGCTTGAAATTTGGTTCAATAAATCAAAGAAAAAGTGTGGCAATGCATGTATTAAACATATATGTGTTATATGAGAAAACCATCACGCATACTGGATGAGCTGAGAAAATATCTAGTGATGACTGTGTTACAGATACGATACAGATATGCAAACAGTCGGTTTGTAAAAACAAAGAGACGAAAGTTAAAACAAATACAGTAATCAAAACTACAAGTAGACATTAATTTAAAAATATAAACATTTATGCTGAAATCCATAATAATATGAAAATAATTGTCACTACTTTTCATTGCACCTTAGAAAGAAGACACGAAGCGTCACAGAGTAAATAAAATTCATAGCCATTAACTTTATTACTTTACTAATTTCTGTTGGCTCTATTCGTGATTGAAAATTTAGGTATAATATAAAAAAAATCATTACCGATTCAAATTCAAAAAATAAACAAATACATTTGAACTCATTCCACTTTTATTTAAAATATTAGAACCAGTTTCGCTCATGTAAACATATGTTATAAGCAATTTATATTGAAAAGAATTTATAAATAAAAGATCAAAATACTCTTACAGAGTACAAGGTACATTCTGAACTTTTAGTAAAAATGTTTTTTTTTTTTTTAATATAATGCCTTTCTACCACGCTTTGACAGTGAACATCCTAGAACTGTTCAAATTGACTTATTTGTTTCAAAATTAAAAGCAAAAAATACTTTTGCTGTCGAATTGCGTTTTTTTTTGTTTACGATGATGCAATTAGACTATTTACGTAATCTGAGAGAAAAGATCGTTAAATATTACCTTGTGGTCTAAATGTTTTCACGATTTTATGTGACGTATCATGGATAAATATGTATATTATACAAAGCGATCTTTTTCCTTCTACTATTCTACTATAAAATCAAAAATTAATCCAAATTCAATCGTTGCATTGAGTAGAATGTTTCAAATATTAAGTTCCATTGACAGTAAAGGTCCATGGCAGATGATACTCCTTCGTCAGTATAAGCTCGAATACCCGTTAGATGGACCAGGTGGACCCGTAGAGATTTAACCATTTTATCAAGAATGGCTTCATCAATGAGTTCGAATAAAAAAGATATAGATCAAAGATTCAACAACCTAAAAAAAATTGACAGATTGCTACTAGATTGATCGGGTTGCCACCACCTATAAAACAATCAATACAGATATATTAATATGCGTACCATTTAAATAGCTTGATTAACCACTATTTTATTGAAGACTATGTGTGAGAATGTACTCATAAATCATTTATCGCATCAAAACAGTAAAGGATATAGCGATTGGACTATAATTATTTTTAATAATTGTGTTGGACCATTCCACAATATATCAAAACAATAAAGATTATTTATAAATGCTTTTCAGAACTCGATTAATTTCAGAGAAGTGAGCAACAATTTTGACATCAATAATAACACAACGATACGCAACGTTTTATCCTGTGTTTTTCCTCGTTGCAAACGAAAACTTTCACTATTTTACACTATTAGTTTAACAATAACAGTATTAAAAATAATGCAGATTCAGGTGAGTGAGTAAGTAATGAATGAGGTCCCATCTGTCCTGGGGAAGAGGTCTTTCCACACGTCGCGTCGGCATCGCGAGTCTGGGTCTTCTGGTCCGCTTATCTCACTTTCATCGCGAGGAAACTTTGCGCGCAAGATAAATTACCAATTAAAACTTAGGCCAAAGATGTTTCAAGCCTTTAACGAATCCTAATTTACGGCTAGCCCAGCCCGACACAGCTGTTGGTACAGATGGATACTCACTCTGGAATTTACTTCGGAATTCTTCGGTTAACATGAGATATTGCCAAACAACATGTTAATTGCTTAAATTATTATTTCAATCTTATACGCAAATAGCAACTAAGGGTGTCATCTTTGAAAATCAATTATTTTATCAAATTAATGTGATATATTGTAATTTATAATAATATTTTTCAATTTTTTAAAATCAAAATATGACTTATAAAGTTTGCGGTGCCAAAAATAATAGGCGCAAAAGCATCTTCTATAAATATATAGCCACCATGGAAAATTTATACAAAATAGAGTTCATAAGAATTTATTGCGTAATTCCGAAACGAAAAAAAAATATCAACCGAAATAAGAACAATTTTACACAAAACGTCATATTAGTCCTAACCGACCTGTCTATTTTAATTCTGACCCCAAAAAATAGAACTTCAGTCTACTGGAGTGACTGAATTACAACCAGTTCTCGTAGAAATACTTATATATAGGTAAGCTCTATAAGGAGTGAGTATCATCTTTAATGCGACTGGTAATAATATATATTTATATAAATGTAATGGCTATGATGACATAATATGTAAAGAAATTTTAAAGGCGATTCAACTAAACTAGAAATATAATTTATTGTATATACATTATCAAAAGTCTGATTGTGAAGCCGATATTAACTGCATACAAATCAAGAGTGAATCTAAAAGAATTTTTACTGTAAAAAGATATTGTTTTACATTCTATAATATAAAGCTTTTATTTCAATCTTACAGTCTTTGGTTGTGTTTTATTTATAAAAAACTAGCTGACCCAACAAACTTCGTACCGCCTCAGAATCAATAAGTGTTGTGTTAACTTGATAACTTGAAACATGATGACTACCGAGCTAACCTTTAGTTGTAAATTGTGCGGTGGCAAGCCAGGCAGATCCAATGAGTTTAAAAATTCAGTTGGATAGTTGGTTGCTTCATCTTCGTTTGTCACACGGGCGATAGATTTGAAAGAATGTAGTGGACCAACGATTTGATTTTGAATTGAGAAGTTTAAATGATCCACATCTTTGTTCTTCGCCGCAAGAATTGCTCGTTCACTCAACCAATTATGATTTTTGTGATTAGATGTTCGGAAACATTTTGTTGATGAAGTCGTCCTTCGTTGAGACGAAATTGTTAAAGTTCAGCAGAAACGAAATCAATCCGTTTGATTCGCCAACAGGAACACTTTCAGCAAGCTGTTCGTCATTTGAAAACTGTGTGAGAATATTAATTCTCTTCATAACATCTTTCCCGTGATATTTTTCCGATGTTTTAATGCTTATTCTGCTATTCTAGGTGGAGACGAATTTAATAAATCAAAGATCATTAAAATCCGTGCTGCCATTCTCGAGATATACGTGGTGTAAATAACCCCACTTTGTTTTATATATATAGATATGATAATCTACTTTAAAAAATCAATTAAATATATTGAGTTCTATATTAAACGAACAATACACGCATAACTTTGCATAATTCAGTAAATTTTAACCATCATAAAAAGCTGACATCAAAATAGTAAAAAATGATTCCAGTATTTAAATTAAATAAATGCGTCAAAATACCCGGCCGCAAATTTTTTCTCAAAATGTGTCTTTTTTTCAAGATTCAAGACTTCCTTGTATGTTAAAACTTCGTTAAGCCAGTTGAGAGCAGTTTGATTAAGCTCGAATAAGTTATCATGTTCCAGTCTTTGTGCTCGTTCCAGTTTAAATACTGATACTATTTGTAAACATTTGTATAATGGACCCAGTTGCTTGCGAACTTTTTCATTTGGATAAGGTCTGTTAAACTCTATCGGAAAAGTTTACTAAGTTCTTGCGCCATTCTTAGCTATACTTAGAATAACTATCGACGTAACACACAATGTATCCGTTATTTGCTACAAATGGAATTGCTGGTTGTTCGAAAGAGCGGTTCACCGTCAAAAATATTACCACGTCAGAAATCGGGTGGATCCCGATGGTTTCTTTTAATAAGAAAAACATTCCAGACCGTATGTTTTAATTATTTACATCTTTGGTAAATACGACAAATGATTTACATGAAATAAATTGAAACGTTTTCGTGTAAATAATGTTTTATTGGATTCATTGTAAATTTTGAAAAAAAATATACGAAAAAGACAGCAATGTCAAGTACCATAGCAGTATTAAGTTCCAAGCAGTGTTGTCGAAAAAACATCAAAAATGAGCGGGCCGTTAAATCCCAGCCTCTCCTAACAAATTGTATGGCGGTTATACGTAGATCAACTCTAAATTCCAATTTATGAGCTTATTTTTCGTTGAATATAACATGTATGTTTGAAGATTTTTTGTATGGATATTCTGTGATTCTTTGGTGTTATCAATTAAAAATTTACGATACATCGGGAGGGTCATATATGCAAATTAAGTAATGATTGTAAGAAATAAAGCGAATGGTAAGACATGCGATGTGTGGTAAAACAAATAAAATTTAACTTCCCACTATTAAGTATCACAGTTATATAAAATATTAATAACAAATTACATAAAACAACAGTAACAAGCGGAATTCATATTATATTATATACGATTTTGACGCCTATTGTGATATTATTAAATAAATGCTGTGTCTTATTATATAATAATGGCAATATACCAAGTAAATGATGATTTAATCAATAACAATATTTAAAAAATAATGAAGTGAAATGTATTACCTTAGTTTGACTTACTGATTTTTGATTAAAGAAATGACTTGAGAAATCCTATGGAAAGATTAAGTAACGAACCAGTGTGCACAAATAAATTTTGAGATGAATTATTAATTGATTAAAATCGCAATAATGACGTTGTTTTTTTTTTAATGAACTATCCAACCTCATATTCTGTATTGAGATATTGTAAAAAAAATATTTTAATAAAATGATTTGTCTTCTTTGTTTGCTTTTGTTCTTCGAAATTTTTTATTGAAAAACCTTAGAAAATGTGATTTTTTCTTATTTTGAAAAATATGTTATTGAAAAAATATATAATTATAATATAAATATCTATTTCCTACAATATAACAGAAACAAATGGTTTCATAATGATGTGATATTACTTTGAACATTATGAATCCGGATCGCTCATCTGAAAAAAGTACCTGTTTTCAACTCTATAGCATGGCATTCACTATAGGGGGCTTTGCAAGTACACATAACAGAGACAATTATATTTTATAATAAACTAGCTGGTTCCCAGAAAGCGTTGCAATGCCACTCAAAGAAAGAAACTGTTTGTGTTTTAATTATGTTTATTGAAGTGTATGGTTTCTGTCTGTTTGACGTTTGCTGCCGATTGTCTATTTTATGACACACGCGCCGCCAAATGTAAGTTAAGCATATGTTGTCAAAATGAGCTGTATGGCAGACATGGATTTTTATATATAAGACCTTCTGTAAGCTAATTTTACTATCCCTTTAACTTTCCCAGAAGTGCAAGCAAAAAGCTTGTCAAATTTTTATTGCAATTGGATGAGCGGTGTGGCAACGCAAAAAATATGAACAAACAAACATTCATTTTTATATATGAAATATACAGCACTAGTAAAAACATATATGTTTGGTTTATTTTATTATTAAATGAAAAAACTCGCAATAAACAACTTGTCAAATGAAATTTGCGATCGCTTTATATTACTTTTCATGTATTTACTGTTGATACTTAGTGGAAACGCATTATATTAAAAAAAGCATTTAAACCGGCTTTGTTCATAAATAAATGTGGAATTTTACAAAATTGTTGAATCAAATTGTATTTTTAGACTGAAACGTGTGAGGACGAAAAATAATATATTTTTGTAAGAAATAAATGGCTGAACCTTCATCAGAATGATCATAAGATAAATTATGAAAATCTTTTTTCAATATTTAAAGTTCATTGTTGTCGACATTGTAAGCAAATCTAGTAAAAAGCAAAGAAATCTAATTTATTAAGTAAATTGTTTTTAATTATAATTTTGCAAGAAGGACATTTTAAAGTAAAACAAATACCATGCACAATCAATTCACTTTTTCAATAAAGGTACACTTTTTTAATTTAAGATTTCGACTGAAGGTGCTTGGTGGAATTTCAATATTAAATTTGAATCGTTCAAACTATGTACATTCTCACAAATTTTGTCACTAACGACCCGGGTTTCGCCTTTCGGCATCTTCAGGCATTCAAGTGCACGGATGAACTTGAACTGACAGTTCAAGTTCATCCGTGCACTTGAATGCCTGAAGATGCCGAAAGGCGAAACCCGGGTCGTTAGTGACAAAATTTGTGAGAATGTACATAGTTTGAACGAATCAAATTTAAGGTACACTTATTGTTTTTTTTGCCCAACCTGTTCTCTTCGATAATATAGTTAACTCAAAGACATTTTATATTACATGTTTAAAGTCTATTTCACGTAACACTTTCATTGCCAAAATACTATTATAAGAAAAATATTGCAGTTCTTTTGCACAAAAATTCGAAGTTTTAATAACGGCCTACTCTGAATTAATAGTAAAAGTGAGTCACATAATAAATCGTACTGTTGACAGCGTGAATATGATTTTACATAAATTACATAAATAAATTAAAGCCATTTCTCATTGGTGATAATTATAATGATTCAAAATCACTGTAGATAGGTGAACACAAATAAACACTCGTGATAAACCCGAGAGAAAAATACATCATCTTTGTGATCCTAATTGTACAAAAAAGATCAATACAATGAATGTGTTTGATGTAGCAAAAACTTAAATAGACAAAAAAAAGTATTCAAATTTGTATAAGTTTTTTTATATATTTATGCTGATAAATAGTGTTATTTGTACACTTTTTTTCTGTCGCCACTTTTTATCAATATTCGTTGAAATAAAATATTGTATGCAATTATTCTTTTGTGAGAAGTTACAGTACAGAGTAAATGGTAAACATTCGAAATTGAGTTTATAATATATTTTGCTTGTTTGTCTAGCATGAAAAAGATCAAAGATACAATATTATATTATATGACACTGTTTAACAGTAAAAGTAAATTAAAATGTGCGATTTCGAGAAGATCAGTTACATAATAATATGTCCAGTGTAGGTCAATTAGTAGAAAACTAGTTACAGTAGTTATTGAGCTCAGTAAAGAGTTCAATTTGAACCTGTAAATGAAGAATTTTTGAGATCTGAATTTTTTTTAAAAATGGGTAGTTTTTAATGACTTTTAGTGTTAACTGGTGAAATAATCAGATACAAATTACCATAACTATAGTTATATGTGATAATATCATTAGAAATCAATTCGAACGATCATAATATATATGTGCCTACTGCTTTTACAATAGTGGGTATTATCAGATATCGTATTATTTTAAGAATAAGATAATCGCATTTTTGCTATTCTGACATGGTTTTTGATATAAACATTCATGTAAGGGATAAAACAAAGGGGAATTAAGAATATTAACTCATTTGCTTAAAATTGAAAAAATATTTAATTGTCCCGTTTTTTTTTATAAAATTTGTTTTAAAAAATATGCTCACTCATGTTTAAGCGCAACTTTTAACCTCTTTCATTCACGTTGAGCGAGTGGTTCTTTGATAATAAATAGTTGGCAAACGTTGACGTATATTTTACAAATTAAAACAAGCAGTCTCTACATTGCAAACTGCAACTACAAGATCTCCAGAATCTTACCTAAATTGTTAATTAACAATTAACTCGGAGAAATAAATAGTAGGTAAATAAATACTCAGAAATACTTTTCAATATTTAGCGTTTTAACTTGCTATCATGTTTAAATATGCTAAATCTAGTTTAACTGCAGCGGTCGCTTGATTATCTCGTATTATGCATAAGTGCAGAGTAGCTTAAAGTGACGGATTTGTGCCAGCCAAAGATCAGAAGGTTCTTTGAAATTCCTGGAAAACGCCGCAAAAAACCTTGGGAAAGCCTACCTAGTCTGTAATTTTATTTCTTTGATGACGTTTGACGCCTTACAATTTAATTTGCAATTGACGAATAAGTTATTTATAAAGTTATTACCTTGAAAGAAAATCAGTTGTGACGCATTGAAATTTTTATTCAATAGAAAACGTATTTCTTTAGATTTACGCTTTCAATTGTTAATAAAATCGAGAAATTTAATCCATATGAATGCTTACTCAGTATATTTTTGGCATTATTGATTGAATGCTAATTTATCTTTTGCAACGTGATTTTTGAACGTTTTTCTTGTGATTTTATTAATTAAGTTGAAATAATATTCATATGAAGTATAATATTTAAAATAACTCATTTTGTACAATCAATAAATTATTATATAAAATAATAAAATCAAAACGTATATTATTCACTCTATTTTTGACGTTAACAAACTCTTTTTGTTTGAATACCTATTCATAAAGTTTTTTTTTTTAATTATGCTAGACAGGATGCATATTCTGCTTTCTAGATTGAAAATGTCAATACAGTTGGAAAAGAAGCGGACTTACACTAATTAAATTTAGATATTGACGAAACTTTTTATGACAAATATTTGTTTTCTTCAACCTACTCACTTTTAATCTTTGACAAAAATTTTTTTTTTCATTGATTATTTAAGCAATAAAATGCATTTAAATGTGAGAAGAGTATTAAAAAAAACTTCGTTAGACCTTTTGTGAAAACTTTAAATCGTTTGCTATGTTGATTAAAATTATCAATTCAAAACATGCTTCAAAATCATTTATATTTTCAGATAAGAAGTTTTCCGCACAATAAATTTCGCAAATCGATTATTCTTATATGTATGCTATTCATCTAAATTACATATTTTGAATAATTGTACTGGCTTTGTATTGTATTTAAAAAAACATGAAATTCATTTTAAATGGCAGTTTTCTATTACTTTACTTATTTAAGTAATAAAAAATATAAGACACATTGTTTTTACCTTTCCTCTAAGAGTTGACAAGAATTAGTAAATTTTGAAACAAAACCATACTTTAGGTGAAATGTCAAGTCACAATAAACAACCGCTCGAAACCAAATGAGTATCCACGTATCAGTAGGTAAATGTTTTAATGTAATACTTTATTCATAATCGTTCGTTCCTTTGTTTTCATGTCTCCATAATACATAATATCCCTCGCGCCATTTGATTTGCCATAAAAGAAATTTACTGCAGGTGATAAAGAATGGTAAAAAATATGCAATAAAATTTTGTGTATGCCGCCCCCGCGATGTTATGCCCGCTGGATACAACTTTTGTCATTTATTTTTTCCTCCGAGGGTAAAAAATAAAATTAAACTGCAATACATCTTTTACGCACGATAGAGGAACTATACATCGTCCCTTATTCACCCGTTTCCTCTATCTGGATATTGTGAGACGCTCTGTATCATAGATTTAGAATTTCCCCTTTGTTTTGTGTAAACTCAAATTGAATTACCACATACAGGAGAGTCGAAATGAAATAATAACATCGAAAAATGATAATATGTTTATATTACGTAGGTAATAAGGAAAAACATGATTTTCAAAAGTTTGCTAATTGAAACACAGAAAGTCAATTAAATTTGATCAAATATTGTAGGTATTGTTAATATATAAACAAAAAAAAACAAAACGTAGTGATATTGAAAAACTGCAAAGCTAAACTTGTATACAAGCACAAACATAATTCAAATATTTCACACTGAAGTTGAGTATTATAATGCGTGTATTGCTAAAGATGAACTGAAATGAAAACCAAAGATTAATAGAACAACAAATTATTCAAAGAAAATATACAGCATGTTTTACATTAAAAGTTTAAGATAATTTTTCTATCGTTCCTCAAAAATATGAGATATTCTTTGGCTCCTTGTTAATAATGTAGTTATATATCATACAATAAAGCACACCTACTTACGACGAATGCCGAAAATGGCAATAATTAATTGATTTTGCAGAGCAGCGCTTTTTTAATTGCTAAGCAAAGTAAAAAAAAAACATTTTTAGGGTGTTCACTGTCAATACTTGCTGGAAACAAATTATATTAAAAAAAAAAATATATTCATTTGTACTAATTCTATTTTTGTTTTAATATGGTCAGAACTGGTTTCTCTCATGATGAGAATTATCAACTGCCCAGTTTATCATTATCAGTTTATAATGTTCGTTATGGACATATTTAAATAAACAATGAATTTAGTATAAATGGGTATTGTGTTGCATTGTAATTGTTAAAAAAGTGTGACGCCGTTTTCGCCTCAGACTGTTAAGCTATCTTCAACTTAAATGTATTTATTCGAATACTCTTTTATTTTAATAACAATATTTACTGTAAACACTTTTAAAGAGTTCACTGTCAACTTGATGATAAAAAAATAGTTGTAAGTCGATAATACTCTCGATGAGCGACACCGATCCCGACTAATTATAAATAATGTGAAATTGATACAAAAAATGATTTTGTTTTTTGATATAGCAACAAGTAACATTAAATCACGTTGCTTTATCCATAATATTGTCGATGTATGACAATATGATTAATAAATGCGAGAAATAAATTAATTTTAAATAAATTATTTTTTGTCGTAATTCGGAAGTTGATGAGATAATTAATATTACCTGTGACAGCTATAGAAATCCATTTTCATATGTATTTATTTCTTCAATATTGTGTGGTATTTTATATTGCTGTATACGATTTCGTTGAAGACGTGACTCCAAGCGTAAAGATGTTACATACGCAAGAGTCCGTGGAGCCGTACCCTATGTAATACAGAGACGGTTGTCTTTTCCACAAGATTTAGTGGACGCTACAAACTGTCCCAAAGTGAATGCAGATAAATCCACAAACTTCTATCAAATTTGTCCGGCAAAAGTCCGGGTATGAGGATTCGATTTGGACACTCGATCGACCGGAAAGCGGAATCTATAATCATGTTAACGGACACCAGATGTTTTCTAAAGAAAGTTAACATAATACGAGCCGAGTACTTAATCGAAGGGAGCAGATTTCAATAGAGGTTTATTTCAACGTTATTGCTTTCCATAATAAATTGTAATGGATTCTAAATGATAAGTTTCATCTCGTCTAACAGAAAAAAAACAGTCATTTCCCTTTATTTAATTAACAAAATACTCAGTATACGTACTTTTTTAGTAATTTTATCATGATTTTCACACATTTTAATTTTACTTTAAAAAGATAAATAGCAAATAAACACTTTTAATTTTGTCTTTACGTAATTAAACAAACTTTTCAAAACATAAAACTTTAAATTTTAAAAAACACACATTAACTAAATGTTAAAATATGTTCTCCCATATATCAAGCAAAGCATATAATTAGTTTGCTACAAACCATCGTTTCTCTTGGCTGTCTCCAGAAGATGTCCTAATTTCCACCTGCTCCTCGTGGTCTTTCTCATATCTTCAATGATTCAGAGCCTACTTTGACATTTTATCCGATTCAGCTTAATAATCTAGACCCCGGCATTAATTTAATCAGATTTTGAAGATAGCATTCCTTCTTTTGGCAACTTTGCATAATTGCTATAATATGATCTGTTTTTTAATATATGACATGTTTTCTAAAAAAATATCGTCTCTTAATGTTGTGGAGATATGTATCTGAATTAGGATATGCTACAGTTGATTTCATTTTAATAGAGTATATGTTTTGCTAGACTAACAAACTTCATGTTTTAACACCGGACTCGTTACTACAAAAAATATAATTTTGTATCAATCAATCAATTATGTACATGCACACTGTTAAAATGTATTTTTTTATTGCAATAATACAATGAACCTGTGTACGTACATATGTACTACCACTACACAGTTATGCTTCTGCAAAAAATACATATGAATATGATTATTGTTTCCAAATTTTGACACGTGTTTCATCTATTCGAAAAGCATATTTTTCAGAAAACTATCGTTATTTACGAGAAACTTTAACTTAATTCAAATTCTTAACATTTAAAATGAAGCAATCATTACATTTCGTGATTTAAAATTAATTAATATTAGTTAATGAATTAACAACATGGTATCATAGAGATCGAATAAAATATGCCCATCATGATTTCACTGTCGTTTTGTGTTGAACAACATGTTTTACATACTTGTATTTTAATAATACATGTACAATTCAAAATTTATTCCGGATTGACTTACCGTACGCAGTGGGAAACTGAATAAGTGCACTCAGACGAAAATGCATTGGCAAAAGATATGTTCATCCACGGGTCACTTCAACTTCACGTTGATGTGCTGCACTGCATATCCCCTTATCTTTGTATTACTTTCCAATGAAAGAGACTTCTTTGAAAAAAAACCTCCACGAACTATCCGTGAAAAGAAACCTGATAGATTGAATAGAAATATTGAAAAGCAGAAAACTATAATATATATTTTATGTTGTACATACTTATCAGAAAATTTTCCATATTATAATTATTCTTGTAGCTGATATTTTATTTGTAAAGAAACACATTTTGTCTAACCGTTTTCTAGACTCTCAGTGAAGCAATTAAAAAAAATAAAGTGGTTTATACGAGAGATTCAGGAGATAATAGAAAGTGCCAGGTTCATGGTCGAGTGGTCAACATTATTGGCTTTGGTTACACTGCTCACCGGCTTCAATTACAGTACGGGCATTTTATAAATTTAGTTTTCAATTATTTACCGGATTCCTGGTTGAAGACACGGGTTTCTTCAAAATAGGACACAGCAAGATATATTAGCTTCACACTAGTTCTGAACAAGCAGTTATAGTTCTAGCTCTAAAACCAAACAAGCTACCTATTACGAAAACCAGCACCAGCAGAGTTGGATGGAATTTGAAAGGTTTAGAAGTTAGCTAATCGCTGTCTTCTCTGGCATATTTTTTATAACATTTTTTAAGATCGGGTGGAAAAAAAAGTAAGTCTTTGAATTGTTTTTCTCGTAATCAACAAAAAACGATAAATTGATTTAAAAATCAGCAGCGTAATTGTCCGCAAAGGGATTCGAGCTCACGGACACCGTGGGTAAATAGGAGGAACGCGCAAAATTAACTGTTCCGATACAATAGTAGAAAATTAAACATATATTATTAATTTTAAAAAACAATCGTGCATACCTGAAAATATATAACCACTATTGAAATGCCATTTTGAAACACAGATACAGCGTAACTGTAACTTTATCAAGCACAGGCATGGGCAACCTTTCCTAGGTTTGGAGCCAAATTATCATTCTGTTTCCGAGTCGAGGGCCGGACCAAATTGTTAAACATAATAAAGTAATATTAAATTAAATAAAACACGTTGCTATTTCTTAAATGGTGGTGATCATGAACTAGTCGAGTGGAGCCACTGCAAGCGCCCGTGTCATCTCCATTATTTAATACCTTCCTGAAACTATTAATTTATTTCTCTAATACTTCGCCGACATGAATCAGGGCCGGACAAAATAGCTCGGCGGGCCGGTGGTTGCCCATATATGATCTAGCACTACGAATGGTGATAGCGAAGATCAAACGAGATGTTTTTTAATAATATGAACTATTGAGTCACTGTTAGATGATGATGTTCATGATTTTAATTCAGTTTTACTTTTATGCCGTTATGGAAAATATGTTTGTAGATACAATGTAATGATCTGAAACGAAAACAAAAAAATGTTTTTTTTCCAGTCCGTTGCTACAGAAACGTTTGAATACTTGCATCGTTACGCGAATCGACAATAACTTATCAAAAATTATATCGAATGACCTCGGAGCATTTTTTATTTGCAACATTAAATTTGTTTTAACATACATTATTATCAGAATTTGTACACAAGTACTGTTTAAAAGAAATTATTAAAATCAACAATTTATTGTTAGACATATTTAATTTTTTGTTTATAAAATACTGGAATCTGTATAAATATTGTCAACTAAAAACATTTTAATTTGCTCGTACATAAGTGGTATTTTTTAGTGGGAAGACATTATACTAAAAGATACAAGATAATGATAGTACAAGTATTCTACAAATAATTATACTATGAATTATGAGTGGCTTGTTATCAAAACTCATTATATCCTTTTTGATATTTTTGTGATAAGTATGCCAAGAAATTATAAATGCATCTTTACATATATAAAAAAGGTTGTTTATTAAAATTGACTTTAAACACTGTTAAACCACTGCCAAAGATCACCATCGGTGTCTAAGCTCACATTTTTCAATGCCTACTATGATATGGTAGGAAAGAACCAATCGGCGATCAGTATTTTTAATGGCGTAACAGTATATTTTGCTTTAATAAAAACAATAATCCTTTGTACTTCATTCCACTTTATTTAATATGTCAGGACCGGTTTCGCTCATTGCGAGCATTGTCAACTGATGAACAGTTGACAATGCTCGCAATGAGCGAAACCGGTCCTGACATATTAAATAAAGTGGAATGAAGTACAAAGGATTATTGTTTTTATTAATATAATGCCTTTCCACCAAGTATTGACAGTGAACACCCTAAAAGTATATTTTGCATTTTTAAAAAGTGTTACTATTCACTAATTTATAACACTTTTATACTAAAGAAAAGTTGTATTTTTGTGTTTTGGAGAATGTGAACTGTGATACTAGGTCCTTCAATATATAAAACCATTAGATATTTACACAAGAAATCTGGCTTACGATTACTTCTTAATAAATTCTTTAATTAATACTATGAAGTTTGTAGGGAAAGGCATTTTTATTAAGACAGGATTCAGATTTTATTTTCTACATTCAGTTTATTTTTGTTATTTTTGCATGGCCCTTACTAGTAAGTGAAAAAAAAAAATCCTTAAAGGAAATTAGATTGTTAAAATAAATGTTTAGGCTAAAAATAATTTTATTAAGATAACATAGTCCGGAGATGCTTCTGGAAGAAGTGTGAGACATGTCAAACCTAGTAATAAAACGACAAATGTATAACCAAGATATCAATTTTAATTTTATATATAAAACTTTGAAAGCATTTTCATGCTTTTCCGTCAGACTATAACTCTCAGATATTTGATTGATTGAAATTTTTAACTATCTTACATTTCGTATTTTATGATACATTTTCTCAATGACAAATAGTTTGATGAAGTCTGTGGCGTATATTGTTTCACTATTTATTATGACCTTGTCAATTGCTGATTTATAATGATAAGTATTGTAAAATTATCAGATATCCATATTTTATTTCAAAATTAATTGTTTAATTTTCATGTAAGAGAAATTTTTTACAGTAAAAGCATACTGTTTTAAAAATATGTTTTCGATGAAAATATGTAACTTTTTACAAATAGCTAGAGTTTTTCGTGTTAATCATATTTTCACTGCCAACATTGAAAAGTTAAGGGCGTTCTCATATAAGAGGGCCACGCAATATCAGGGCTGTAACTCATTCAAAATTTTGTGGAACTCAAAAACGTTCAATGGAAACTTTGCTCAACTTGAATAGTGAAATAGTTGCTACGCCGCGTAATTTATTACACTTTCCAAAATAGTTGTGCACTCGGAGGTAACGACAACATAACTTGCAATGTTAACTCAACTCAAGTTAACTAACTCTACGTATCCCTTAACACATTTTTTATCAAACTTTGTTTACGTTACGTTTCATTTTCAATAAGATAAAAATGTTTATTCATTGAGGCCATCTCTTCGAATATGAGTAGTAATGTGCCTTCAAGGATAATTTATTTTTGTTTGTAGATTAAATAAAATAAATGAATCTTTTGCACAAATTTGAATTTATAAATACAAATAAAATACTTAACGGGATAAAGATTTTATGAAATGATTCTAAGATCAATTAAAAGGATATCGATTATTGTTTTACCATATCTCTCACAATATACAATTACTTTATTGCCTCATTAAAATTTCAAAATGTAATGTTTTAAATCACATAATCACAGGCAATTTATATTTCATCATGTCGTGATTTGTTAGTAAATCACAATGCATTTTATACTACCACTCGTTCTAAGTCATGTAAGTTTACTGTAAAATATTCAATTTACGAAAGAAGTTTCAGATAACAATTTCATCAGACTTTTTTTATTTTCAAGTTTCGAAGGTAAAACTTTTCGAAATTTATGAAATCAATTGAAAGAATTTAAGATGTGAATTTAGTAAAGAATTAATACTTACCATTATTAATTCTAAGTAAGAGGGAAGAAAGTATGCTGGTATAATTTTTGGATTCGCATTTAAACTCGAAAAGTTATATTCGTTTAGCCACATGTCAAAACTTCACCCCTTTGATATTATTGGGGTCAATTAAACTTTTGTTTTCGGATGAAATTGTTTCGTTAAAAAATCTTTTATAATCACGAATACATATATAATTTAGATTTAAATCAATAAATAAAACAAAAAGTATCACATGTTTTTAGATATTATTACAATGATTTACTTGTATTTTAATTTTATGTATACTATTTAAATGATGTTAATAAAGGAACCACGAAAAAAAAGATCATTTTTTCTTTACATGAAAAACTAAGTAATGTATTGTTTTTAGGATCAAATACTCAAGTAGATAGGAAAAAACAACACATTTCAGACATCCATGTCCTGATACCAGAATACATAAATCGATCTCCTACTTAGAATAAATATCAATACAAAAGTTTATGCCATAATCAAATAACTCCAGATGAAGTTTTTCTTTTTTTTTACCATATTCGCTCCCTATATTGCCTGCCGATTACTTTGCTTCCTCCAATGGCATGCCAGCATCTATCATCGTAAATCCTATGGATAGGACCTGAGAATCGTCTTGGCACACCGGAATCCTCCTGGTCCGAAGACATCCGCAGCCTGCTAATCAGCTAGTTACAACATCTCTTCATGACTACTTACGTGACGGGGCTCTGTCCTGTACGTTTCCCAATCTCCAAGTTCCTCACGAAACCAAACCATCTCACCCCCATTATTTGACCAAAATATCTATTTTTGAAGCTCAGTTCATCTAGGAATATCGGAAGCCACATTTAACTCAATGCGGACTGACTGGTACACAAATCAAATGCCATTTGTTCAACGCTTGCATTCTAACATTGTTGCTTCACGGTAGAAAATCACGGTACCTGACAACGTTTTTAGCGTGAGTTAAATTGTTGGCACGCATACATGTTTTAAAATTTAAAAAATATCTTTTTTTCAAATTAAATTTGAATCGTTCAAACTATGTACATTCTCACAAATTTTGTCACTAACGACCCGGGTTTCGCCTTTCGGCATCTTCAGGCATTCAAGTGCACGGATGAACTTGAAGTCAGTTCAAGTTCATCCGTGCACTTGAATGCCTGAAGATGCCGAAAGGCGAAACCCGGGTCGTTAGTGACAAAATTTGTGAGAATGTACATAGTTTGAACGATTCAAATTTAATATTGAAATTCCACCAAGCACCTTCAGTCGAAATCTTAAATTATATCTTTTTTTCTGTTGTAATAAATGAAAAATATTGGAATAATATACATATATTATATTAATAAAAACACAATAATCCTTTGTACTTCATTCCACTTCATTTAACATGTCAGGACCAGTTTCGCTCATTGCGAGCATTGTCAACTGATAAGAAATATAATTTAACAATGCTATTTATACAAAATTAAAAAGTTATACACAACAATTGGCATTGAAAAGAAATTGCCAATTACATTAAAGTGATTCTAAAATAACACAAAATTAAAATTGTTCAACACATCTAACATATAATTAAAAAGTCATCCCAGATTAATAAATTCAGAATGGCGATTGAAAGTAATTACAAACATAATTTAAATTTGGGAAATTTTTGACAAAGTGATAAAATGCTACATTAATAAAGTGAATATGCTTAATGATAGTTTTATGTTTTCCCCGCTTCCAAGTAGTTGGTGTGTTCATAACTTAAACAAAATCGACAGCCAGGAAGATTCTGAAAAATAAATTTTTCAAAGACCATATCAATTTTAACAAAAGAAATCTATATTTATTGTTATTATTTTTTTTTAATTTATATAAAAGAATAGTTAACAAGGGCTAATGCAATGGATAAAGTAACGGGGAACTAGCAAAAAATATTTGATCGTTCAAAAGATCTGAATCAGGTAAAAATTGAATCTATTGATTTCTAGGATTTCTTGCTTGTCTAGTTTGACAGACTTGTTATTTAAATGTAGAACTTTAAAATTTCAGAACTTTAAAATAGCATTGTTAAATTATATTTCTTATCAGTTGACAATGCTCGCAATGAGCGAAACCGGTCCTGACATATTAAATAAAGTGGAATGAAGTACAAAGGATTATTGTGTTTTTATTAATATAATGCCTTTCCACCAAGTATTGACAGTGAACACCCTAAAAGTGAACATATATTATAACAGTGGAATAATGTTTTTTTTTTGGTTCATATACTTGTATAAAAAGCATTAAGTTTTTAAATTTTATAACGATTCTGTTATTTTACGTCATTTATCTTAGATGTATGTTTATTTTTGCTAGAATATTTTCAACAAATCGATTGCTTTAGTTGAAAAGAGTTTGTCCGACGAAGCAGACGGGACATCCTTTGTCACAACATTTTGTTTCGATTTTAGTGTAGTAACTTTCTGCAGGTTAGAGCGAACCAACCTGGCAAACACCGTAAGGGCGGACCCTGACTTATTTTATGCCCCCTTTTTATACATAAAGCAAGAATTTCCCAATGAAATGTGATTTTTAAGCTGAAATATTCAATACTGAATAAACTTTTTGAACATTATCATAAGATAAAAGTTAGTTAATTGAAATAAATTTATAAAGATAGCAGTTATACGATTTGTGAATATAAAAGTCTTGTTTAGGGAAAATTACATATCTAATATATAAAAATGAATGTTTGTTTGTTCGTACTCTATGAGCTGCCAAACCGCTGATCCGATTGCAATAAAACTTTGATAAACTTTTGCTTGCAGTAAGTTTTATATATTAAAAATCAATGTTTGTATGTCTGCCATACCGTTCATGCAACTTGCGCAAAAGTTACAGGCGTAGTACAATTAAACTACAGTCGGTGGTGCGTGAGTCGTACCATAGACAATCAACAGACAGAAAAGGAAGACATGCACTTCAATAAACACAATTAATACACAAATACTGTCTTTCTTTGAGTGGTGCTGCAACGCTTGCCGGGAACCGACTAGTCAACTATAAAAATTAATTTGATAAATATTTGTAATGCTTAATAACTATGTTTTCTTACGAGATGTTGAACGTGTTTCTGTAAATACTGACGAAATCCACGCAGCTATTTTGGCTCAAGCCAACTTTTTATTTTAAGCCAAATAAAATTATTAATGATTCGCTACCAATATAAAAATAAATAACTGCTTATACAAGTTATTTCTGTTAGTTTTTTTTCCCTTGTCATTTCTAGTTATATTTTTTTGATTCAGTATAGAAAGTAAAGTAAAAATAAAGCACAATATCAAGTATTTTTTTTACATTTTTACGGTTTGCTAGGGAGACATTTTTAAATGATCTCATGAACCCTCATCAGTTACAATAGTTACAAATGGTCTTTTGCAGAGGAAAACCTGATAATAAACTATGTCATATGTCAACATACTATTAAAATAATTTTCAAAGAGTTGAATTATAATAACTAATAATTCTGTTTAAAAATAACTAACTTACCTATTTTTTCTCAAAAAATACGGTTATGTGCCCATGTTCAATAATACCAAATAAAATAGCGGTTTATATAAAATCACACATTTCATTGCAAGGCTTTAGTGAAGCTGAAGAGTTTGTGAGGCATGTCTATCCTTGACAGATATTCGAATGCAGACGTCGTAAATTTGAAATCTGATTGGTCGGGCGGATCAATCGTCCGCTGACAGACTGGGATCGCTCTAAGCTCGCACTCTTTCCAAGCTAAAATAAAAAAATCACTCCAAACCCTGGAAAATGAAACATTTTACTTCATCAAATATTAAATAAAATTATTTTTCCAACACTGTTACCATCAATAACAGTATTTTTTTCTTTTTATAAATGTTATTTAAATTCCGCAGCAACCTTTTCAAAATAGCAATTTATATATAAAAAAACACACTTTTTTATGATATGATTAAGGCTGTTTTTTACTCACCTCTAGTATTTTCAACAGGCAATAAAAAATAATGAATGGATTTTTAATAATTACTATGAAGTTATGGCAGTACATATATGAAAGAAAAAAAAATATTTTCTGGAAAAACTTAAGAAGGACCCTTTGGATTCATGTCTTATTGTCAATTGAGTAAGTAAAATTATCAATAAATATTTTTTATGCTGCTTACTAAGTAAGCTGCGCGAAAAATACGCAAATACTTATAAGACAATCTAGTTCATTCTGTGACCTACAAGTTTATTGAAAATTTTAACATTATCTCTATATATATAAAAATCTCGTGTCACGGTGTTTGTGGCCAAACTCCTTCGAAACGGCTGGACCGATTTTTATGATTTTTTCAATGTATATTTGTTAGATATGAGAATAGGTTGTAAAGTATATTTCACCCCGATAGGTGAAGGGTGTCTCTATCCAGAATTTTTTTTTCAATATTCCCGACATCCGTCATTCGAATTTAAAACAATTGAAATGGACGTCTTTTTATGTTCAAAATTCAAATTTCCTGGCTTAGAACTGAAGCATCGTAATAATATTGAGAGAACTTTATTTATAAGTTTGCATCTCTACGACGTTTTTTAAATAATCAAATACATATACTGATTCGATTTTTTAAGCTATAATTATAGGGCTGGGAGCTGATTTGACAGATTTTGTTCAGTGTTATTGATTTGATTATTGGAAGGTTAGGTTATTTTTTACGTCCGGCCTTGAAAATCTTTTTATTTTCTTACATGCATTAGAAATATTCTAATGACGGTATGGATATTTTATAGAACTATATTTAGACTTTTATTTTTAAAACCTTCTACTACGAAAAATAATTGTTAGCAAACTTAAACATTATTCCAAAAATTAAATATTTTACGAAATTTCTACTACTGCAAAAAATGATTGTTAGCATACTTAAACATTATTCCAAAAATTCAATAATTAACGAAATTTCTGCTACTACGAAAAATGGTTGTTAGCAAACTTAAATATTATTCCGAAAATTCAATAATTTACAATTTTAATACTGGAGGGTAGTCGATATATGCCCCGAGGTCTATTTCTTTTACTACGAAATATATTTGTAGACTTTTTAATTAATCTAAAAATTATATTATTTACAATTCAAATACTGCAAGCTGTCGATATATGTCCCGAGATCTACTTCTTCTTCTACGAAATATATTTGTAAGCAAACTTTAACATTTCAATTATTCTAAAAATTATCTCTATATAGGCTTAACCGATTTTTATGATTTTTTGAATGTATATTTGTTAGATAGATGAATAGGTTTTTAAGTTTATTTCAACCCGCTAGGTGAAGGATGTCCCTATCCAGATTTTTTTTTCAATATTTTTGACGTCCATCGTTCGTATTTCAAACAGAACGAAATTATTTATATTGTTGAATGACAGATAGCGCTAAGTGCGCAGCAACTTAAGTCCAAAATAAGTAAGTTGTTTATGACTCCTTAGTTACGTTTGATACGTTCCATGGTTACGTCAAACAATCAAAGGGTATTGTAAACAATTATCAAGTAAATTTGTAATAGTCGCCACAAAGCATTTCTTTCGCTGTCAAGCAATTATGCCACCTAAAAGACTAGCAATTAGTTGATCTAAACCTCAAGCACAAAAGAAAACGGCATCACGAGCTTCAGAAACAGACGAGCAAGTTTGGAAACCGTTCGAGCTCTCACTGCTCAAGCCCGATCGTCTGATACAATGATATGCAAACAACCCTTTTGACCGTGATTTGGAACGAGAAACACAATTTGATGTCGACAAATTGGGAACATTTGTTCAAACAAATCTTCCGAAATTGGTTCCAGAGCAACGCATAGCGTATGACAGAATTATGCATGCAATCAATCACAAGCCAAAACGTTAAATCATACCGCAGTGGTCAAACATCGAATTCAGCAAATAAATTGTCTTTGAACACCAACATGCAATATCAAAAAAAAGTCATGATTGATGACGTACTTTAATCATATCAACTCATTAAATGGGACCAATTTACTATGGCGCACAAAAAGGCATTGGAAAATTTTCACTATATGTACACTAAAAGATTTGAGAGGAAATGAACAGGTCTTTTTATTTTTTTTATTGTCTGGTGTTTTTCGACAAACTCTACCAGTTATACCACGTTCAACAGCTGCTGATGAATGAAGTGCATGTCTCAAATTATCAGTTTTATGGTGACATGTGCAGAAGTGAAAGCTAATATGCGTGTAGAACTACAATATGATGCATCCGCTGAACGTTTCAAAAAACAATTGTCAGATATTGGTAATGAAAAATAGAAATCGATGAATTCACACATTACCACCAAGTTTCTGTAAAATTACAGGAACCGTAAGCGAATTGATGCACAAAGTTTTTCCAAATATCGCACAGAATTACGAAAATCATCAGTGGCTCAGTGAACGTGTAATATTAGCAGTCAAAAACAACGATGTTAATGCCATCAACTTCAGGACTCAAAACGAAATACCAGGCAAAGAAACAACGTATGAGTCCATCGATACTATAAATTGATCAAGACGAAGTTGTCAATTATCCAACTGAATTCTTAAATTCACTTGATTTGCCAGGCATGCTACCGCACGTTTTAACACTGAAAATTGGCGTACCTATCATTCTTCTCCGAAATATAAATCCACCACGACTTTGTAACGGTACCAGGCTTTCAGTGTAAACGATATTGAATATTATTATCTAAGCTACATTTTTAAATGGAAAATATAATGGATGCGATGTACTGTTTCCAAGCATCCCAATAATTCCGACAGATAGGCCATTAGAATTAAAATGTTTGCAGTTTCCGGTGCGAATCGCATTTGGATAATCGCTACAAGTGTGGACTGAATTTAAAAAATCCATGCTTCTCACATGGACAGCTGTATCTGGCCTGCTTACGCGTTGAAAAGCTTTAAGATCTATTCATATACGCACCAGACAAAAAAACAATATATATCCAAAAGCACTTCAATATACATAATTAAAACACTAACACTTTATTTCTTTGAGTGGCATTGCAACGCATGCCGGGTCAGCTAGTTGTATCATATAAATAGCCCTTTGATAGTGTTTTCCTATCAAATAATTTCACGTAAATCTAAAATACTATAGAAATGTGAAATAAATGTTCACTTTGAATTTGTGTTTTTTAAGCCAAAAGATTAAAATAATATTTATACATGTTGCTAGTTATATTACAAATGATAATTAATCATGCCTGTAAAACGTTTTTTTATCACAAACAGAATTCCCACTGTTTTGATAATCATAGCTCATAACATCAATGATTGTTAACAATCTTTGATGTTGAATTCAGGAGAGAACACGGATTTCAAAGGTGAACGTTGATTTAATTCGTCACTTGCCATACAGGTGTGTTTGGATTAGGACCCTGCGTAGCGCGCTCATTAAACTAATTGCGAAACGAGCAAACGGTCACTACAATACTACAGTGCAGGCTTTGCCAATAAAGGGTCATTAGTCTGGATTGGCTGGATCAATTGTGCCAATCAGCTAGCGCACCCGTTTCACTTTAATTTTACATTTAATCTCTGAATTCATTTATTTTATATTAAAAATACTAGCTATATTCATTTGTTATATTTATAAATACATATATATCTTCCAATAAACCGATTTTCAGTCAACAAGGAAACTAAAAAATAAAGTTTGTTTGATTTTTTAATCTAAAATTATGATCGATGCTTAGGAATATTTAAAGGTAAAAAATAAGAGTTAAAAAGGATTTTACTATTTATGACAAAAAACATCAACTATCAAAAGTGCCGATCTTTAAAATTTTTAGGAATACATATATCGCATCACACTGGAGCATTATCAACTGATCAACTTAATTGAAAATGCTCGTCATGAACAAAATCTGTCCTGATCTTATAAAATAAAAATGGGAATTAGTATAAGTTATTATTTTATTTTTTGAATGTAGTTTTTAAAATTCAGAATATTATAGATACATGCATTGAATTTGCATTTACTTGGTAGAACTCCATTGTTATAAGGTGAAAAAATATCAAAGTATTGTTGGTCTAAAATAATATTTTATATAATAATAACCATATTATGGTTAATAGCTACTTCAGTTAGAACTATGGTTCTGATGAAAACATAATCTGAAATATTTATCAAACATATATAAAATACTTTGATATTTTCTCACTTTATTAAAGACAGACAGATAAAAGTAAAAAACAATGATTTGATGAAGCTGTTTTATTTTGAATGAATGTTTGGAAATACATAAAATAAGGTTAAAGCTCTTTCCAGAAATATAGGATTTAAAGATACAACTATAGCGTCAACAACTACTGTCTCGTTTAAGCTGTATGGAGGTTATTCAGTTTTTCAATTAAATCTACGGTAATGCTTAAAACTATACAGAACTTTAATAAGAGTATTTAAGTTTATTATTCGGTAATAATTATGAAAGAGAATCTCGCTCAAAAGAAGAATGCCCATTGTGATTAGTTTGCTTAGGTCGCTCAAAAGTTTCTTTACAAAATTCTGTCATTTATTGCTTTGAAATAATCTCAAGAATTTGTTAATGTCTTGCAAGGTAGAATCTTTGTTTGATAAAATGAACGAAATTAAGTTTAAGAATGATAGTATGTTTCGTTACTAAGTGGAATTTTATATAATCATTAAATTAGTGTCTTATTATTTTGGATTGAAATAAAAATTTATTCGTCAAATTTTTAAATTGTTGAAACACTCTTAATTTAAATGACACGACGTATAAAAAACGTTTTGCATATCGGCTGTGGAAAAGAAAAAAAACCTAACCCACACATATCAAATTTGACAGGAGGCGCAAAAAACGTATTTTGGTGATTTTTGGCCATATGCAAATTATGAATTATACACAACCTTGAAGTGCACGGATGCTTCTAAACTAGTGTTTAATTGACATAAATTAATATTAATTACAGAAGTTGTCTCGGAAAAACCTTTATTTCAGTGTTTTTTCTTGGTTTTAATTGTTAACAAGGTCATCTTTTTCAAACATACAAGCTAAATTTAGATACTTATTCTGCATTTTTAGCTTCCATCCTTTTGATAGAACGTGTGTCAAGTTGCATACATTGTGATTATCGAAAAAAAGCTGCTTTGGGAAATTGAGGGTTACGTCCTTTTTCCTTTCCACAGTCGACATCATTGTATCAGATGATCGGGCTTGAGCAGTGCAAGCTTGAACGATTTCCAAACTTACTAGTCTGTTTCTGAAGCTTGTGATGCCGTTTTATTTCGTTCTTGAGGTCTAGATCAACCAATAGCTAATTTTTTAGGTGGCATAATTGTTTGACAGCGAAAGAAATGCGTTGTATACACAACCTTGAAGTGCACGGAGACTTCTAAACGGGTGTTTAATTGACATAAGCTAGTATAAATTCAAAAAAAAATGTCCAGGAAAAACCTTTATTTCAGTATTTTAATTCTAAAGGTCATCTTTTTCAAACTTAAAAGTTAAATTTAGATTTTAATTTAAAACGTGTATCAAGTTTGATAAATTGTGATTATCGAAAGAAACCTGTTTTGAAAAAACTGTGGGTTACTTTTTTTTCTTTTCTACAGTCGATATGATTATAACACGATCACACAGCTGGCCAATATTATACATGTAAGTCATATTCTATCCATACATTTAATCAACACAAATTTTGTAACCAATTGATAAAAAAATCACTGTTTGAATCTGTACATCTGTTTTGTAAATATTAAAGCTAGTTGCTCTTATTCGTTACAAGCAAAATTAAATTATCATTAACCGTCGGTTCTTAGCGGAAAGGCATAACATAATAATTATAAATAAAAAAAACGTGTTTATATGAATTTAAATTTCAAAACATTGTAGTTTTACATGTTGTGTTACAAATTTTGAAATTTATTTCGCCAATTTGAGAAGCATCATCAGCGTTAAAGATAAATATCAAGGATTATTTTGCTCACCTAAATAATTAACAACTGAGTATACATATAATATGTGAAATTTGTAGAAAAAAATGTGTTTTTTTATTTATAACATCCACAAAGTCAAACTCTTTGAAACGTCAAATTAAATATCACAATATGGCTATACATATTTTTCAAGGGATATAATTTTGTTATTTTTATCTCTGTCTGTCGTATGCTTAAAACAATAACGATATTGGTTTATCAAATATATAATTTATAACACTTAGTTGATGAAAAGTTTAAATAAAGTATATTTCTATATCACTGTTAAATGTATTAAAAATAAAACACTTTTTTGATCGAATAGACTACCAAAGTGAAAGAAAACCTCCAGGTAAGTTAAAAGTTTTCCCATGAAAGAGAAGACAGAATGAAAAACCGGCCTCAGATTGAAATTTGGGAAGAAATTTAGAGGAGAACCGTTTGGACCGCAGTAAGATTCCTCTTACAAAATTGGTAAATAATGGTTTTTAATTGAATCACGCTGACTTTCGCGAGAGTTTCTTATTAAATGAAACAAAGTAAGTACCGCTAATGGATCTCAAATTTACTGTCACAGATATTATGTTTTGAATTTATTTTCATTTCAGTTGAGTTGGGTTAAAAGGTAAATACATTTCAGCAACCATTGGTCAGGGAAAATCGAAATTTGTCCCAAAATTGTTAATAATCTTCATCTTCTTTTATTGCTTTGTCTTAAAGAAAATAATTAAAGAATATCAAATCGTTTTTAGACGTCTCTATGCTTTATGAGTTTCAAAAGGTCACACCTGCCTTAAGATTTGATTAACTTCAGAATGAATTCCTTTCCACATAAACGAGGATTCAAAAAATAAAATAATTATTTGTACCTTTTCCACTTTTATTTTTTATGAGCAGGACCGGTTTCTCTTATGACGAAAATTATCAACTAATCAAATCACCAGTTTATAATGCTCGTCGTGAGTCAAACCGGTCTTGATCATTTTAAATAAAAGTAAAATTAGCACAGATTAGTATTTTATTTTTTGAATATATTGCTTTACCAATAAGTATTGAAAGAGAACACCCCAAAAGTAACATAAGCTTATTATCTTATTTTATATTTATTGTGAAAAAGTATTGTGAAATTTGCAGAAATCCCACTATGATTTACCTTTTCTTATTGGCTCGCTTCAAATCTTTCTTTTAGGTGATATGTTTACCTTATTTTACACTAACGTGGCCTCTTGTTTTCTAAGGACCCCATTTTTAATTCTAGAATTTGAATAGCCACAATAATAAACCGTCTGATATTCTTGGTGTTGTTTTTATTACAGTTTTCTAAAATAACGGCATACGAAATTTTCAATCCTTAATAAATGTTTGTCGTACTTTGTTTAATGATGATCAAAAGAACAGTTTTTGTTAAATAATTCACTGAAAGCCCACTCACCAAAAGAACTCACATTAATATTTATTTCAATAAGCGCTTGCGTTAAATTATTGCATAAATGCGAAATAGAAAAAAGAATTTTATTAAGTGTAGCGCGCTTGTAACTGCCAACGCCAATGACCTTAATAATAGTCTTTCTGTCTCCAAGTATCTAACATTAAAAAACTCTTTGTAGTGGAATCTGTGAGAAAGCAAAGAAAAGTGCGAAACAATGGCTAAAAATTCCACGCTACAACATTAAATTAACACTTCTTATAGCTTAGAGTCTTATTGAATACAAGCATCCAATTACTGGTCGATATAAATAAATTACTTAGCAAAGTGAATTTGTGTTTTTTTTTTAAATATAATTAAAATGATAATTATTTTCAACCATCGTATTTAATCTGTATCTTTTTAATCATTCAGTCTGATTTACTGTGTAAGATATTTAAAAAAATATATTTAATTATTTTTTAAAAAGGTTTCTTCGTGTAACAGGAATTTCTACCGGGTTTTCTGAAATTAACTGTCAATTTTTGTTTGAAGGGGACTATATTTATAAAAAATACATTTTGTTTTCTATTTTCAGAATTTTATCAAATAATCACAGCATCAAAGCTCATCGCAAAGATTTTCAGAAAGTGGAATTCAGGTCATTGTCATTTGATAAATTGAATATTTAACATAAAAATTTGCGTTTACCCGTTAAATATTTTAAAAATAATAACAATCAGTAACTAATACAATAAATCTCTTGTACCGTCTCTCTCAACTCAGTTTCTGTTTCAATCACACGTATGATTCACATCACGAGTCAATTAGCAACATGGTAAAAGTTTTTTTTAAGGTTTCGACTGAAGGTGCTTGGTGGAATTTCAATATTAAATTTGAATTGTTCAAACTATGTCACACATTCAAGTGCACGGATGAACTTGAGCTGTCAGCTCAAGTTCATCCGTGCACTTGAACGCCTGAAGATGCCGAAAGGCGAAACCCGGGTCGTTAGTGACAAAATCTGTGAGAATGTACATAGTTTGAACGATTCAAATTGAATGGTAAAAGTTGTTTTTTTATCGTTTGAACGACATATTAAAGAAAAAAATACGTTATTTATTTTAATTTTCACGCTTTGTAAGCAGAAGTTTAGTATACCTTCACTTCAGATACTTTGACGATAAATTTAATATACTATTGTGTAACTCCCGACGATATTTCTGCTAAAAATATAGAAACAACAGGATATGTTTTAACAAAATTATTTATATTTACATTTATTATTATTCCCGTGGGCACCGAAACGGGTGGGAGAGTAGGTAAGCAAAACGAGATGAGCGGGGTCGACAGAAATAATGGCAACGCTCTATGTAAATAATGATAGCGACTTCCAATTAGCGCGAGTGCCTCTTTTAATATTCTTGCTCCGGACCGTTTCACTTTCACGCACCCTGTATTTGCCCCCATACACTCACCGGGATCTCTTTCTGAAACTGGTTCTTGCCCTATTTAACCAAAGTATTTTTTTTAAAATTAAGTCTCTGTAAATCAAAGAGTCTCAGCTTTGAATAAGTATTACTATACACACAATAATTCATTTTTTATGTCACCGGGCCTGCAGTCAGCCAAGCGGTTCACTTTGTTGGCTTTGTTTACTTAACACTAATCTTATCCTAGCCGCATCCTTTTAACCTTGTAAACCTAGTAAAATGCAGTTTTCATATAAATATTTATATTGTTAATTAGGAGTCTATATGCTCTTCATTGGAAGAGAAGATGGTTTAAAATTGTAAAATCAAGATAGGTTTTTTTTATTAGAATATGCTTCACTGCTTACATTTAAAACATATTTATTTATTTATTGTTATAAGTCGTATTGTGAAACACCAAATATATATACCAAATTCCATATTGTTTCAATGTGAAAATAATGACCATACTATTTTGAAAGGCTTGTCAGCCTCTAAGCTCTAGTGATAATATCTCATTTAGACCAATTGAGAACGTGGCCAAGAGAGTAAGCTTGGTCGAATACAAAAAAATGTGAACGCGACGTACAGGATTTAGTCGATCGATCCGACGAATGATTCGAGTGAGCGAATAAACAGAAATCTTTTAAATACCTTCACCGCTCGTAGCACACTTTTGACGTATCTAAGCAGACGTTTAACTAGTGTTGTTGAATCGAACGAACCACACATACAAATTAACTGAATCGTTAAAAAAAACTTATATGCGTGCATACGCTTACTCGGTCAATATTGTTACTCGACCGTGAATTTCGTTGGTCTTACAATTGGGTGGGTTGGGGTTCAGTTTCCTGCAAGGAAAATATCAAACTAAGATTTTTTAAATGGGTACGAGGTTTGTGATGTATTTCTTCTCGAGTAACTTGTCATTTGGGAAGATCTCGTGTGGTTTGCGAAAAAAACATAATATCGGATGCTTTGCCTATTAGCTGTAATGTCTGATATTTAAAAAGATGATAATATTTTGTCATTAAAACATCATTGGGATTTTAAAAATGAAGACGGAGAATGTGATGTCTTTCTTCATCGAGTTGATCTTGTGTAACTTATCATTTGAGTAAGTAGATCTCATGTCACTTGCTAAAAAGTCATAATATCTGGCGCTTTGGCTGATAGGTGTAGTTTTAGATATTTAAAAAAATGTCTTCTATCATTATGAAATCATATAGTAAGAACGATAAGCTTATCACTAGTACTTTTCTTCAAACCACAACTTTCTTAACAAAAAGAAAGCTTGAGCAACTGAGAAACAGGCAGTTCTAGTAGAAAAACTTCAGTTGAGATAAATGCATTAGGCCATATGCTCTACAAAAAAACAAACTGGATTAAAAGAAATAAAAAAGCCTTTTAAAAATATGTTTAATATTGTTAGAAAAGATTCATCTGCAGAAAGTTAACATTCACGGCAAACCAAACAACATAAGAGTAATTTCTAAATTCTGTTCATAAATAATTTCCCACCTTTTGTTTTAATGCAAAAGTTTTTCTTTTCCAGTTACACAAAGTGAAAATTCCACAAAAACAAAGAGTTTCAACCAAACCCAGAACGCAGCCTTTGAAGGGAAAAGTACACTAATTATTTTATTTTAGACGTAACTGTGACTCGTAACTGGAATGCGTGATTTTTAGTCACAGACAAATCACTTTTAGGGTGTTCACTGTCAATACTTGGTGTCACTATTAATAAAAACACAATATTCCTTTGTACTTCATTCCACTTTATTAAAAAAATCAGGACCGGTTTCGCTCATTGCGAGCATTTTCAACTGATAAGATAAATATATAAACAGTGCTATTTATAAAAAAAATAAATTGAAATAAAAGGTGTAAGCAACTATTAACAATGAAAAGAATTTACAAATTACATTATACATCTACAGTTACACCAAAATAAAATGCTTAACACCTATAACATACAATTGTAGTGGTGAGTACTATCATATCGACTGTGGAAACGAAAAAGGATGTAATCCACACATTTAAAATCTTACAGGAGGCACAAAAAAAGTTTTTTGATGATCTTAGACTAAAAGCAAATTATGAAATATACACAACCCTGAAGTGCACGGTGACTGATAAACTGTTTTTTTATTGACTTAGCCTAGTATTAATTGAATAAATTTAAGAAAATCCTTTTTTTATGTCATTTTTCCTGGTTGCAATTTTTACAAGCCTTTCTTTTTTCAAACATTTGATACTAATTTGGCATCCAGCTTCCACTCTTTTGATAGAACGTGTATCAAGTTGTATACATTGTGATTATTGAAAAAAGCTGTTTTGGAAAAACTGAGTGTTACGTCCTTTTTCCTTTCCACATTCGATATCTTTACCGGATTTTCTTATGTTTCATTATTAATTTGTGGCACTGTTACTGTTTGTTATTCTAATGATTTTTGAAGTTTTTGTGTAGTATAAAGTTTATTTTTGTTCCTGATTAATATGTGAACGGTTTTAATAATTAGAACAACATATTACAGTCAATGAAATGTTTTAATTACTCTCACTTTTCCGGTTTAGCTTGTGTGTTGATAATCTAAAATGCAAATACGTTGGTTAATACTAAAATATTAAAATGTTTTACAAATGTGTACACAATTTGCTAAAAGTGTTGTTGATACTGAAAAGTAGACGTTGATAAATCGGCCGAGTCAATGTTCTGACTTCAGTACTCGTTAATTATTCCTACCGATGTCAGAGTTACGATTATGGTTCATTTTAATTATGGAAAGATAAATTCAGCTACGATTTATTGTCATGATATATACGTATTTCGTTCCTAAAATAAATGGTAATATATGTTTAAAAAACACAATATTCCTCTGTACTACTTACAATTTTATTTAAAAATATCAGGACTGGTTTTGCTCATGACGATCATTATCAACTGATAAGAAATTATCATTTTTCAATGTTATTAATACAAAACAAAATGAAATAAAAATGTTTTAATAAAATTATTAATGCATCATCATAGTTTACGTTGTGAAGATGCCCATGATTCTAATAAAATTTGAAGTAACCATTAGTAACCACCTAAACTTAGTTGCTCTTTGATGATTTTCGTTATTACGTTTTAGAGGTTTTAACATTTTTAATTTGAGTAAATTTAGTGTCACTTATTCATATTATGTACTTTTATTTGTAAATTATTTTCAATACAAATTGTTTATAACGTATTTATTTCTTTCACTTTGTTTTGTTTAAATAACACTGAAAAAATATATTTCATTGTCAGTTGATATTGCTCGACACGAGCGAAACCAGTCTTGATATTTGCGTTTCTTTGATGTAATGTCTTTCCACCAAGTATTGACGGTGAACACCCTAAAAGGTAATACATATATGTTTTAATAAAATGTTTATTTAGAATACATAATGCACTATTACGCATATGGTGTTTTAAATAACTTCTCAATAGCATTGAAATTTAGTAGAACCATTTAAAACGATATGTATAAATACGCATCACCTTTTCATGTATGTACGGATAGTAACTGAGTTTGTTTATTTACCATAATCATAATAATCACTTATTTGTAACCTGTTTATCAATATTTTACGTGTTTTTAAATCACTATTAATTAATTAATCAAAAAGTTTACACGTTTTATCAGTCTCTATGTATAGTTTCCATGGATTTCGATATTAAAAGTGTACATCAATAAAAATCTTCGCTGAATGAACTTTTTTTCTAAAATAAGAGATTGATTTTTCCAGAATTTATTGTAATTTTATAACCATTGCCATTGGCGGCCGGTCAATGTGGCATTCGATAAATGCATCACTTCTATATGCAGGGGCGGTTATATTTTATGAAATAATATTTAAACATTCCATTTACACCATTCACTCATTTTAAATTCTTCATGTATTTATTGTCTATAATAAATATTTTAGAAAAAAATATTTTATTTAATTTAAAAATTTATTTTATTGAATTTGAAATGAGGGAACGGTATAAATGCTATTTTTGAATATTATTTCATGAAATATAGCCGCCCTTGCATATAAAAGGGGTGCATTGATCAAATGCCACATTGACCGGCCGCTACTGACCATTGCCCTATAATTACAATGTTCAGAATAATTGGTATCAGACCGTTAAACATTTATATTAGCTATGAATCTAATTGTTTTGAATTCGTCCAAAGCTGTGACCATTTCATAAAGGATTTGATCTGGGCACTCACTCATCTGCCTCTCAGAATCACTGGTGATTTTTGGCAAAAAAAAATATCAAATGGTGATTTTACCTGCGCTACTTTTTTTAGTTGTTAAAAATTGAAGTCGTGTTGAAATTTAAAAAGCATATGGTGCTATTTTGTCACTTTAAAGAAATCTATTTCGTCGTGTTTACTTGAAAACTTAAAGCAAAACAAACTTAAGAGTACAGTTCAATTTCCGGCCGTTTTATATATCAAAACGCTGCCTTTGACTGTGCATGATGCTTCTATATAGCGAAATAAACTAGATGTGGCAGGATAAAACCGTTTCAACTAATATGGATTATTAGTTCAATTGTTTGGCCCCCTATTCGAGGTATCTCAATAAAGATAAATAAGGGAGGACTAGGGCAGAACTTATGGTTAACTAATCGCTTTCGGTATCTAATGTCTTTTTCAACCTACAACTATTACACATAACAAATAATTGTAACATTGAATTGTTTATATGTTGTAGACTTTTATCGGCATAGGGTATTTGAGAGCTCGGATGAGCCTAATCATTGTTGTGAATTTATTATATTCTTCTCTTTGCTTATGCCTCATGTAATTCACCTACTGAATATTATGAAAATGTCCTTTTTCATTATTATTAAAAATTATAGTAGCTATCTATAATCTCATAATTGTTACTAAAAAAATCATCACATTATAAAAAAAATGTTTGTGTGAACCTTTATCATATCATTATTGAACATAATAAGTAATATGTTGTTATTTTGAGATTTTGTCATGCTAAGTCGAGTATACTATTCCGGAAGTGAAGTAGTAGTAATCAATGCTGCAGTTTGCGATGTTACTGCCATCTGCCGTCATCCGGTCAATGTACGGATAGGTTTTCAGCGGCCGGAACCGGATGCTGTCTCTGCTTCTCCAATTCGTTGCTTTATAAGTGCCCCAGTTTGACTGATTAAGCACACATAATGAGAAGAAATATAATATTATTCGTAGAAAAAAACTTTTAGAGCTTAACATAAGCCAAATCAAATTATCTAAATATTATAATTATAGATATTGGCTCAAATGTGTTTACTTAATAGCTATATAGATCTTCTACTATCGATTTTTTTCACTGACTTTTGATAAACTGTTGAATCTGTACAAGTATAAAAATATATGGGGGCACACATTCGCTTCATTATCGCGCCAATTTAGCGTATTATGTGACAACATTATAAAATGTAGTTATTTTCAAAGTTTTCTTCCAGTTTCTCATTTTATTATTAGTGTGGAGTAGGTACTCTTGGCTAATGTGTTTTAGTTATTTTTTTAAAATTTCGTACAATTATTTCACCTTTTTGACACCGTTTTATGTCTAAAACTTGTTAGTATCAACACACCGTTGCCAGCCATTTTATATGGAATGCCGTTGACCATTGCAATGGTACTTATACCAGTTCAAAGAAAACACGCCAACGGACTTACAGCGTTGCCAGATTTCATTATTTAACTGTATTTTTTTGATCTGCTCGATGCACTCACGTTTTAAACATTCTTCTACAACAAAAAAAACAGTTTTTATATTTTTTATACGTAGCGCTTTATTTAAACGAATGTATGAATTTGAAGACGTAAATACTTTAAAGTATGAAATACCGATAAGCTTACAGTGTCTAACAATTGGTCTAAGTTGACTTTTTAATACTAAGGCGGAAACAAAACTCGTAACAGGATTATCTTCGGAAGGATTCTGATTCTTATAAAATTAAATAAGCCCCGTTAACCCCCCTTATGTGGTGCACCAACAATAGGGAGAGCAGTTATTTCCCCTCCCCAAAGTTTTCCGGTGGCAGACTGATTTTACCAAAGTTTGTTCGACCAAGTTATACAAGAGTTATTAAATTGGATCAACAATTAATTTATCGACGCTGCTGCTAGTGCAAAGCCCCGCCGCTAACTTTGGCGGGCGTCGATACGAGACCGAGCTTTCGCATTTTATCTATCTTACTCAATTTTTTGATAAATTTAATTATATTACGCAACACGGCATGTTTTAAATATATCCTATAATTCAAAATTAAAAAGAAAGTTTGGAGGTCTACGTTTTAAAACAGTATTGTTTATGTTAACCGATTGTACATTGATTTACATATTGTTTTGATTAAATTGTTGGTTTGTCAAAAAATTAGCTACATATTATGTCAAATTGTGTATTCAGTACTTGAAACATATTAAATAATTAATTAATATATTAGGATAAATATGTTTTTATTTTTATCTCTATTACATAAATGAAATAGTGCAAACACAAAGGATTTTTTTCAAATATGTACTAACTACAGGATCCTGTAGTAGTTATGTTTAATTCATCTTGTGTATTTTAAATAAGCAACAAATATTTATTTCTAACAACTTCGTGCTTTTTTATTTATGTGAAATCGACATGAGTCTTTTTTTAAAAGCATTACGCAATATAAAATATTTATACTATTTTTTATATCTCGATAGTTGATTACCATACTTGTTTCAAAATAAACTAGCAAAAGAGCAATTAATTCAGTTATTAAAAATAAAAATAAACTTTGAAAACAGTTAACAATTGAAATGGTAAAAGTAAAGTTACTCTTCTGAAATGATGATTGTATAAAAAAATACAAAAAAAAAGAATCGAGATAAATCAAGTGATTGATTGTGGTTGTTGATGATAAAGCAAATGAATGTAAGCTGAATATATTCAAAAATTCATTATATATGACAAAAAACATTATCAGGTTGGTTCAATGATAAATAAAAAAGTTTTTTCAAAGAAAAAGTAAAAAAGAAAACTTTTTGAACAAATTAATATCAAAGCAGTAAGCTTTGTTAAAATAAAATATCGTGACAGAGTTTTGAGACAGACTTTTTTCTGAAATATCATCATTTAAAAAGTTCCCATGCGATCGAGTATCAATGTGAAGCGTATAATTATGTGACACTTTGTCAAAGCACTTACTACTTTCCTCGTAGATTTAGTCAACGAGCTTTTTCAGTAGTCAAGAGCGATAAAGCTGTCTCGACACTCCAGGAAAAATATATATGTGTGTCTTAACCCCACTTTGCATTAATCCAGGGAAATAAAATGTTTTAAGTGTGTGAATTGGACTGCTAAAAAACAATTATTTTCTGTCGGATAAAATGAAATATTTTTGAGAACAAAATTAAATGAGTTCCGCCGGTAGAAATGGTGTTTTTTTACAGTTACTATTTAATATTAATTCATTAAAAACACTAGAAAATAAATAAAGATACACCATTTTATGTTTATAAAAACAAAATATTTTCTTTATGCATTTATTATTGCCAATTAACTAGGGCATTATCTAGATGAATTATAACAATGAATTACTACATCTGATAGGAATAAAAGTTTTATAAATCCCTGTGTATTTATTTTTCATAACTGAAAACTTCAAAAAACTGTTGTTATTACTCTTGCACTTCCAAAAACTATCATGTATTTTCACTAGCACTGATCTAAGAGAGTTGTAGACTTCATGACTTTTGTCAACACTCTGTTCCTTAAATTGAACTTCTTTACTTTTTATTTGGGTTGTAAAAGTAAAAATACTTTTTTTGTAATTATGGTTTAGAAAAATTCATAGAATTAATAGTAATAATCTTTAGATGTCACGTTTGACTCGAGCAAAAATTCTCCAATACTGTATAGTAAACACTTACTGTGCAAAATTGTCTTCAAACGACTTCGTAAGGTAAACCTAAATGTTTTACGAAAGCTTAGTCCACGAATTGTAAGTTTCACACCCCTCCTATTAGATTGTGGGCACTCGCTGTCACTTACATAGGAGGGTCTTGATACAGCACGCAGGGGTCGCGCGAACGACCTCATATCCGTTTCTCTCAGCTCAACTGAGGGTCGCGACATCCGGTATTAAACGGTACGATTGGAACCTTCTCACTCTATTCGTAGCAAAGTGGCAAAGAAAACTTTCTTAATCTGTTTGTTTTGTACATTTAAGATTGTCTTTGAAATATCTGTATTTGATGATGGTTAATATGAATCTTACAGAGTTAATATAATTTATAGGCACAATGCATATTCAGTCCATACCTGATCATGCAATCTTTAGAAGATCTCGTTGGTTACTTCTCTTCATTTTGACTATTTTAACTTTCTACTACTCATTTACTAGAAAGACTTACAAAAATAAATCTGGTGATATTTGTTTAATTACACATTTTTTTTGTTGATCCATGCAATTATCCAACAACTTTGGTAGGGTTAGGTTAGGTTAGGTTAGATTACCGCAAAAACCATAAAATAAATTCTTTTGTTATAAACGTTTGTATTTTTAAAAAATCATTTCATAATTATAATTAATTATTAATTAATAATTATAATTATAACGTAAACTGACGGTTCTTGGTAGATCTTTAATATCAAGTGTGAACAATTCTATCGTGTATATTTTACTTGTCTTTGATTAAACATCACCTTAATCCAGTTTAATTTCAACACATTTATTGATTGTCTGGATACTTAAGTTATATTTATAGCTATACTTTTTTGAATTGGTAATATTAATATTTAACAATAAGCAAATGAACATCCTTTTTAAATTTTCAATGGCTTCGGTGGTACATTTGTAGATGTGCATTACTATATACATAAGTAAAGTTAGTAATTTTAATTTTCAAAAGTACCTTAACAGCTTTAACGACCGCACGTTTTTTTTTATAAAATTTCACCTGGCGAAATAAGATTTTGCGAAAAATTCGCAAACATTATAATTTTACTCAATTCAATATAATTTGTAAGCAAATTGAGATATCTTTACAAATTCAATTTTCTTAGCTTCCAGATACTTCGCCTATACGCATATATGTGTCCGCTGGCCAGCAACTTTTGTTTTTCAAAGACTCAAATACGCGTCCTCGGTCGTTAAGCTGTCATTCAATTCAAAATTCATATATTAAAATTTATTCAAAGTATTCCTACTCTCTTTGGAAAAAGATAGGTTGAGCAACTGAGTAACCAGCAGTTCTCGTAGAAAGCATTTCTATTAAGATAAACTCCATTAGGAGTCCATATGCTTCACATATGGAGCGGACATGGTAAAAAAAAGATTTAAAAAAAAAAAAAAAAAAAATAAGGCTCTAGTATTTAAATTTTCGAATAATTAAAATCGAATTTGTAGCAAAAGCGATAGTTTACATTGTCCTGCATAGAAAATACGGCAGTTATTAAACAGATTTAAACAACAAATATTACTAGTAAAAGTATTTGAAATTACTTTTTCCCGACGTTTTACCAATAAAAAAACGTTTTACTGATTTACACTGTATTTTTTACACGAGTCCTTAATTTTATTTATTAGTTTTCACAATATTATTATATATAACTGAAATACAAAGCAACATTGTATGAAACAAAGATTCAAACTCTGTGATATTGATAGCAAAATTAATTTTGGCCTTTGAAATGAAATATTAAATGTGCGATCTTTACTCCAGCATAAATCGCATAATAAGTGTCGTAGGAACAAAAGCTACTTACATAAACCTGACTTAAGCGGCTTTCTATCGGTCAGACCTTCAGTATTAGTCTGGTCCCCTAATCCTAATCCAAGTAAACGACTATCAACTAACCGCCGAAAACGCTTAGCCAAACAACTTTACTTAACTTTTTGTCTGAAACGTTAGTTGTTGGGTGTTAATTTTAGGCATAAACTATGGAGTTTTTTGAATACAGTGAGTATTACTAAACAAATGCATTTTACACATAAATCCAATCAAGAGATATTACATTACCATTTCGTTTTGAAATAAAGCTGTTATATTTATTTTTACTCAACTTCTAAATCTAGAATTATTTTCACTATGTACACTTCTATAAATTTCTTGGTCGAACACGAGTCAGTCAGTCAGTTCGAGTGCATTCGCGTACTGAGTAGCACCGGAAGATGCCGAGAGGCAAAACCCGGGCCGTGTTCGACCAAGAAATTTATGGAAGTGTACATAATTCTAATGATGATTTTTAATGAAAATAATTCTAAATTAACGCTGATTTTCTATCAAGCACCTTCAGTCGAAATTTTAAATTATATCAACTTCTAAAATAAATATTTCCTCAAAAATTATGATGCAAACTAGGTAAGATTTTTTTTTATGGCTTTGACAGCTATTGTGTAAAAGTCATTTCCAGACACTCATGTGTGTCTTAATATATTTATTTAGCCTGTTGAATTGCCATTTACATCGCAGATATGAAAAATCGTTTTCAATATCTTCACAGATATATAACTATTAAATACAAATAAAACTAAAGGAACAGTCTAGTCTTGACTCTTGACTTGGTGTAATTTTGTGCTTCGGCTCACGAGGCATGTTCGACTATTGATAAAACGATGTGTTTGTTTTTTATTTTCACACATATTCCAAAAACCAATGGTATACAAATATTTTGTATTAGAAAACAAAGAGAATACAACATAAATTGTACAAAGCAATCAAAATGAAATCTGTATCAAAATTAATTGCCAGCGCAAGAGAAGTTTCAGATAACTTAAAATCAACTTGAAGAGAAAAGGTTCCCTTGCCTTTAGTCACCCTCTGAAGTCTAGTTGGTAAGAACTTTTCTCTACCAATCAGGCGGTCTACGTTCAACTTTCAATACGGTCGATATCAAATCTGGATTTTTTCAATTCAAAGTTTGGGAACATGAAAGTGGTGTCTCTTTTTTTCATGTTTGTCTTCAGTGATTTTCCAATTTGGCACATTAGCATTTTTTAACTAAAAAAAATCATCATGCACCCAAGTGCAAGATCTTCAATGTGATAACAATATATTTTTTCATTGAATTTACTTAATCTTTTGTCCAAAACTGTCCGATCTCTAAGCAGAGCTTTTGCTTGGCTGTAGAAGTCGATTATAAACTGTGCTATTAACTCTACTTTAATTTGAAGAAAGCTCGCATGATAGAAAAAAAATCAACTCGTGCATTTGTGCAACTATCCGAGATTGCGAGTAGTCAATTCATTTGTTTCTAGATCGTTATTACGTGAAGGAAGGCGGCCTTTTATCGGCGGCTACGACCATTTTTTATTGTTCTGTAACGATTTTTAATTTTCTCAAAGAAAAGTTATATGTACACACAGAAAGACAATACGATTTTATTTTATCAAAAGAATTTTTAAACTGTACACGGCGGATACATTCGTTTCAAATTAAGTGCCTGAGATGTTTTGGGAATGGCTTTAAACAAATAAATTCTTATAGAAATAAATACATTTATATTTTTTATATTAAAAATTGAAGTTTTTTCACACTTCAATAGATAATCTTCGGATGAATCGCATAAAAATCTGTTCGTGTATGGGTAAGATAAGAATTAAGCATGCGTGACTTGGCCAAATTTTGTGAAGACCAAGGATTTGCACTTATACAATTCCAACACTATACATACCGAAAGATGTCATTACAAGAAATTGCGTGTAAAAATAGATCTTTCAAACAAATAAAAAAATATATTCTTCGCCATGAGTTGCTGAAATTAATATCATCGTACTTTTATACTAGCGAATAAACGTCTCATACTCTCATATACTATGATATTCATATTTAGAGGTTTTATAAGGAAAGTTCATTCTTAGAAAAAATATGCAAAGCAAACTAATTTTGATAAGAAATGGTTTTAAGTTACACGTTCATTATTTTTCACTTCGGGGATGATATGGGGTAAAAAAAATACCAGTATTTTGCGATTCGCCATCTTTTCTGTAAGGGATGAAAACATCACACTTTTAAGCTCTTATATTTAAATCACTAGCAAAGAGCGACAAACAAACAAGAGTTCATAACTGTCTTTTGTGTCTTGCCATTTACCACAACCAGTAAAGATAATGAAATCCTCTCTAAATTGTTGACATTAATAATTGAAGAATTTGAATTGATGTCTTTGTTTTAAATATAAATCTTACGATAGAGTTGTTATAAAAATGCTTCTCAAGGACGACCAGTGAACTTACAAAGTTATTAATTTTAATTACTCCTTTCATATATTGTATCTGTTCTTTTTATTATACATTCAGTATCATAAATGTTTTATTAGAAGTCGTAAAGAAATAAAGCCAATTTTGGTGTGAGAAGAAAAGTCTTTGTAGGCTTCGCTCGAATATCAAATGGGCAAAAGCGATAATCACAAACTTGCACGTCACATTTATTATCAAGAACTAATAAGGAAAATACCTAACACACTTCTCGTCCGTGTAGGATTTGCAACTAAGGCAACATCACGCCATTTTACTCTTATTGCATGCATTGAGCTCGGAGAACACATTTCTTTCTGAAAGAGTAAACAATATTTTTACTATTAATAAACTTGATGAATTTTCAGAAAGTAACGAGCTAAATCTATTAAAAAAACAGTTATTTTACTTTAATCAACTAATGGCAAAATATATTTTTCTTTCATTTTTTTTTCAAAACCATAGCACGATAATATATTACTTTTTTGATAGATTCGGTAGGAACTTAAAAATCGATAGCTTTGTTGTTCCACTCGTGATGTGGTGTCACATTGAGTTACACCACCAGTGTTCTTCTGTTAAGTTTCAGTAAAATATTTAAGAGACCAAGATCAATCTCAATTCATATTAAGCCACGTGTTTCATAAAACATTATTAAGTTTATAATATATACGCCCGTCAATTACCGTCAGTTACTTGTACCTATCTGTATCCATTTATAATGTTTCGATTATTTATTGTATTCAATGTAATTTGCTTCATACTTTTACACTAAGAAGCAATGTTGATATCCAAGCCTGATGTTTTATTTGTATGAGATCTTTTGCTTTAAGGTCGCCTGGATATTGTATTTTACTAAAACTGATGTTAGATACTATTGTTTATATTTACTCCGTTGCAAAAAACGCAACATCTTTTTCTATTGACTGACGTTGATTCGATGATTATTTGATTATTAAACTAAGGTAATTTACTTTGGAATGATTGGTTTTTCATGGATATTTAAGTATTTTAAAAGACAGAAAAAGTCTTGTTACAACTTTTAGTTAATGAGTTACTTTGGCATCAAATTATTGGTGTTTTGTTTTTCTCACAAGATTATCAAAATTGACGTAGTAGTTTATAAATAAATTTTAATAACATTAAAGCCGTGTTTTTCAAACTTTTGACATATAACCCTTTGTCAAAAAAAATAATACTTTAATAATAATCAAAATATATAAGCTGCTTGTTGCACCAGACACATCCTAAGCTCGGTGCAGCGCGTACGCTCACTAAAATATTCACGTAGCCAGGAGGTACGCGTACCACACTTTGGTAAACACTGCATTAAACGATGGAATAACGTTTATTTTTGTGTAAGCATATTTTTTAAGAACGTCGTTCGGAAAAATATTTATCAAAGCGTCGATAGAGAATGTTGCGATTGTTAAGAGATTAACATTTGACCCTTACACCACGGTGTATCTCTCTTCGTGCCCTTATGCAAACCAGCCCTCGATTAAAACCAGAGCCGAGCGGGCACTCTAATATGGAAAGCCAATTTTCTCGACCGTGGGTCACACATAAACGCAACGAGCTCCGCCAATTGACCCTCTGAAAACATTATGAGAAGGCGGATAATTAACTTGAAATTATACTTCAACCCATGCGCTATGGCCTCTTGATTTACACACCCCTTTCGTACTCGTCGGGTGGAGTGCATCATATCTTACATTAAACTGAAATTATTGCTAAAATTACTTAACCAAGTATCCTTTTTCAAATTTAAATACACTCTGGTCTTTTTTATGCAGTAGATACGTTCCACAGAGAATCGCATATAAAAATCCGCATAAAAAGCCTTAAAATACATATAAAATTGAGGGATAGGTTCCTTTAATTTTTAAAACCATGTAACTTTAAGTCAATGTGCTAAAATGTACCAAAAATTTCATAAAAAATGTTTAAAAATTCAAATACATGAAAAAATAGAAATACAAAATATGTATCTTAAAATAGCTTTATTCAATTTTATTTTGTACAAATTATTGTCAATCCATCATACATATTTATGTACACATATCAGAAGTATCATTACTAAACGACCATAATCGGTATGGTTTATGAACTTGGTCCAGATCACTTTCATCGCTGGAAGACATAACATGTCTACTGTTTATGTAAACAATAAGTCACGTGACCAAAACGCACAAGGTGGTGGGGATGCGAGCTGCCAGATTTCAAAACAATTCCGTTCGCCCTTTACATACTCGCACATTTGAGGTTACAACTTGCACTAATGTCAATTTTACTTTTTTTATGCGGTTTTGCGCACCTCATTCAAAAATCCGCATAAAAAACCCTTGAACTACATAGAACATTGAGAGATAGGTTCCACTATTTTTGAAAACCGCATAAAAAAGTTCCACGTAAAAAGAAAACAGAGTGTACTTGTTTGTAAATTACATAATAAGTAACCTATTTGAGATAGAAAGTAACTGTCGTAACTATCAGAAAAATAATTGCGTGTATTTCCAACGAATCAATCAAGGAATTAAAATTTGCGTTGATTTATCCACTATTCCACGTAAGAAGTCGTTTATCCTATACTACTATGTTGTTTCATTAAAAATATTAACCTTTGTGAATCCATCTTGATACATTGAATGAAAACGACATATACGTAATAATTTCACCTTGTAATAATTGGTCTTCGAATCAACATTAAAATTATCTGATAAACTGAATACCACATAATAGTTTTTTTTATTGTAGAGTTCATGATGCAGTTGTCAAAGTCGTTGGTTTCCGTGACGGATCTTATTGGTTCAAGTCTCCGTACAAAAAGGATTTTTTCAATCAATTTATGTTCGAAGTAGTAAGTGTTTTTGTTTTCTTCCCAGCCTAAAATAACGAGAACGTAGCAAGAGCAATTAGCTATTTGCTAGTTTTGTCCTAACCCTATACTTATATCTCTGCTCTCTTTGAAAAAACCAATTTATCTAATCGACAAAAATATATGTTGAGAATATTAGCAGATGTCGTATATTTTAAAAATTTAATCATTTTTTTTCATTGTGTCTTTTTCCTAGTTTTGTTTTTTTTTAATAGCCACAGTATTGATATTTGATAAATTTTAATAATCGAAACGGATTTAAAATAATAAAATAAAAAAATCTCACGTTGAAGATACGATATGCTACACCCTATAACATTTTATTTTTTCGGAAGCATGAGGCTGAGGATTTGCCAGTGTACACGAAAAACATAGGTTAGAGCTTCGCAAAAAATAGACCGATAAGAAGTTTGACCTTTATTTGGAGTGTTGAACTAATTTTAATAATATATGAAATTAATTCGTTTACCATTCAGATTAAAATAAAATTAGTGTACATTTTCGCATTGTATAATACTTCCAAAGTAAGTTTTCTTTTTATACTTATTTTTTTTTGTGTGGAGCAGGAGTTGAAATTTTTGTTGAGTATCACTTGTATAATATACATATGTTTCAAATAAAACAAGAAATTTGGTTCACGTAAGAAACAATTTTTAAAAAGTCTTACTTAAATAAATTGTATGAAACAAAGCGTCACTGTGTTTTTTAATGTCAAAGTATTTTGTTGTAATTTCATGATACTGAAAAATCCTTCTTAAAAATTATGCTTTACTATGTATATGTAGACTGGCCGTAATTCTTGCGTTAAATCAATTTAATTCTCAAAGTATGCTTGCGAAAAGTAGAATTTCCATTGAATTATTGTTGATATATTTTTTATAACTATCTTCAAATCTATACAAGTAAGAGCAGGGCTGTAGAGTTGAGTAAAAAAGAGACGACTCCGACTCTAGCTCAGAATTGATGTTTCAATTATTTCCGTATAACTTACATATCTGTGTAGTGTGTACCATAAGAGCACTCTAGATTCTAAAAAAGATTCTGGTAGTTAAAAACAATTAATATGATGAATAGACTAATAACTTTTCAATATCTTTTTTGTTCGGTTTTTCTAACTCCGACTCGGACTCCACCTCCGGAAAAAACACCCGACTCCACAACTCGAGACTCCGACTCCAGAGCCCTGCTTATATGTACATATTTGATTATTTAACAACACAAAATGATATTAAGTATTAAATAATTTCATGATGTACACTTTTTTCAAATCCATGTCCGCTCCCAATGTAGAGCATATGGCTTCCTATGGAAGTATCTCAACAGAAGTTTTTTTTTATACGAAAACTGTTTGTTACTCAGTCTCTCAACCTCACCTTTTTCAAAGTGAATAGTAGGGAAAGAAGAATAAGTCTAGAACAGGACTAGTGGTTGGCTAATCGTTATTGCTACACCCAGCTATTAAAGGATCAGAAGGATGGGAGGAGAGGAAACAATGTGAATTGACTTCACACACACCCAGTCTTCGATCACAACTTTAAATTTAATAATTCTCAAATTCACTGTGGTCTTACCGGGAAAAAATCCAGACCTGCGTGATCGGTAGAGCAAGCTCTATCCAACTGGGCCACAGCAGGCGAAAAATGTACGGGGTGTACATACTTTTTTTTTTATTTTATTTTAGTTCATTATTAAATTGAGCTTTTAGGTTGCTTTGGAGTGCAGCAGTCAGCTCAGATAACTAAAAAAGTCAATAAAAAAAAAATATTAATTATTAAAAATACTCACTTAAGGAAGATTTAGCATATTTTAATATGCTGAATATTCACAAGGTACTTACATAATTCATCGGTTCTTCTCGTTTCCATTAAATGGCGAAGTTCTTATGCAGACAGCCTCGGCAAACCTTTGAATAGCTTCCATGGTACTTCAATCAGCTCTATAGCCATTCAAGCATGAAATGAACGCATTTGCATGTAGTTTTCTGCCTTCTGTGTTCGGTATGGAGGATACGCCAGACAATTTTATTTACTATAAATATAAATTCTTATTTTACAAAGCGACTTAAAAAAAATATCCTAAGCCAATACCATACAGTGTAAAATATTTCTTTGAACGTGTAAAAGTACTGAAAGAGAAAACAAAAAACAATTACAAAAATTAATGCAATTTCTTTTTTTTAATCCATGTCCTCTCCTAATGTGGGACATAAAGTCTCCCAATGGAGGTATCTTAAAAGTAGTTTTTCTACAAAAACTGTCGGTTACTTGGTTTCTCAACCTCTCTTGTTTTCAAAGAGAGTAGTAGGGATAGAAGGATAAGGTTATGACAAAACTAGTGGTAAACTAATCGCTCTCGCTACGCTAAGTTGTTAAAGCATCATAAATGGTGGGAAGGACATCACAAACACTCATGCCATCGAACAGAAATCTGCTCGAAAAACTGCTGCTCGTACTGGGGCTCGGACCCGTGAGGTCTGACATGGTAGCCCATAACGCTAACCACTGCGCCATAGGATCCGCCAATGCGATTTCTTAAGTGATCAAAATAAGATTTTTATTCAAATGTGTCCGCTCTTTATGTAAAGAATATTAACTCAACTAAACATACGTTGTTTTACAAAGCCCGGTTGTTATTTAGCCGCGCAATCTCGGAGATGGTGGGGATAGAATTATAACGATGGTAACAATGATCATTAAGCTTATCACTGTTTCTACATATCGTTTTTAAAAAATAATAATTGATAATATAGTGTTTGCATTTTTTTGTTCAACATACATGAATATAATAAAAAAAAAATATTAACTGAATGGGAATTGAAATCCGTACACCTGTCAACCAAATAGAACGATTACCAAAGACAAGCTCTACAACAAGGCAAGATTTTTTTAAAAATCAAATTTAATCCCACACCCAAGCAAACGATTATCAAATCGAGTACTTAAAAAGTAAATATAGACTTCCACCTGTCTCGCCCACTTCTACTATTTTACCTTTCGTTCACCTTCCCTACTATATCATTTGTCGACTAATATGGTTCTGTTTTTTTTTCTGTATTTTCGGTTGAAAGGTATTATGCTTACAAAAATATATAAATTAATAAATGGTCATCATTATATGACTATGAAATTCTAAATATTTATCGGAATTGGATAGTGAGACCGGTTCTTAAATTAGTAACGATATCAGTCAAATTCATTTAAAAAATATATTTTTTGTACATGATTTTAAATGTCATTTAATTGGACTAATCATATTTTTACAGTTTAAGAAACAAGTATCTTTATTAAATTTGAATCGTTCAAGTTATGTACATTCACACAAATTTTGTCACTTACAACCTGGATTTCGCCTTTCGGCATCTTCAGGCGTTCAAGTGCACGGATGAACTTGAACTGACGCTTAGTAAATAAATGTTTCGTGTTTATATAATAAATAAATGTATCAACGAGTTGAAACCCAAAAAAGATAAGCCCATGAGAATGCCCACAGATTTGAGTAGTGAGTGGTTTTAAGAATTATATTTATTTGTTTGTCGGAAAAGGTTTTATGATTATATTTATATATGGTATAAAAGTGGAGAACCCGGCATGTTAAGTATTTCATTTAAAATCGGAAGGCTGTCCAATTGTGTTTTGTTTATTTCCAAAATTTCCTGAAAAAAGAGCTTATGAGCGTTCGTATTTAGGTGTAACATTGTTATCCCATGTTCCTGATTGAAGACGTGTCCTTCCGAAATTAAGTGATCAGCAAAAGTAGACGTGTCTTTGTTAATGCCATGTGTTCTGCTAATCTGATATTCAGCGTCCTTTCTTTTTTCCCTATATAAAATTTTGTACAACAAATGCAATACAATCTATAAATCCCGAATTTATTTAAGTAATGTATTTCATCTTTATTGTTAACTAATAATTTTCCTAAAGAGTTTTTACAATAAAAAGCTTACCTAACACTATCAGCCAGCTGTTTTTTTAATTTTAAAACTTTTATTTACTAAATAAATGATTCTACGCCAATACCTTGTATGTTCTATGTCCTTTGACAATTTACCTTTAAATAACATTTTTTCTGCTAGGTTAGTCTGTTTTTTTGATAAAAGACTGTCTATAAGAGACATATCGTATCGATTGTAGATGACAATTTGTTTGATGATTTTCAATTTGATATTAAAGTTTATTTCATTTAAAGGAACGCTCACAAGTCTATGAATTTCTGAATGAAAAGCGGCTAGTTTATAAGAAAATGGGTGCATTGAATTTTTATGAATTACAGCATTCGAAAATGTCACCTTCCGTAATATTTTTAAATCGTGAGAATTATTTCCAGTGTTAATATTTTTGCCTCCGACTTCTAATGTGAATTTAATATTTTTATCTAATGAATTTATAAAGTTATGAAAGATAATTATTTGTCTATCCGTTCAACTGATGCATTGTGTATCTCTTCAGAGCCAGTATATATAGCTGAGCAAAATATAAGTTTAAACATAGTTCTGACGATGGCGAAAGCCGAAATAGCTATCAACGCATAAAAAATATTAAAAACGGTAGAACTAAAATATTTTGATATTTTTAACCTGTTAAGAATATATATCTTTAGGGCTGATCGTAATATTACAACCGTTAATGACATCTTTGTTAAATTTTACTGTAGGGTCTTTTTTTAGTTGGACTATATTGTTACTATCGAGAAAATTATTAATTTTATCAACGTAAACATTATGAGTTAATAGAACTGCGGTACTTACTTTATCTGCTTTTGTGACAATGGTGTCATTTTCTTTTATATTCTTAAGAGTAACTAACTCATCATTGAATTTCTTTCTATCTTTAACACTGGACAAATAATCCTTTTTAAGAAAGCGAGAACATATGTACATATATGCTTACTAGTTAGATTTTTATGTAGCGCAAGTCTATCGTATCGCACAAAATCTGTGTGAATGTACATAGTTTGAACGATTCAAATTTAATATTGAAATTCCACCAAGCACCTTCAGTCGAAATCTTTAAAAAAATGTATCTTTATTATCTACAGCCATATCCTTATTTGTTGATTGCATAATATTTTATGCATAATAGCAAACCAGAGTATCTATTATATAGATCAAACTGAACAAGAATTCCTTCTATTTGCGCTCAATGAAAGAAAAATGATGCTTATTTAAAATCATTGCTATATGGTTACGTGCTGGATCAGCGGACTGCATAAAATTGAAATTCGAAATTAGCAACATGCATTTCTACTCCAGCAAGTATTTTCACATGAAAAATGATACTGACAGGTGGTTTTATTTTTTGATTGTTCCTAAAGTTTATTTTAAAGAAATTGTGTTGTTTGATTAAATGAATAAATATACAACACTGCTATTTTTTAAAATTATATCAGTTATCCCAGCCGTTTATTTAAAAAATATGACATTGAATTGACTTTTAATTTTATTGAAGGTGCTTTTTATCCCGTTGTAAAATAAAATAAGTATGAAAAGAAAAAAATCCCAAAAAATAAAGTCATTTCTTAATTTTCTGCATTTGTAATTTATCTTCTTTCATAGCTTATTTTATTACATCGTATTAAATGCTCTATATTGGATTCAGAATAGATATGCTTCAAAATAATAAAATAATGTCATATTGTCAGTAATAAATTTTACCAATTTCAAGCAGTCGTACGTTTTTAGAGCACAAAAGTTTCTCACGTATAATGACAAAAAATACAAATGGCTACTTCTGAACAATGTAAACTTTTCACGTACAAATTTATTGAATATCGTACATACCTTTTGTCAGTTATTTGGTACATTAAATTCACCCTACTTTCAATACCGCATAGGTACAAGCTTATTATTCTGGTTGTTAGATTCTTCGAAGTAATGACTATTAAAGATCTACAAAGATCTATCCGTTCCCCTCTGACGCCAAAAGCCCAAAGTTCCAAACCAGCGTGGCGTAACACGTCCAAACTTGAAAACTTTTTTCTTCTTTCATTCTCTCCCTTGTTTAGTTCCGTAACTTTATCTCTTATCACTCGGCTTCATCGCTTTTTTTAAACAAAACTTTTTACCGTTAACACAGTCTTAAGTTGTTAGATTTATTCGGTCTTATAAGGCTTGCCTTGTCAACCGATGGAAAATAAAATATAGATTAAAATTTGAAAGGATGTTGTTTTTTTATTTAACATCATTCTTGTAAAAACAGCATTCAATATAAATAGTTCCCTTAAGTAATTGAGTGGGCAGTTCCATTCATTTACGCATTTAAAAATCATATTTGTCAACTGTCTACTTTATACGTAATTGATAACTAAAATTAAGCATACCATATATCAATCAAATGTTGGTTATGGTAATTATTTTCAAATGCCAAAAATATACTGTTTTGTTAAATTAAAAATGTTACATATTGTTTTGATATAATTGAAAATAGTTTTTCAAGAAGAAGTGCATAAGAAGAAATATTTTGTTTCTGGGAAAATGTCAGCTATCGGCGTAGAATGCCGGAGATCCTATTGGAGTGAAAATGATTGATTGAGACGGCCAGGGTTTGCGCCGGTCTGCAGCCCTTGAAGTGAAAAAAGGACGTAGCTATAAATAGTTAAATCTATGTAAAATGAATAATTATTTATTTAACAGCTTTGTTAAATAAACTATAAATGTTTTAATTAATGAGAAAAACAGGCATTAAGTATTTAAAATAATATGTGATAAAAACAAAGAATTAATATATATACCAATGCTGCTGTTTATAAAATGCATTTTTTTGGCCTAGTAATTTTTAAAAAGAAATAAAACAATCTATAAAATATTTTTGACTTACTACATATGGGTAATAACAATACGATATAAAACGTTTTCAGTGGACATAAACCTTTACTTTAATGCTCTATGATTCCGTAATCCACCTTCTTTTTAAGTAGGATATATATTTTTTGTGTGCGGAAAAGTGAATCACGGTGATAAATAGTTTAGTGTCCCTGTTAAAAAGGCATTGGTATCAGTGGCGTTTCATTTCAAATATTTTCAAGGTTAAATTGACGGTTACTTAACTGCTTAAATTTTATTTATTTTCAAGATAAAGAGTTTCTAGGTAGAAAAAACCGTAGTTAATTGAAAATTTAAATAAGCAATGACACTGGGTTTTCGGTAAATTTCAAAGAGAATGTAGGTAAGCTACCCACATAGCTGTAATAGCTCAGATAACTTTAAATTGATTTACATGATTTACAGCAAATGGTAGGTACCGCTGATACACCAAATATTCTAATTTATTTCAATAAGTTACATAACCAAGCTCGTGAGAATCACTCTTAAGGTGTTCACTGTCAGTAATTTGTACAAAGACATTATATTCAACAAATAAAATACTCATTTGTACTTATTTCATTTTTATTTAAGCGATCAGGGTCGGTTTCGCTCATGACGAGTATTAATCAGCTAATAAAGCTCGTAATGAGCTAAACTGATCAACATCATTAAAATAAAAATGTAATTAGTACAAATTAGTATTATTTTTTTTTGAATATCGAGTAAATCAGTCTCAACATCTATCTATATATTGCGATATATCTTTAATAAAAAACTGAAAAATTATTACTACATAATAACATGAAAAAGTGATACGATTACTCAACGATTTTCTCATGTTAGTCTTTCTTATATACCCGGAGTGTAACGTTTGCTTAAAAAACTTTCTTAAGACAGGACAGCAACAACACGTGGACAAACAACTGAGCAAGATGCACATCATACGCACAGCTAGAATGAATCTCTTAGTTAAATAATTGTGCCTAGAGTTCAAAATTAAATTTATTAATTGATTTGGCATTTACTTGGTAGAACTCCATTATAACAGATTTAAAATATCAAAGTATTTTAGTTCTACAATTGCTAATAATTTTATGCGTTGATAGCTATTTCGGCTTGCGCCATCGTCAGAACTTGATTCTGTTCTTCGTTCTGTAACGTTCTGACGATGGCGTAAGCCAAAATAGCTATCAACGCATAAAATTATTAAAAACTGTAGAACTAAAATACTTTGATATTTTAAATCTGTTAAAAATTAAGGCTAGGGTTAAACGTAATATTATATTTTTGATAAATAAATATTGTTATCATATCAAATTGTTTGATTAAAAAAACGATATTTTTTCCTGGTCCACCCAATATATATTTATATATCTGTCGTACACAAAGGCTAACCATGTGTATTGCGTGGATGAAATGAAAGCAAATGAAAAGTGACTCGGTGCGGCACGAAAATATCAAATGGTTTCTTCCGCTATAGGTGTCTATGTAACAAAACGTATCAGTTTATATGATATTTTGACTCGATTTAAGCCGCGTTCCAATCGCGTTTGCAGTGACTTCGCCCAGCTAAGAGCGTAAAAGACGCATAAAACATATTTTTTAAAGTGACATTTCCTACAAAAAACACACACATAAAAAATAAAACACTAGTATTTTATTCAATAATATAATGTCTTTCCACCATGTATTTACAGTGAATACATTACAATTGGTTACAAATAATTGATAAGGAAAAATGAAATATTTTCTTATCAATTTCTGAGAAAAGTTTGACATAAACTGCTTAGGTATTGGAACGTAGTTATAGTTTTTTTTTCTTAAATATATGCGGATATTTTTTCGCGTTTATCTTGCTCATCGTAAATCATAAAGTGAGTTTGTTGTATTCGCCCAAGTGTTAGTATTGTGGTACGCCTCTGATTGATGGCACAAAGGTGATTTCACGTGTCATTAGAAATCGCTTACGGTTTACGTGCCGTTTCGTAAATTCCGAATATCAATGAAGAAGCCGAATGACGTATACACCGATCAATAAACTTGGACTATTTTCTTTCGATTTAGTCTTTTTTGAGTCGATACGTGACAACTCAAATTCGCATTTGCATTTCACTCATACAGAGATAACAGTCGGAGCTGATGGAAACAGATAAAAAACGAGATAAAAATTATTTTCAATTTGATGTCTTTCATCAAGGATAATAAAAGTTTACGTAAGTTACCGTAGCTCATTATTCAGAAGATTTTTTGTATTTGTTCCACATGAAGAGTATAGGTGTAGATCAGAATATTTTATTCGAGAACTGCTTGCTATTTGCTAATAGATGGTAATCAGGTACCTGGGATGGAGTCTGAGAAATCACAGACATCCATTCCTTCAAAAAGAAGGCATAAGTCAATCGAAAAATCGTCGAATGAGACTAGCATTCCTAGTATGCGATAATATGAGCACTGAAACTGAAGACCACGACGTAGACCACCCGACCGCGGACCCAACAAAATATTCATAAAAAATGCATTTATTTTTGCCTTTATTTAACTGCATACTGAAACTACGTAGATCATGCCGCCTGCTATTTAAATTATAATTCAAAATTCAGCTCAAGAATTTGAAAGAAAATCATAATTAAAAAACTCTTTAGGAAGACTAGTATTTAAATAATATCAAAGCATTATTTTTGTAGATTGAAATTGACAAATAATTTACTTTTACTTTTTTAATTCTTAATCAATTAAGAGAGTAGACCAAAATCAATCACAGATAATGTCCGCCAGAAGGTTGCGTGTGCAATTAACTGTTTATTTACGTAATGATTTTTTTGTAGCTTTGTATATTTATCGACGTTTAAGTCGGTCTCTTTTTCCTCGGAAGAAGTTTCCAGACAATAAAATAAAAGGGTGCAAAGAGAATATAAAAATCGACAACCTGTAATAATTGAGCGCCTTAGACTCAAAACCTACTTTACTCCAAAAACCAAAATTGTTGGCAAAGTGCAAAAAACTGCTGTGGGCTTTTTGGATTTGCGTACGTTTTGAGACTAAACACGTTTTTGTAAAATCGTGTTCTCTGTATTAAGAGAGTTTTTGAAATTTGAAATATATTGATTGTGTAGATATTGAAATAGAGAACAAGTTGGCATCAAATTTGAAATAAAAATCATAAATAGTCTTAAGGTAGGTTTTGAAATAGAGGTCCTCAATTGTCTTAGTTAATTTTTTTTTTCAACGTTAAGATAGTAAACTCATTGTATTAAAATATTATTTAAAATAAAGGATTCCAAATTTCTAGTATTAATAAAACCATTTTCACTCAGTGAGCTTTTCCAACCTACTAAGCGAGATTTTTGATTCCTTAAGAAATTTACTATACAGATAAAACAATATATATATACAATATAACATGGACCGATTTTTTTTACCGCCAACTATCATCTCATATTTTTATATAAGTATAACTTTATCACTTTTAAGGTGTTAACTGTCAATACTTGGTGGAATGGCATTATAATAAAAATAATAAAACTTTTTTAGTACTTTTTCCACATAAAATTTATTGGATCAGGACCGGTTTCGCTCATGGTAAGCAATGTCAACTGATTGATAATGCTCACCATGAGCGAAACCAGTCATGATCCAATAAATTTTATGTGGAAAAAGTACTAAAAAAGTTTTATTATTTTTATTAAGTTTAACTTTATTAAGTGTACCATTTATCATTTTCTGTACTCGTATGTTAAAATTTGTATTATTTTAAATTATTTGTTTGTGGTTTTAATGCAGCCTAAATAAAAGTCAAATGTCAATTATGAGGTGTCAATGTGAAGCCGTCGATTTATCAACCGGGAAGTTCTATTGTGCCACTTTAAAAATGAATATCAATTTTAATATAAATAATAGAAAGATATGAATGTATATTCTAGTAAAGTTATAATACTTAAAGTGAACCGTATCTCACCTTTAATCAAAATCATAATAAAGTATCGCCAAACTGAATTATCGCTTCAACGTTGTCTACAACTCTAAGAGAATGCACCGTTCTCATAAATTGAATTAATATATTACAAAAGATGCACAAAAGTGCAGAGACCGTTGCAGAAAATACTTTGAATATTCATGAGGTTCTATTTAAGCAGGATTCGTTTATTCACGAGATATTTACAGAGTGTTTTGCAAACGAGAAAAGAAATGAAAAATTATTCATGGTGAAATTATAATTTGAAATTTATTTTAAGATAACATAGGTACAAGAAAATTAGTTAATTGTGAAAGATGCATTGAAAAAATATTTTTAAAGAAAAGTTTGATATTACATAAACAGATTAATATGTTATATAATATACAGCAATTTCAAACACTGCGGCTTTATGTAAATGTAAACAACAAACGCTCCTGAAATATTGCAACGATCCAAAGAAAACGTTGAGTCTAAGTTATTAGAAAAATACAAAATAAAGACTAATATAGTATATACTCATCTAACAAATAGTGTCTAAGAATTGAATATTTGCTCTATTAAATAAATAAATAACTGTGTTTTTTTAGAATTAAATTTTCACAAGATTTGATGTTTGAATTTAAGTCGTCGTTTATAATTAATTTTATATTTTTAATTTTATATCATATAATCACCATAATCTAGTAAACGATTAATGATTTGTTTGATATTTTTTTTGTTTATCGATTTTTGTTTATTTTGGATCCTTTTAAACAGTATGGCTTAAAAATAAAAAGCTGATGAGGCAAAAATAGTGGTTAGTTAAACCATCTTGATACGTAAAGCTATGAAAAACTTAAATATTTTGAAAAATTTTGTACGAGTTGGGAGGAATTTTTTTGAAAAAAACTTTAAATGTCAAATTAATTTTCAAACGAAACCAAAAATCAGCAAATTTATCAATCTTGATTTCACTAAAAAATAATATATTTTTTTTTAATTTTATAAAAAATATTTGACATTACAGCTATTTGAAAGTTTTTTAAGTTGAAAGATAATGCGAGATATACTCGATTAAATATAGATATTTTTGTAAGTAACATGACATTAACTCGAGGAAAATTGACGTCACAAACACCCGTGTCTTAGATCTCAATTGAAAAATTGAAAAAATCCAATTTGACATTGACCTTACCGGGAATCGAACAAAGACCCACCTGATCGATAGAGCAAGCTTTAACCAACTACACCACAGCGGGTGACAATAATTATGATTACTAGGCGATTTTTACAATTTAATTTGTTGGATAACTAAAATAAATAAATACTCACAAATTATTCAAATACTATTTATTAGTCTTAAAAAGTCCAGTTTTTTCAAAACCGATTTTTTTGTAAAAATATCTTTGTTTTTCAATCGCTACAAATTATGAATGTTTTGTGATAATTATATTTTAATATTCTTTGTTAGGAGGCATGTTGTCGATTTTTACTTGTGTAAATTTCATAACAACCTTTATACCATTACACACACTGTTACACGATAGAATCAGAAATATTTACATGGTTTTCCACCGACCGTGGTGTAATTTAAACTTAAGCCTGAATTCCCGCTATCTGTACAGATAGCACTACGAGACCTTTGCGTTGAAAATGATGTCACTTTACGCCGAGTGGTTAGCATTTTATCTTCATCATAATGTTTATGAACATTCATAGCTGATATAATAATCATATTGCAAAAATATATTTATTAACATACTTTCATGACTTAGAACTCAGCAGTTGCAGTTATAAGAACATTTGCAGTTATAATTCATAACATTACTATGAAATTGACCGATTAAAGTTTTGTGGTATCACCAACGCTTATCGAATAAAAATATACTAACAAATTATAATAATAAAAACACAATAATCCTTTGTACTTCATTCCACTTTATTTAATATGTCAGGACCGGTTTCGCTCGCAATGAGCGAAACCGGTCCTGACATATTAAATAAAGTGGAATGAAGTACAAAGGATTATTGTGTTTTTATTAATATAATGCCTTTCCACCAAGTATTGACAGTGAACACCCTAAAAGTGAACAAATTATAACAAAATTGTTGTGACTTAAAATTAAAGAAAATGTGTAATTTTTAATCATATCGAAACATTTGTTACTCAAATTACCTAAATATAATAATGTGTTGAAATATTTCATAAGTAATCGTTTAACCATTATAATGAATGTATATTAAATCCATGTCCGCTACCAAAAAGTAGAGTAGATGGTCTCCTAATGAAGGAATCTCAACATAAGTTTTTTTACAATAACTGATTGTTACTCAGTTGCTCATTCTCTCTTTTTATAAAAGAAAATAGGGATAGAAAATTAAGGGTTAGGAGAAAACTAGTAGTGAGTTTATCGAGTCGTTTGGTGGGATGGAATTTTTACCCATCACAAACAATGAAAAGAAGTCGTTCATCCAATGAAACAAAAAAAGTTCGTACTGAGATTCAACTCATGTAATCCGTCACTTATGCCTACGAAATTGACCACTGCACTACGGATCCAACGAATAATGAATGCATCTGTAATATAATATAATTTCCGCACACTGAAGATAACATTTGTGCGATAGTTTTATATAATATTTTTTTTTTCGAACGGCAAACAAGGATGATTGTACATGTGTGTATAATAATGTATGCAAATTCAGTAAAGATGATTTTTAAATTGAAAAAAAAATAAACAAATCAACTCCTGTTCAGACTGCAACCAATAGTGTTGTTACAAGTTTAGTGCACATTTGATACTCTCCTCAATTCTAAAATACTGTTTTCGTTTTTTCTGAAGTGTAGAAATTAATTTCCATTAAACAGAGGCGTGCTCTCGACGGAGAAAATTACGACCGCCGAGCGGGAAATACAAAAAAAATGAACGGAAAATCGATAATTGAAATGTCGGTAGTGGAAAATTTGCCCCGAGGAAACCTCATCGTCAATGGAAACTGAATCTATTTATTTCATTTAAGCTTTGACTAAGCATATAAATTTTGACTGAATATTGTAAAAATAATGTTACTGTATTTAATTATCTGTTGTCGATAAAAATAGTTTCAAAAATTCGTTTTGGATGAAAAATCAATTTTATTTTTTGTCAGGGTTTCACATACTTTTTCTAAAATGGTAACATATAATTATATCTAATTGTCGATCATAAAAAAATATTTTCTAATTGTAGGCTATAAAATTTGATTACTGTAAGGTTTCTAATAAATTTTGCGGACACTTAAGGGGAGTGGTTTTTTACCTTTTCCAAGTCATGGTGCACTTTTGATCTTGGGAAAAAGTGGCGGTGCACCAGAATTAAGAGGTTGAAAAAAATATGTGGACATAATGTTTTTTGACTTTTCAATATTTTTTTTGGTTTTCACTATTTTGCGAATTTTTCGGTTTTTACTATTTTGCGGATTTTTCGTTTTTACCAATTTCGCGGCGCAATAAGCTCGCTGTGCACCGGTTAAGAACTACTGCTTTAGGGGAATGATTTTTTTTAAGAAATAGAATACATTCAAATTGTATTAATACCATATTTATTCTAAATGTTTTGTTAGAGTAAGAGGCACAATCAAGTGCCACCCTCAGTGATCGGTCACTCATTAGTAAAAACAAAAAATAAGTTTTTGAAAACTAAATTAGTCACTATATCTTCCTAAATGTCACCCACAGCACCATAACTCTTCTGTTTGAGAACATTATTTTTTGTACATGTGGCAGCTATTACTTTAAAAATGGCCACCTTGTGTGTCAAGTTGCATGTTTTACGTTTTGTCTGTCAAGTGTATAGCTTTTTTTTTTAAATAATATTTTTCAAGGTATGCGGTTCATTAAAAGTCCATTTATAATATAAGATTGGTATTGTATGAAAAAAATCAATACCCTTAACTTGCCGATCACTTTACCTCTTGCCCTACTAGATATAAGTACTAAAGGTAATCATTAACTGTTGCATGTACAAAAAAAAAATGTAAAATGGTTTTGATTTCCTGTTTACTTTATAGTGATTATATAGGCATTCATCTTTTATAAAATCATTGCTTATAATATGAAAAGTTTAAGAAATAAAACACTCTTTTGTACTAACTTAACTTTTATTTAATATGATCAGGACAAATTTGGCTCATGATGAGCTTTTTCAATTGATAAGAATATACATGAATACGGTGTTATTTATACTAAGCCAAGTATGTAAAACTATTATGGTGCTACAAAAAATTGGTTATATAAATATTAATGCAATTTACAGATAAAGATAAAAAATATGAATAAGTGGCACTAAATTCAGTATAATTTAAATGTTTATTACCTGATACAAATATAAAGTATCGTTTATTTGTAAGAGGAAGTAATTATTTAAATCAAAGTGAATTTAGTGCTACTAATATTTCGTATGTTTATCTCTAAAATCCTTGTATTTATTTCTTTTGTTTTTGATATCGAATTAATGGATACTAAGAATTTAAGTCACAGGAAGCGTAAGTGTCAAAGTTATTCGAATCTCCTTTATCGCTGATATTTTTATTTTTTGTATTCCTTTCTATTTTTGCCAACGGAAGGACGTGATCGTTACAGAGGCGTGAAATCCACAGTGAAGCCAGTTCGCGTAGACACCATATGAATTCATATGCAAGTAAAGTTATATATACCTCCCCATATACTATACCCATACATATACCTCATTGCAAAACTTTTGACAGACTTAAGGAACGAATTCGCCGATGGTAGGTATTTTCAAATTGTCGGATCTGTGGTGCAGTGGTCAACGTTGTTTGCTTCCTTGAAAGACCTCGCAGGCTTAAGTCCCAATAGCATTTTTCCAATAGATTTATAGAATTCTGTTAGTAGGTAATGGTTTTTGTGATGACTAAAAACTTTTCCAATCACTTTTCTAATCATTAAATCACGGTGCATAATGAGAGCGATTAGATTGCCGCTAGTCATATCATATATGTATACATAATCTTTCTGAAAAAAAAGGTTGAGCAACTGAGTAACAAGCAGGTCTAGCAGAAAACTTCTGTTGACTTACCTCCATTAGAAGGCCACAATATGCTTGCTCCACATTGTCAGCAAACGTGGATTAAAAAAAAAAATTGGATATTACTGATTTCCTAGTTATTTGATGTCGTATATTAAAAACCAATAAATTAATTTATTTTGCGGTATTAATAAATTTGTATTAAATTGTATTTATTTTCTAAATAAACTAATTATTTTAATTCTAAATCTTCACATTAAAAGCCGATGAAATAATCACAAATCACTTCATAACATTGTCCTCTTCGCCCAATGATAACGCTTTATTTTGAATCGCATACTTTTGAATTTGTCGTTCTTCCAATTGGAATGGACGTATTTTTTTATAAGATTTTTCTTAACTTGCTCTGTTAGGTTAGGTTAGGTTAGGTTGACCATATTATAGCGTTACATTTATATTATGAGAAATTGCGTTAAGTATAAGCGAATAAGTCATCATGAAATATAAGCGCTGTGGTATCAAATCTTTAACCATCGATTGATCATCAAAAATGTAGTGACAGTTGTGTCGATAAAACAGTTATCTGTTTTCGAAATGGAACATTACAGAATTTGAACAGTTCAAAATGAGATGTCAAATCAAATGAACGAGATTGATATTCTATGATTAATGTCGACTTTGGGTGAAACGGTATACATTTAATTCGTTCGATATCGATGGAGATTGGAAAAACATTAATTTTTAATTTGTTAAAAAATCAAATATGTACATCGATGTTATGGTAAGATTTCAGAACGAATTTGCGCATTGACATGAGTAGCAGCACGTTTAGTTGGAAGCTCCACTTTACATACCACCTTTAAGTTACCAGTACAATAAGACGGGAAAATTGTCCCGATGCCGATATTAACTGGTAACTATTTAAGAACAGAAACCAACAATGGAAAACTGCTGTGTTTTTGGTCATCGATTAGATCTCCATGGTTGGTTTCGTATGAAATGCTGTACATGATTGACTCCCGATTTAGACAATTGAAGAACAGTGAAGAATTGTTTGGTGGTATCAACGTGTTACTATTTGGCGGTTTAATGCAATTACCACCGGTAAGGGGTAATCAAGTATTCCAGCAACCAGATATATTAGTGTCCGGAAATCATTTAAACATGAGACAACAAGGTTGCACCATCTTTGCTAATATTTAAACCAGTATTGCACAAAACAAAGCAGCCCTTTTTTAAATTTTGTGGCGGCCCTTAAATCTTTTTTTTCTGAAACCAATTTTTTTCACGTAAAAAAAATATTTAATAAATGTAAGCAAGCTTTTTTTTCAATGAAGGAGAATAAATCGGCTTAAAGAAACTGGGTTACTGATGAAAATTTGGATTTAATTATGTTGCTTAGTACTACAAATATGATGTCGAATAAAAAAAATAGTTAAAAATTAACAAAGACAGGGATTGCAATAACTTTTGAATTAGTGTACAATACAATATCAAATAAGTTTAATCCGGGCGAAAATGTGTTTCTAAAACTTATTGTACAATATAATATTATATAAATTTAAGGCAAGCGAAAATATGTATCTGAAACTCAATGTATAATATAATATCAAATAAATTCATGCCATGTAAAATTCAAAATAAATTAGATTATTTCACGTATTGTGCTACAAACTGTGACAAGTGTTTGGCTTCTTTCAGAGGCATCCTCAAAGAATCTTACTTTCACAAAACTTGATTAAGTACGTTACAGTAAAGTTAAGCAAGTTATATATTTAAGAAAGTTATTATATAATATCTAATACATATTTTCGCCGCGCGCTTTTACTTTAAGTCATATGAGACAATTATTCCGAAATCAATAACTCTAATCTACCGTCGACTACTAGCGATAGTAGATGGTTTGTTTCCCAATTCTCTGGAGAGTCAACGATCCGACTTACTGTGCTGAAAAGTGCCATGTGGTCAGGATGTTGCTTAGACGAGGGAATAATTTTGAGGGAATAGATATCGGAATTATTTTAAATTTTTAGTACATTCAAATAAAAGCTTATTTTTAAAAATATTTTTATTATGATTTTTATAAAAAAAAATCAAATTTCCTGGCTTAGAACTGAAGCATCGTAATAATATTGAGAGAACTTTATTTGAAAGTTTGTATCGCTACGAAGTTTTTTAAATAGTCAAATATACTGATTCGATTTTTGAAGCTATAATTATAGGGCTGGGAGCTAATTTGACAGATTTTGTTAAGCTTCATTGATTCGATTATTGGAAGGTATGGTTATATTTTGCATCCGGCCTTGAAAATCTTTTTAATTTCTTACATGCATTAGGAATATTCTTATTACAGTATGGATATTTATAGAACTATATTTCGACTTTTATTTTAACATCTTCTACTACGAAAAATAGTTATTAGCAAATTTAAACATTATTCCAAAAATTAAATAATTTACAATTAAAATACTGCTGGGCTGTCGATATATGCCCCGAGATATATTTCTTTTACTTTTAGAATTTCTGGCTTATTCAATAAATAGGTTCGTAATTTATTTTTCACGCCAGTAAATTTTCTGACCACTTAAAAGTGCAACGAAAATCCCCCCGTTGAGGTCAACGGGCTTACAGCTAGTTATATTTGATTATTTCTTTATTCTACTAGTTGTGTTATTAGGTGTAACGTAAGCGCTCTCTTGTTGGTAAGTTGGTATAAAAATGCTCGTTAAAGAAGCGACACTTTTGCTATACTAAATTACACAAACAGCGGAAAAACAAGTGATATTGTTTGATATTGATTGAGTCTGAATTTTTAATAACTTACCACCTAATGCATCGAAAATATTTATGTAATTTTTTTAAGCTATCATTTTCACTCAATATTTTTGTTTCATGAAACTTGACAGTTTTATGTATTACACAGTTTTTTTTAATTGAATAAAGAGCTCATTTACTTATAGGAATTGAATTTGGTATTAATGTAAATAAAATAGTTTGACGTTTGTTTAATTATCATAAAACAACAATGCCTAAAACCATCGTGCTTGTAACACTATGGATTTCAAGTTTAATACAATCAATTAAGATTATTAACAAAATTATCAGCTGGTCCAAAAATATCCCACCCTAATAAAATTCGTTCATTTATATTAACGACTATAAATAAGTTTCGCAAACAACCAACGAGTCTCAACCAGAGTGGTTATACTTTTTTTTACACAGAGCAAATATAGTGGCGAAAATTTTCCGACCACAATAGCTAATGGAAAATCTTAACAACACTACGCGGGCCCCTTAAGCAAACTCGGCGATAAAATTTCCATTTAAATCGCATATTAAATTGTAATCTACATCGTGTACAAACATAATTAAGTGGCTTTTGTATAAAGAAGCGACGGTTGTCTCTGGATAATAAACTTTAGCTTAATTTAGTACTTAGGACAAAAGTTTTTCGATATTGCACGAAGAAACGTTATTTTTAGATTATTACCAATAATACAAAAAAAACAATTATAGAATCTCTTTAGATAATTTAAACCTGATTTTATATTTTGCTTTTGGTTATTGAAAGTCTAAAATTTTAAAACAGTAAATTTTCAAAATAAATGTTTAACCTTACATTTATTTATGGTTTCATAAGGTAGATTGGCTTTATAAATACTTTGTTCAATTGAAAACTCGACACTTAAATTTTGATAAAAAAGATTGGATAAAAATATATTATTTATGTGATATTTACATAAAATAAAACACTATTTGGTTCTAATTTAATTTAATACGATAAAGACCGGTCCTGTTCATAGTAAATAAATGTAAAATTAGTGCAAGAGTATTTTTTTATTGTTATGCATACACCCCATCATTCACTGTACAATATTGATTACTCCTGACATGCTATAATTATAATTTATCTTATTTAAATACACTCATATATTGTGTAAAGTTTCAATACACATCTAATCAAAATTAGCTATTACCATAAATATACATCCGCCAAAAGATTGATTAATTAATTAAGTCTTACCCAAATTTGAATTGTTTGAATTTTGTACTTTTCCATGAGTTTTGTCGCTAACGTCCCGGGTTTCGCCTTTTGGCATCTTCAGGCATTCCAAGTGCACGGATGTACTTGAACTGACGCGTAGTAAACAGTTTGTATCGTTTATATACAAAAATATAAGTAGATCACTAAGTTAAAAGGCTATTAAAATGTAAATTAGCGAAAATTGAATGTATACAATTTTCAATGAATCAAGTGGGTTTGTTATAATTATGGGGATTTTTTTAAAATATGATAAGATATAATAAGATGACCAGATAATAACATAGGAATGTTTAAAATAAATCTAGGGTTTTATCCGACCTATTATTAATGAGTTGATTTGTTTTTAAAAGTTTTGAAAAGTACAAAATTAAAATTTGATATTGAAATTCCATCAAGCACCCTCAGTCGAAATACTTAATTAAATCTTACCCATAAACTTGGTACTTTGGTAATTGGTACTTTCAATGTAACAATAAGAAAAAATAATAATAAAAAAATAGTACTTTTCCCCACATAAAATTTATTGGATCAGGACCGGTTTCGCTCATGATGAGCATTGTCAACTGATAAGAAATACAATGAAACAGTGATATTTATTCAAAAGTTAAGTAAGAAAAACAAGGTATGACGATCCTGATCCAATCAATTTTATGTGGAAAAAGTACTAAAAATGTTTTATTATTTTTATTATAATGCCATTCCACCAAGTATTGACAGTAAACACCTTAAAAGTGGTAACAATAAGCTTTCGATCGACAACAACGAACAATCTTTTGAAACAAGTCAGGACTAATCAAAGGGTCCAATAGCTCAGTTTAACTTACCAAGACTTTTCTGTATTCTGATTTTTGATCAAGTGAATTATTATAATACTGTTTGTATAAACATAGGTTATGCCAATAAGATGAAACATCTATAACAATTAAGGGTTTTAATTAAATCCATAAAATTATTAAGTCTACGTTTTGATATGGTGTCTAGTGTGTCCCTAATACGCAGTCAATGTGATCCAAATTGGTGTTAATTTATTTAATTTATCATATCGTTAAAGTATCTTTTATATTTATCATGTATTAGATAAACAACTGTCTCACGTAAAACAGTGGGTAGGTATTTATCGTTGGTAAATGGACATGAGAAATAGAGAGATATTCTGAGACTTCATTGAATGCAAGAAAGGCGTCGCCGCGTGAAATTTGAAAGGAATGATGAGCTCCTTAGGAAAGCTCGAAGGATTCCGCTTTATTCAACGGCTGAATTGACCAATTGGTCTACTGGGAATAACTTTTTCCCACCCCTAATTAACCCGTTCTTTGATAGCTTTCATGATTCTCAAAAAGTATTTTTTCGTCACCCCTGTAAACATATTATTACAAATAAAATACAAATTATAGTGCAAATAATATATTATTATAAATTAAGAAGATCAGTTTTGAATATTTTAATAATGTGAAAATGCTCATAGATATTTTTATTATAATTGACTAACCGGTACCTGGCAAGCGTTGCAATGCCACTCGAACCAAGAAAGTGTTAGTATTTTAATTCTGTTTATTGAAGTGCTTTTGGATATCTTTTTTTTCCGTCTGGTGCGTATACGAATAGATCTGAAGGTTTTCCAACGGGTGAGCAGGCCACATACAGCTGTCCATGTGAGAAGCATAGATTTTCTAAATTTAATCTTCACCCTTATAGCGATTGTCCCTGTGCTTTGTTGATGGTGATTGCAAATGCGAGTCGCACCGGAAACTGCAAACATTTCAATTCGAATGGCATATTTGTTGGAATCATTGAGATGCTTGGCAACAGTACATTGTGCCCTTAAAATTTTCCTTTTAATTTGTTTAGCTTCAATGATATTGTGCATTATCTTTTTCAATGAATGTCTGGTACCGTTGCAAAGTTGTGGATTTATATTTCGGAGAAGAATGATAGGTACGCCAATTTTCAATGTTAAAACGTTAAACGGCATGGCTGGCAAATCAAGTGAGTTTAAGAATTCTGTTGGATAATTGACAACTTCGTCTTGATCAATTTATAGTATCGATGGACTTATACGTTGTTTCTTTGCCTGGTATTTCGTTTTGAATCCTGAAGTTGATTGCATTAACATCGTTGTTTTTGGCTGCTAATGTAACACTTTCTCTGAGCCACTGATGATTTTTGTAATTATTTGCGATATTTTCGGAAAAACTTTGGGAATCAATTCTATTATTGTTTTTGTAATTTTACAGAAGTTTGTTGGCAATGTTACACATTGTGTGGATTCATCTATTTCCAATTTTCCATTCCCAATACCCAACAATTATTTTGCGAAACGTTCAGCAGATGTTTCATATTGTAGCTCTACACGCATGCTGGCCTTGAAAGCCAATTCCTGCACGTGTCGCCATAAAACTGATGATTTGAGACATGCATTTAATTCATCAACAGCTGTTAAACGTGGTATAACTGATAGAGTTTGTCGAAAATCACCAGACAATAAAATAAGTGCGCCACCAAAGAGCTATTCATTTCCTCTCAAATCTTTTAGTGCATAGTATAGAGATTACAATGCCTTTTTGTGCGCTATTGTACATTCGTCTCATATTATGAGTTGGCATGATTGAAGTACTTCACCCATTGCGATTTTTTTTGATATTGTATGTTAGCGTCTCAATGATTTGCATTAAAATGCAATTTCAGTGCTGAATGCGCTGAATGCGCTGTTCGGCCACCATCCAAAAATGTTCACACCAAAGACACGCAAACTGACGCTAAACTATATGAAATACACACATTTGATAAATTGAGAAAAGTCATCAGAATTGGCAATAATTCTTAGAAAATTCGCTTCAGAAAATCCTAAAAATAGCCAATCAACGGGTCCGAATTTCACTTTTTGCGACCAATGATTTGCCATGATATTGATAGCCGTGGCACGCAGATCGCTTTATTTATCGAAATTTTTCATTGTAAAATGGCTGCACTCTGGGGTGGGCTGGAGGAAGCTCAAAGGGGCTCGCGCAAGCCCTTTGTTAATTTAAAAGAAAACAATATTATTAAATCAAATGAGTACATAACTGCAATTTCTGACTTACATACATTATCTATGACAGCATCAGTATACACAGAAGTACATTTTCGGCCATTTATATTGATGAGTTTACAGTAAATTGCATATTGTTACTTATTGTAAAAGTATTAAGTAAAAATCAATTGCTCATTTAAGTATTCCATCAGAGTGATAAAAAACTCACTGTTTCCCAGAATACCGAGAATTGCTTTGATATAAAGCGAGCCCCATGTAAACGCATTGGCAGCCTACCGCTGGCTGTACTAATTTAGAAAACTTTGAGGACGTCCGCACAGCAAATCATCAAAGTTTTATTGCAATCGGATGAACGGTATAGAAACAGGAACGCATAAAGGAAAAACTACCAAATTACCGTATTGGCAGCCCATCGTTGTATGTTTTGATGCAAAAATCTTTGCTGGTGTTCGCAAAACAACTCACCAAAGCTTTATCGCAATCAGATGAACGGTATAGGAACGCATACGAAACAAATAAACAAATTTCACGTATTGGAAGCCCACCGCTGGCTGTATTTATTCAGATACCGTTGCGGGTGTTCGCACAACAACTCATCAAATTTTTATCGCAATCGGATGAACAGTATAGGAACAGGAACGCATAAGGGACAAACTAACAAATTAACGTATTGGAAGCCCACCGCTGATTCATATACATTCGCGGGCATCCACACAACGGCTGGCCATAGTTTTATTGCAGTCTGATGAATGGTATAGGATTGCATACGGAAAAAACAAACAAATTTACATATTGGCAGCCCACCGTTGATTTGTATACATTTGCAGGCGTCCGCACAACAACTCACCAAAATTTTATTGCAGTTGGATGAACGGTATAGGAACGCATACCAGACAAACAAACAAATTAACGCATTGGGAGCCCACCGCTGATTCATAAACCTATTCTGGCGTCCGCATAACAACTCTCCAAAAAATTATCGCAATCGGATGAGCGGTATAGGAGCGCATAGGTAGCAAACAAACAAACAAACATTCATTTTTAACTATAGATGACATCAAACCAATATTACATTCGATTGAAAAATAATTGGATTAAGATAGTATTTACGATGACGCAATGTCAAAATATATGTTAACTATATATTACAAACATAATAGATTTTCGAATACATTAATAAATTTACATGTGCTTAATGTCTATTTTTGGAGTAAAAACATAATATTTATAAAAACAATATAAAACATAAGGTATAGAATATGTCTTAAAGCTCTCAAATTAGTTAAAAAAAAAATATTCAATTAAAAAAATAGTAAAGTTTCCATTTAAAAAGTGGATGAAATACACCGATTGTCATCATTTGTATATTCTGTAAAAATGAATTGATCAATTTTTTATGCACTTATTTTTTTAGTAGTTTTGATTTTTTTTATTTATGATAAGTAAAGATATTAAGATTTATCGAAAGGATTTTTAAAACTATATTTTTTGACAAACACAGCACACATTAAATTGTATATGGTCTGCTAAAATATAAAACAAATATTTTCAGTCATAAAATTATGTCAAGGTTTGTGTGATAAAAAATGCAACAATTGTTTATAATTAAAAAGTCCTCTTTGCATTTAAAAACTTCCTCTGCAAACTTTCAAATAACGAAGAGCTTCATTATATTATTTAAATCATTTGTGACGTCACATCGCAAAGCAGCGTTACGTTACTTTCCTCAAAGGTACAAACGAAAGACCCCAGTTTCTATCCCTGGAGGGGTTACAGAGCTTCACATTGTGGTGGAGGTGGTGCGATAAGCTGTACCGGAAAAGCTTCTCTTAGAGCTTTTAAAGTACTCAAACAAGTTGTTGTTGTTAAAAAACATTTCAACTTATTTCTTATGACAAAGGATATTATATTTTTTTTATCTGAGAAGCTTGCACCGGGAGCTTTTACTGATATATTTATCGCAAGAAGGATGATCGAGGTAAAAAAATATAAATAATACACGAATAATATGCAATACTGTTAATTAAGAACGCTTTGTAAATTTGAAAAAAAAATAATTACTCGAACTATTTTGGATTTTTATATATAAATTAAATAATTTTAATATTTAAATGAAAAGTGATTAAAAAAGAAGATGGATTTAGAATATAAGTCTAAGAAAACATTATATTGCGTACACTTTTTTTTAAGATTACGTGAACTTCTTTTCGTTATTTACAGCATAAATAATTAAATTAATTGTTGATAATGAAAAGTTCATTTCAAGAACTATTTATTATTTTTTATACATGGTTATTATTTAAAAAATTATAAAACATTTAAAAAAACACTATATGAAATTAATTAAATATTATTTATCTTGTTTTTAAACTAAAATAACAATAAAAGATGAATGACATTGTTTTAGTTAGAGTGGTCTCATTAAAAGAGATAGCAGAGCAGAAAAATAACGTTTACTTTAAAGACACTATAAAGAGATATTTAATCTTAGGCACAACATTTAATGTGCTTAGTAAGATCATCTAAATACATCATACATACCCATGATTTTTTAAATAAAGATAATGGCTTAATTGAAGATATCACCAAGCTAAAAAAATATCAGACTATGGGCATAAACTGTTTGTAAATCGAGTAGATAAAAGCTCAAAAAGTTCCAACACTCATTTTCATAGTGTTTGATTTTAAGGTCAAGAGCTTTTAGAAAGGTGTCAAAAAGGTGCTCGAATTATTTGACAAGACTAGAAAGTCTTTAGATTTATCTTCAATGCACACATCTGATGAAAAGAAGCTGTTGACAAAAATTTACCTTAAAGGGAATAAATCTTGAAAATTAAAAAAATCAAAAAGATTTTATTTACATCGTATTTTTAGTGGTTAAAACGTTGTTTTTAAAACTGAAAAAAGTATTTTAAAAAAAGATAATGATCGAAATATTATGTCCAAATTCAAGCATGTAATCGCATTTTAATTTAAAAAAAATGTCATCCGTCTGCATTTATTGCTTGTATATTTATCCTGCTACATTTCACGACGTTTTTGAAGTTTGAATGGGCTATTGAATCATTTCATATTGCGGCAATGCAATCAGTTATAAACATAAATATTTATAAGACTCATTGTATCAGTGTATCCGAACGTTTCTACATAAGTTCAAAGTGAATAGGAATATAAAATTAATACTAACATGTCTGATTTTTTTATTTTATTAAATTAAAAAAATAATCTTCGAATACTATATCCGTTTTTATTTAAAGTATAATATATAGATCCCCTGTGAAGCATTTATATTTATTTAATTAATAAAAGTTACTAGATTTAAATATTGACATCGCTTACAGTAGAATTCAACTATAAAAAAAATTTGTTTCAAAAAATAATCTTAACTGTAATATGCTACTAATAATACCATTCAAAGAATAATGACAGTTCAAAATAATATAATGACTTCAATGTTTTGAGATTCTATAATTCATGAATTTAAATAAAATTAATTTATAGCTAAGATAAATAAAGAATATTAGAATAAGGTATCAGAAATAATTAAAAATACATCTATTTTTTTAGTTTATCATAAAACTTCTGTACTTGGGTGTGTGTATGTTCATTGATAGTTTTAAATAATACATTGGTTACGCCATCTGTGTGATAATAGAAGAATTATAATGTGTAGATTTGAATCGTTCAAACTATGTACATTCTCACAGATTTTGTCACTAACGACCCGGGTTTCGCCTTTCGGCATCTTTAGGCATTCAAGTGCACGGATGAACTTGAACTGACGTTTAGTAAATGAATGTTTCGTGTTTATATAAGATATAAATGCATCACTGAGTCCAAAGCCATTGCTGGCGAAAAGGATGAGCTCATGGGAATGCCAACAGATTTGAGTAGTGAGTAGTTTCAAGAATTATATCTTATATAAACACGAAACTTTCATTTACTAAACGTCAGTTCAAGTTCATCCGTGCACTTGAATGCCTGAAGATGCCGAAAGGCGAAACCCGGGTCGTTAGTGACAAAATCTGTGAGAATGTACATAGTTTGAACGATTCAAATTTAATATTGAAATTCCACCAAGCACCTTCAGTCGAAATCTTAAATTGAAATTTGTAGTTTTTATCATAAACTAGATATGATTAGTTGTTTGATCTATCCTTTTGGAGCGGTAAGGACAGCAAGGGTGAATTATGAGTTGAACTGTTGTCAGGGTCAGATAAGGGATGTGTGAGAAGAAATGAAATATCATAAAAATGCATGCCTGTTGATGCAAATCAAAAAAAAACAACTGATCTAAAGAAAATATCGTATATATCAAACATTAAATACTAGAAAAATTAACTAATCGTTATTATTTCTTAAGCGCTGGCTAAATAATATCAATCAGGCTTTAGTGTCAGTTTTTTATTGTAATTCTTATTATTTTAAGCAAACAAGGGAATACATACAAAGTATTGGTATTACAAAATCCATGTTTAGACTTAATGAAATGTATACAATTTTTTTAAAATGAATTAGTTACAATTTGATCGAGATGTTGTTCCTTAATTTTATTCCTGTACAAGTGATTTGCAATACTCGCACAACTAAATTAATACAACGGCCTATTGTGTGAACGCGCTTCAAGGAAATTTCACTTTCTACTGGGTGGATATAAACGCCAACGAAAAGGAAATTGTGTATATGTAATTAATCAACGGTATTTTGTCCGGAATTGCTACATGTCTTTAGTTTATTTGAGAGGCATCTTCAAACGAACTTATTCTTATCATCAAAAACAGTATTCAATTCACATGCCGTCTTTCACGATGGAGAACAACAAAAAAATACAGCGTTTAATAAAATCATAGGAATTTAATACGATTGTCTTATATGATTAAGGCTGTAAATAAAATTTCAGCCAATTGATGTTTCTGAAAGTCGAAAACCGAAATGCTCATCATGAATATCTGATTCTGTAGTAAAGATGGCTCCATGTCACTTATGTTTTTTATGTATCACCAGAATCGTCTAAGTGAGATCTATAGGAAGTCGAAATATAGTACGTGTAGGTCTTAAAGGCTTGGATAAATTGGCCGTGCCGATATCTGATATGTCCAATATCGAATTTGTTAAGATGGGTTATTATGCAATGTAAAATATATCATACTTGACAACCGTATTTCTTATTCTCATGTTGGCAATGGCATTATATGATACGTCTCATATTCCTGTAAAAGCTCCACATCATTATAAATAAATATATATATATATATGCATCACAAGTATCAATTATTAACATATAATATATTATATGTATAAAAATATTAAAAGAGAATATATGTACCATTTTGAATTTGATTGACAACTTCGCTGAAGTGAGCAGTTTTTTAGAAAGCCTAAATAAAACATACTTTAATTTTTCACAATCAAATGCCAAATTCTAGTTTTATCGTGTTTGGCCAGTACTTCCATGGAATGAATATTGCGGAAAAGTATTTTAAGTGAGAAAACATTAAAATAGTTTTTGATTTATTTATCATAATGACTAACAAAAGATAAATTGTGGCTACAAAACCATAGCATGAAAAAGATACACATTTTAAATCTCTGAATAGATTACACATTGATAATCTATGTATATGTTTTAACTGGTTTTGTTTCACACTAATGGCGATATAGCTCAGTTATCAAACGAGGAAGGGTTTAATTAAAAAAAGAAAACCTAGAGAAAATTGTTTATTTAGTTGTTCTCTTAAAAATGATTACATGTTTTGCGTTTTGGAGAAACATCACCACACCAGACAGACAATCGAAAGGTTTACGACTAGACTAAATACGTGTTACAATTTGCTACCTGACCGAAAAATGTTAATAAATTTACTTTTATATTAAAAATTAACTTCAACAAAACTAGAGTCAAAATCATCGAAAATAAAAAAAAAAATTTGGCAAGATATATGGGCAAGATATATTCGATAGAAAAAAATGATTCAGCCGACAGTTGAAAATTGTTCTTCTCTGAATGAACGTATTGCGAAGCACCCGGTAGTGAGGTTTATGTATTAGTTAGCGATCGATCAAAGTGTCTGTAAGCTGTACAACTTGACTGATTGATTTGTTACATGACTAATCAAAGTACTGGAACTCTTCATTCTTCCCCTCCACCTTCTCTATCTGTGGCAGATTGATTGAAGTACTAACGCCACACTTCTTTTGCAGGTTGTGGTCTTTTCGGCCGAATGCCCCGGGTTATTGATTACGCTTTTACCAATCTGTTTTTTGAAATAACTGTTATTTTAAACAAATTCCTGTTAAAAAAAAACAGTCATTCGTCGACCATCTTATTAAAACTAATCTTAAACAAAATAAAGTTTTTAAATGACGCCGTTTTACTGGTTTTAATTAAGCAAAATGTAAAAGCTTAGCATACTTGATACATAAATTTGATGGAGCCTTATTTATTACTGTTTATCTTTTAAAGATTTTCGTTGTAATCGGCTGCTTGGCAAAATATTTAATATGAATTCATATCAAAACAATCACAAATTGATGTTATAATCGTTATATTGGTAAGTTTTATAGCATGTGAATTTTTGCGGCGTTTCAAATCTTCACTCTCTAAGACTAATAATACTTTTCCTTTTCAAGTGATCAGTTAAAAATGCTCATGATGAGTGAAACAGATCTCGATCATATTAAATGAATATAAAATCAATACACAAGAATGTTTTATTTTTCCGAATATGATACCCTTTTTCCAGATATTTATTGACTGTGAACACATTAAAAGAAACAAAGACTGTTTGTTAGATAAAAAAGCTGTTACAGGTTTTAAAGAGAGAATTTGAATGACTGTCTTTAAAAATCTTATTTATCGAGTCCAAATCGGCAGAGAATTTGGTGAAAAAATAATTAATGTTATATATAAACCAACACAATGTATTGTTTTGACAAGCAACGATATGGAGGAAAAATGCGAATTAAAAACAGTGCAAATTTAAAATTCTTGTTGATAAATATATTTACATCACATAATTATGAGAGTTTTATTATGGAAACGACCAACATTATTACATTATTTTTCTAATATGAACAAGTTTTCAAATTTAGTCAAAAGCACGTGAATGTTTTAATGGTTGCATTTTACTCACTAGATAACTTTGTATTTCGTAAAATTTTTGTTTGTAGAACGTTAGGCAAAGCAAAAACATTTTCGGAGGTGTTTTTGAGGTAAAGCTACTAAAAGTGTCGCCCTATGCAGGAAAAGCGGATAAGACGCTGCAAAAGCGATTTATGCCCCTTGTATATTTCAGGTAAACACAAAAACCTCACCAGGATTATTAAGGGAGGTGAAAAATTTGAACAAAATTCAGTTAAGGCTCCGCGGCTGGCCGACGACCTCATTCAATGGGGTTTATCGTCTAATTTCGCGTGAAATTGCCATTTTACTTTGCGATTAAGTTATGATAAAAAGCTCCACAGCAAGAGCTTCCGCGAGAGAGAAAAAGCTCTCAGACTATGGGTAACATACAATTTAAACACGAGATCCTACTCAATTTTCTGCACTTTGATATAATTTATTTTAATCTCACATTGAGATGAAATTGTTTTGTATATATCTTTTACAGGAATAAAATATATTTTTAAGAAAGCCAAGTCTAAAGTTATTATGTAATTAGACGAACTTTCACAACGATGTAAAGTTGCATTGTTATTGCAACTTTACCACTTTTTGATATTTTTCATCTCATTTTTTATTGATAAAATCTATGACTTATTGAATACTAGATCCAACCAACGAAAGAGATTTTTGTTCTTCTAAAATAAACGATAGCAAGAGAATCATATATAGCAAGAGAATCTATATATTAATAGTCGATAAGGTCCGTTTGTAAAACGTCCGCAGTAAGGTACAGACCAATGATTTCGATTTATTTTGAACAGCACATTTTTGAAATGTTGTTCTATCCAATGGGAGCGGCTTATTTTAAGCCGGGCGTGAATGTTCTGATATCGCCACGTTTGAAAATTTGATATTTCTTGGTGTAGAGCTGAAGTATTGTATCACCATACATCATAATATTCGAATAATCAAAGACTTTAATTCGACTATTGCAAACTATGATTATAGGGCTATCGAAATGAATCGTTTGATCGTGTGAGTCGATGTGAGACTAATATTTTTTGGAGCGGATTTGATCAATTGAATCATAATGATGAATCTTTTCACGTCTGACCTTGAAAATCTGTTAGAATTCTTTAATACATTAAGAATATTCAAATTATGATATGGATATATCATAGAATAATATTTTGCTTTTTTCATACACTTGGACAAAATGTGCAACTGATTTTTTATTGAAAAATTGGATTTGATCTTTTGATTTTTATTGGAAATAATTGTTAAATAATTTAAAATCCGAAAAATAATTGTTGGCAAACTTAAACATTATTCCAAAAATTAAGTAATTTACAAAATTTCTGCTACTACGAAAGATGATTGTTAGCAAACTTTAACATTATTCCAAAAATTAAATAATTTACGAAATTTCTGCTACTACGAAAAATGGTTGTTAGCAAACTTAATCATTATTCCAACAATTAAATAATTTACGTAATTTCTGCTACTACAAAAAATGGTTGTTAGCATACATAAACTTTATTCCAAAAATTCAATAATTTACGAAATTTCTGCTACTACGAAAAATGGTTGTTAGCAAATTTAAACATTATTCCAAAAATTCAATAATTTCAATAATTTACGAAATTTCTGCTACTACGAAAAATGGTTGTTAGCAAACTTAAACATTATTCTAAAAAATCAATAATTTACGAAATTTCTGCTTCTACGAAAAATGGTTGTTAGCAAACTTAAACATTATTCCAAAAATTAAGTAATTTAGGAAATTTCTGCTACTACGAAAAATGGTTGTTAGCAAATTTAAACATTATTCCAAAAATTCAATAATTTACGAAATTTCTGCTACTACGAAAAATGGTTGTTAGCAAACTTAAACATTATTCCAAAAATTAAATAATTTACAATTTAAATACTGCAGGGCAGGCCTGTCGATATATGCCCCGAGATATATTTCTTTTACTATCAGAATTTCTGGCTTATTCAATAAATAGGTTTGTAATTTATTTTTCACGCCAGTAAATTTTCTGACTACTTAAAAATGCATCATAAATCTCACGTTGCTGGGCAACGGGCTTACAGCTAGTCATATTAAATCACACGACGAAATTCTATTACATAATTATTTTGGTATCATCGTCAGGAGCTATCTGTTTTTGGTGAGCTATGTATTACATTGATGTTTCTAATACATCTTGACATATAATAACACAATAGTCCATTTAACCTAGTAGGAAAACTCAGCGGTGCGAGCTCTTCAAAGAGATCGTTTGATTCTTCTGGGAGGGTCTGGAAAAGTTTTCTAATGGCTATTTTTTAATTTCACTTTATCTCAAAAAAAACAATAAAAACAGCGCAATAGTTATAAAAATTAAATAGTGAAGAATTTCATGATTTGAGTAGAGATCAGGGCCGGTTTTACTCATCAAGAGGATTATTAACTGAATTTCAATATCATTAGTACATCGGTGTGAATTCCAATATTGAATAATTGTAGTTTTATTATTATAATATAATGTATTTCCAAGAATTGAAAGCTTAAAACTGATTCACTTAATATTTTTTAAGATTGCAGTAGGTTTTAAGTCTATCAAGAGATTGTAAAAACAAAACTCTGACCTCTTTATATGTGTACACGTTATATAAACAGTCCCATAAATTACAAATATTAGAATTGATTTTAGCAAATGAAATTATTTACTATCGCCATTTGTCAATAGAAATTATTATGTTATTACAGATATGCCAGACGATTTTACGTTTTTGATTTGTAGATAAGGCATTTTCAAAAGCTGAATATAATTTTTTCTCCGTTTTTTATAAGCACTAATATTGCTGGGTCAATATTTTCGTCGATTTTTTCCGCTGATATTCCCCGAGGATTTCCAAAGACGTATCGTAAATTATCTACGAAAGTCAAACAGCACCTTTTCTTTCGGCGCTCTGTATTCAGCCTGGCGAGTTATCGCACTTAGTAATTTAACAAGCCCTTAAATCAGAGGGCCTCCGGGGTGCGTTACAGTGGCATACCCATTAGTTTTAATAAAGAACGGAAATTATTAATTAAAAAATAAAGAATTGATTTGCACGGTGATAGTCATTAAAAAGCTTATATAAATTTGTGACAAATTGTGTGTATTGTGTGTGTGTGCTGAAATAAAAAATGAAAATCTATAACATAAAACAGGTATTAGAACGGTATTTTTTGCCCGTCACAAGAATACAATAGCTACTTGAAATTTTCAAACGACGTTTAAGTAGTCGTTTTCGGGTCAACTTTACTTTCTTTCGTTATATAATTTTGATTGATAATTTTCAATTTAACTTTCCGATATAAATTATGGTACATCAACTCGAATGGATGTACCATGGATGGAATGGAATAACATTAAGAAGTGTCTATCTAAAGCTATATTTTTCATTGATAAAATCTTCTCGTTGCTTTGAACTATACTGCTGGCATCTATAACGAGGAATTAGTTTAGCAATTGAGAAACAAGCAGTTCTCGTAAAAAACATAAATATTATATGTTACTTAAACTATTTTCAAAAAATACATTATTCAGAATGACTTACGTATATTCATATCGGTACCATATGATTGATATGTATAAAAAAGACATTACCTAATGCTCTTGTACCGCCACTGTAATCACTCTGAAAAATAATTCATAAATCATAACCTCACTGACCCGAGCCTGTAACCTAACGACTGCCGTTAGAGTAAAAACTGAAGAACTTAGCATTTTTTTTTTACTTCAAATGCGTCAAAGGATTGTTAACGGGTTTGATACGAAAACGACAGTGAATATTCCTTTATTTTTGATACGCAATATTTATCTGACAATCTAACGGGTGTTCAAAACAAAACACTCAAAGTTGTGATGTTACCTAATATATATGGTATATACGCAGCGTAGAGTTCTTTTCCATCACTTGATTCAACCATCAACCATTTGATGGTACACATCTGACACTATCAAAAAAGGAAATTTCAATAGATTTAATAAAACGGCTCTGTGCACAACACCTCCTTTCTGAGCTAGATTTGTCAGCATTTTTAATATCACTATAGAGTCAACATCTTCAATTGGCTACAACCGCAATTAAATCTCCGTTGCCGCTTGAATCGTAGTATCTTTGCGAATTTAATTTTTCAACGTACGTGGAAATGAAATAACGAAAGCAGTTACAGATGGTAAATGAGGAGTCTTTTAGACCATTTTTTCACAGCATCTTTTTCGCTAGTAAAATTATTAACATCTATGGACACATATGTTGATAAAATGTGACCTTCACCATGATTTTATAAATTCATTTAGTAAGGTACATTTCCTTTTTTAAGTGACAGTTTTATTTGGTGTGCCGTGGAACAAATCCTATTTACCAGTGTGCTGTGAAGTAAAATGTTTGGCAGACACTGTTCTAGAATCTAGAGTGTTTTTCTCTTTGCGTCAAAATATTGTGAAATATATGGTCAAAATAAAAACATACGGATATTACTTTTACGTGACAAACAATATTACATAATTTTACAGCTTGTTTTGTAGGTAATGAAAATAATATGATATAATTGTACTAGTGTGACGTTATACATTTCGGTCCGAAATGTTTTTTCGCCGCGTCACCGCTCCTCAGTAACACTCAAGTGTGGGAGGAGAATTAATGAAAGCATATTAAAAATGTATCCCACTCAACCTTATGGGCGCAATTTGTGGATGATATCATTTTAATGGAGTACTTAAGGTTGTGTGGCACGCCGCGCACACAGCTTTTCATACTTTTCAAAATGTAACAAAGCAAGGGATAATTATTTGTTGTAATTTATTTTGATGGCAACCATTTGCAATGCCAGGTTATATTTAAGCCTCTTTTATACACTTCGGCCTTTCGTTTAATTTAATTAATTTTCCCAATACACTCGAAGGTAAATCATATGCGGCGAAGAGTTCATGTTGTACGGATGCAAGTGATACTCAACTAATAAGAAAAGTTTGCACTAGAATAGTCAAACTTTAACGCCTTCGTTTGGTATAATAAATTGATTTTTTCATACATAATGCATTAACATTTACACTGATTTACACGCACTCATTACTTACTAGCCAGTTTTTGGCAAGCGTTTCAATACCACTCATAGAAAGAAAGAAAGTGTTTTAATTGTGTTTATTGAAGTGCATGTTCTCTTTTTCTGTCTGTTTGACGTTTGGCGTTTGCTGCCGAGTGTCTATGGTACGACACACGCGCCACCCACTGTTATTTAATTGTATTATAACCTTCGCGCAAGTGCAAGCATACGTTGTCAAAATTAGCTGTATGGCAGACATACAGACATTGATTTTTATATATAAGACCTACTGTAAGTAAATTTTACTATGCCTATCCGGAAGTGCAAGCAAAAAGTTTGTTGAAGTTTTTTTGTAATCTGATGAGCGGTGTGGCAACGCATAGAGTATGAACAAACAAACATTCATTTTTAAGTATTAGATATGAGCATAACATTACTTCATATGATTTTACTGGCCTAATTATTAATATTGTGACATTAATTCTTTATTAGGTTACTAACAAAAACAGCACAGTACAGCAATTTTTAATCTTTATCGCAGCGTATATACTCCTAATAGTTTGTTTACTTTTTAACAAAATCGCGTAACAGTATTTTAAAAATAAATACGGTTTTTTGCTCAAATCTCGCAGCCTTATTATTTAAGGAAGAATGGGAGACTTTTGTTTTTTGGTTATGATAATCAAATAACTAATGTTTTTATTAAATGCTTGAAATATCCATGTCATCCATTACCTTTGACGAAATGATGACTGATCAACAAAAAATGAACGCAATAGTATAAACACTACAAGTTTTTTGAAATAATGATTTTCATCGTATGTATGTGCACATGAATATTTTGACTGAGCCTTGAATTCGTCATATCCAATAAATTGTTATCCATTGATTTATAAAAACCACCATTTTATATAAGTGTTGCAGACAAAAAAATGTACAAATTTACATATATTTTTTAAATTTCTTAAAGCTATTGAAACGTTTTATTGGACAAGATCGGGTATCTGAGATTATGAGTTTAATGTAAAATGCAACTATAAAATAGCACTTACTTATTTTATGGTAAAGATTTTGCTTGGAAACCATTTCCATCTTTTAGTATAAATCAAAATAAAATATTCAGAACGACTATAAAAATTATGATCGTACATATTTTTTTTTCATTGGAATCAACTGTTTTTTTTATATTATTTCCATTTATATTAGATTTAATACAATATTTACGATGACGCATATTCTGATGTCGGTTTTAAAAAGTTTTTTTTTTATCAAGATTATTCATCAAATTTAACGAAACAATTCGATTCGTTTCATGCGTTTACATAGTAGCCAATTATAGTACAGAAGGTTAGTGATTTCAATGATTTTTTCTGCAAAACTTATAAAAAAATATATATTTAATCAAAATACCTTCTATTACTGACGTAATATAAACATAATAGTAATAATTTTCTAGAGAAATTGCTAGAGCGGATTGGCAACGTCACATATTTTTTATTAACGTTTTAATATGATACTTACATCCTTTTCATCTTATGATCTCATCTAAAATTCAGTTTTTATGATGTTGGCTGTGACTCAGTATAGTACAGTTTGATGGCGCTGTGATATAACAATAGTCCTCCCACGTGGCATTTATGAAAATATATAGTAAGCCAAATGATACGCTTTCAATTATTAGTTTACATAACAAGCTTAATTAGTAACATGTATGGCTTTATATATTATTAAATTTTAAGTCTCTCAGAACGTTCTCAGATATCTCATATGCTACACGTGCCAACAGAAGGTTTCTTAAACATATTAAAAATTACATTACACGAATGTGTCGATATGGGTCGATGTTTAATATTTCTGACAAGTAATGTTTAATTATTTTTATTATAAAGCTATTCCACCAAGTATTGACAGTGAACACCTTAAAAGTGAGCAACTGTTATTTTTATCACATCTCAAACAAAAATTTGGTGCGGCCACGAGACATTTCCATACGATGTTTATGGTGCGGTCACAGTGAAATTTCACGTGAGAACCACTGGTCTAGAACATTTGAAAATCGGCAGCGGTTTCGAAAAATCGGTTATTTTTGTTAGCTTGTCCGCTTCCAGTGTGGATTATGTAGACTTGATGTTTATTTCTGCAGAAGTTATTCTACTAGAACTGTTTTTCTGTCACTTGACTTTTTTTTAGATAGAATTATGATATAATGATGGGAAAATCATAACCGAGCCTTAAAACGGTGCTTTGAGAGAGCGATTAACTCTGAGTTAATTGTCTCCGAACGTTTTTTCCTCTTGATTGATAGTTTGAATAACTGGGTTTTAAAGATAATTTATTTTCTCTTAGAATTTTGCTTTAATTTATTTGCTTAGTTGTAATACCAATTGTTTGTCATACCTTGTTTTTCTTACTTAACTTTTGTATAAATACCACTGTTTCATTGTATTTCTTATCAGTTGACAATGCTCACTGCATTGCATTGTCAACTGAATGCTCACCATGAGCGAAACCGGTCCTGATCCAACAAATTTTATGCTGAAAAGGTACTAAAAATGTTTTATTATTTGTATTATAATAACAGTTGCATTCACTTTATAAATAGATGAACATATAAGATTATATAATAAAAGAAATTATCTAAACATATTGGTATTTATTTATTTAAAAGAAATAAAAATGGAAATTGTGCAACAGTTCTTCCATTGCATGCCACATCTCCGCTTCTAAGTTTGCATGTGTCAGCTGATCTAGACGAAGATAATAAATTGTTATATTTTTATAATTGAATTGTAATAAATAATGCATATGGAGTTCCATCTCCAACGATGGTAAGGGAATACAATTTTTCAAAAACTTGCCGATGAAGAAGACTAGAAGAATCTTGACGCTAACGCGTCCTGGTACTTAAGCTCCATAAATTTGATATCCAAAAAAAAACAATCGAATTGTTTATTTACTTTTATTCTAAGCAAATAGTGAAAATGAGCCTACGCTAAGAATCTATTATAAACAAAATTCGTAAATGCTCATAAGCTTTAAAATAAAATGATCCTTAAATTATTGTTTTTATAACGTTAAATATTATATATCTTTCGAAATAATATATCTGTCCCACTTTGTATTGAATATGACAAAACAGTTATTGGAACGTGGACGCTATTTATTAAAAAAGTAAGAGATTTTTTTGTTGCTTGAAGCCTCTTATGAAATATGTCTAGACTTTGACATATAAAATAAGAAAAATCTTTTAGATGCCTTTACTGTATCAACTTTCTATTCTTATATTATTAAAATAATACATTTTGTCGTTGAAAATGCACGTTATAATATATTTTATTATCGCCTTGGGACATAAATGGCTGGTATTATTGAAAGTTTTCTCGTTATGAAAGAGTCTCGCATACGTGAGTAAACAATTTTATTGAGTTATTACAAAAAAATAAAAGATGTTTTGCGCTCATAAGATGAAGTGATTGATATTTTTATATTTTGACTGATTTACTTTTCTCTGGCATAATATTTTTTTTTACTTTCATATAATTTGTGAATGAAATTATTTCATCCTAAGTTTTGGGATAATATTAAAACCGTGTTATGCCTCGACATGTAACCTGATGGGTTTACGGAAAAGAATAAATGTTTTTCATTCAATTGCTATTTGATATTGTGTGAGTAAAATCATTTATTTTCTAAGATAAAGTAGATGTGAGTAATATTATAAAATTGTATATCAGTAGCCGTCCAAATTTTTCCAAATAATATTTTTTTTTATCGTAGTCCCCTTATTTTATATAAAATTATATGTTATTCATTAATAAAAACGTATTTTTTCGCGATAATTTTTTCAGACACTTAAATCCAGTTCACTTTATTTAATGAATGTATGCTTGTCAGCATCATGAGACAGATATTTTAGTTGACATCGAATTATATATCTTGTAGATGACGGCCGCTTCTATGAATTCATTGATGTTGGGATAGCTGGACTTAAGTTATACTAAATACATATTTTAATATCTAAAACACTCACTCAATATTTGATACAATTTACTCTCACTCTTGTCACCTGAACTGACAAAAGAATTAACATAATATAATTATGATTGTATTGTCAAACTCAGTAGCTGAATCATATAAAATAAAACTGTCATACACATCGCTTATTGAAATATGTTTAAAAAAATAGAATGTCTGGTCTATCATGATAATACTTAAGGTAAACTTTTTGAGAAATAAATTTCTACCATTAAAGATTTTCTAAAATTAGGTATTTTGATTTTATAGTGAGAATAATGCATTTATTGAAATACAAGTTTCATCATTTTTAAATAATGGTTCTAAGTTTCTCATCGAGGTGGTTCTATGTTTCATTTCGATATATTCGGCGGTAACTTTGTGAAAAATCACTTTAATTATAAAATAAAAAATAACTACAAACTGTGACACGTGTTTCGCCCCTTTCAGAGACTTCTTTAGACAAAATTACTTTCACAAATGCTTGTTTGAGAACGAACGATTTTAATTTTACTATTCTGATATATTATAAAAATAAAATTAAATACGGGAGGCAAGAAGGGGGTGATAGAAAAACAAACAAAAAATAATGGTAATACAAATGAAATTTACGTTATTATGAGAAATGATTAACTAATGAGTTGCATCAATTAGGAAGGGTTAAGCCATTGGAAAATAAATTTGTTTTCATTTCAGTCATTTATTGAGCAAGTGCACATAGTAGCACAAGGAAGAAAAAATATTAGCTTAAACTTTCTTTAAGTGATAGTAAGGTAGAATGTTTTAACAATGTGAAAAATTTCATATTGCTAACATCAAATACATCAACTTTACTATAAAACAAATTTTCTTTAAAAAAACCTAAATAATTAAATTTTGTGGTAAAAGTTAGTTTCAAAAAATAAAAAATTGGTTCAATATTTAAATAAGGTACTACGATTTTCGATGGTTTCGGCGGTAAGTTTGTGGAAGTTCATTTTAATAGAAAATTTAAATTAACTTTGATTATTCCACGTATTGTGTTACTAATTGTGACACGTGTTTCGCCTCTTTCAGAGGCATCTTCAGACTTACTATCGCAAAGTTTGCTTAAGTAATGAAGCAAGATTGATTCTAACATTTTAAAATTATAAAATTACAAAATGGAGGTTTGGGTTTTTTTTCTTTTAAAAGAAGCAAGGAGGGGGGTGTAGAATCGAAATAAAACAAACAGATAATGATACTAATGATACTAATGAGTTGTAATCAATCAGATTGGGATTTTTCCTTTTTAAGAGAAGCAAAGAGGGGATTATACAATCGAAACAGTGCAAACAAATTTAATCATACTACTAATGACGTTAAACATTACAAACTATTAAACTAATGAGCTACAATCAATCAGCCAGGTTTGTGATTACTCTATTAATTGGAAACAATTTGAGTAACGGGGAACCATCTGTGCTATTAAGAATATTATTTATTAATATTTCTTTTTTGTTAAGATAACGTACCAACGGAAGAGTGCAAAAATATAGTCAGCGAAATTTTCGGATATTAATAGCAACGTCGTTAAAGAAATGCTTAGCTTAGAAAAAAAACCCAAACCTCCATTTTGTTATTTTATAATTTTAAAATGTTAGAATCAATCTTGCTTCATTACTTAAGCAAACTTTGCGATAGTAAGTCTGAAGATGCCTCTGAAAGAGGCAAAACACGTGTCACAATTAGTAACACAATACGTGGAATAATCAAAGTTAATTTAAATTTTCTATTACTACGATTTTCATAATAAGAACTAAAACTGAGAAAAAATATTTCCCACAGAAAGAAGCTAGTGAAAGTTTGACTTTTCACGAGGCAATACTGTCAATGCTGAGGTCTGAAAACACGCCTCTGTTGTAAAAATCCCATAAAACAATCAAGGGATGTGCTTCAGTCACTTTTTATCTGTAAGCGTAGACTAGTACTACATACTAGCGAACAGAAATAGTACTACGATCCTCTTTTAGTTCAGAGAACTCGAAACTTTTTAAGCTCTACAGATGCAGTTAAAGGCACTAAGCTGATTTTAATGAAAGTTTCAGATGGATGTTAAATTTCGTTTGTTTCATTTATTCATGGGATCGGCTGAAAAAGTGAAAAGCTTAATATATAATATAACAATGAGGTTTTTTTTTCATATATCGTGTCCGTTTCTTATGTGGAACATACGATTTATTATGAAGTTATTCTTAACAGATAATTTTAATGTAAAAACTTTTCTTTTTCAGTCACTAATCATGTAATTTTACCCAGAACTGCTTATTACCCAGTTGTTCAACCTCTCTTAGAGAGTAGGGATATAAATATTCTGCTAAGACAGGACTGTTGGTTAGCTTATCACCCTCACTACTCCTGTTTTATGATAAGATGAGTGGGAGGGCATTCAAGACATCAGATATATTCATGTCTTTGAACAGACACCCATAAATCGATTTAACAATTAATCTATAAAAACTGTCCTTACAAAGATTTTAACTCTAAGCCAACAATGTCAAACTTTCAAACAGAATAAAGCTTACGTTGAGATACCTACATTCGGAGGCCATACGCCCCGCCCCGCATTGGCAGCGGAAATCAATTGAAAAAAACATTTTTAAACATTTATGATCATCAGGTATTGTTACATTTAAAAATAAATTGGACTTTTCATTTTGTCAAGTAAGTTCAAAACAAAACAATATACCCAATTAAGTCACATAACGTTACTTAACATTATTCAAAAAATTAAAAAATCTTGGCTGTATATTTGGTTTAAAACATTAAACTCTCTTGAGAAAGTTATAAATATTAACATTGATAAGCCGTTAAAGGATTAAAAACCATGTAACTTTTTTCGATGCTAAATAACGGCAAACTTTAACTGTCAACAACTTCTGTGCAAAGCTTCTCCACTCGACGATACTAAATTAAAGTTTTGCTACCCCTGCCCTGCAAAAGTACATAAGTCTCATCTCCGTCCGGTGGAGATAAAACTTTTTTTTACGGTTTCCACTCCAATATATCATGTTTTTTTACTGTCCGGACATTTGATTCCGAGTCAATTTACGTAATACGTAACCTCTATTAGATATGCATACAAAGATGAACCAGATGTAGGAACTTGAGAATAAAGACTTGAACAAAACCTAAATTTATGATATATATTTTATAATGATACTTAAGTTTTTGTATACCCATACAGTATATTTTGATAATAAGAATTAGCTGTAGTTGGAATTAAGTAATTGGGAATAGTCGAATGTTTTAATAATACGTAAGTGCTACCAAGGCATATTTTTATTATCATAAATAATATTTAAAAAAAGGCCTGAATTACCTTACAATTTATTGTTATTTTCCAATCTTACTAAATTTTCTTTCGATGCATTTGTATATTCAGATTATTTATTTGTAAGAGGTTATGGCAAATTTAATTATTGTCAATTTATTCTTTTTATAATGACATGAATTTTTTTTAAATATTTTTATAACTAATTGTTTGCTACACTCTTGCATATTTTTACTTTGTCAAGTATAAATAGCAATGAATTTTCTTAACAGTCAAAAAAGTCCATCATGAGCGATGCCGGTCTTATATTATATTTAATAAAAGTAGAATTTGTACAAAAGAGTGTTTTACTTTTTTAATATAATTCCTTTCCACTGACTATTGACACTGAACATTCATTTAATCTTATTTATGATTTTGTGTTCAATTAATGTATTCTACATTTCCTCCCACCTATTCGATCCTACGATCAGGGCATCCGTAGAAGAGCGACCATTTAAGAAATTTTTTTCTACCCACAATTATCTTATTTTTATGTTTGTATTATCATATTTTTACAAACTGTATTTATTGCGTATTTTTCTCTTACTTTTGAGCTTCACAGTTAAAATTCAAATACAAAGTGACTTCGAAAGGTTGCTCGGTTAAGAAAATAAATTTCATCGTATAATTGCAAAGGATCATATCCCACGCTTAATTTGTAATGTATGCTTAAGCGGCTTTTCATCACTGCGCTGCGTGGAGCTCTCCCGTTATGTGGCACTAATTTTGGTGATAAAATGTGCGGAGTCTGCATTTTTTTCCCCGGCCGGGGGTGCTTTTGATAGTCCAAAAAGTATGGTATTGTAATACGATGTTTTAATAAAAACCCCATAAAACATATTTTTGTACTTAAGCCCATATTACAATATAGCAATCTTAAATGTTTAAAAATAATGGGGTAATAAAAGGATTTACGGAGAATAATTTTTGCCGGAACAGAAATAATAATATAATTTTTACTACTTCTATATCCTTGCATTATTTTTTATAACTATTTTGTTCAAATATGAATCTGATGCTTGCCTTCACTACTACAGTTGACTCATTTTTTTGTGAAGGGTTCTAAATGTTATCATGATTTTTTTTAGCTTTTAGTGATTTTCTCTGATTTTAATATAAAAAAATGCAATTTTGAATTCAAGACACTATTATTATTACTTAAACAATAATAAAATATTTATAAACTTTTATAACTTTATAGTCGTTGTCAACATTTTGAATTTAACACTTTTTCTTACTAAACGGTTGTGTTATAAATACCTCGATCCCTTAATGGATTATTTCTGTAAGAAATGTTTCTAAGATAATTTGAAGTTTTTTTTCGTTAAGGATAGATATGTTTTGTTTTCATATTTTCTCTATCCGATAAATAAAATATTGCGTATTGACGAAAACAACCGGAGTACTAGTCCATTTATTATTTCATTCATAATGACTATTCAATTTAGCAACTCTTTGAAAAAGAAGAATAAGCTAATTAGTTTCGCCCAGTTCATTTTTAACGCCATTTTTATAGTAATTCATGTCGATGGCTTAGTTCCGTAGTGCTATAACAAGACATTGATACTTTTAAATATGACCAAATTTTTGACACATTTAAACTGTGATTTGTAAAAGAGTAATAATTATTATTCGTTTCATCTTTTTCGTGAATCATCTAGTCGTTTATCCCAATTCAATTCAAATTTATTGAAACGTTGTCAAAACCTTAGAATGACATTTCGAGTAGTGTTTGTATGGAACTGAGAGAAAATTGATTGTACTTTATTATTTCCATATGCAACCATCTGATTACCGAGAGAATACTAATATTGTTTTCTAAATGTTTTTTTGTGTAACTGTAGAATAAAGGACAAATAAAAAACATAAATTATTTGTTTCGTCGCTGTATGGGACTAGTTACTAGGCCATCGATGTATGATTTCTTATTTTCCACATATGGAGGGGTATTTAGTTTTCAAAAGCACATTAAATGCTTTTTTTGTACACACTCTGTTATTTATTGTATTTTGACATACAAAATCAGGCTGTCTAATTCAGTTTACCAATATTATAGAGAGTTAAAATCAAATATTATATTAATAAAATAAAAAATTAGAAAACATTTTATCACAGATTAAAATACTTAAGATATTTTTAATCTGTTATAATGGAGTTCTACCAAGTAAATGCCAAAGCAATTAATAAAACATTTTATAATCACAAAATTAATCATTTTTTTGTAAAATAAAAGTATTGCATATTATGTTTGATGGGTAGAATACTGAAAAACAAAAAAAAACTTTTTGAGGAATGAAAAACAAAAAAATAAAATTAATAGCTTCTAATTTAAAAAAAAAATAAGCGTAGACTTTTATGAATAACAAGCGGTATTCAATTTACGTACAAATCTTTATAGACAGTTTGTTAAATATGTCAATTTAGTATGATTTATTGATTGGCTGTCGTGGGTGCTTAACTTTTTCCTTCTCTGAGAATATCGTTCGTTTTTGATATGAAAAAAATGATGTTATCAGATCCCATTTTCGTTATGTGACGCTAACATGAAGGAGAACCAGCATTTTACGAAAGTGTATTGAATTTTCATTTATTATTTGATAAATGGCACGAAGTAATATTTTGTTTCCTATTAGCTTATATTTAAACTGAATAATATATTGTCCAATGAGGGCCTCATCAATAAATCATTAAATGATAAAAAAACAGCAAACAGCAATTATGTAATATTAACATTAAAGAAAGATATACATAAAATATCGGTAGTGTAAAATACTGGATGAGAGAAATGAATAGCGCTGATTTATTTGGTTTATATATATTTTTTCATTCTTCCCTAAAGCAATATTAAAAATGGCAGATTATGCTTATCGATTGTATATTAATACAGAGAATCCTCAGAGATATATTTTTTACAACTTAATAGCCTAAACCAGTGGTGGAGAACCTTTTATTTTCTAAATGCCGCATTCATTTTTCTGATTCGACATAAGGCCGCAGTTAACATTGACTAGGACGGAATTGATTAATTTTTAATTCCTTACCCTACTTTTTCCCCAGATTATCTCCAAACCTCGTTTCTTTTTTCTTTTTAGCTCACCGATCAATTTGAAATCCTCAGTTCGCTTACCTCGTTTTTCCGAATTTCCGAATTTACAAATTACATGACTGTAGAATTGGCCAGAAGGCCGCACGAGTGTGGCCAAAAGGCTGCAGGTTTCCCACGTCTGACGTAAGCCGCAAATGGATTTTTTAAAAATTATAATAAAATTTGCTAACAAATATTCTACTGTTGTATCACGACTGGTTTTGCCTGATGAATTACATTTTATTTGTATATACATTTATAATTCTTAAAATTGTAATTTTAAAGTAGTGCTTTGAGATAAAGATAAAGTTTTTTATTTATAAACGTAGGTAATTCTTAAGGTTGAAAGTATCGCCCTATTTGACCTTTACTGAAGAAATATGGTGAACGAGTGTTAATAAAGAGGAACTTTTTAAGTAAATTTATATATTTTTTAACAACGTGTGTATAGTATTACTCTGTTGCTTAACCTCTCTTTATCGAAGAAAGTAAACACAGAAGAAAATAACTATGGAAGAACTATTCACTCTATGTACACCAGCTTTTATTTGGGATTCAATATTTTTTAACTTCACAAACATTTAGAAATCGATTGAAAAATATGAAACTGTCCGTATTGGTATTCGAAGCCATGATCACTGGAATCGAAGTCAACGATATTGGCCACTAAGCCGCAGATCCGACAACTTTGCTAGCTTTGTTGTATGAATTACGCGGATGCTTTTTTAATCTGCCACTGTCAAAGAAACTAAAGTTCTTCTCTTACCCATAATCAGATATGCTAGAAAAAAATTCATATTACTATTGGAAGAATTTATTTCAATTGTTTTGTTGGGTTGAGTGCATACGACTGTAAACAATGATAAAACAATCAAATTTATAGTGCAGGAAAAAAAAACACGAAGATAAAGCAAACACAATAAAACTGGCAAGTCATTACTTCATATTATTTCATTTTATTAATATTTTAAAGTAAGCAAGGTGTAGATGCAGCGTAAAAGCATACAGTTGCATGAGAAAAAAGCATAAAAATATAATTACGAGTCTCACGGCTCATAAGCACGGTAGCATTCATAGTGAAGTAGGGTGAAGTCTGCCTGCCTACTTGCCATTCTCGCTTTTTCCGTGATTTAACAAAACTTATCATAAATTTTGTACAATCAACAGATAGGGTAAACAACAACATCCCTAACAATATGAAAACCTTCTATAGTCATTTTAAAGAAACGATCAACAATAGTCATTTTAAATCAAATATAATTAAATATTTAAAATACGTTGCCGAAATTCTAGCAAAAATATTACCGTACAGTCGAATTTAATAACAACCTTTTTAATTGCACAGTACCACAACCTTAAGTGGTTTAATGAGCACTGGTTGTTATTCATACTTCAGATATGAATGTGCATATATGAGAAATAAGAATGTGGATAGAAAACGAGAAGCTTAGAACATACATAGTTATAATATCGTATAATATGAAGAGTATAAAATGTTATTAAAGAACTTATTTAAAAATAAAATCTAATATTCACGCATTTCATATTATATAAATCTTTAAAACAAGATAAACAATAAATGTCAGAAATTAAAAGATATTTTATTGCAACTAAGAAAAATATTTTGCATTACAGCTTATGCCGATGCGCCAAATATTTTAAAGTTGAAAGATCAAACAAAAAAAACTCGATTAGAATTTTAGTAATGTAAGTCACTCGAGATAAAGGTAAATTGAACCCATGTCTTCGGTCTCAAATTTAAATTGAAAAATCTAAATATGTCATTGACTTTACCGGGAATCGAACCCAGACCCACCTGGTCGGTAAAGCAAGCTCTAACACACTAGACTTCAGCAGGCGATGGGAAATATTATATTTTATTGAAAAAAATAACGAAAATTTTTCTAATACCATTATGGCATCCATTTTATTAAACATAACGTATATTATCAATAAAGGTTCGGTCGATAAAAAATACTTGCTAAAATTAATATTGGTTTTTTAATATCATTCTAGATACCTATTAGCTGCTACGGACCGAAAATTCTTCATTATTTCTTTATATCTTACACAATCTTCACATTGATAAGCATTTTAAAAAGGTTAAAAATTGCAATTTTTTTGTTTTAAATTTATAAATTTGTTGCTTTCATTTGATTGTTATAAATAGTTGAAATTTTTTTAATGTACAAAATTAAATTAAAATATAATTATAACACATCTACTTGTTATAAATTGAAGAATTGTTTTCATATATATACGTCAATTTACTATTGTGTTACTGTACGTATTTACAAAAGAATACACAACGAGTATGAAACATTGAGCGGAGGGTGTTTGTGAGTAGTGCCTGTTGATATTAAACACGCACGCTTTTTTACGTCCCCTGACATGTTTTACTATTATACCACTATCAACCCTTAAGCGGTTTTATTATATTGCCGCCCCGACAGTTTAAGTGTTAACTTGTAATTTGTAGAACTTAATAATTTTACACACTCTTCAATCAAAGTTCTGTATTTACATCTAAGTATCAAGTTGCATTAAAAAATGGTATTTCAACTTTCGACCCACCACAAAAAAATTGTGTTTACTTAATCATTATTTCATTTTAATTTTATTTATATGAAAACATTCAGAGCATTTTAATCTACAACCAAACCCTAATTTTCGTGGTAAATAGTTCAGTAAATCCGCGAAATTTCAAAAAAGTTAAAAAAAATCGATGCATATAATAATTAATAAAAAAATGGAAGAAAGAAGATAGAAGATAGAAAACAAAAAAATACGTTAATCAAGGCATATATTTTAAATAACACTAAATTGGGAGATAGGCTACAAACAAAATAACGTAAAGACAGCTCAGCTCATAACAAAAAAATGTAAAAATAGTTTACATTTTCATTATACATTATTATAACGAAAAAAGTGTTTTGTAAATTTTTTATTTACTATAACTTAAATATCAATTATTGTGTAATATAATAATAAGTAATACACTATGTGTGTAATTTAAGGGAGATAATCATTTTAATATTCCTCTTCGTCGATGATGTATTCTTATGCAACTAGTTGTTCCCTTGGATTTGTCTTTAAATCATTATTATCAAAGTCATATCAAGCAGCAGATACTTCTGGGACTATTTTCGTTAAAAAATATGTTTTGTGTTGTATTTCAATATTATTGAAAAAATGCATTTTTTTACTACGTTAAAATGAAATAGCGTAAATCATCGGTATGGGTATATTTGTTTTTATACTTCTCAATAAAATATATTTTTAATAGATTCAATTGACATCTTTTTGTCTGATTCCGTTATGAAAACACAACAATATCAACTCTTTCAGTTTCTCAGATGTTGTCAAATACATTTTTAAGCAGGATGTCTTTCATGCTTTTCCCAAAAATAACGAATGGAATATTATTTTAGTAAAATTAGTTATGCATAATTTCTCGCAGTTGGCAAATAAACATAATTTATTATATTTTAATATATCATTTTATGGTATTATATGTTAAGAACTTTGATTATAAAAACTCTATATATTTAAGTACTTCTATTATCTTTTTACATAAGGATACATATTTAATGCAAAATAAGGGGAGTTAGCGTGTAACGCATAATTAAAAAAATAATTTGCTGCTAACTTTTATAATTGATGAGTGCTGTCAGTGACAAGCATTTTTGTATCCACTTTTCACACTGACTTTACATTAAAGTTTTAATTATAAAATTGTGTAAATATAAAGAAAGAAAACTAACTGTGTTTTCTTAGCAAAAAATATTATAATAGAATTAAATAACATTGGAGATTATTTTTATTACGTATAGTAAGTAGATTGTGTGTAAAATAAGAGGGTCTTTGCAGTGTTATATATTTTTTATCCAAATAAATTGTTTACAACATCTATGTATTATATATGGTTTTTCCATCTCTATGTAAAAAGAAAAATTTTGACAAAATTTAGAAACTATTTTCATATTGCTGTTTAAATTTCTCTATTTTCTTTAAATACTTAATAAGTACTGTTTGATAAAACAGTTATATTTAAATTTTATAGTTCGTCCTTTATATTTCATTCAAAATAATAGATTTAAACATTGTTTTATTACTATAATAGTATTGTTTCACTTCTATAAGATGCATCTTTAGACTTCAAACTAACACGTGTAGCACCTAGCAACAAAATCAGATGCCATACGTTAAAAGCAAGACAATCGAGTAGAATAACAACAAAAAAACAATTTTATTTTCGAATTTTAAACGAATTTTGTCACAAACTTTCTGTCGAGTTAATTGAAAATTCATTGAATTTATTTTTATCGATTCCCGAATACAGTTTTCACCAATTATTTTTACAGTATTTTATTCATATACAAAATATAAAAAATGCTTTTCCCATAAAGGCTAGATAATATTCTTATCTGTTGATTTTATCATAATATTTAAATGTTTTATGAATGATATCTACAGGTGGTTGTGAATTTTTTTTAGACATCACAACACTCATGCATTGGAACAGAAATCAACAAATCAACTGCTGTTCGTGCTGGTACTTGAAGCCGTGAGATTTGGCACGGAAGCCCAAATCGCTATCCGCTGCGCCACATAACCCGGCAAAATAAAACAAATACTTTTGAAAATGTAAATAAAATAAATGTTTTTTATATAGCTCCGTGGTCGAGTGCTTCGTTACGTTGTTGGTTTTAGTTACGAAGGCCACGGGTTTGAATCTCAGTACGGAGAGTTTTTATAAATTGATTTTCAGTTGATTTATTGATTTCTGTCCAAATCATGGATGTATGTTATGACTTCAATTCCCCCTTACCTATTCTATCCTAAAATAAGTGTAGCGAGAGCAATTAGGTAACCACTAGTTCTGTCATAGTCTTAACATTCTATCCGTACTATCTTTAAAAGAGAGGGTTATTAAGCATCTAGAATTGAATTATTAGCAATGAACTGTATATATTTGATGATAAATTAAAATGACAGATAGAACCAATTTTAACTTTATATATTTTTGAATCCTTATTGCGTTTTCGTTTTATGTGATATACATATTTCTTTTCCCGTTGGAAACGGAGTAAATATAGAATTCAATATTAATATTTTTCCTGTTTACTATTTCATATTTCGTGTTCGTTATCTTCTTCGTCGAATGCCACGAATGAAGCGTGGCTTGGCGTAGATATGTAGACGGTATCAAAATAGAGTCATGTGAAGTCAAAAGCCCCAAAGTCGTTACTACGGTGTGAATCCTGAATCTCAAGCAGCTTTCGCGTAGCAGCCTTCATTCGCGGCCAGCCACACTACTAACGTGACGTAACAAGTACATTTCACGAGCGATCGTGATCATAACCTTATACAGGTGTTTGAAACACCTTGTTATATTATTATAGCGCTTATAATAATTCTTTTATTGTTAATTTAGTGTCTAATATGAGTTATATAAAATACATTTTTATTAGTAACAATATTTTTTAAATAAAAATGAATTTATACAAAAACACACAACTCATTATAAATAGTGATTGAATTCCACTGATTTTGTCACTTAACCGGTTTTCTGCCACGGACGTGTTAACACGTCATACAATTTCGTGCTTGTAGGGCCGGCCATATGAAATGTGCGTGTTTACACGCAGTAATTGAGACGCGATTTAAAAGCCACAAGAAACGTATTTAATAATTTAAAAATATCATGCATATAGTGACATTTCTTGGAATCGTAGTGTGATACTTAAACTTTAAAGATTTTTTTTGTGTTCAAATTTGTCGCTTAACGTGGCGGTAATTTCCTTTCTTGAAACGTTTTTGGATAAATGATGGTGAAAATGACCCATTTTGTATTTAAATGGTAAGTGTTTGTGATGTACAATTACTATATGTCCAAAAAGTACATATTTATTAGGTTTTATTTTTTGAAAGAAAATCACGGCCCTCCATGCACGGCCATATTAATACCGCACGGCACAGATCAGGTTAAGGACTGGCTTTAAGTATCAAAAAATATTTTTTTCCGATCAAAAAATTGTTAAGAACGATAATCGAAAAATAAACCTGTGCATTTTGTTTATAAAAAATATATTAAAACAAATAGTATGTCAATAGATTTATTTGTATCATAAAAAATGTGTGATCGTAAAAAGGTAATGCACCGCAAAAAAAATATTCCTTTTAACGAGCTCAGCAGTTTCGATGTATTGACTTTAAAGTGACATTATCACTGTACCTCAAGTATTTTATTATTGATTTGATATAATACATACAACAGTTGAAATTATTAGAAAGTTAAAAATGTTTTATTGTAAATAAAAAAAATGTTTAACATGGCTGAGTTGCGATCATACTGTAAGTAACTGCGTTGTACCACTATCGCTGATAAGCTCTCACCTTATCGGCGCGAGCTTTTATAGACTCAAATGTGTTCTACGTATCGCGGAAAGCTCCTTCCATACCTGCCTGCCCCGCCAAATATTTTTTAACAGTGTTTTTGGTTTGTTTCTCAACTAACACTTTATACAAATCATTTCACAAATAAAAAACAAAAAAGAGTTTTGAAACATTAAATATTATCTAAAAAATAAATTGAACATATCGTATACCACCGTGTATTCAGATTTAAAAACTTTAAAAATATTTTCGGTGAACGGTGCGAAGAAAAAATAGATATAACAATAAATTTCTGTCACTCATGTTATTGATTAGACGTTATAAACGAATGAGGAAACAATATAGAAACACAAGGCAGTATTTTGTAATCAGACCAAAGAATCAAATCAAATTATAACTCTTTAAAAGTTTTGGGAAGCCAGTCATAACTGGAATAAAATAAGCATAAAAAGTTAAAACGACTGTGGTTTCAGGGCTTAGACTACAAGCTTAAATTAAATTGAACGTTTGATAGAATGAAATTCAACATATCTTAAATCATTTTAAAAATCAATATCGGTTTTTCTTACTAAGGATTTGATTATTTTTGATTATTTACTATATATAAACTTGATAATACAATGATTTCCATCATTTATATGTTTGTTATAAATATGTAAGCAAATAGTGTTATTAGAACATATGTTTGATTTTTAATCATAAGTCTTTTGAACATAGCGTTTCATTTGAAAATATTGATAGAACTGTACTAAAATATTATTTAAATGATTATTGGTCTTAATGATTTCGATGAATTCGGCGGTAACTTTGTGGAAGTTCATTTAAATACAAATTTTAAATCATTTGTCTTTTTGCAGTTTTTTAAATTTTACACAACATATGAAAACACGTTTGTTACAAGTAAGCCCTTTATTTTAAACGTTATTTCAAATAACACTCTCAACGAGTTTCACTACGAATAAATATAAACCTGTGAAGGTTTTCGCGGAGAGTTCCAATACAACTTTCCTTAATACGACAGTAATAATGTAAAATAAGAATCTGCTAGCTCCAGCGGAGTATTTTTACTGGCGTGGTAAAGTAAGGACGCTACTTGACGTGAAAGATAGGTTCATTTCCCAAATGTGATATTCACTTACGCGAGGGGTACATTTGCATATAGAGTAACACTACATTTTGTACAACCGACTCTTCTATATTGAGGGCAGGCTATTTTGCTTTCTCTACTCCGAGGCGTCATCATATGTTTTCACTTCACAGTATGCAGATTGAAAGGTATTGTCATTCAAAGTACAATAACACACATACGTCTGTTGCGAATTCAAAATCTGGACGTAGAAATGAATAATAACAATTTTCGGCACTAGATGACGTTTTTCATATTTCGTGTTGTCGTGAGCGCTTTTAAAATTTTGTTAACTTGACCGTGGGGTGACGGTCTCAAATGACCAAATTATTTTTAATTGATTTTTTAAACGATCAATAAATACAGTCTGCCTGTGTGGTCAAGTGGTCAACGTTGTTGGCTTCGGCTACGAAAGGCCCGAATTCAAATCCCGGTATGGACAGTTTTTATAAATTGATTTTTCAATCGATTTACGAATTTCTGTTCAAAGGCATGGATGTATCAGTGGCGGTTCCTGACCTGAAATCTTGGGTGGGCTAGAGAAAAGCATAGCATTGTATACTATTTACGAAATTTTGCATGCTTCCACTTCATCTTATACATTAATCTACAAGCAAATTAACAAATGCTACGACACTACTGCAAAGCATAAATTACTATATAATAAAATCAATGCTAATGTAAGTAAAAAATAATAAAATAATAACCTTAAATTTGTCTTTCAAAGTGAAATAACAAGTACAAAAAGCAATACAGAGCTGTCACAGAGAGCTGTCACTTTTATACAGTACATCGATTTGATATTTGTGTATGGCCCATGGGCTAAATCATTTTAGCCCCCAATGAATGACAGAAGCCAGTAAATTTGAAACACAGTCCTGTGAGTTTGATAACGTTTCCGTACATACAAATACAAACAAAATCGAATCGTGCTAGATTGCGTTCCAGTGTAAAGAAATATTGTCTATGATTGCGGGCTGGAAAGCGTTAGCCCCTGACCCGTAAAACATAAGTATTGCCAGACTGACGTCACGTTGAATGTTCTCTATGAATTATTTATAGGGTTATTGTTTTTTTTATGCCGGCTCAGCTTAAAATTGTAATACAAAAAAATCGAGAATATTATTGTAAGTAGACATGGCATTGTTTTATATTGACAGAGGAAAATTTAAACGAAGATATTATATTCATTTGAGAAAGGTTAGTTACGCTTATAAGTGTATTTATTTTTTCAGCGGCCAAATTGCTGTTCATTTTTATTCAGCCATCTTAAGTTTTGGGTGAAAAATGCAGGTCGGGCTTAGCCCACCTAGCCCAGTACCTAGAACCGCCACTGGGATGTATGTGATGTCTTGAATTCCCCCCTTTCACCCATCCTATCCTATGAATGAGGCGTATCGAGAGCGATTAGCTTACCACTAATCCTGTCCTAGCCCTATCCTTCTATCCCTACTCTCTTTGAAAAAAGAGAGGTTGAGCAACTGAGTAACAAGCAGTTTTTGTAGAAACACTTCTGTTGAGATAAACTCCATTAGGCGTCCATATGCTCCACATTGGGAGCAGACATGGTTTTAAAAAAAAATATGGTATCCGAAAGTATATGTTTATACATGGGAGGTAAATTTAAATATGTCAAAAATGACAGTTTTGCACTGTGACTGTTTAAGGCATAGTTTCTCAACCTTTTAAGCCCATGGCCCATTTTGAGTCTCATGGCCTGCATACGTAGTATGTAGTTAGTTTTTCATGGCAAAAAATGTGGGATCTTTTTTATAGCTCACTGGGTCATTTCAAAAACTTTTGGTCGTGTTTCCGATTTCCCAAGATGAAAAAAAAGTGGAATCTTTTTTTTAGCCCTAGCTCCCCAAAACTGTGCTGTGGAAAAAGTTAGCATCCTAGATCGTCAAAACGCTTTCATAAACCTTATAATAATGCTGAAATTAGCAAAACATATTTTGTATATGATATAACGTTTAATTACTGACGACTATAATTAAAATATTTTATTTTTGGGCAATAATTGACAAAACACTTTCGTTTTAAATTATCTCGGCAAACAGTCTTCCAGCCGAAAATAAATGCAAAATTCATTGAAAGTGTTATTTCATATTTTCTTTCCATGCATATTTCATACAAATGGGAGATGTTTTTCACGAAATACGCCATTTGTTATTTTTCGTGACCTGGCACTGAGCACCTGGAAATGTGCTTCACAATCGCAAAGGTACCATTTTATTCTTTGTATCATTTTTTTTTCTTTTCAAATCGGTTGTTATCTCCGCATACAATCTCGTATGAGTAATCGTAGCTAACGTTTTTTTTTTGCTTTTACAAGAATAGAGTTCTATAACTCCTGCGTATTGATAAAATCATTTTTATGACATGGTATTTTATATTTACATGTTTTCTCTTTTATTTCGTGATTGCTTTATTAGGTTCATTCGACTGTTTCAATGTATTTTTGTATTGAAAATATAAAAAAACATTTTGTTTTCTCGTAAAATACATTTAAAAACAAAATATTATTATTTATTATTAAAAAACTCTTAACGAATGCAAATGTTTTCTTTAAAAAATCATACTTAAATTTATCAGAAATGCAATAATTGTTGATGCCAATGCATTATTTGGTGTATGTTTTTTTATTCTATGTTTGCTCCCAATGTGAAGCATATCGACTGTGGAAAGGAAAAAGGACTTAACCCACAGTTTCTTCAAAACAGGTTTTTTTCGATAATCACAATGTATCAAACTTGATACACGTTCTATCAAAAAGATGCAAGCTGCAAATGCCGAATTAGTATCTAAATTTAGCTTTTAAGTTTGAAAAAATGACCTTGTAAAAAACTAAAACCAAGAAGAAAGACTGAAATAAAGGGTTTTCCTAGACGATTTCTTTAATTAATATTAGATTATGTCAATTAAACACCAGTTTAGAAGTCTCCGTGCACTTCAGGGTTGTGTATAATTCATAATTTGTATATGTCACAAAATCATCAAAACACGTTTTTAGCGCCTCCTGTAAAATTTGATATGTGTGGGTTACGTCCTTTTTCCTTTCCACAGTCGATATGGTTTCCTAATGGAAGTATGTTAACAGAAGTTTTTTTACGAAAACACTTGTAACTCAGTTGCTCAACCTTTATATTTTAAAAAAAAAGTATGAATAGATAAGATAGAACGGGGACAGGACTAGTTGTTAGCTAATCAAAATAACAGGGTGTATTACCATAAGATTGGGATGATGGGTGAGAATTTTTGATCATCACAAAGATCTATGCCTTCGAGCGAAAATTAATAAATCGATTGATTGACTCAAGCCCGTGAGGCCCGGCATGGAAACCAACAAAGTTGATAAATATGCCATGTTTTTTTTTATCTAATAGTGTAAAAATATATAAAACCTTATTCATAATGTAGGCATCTTATGTATTTTATTCTATGAAAACCCTTTAGTGCTGCGGCGTTGGATTGGCATTATTACCAACGACAAAGATTATTGTGACAACAGAAAAAATGAGAAAGTCAATTATACGGTTGCTTAAGTATTTTCCAAACTAAGTATAATTATACTACAATGTTTTCGGAACTGAATAAATAATATTTTTATTTCAATGCTTATTGTAAACGTATTGGTGCGTTTATAGCGGATAGAATTGCATTTGCCACCACAAAACTCGTTACATAACGAATGAAGATAACGTTTATGAATCATTTTACGATTTCGCCTTAAGCCATAGCTGTCGATAATATTCAAATTAAAGTAAAGAGTCCCGCAATCATACTTCCGGTTCTCAGCTCCTCTATCGATCGTCAATAAAAGTTTATGATTCCAGAGTACAGTTTGCTTACCTCAGATATCTCATTGAACGAAGTTCACCGTTGCAAATGGAATAGTTTTACATTTATCATTTTACATCGACTAACAATTAAAAAAAACTCTTTTTAGTACTATATCGACACAGTGTATACTGTACATGCATATGTTAAGATATTATTAATTTTCTTTGACTTTTTTTTTGATATTTTACCAGTCTATTCCGTAGGCAAGTGATCAAATATCTTAAGCTTTTCGAATATTTGTGTATTCAAATCTCTAAATGGAAATTTCATACGTTCCTTGATGATTTTTTACCTGTACGTTGAATAAAATAATCACACAAGTAATTTTCTAACGACTAAAACTTTATACTAATCATTAATTTGGGAATTGTGTTTTTAACTTTTTGAAAAAGGGGGAATCTAGTATAGTGTAATAAAAAAAAAACGTTATTAAAAATACAATTCTTGAAAATTGTCGTATATTTAAGTCTTGTATTTAAAAAGTGCATAGCCTTCGTGATCAGATGAGTCTGAGTTTAAGTTCCCGCAAGATCAATATCAAATATATAAAAAAAAACAAATTCAATTTGAACTAAACTTGGGCATGGTCTTTTTGACGTCTCAAAAATTGTGACCACTAAAACGTTTAATCAATAAATAACTGTTTACATAGTTTGGATTGTCAGATTTCATTGCGTTTTATTTTCATTAAAAATCCTTGAATTGTCAAAGAACTTTATAAGACATCTAACTATTCAATTGAAGAAATCTTCTAAATTCCAAGTATATTCAGAAAGAATGGCCTGAAAATTCACCGAGATAAGAAAACCACATTGCTTTTTTTATGTCTTTTGAGTTTTCTTAAAAGAAAATACTTTCATTCATAATGGAGTAGTTCTGAAGTGATGCAGTAAAATTGAAAACTTATATTGCTAAGGTAATTTTGACAATTAATTAAACCTTTAAAATTGAATATTTGTAAATAACGCATTTGTTTAAAACAGTATTGTTTTATTGTTTAATAGATTTTTTTTAATTTTTAACAAAACAAAATTTACAGACACCGACTTTACTTCTGACTATAATTTAAACAACTCACACCGCTCCGTTCTTAAGATAAGATAAGTGCAAGATAACATTAAAAACACCATGCGTTTGTAAAAAACCAATTTAACACAAATAAGTTGAACGTCTTATAAGTATTGACCACACTTTTGCAGTCTCAGCAAGCAGCTACTTCAGATTATTTTTTAAGCATAATTAAATGTTCCTCAGATCAGATTTTCCTAGTATTTGAAATGCTATAATGCAATGCCGTTTTGCACGTACTCTGGTGTTCCGCAGGGTTCAAACCTGGGGCCATTGCTGTTCACTATTTTCATAAATGAAATAGCAAACGTTATTAAAAAATTCTATGTTCTTGTTATTCGCTGATGATTTGAAACTTTTTTTGAAGTTTGTCATCGTCTTCAGTCTGATATAGATTATATAATAGATTGGGAGCGGTGTAACAAACTCGATTTCAATATTGATAAATGAATCTTTTATCCTTTACAAGAGGGTCGCGACTCGCGAGTGCTATTTTTCGGTTATTCAATGAATGGCCGAATTCTCTCGCGAATTTCATCAGTCAAAGATCTTGGCGTACAATTTGAGAGCAAACTTACATTCAATAATCACATTAAGATTACTTGCGAAAAATCATAGTTGGGCTTTATCATCCGTACTACCAGAGCCTTTTTGGGAGTTAACATTCTAATATTAATGTACAACGCTTTGGTTTGAAGCAGACTTGAGAGTGGGTCAATTGTTTGGGCCCCAAGATGCTCGAAATATACCCTTATGGTGGAAAAGATTCAGAAGAAATTTTTGAGACTTCTCTATATGAGGGTGTATGGATATTACCCATGGCTTTATCCAACTGACTTTCTCTTAGGCATGCTTAAATTCAAAAGCTTGAACGTTCGAAAATGTATCTGGCCATATATTTCTTTCGACTTATACGAGGCAAATGAGAATTCCACCATTCTTGAGAATGTGAATCTAAATGTTCCTGATTATTTTTTGAGAAATCGTGGTCATGAATTGTTTGTTATTCCAAGGTGTAGAACCAGCTTGCCAATGGGGATGCCACTGGGGAGAGCTTTAACGGTGTTCAACAATATTGCTTTGGATGTCGACATATTCCACGTAGACGTGGGTGAGTTCCGACGAATACTATTTTTTATGTATTAAAGTAGAGTTCGTCGGAGCTTACTCAGTTGACTTCCTTGCCACTTTTTTTTTTACTGCTTTTAATATTAAATTATACTTTTTTTTTCTCCATTGTAAAAGTTTTAAATTTATAATTTGTCAACCTTGTACAATGTTAATTAAATAAATAAATAAAACAATCTATACAAAATAAAAACACATTTCAACAAACAATTAAGCTCACATATAATAAAATATGTCTGAATATATTGCCAAAATAATGAGCATTTTTTAAGTGATTCATTTTTTTCCATATCTGCTCCGTAGTTCGAGCATATGGCCACCACATGATTCCTCCAAGATTTTCTGTCTTGCCATATTTTACCTGTCTTCTTGCTTCCACCCATGTCTTCCCAGCGTCCCGTTGCTCCACCAACTACATCCTATAAATGGTCATCAGTGGCCTTCCACGACGGCTAAATCCATCCGGTTGGTAGAAGAGACAAGCAGAATTCAGGCATTCTTGAGGCATCCGCAGCACATGTTCAAGTCAGGTCCATCGTCATTTTTTCACTTTGGACATAATTAACGGCTGTTTAGTCCGTTCTCTTATCTGAATTATTATCCGTGTTATTCAATTTAGTATTGAATTATATCTGTGTATATTTTAAATTCCTATGATATTTAAAGAAATTTTAAAATAAAGTCTTAAGTAAATTTTAAATGTCACTCAAAATAAAAGAAACTTGATGAAAATATAGCACAATAAAAATTGTTGAATCTATTCATTTTGAATCTTCACATTACTCGCTACCCTAGAAATAGTACCACTGTCAATCTCACTCAAGCATAATATTCATTTTCATTTGAAATCGATAGATGGCATAATAATTCCGTGGTATTTTTTTTTTATTCCAGTGTGCTTTTTCATGAGAACGAAAACGGTTTTCCTGGGAACAAAAAGCAAACCAGGAAAGCGCTGTTCCTCGACTCATAATGCGGAACGTTTAATGAGCCTTGAGAGAGGTTTTCTTTTCATTTGCATGTGACAGAAGAGAATCGTTGTACGTGGCTGCCGTAATATCATTCTTTTAATATTTTTATATGACCTAGTTATAATTTTAATCGTATGTAGTTTAGTGATAAAACGAAAAAAAATGCCTAGCAAAATTTGCATCTACATTAAGCCATTACTAAACATAAACTATAAGATTTATTAAATTTTGAAATGAAATTATAAAAAAAATGATACATTTTATTTGCTTAAATTTTCTGTTATTATCGACCATTTTCATCCCGAATGAAACTATACAATCAAGCTTATAATGTCTATAGGTTATAATGTAAAGTTTATACTCGACCATTTTTTACAAAATAAAAATTGACAGAGCGAGAATATAATAAAACATTTTAGAGAACATCAAAACCAAGTGCCTCCTGTTTAACGCACGCATTTAAGGTTGCAAGTCATGGCACCTTACAAAAATAAAGAATAACCGTATACTGTGCTTTAAAAACAGATGCCTGCGCCAAATACTCGAAGTGCGGTGGTTTGAAATTGTCAGAAACACAAAGATAAGGGAACGGACTAAGCAGCCGTTAATTAGGTCCAAAGCGAAAAAATGACGATGGACCTGGTTTTCCTGGATGCCTAAAGAAAGCCTGAGTTCTGCTTGTCTTTTCTACCAACCAGATGGATTCCGCCGTCATGGAAGGCCACTGATGACCATCTATAGATGTACTCGGCGGAGCTACGGGACGCTGGAGTAACAAGGGAGGAAACAAGAAGACTGGCGGGGGACAAAAAATCTTTGAGGAATCATTTGGTAGCCATAAGGAGTGGGTATGGGAAAAAAGATAGATATCTTAACTCAACATAAACCAGAATTAATAATCTATAATGCATGAAAAATCAAGTCACATAAAATAATTTCAGAAAAACACTCAAACATATATTTAAAACTATTCTAAATAATCCCAGAGTAAAACATGAAAAACACGTGAAGTGTATTTGTCGTCATAAAAATAGCTCAGTTTAGTTTCATCAACTAATCAGGATGAATGTTGCTATTATCAACACACTGCGATGTTGCATTCCCGTGTTATGCTATGATGAAGATAAAGTAGTATATTTAGTTATATTAAATTGATAGTTTTAATTTATATCGACTGTGGAAAGCAAAAAGTACGTAAGCCACAGTTTTTCATAAACAACTTTTATTCGATAATCACAATGTATACAATTATACACGCTCTATCAAAATGATGTAAGTTGAAACTGACAAATTAGTATCTAAAATTAGCTTTTGTGATTGAAAAAAGAATTGCCTGTAAATGTTGCGATCCGGAAAAAAGACTTAAAAGAGGTTTTTCTAGAAAAAAATATTAAATTAATATTAACCTAAGATAATAAAAACCATTTTATCAGTCGCCATGCACTTCAAGGTTGTGTATATTGCGTTATTTGTATTTGGCCCAAAATCATCAAAAAAAATTTTTGTGTCTCCTGTAAAATTTGTTATGTGTGGGTTACGTCTTTTTTCCTTTCCAAAGTCGATATAATTTTTACAGTTAACCCATTAATTTTTACCGAAGGTATTATTTTTAAATTATTAGATTGAACTTCCAAATTCATAAAAGAATATCTTATATATGTATTATGAAAAATTACGGTGAAAATAAGACTGAGTAAACTTTACAGCAATGAAATTCTCACACGCCGTGCCGGCTGCGTTACATAAAAAAAGACAAGAATCGTTAGTGTAGTAAGTAATATAGAGGGGCATAAACGAGAACAAGTGTCAACTAATTTAATGTGTTAATAAATTAGTGCGCGGACAGCAGGAGGTCCTGACGGCGTCGCGCGTCCTGCTGTGCGGCGTCAACCCAATTCGTTAACGCCCGCCGTAGAATTACTACGCGGGCGTACTCTACGCCTCTACGACATTCGATAAGTAGCCCGACGGCATGTATTTTAAATCTTTTATGGCCGTAAATTCAGCAGTGTAAGAGATACACAGCTTGTTTAATTTTTAATAGAACAATTAATGTGTCAAATTAAATTTTAAATGAATAGCTTTGTTAAAAACACAAATGAAGTAAGTTTAAGTTGCATAAGTTTTTTTTTAATAATTGAATAAGCGTTTGATGCATCACTATAATAAACCAGATGACTATTTGGTGCTAAGTAAAACTTTGGAATGCAATACCAAAATATCACGGTATTTGTGGTATTTTTTCAATACCCACACACCAGTCTTGAAAATCCCAAAAATACTAATTTTGCGGTATTAAAAATTAGCCTTAATAGAATTTTTAATGTTTAAAAAAACATGACATATTTTAAGAAAAATGTACGTGCCAAATTGAATTTTTTAAAATCTGCTACTACTTATATCAATGTTGACAGTAGAGATTCCAACTATTTGTCATTTTCAACTATCCGGATATCGAATAGTAAAACTGAAACTATTCGGATATATCCGGATATCCAGATAGTTTCAGTAAGTATGAAAATAACAAAACATTACTACATATATAAATTTATGAACTAAAATAATACATTAAAAACGAGTTCATTTGTAATATAAGTCATTTATTCAGATTTTAACAATTCATATTTTAAAAATAAGAAAGCATTAAATGTATCATATTTTAAATTTGATCTTAATTTAGTTTTAATTTGTCCTGATATTGAAAATACTCGTTCCGTTGCTGTTGATGTTGGTTTTATTGTTAGAAGTGTTTTAAACAACACGTCCAACATTCCGTCCTTTTTAAAAGTTGGTTTTAGTATTTCAAATCTTGTTTCAGATTATTTGTATTGTCGTCAGTTTTCGCGAGAGATAAAATAAAATTGCGCATTTCATGTTGCAAGTTGCATTTATTATCTTTTCTCATAAAATGAGTCCATACTTCCGAGCGTCTTGACATGGCTAAAATTTTATACAAAATTATTAAAATTTTGATATGTAGACAATGGTCTCGATTGCTTGGTTTTTAGTGATGAATTGTAGAACTCGCACGCAAATGACAATGTGTCACGATCAAAGTTTCACGATCAACTGATCCTGACTAAATCCTTTCCCACTTCTGTAATGCCTTAGATAGAGACAATACACATTTCAATACTATTCCATCATAATAAAATATTGAATATTTGCAGCTGCATTAAATCACTGCAACGGCATTTCTTCAATGAATGAAATTTTGGCATTAAAGGTCCGAGCCGATTCGTCGAACTTTTAAGTATTACTTTTAAGTAATGGTTTCTCCCAGGTAGTAAATACCCCAGTATTCATATCATCTTTCGTCGATTTTGTAAAATATTTCATTAAAAATTATAACGAATACTATCCGGATATTTCCCCAAATATCCGGATATTGAATAGTTAAAAAGGGCCGGATATCCGGATATCCGAGTTGGAATCCCTAGTTTACAGATTCCGTAATTCATGAACCTTTAATGACTTGTAATTATTAAATTGCTAGTCATTTACAAAAATCATTAGTTAATGATTATCATATATTTTTGATGATAGTGTTTTTTATGAAATAAGGAAATACCGATTTTCATTTATTTTTCCGGTATTGCGATCTCGATTAGTCGTATTTATTTGCTTTGTAGAATTTTTTTTGTAATATTGGTGTTAAAGCCCCTTGGTAAAACGTCTTTTAAGTTTTTTTGCTATGTCAAATTGTTTACGTATAAAAAAAACATATTTAAAATAATTCTTTAACTCACTGTAATTAAATTTTGCCGAGTTATATCTTAGAATCTTAGGAGGTGGAAATTTTAAATGAAAAAATATTGTTTTGTTCAGAATGCTCATCAGCTTACGATGAATTACATACAATTAAAAATGTTGTTTACTGCACAGATTGTGTATGTGTCATTATATTTAGATTTAATATTCTATGGTTTAAATAACAACGTAGAATTTTATTCGTACTCATATCAAATACTTTTCTTTTACAGGAATTGGGAAAGAGAAAATATAAACTTTTTTAATGGCAAGATTTTTAAGGGGCTTAATCGATTTGAAAATTAATTGAATGACGTAGTATTAAATACTTGTCTTGTTAAAAGTAATATTTACTATTAAATGTTTTCTTAAAGATATTTAATTTCTAAGAATTCTAGGCTAGTCATTTTCGAGTATTCACTTTTTTATTAATTGACCTATTATAAATTAGTTGGTTACAAACCTAGTCTACCTATTCCAAATTTAAGCTCACACAGGAACAGTAAACTGTGCAAATGTACCAAAAACATATACGAGTCTTCATCTTATCATCTATTATTCTGTGCTTGTTTGCTAATTAGAAAATTTGATAGGATTCCTTTTTCGTTGCTCGAAAAGCCTGTTTTTTGTAATCATATCCACCCTCAGTGCAAAATAGCCTGCTAATTGGTCACTCAATTTCTATTTTAAGATGCAGTGAGGATAAAAAATATGAAAATAGAAACATTATTTTAGGAATCCATATTAGGATATCATAACATATGATATGAGAAATTTTCTTGCCTTCTGTGGGCTAACCAAAGCTTAAATAAGGTTAAGTAATTGAATAACAGTCGTTTGGTGTTAAACGGTTTAAAAATGTGAGTGGATTTAGTTTTAAAAATAACGAATACAACGCAAAATTGAAATAGCTTAATTTATATATTTATTATTTGGATAGTTCAATCTAGATACTGAGTGAACTGCGAAATGAATTGCGCGGAGCAAAAAAAACACAGATATGAAGAGGGAATGAATCAAAAATAAAAAAAAGTATGTGAGCATATAGAGCCCTGATGAATTATTCAAAGAAAATATTGATGGCGCGCGCCTTAAAGGAACTCCACTTGCTCGAAATTCTGATTCCAGTAGACTGGCATCACACCCAGTGTGAGCGTTGTATAAATAGAGTTTTTTTTATATATAAACAATTTTAATATAAATGTATATGCATTTTTTTTTATATTTTCAATCTAATAGTTACTGTGACGTATATGATAATCGAACGAAGAATTTTGTCAGAAACAGCTGTTGATCAGAATCTGGTAATGACGTAGATAATTCAACATTTTTTTTATTCAGAAATAAATATGTTACGATTGAATAAAGCGATGCAAAAATCAGATAGATGCTTGCTTAAAATTCGATAAAAAGAACCTTCAAGTGCAATACTTTGTATGGCAAAAGCTTCGAAGTTTTATCATTCGCCTAATGTATGTATTTAAAGATTTATTTAATACAACTATGAGTTCCTCACTATAAAAATTAATATCTCTATTTTATGACGACATTTAAGATATTCAATCTTGAAGAGTTAAGAATCGGTCAGTTAAAAAGAGGAACAGAATAGTATGAATGTAAAGATTGATGATCTTGTATGCACGCCAATGATCGAATACATTTGTTCACTTTGTGAGAATGTGGAAAATATATTTGGTTGTTGTGAAAGTGCGATGTACATTTTGGAGATGTAGAATTGTTCGGATGCAATTTGTGTCATTTTAGAGATGTTAATTTGATTTACAATCAAAAATTCAACCGATACTTAATCGTTTATTTCAAAAGAGTAGTCACAGCGTCTGTTTGGGCTTATTAAATCTTGCATAAACGACAAAGAATGCAACTAGAAAGACATGATTTTTTTTATAAAAATGCATAGTGCAAAATTTTATAATCAGTTTATATATCATAAATATTTCAATTAAAAATTGATGTTATTCGTATAAAAGGTGACAAAATAAATACTATTGAATTTAAAGCCTTGCACTGCAGAGAATTAATTCACACAAAATCTGATTACTATATGGTAAATAGCTATGTCAGCAAACAGCATCAGTGCATCATTAAAACTAAATAGTTTTTATTTCAAAGTGTAATATATATCAACCTAATAAATATATTTTTTATTTATTGAGTTGAGATGTTTGCGATAAGTGAAATTGGTCCTGATACTTTGATAAAATTGTAGCATTAGTGAAAACTTTTTGTTGTATTTTTAAAAAATAAATATAATGCCATTCCATCGAGAATTGAAAATTTACACCGTAAAAGAGACATATACTTAGGCCATTATTACCTGATTATATTGATATTTTTCATGTAAGTGACAAATAAATCAACAGTAAGGAGGCAATACTTAGACAAATAATAGCAACTATGCTTTGTTAGGTATTGCCAAAAAGTTATAAACTGTCAACTATTAAAAACTTCTCAATGCCCTAGTTAATAAAGATTTTTTCAACTGGGCTTTGATAATTGAATTGAGATAACTCTTAATACAAAGTAATTTATACAATACGATAAAAATAAAATAAAGTAGGGGGTTCAGTTGTAAGGGTTGTTTTCGCTTAGCCAGCACATTACGCTTTTATAAATCTTGGACAGAGGGCGCAACGGGTAGGTTTTATTGCTTGCGAAGACCTTACGGGGGATGTGCTCAAGTGTTGACATCAGGAATGAAATTTCGGAAGGGGGAGGTTTTTGTTGGTTTTGAGGTATTGCGAGCAAAAGGGGATGGGTTTGATGAATAGGGGAGCAATGAGGATGATTTATCTTGATTCAACAAACCCTTTCACAAAACTCGTAAAAAGTAAGAACGTATTCTGTTAATATTTTAATTGAGAAGGATTTTTTTTATCTTCAGTCTGAATATAAGGAAAAATATATCGTTGGCTCATCACAATGTAAAATGGGTGCCGTGACGTTTAAATTATAAACAATTATTAACATTTATTTATTTTAGATAAAATTAAAGCTAAATCCTAAAGATTTTCAATGTCATAAGAAAACAAAAAAAAATTGTGAGAATTGAACATGAGTTTTTTTTTTGTGTATGCTGGTAGATTCATCTTGAAAAATTAGGTAGGTGCAGATTGATGTAGTTATCGACTCGCCTTAATTGCAATGTTAAATGTGGCACAAGCTTGTTCATGCCTTCTTTTAGAACGAGTAGAAAAATATGTAATATATACAATTTAGAACTTGAAATGTATGTAGTTTTAATACAACTACATATTTTTATAAAATATTCTTGGTTACTAAAGAAGAGTTTGGAATATATATATTTGTGAATTTTCGGTTATATTTGTATAAAACGCTCTCAATCAGTTATTTTATTTACAATAAAGATCTTGTTTTTTTTTATTATCTGTAGGTTTTCATAGAGTGATTCTTTTATACTCAAGAAAACATTTTAACGAAAGCATTTCTCAATAGTCTTCATACAATAAATCCAAACAATGGATAAAAATTGTCGAGTCAGCGGCGATTTTTCAGAATAGTAAGCCAAGATATTGCTTGTTTGCGATTTTGTTGATAACTTCACGGTATCAATAAGAGAAAAAACCTACAACATACACAATACAACACAAGAAGGGAAGATTTTATGGGTAAATAAATAAGAATGTTTTACTTTTTATTCTTGAATAAAAATAAACTATTTTGGAAAGCAATGTTTTATTCTTAGTTTTTTAATTGTATTTAATGTCGAATTGTACTGTTTTTTAAATCAATTTTTTTTAACTTTTAATATCTCTAGGCAAATATTGTTAATATTTACCTCGTATTTAGCAATATCAATCCAAACATTCGACTATGGTGCAAAGTAAATGTTAAGATTTCAAACTATATTGATATTTTATTATGTGTTTGTTTGTTTGGGTTGCTTTATCGATAGGATTGTACATAATTTCATTAACTAATATTAATTATGGTTGAAAATAAAGGTTCTATATACAACTAATGCTAGATATTACATATGTTAACAAATATATATATTGGTAATTTTTTGTCGTTTATGAACTATTTGACAAATAATTGTAGGTATGTACAACAATGATATTTTAAAAAATATAAAACTACGAAATATACACAAATATTCTCCAATGTCCGAAATATATATGTTAATATTTTAACTATACGGAGCATACGTAGTGAGCTCAAAACTTTATAACTATTATATAAAGCAGTGCTTTCCAAATTGGGGGCCGCTGCAGAACATATTTTGTATTGAGGGGAGCCGCGGATTATTTTTTTTCAGATTTAGAGGGCCGTGGAATGAAAAAAATTTCGAAGCACTGATATATAGGATAAGTACAAACTACTTCAATAAAAGTAAGTACTGTACTATAATGATTTTTTTAGCTAAAAGTTTTGAACGTCGAAAGTAGTTTAGATAAACTCTCTACGAATCTTCTTCTTCTTCTTCTTTGGCCATGTTCGCTCCCTATGTGCAGCATATGGCCGCCACGCGGCTCCTCCATGTTTCCCTGTCTCCCGCCAATAGCGTTGCTTCCTCCCATGACATGCCAGCATCCCTCAGTTCCGCCGAGTACATCCTATGGATAGTACCCGACGGACGTCCAGGACGCCGGAATCCCACCGGTCGAAAGAAGAGGCAGGCAGGATTGAGGCTCTACGAATACTGACTAAAAAATATCAGGATTTTTTCGTTATTTAATGAATGTATACTTAAACAAAATGGTTTGGCTTGCTTAGTTCCTAAATGGTTTAAAGATTTTATATTATGATTGTAATAACACAAATATATTTTAAAGTTATTATATTTAAAGTTTGTAAAATTATTATTTTACTGTGTAAAAAACATTGTCTAACAGCAAGAGAGCAATGTCTAATTATTACTTTCATGATCCACGCGAAATGTCGATTTAATAAAACAAAGTATGTGGAAAACAGAAGAGAGGAGAGTTGACTCGAACTTCTCGAAGGTTATCAGGTGGTTCATTATCTCTCATCACGCCATTCTTAATTCTGCTACCATAACTTTTGATTAATCTGTTCCGGCTAGGCTAAGTTGGAAAAGTTTTTTTTTATATTCAAACTTAAGAAAAGAGTAGGAATTCGTCAGTAGCGCAGGATGGTTCTAGCTTGCAAGCAATTCACTTGATAATTAATTAAATTATACAGTGCTTTATTGCATTTTCTTAAGACTTTGTTTTTATTGAATATCTCGACATTGATTTTTTTAAACGAAAGTATCAAATTATCATAAAAAATACACTGAAGGTATTGTCACTGGAATAAAATGAAATTTAAATAAAGAGACCGTGGAAAACAAAACAGTTGTTACGTTTTAAAAATTACTTTTGTGTAATTAGCTAATCTAAAACAGCATGCGCATAGTGATATTTGGGTGACTGAAATCTATTTGTTCGCTTGTTTGTTTGTCCCTCATGCGTTCCTATACCATTCATCCGATTGCGATAAAACTTTCGTGAATTAATATACGGATGCCCAAAAAGGTAAATAGATCAGCAGTGGGCTGCCAATACGTTAAATGTAAATAAATGTATCTTAAAACACCTCAATAAGCAGAATTAAAACACTTTCTTTCTTTGAGTGGCATTGCAACGTTTGCCGGGTACTCGCTACTTTTATATAAAATAAATCATTGATGTATAAAGTTTTATTTTCTTTGGCAAAGTCTTATAATCATAATTGATTAGAAATTAATTGTCCTTGATGAATTGTGAAGGGTTACGCACTATTTTTTACTTTTTCTCTTTACGAAAGATTAACTGAAAAATAAAAACATAAGCGTTTGTATATAAAAAAAAACAAATTTTTTGTAATCGTAATGAATAGTGCACATGACATTAAAATGTTATAAAATTATCCTTATCATCAAATTATAAGATGTTTACGCCTATGGGTCTCGTAGATGCAAAAAAATATGATGTTAGGGGGATGAAAGAAGCAGGACGGGGAGTGGAGGGTAATCATTCTGCCCGCATTTTAATTTTGAATAATGGGATATTATCAGGAGCGCTTTTTAGACGGTATCGTTTTGGTTAAAGTATATTATTTGAAGTTGAGTACTCCATCAGGTTTTGCCTTGTTTGTTAACAAAATATTTTTTACCCACTCAAGTTCAGCGAAAGTGAAATCAAAATTAATATTTATTGGGAGAAAATATTATGTTAAAATAATATATTTTTTTGAAAGAGATAAATAAATAAGTATTTTGAATTCATGGCTGTAAAATTGAGCATTTTCGTTTTCACTGGGCATTCTCGTTTTCAAGACAAATAAGGTGAATTAAGGGATACATGAAAAACTGAACAAATTAACAATATGTTACCATTCGATCGAATAATTATTTTATATAAACTATGCTTCGCATCTCATTCATGTCGGAACTAGTCTTAAGTACTAATACACTCTGATATTTATACATAATTAACGAGTTGATTAAAAAAATATTGTGAAATAAAAAAAAAGATTGTTTAATTTTAAATTGTTTCAATTCTTTTCCCCATTGAACATACTCATCTGAATCTGATATTAAATATAATATAAATCTGATTAAAAAATAAATGGTATATTTCAAAAAATATTTGTTTTTTCAATGTGACTTAACCCATTTAACGCCGAATGTCTATCAAACACGACAATAACACAATCAAACCCAGGCAGTATTACAGTAAAACTTTTTTATCTGGCACATAAACCCAAACGTCTTGAGAGTTAGCAAAAACAAGGTAATTGCTGGGGTCATTAAAGTTGGATAGAGATTAAATTAATCGGGTAACGAGGGGCGAAATGGAGCACATCCCTAAAATTATCACCGGTCAAATTGATAATAATTATGGCAATTAATATGATAATAAAATTTAAAGGGCTTTATTGTATTAAAGAAGTGCGTATGCTATTTGCATTTCATTTAGATGGTCTTAAATATACATTAATTAACTTTGTAAGAGTTTTTTTACTATTTTAAGTTTTAATTATTATTTAAATTTTTAAACGTCTTTTAAGCACTTATTTTAATGGCGAATGTAATAAAAAATACATTAAATATTAGGTTAAGACTGCCAAAATTTATTGTATACATAAATCAAGTTTGGAAAAATGAATATATATATTTATTCAATTAAGAATTTCGACTGAAGGTGCTTGATAGAACTTCATTATCAAATTTTAATTGTATGATTTTTCTACTTGTTTATGAGTTTTGGACCCGGGTTTCACTTTTCGGCATCTTCAAGCTTTTCAAGTGCATGAATGGACTTGAACTCACGCGTAGTAAACAGTTTGTATCGTTTATATACAAAAATAAAAGTGGATCGCTCAGTTTAATTGTTATCTACAAGTATACATATATAAAGGCCTTTTGGTCAAGAAAATAAAAACGGTTCTAGTCACTTACTTACTTAAAATCACTCGTCGGATTGCTTGGGCAAATCTTTTGCCTTGCGCTTAGTTTTATATTCGGACGAGTTCTCTTTCTCAGCCGCGTACTCGGTTGGTCTAAACGAGGTGTAAGAGTAAGATTATATGGACGCGCTTAGACTCTTCGAGTAAGACAAATAATATAAAGGAGCTTATAGCTGTGTTCTGTTTTTAAGATCAAATGGGTGGGATAAAATTTGAAACATCACTTACATATGTTATGTGAAAATATATTTTATTTATATTTGTACTGGAATTCAAACTCTTGGATAGTAATCATAAACTTGACAACTTTGCTACCGACACTTTGTTGGTAAAACATTATAAAATTAAAGCCATTGAATAATAATTTTCTGGAAACTGATTTATATAACTTCTTTTAAAAAAATGATCATCTCATTTATTTTCGACAAAAAACTCGCAATATTATTCGAAGTTCACTTCAACGTGATGAAAAATTAACAAACCAAATTAAAATTCTCGAAAGTGATTAAAAATAAAACGCCGATCTCATGAAAGTTGCAATTGATTGGACCAATTACAGCGATTATACAGTCTCGATTCGTTTTTGCCGGAATGAAAATATATAAGGGGTGTCGCGGGGCAAAGTGGCTCCGCATAAAGTCGGCGATAAAACACGCCAAGGTGTGTGGGTGACATTTAACACTGAGGAGACTGAGGTTAGTATCTCAAGGGGGTGAAGACTAAATATTATTCGATGCAGAAGTTTTTACAGAGCTTCTAAGAGTGATAGTAAATTTAAGTAAGCAATTGTTTTTCTCCGAAAGTCTCGTTCATCGATTAGATGCAGGCAATCAATTTCCTAAAGCCTTTATAAGTTTTTCTTAGACGCTTTCAAACTGGGTAAAAAACCAACATTAACTTAATTTATGATACCCTGATGTATGGTTACTAAAAAAAACAAGATTTGACTGAGAAATTTTGGGAAAAACCACGTGACTACTTTCAATTATTAAAGTGAGCCAGATGACAATTGAATTTAAAATGAGTATTTTGAGTGTGATAATGATCTGTGGTAGAGTGGTTAACGTCGTTGGCTTCTGTTACAAAGGTCACGTGATTGTATCCTAGTACGGACAGTTTTATAAATTGATTTTTCAATCGATTTATGAATTTCTGTTCGAAGGCATAGATGTATGTGATGTCTTGAATTCTCCCCTCCCACCTATCTTATCTTATAAACGGGGCGTATCGGGAGCGATTAACTAACCACTAGTCCTGTCCTAGACCTATCCTTCTATTTCTACTATCTTTGGAAAAAGAGAGGTTGAGCGATTAAAGAACAAACAGCTCTCATAGAAACACTTCTATTGAGATAAACTCCATTAGGAGTCCACATGCTCCACTTGGGAGCGGACATGGTAAAAAAACCATTTTTTTTATGTATATTTATTAGGACATTTACTGTTGGATGACCATTTAGATTTTTAATATTCTTGTATTTATACTATTACAGCATAACCATTAACAAAATATTCAAGGGTTGATAAGCGGTTGTTTTACAAATATCTGATTGTAAAATTTGAATTTTTGTCGTATCGGTAATCAGTTGTAGCCAATAATGATTTGATAGTGAATACACAGTAAGTTCTTAATGGAAAGACACTAAATAAAAAAAAAAGTATTATTTCAAAAATTTTAACATTTAACTTTTTTAGTCTGAGCCTGCATAAATACTTAATTCGTTTTTATTATATTTGTTAAGATTATATTATAAATTTTTCTTCAAAAAAAGTGAAGTATTATAACAAAAAATATGAGAACACAATTTTCAAATTTAAAGTAGTAAATAAAAGTCATATACTAGGAAATGGAAGTAAATAAATCTAAAAAATATTTTTAGATAGTATAAACATTAGTTTTGAAAAGGTCTGGATAAAGGGTTGGAAGCAGTGGAGCGGTTTTGCAATGCACCTGACGGATGATCGTGGTTATAACTCTTGGCTCGTTTTTGCCACATCTCTTCAAAATCTCTGCATTATGGACTATTCGAGCAGAATTTATTGATAAGTATCCACACCTCTGTGTTATAGTTATGACTGATTCAATTACACAATTCAGTTTCACTGCTATAATTTAACGATGGTTCTAATAAAGTGAAGCTTCGTCGTATACATTTAGTAAGTATTTAAAATAATAAAGCGGTGAAAATGATAGTTATGATTGCTGTAGAAAATTAAGTAATCAGAGAAAAAAGTTATGCGTTTTATATTAAAACTGAATTTTTTCAAAAGTTACCGCCGAATTCACAAAACATGTATAAACCTAAATAAAAATAAAGTTAACAAAATTTTGTTTTTTTTTTTAATAAAAACATCTTAAAATAAATTTTTGATAATAATTGTTGGGATAAGTTAAGTGAAAATACTTAATAACATATTACTTATATTTCAGGCCTGTGGCGCAGCGGTCAAATTCGTTGAATTTTATGACGGATCTGACGGGTTCGAGTGACGCTCAGTACGGACTATTTTTTGATGGCATATCGTAAGCATGGGCATTTATGTTGTCTAAAAATTCCCTTCTCCCTTCCAATCCTGAAAATTCACGGAGCCTAGAGAAGATAATTAGTTAATTTTTAGTCCTGTCATAGCACTATGCTATCCCTACTACTCTCATTGAAAAAGTGAGGTTAAAAAACTAAAAGTTACACAGTTCTCTTTGAAAAAAACTTTTGTTGAGATACCTCCCCTCCATTAGGAAGCCATAATGCTATTATTTTTTTAAAAAATATATAATTTTTCAAAATCATTTCAAAATTCAATTAAAAGTATTTTATGGATGAATATAGTGATGTGGTGCTGTGTTTGCGTATTAAAAATATGAGCGTTTTGCTTCTTATAAGATGAGCAATATTAAAATAATTTATACGAGTAACGGATATTCTTGATGAAATCTAAGACAAAAATTTGACTAAGAATTTTCGCAGTATTTGTAATTATTATATATATATATTTACCGCTTGGTCATTGGAAACTCGACAGTTTTTACTAGGTAATAATGAAATCATGATGTTGACTGGTTTTTTTTGTATATATTTTAGGTCAAGGGTTAAAAACAATATTTTTTTATTTTATTTTTAAATAAATCTTTATTACGTTAAAAAAAGTAATTGACGAAATACCAGCCATTTTTAAGCTGCTAGAAATATTTGAGTTTTGCAAAGATTTTTTCCTGAAAACGTGAAATGAATGTTTGAAATGGAAACAGAATACTTTAACTTTGAGCCCTTGTATTAAGTGCGCTAAAACCCAAGTTTGAAAAAGCGAAAACATCAAAAGAAAAAAATAAACACAATATTCTTTCGCGCGGCATTTTACTATGCTTATACACAGTGATTCAGGTTGAAATGGAAAAAAAAATTATTACAAAATCGTTGACATTGGTGATTCTTTTGAAAATATACGGGAATTCTTTTCATTTCAGTAATTTCGGTGATTTTAATTTTTTTTTTAAAAATAAGGATGTACATACTTTTTCACCGATGAAAATAAATTATCAACATGTATGTTTTATTTTTTTAAAATTACACGTTAATTTTTCAGTGTATTCGAAAACTATTTTTTGATGATAAATCCATTTCAACGTCCGTTGAAATTTGGTTTAAAAATACATTATTTCGATGTATTATTCCCACTGAGTATTATATTAGGTACGCCATTGTAGATAAAAAAATAAATATTTACGAAGAGAATCATCTATAAATATAAAAAAAATATAAATATCACTATTCGATAATTATTGACTCATTATAAATGTCATGTTGTTGTCGAATCAAAAAAAACTGCACGATGTTTATGGGCAAATCGTCACCGTTTTCACCGCAGCCGAGTGGTAGCGCTCGTATTTGATATTTGAATTCGTTTTTATTCTACAATATCATTCGTGCAATAGAAAATAATGATCAAAACCTGCAACCAGACTTTTACTAACTTCATACGACTATGTTTCTTGAATCGATAACATAGGATTATTCAAAGCTAATTAGTTGAAAATTAAGTGGTTATTTATAATTAGTTTCATTCGCATCTTCTTGTAATAGTTTCAGCAACGGTGATTAATTGATATTTAATAAAAAAACAATATTCCTTTGTACTTCATTCCACTTTATTAAATAGGTCAGGACATATAATTTAATATAATTTAACAATGCTATTTATACAAAAATGAAATGTTGTGAATAACAATTGGCATTGAAAACCAAATTACCAATTATATTATAAGTGATTCTATATATTGTGTTTTTTGAATATTGTGTTTTTATTAATATAATGCCTTTCCACCAAGTATTGACAGTGAACACCCTAAAAGTGATAATTGATATTTATTTGCTCATTAAGGATGTCATTGGCTTGATTATGTCTCTTAATTTCTAGTTGTTGTTTTAGTGAATTTGACATTTCTGTTTGTAGAATTTAGTTTTTTAATGGCGCATTTATTCTCTACGAGGTGAACATATAAAAATACTTATGATAAAAGCGAGCTATAAGTTAATACACGTGGGTAGCAAAGACTTTTTTTTATTATACCTAACCAGCAAAATCACCCTATACAGTATAGCATATACAAAACTGCGTCGTTTTTAGCCTAGAAAAAACCAGTCCCTTAGGGGAATAGCAAAGAATAATGTTGTTAAGTACATGAAAAAGTTACTTCACTTAGCGGGAAGGCTTTGTTTTGGCACTCTTGTGTCTCCAGGGACACATTTTGAAACTATTAACAAACCACGTTGTTCCTAACAAAAGCCTGCACTAGGCAAACACCTTGATTCTACTTCTCCTTGCAAGTTCCTTTGAGTTCCTGTAATATAACATCCACTTAATAATACGGTATCACAAGAAATACTTACACCAATAAATTATATAATTTTGATTAAAGATTATAATTTTGATTAAAAGTTTCGGTGAAACCGAAAAAAATCAATTTATTTGATGTAATATTTTTTTTTGCATATGAAATTTATCGAGCTTTAAGTACCAGAACACGTTAGCGTCAAAGTTCTTCGAGTCTCCTTCACCGCTAATGTTTTGAAAAGTTGTATTTCCTTACTATCGTTGTAGACGAAAGGGCGTGATCGCTACAGAGGTAAGGAGCCGCTAGTAAAGCCAGTTCACGAGGAATCCATATGCATTAATTTGCAAATCACATTCTATATACTTCCCTTCATACTACATCCGTACATGCACATTGTACACACGTACGCATACATACATATACACATATAATACACATGTTATCTATGGTGGGTCGTCGAGCAGAACTGCTTTCAGTCTTAAACTATTCTCAGGCAGTGTCGCGCCGTAGTTGTGGAGATTTGAGATCGTTGGGTTATAATGTTTTCCTACTTCGCTGTGAAACTTTTGAGATATTTCTTGAAATAATAACTCCTTAGGAAATGAAGCACTGTACAATAATATGTAATGAGGTATATTCACAGATTCCTTCTTTTTTTTCAAAACATGTCCGCTCCCATTGTAGAGCATCTGGCCTCTGAATGGAGGTACATATATCAATATAAGTTATTCTACGAGAACTGATTGTTTTTCAATTGCTCAACCTTTTTTTTTTTAAGAGAGTGGGGATAGAAAAAAGGGTTAGGATGGGAATAGTTGTTCGCTAATCACTCTTGCTACACCCTCTTGTTTTAAGATTAGAAAGGTGGGAGAGAATTTTTGACATCACAAACAACCATGCCTTCGATAAAATTGATTGAAAAAATGCTGCTCGCACTGGGATTTGAGCCCGTTGGATCGATTACGGAAGCCAACGACGTTGACGCTGTGAAAAAAGTCAAATGCCAGTAAAAAGATATGAATTTTAGTTTATCGATATATTAATGCAGTAATGCTTTGAATTGAATATCATATTTTTTTAACGGTTCGTGACCCAAGTACTACAAGGTTCTATGTGAAAATATTTGACGAAAAAAATAACAATGTATACCATTAATGGTACTTGGAAGACTGCCGCATTGTTACTTCTGTTTCGTCAAAAAAAAATACATATAACCTTGTAGTACTCGGGTCGCGTGTTGGTATGATAAAAAAAATACATCGTCTACATCAATTGCAATATCTGCGCCGTTATTTGACTGTATTATCTGAATATATTATTCTAGAAGAATCCATAAAGACAATTAAATTTATTTGTGCGACCACTAAAACGCAACGATTGCAAAAAAGTCCAATAAAATATCCCGTTAGGAGATAAGTCGGGGCCGTACGATGGATAAATCTCACTTTGTAGGCCGTAACTGTCTCACGCTGGGTGCGCTGCTCCACGCCGCCGAACCAACAAACAAAGTGGAAATAAACCAAAGTCCACAGGTCCCCATATATAACACTCCGGTATGGTGTAATCATCGATTGATTTGATTGCTTCTGGTTTCTATAAAAATTATGGTTTCCGCTCTGACCTCTATCCATTCTCCAGAATAAACATTCTCAAACTAAGGAGACGTTAACGTTCGATCTGTGATAAATATCACTGTTTCCAATGGGCTTTAATCTTAGCAAGTTTCATATAAAAACATTTCTAGATTTTCATTCGAACTCGATTTACGCTCGAAACAAATTATGTAATTCATTTGAGTCACGAAAACTAACGATTTCAATTATTTTTTTAATTTGTTGTGTATACAAATTGCTAGAGTTTAAAATGGCACCAGTGCATGCTACTAAGGCTAAAGCAATTAAGTTATATAATAAATGAAAAGTATTTTTGTAACATTAAAACATATCAGGGAGGAACGTCTCATTTTTTTAGTGAGATAATCAACACCCCTGCTCGCCAGGGAAGTTGTAATCCGTAAGATAATTCAGTATTGATAAGCCAAATATATTTTTAAGTTTCCTAATCATGGTATTGATTGGTGAAATAATGAGTTTATGTATGCAATAGAAGATATTGAATAGCTTTTCAAGGGAGAAAAAAATAGTACAGTTTAATCCAAATTAAAAGTTGTAGCTGAAATCGGAGTCGTTTCTATGGTCGGAGTCGGAGTGGTCTTATTTTTTAACGACTAATATACATGCTAATTTTTAAATTGCAATTGGCAACACGTATATGAACTATTTTATGTGTGATAAAACTTGTGATATGTCCTGTTGGAATAAAATGAATATGAGTTTTTGCCCATCCATGTTCTCGAGCAGGGGTCGGCAAAGTTTTTTAGTAAAGGGTCAGATTTGTTTTATTTTACTCGACGGGCCAGGAAGAAATTCTTAAATATTTATACCAGTGGGCATAATTATAAAAGAAAAAAAATACCCCTTATACAAGGCTGTGATTAAATGTATTCTTTGATATATTATTTAATAAGGTTTACTTACCAGTATATGAATTTAATTCCTTTTTTTCTTAGATAAAATTTAACTAAACTGAGGCTTGACGTTAGTACTTTTTATCGTAAAAATGATTCGTGATTGAATCAAAGTATTATCTAAAAGAATATGATACAAATTGCAAGCAGGCATCGGGATTTGTCAGACCCGTGGGCCGTAAATTGTCAAACCCTACTCTAGAGAATATTTTTTTTTTTTCACAATCTAATCTAGTTCTAACGTAGAACACTTAAATTGCAATAAAAGTGGATGACCACTGCTAGGGCCTGCAATCCGGGATCCCGATCAATTTTATGATTTTGAATTCCGGGATTGTAATAGTACTAGTCCCAGGATTTTGGGATTGAGAAAAAGATGTGTGAGATAAAATGGTTGAAAATAGCCATCCAAGAAAAAAAATGAAATCCGTGCGAGAGTTAAAATTTTTTTTTACGGAATTCAACAAATTCCTTTCTTTTTGAAATCAGTGACAGTGATAAAAAAAGATGAAATCTGCGAAAGACTTAAAAAAATGTGAATTCCGAAATCCCGGGCTTACAAAAAGGTTCCGGGAATTGATACCTTAACCATAACCATTTGATTTTAGGTCTGGTGCATAAACTTTCTCTGGCCAAAAGGCAACGCACTAGACATTTCGATTATCCCGCTTATCTGAATGGATATGCTGATTAATAAAATATATCATCAGTTTGTTGTGTGTGTTACTATCTATAAAAGTTTTATGTTTATGTTACATGGTTCAATATTTCTTACAATTTCTATCCAATCATGAAATAAGGGTTAAGTGAAAGAGATTATCTAACTAACTAACGGGATAATGAAATGTTTTCAATCATATACTTTTTTAAAGAAAAGGCAAAGAAGAGTTTTAATTTATTAAGTCTAGAAAAAAAAAACATTCGATGATACACTAACATGTTTTTGTAAATTAAGTAAAATTATTTTTTATGATAGTTTAACAAGCACTGCTTGTGACGACAGTTTTAACGCAAAAGTGCCAGGATGGTTTCCCATTGAAAGGTAGCAAACGGAGAGCGTGCAATAGAGAGGAAAGATACCTTCACGCCTCAACGGAAGTGAGATAGACACACATATTACTATGGATAAAACCTGTCGTTTATAGGTTGGAAAAACAAATTCTATTCGTTTTGTCTCATCTGTATGATTTCCAAGTCCACCATCTCTCCCAACCGCAAAATCAATTTATTTGATCTAGCGTATCAAAATAAATGTTTTTTTTTTCAAAAATACGATTTTTGTTTTTTCGTAATTTAGTATGAATTGTAAGTATATATACTAGCTAACTGGCTTAAGTTATTTAGACTGAAAGTTTTCTTATAAGAACACAAACTTTTTTTACAAACAAATTTTTTTTTTAAGGCTTAAGCCACTTTTTTCAGCTATATAAAGGGTGATTCATTAAGAGGTACTTTTTTCAAAAGATAAAAAAACATTTATAAAAAAAAATATTGCATAGTCTTTAATATAATAAATAGACCTATTTTCTATATTTATTTTGTTCAGTATTATTTCTTTAAAATGTTGGCCGTAACTACGCCTGACATGGTCCATTCGAAATTTCCAATTTTGAATGACGCGTTCGAGCATTTTGACTGGTATTTGGGTAATGATGCGAGTAATGTTGGCCTCCAATTCCTCAATCGTAGTCGGTTTAATTATATAGACTTTCGACTTTACGTAGCCCCAAAGAAAAAAGTCTAGAGGTGTAATCGCAGGATCTAGACGGCCAATTCACTGGTTCGAAGCGTGAAATTATTCGTTCACCGAAATGTTCTCTTAATAAAGCCATGCTTTCACGGGCTGTGTGGCAAGTAGCGCCATCTTGTTGAAACCAAGCGTCGTGGAGATTATGGGCTTGAATTTTAGGCACCAAATAGTCCGATATCATGGAACGATAACGGGCGCCATTCACGGTTACGTTCTGGCCAGCCTCATTAAAAAAAATATATGGACCGATTATTCCACCAGTCCATAAACCACACCAAACCGTTGTTTTTCGTGGATGTAGTGGCAGCTCTTGAACTTTTTCGGGTTGATCTTTAAACCAAATACGGCAATTTTGTTTATTGACATATCCATTAAGCCAGAAATGGGCCTCATCGCTAAACAAAATGTTAGCAAAAGCGCACGAAAAACATTCCTCGCAGAACACTGATTTGCGTAATACAGCTGAATAATTTGTAGGCACTGTGCTAGCGTAAGTCTTTCCATTATGAATTGTAAAACAATACTGAACAAAAATAAAATAACACTTGGGCGCAACTCACGTGTTTTATATTATCAAATCCCAATAAGAAAAAGTAAAAGCACCTCTAAATGAATCACCCTTTATTTACCCTTTTCTAAATACAGAATTTTATGAAAAATAGTTCATATTCAATTTTACTATTCACTCAAAAGAGTGGGTGGTGCTCAGCATTTAATTTTGTTCACATTGTACTCTCCATATTTCACTTTTTTTTCTTGTTTGAGAAGTAAACTATTATTTGTGAAATATACCTGCACGTTAAAAAAAACTCATGTGATATAGTTTCATCTAATTTCAATTAGTTAATTCAATTTAAATCAATTATGGTAATCGTAAAACGCATTTTTTTTCTCAATACTTCAATAGCTTTAGCAAAAGCTCAACAAAAACGCAGTGCATCATTTTTTACTAAACCGATTTACATCAACAATAGAGATTTAATTAAAAAGCATTGAAAGAGTTTTTCAAAAATAATAATTATCATCCCTAATTCAAATTTTTTTCATTTAATTTTCGTTACCCACTACAACGTTGTTTCAGTGTTTTAGTATAATCAAAAAAAAAATCAAATTATTTAATTGTCTCTGCACTTTTTCATTAAAAGTTGAGATAGTTGTGTTTGATTGCAGATATATTTTCCATCCTCTTTTGTCCTAGTATTTTCTATCTTATTCTTTCTACTTGTGTGCTTTGCAAAGAGGAAAATTATATCTTGGGAAATAATGGGCGTCGGCCCGTTCCAATAAATGTTCATAGAATCCAATAGATGTTCTTTGTGAAACAGAAAGATGCTTGGCATTATCAGATTCCGCAAATGAAATCTTCAGAGCGTTTTATGTAAATCGGGGATATGAATTGTAAGTGTTCTAAATAACTTTCATTGCCGACTGAATGTATTGTATAGGAAGTAAACAAGCCTTGACCTTTCAAAGTGGTTGTTTATTGCTGGAAGCGTTTTGTTTTTATATTATTAATTATCTCAATTATAAAATAAAATATTTACTTGGGTTAAAAATTTTCTTAAGCAAATCTTTTTTTGAATAGGTATAATAATAATTTTATCATGACAGAGACTTTTTTTGTAGTTTTTGAGCAATACCATTTTTAAAAGTTTGCTGTATTTATAAAAAAAAATACGATACATTAAGTAGCAACTTTTTGTTGCACTTTAATGATATATGTATGTATGTAGCCCAGACTACAGATATCATTACAAAATCGAATCACACAAGATCTATTTGATAAGAAATTAAAAATCATTCGAGACGAGCCGTGAAGAAACAAATACAAATAAGCATTTATTTCCATGTTATAAAAAAAATATTGAATTGAAAACAAATGGTTCGAAAAACGATTGCAAAAAGTGAGCACCGTTCTTTTTCACCACCTCTCGGTGAAATTCTTTCGTTTATAGTAAGTAAGAAAACAAAAATCTTATACTGAGAGTGTTAGTTGTTCAATATAGGGATCTAGTTCAATTTTTGGTTTGAAGGAAAATTACAACACCAAGCAAGTAAATCAATATGAGTATTTTGATATTTCTTGAAAAATACCACTAAAAACAAAAAAAAATATTTTTTTTAACAAACTATTTTCATAAATAACGTATGGTTTCTTAAGATTATAAATCATCATTGCTAGGCTTATCAATTCTGGAACCTATCAATATACATACAATTTTTAATTTATAGCAAAAAAAAATATAATGTTATTTCACTGGTGTGAATTACAGTAAAGGTTTTGATGTAGTATTTAATGATTTTTATAGGAAATATAATATAAAAATACACATTATAAAGAAATTGTATACAATAGCGTCTAATTAAAATCATAAATTAAATGTTAAAAGAACAGATAGCTTAGATTTATCATACCCTAGAATCGATTGATAGTACGCTTAAAGTTGAACAGGGTTAAGTAAACATAATCAAAGATAAAGAGTCAAATTTTAATTCATCCAATGTATAATATTGTATGATCAGAGTTTTCAATTGTAAAAGCTTTATATCAATAACATGAACACTCCCAGTTTATAAAACGAAATAAAAACATATCCGTCCCATAAGTTTATATTTCACAAACGGAAAACTTATACCTAAGCCTGTATCTCACCTGAAGTTATTTCAGTAAAACGTTATCTAGCCGAAGCAAAAGTCAGTTTGCTCTCACAATAAGCAAGAGCCCTCCCAGAGACTTGATAATTTCACCTGATAGCTTGCACCCCAAAGTTTTAGAGTTTATTCGACTAAGATTTTTTACTGAAGACTTTTATATTGATAGTAATATCATTATGCATAAATAAGTTTTATACGGTCTAAGTAGATATATTAATTGATATTGAATTCAAGTTTTATAAAGTAAATATCAATAAAATTAAAATCATTTCATTTTTGGTAATATTACGTACATATTTACAATATTTACATAGAAGAATTGATGCCAATCTAACACCAATGAAAGCTTTAAGAAATTTTCAGGGACAATTGCCTGCCTTTACATCAGCATTTATAATAATTTCATATGAAAATAATTTTTTTGGCAAATTTGTATAAATAGTCAATCAACTGAGTTATTTCAGACAAATAATTTACATTGAAGAATCACTTTGTACATGTAGTTAACTTATTTTTGTCAGGTTTGTTATTTACCAACTTCTGTCACAAAGGTGACGATATTCTAAAACTTTGTGGATATAGCTATTCTTTTTAAAAATAAATTATGTCCTGCTACTAAATATTTGCTCTTTTATTTTAGTTGTGTTTAATTCAGATTCTTTCATGGGCTTAAATACTTTGATGGTTTAATATTTGTTACATATTGAGGTTAAAAAGATAGTTTACTGCTTATCACAGTTAAAAAAATAAATCACTAGAAAGCCACGCCCAATTTTCGCTAAAATGATGCGGGTGAATAAAACATATTTCATTGTTATTTGGATAAATTTCAGCTTTAAAATAAAGTACGTGGCATTACGTTGTATAATACAACGCTGTTCAAAGCTTGTATGATAAACTCATTTAAATAAGCGCTTAATTAATATTGTTGTAGTAGCATTATTTTTTGTGAAAATGGACACACCGTGAGTTATTTTATGTTGAAATGATAAGGGGAGTCACAACATCTGGGTAAGTCGTAAGCGAAATTTACGGTAAAACAATAAAATAACAGCTGCTCGTAATACCACCTACCCTTTTCAATAATGGCATAGTTAAATCAAGAACCAGAAGCAGCTTTATTGATTATAAATTTGAGAATTGACCAACGTAACACCGACCATGTTATATTGTTATTGCCATATTGCAATTGAGGTTAAAGATTTATTTCAAATTATAATTTACAGTCGTAAATTATAAAATACGTATAATATGTCAACGGCTTCTTAAGGGCAAGCTTTATTTGAATTGTATTTATAAATCAGAAATTCACACTGAAAATACCATTACCAAAATACCAACATTTTTTACAGAAAATACGTATTTATACAATTGGCATTTTTAAAATGATGAATTTTAATTATTGTTAGCCAAAAACTTAACCTCTAACTCGGATATTTTTTTTAGTCCATCTAACTTGCAAATTTAATTACCTCTACATGTGTTGTTTTGACATAGAAATGCATTTACTTATGTTATATAAGTTGATGAATTTATTTATTTATTTATTTTTAAATTTAAATTAAAAAATTACAAATATACAATAATAATTTGATTAATATTTTTTTTATTTTAATATACACTAGCGAGTACCCGGCATGCGTTGCAATGCCACTCAAAGAAAGAACGTGTTTGTGTTTTAATTCTGTTTATTGAAGTGCTTTTGGATATTTTTTGTTTTTCTGTCTTGTGCGTATGTATACAAATAGATCTGAAGGTTTTCCAACGCCTGAGCAGACCACATACAACTGTACACGTTAAAAACATAGATTTTTAAAATTTAGTCCACACACTTGTAGCGAGTGTCCCTGTGCTTTGTTGGTGGTCATTGCAAATGCGAGTCGCATCGGAAACTGCAAACATTTAAATCGAACAAAAAAGAATGATAGGGCCAATTTTCAATGTTAAAACGTGTGGCGGCATGTCTGGCAGATCAAGTGAGTTTAAGAATTCAGTAGGATAATTGACAATTTCGTCATGATTCATTACAGTATCGATGGACTTATACTTTGTCTCTCCGCCTGGTATTTCGTTTTAAATCCTGAAGTTGATGGCATTAACATCATTATTTTTGGCTGCTAATATAACACGTTCACTGAGCCACTAATGATTTTTGTAATTCTATGCGAAATTTTTCGAAAAACTTTGTGAATCAATTCGCCTCACCTATAGTTCTTGTAATTTTACTAAGGTTGGCGAGTCCCTTGTTAATTTAAGAGAAAACAATATTCTTAGATCAAATGAGTTCATAACTGCATTTTCTGACTTATTTATTATCTATGACAGCATTAGTGCACACAGTAATACATTTTCTGAAATTAACATTGATAAGTTTACAGTAAATTGCATATTGTTACGTATTTTAAATGTATTAGGTAACAATCGATTGCTTATTTAAGTACTCCATCAGAATGATAAAAAACTAATTGCTTCCTAGGACACCGAGATTTGCGTTAATATATAGCGAGTCCCTTGTAAGCTTATGGCAGACCACTGCTGGCTGTGCTAATTCGGAAAACTTTGCGGGCTTCCACACAACATCTCACCAAAGTTTTATCACAATCGAATGAGCGGTATAGGAACAGGAACGGATACAGGACAAATAAACAAATTTACGTATTGGCAGTCCACCGTTGATTAGTATACACTCACGGGCGTCCGCACAACAACTCGCCAAAGTTTTATTGCAATCGGATGAACGGTATAGGAACGAATACGGTAAAAACCAACAAATTAACGTATTGGCAGCCCACCACTGACTTATATACATTTACGGACGTCCGTACAACAACTCACCAAAAATTTTATTGCAATTGAATGAACGGTATAGGAACGCATACCAGACAAGCAAACAAATTAACGCATTGGAAGCCCACCGTTGATTCATAAACCTATTCTGGCGTCCGCACAACAAATCACCAAAATTTCATTGTAATCGGATCAGCGGTATAGGAGTGCATAGGTAACAAACAAACAAACATTCATTTTTATATACATACTAGCGAGTACCCGGCATGCGTTGCAATGCCACTCAAAGAAATAACGTGCTTGTTTTTTAATTCTGATTATTAAAGTACTTTTGGATATCTTTTGTTTTTCCGTCTGATGCGTATACGAATAGATCTGAAGGTTTTCCAACGGGTGAGCAGGTCACATACAGCTGTCCATGTGAGAAACATAGATTTTATAAATTTAGTCCACACCCTTGTAGCGATTGTCCCTGTGCTTTGTTGATGGTCATTGCAAATGCGAGTCACACCGGAAACTGCAAACATTTAAATTCGAATGGCATATCTGTTGGAATTATTGAGATGCTTGGAAACAGTACATTATCTCCTTTAAATTTTCCTTTTAATTTGTTTAGCTTCAATGATATTGTGCATTATCTTTTTCACTGAATGTCTGGTACCGTTGCAAAGTGGTGGATTTATATTTCGGAGAAGAATGATAGGTACGCCAATTTTCAAAACGTGTAACGGCATGGCTGGCAAATCAAGTGAATTTAAGAATTCAGAAGAATTAATTGCGATATTTTTGGGAAAACTTTGTGAATCAATTCTCTTATTGTTTTTGTAATTTTACAGAAGTTTGTTGGCAATGTAATACATTGTGTGGATTCATCTATTTCCAATGTTCCATTCCCAATATCTAACAACTATTTTGCGAAACGTTCAGCGGATGTGTCATATTGTAGTTCTACACGCATGCTGGCCTTGAAAACCAATTTCTGCACGTGCCGCCATAAAACTGATGATTTGAGACATGCATTTAATTCATCAACAGCTGTTGAACGTGGCATAACTGGTAGGGTTTGTCGAAAATCACCAGACAATAAAATAAGTGCGCCACTAAAGACCACTATTCATTTCCTCTCAAATCTTTTAGTGCATAGTGTAGAGCTAACAATGCCTTTTTTTGCGCCATAGTACATTCGTCTCATATTATGAGTTAGCATGATTGAAGTACTTCACCTATTACGATTTTTTTTTTGATATTGCATGTTAGTGTCTCAGTGATTTGCATTAAAATGCAATTTCAGTGCTGAATGCGCTGTTCGACAACATCCAAAAATGTTCACACCAAAGGAACGCGAACTGACGCTAAACTATATGAAATACACACATTTGTTAAATTGATAAAAGTCACCAGAAAAGGCGATAATTATTAGAAAATGCGCCACAGAGAATCCTAAAAATAGCCAATCAACGGGTCCAAATTTGACTTTTCGTGACCTATGATTTGCCATGAAACTGATAGCCGTGGCACGCAGGTCGCTTTATTCGGCGAAATTTCTCATTGTAAAATGGCTGCACTCTGGGGTGGGGTGGAAGAAGCTCAGAGGGGCTTGCGCAAGCATTTTGTGAAATTTTGCTAAGGTCGGCCAGTTCCTTGTTAATCTAAGAGAAAACAATATTCTCAAATCAAATGAGTTCATAACTGCAATTTCTGACTTAAATATGACATCTATGACAGCATCAGTATACACAGTAGTACATTTTCGGCCATTTAAATTTATGAGTTTACAGTAAATTGCATATTGTTACATAATGTAAATGTATTAAGTAAAAATCGATTGCTTATTTAAGTAGTCCATCAGAGTGATAAAAACCCCACTTGTTCCCAGAATACCGAGAATTACTTTGATATAAAGCGAGTCCCTTGTAAACGCATTGGCAGCCTACCGCTGGCTGTGATAATTTAGAAAACTTTAAAGGCGTCTGCACAACAAATCATCAAAGTTTTATTGCAATCGAATGAACGGTATAGATACAGGAACGCATAAAGGAAAAACTACAAAATTACCGTATTGGCAGCCCATCGTTGTATGTTTTGATTCAAAAACCTTTGCTGGTGTCCGCAAAACAAATCACCAAAGCTTTATCCCAATCAGATGAACGGTATAGAAACGCATACGGAACAAACAAACAAATTAACTTATTGGAAGCCCACCGCTGACTGTATTTATTCAGATACCGTTGCGAGTGTTCGCACAACAACTCACCAAAGTTTTATTGCAATCGGATGAACGGTATAGGAATAGGAACCCATAAGAGACAAACTTACAAATTAACGTATTGGCAGCCCACCGATGATTTATATACATTTGCGGCCGTCTGCACAACAACTCACCAAAGTTTTATCGCAATCGGATGAACGGTATAGGAACGAATACGGTAAAAAACAAAAAAAAAACGTATTGGCAGCCCACCGCTGATTTATACACATTCACGGGCCTTTGTACAACAACTCACCGAAATTTTATCGCAATTGAATGAACGGTATAGGAACGCATACCAGACAAACAAACAAATTAACGCATTGGCAGCCCACCGCTGATTCATAAACCTATTCTGGCGTCCGCATAACAACTCCCCAAAAAAATTATCGCAATCGGATGAGCGGTATAGGAGCGCATAGGTAACAAACATACAAACATTCATTTTTATATATATAGATAAATATATGAGGAGCAAACATTCAAAAAGTGTTTTGTCACAATTTTTTAAAAATGGCGTTTTATATCAATTCTGATAGCCCATAATAAAATCTATGAATAGAAATCAAATTAGTGTTCAAAAAGGTTTTTTTTTCATATTAAAATGAAATCATAAAGTTGACATATTCATACAAACCATCACTTTTGCAACACTTAAATCATCATTTTCCAAGCTTTGTATTTGTGTGACAAAACACTTTTTGAATGTTTGCTCCTCATATATAGATACGAAAGTTTTCTTACAGAACAAATTTAGTTGCCACCATCTAACTAAGTGATAAAGTTTTTTATGTATTAAATATAAATATGTTTGAATTTAGATAAAGACCAGGTTTGTTTACTAGTAATATTTTTTCTTCGTTAGTGCTTATTGTTTTCAAACATCACTCAATGATTTTACTCAGCTGATGCGGCTCACAAATAAATTTAATACAAGTTTTTCTGGTATTTACATAACTATTTGTAACGTTACTTCTTGGTTGTTATTTTGAAAAGTCACTATATTTTGATCGTTAATTGGCATCTGATATTTAAAAAATATCGTGCGACCTGTAAAAAATGATTTTATGTTTAATGCTAGTATTAAATTGTGTTAAATGTAAATATACAGAATATACTAGTCATGATGCAGGCTCGCTATGCCGCTACCTATATATAGCACGTATTGTGTACAAGGCAAGATACAATATTATTCAAATTTCAAAATAAGCCACCAAAATAACACAGAGTGTTTGTATTTAGAATGAACTTGAGTTTTATTAGCGATGCAGATTAATAATAATGAATATTTTGTACGCCTAAAAGATAACAAAAATATAGATAGTAGACGAGAATGCAAATGTGTAAATTATTGAAATATGGATAAATATTTTGTTTCTAAGTGTTAATAACGTGTTTTGTAGTAAACTATTTTTTAAATATTTTGATGTCTATAATTTCAGCCGATTACCATAACCCAGTGCTCAAAGCCAAGTCAACGATAGAATTCTACTCTTCCGCTATCAATTGATCCGAGTTGAAATGGATATCGATTTTTCAATTATTTATATAGTAATTGGTTACTGTTAAAGTTTCACCTGACCGTCTCTTCTGATTCTCGAGGATGAGTAAAGGTATCGATTGACTTACAGTTTGTTTTCCAACAACTTTTTCACGTTTCTATTTTACATTATCTATAAAAACAAATTAGAATACTAATTAAAATAAACTCTTTTTTACATATTTTTTTTGTAACGTGTCTACCACGTATAAGAAACTTTTTAGTATCAAACGATAAATGTTATATTATTTGAAATGACTTCTATGAGTAGTTAACACGGTGAAATAGAAACGTTTTTTCATAAGAGTTTAATAATATGTTTGGCATTTTTTGCCTTAGCAGGGGACTTGTGTTCGAGAAAGTGTTCTTTCGGCAAATAGTTACGGCAGATAAACAAATCCTGCAAACGAATGATGACACGGCTTTGTTCAACGCAAACTAATTGTTTTGTTTTCATTAAATGAAAGCCATGAGACGAATTTCGTCGTCCTTTCTTTGGGTCACATTAACATCCTCAAACAGTGGAGAATATATTGTTTTCACTTTATTTAAATCAATACGTTTGTTACCTTGTATATTTCGATTTTGAATTACTTCAAAATTAAAAAAGATTTTGAGTATTTGACTTTATAATCAAATACTCAAAGTAAGCTGTTATATTTCAATATTCAAGCCTTCAATGACAAAAAATAGCCCCTCAACATATTAACAAATATTCAATATTTGTCATGTTTTTACAATGAACATTTTTGTAATATGAGCGTCCTTCACCAATAGATTTGAAACTACACAAATAAGTACACCTTACCTTACAATTCAATCTGTCTATTCCCGAATGATTGAGTAAATATTTATCATAAAACTCTTTATGCTGAAAAAGTCTGAGTTCGACACATTACACTTTTATAGAAAACATTTTTATGTTTGACAGAAATATCATAACGATGAATAATTGATATTCTACAAGTATTGAAAATAATATGATTTTCAAATGAGAATTTCAATTAATATTTGAAGGATGTTCTATTATTTCTATTTTTAAAGCCTATACAGTTTCTTTGAACCTTTTTTAAAAGAAATATTCCAACCTTCGATAAACCTTCTATCAGCAAATAAAAAAAGAAGAATTTGCTATTATTATGTTCATCAATCCAATAATGTCTTCAACAATAGCATCAGTAATACGTGTAACCAAGATAAGTTCGGGTATTTTTATAGTATGTAACTAAAAATATTGAGTACAATTGGGAAAAAATTAACAATTTCTAAAATATTTTTTTTCCATTTGGGTTTTTTAATCCATCTATTTGCAGCAGCAGGCTCCACGAGGCTTCATTGACGTATCGTCGCGTCTTCAACTCTTTCTTTAAATAACTTTACCACGCACCTCACCCCGTCAAAGGGTTTTATTGCTTATTTTAGAAGCTGAAAATGTTTCTGTTACGTCATTGTCACCCTGCCCAAGAACGTCCCCGGTGGCTTAAAGACAGACTAATGCGCCCCCTTCACCCCATTCGCTCGACTATTATTATATACCGCCAGCCTCAGGGCACAGGACATGGATTATTGGCAAATCTAAGAGGTAATAAATAGTCTTCAGATAGACTCGGATTTATTAGATGCTGTTTGTATGTTTTTGTTCTGTTTATTCCCAAAGTTTTTCATTTATACTATCAATTTAATTATACTATTTCATATATAAAACGACGATGGCAGCGTAAGATGCCATATTTATTCAGTTGAAAATAAGGTATAATGACACTTAATAGATTATTTGTCAATCGAAAAACAGAAACCCTTTTCTGTTCATCTCGCAAAAACTCTCAACGATAAGAACTGATATCATTTACAAAATTCGTGCTTGACTATTACGGATGAATGTTAATATCTTCAGACCTGTTAAGCTTTATATTCCTTTTTATAATATAATATGTTAACTAGATATTAGGCATCATTTTTATGTTTTAGATGATAACCAATCAATAATTTTGTGGAAACCACGAAGTACATAATTTTTTTTTTTTCAAAAATAATATGTTTTCAACAACGAGATAAGTGTTTCATCTGTACGTGAAATGACGTCGTCATTCATTAATAGTATTGGCAGCTTTATGCACTAAGAAATATACATGTACAAAAAGGTTTCAAATGGGGTATTCATTATATTTTAGTGCTGTTGAGATTTATCAAACTTCTAATAATTTTGCTTGATTAGCTACAACTTACCTTACTTACATCCTTGGAACTTCATTTTTTATATTTTAATCGTTTAATAATTCACTTAACTCCTGTTACAAACCTAAAAGTGTTTCAATATTGCCTTCTTTGTATTCGAAATATAAAACTGCTAAAAAGAGTTGAAGATGAAATTGAAACCTCAACTTTTACACCGCCTGCATGCAGCTCGGTATTTTGAACTGCTTCTTTTTAATTTAGCTGGTTCAGAAGACATAATCTGTCTTCAACCTTCCTTACCAACCTGCAATTGAGTTGTCTGTATTTTGACTAGCTTATTTTTACTAATTATTTATTTTATCATCACTATTTTCAATTTGAATTTGACGAAGTTTCTGTAAATTCATTTTAAATATAAAATATAACTTATATATATACTTTTTTACTCCACGCATTCTGTTACTATTAGCAACACGTTATTATCTTCTTTGAGAAGCATCTTGTTGAGCAATAAGATTATTTTACATTATAAAAAAAGTGTCACAGCTAGTGGAACAAAACATATTTTAATATAACTTTATATAAATGTTTAATATATTTTGTTGTAAATTTATAACTTTACTATTTATCGCAACCGTAATGTGAATGTTTGCTATTCATTAATTACTTGTGGTATTTGACAGTAATTTTATAACAAACAGCGAGTCATTAAATCTTTAAAGGCAATAAAAGATCTACATATATTCAACAAAGAAAAATCATTTTTTAGAAAATGTCAATTTACATTCTATTAAAATTATTTATAAAGTTGTGTCTTCATTATATTAACATTTTAATAAAAAGCAAAATATCAACAGCATAGTTATGTAATATTGTAAAAAAGTTATTTTTTACTTATCGTTTCACGATACGTTTAGCGAAAATAGCAGAGATGATTATTAAATAGCGAGGCACTTTGATCGCAATTTTTCGTTGAAAAGTATCAGGTGTCGGCGTTTTGTCGACAGATTATTGCAGGTAAATTTTGAAGGGCCGTTTAATGACGGTTGTAAAATTTTGTCATTAAAAAACAGATGCCATCTTAATTCACTTAACACACAAATAAATTATAATTACTCTTCTTCTTTTCGACAAAGCGACTGAAAGCGACGGCGTAATTGAATTAGTCAATTATGAATCAAGTCTTTAGGATAATTCATCGAAGCAAATGTTTTTTTTTCTCTGAATATTGTCTTTACCATTAATATACAATAAAAAAAGTCCTATTTAACTGTATTCACCTTTTTTGTACACGGTAGATACGTAAAAAAACAAAAAATCAAAGAAAAATTGAAGCCTAGATCATTGGAACGTTGTTTTATAGAAAGTCGTGTACAAAAAGGTAATTATGAAAGTCCAATAAGTAAATTACACCAAATATTTTATGTACCTATGTAAATAGTATGTATTTTAATTAAGAAAAAAAATACTATTCATACCTATTTGGTTATATGCGGGGACTTTTGTGAGGGAATGCACATGAATCGCTTTCATCGCTAGACATTTTTAAAACGTTCAGCTTTATTAGATCATAAAACAAAAGAATCGATTGAAGCCTTTTGTTTGTTATTAGTGCCTTGTTATTAGTAAATCTGTTACCTATATTCGTTTTTTTGTTTCTAGAAATCGTGTTAGAATAAATAATGCCTTTAAAAATATAGTATTCGTCATTTTTAATGGACCATTTTCTTTGAAAATAGTGTAAAAAAGGGTTGAAGGCACGTCAATTTTTTGTGGCAATCAAAAGCATTACATTCAATATTATAGAGTCTGTTATATTATTATGCAGTTCATTGATAGTAATAAGGTCAGTATGATAAAAAAATAAATATTTTTTTATTTGACTCCACTGATAGCTGCTATCGTTCACAAATAGATTTGTATTGTAGATGGTGACTGGAGCAGTACTTTGTTAAAAGCGACGAAATGGTGCCTTAGTAAGATGAATTTGTAAAATAATACAGTAAATTCGTTTTTATTCGTATATCAATAGGAATGTGACATAAGACAAGCGCCATGTTTAAACAATTTTTGCTTTCGCTATACTGCATTTTTTCTTATTTCTATTCCGGTGTATTTAATTTTATCTTCATAAACAGTAAAACTCAATATGCATGGAAGTGTTTTGTAGCGGTAGTGCTTTTCATAATAAATAAATATCATAAAGTGAAGAGTTTCGAAAAAAGTAGACAGAATCTCTTATCACTTGGGCGAAAATTTTTGTGACACAAATTTTACACATAGAAGCGTATAAAATCACAAGTACACAAAGTTACCTCGTAAAAGTGTTCGTATAAAGTAAGTTATGGCTTGGAAGATACTTTTTATAACACATCTTGAGGTATTTATAACTAGAAAACGCTTTTTTATAGTGAATAAATTATACTTTGGCTAGAAAATGTGCCATTTTCTATTGCCTATGAATTATGCTTAAGTTATTATTGGAACAGGATCTGCAGTTTTATTTTTTTTTCATGTCAATATAATGAGAACATATACATTATCATCGGCATTGTTCCCTTGCCCTACCGTATATTCGCTTCATCCTACGTGCAGTAAAAATCGTAAATCCCACAATTCTTTTTTGTCAATAGTGATTTTAGAATAATGTTCAATTTTGTGTTATAGTTATTATAGTTTGATGATACTTTGCAAAGAGACAAAGCACGGGTAACAATTCGTAATACGACAAGTAGAATAACGAAGTTATCAATTTTGATTTTATATTAAAAATGAATCCCAAGAAAGTTACCGTCGAATCTATCGTAAGAGTATATTACTTTTTAGTATGGTACGTAAACGTCATTTGCAATACATTTATATTGTTTTTACTTTAAATTTAGAAAAAAAGTTTACTTAAATTATATTATGTCGAAAAACTGTGGAGGCATTTTTTATATATTGGCTCCAAAACATCTGCATAAAGGAAAAACACCTTTGGTTGGTCATTAATAATTTTAACCATGTTTAAATAGTTTCACAGTAAGCACAACCAGTCGTGATCGTAAAATGAAATTTTGGAAAAATTACTATGAATTGTGTGTTATTTTTTTATAAATATTTATTTGATATTAAGCACGCTCGAATGTCTCGTGTGAAATGGGATTTTCTTTCTACTAATGTATCCTAAACTCTCCAATTTATGTGCAAATGTGTTCTTCCACAGAAAAAAACTGTAGCGAAACAAATTTCATCAAAAAAATAAAATGTTTGATAAAACTTAGTGCTTGCATGGCGCCAAGATGTGATTCGACATAGCACAGCGAACGAGAGAGTCAGTTTATATAGTCAAAACGCTGGCAATCTATATCTAAACAGAAATGGTATCAGAAACAGGGGCTGTGTGTTAAGCAGAACGTTCAAATTGAGACAGTTACTTGGAGAATGAATCGAACATTTATATTTTACAAAAATGAATGAAAATTAGTATTCTTTTCAGATATTTCTGATCCCAACATGTAGCATTTCAACATAAGCTGTTTTTTATGTTTCAGACGCTCAACCTCCCTTATTATATAGTCGCTATGGACAATAGGACGCGACTAGGAATCGACAACTAGATCGCTTTATCCCTTTTATAGGTAACAACACACACATCCATGCATTTGGAGACGACTAAAGAATTGAGCTTAAAAAACAAGTAACAAAAGTGTTCTGATAGGGATTCTTATCCATGGATATCACAAGCAATTGCTTGTAGTTAAATAGGGTCTTATATCAGCTGCGGAGAATTGGATACACTCTTTATTATTTTTTCAAAGGTAAACGTTTCTTCAAAGCAAACTGAAGTCAAATAATTACAGATTAAAAAATAATTATGTAAAGTACTATAATAAATATACATTTTTAACTTTGTTTATTGGCCGATTGTGTAACAAATTATATATTTTTATATATATTATATATAATATATATTTATATATATTTTATATATGTATTTTTTTATATTTAATACATTACTCAATATGGTTCTCAAATTTGCATAATTCTAACCGTTAAATATTCAATTCACACAACTCATTGGATATACAATTGAAAACTTTACTGGTTGAACGAGAGATTTGATGAACTAGGTAAAAAAACAAAACGGAAAAAAGTTGCTGAGTGACGTCAGTAACAACATAGTTATTTTTTATCTCAACAGCTTTATAGCAGTAGATGAGTATACAATTATTTTGATAGAAAGTGTATTATGGAAACAAGACTTAATGTAAGATCAGTTTTATATTAATTTAAGATTTTGACTGAAGGTGCTTGGTGGAATTCAAATATTAAATTCGAATTGTTCAAATTTAGTTTATATTAAATAATAACTTACTGTGTGTTCTATCGCATAATGATTACTTGGGGGATTGATTCCTCGTAAACTAATTTACGTCAGTATATTAAGTTTTTTTATGCTAATGAAACTGAAATACCACAGTACTCGAGTCCACATCTGTCATTCAGAACGTTTTGATGTTAAAAATATTAGTATTTCAATCAAATACGAAATAAAAATGTCATTTGTATTGATCAAACAATTTATTCAAGTTTTTCAAATATTATTTATTACGGTCCTTGGCACTTGATCATTGAGATGGCTTTGATGTACGTAGCAAAGTTCGCGGTTTCTACCAAATTGCGAGAAGGGGTGGTTTCTCAGCCAGGATTCATTTCAGGGATTATAAAACGGAAGTGAAAAGTTTCTTCTCAAAATTAATAAATTATTTTGAAATTTTCCAAACATGTTAGACGTAAGACGATAATATTTTGTTTTAAGATTTTTTCTTCACACTTTTCTCGAAAATGTTTCTCATTTATATATTTAAATGATCATTTAAACTCTTTTAAATGTAAAAAAAGAACTTCTTTCATTAAAATTTTATTGGCATGTGCATTCAAACTATATTTTATTTTGCGGAGTGATCTGTTTGAGTATTATTTATTACATAATCAATATATTATTGTTTTGACATTTAAACGGATGTAAATGCTCGAGGATAGCAATAATATTGGAAATGAAGGATTGATAATATTATTGTAAATATGAAATGAAAAATACAACGCCTTCCTCTTCTTCACTATTTACTAATTTTTAAAACGTGGTCTTCCAGGCAGCTTAATTTCTTTTGACGATTTTCTAATTTTCATGGTCACACATATCTTCCTCGAAAGCGTCAAATAGCTTTATCACAATCGTTTATGTTTTGTTAAAATAAAAACTTTTGAAGAATTTGATGACAAGTTTCGTAGCTCTGAATCAGTCTCCATAACCTAGTGGATTTCGTTGTGTCTCTGAATCTGATTATATAAATAAAAAATACTGGTTCAAAGTTCATTCTTTGGAATGAACCCGGTAATTTTCAATTGATTGGAGTAAAAACAAGTATATTCGGTTGAAAAATCAAAATTTACTACATACGTAATCATTTTATTGATTAGCGAAGATTTTACCACTTACCTTTACTTCCCTTACCAGTCGATAAGGTGCTGAAACGAAAGTTTTATCACTGTTCCAAGTCGGTTTCCAATAGAAGCTATGCTAATTTTTTTTTTGCATTATTTCCATTTCACTTTCAGAATATATTTTAATATGAATCCCACAAACACAGGACCTCTGTCTGCTTCCCTATATTATTGTAAGTATAAAATGTTTGGTTATGTAAAAATATCTCCAGCAGAGCAAATGTGATTGCTTTGGTTTCTCTCCAAACAAGATAAATAGTGTGTAAAAACATGACTTACGATTATGGTAGCAGTTCGGTTTGCCAGTCCACTCCACTCTACACGGGATGTCTATACTATAAACTTCAAATTTATTTATTGACAACATAATAATCATGAATATTTCATCAGTATATTTCAATAAACATGTTGCGAATTTTCTTATACATATGAAGACACATGTGCTTAGTCAGATTCAAATAATTCTACGTGAAATTTTTAACGTTGAAAATTTTAATGCAGTTGTTAACATTAAATGACTTAAGCATGTCATAAAATTATTATAATTGTATCATTAAAAATAAACTGACATTAGTGTAATAAAAAAATAATATTTGTAAACCACAAAAGTAAATGAAAAACAGCTGGTTGTCATGGAAGAAAATATGTGTAGAATATTGAGTTTATTCTACAAATAATGGGTATCCAAGGCTGGAAACAAGTTGTTTTTTTAAAAAAAAAATGCAAAGAAGTGATCAAGATCTGCCATGTGTTGAAGAGTCAACCAAAATTCATGTTTCGAATTTCTACATTGTTTGCAGATTAATTGTTTTTCTTTTTGAGTTCATAGCTTGACAGTCGTGTGATATATCTGGAACTTGAGCATCTTCCTTCAAAAATTTATATTTTCAGTAGCATGCATCTTCTTTATATCTTCTACAGCTGTTTAACCTCTATAGACATATGCACTTTGTGCGTCTAAGAAAAAAGATTTCTCGGGTAAACTCGATTACTGCGCTTGATTTGTAGATTATGTTCGATTAATATTTTTTTTATTAATTAATATTGTTGATTTCTAAGAAATAAAACTGAATGAAAAAATCTAATGAGCTGAACATTTAAATACTTTTAGTATTGTCATGCTTGTTGGATATTAACCAACAGGGTGACATGGTGTGTATTTTTAGGCAACCAAGTTGCGTTAACATTAACAATTTATAACTATTTCGGCACGACTAGAAAAAGTGTCTTTTCAACATCCGTCATTCTTTACACTAATACATTTTTGTTTTTCTTTCTTTCATATAAGCCAATATTTAATATTTTTTTTTACATAAAATTACTTATATATACAGACAAAAAATGTTATCATTGGAAGGGAATTAATAATGATATTATTATAATTTATGAATTTTCTTAAAAAAATACGGTATCGAGTCCAAAAATTCTTAAAAAAAGCTCCATCTGGGGAAATTTGTTTACAAATATTCTTGAGGATTATTTTTTATTTCGCTGCAAAATATTGAGTACAATTTTCCAATACACTCTGTTTCCACTTAATTCAATAAAATGTGACCTACATAATGAAACTGACTACTTCGTTAAGATAAACGTTGTCTTAAAATATACGACAAAAACATTCATTTTCGTTAGTGAGTAATAATTTACCTTAGATGTAATTATTTATGTTGTTTATTTAACATTTCGGAATTTACCTCAGTTGATTATGAGAATAGTAATGACTTTAATTAAAAATTTCTTTCACAAAACACTATTTATTGACAATTCTCAAAACATAATAATAAAAATACATTTTAAGCAGGAAACGTGACTCATCACGAAGAAATTTATTTCACATTGTATATTTACATACAAACAAATATAACTTTTTTTTTTTTTTGTATTTTCATTCTAATTGTACTGCTACGATTTGTGAAAAACCTTTTCTTTAGGCTTAATAGAAATAACTATTCCCAGATTTTGTCCTTGTCATCTTATGTAAATATACAATCAAATTCTATGTAATAAATAAAACTTACAACAATAAGTCTGAAGATGCTTCTCAAGAGTCTGAGAGTCTGAAGAGTGCCAGAACACGTGTCGCAAATAGTAACGCAACGATTGTAAAAAAAATATTTTAACATTAACGTCGTTGATCTTGTACAATCTACAGGATGGTGGCTTTTCTTTGATTCGTCTACATTATTTGTGTCTTTGTTCGTCTAGTTTCGTATATACTGTGATTTTATCGTTTATCTTTACAATTGACAAGTTTATTACTGGGTTATAGAAGATAGCGTTATATTTACAAAGAGTAATGTCAAATTTACACGTAATTTCTATGTCATAACGTATTTTTAGAACAGTCATGTCTCAAACATAAATACACGTGAGTACACATTGCTTATATATTTAGGTAAAAGATTGACAATGCGTAACAATCAAAGCATAATATCAGTTTCTGTATGCAATACTGCTGAAATATTTACCACTGTTTTGTCACGAAGATTATTTGACAAAAATTGTAATAAACTTACATATTGAGATATTTTTAAGCTAAGATAAATAAAACAAATATATAAATCGGTAAGTTATTTTATGTTGTTTTTTTTTGGTTTTTCAAGATTTTTTGGTTCATCTTGAAAATTCAAATGTAAGTGGTAAAGTAAAAGTGCCAGCTGCAAAAATATTTATTGGCTTATTTAGTTTACCTGCTTAGAAGGTAAGAAGAAATATACTAATATTGAATCAAAATTCCGTCATATGACTCAGGATGCTGACCACATCATAATGACGGAATATTATAAGAAAAACAAATTGAAAGAATTGCTTCAAACGATACAGTCATCGACCAGCTCAGCTATGTCAAAGAATCGGTTTAGTCAAAAGTGATGTAAGTATACAAAATCCACCTCCAATAAAAATCGGATAGATCTCAAAAGGAAAAAATATGTTTACTCATTAAGTACAAGCGTGAAAACTGTACCTGAGATTTTTTCCATGAGATACTCTCAATTTAATTAGGCAGTAGAAAACATCCTATAAGATTTTTTCAAATGATGATGGTAAAGGATATAACACCGAGTTCACTCGGTGACGTAATAGATGATATATATAACAAAAAGAGATTCTCAAGACAAGTTGTTTATTAATAGAGTTTAAGATTGAAAACATCAGTCACTTGTTTGGATCATATTATTGCAGGATTAATTACTAAATAATTGAATTAATTTTTAGTTTAAGCAATTTTTTATAATGTAGAAAAATTATAAAAATTCACTAGAATCACCCTACAGGAAGATCGATAAGCCACGTGAACACTTAATAATGTACTTTAATATTTACCTTTTTATAATGAAGTCTAGAGCAAATGCTAATTCATTCATTAGTTTATGTTTTCTGTAAAAGAGATAGTAATTTTATTCAATGCTCAACTTTTAAATAACGGCGCCCGATAATAAAGATTAAGCCAACCGATATATTTTTTATTGCCTTTTCAATTTATGACTTTCGTAGAAAGTATACGAAGCATTAAGAAATAATTGATCATACCACTTGTCATAAAGATTTAGAGGCAGTAATATGGATATTCAATCTTTGATAGATATGATATTATATCATGTTATCGCTCACATAATAATCTTCAGACGTATTTTGATACAGGGATGAAGGACAAAACCATCTCATATTCAGATTCTGTAATGCGTGGACTGACTTCAAAGGGATTACTCCACAAAGAGAATATTATTAATATCCGTCTAATGGCCATCAGGAGTTTCGTGATTTGTTAAGCAAACGAAATCTTTGTTACCGAACAAATTTGAAATATTATTACAGTGGCATTAAATAGTACTATTATTCTGTTTATAGAAATAATGTGTTTTTTCATATTAAAGTTGCTTATCTACAACAAAATTTGTTTCATTGATCAAAATATTGAGATATTTAATAAACCATAAAGTTGAATATTTAAAATTTACGGCATTGCAATATTTTTCTTTGCAAATACATAAGTATGTCAAAATATTATCTTTGTCTGTATAGATTTTTATGCCATATACCTAAATGAATTTTTTAATTGTATCACTGCCAGGAATCGAATAAAGATAAAGAAATGGTAGCCGTAGAAGCTAAGATATTACAATGGCTTCAATTCGCGGTAAGAGCTGCAACGCGATAAAATGGCTTAGTTGAGTTCCAATCGATGGTTTTCTGAAAGAGACAAAGTCTTCGTATTTTTTTTTGTTTTATAATAAAAAAAATAATTGGGAAGTGGGCTAAGATCAGTGATGTAAAGTTTTTCAATACTGACCCAACGTCTTATGACGAAACGTCAATCCTTAACCAAACAAAATGTTTGTAATTCAATTATTTTTAGGCCGCAAGTCGCAAAAGAAAAGCACTCGTTAGGGGCCACTAAAGGAAAAATTTAATTGATTATATGTAAAAGGAATAGCTCTCATGTTGTATATAAAATTTCATAGCAGATGTTGGGTATAATAATATACCCTCGTAATAATGTGATGAGAGTGTTTGGGTTGTTGTTGAAAAGTGTGGGATTGTGAAATCTATCAACAGCCAGCCAGCAAGTGAAAAATCATTCACGAATTTATTCGTTTGCCAAAATATTCTCTCTGCTTTACTGTGTTCAAAACAGAGAAGGAAAAACTGGCACAAAGTAACGAGACGGAGAAAAACACGGGCGTAGATATAAGTGAAAATCAAACGCTACGAAAATATAGTTTTATCAGATAGAGTTAAAAATATTAATATTAACCAGGTCAACGATTTGTCAACACTACCAACAGCACTGAATATGCAGATAACTTATTTTCATATTTTTGTGACATACCTGAAATTTCACTAGTAATTATAAAGATATCATTCAAATTACTACTACTAAAAAATATTTCTTTAAAAAAATCAAAAGACACAAAACGTAGACTATAATTTAGAATTTCGACTGAAGGTGCTTGTTGAAAATTTTATGTTAAATTTGAACTATTTTTATTCTGTACACATCCATAATTTATTTTGTCGATAGTGACCCGGGTTTCACCTTTCGTCAGTTCGAGTGCATTCGCGCACTGGATAAAACCAGAAGATGCTTAAAGGCGAAACCAGGGTCAATATCGACAAAAAAAAATATGAAAGTGTACAGAATAAAAATAATTTAAAATTTAACGTAGAATGATCATAAATGAACTCACACAAATGATTGTGCAGTTTGATAAGCTGAAAACTAGCGGTGGAAAATAAATTTATATTTTAAAAAAAAATTGAAATAACTTTTCTTTTGTCGTATAAGTTATTTGTGCTAACCTTTACACGTTGCTTAGTTTGAGTCTATTTGACTTTCCCCAATATCTGTTTTATAGCGGACTATATATCCGGTTATTTACAAATTAAACGTCCACCACTACGGAAAAATTACCACTATTCGTATGAAATGTATTCACTACATACACATACGTATTTATTCGAAAAAATATTAACATTTGCATTACAATTACATTTTTAATGCAAATGCAAAAGGATTATTAACATTGAAAATCATTCTCACGAGTTTAAAATATTTCGGAAGCCAACATTTTCGGATGCTGTAATCCATAAAAATTCAATGCACCCATTTTCTTATAAACTAGCCGCTTTTCATTCAGAAATACATAGACTTGTGAGTGTTCCTTTAAACGAAATAAACTTTAATATCGAATTGAAAATCATCAAACAAATCGCCATAAACAATGGATACGATATGTCTCTTATAGACAATTTTTTATCAAAAAAACAAACTAAACTTGCAGAAAAAATGTTATTTAAAGGTATAGTGTCAAAAAACATAGAACATAGATCACAGATACTAGATATTGGCGTAGAATCATTAATTTAGGAAATACAAGTCTTAAAATTAAAAAACAGCTAGCTGATAGTGTTAACCCAGCTTTTTACTGTAAAAACTCCTTAGGAAAATTATTAGTTAACAATAAAGATTAAATACATTACTTTAATAAATCCGGGATTTATAGATTGCAAAGCTCTTGTTGTACAAAATTTTATATCGGCAACACAGAAAGAACACTGAACACCAGAGTATTAGAACCTATGGCAGCCTTTGAAAAAAGACACGTCTACTTTTGCCAATCACTTAATTTCGGAAGGTCACGTGTTCAATCAGGAACAAGTACAGTCCCTTTTTTCAGGAAATTTTGGAAATAAATAGAGCACAATTGCATAGCCTTCCGATTTTAAATGAATATTAAGCCTATCGGGATCTCCACTTCTATACCCTAAATAAATATAATCATAAAGCCTTTGCCGACAAACAAATAAATATAATTCTTGAAACTACTTTCTACTCAAATCTGTGAACATTCCAATGAGCTTATCCTTTTCACCAGCAATGGCTTTAAGCTCAATGGTGCATTTGTTTCTTATATAAGCACGAAACTTTCATTTACTAAGCGTCAGTTCAAGTTCATCCGTGCACTTGCACGCCTGAAGATGCCGAAAGGCGAAACTCAGGTAGTTAGTGACAAAATCTGAGAGAATGTACATAGTTTGAACGATTCAAATTAAATATTGAAATTCCACCGAGCACTTTCAGTCGAAATCTTAAATTAAAAAAAAAATCATAATAATTTGCTTGTCGCCACTGGAGTGGAAACTTGCAAGACAAGATAAAAAGATGACATGGCATTTGTAAGAGAAAAAGAGAAGAAAAATTCAACTCAAGCCCTCCCTAGACTCGTGAACATCACTTATTACAAATATTTGAGGCCGATATATCATTATTTACAACCACTCGTATCCGCACATTTTTCGTTTAGGAAATGATATTTTAACATAATAACGTTGTATGTGCACGGCGTAAGGCCAGTGACGGAAAATGGTAGGAAATATTAACCATCTGATAAAGACCTAGATAGTCTTTAAAACTATTTTATATTGAGTATTTACTATACAATCAGTGTTTTACATTAATAAATAAATACTATTTTAGTTTAAAAATTAAAAAAGATTTTTCACATCGATTACATATACTTGGTAAAATTCTTCTTGATTGAGGTTAAATTAAGCTAACAATTTAGTTTCACAGTAAATATTTAAAATTGGTATCTGTCTATCACGCAATCTTCAAAATTATCTGACGTTTCGTATTTTTCAAAAGAATTAATAATAATAAAAATAAATTTACGTTTAATTCACAAAAAGTGACAAAATTCGTTTCGTTATGAATTTTAATGACGTCTAAATATTTTTTATTTGTATTTAATTTAATTTGTGTAGCAGGCAAATAAAAGATACACGTAGCTCATTATTTTTTGTCAATTGAGCGCCCTAGTTTCAAAACCTACCTTACTCCAAAAACATACATTTTTGCAAAGTGCAAAAAAATGCTGTGGGCTTTTTGGATTTGAGTAGGTTTTGAGACTAAACACGTTTTTTAAAATGTGTTTTCTCTGTATTTAGAGAGGTTTTAAAATTGAAAATGTATTCATTGTCTAGATATTTAAATAAAGAACAAGTTGGCATAAAAATTAAAAAAAAAATAAAAAAATAGTTTTGAAATTGAGATCCTCAATTATGCAGAGCTTTATGCCATTTTATTTTAACGTTTAATATTTTTACATTAAAATGGAATAATTGCTATTTTTGTGTACCTACAATTGATTGATGAAACACCAACCAAAACAAGTGGTTTTAAGAAATACCTTATCACTATTAATTTTGTTTAATGATATTGCTCTAGGTACTGTACTAAAACATTATAACAATCTGCGCCACTGCATCGATAAACGTTCGCACGTCTATTTTTCAAAAAGTGAGGAATCGAAAGAATCTCTTTTTCTGCGCCCCTGGCTGAGAAGAAGGACCCCCTTTTATGGGGAGAGTTTGAGAATAATTTATTGTTTAATATATCTGAACAGGAAGTTGACCATCGAAGGGTGTTCGTAAATATTCGTAAATGGTGCAAGTTGTAGGTAACGAACAAACAGTCTTGACAAATTTCATCTCCTCTCCATATTTGTCTGCATGTAAACAATATTGTTCCAGAAGGAAAAAGACAAAAAATAAAAAATAAATGAAAAGGTAAATTTTATTTTGTTAAAAATTCTTGTAATTTAATAAACTGAGGTTTTATAAACAAAAATCTTGATTTTTTTGAATATATGTTACGCATTACTATTTTCAGAATGGGTCAGATTAAATTTTAATATATGATCAATATAAAAAGTCTAAATGTTATTCTAATAAAAAAAAAATCTTGACAGATGACACTGCCACCTGGTTATTTCTAATTTAATATACGAGCGCTCTGGAAACAAAGGCGGCCGTTTTCATAATTCCTAGCTGTTGTCGAATCAATACAAACGCTAAAAGGTAAAACTTTTGAAAAAAGTAACGTTATATATAATATATACTCATTTGTTTTGTATAAATGTTTTATTGTAATTTACATAGCTTTGTGAACTGGTTTTTAAATATAATATATCCAATATTTGTTTCAATACTTTTTAAATGTTAGATGGAGATGAAAAAATATTTTTTTTTACCAGTTATAATCAAATATCAAAACAAGTAACGTAACTTTTGTATAATTAATTCGATGAATACATTACGGTTTTTTTTTTAAATATAAGTGTTTTTCAAAATATTTCAGACGCAGTCGAACCAACTACATTCAGAGTTAACCTAGTCTTCGTTGCCCTTCAGAGATTGAGCTTAAGGCCGAATTGTGGAAAAAAAGACATACATATTGAGTGACTAGTTGTTTTATAAGAGCTGGTTGTTAATCAGTCACGCTTATTGGACAAGCTTTAATTCTCTCTGCTTTCCACTTTAAAAATAATAAGAAGGAGATTGGCAAAGCTTTTTTATTATTTTAAATAATTAGTATACTGACTCATATGTATATAATATTATCTAATTGAACTCGTCACATTCTTTTTAATAATTAAGTTATTATAGGCAAAAAACATGTCCCTTAATTATTGCCGTGATACCGAAAAATGGCGTTTTGTCCATTTGGACTTTCCTTTATTACAAAAAAGGTTTTCTTTTCAAACAATTCGATGTTGAAAAAATAAAAGTCGGCACCGTTTTTGATTTATTTGTTTTTCTCATTATTATTGAACGGTCGCGGTTTTTACATTTTTTGTTCTCCTTTTTTGCGAATATTAATACCAGGATTGAATATTCTTTTTGTTTGGCGTTGACAAAGCGGAGGAGGGTGGGGCAAACTTCGGCGTTCACGGGTCCGCGTACACTCGGGGTGATAATTTAGGATGTTGTTTTGCTTCGCGGCAAAATATGGAAGGAATTTATTTTATTATGTATATATGTTATTATTTGAAGGGGAAATAAATTTATGAAAATTTCATCGGCTGAATTATTGCGATGGCTGAAGTCATGCGATAGAAAATATATCTAGGGTCGCGGAATCGACTTTTGTAAAGAAAAACAATTTTGTTTTTCTTGATATCAAGCGTTAATAATTGAGTCAGGGATGAGGGGAAAAAATATTTTTTTTTATAAAATACGGCGTTTTAATTTTATTTGCCCCAATGTATGTCTTTTAAATAAATAAAAATACTTTGGCTTCTTCAGTATAAGTATATTAGTTTATTAAGCTCATAATTCCGAGTGAATTTTAATTTAAAGCTATCAAATGTATTTTTTTCTGCAATATGATGATCACTTTTGTATAATAATATAATTCAACAAAAGTGTTTTTCATTATTCAACAAAAAAAATCAAATTTATTGCACGTAAATTAATAAAATCAAAAGTATTTAGTTTTACGGTAAAGCGTATTTATTTTGCTTCCAACTGCAAACAATTCAGATTAAAATCGATACTACATTTTTAACAAGGTCTTTCTTTCATCTCTGTTTTTATTGATGTTATTGTTTGTTTGTTTACAATATTCGTTTTTTGTTCTCAATCAAGCTTTTCTATGCAGTGAATTTTGGATGAATGGTATGTCAATGATAACAAGCAGGCTTTTCAATTTTCTTTAAAAACTGGACAAACATTTTGATCGTTAGTCGACTATCTTGAAGTCCAGAAACCTAACAACGCCAATAAAAATATTGGTACAACAATTCTTCTCTTTATTTATTAACGTAGTTTTTGATTTTTCAAACAGATAAAATACTATTTATTTTGTTTTAGCTTTAGCAAAACATCGCTTTTTCTAGTCTAAGATGACGTTATAGATAATTTAAGTCAATCGCCAACTGGAAAATTGCTGTCAAGATATCTAAAAAACAAACATTTTCTTTCCAGTAAGAGAAATTCATCGAATTGTCTGGCATCATTTTCATGATTTCCTCCTCCATTTTGTTGTGCAAAGGTCAACCGTCTGTCAGATTACTGTTTAGACCAGATGTGGGGAACCCGACGCTTTAAGGCCGCATGCGGCCTTTTGGTCACTCCGGTGCGGCCTTCTGATCAATTCTGGAAAAACCGAGGTTTGGAGATATCTGGGAAAGAAGTATAGCAAATTCAGGATTTCAAATTCCTCGGTGAGCTAAAAAAAAACGAGATTTGGAGATATCTGGGGAAAAAGTATAGAGGAAAAGTAGGGTTAGGGATTGAATATTAATCAATCCCGTCCTATGTTTATTGCGGCCTTATGTCGAATCAGAAAAATGAATGCGGCCTTTAGAGAATAAAAGGTTCCCCACCTCTGGTTTAGACCATATAAAGTGAAATGGAGTTCTTTTATCTGACCTAGTGACCGCCGAAATGAGAAATTTGAAAGCAAAGAGATTAATATTTTACAAATGCGTCATCTCTGGGTTTTCTTTACTGACCCAATAATTTGAAGGATAATTTTAATTTCTCATGCTTAAATTGCAAGACAACCAGTATTTTGGTCACGTTATAAATGTTAAGCCTACTGCTTTCTTTTACTGGAAGATATAATCTGTCTGCTATTATTTTACAATGTAATTAAAATGGGTGTATATTTTTGTAATATTGAATTATTTTAGTTTTAAAAATGATTTTTATTAAATTCATTAATAAGCTAGCTCTATTTTCCAATTTATTAAGAGTGAAATGATTCTCACATATATTACCACGATATACAATACTTAAAAAACTTATAATGTTTTATATCACTTTTAAGATCTCACATTTACAAATTTAATATTCCTCAAACAAATCACCACCTCGTATTCAAGCAGACAAAAATGAATTAAAAAATGTTGTTTGACAATGACTAAGTATTCTAAGATATATGTTTCTATGTAACTGTTTGATCGACCACGCAGCAGAAAACGCTGGTTGTGTCACGTACACTATAACTGCTATAATGATCTAGCAAAGAGAGTGATGCGTGGCACTTTGATACACGCAGGCTACCGTTAGTAAGGGTGGCTATCGTTGACTTCCTCTAGCTAAGAGTCAGTGATTGGACAGAATTAAACTATAACGGAACCAATATTTGAGAATTCATTTTTTGTTGACACAGTTATGTTCATTTACAGTCAAAGCAAGTTTTGGGTATTCAAAAATCTTGGATATTATTTGAATGCACTCAAACTATTCTGTGATATTTAATGTTGAAAGTACTACGTGTACAACATAAATAGTAGTAACAAAAACATTTACAATACGAAACATATTATGACACTTAAATGGAAAAAATCAAAAGTGGAATAATTAGATAGTTTATTAAACAGTAATTTTATCAAACAGTAAAGATTTCGTATACTCATTGACACAGAGTGGTATCTATCGCCTCTCGTGTGGTGACTGCTAAGCCTTTTACGTTGGGCAGACAGATAGAAAGTTTAATATTGGAATTACAGAACATATAAGATGTGTAAGAAGTAATAATTTTTCAGAGTTTGCCAATTAGAAAACGATCATAATTTTAATCAGAGTAGTAACGTAAATATACTTCATCGAGTAAATAAAAAAGGTTAAAAAAAATAGCGTAGAGCTAAGTATAAACAGTATTAACAGTAAAGAATTATCATTAAATTATATCTTATATAGGACAGGTTGTTCGCCACTATTACTTTTATTTCCAATTGGTATTACCCTTCCTAATTAATGCAACCCATTAGTTAAACATTTTGTAATGTAATGTAAATGTCATTTGTATTATCATTATTGTTTGTTTTTCTATTCTTCCCTCCTTGCTTCCCGTTTTTATTTTTATAATATATCGAGTTAGAATATTACAATTAAAATAATTCGTACTAAAATAAGCATTGTGAAAGTAAGATTGTCTAAGCCTGTCTCTGAATGAGGCAAAACACGTGTCACAGTTTGTAGCACAATCCGTGAAATAATCTTACTTATTTTATATTAAAATGAACTTCCAAAAAGTTACCGCCGATTCCATCGAAAGTGTAGCTAATTAACAACTAGATAGTTGTTTATTAACTTTTCTTTTTTAGGGAGGGCAGATGTGAAACAAATAATATATGTCATGACTTTAAGTAAACTTACTGCTCTTTCTACGCATTGTTTTTGGGATTAAACGAGTAGAACAGATTATGAAAATTACAAAAAAATATGTTGTGATGTTGAAAAATGTGTACATTCCAGCTAACAGACACGGTAACTAAAAATTACAAAACGTTAACCACTTAGCTAATGGGGCTGCAAGTAAGATTAATATCGATACAATTTTGGAAATTGATTGAATTTATTAATAAAAATTCAATTCGATTAAAATAAATGCAAGTGTTTTCTTACACCTCATAAAAATAAACGATATGCGAAAGAATAATAACACAAAAGCAGCAGTTTTTTTTCACAATATATAATAATGCTTCCTTATTTTATTCTTTGCAACATCTTCCAAGTGGCTAAGCTAACAATATATTAAGATTATCAAAAACATGACGTGGCAAGACAAATATACACTCGGGCGATAAAACCTCCACGTAAAACAGCAAAGTGCCTCATTTCGGAGGTCAGAGCGTATACTACACACGCAAAGCGTATTAAATGAAATCTACTTGTGCTATTCTTTGATCCCTACACTAAGTTGTTGACTTTTAAAGAAAAATTACCAAATAGTCTATTATAATTGCCAAATTTATAAAGTAGATTGAACTGTTCGTTACCATTTAAATTCTTCTTCTTTTCTTGCGCTACAGTTCAGGTAGAAACATGTCCACCTGAATTAATTTCTCCTATTCCGTTTTGTCTTTTTCGTCTGTCTATGCCAATCGTTGATTTCCACAACTCTTCATACCTGTGACGACTCGTCCATCGAGCGATGTCGCAGCCTGTTAATGTTTCGATCTTAAATTAATTTAAAATGCACTCGATACTGTAACCGTCTGTGTTTTAGTTAGAAAAATCTTTTTCCTATCGACCAAACAGGTCTGAGTTCAAGCCTCTGTAAGATCAATATATAATTTGATTGTTTCGATTGGAGTATACGACGTAATATACTCATATCTGTATGGCACTTGATCAAACATTAAGTGAGGTGAACTTGAAAGGCATTAGGGGAAGATGTATAGCATTTTTTTATTCGAATAAGCAAGCATATAAAACTGATTGTTTCTTATAACGGATTAAAAAGGTAGCCATTTATGCTTGTTCATAAAGATGAGCTTCACAATTTATTTCCCATACTATTTATGTGTTAGTTATCAAGATACTGTGCATTACCATGTAATTCGTATGTATGTCAAGCCTGAAGTAGTAGGTAGATTGTAGTGACGACACAAGTTTGTACACAATAAGCGAACAAATGCAGGAAGTGATACAGATATCAAGATATATAAGGCCAGTATTAGTGGGGGAAGGGAACTGCTCTAGGTCTCTTTGCTCTATCCAAAGCGCACAGTAAGAGAGATGAGTGGTTTATGTGGGGTAAGTTAATTGTGGTTTTTGAGCATATAGTAGTAGTTATAAATTAAATATTACTTAATCGAATTTGAAAAAGAGTAAACCAAGTGACTAAGCGGGCTGTGTATCTATCAATCTCTTTAAATATTTAAGAATATTGCAGACAATAAAAAATGGTGTAGTGTTTTTTATTTAATATTATATTGATATATTTTCAAACAGGACTCCAAATATAAATAAAAAATATTAATATGTATGATCATTAACAAATTAACTGATTGTTAAGATGACTGTGAATAATTTGTTAAAACAATTGTGTTTGTAACATTGAATCTCTCATGTTTTATGTGTCTTTGATTAAAACAAATCTACTGACTTAATGTTTAAATATAATTTAAGATTTCAACTGAAGGTGCTTGGTGGAATTTCAATATTAAATTTGAATCGTTCAAATCCGTGCACTTGAACGCCTGAAAATGCTGAAAGGCGAAACCCGGGTCGTTAGTGACAAAATCTGTGTGAATGTACATAATTTGAACGATTCAAATTTACTACTGACTTGATTTAATGTGCAAAAATCTTTTACTTATAAACTATTAAAACGATCTTACTAAATGGAAATGCTGTTAGTAATAAATATTGAAATGATGTTCTGGAAGGATGTGAAAAATTCTAAAAAAATAATTATATTATTAAGTATTTTAAATTTAAAGAATTATTTTAAAAGTAATACATACTTATACACGGACTCAAATTTCTCGGAATAACGTATTGTGAATATTATCACTCTCGTATGACTCGTATTTTATTTTAGAGATTTGACAACGAGCGAAAAGATTTTAATTTCCTTTAAGAGTTCTCAAAAATAAAATATGTTATGTTAAGTTAATGGGTCAATTACAACTACTACAAATTTACATTAAGAACATTTACAACAATTCGCCATAAAGTTTCATGTATGCAAAGGTTATTACTGTGTTTGTATAATTAATTTCATTTGAAACATTCTTTCGTGAAATTTACGTTCTTTTGTCCAAGTTTGTTCATACCCGAAGCACTGTATATGGATAAGTATAAGAGCATCCTCTTCAAACCATTTCATTTCTCCTTCCCAATCAGTTCACCCGACATGCGATAGATGTATCCAACCTACTGGATACTTCTACGGACGAATAAAGCCAGACGTTGTCAAAATCCTATTAAAATAAAACGTATCTGCCGACACGAGTTTACTTCTTTGGCACAAATAAAAAAATATACAATAGATTTCTAGTTTAAAAAAGCTTCAAAGCATAAAAGTGATTTTTTTATAAGTAGGTTTGTTACAAAGACTATTCTAGTGAACAGCAGATTAAATATTATGACAGACTTTACATAACAAATAAGCAGAGCTCTGATGAAATTTGTGCTAAATATACATTTTGCCAGGCAACTACGAATTATAAAACTTTGGATCGTTGATCGTCTGTGGTAAATATTGAAACATGCCTTTTATCAATTGTATAAGTATGTTAAATTTATAACTATTCTACTTTTTTTCAATAAATTTCTGTTGAAGGTATAACAGTGAAAGATTATTGTCCAGAGTATAAACTAATTTATATTACCATATATAGTCTATCGATTCAGGTAGAACCAACATGAAACTTTACATTTATCTCGTACAAAGAAACCAGGTTTTTACCTGCTTTCGTGTTTGTCATAACTTATCCACAAGTTATGTTATTTACATGGTCCATCATCTGGAAGACCCGACTATCTTAAAACGAAGCAAATATTAAAGCCTTGAAAATCAAATCAGTTGAATGTTTGTTTGTTCGTACTCTATGCGTTGCCACACCGCTCATCCGATTGCAATAAAACTTTATTTATACTTTTAGTAGGTCTTATATTTAATAAATAATGTTTGTATGTCTGCAATACAGTTCATTTTGACAACTTATGCTTGCACTTGCGCGAAAGTTATAGTACAATTAACTAAGCAGTAGGTGGCGCGTGTATTGTACGATAAGAAATCGGCAGCAAACGTCAAACAGACAGGAAAAGAAAACAAACACTTCAATAAACACGATTAAAACACAGACGCTTTCTTTCTTTGAATGGCATTGCAACGCTTGCCGGAAACCGGTTAGTATACAATAAAAAATACTGCAAAATATCTGTTATATTTACTTTTAAATAAACTCATTTGTATTATTAAGTCAAACAAAACTAGCTACACTAATCTGCTTTCATTCTGGTAAAAAATAAAAACACCTTTGTATCGTAATTTCCTTTGACACAATGATATTATCAGATAAATTTTCAAAGGAAGAATAATCGCATAGATGATTAACCTTCACAATTATTATTATGTATTCGATGAAAAAAGCCAACACGGGTTTATTTGGTACTCGTATTTTTAAAATCCCGAAAATGTGTTCTCTGTTAAAATTATCAAAATAATCTACATGGGAACAATTTTAAATGACAAATTGCAAAAAATGAACAAAGGAGAAACGTTAAAAATTTAATATAAAAGCAAGCAATATGTGGCGTGGAAAATGTTATAGAGACGTTTTTTCAGCTTTTTTTTATCGTGCAGGTTAATAAAAAATATATTTTTTGAAACAAAGAGTCTTTCATATTATTCTAAAAAATCTAATTTCATTGAAATTTTCCTTGATCTTTTCCTAACTGGATATTAAATGTCTTTTAATCTTTTTTGTTTATTATTCTGAGAATTTATTGATAAATCAAGAGCATTATTCTCATTAAATACTTTTATTAGCGGTATTTAATATCATTAAATAATACTATTGATAAAATTTTACAATTCATACAAGATCATGTTTATAATAATTTTAAAATCAATATAATTATTCAAGAAGCATTAAAAATTCAACGCTTATATCCTTTTTAATCATTTTATGAAATATTATTTAAATTTGAACGATTCAAAATCATTATTTAAATTCGACCAAGCACCATCAAGCGAAATCTTAAAATATTATTTAATTTTAAAATACGTTATTGTCTAAAGATATAAAGGATCGAACAAATTATTCATAATGTTAAGTTTGTCTTTCAATTTGGTGATTTTACAGTGGGAGACTTTGCTTATAGCATCAATTTTCAAATAAGTTTTTTTAGTAGATAAAAAAATAATTAAATTTAAATTTTAAGTGATAAAAACATGAACTGATTTTTCAGTGATCATAAAGTTAAAAAGATACTTTAGAAATCACCGGATTGCGAGCAAGTTTCAGTTGACGTGAAACGTCGCTCGTTCTATTTCGATTCATCTTTTAGTCCGTTCTCAATGTACGGCTTCGTTTATACGAATAGTTATATTTGATTAATTTTATTACCTACTAGATTCTAGTTGATTTAAAAATATTCTTCGTTTCGTATTATATTTTATACGTGAACAGCGTTCAAGTGGTTATCGAAATATAATTTAATATCGAGTCAAGTTGCACTACAATCTTGGAAGTTTATTTTTCTTAGTGTCAACTGAATCCGTTGTAGTTTTTTCTGGAATAGTAATTTAATCTCAATATATCTATTGAAACTGAAATATTTTTATATTGATTGAACTATAAAAACTTTCATATAATATTTGTGAAAGATATCATAGACACATACTTTGGGCCTTAAGTATGAAACTTAAATGAAGACAAGATTTGATATTTTACCATAGAATGGCTGAACTAGGATATTTCTTATTGCTTTTTATATATTTTAAGTAAGAGTAAAGAAGGTAAGTTTTAAGATCGATTTCAGTGGGTATTCTGTGAAAATTATTGTTTTTTTTAATTTAATATTTAAAATTATATTTATGAAAAAAATATTTGGCATGCCAATGCACCAAATATTTTAAAAGTTGAAAGATCATACGAGAAAAACGCGAAGAGAATTTTAATATAGTAAGTCATTCAAGATAAACTCGAGGTAAATTGACATCACAAACACCCATGTTTTAGGTCTCAAATTTAAATTTAAAAAATCTAAATTTTATATTGATTTTAGAGGGGATCAAACCCAGACCAACATGGTCGGTAGAGCAAGCTCTGAGCAACTAGACCACAGCGGGCGACAAAATTCAAATTAATATATTTGTCATAACAGTACTCTTAAAAACAGAGATATCAATTTTTATTTCATGTTAAAAAATGAATAAATTAAATAGCTTTATATTATACAAGACTGGAAAATTTTATCTTCTGAAAATAGTGTAAACGTTACGCAAAAATATTTTATACAGAGCGCATATTGAAATGCCTGTAATAATAATATTCTTTAAGTATGAGATTGGGTGAAGGAATAACCTTTCAGTATTCATGATTACCTCCCCTGAATCAATTCGAGGGGAGTATTGCTAATAATCCTGGCGATTGTTTGCTCTGCTCTAACATTGGCGCAAGCGAGCACCAGATACGCTGCTAAGAGGAAACAAAAAATGACCTGCTCTTCCTAACAGGACGATAGCTACTTATCATTTTTTCAAAAGAAAGTACCTACGCAAGTTATAAAAAGGTATTCTGTCAATGTTAGATAGAACATATATTTTTTCTTGGCTTTTGTTATGAAATATTCAAGAATAATATGGATAAGTGAAAAAAATATATTACATTATTTTCATAACTTTATTTCATATTTATTTTTATAAATTACATACAGTAGAATATTAAAGATTTTTTAAAATACTGGCGAATATTTTTAACAAAATCGTTTGAATCTAATTTTATTGGTAGTTTTATTGATATTTTTCGAAAAAGAATATATTTTTTACAATTACTAAGTATTTTTTTATTTAAATGAAAAATTATGCTTCTTATTTATCGTAAAAACATATTCTTTCAGGACTTACTAATTAAGCTAGTCTGTGAGGTAAAAAAATACTAGATTATTGTTGATAAAGTTGAATCATGCTCAACGTTTTTTTATACAACGAAATATTTAAACAAAATAGTATTGTATTGACAAATTACATTTTTTTTTAATATTAAATTTATGGAGCTTTAAGTACCAGGACCAGTTAACGTCAAAGTACTTCAAGTCTCTTTCATCGCTAATGGTTTGAAAAGTTGTATTCTCTTACCATCGTTGCAGACGGAAGGGCGAGATCGCTACAGAGGTAAGAAACCCCTAGTGAAGCCAGTTCATGGGGACTCTATCTGCATTCATTTGCAAATCACATTTTATATGCTTCCTCTCATACTATATCTATACATGTACACAAATATGCGCATACATACTGTACACAAAGAAGTCAAACAAAGGAAGTCATTTTCATGATGCTAAGTTCGTTCTTAAATAGTTTATTAATTTTAGATAAACCACAAGGTCATATGGTGAGTCGCGCAGAACTGCATAATAAAATCATATTTTAAGTCAACAATAATAATTTTCTTAATTTATAAATGAAAATATACATAATTTAATTAAGTGCATAAAACAATATCTAGGAAACTTTTTATAAGACATTCAGGTTGGAAACCTAACACAAGAGTGTATTCAGGATATTAGAAAGATCCTTGAAAGATAAAGGATTTATACAAAATTTGGAGCTTCAGTTTAATGCGAGAGTTACGCTGTGGATTTTAATATTATTTTTTTGTTGGAATGGATAATCCAATTCCCCATGAACTGCTGGTCAGGTGAGCTAAGTATTTTCGCTAAGAGAAAATTTATGAGCAGCACCTATTGAGTATTTTAAAAATTAAAAACTATTACGCTTTAAAAATTAAAACGCTTTTTCACTCTTTTTAATTTTCTGAAATCACCAATATTTGTGATTTATTTGCGCTTTTTAAAGTGACATTTGCCTTTCATAGTTTTGGTATTTTGCAGCAAGTATTAGAAAACAATTAAAGGGCACAAAATTGTAGCAAAAACTTAAATCACTTTTAATTTGTATTTTCTCACGTAAAGATTGTCTCATAAACGTACAATTTACCATTACGGAAAAGAGTGACAATAATATGACACAACATAAAATTACAACAGGTTTTATACAATTGCATTTCGATGGTATCAGTTTTTAAAAATGATTTTCTATTTTAAAACATGCCATTGTTTAATTGTTTTTTTGTTTAATGGTGAATATTATATTTTGTAAAACAAATCAAAGTTTTATTAATTGTTGAATAATATTAGTCTTAACAAGTTCATGGACTCGGTAAAACCTTTCAAACGTCATATTAGAAGGAGAGAACGACGGACTCAACGGACGATCATTTAAAATTGAATGAGGAAAGCATAATTTTAACAAATGAATCCATTCGGTAACGATATACACATAGTTTATAATCAAATTGATATTTGATACTAAGAAAAAAGTTTATAATGCCTACAAGAGCTTTAACGTTGAGCAACTTTTACATATAATTTCTTTTTATGACACCTTTCATTGAACATTATCTGAAATGTTATTAAAGGATTAAATGCCTTATGTTATGAGAAATAAAGTCTTAGTTAAGCTTAGACGTACTTCAATAATTAAGATACCTTGATAGTTTAGATTAAGAACAACAAATCTAAGCATTACAATGATAAAAAAAGTGGTACAATTTTTTTAATCTAATATATAATATCTGATCTCAACTTTTAATTTACAAAGTTCATTTTCAGATTCAAAATACAAACTGGTGAAGTCAATACTCAACGAGTCAAAACTTCGTAACAGTATTTTTATAAAAAATAAGTGTTTGGTTAATTTGTGTTAGTTAAGATATTATTTTCATTGTGTTATGTAATATTAACTTTTTACTGTTAAAAGGTTTTTTTGAGACGACGAATCAGCCAATTTAATTTAAGAGTTTAAGTAAAGGTTTTCGGTGGAATTTTAATCGCCTAAATCATTGATGTTCGTTCATTCGTGCAATTTAATGTATGAAGACGTTGAAAGGCAAAACCTAGGTCGTTAGTGGTAACACGGGTAGAAGTTTAATCAATTCAACTAATATATGCCAATCATTAAAAAGCTTACACGACTTGCCTTATCTCACTTCACTGTCATGTAATATGTAGAAACATTATATAAAATATACTATGTATACATATGTATGTGTGTGTCATCTGTTTCTCGTCTGCAATGTGAGTAGGTGGGTTCTCTCAGATTTGAAGATTAAAGTCTGGGTATAAGATTTATTGAGCGAGGCCTACAAATGGAATGCGATCGCCATATTTGAAATGGAATGAGTTTTCGATCGAACGGCTTCACGGCTAATTTACTCTGAAGATTGTCTACTACGTCACAAAATATTGCTGGATCTGCTTCTCCGGCCATATATTTTGATTATCGCCCAAGATTAAAGTTTACAATTTCGTTTTGATAAATGATATCGTTCTCAACGCCCCAGTAATAATTATTATCGCGAGAAACTTCAACAGCTGACTATCGAATGAATTGTTTTACTTCATAAATAATTCATAGTAATAACGGCCTTCTAAGGTCAATTAAACTTATCCCATTTTTGAACTAACATACATAGATTTTTCAATATTTTTTTTACACGATTTACACCTTGTAACCTTTATAGGTGTAAATCATTCAAATTATTTTTTTGGCTTTCTTATTTATGTGTTAGTTTTTTGAATGTTTTTATATATATTACTAGCCGGTTCCCGGCAAGCGTTGTAATGCCACTCAAAGAAAGAAAGTTCTTGTGTTTTAATTGTGTTTATTGAAGTGCATGTTTTCTTTTTGTGTCTGTTTGACGTTTGAAGTTTGCTGAAGATTCTCTATGGTACGACACACGCGCGAACTACTGTAAGTCAATTGTACTATAACCTTAGCGCAAGTGCAAGCGTACGTTGTCAAAATGAACTGTATGGCAGACTTACAAACATTGATTTATATATATATTAGACCTACTGTAAACTAATTTTACTATGCCTATAACCTTCACAGAAATGCAAGCAAAAAGTTTGTCAAAGTTTCATTGTAATGGTGAGCGGTGTAGCAACGTATAAAGTACGAGCAAACAAACATTCATTTTTATATGTTAGGTTTGAAATGCTAATATAAAATATCTTTGTTTCCGCTGTACCTATTGATTTATATGTTTGAAACTTCATGTAATATGTCCAAATTATATCCAAAATCGAGCAACATTTTTTTGATCTTACGAGGCCAAATTTACATAGTATAAATATATTTTTTTCAACGCTATATCAGCTTTAAATAAGGAAAAAATTAAAAACTAGTAACGAAACCTGTAATAATAAATAAAAAAATCTTACTAATGTATATATTATGTTGAATAAATAAAATTATCATAAACCAAGTCTTAATTGTTATCACTGATTTCAAGCCCTATACTGATTAAAGACTGGTCATTTCTCCGACCTAATGCACAAAACGAACTAAATAAAGGTTCAAGTAAATTGGTTGAAAACGCTGACCGTACAGAGATCTTGGTATCTCATTATCCCCTGAGTCAATTGTGATTGAACTTCGGGATTTTCCAAACCGTTTTCCAACAGGATGACTTGCAAGAAAAACAGACAACTCAGTTCACCAATATATTTCACTGGGAATGTTTCCAATTCTATTGAGATGTCAGTGCATGATTTCAACTTAAATCTAGGGAAAGCTTCTTCCCAGCATTTGATTTAGTGCTTTGTGGTGTGAAATAAAAAATAAATTGATTTAAACATCTGAATATTTATATTTAAAGGTGTGGTAATTGCGCTCAAAGTTACAACAACAAAATGAAAATAATGGTATTTGACGATCCGTTATTAAAATTGTATTGGGAAAAAATACCGCAATTATTATTTGAAATTTTGCTCAAGCCTTTTCAAAATTTTGTAACAAAACTGTGGTTTCATATAAAACAAAATCAAACAAGGAAAATTCAAATAAATGTATACTTGTTCAGTTTTAAATAAAATTACCGTATCGTTTCCAGTCAAAGCTATGATAAATTTTTGATTGAGGTTTCGGTATGCAAAGAAGAATCAAGCAAATATTATCATTAAATAAATTGAGAAAACTCAATACAATATTTAATTTTGATTATTCTTTATGAAAGCTTCGGAATTGATTGAATTTTAAAACAAACACATAAAAGAAATTTATGATTTGTAGAGCATTACTGTATTAAAAAAATGCTAATATTAAGCCGGGTTAGCGTTGTGGGCTTCCGTACTGGATCTCACGGGTTCGAATACCAGTACGAACAGCACTTTTTCGATCGTATTTGTGATGTCTAAAATTCCTTCTCACCATATCACTTAACAACATGAAGTAGCAAGAGCAATTAGTTACCCACTAGTCCTGTCCTAGTCTTATCCTTCTATCTCCACGACTGTCCATGAAAAAGTGAGTTTAAGCGACTAAGTAACAAACAGTTCTTGTAGAAAGTTAAGATTCCTCCATTAAGAAGCCATATGCTCCACATTGGGAGCGGACATTAATTAAAAAAAAAAATATATAATTAACTGATTTGAGAATCCTATAATGCTTTTTAAAAGAAGTTTAAATAGCAACTCGTGCGACTGTTGTGTAAAATAAAACATTAATCTTTGTATTTTTTTCTATTCTGCTGTTTATGATTTTTCGCATAGTGGTCAAAACCTTCCCGGTCTAGATTTTTTTATTTTTTAATTTTTTTTTTTTTTTTTAAACCATGTCCGCTCCCAATGTGGAGCATATGGACTCCTAATGGAGTTTATCTCAACATAGGTGTTTCTACGAGAACTGCTTGTTACTCAGTTGCTCAACCTCTCTTTTTTCAAAGAGAATAGGGATAGAAGGATTGGGCTAGGACAGGATTAGTGGTAAGCTAATCGCTGTCGATACGTCCCGTTCATAGGATAGGAAAGGTGAGAGGGGGGAATTCAAGACATCACATACATCCATGCCTTTGAACAGAAATTCATAAATCGATTGAAAAATCAATTTTATAAAACTGTCCGTACCGGGATTTGAAATTAAATATTGGGCGTGATTAATTTCAAGGCAATGTCATTTCAAAAAAATAAAATATACATATATATACATCATTGGCTTTCCAATCAATGTGATAATTTTTTGAATGTTTTTTCTTCTATTACTAGCCAGTTTCCGGCAAGCGTTGTAAGGCCACTCAAAGAAATAAAGTGTTTGTGTTTTAATTGTGTATATTGAAGTGCAGGTTTTATTTTTCTGTCTGTTTGACGTTTCACATTTGCTGCCGACTGTCTATGGTACGGCACACGCGCCACTTACTATAATTTAATTGTACTATAACCTTTGCGCAAGTGCAAGCATACGTTGTCAAAATGAAATGTATGGCATACATACAAACATTGATTTTTATATATAAGACCTACTGTAAGTAAATTTTACAATGCTTATCTGGAAGTGCAAGCAAAAAGTTTTTCGAAGTTTTATTGCAATCGGATGAGCGATATTGCAGTCCATAGAGAACAAAAAAACAAACATTCATTTTTATATATTAGATATGTAGATTATAATATACCTTTTATCTTAAAGAATAGGTTCTGTATTTAGAATACACGCGCGGTAGTTAAGAAACATCCGTTAAATAACACGTAAACCGAGTTCATTCCGGAGATATCTCGTAAAACCGTGTGGCTCGTACCCCTGCATAAATAAACAATTTCTACAAATTTTTATTCTGCGTCGTCTTAACTGCAAATTGTGTCGTTTGGCGCGCCGATCGCATGCAAATTAGGCGGGAGATTTTTTCGCTCAAATTTTTTCTCGCGCTTTTCCACTGTGTTCCATATAATGCAGGCGGAGCGCAAGGAAAAAACCGCTCGGGGAATGCTTTTGAGACGAGCTTTGAGCTTCAGAAACGTTCTACCGTATTCGAATCGCACTACAAATAGGGTGGCTGTTAGTATCATGGATAATAGTGAATATTGTTTAATGCCATACCATAGTAATAGTATTATAAGTTGTGTATTAGCACTAGTAATATTTAAATGGTCTGCTGCGGGGTCGAGCGTCAACATCGTTGACTTAAAACACGGAAGTCACGGGCTTAAATCCCAGGACGGACTGTTTTTACAGATTGATTTTGCAGTCGATTTATGGATATGCATATATGTATGTTACGTCTTGAATCCCTTCCCACTCTCTATGGAAAAGAGAGGTTGAGCAACTGAGTAACAAACACTTTTCGAAAAAAGTAAATTTGTTAAGATACGTCCATTAGGAGACCATATGCTCCACATTGGGAGCAAACATTGACTAAAAAATATATATTATTGTATAGGTACCTATCATCGAAGTTATTATTTTATTTAATAACAATGTACATATAAATAGAATCCTACTGTACTTTATCCATGTAAATATTCGAAAGAATATGTTTTTAATAAACAATACTACGGTGTCGAGTTGCGAGAATTTCCCGGGACATAAAAAAAATATCTCTCATGTCCTGGGACATGCAAAAAGCCGAGACTTCAGAATCACTAGTTCACATAAGCACGTCAGCGGCAATAAAATACATATTTTGGTTTCATATTATGTCATGATATATATTTTATAATTAAAATCGATTTATATAAAACTTAGAGACATATGCAATTCATATTTTTGACTAATTGATATCCTTACAAAAGATAATTATTTGAAGTTTGTAAAATGTTTTAAATGAGAAAACTAGTTCTAGCGAACTAAAAGTTGCGAAACAAATCTACTAAAGTTAAAAAATTTTCAAAGAAGGTTTGAAGAGGTAAGTACTATTATTAAAAAATCCGAACAATGCCCTGACTTAGCTGGGATCGCTGAGATCGTAATAATCGCTTGAAATGTTTGTTTCGTTCCATTGAAAAAGTTTCAGCATTAAAATTGTTAATAGTAATATTTTTCATCGGAAAAAAATTAATCTTACTAGCTCGCCTCCAGACACAAGATAACTTTTAAATTTTATACTGCGTATAACTAAATTCACTTCTCACCGTAATTTTATTAGTCTTTTGATTCGTAATATGTATTGAGGTGGTAACCTAAGGGCCATTTAACGTTGCGCTCTCAGCACATTCGTTAAGCGCTGCAAACTTTCATAAAAACTTTGTATGCACATTTGAAGCGTTTAATAGATTTAATTAGAATGTCACATTTTGTGACCTTATTGTAGATGTTAAATGTTACTTATGCTGTCTGTGACTATATTTATATATTTGTATATTTATATAATGTATATTTTTTTATCGAATTCAACTAAATACACTTCAAAGGTGGAGTATAACATGTTTAAATAGATTCAACTGCTTTAATTTCTCTGATTAAATGTTAGCATCTTTCAGCTCAGCCTAGTTCTTTTATGGATATTGTCCGACAATCGTCCAGCATGCCACACTCAAAACTTTCTAACAGAAATAAAGTTAATATAAGTTAAAATGAAATAATATGCTTTTGATATATAAATATGTCTAGTTATGGTAAATACCTTACTTTAACATAAAATATTAATCATTTTTCTAACCATTTCAAAGCCATTTTTATTTTATAAAAATTATTGTATTATTTCCAACTCTATTCATTTATTCCCCGCTAAATAAAATACTTGTGACGCATCTTGCTTGGTGTGTTATTACATCTTAACAATATTCCTATGAAGAACACAACCATAATAATATAAGATAAAATTATCATAACACAGAAAGGAAGTTGCTTCTCGACTAAATACATTATTTTTCAGTGCTCATCAAAATGTAAGTTACTCAACAAAATTATTAATTCAAATGGCAACTAAATTTCGCAGTTTGGAGTCACTGGGTTCTCTCACTATGGAAAATTTGTTTTTTTATTTTTTAATGAATACTATGTTATCATGCGTGATAAGATATTTGGAACTGACGTAAATTTATTGTCTTAAAATTTGTAGAAATTTGGTTGATTCCATCGTATGCAATGATTTTTTTTAAAATTTAGGACATTATAATTAACTGTAGTTTGGAAAGCCCCCGCGCACTCATTCCGGGTTGGCGCGCACTACAAAACAGTTGTTCAATTAATATTTGCTCGGTCCGCGCAGCATCCGCTCATCCTCCGCGCAGCCTTTGAAATTTCCGCGCAGCTTACCTCTTGCCTTGGAGGGAACATTGGTGATGAGCACACAATACGCATGAATTGAGCACAAAAATGTGCTTTATTTTCACTTAATTTTAGAAATCCACATGTTCTATCGCTATCGCTATCGAAATAGCTATCAACGAATAAAATTATTAAAAACTGTAGAGCTAAAATACTTTGTTATTTTAATCTGTTATAAATGGAGTTCTACCAAGTAAATGCCAAATCAATTAATAAAAAATAAATGTAATTCTTAAAATTATCCACCATTCAAATCTGTAGGCATTCCTATGGGTTAATCCTTTTAGGCAGCAATGGCTGTACACTAAGTGATATATATATTTAGTAAATGGATGTATCGTGCTTACGATACATTCATTTAATAAGCGTCAGTTCAAGTTCATTCGTGCACTTGAACGCATGAAGATGTCAAAAGGCAAAACCCGGGTCGTTAGTGACAAAACTTGTGTGAATGTACATCATTTGAAAGATTCAAATTTAAAAGACAATTCAATAAACGTAGGAATTTATCGCTTCAAATTCTCCTAAAACAGGCAACAATGTTATTCAAAATTTCGTTAAAAAATAGTTTGGGAAATTAAAAAATCCTTTAAGCGTCGTAAAAAGTTGCAAGCCGTCCACCCTTTTTAACAAAGTTTTTCCTATTTCATATTCTTTATAGCCATCAGTGTGAACAAGGATTAGTATGAAATATCCTTTTCTGTTATAGACTGTGGTGATTCTTTATATTCAACATAATATTATGGCAGCAAGTTACTCGCTTCACTAACTTCAATATCATGATATACAATATAATGCCGAATAACTTACATATATATTTTTGGTGATTCAAATTAGGTCATCAAATTTATTTCATTCAACATATACTTACGAGTAAACTCAAAAGAGTACACCAAAAGGTGGAGTGAAAAAAATATTGATAGTTTAAATTTTCAAATAAACTGTGACACATTCTTCCGTGCATTTTAATAATATTGTTTTTTTAAGAGTGCCAAATATTATCAAGTTGGGACCAAACAAGAGTTTAATGTAATAATAATAGTATGTATATAAATAATTTTAATTTAAATGTTCTACTATTTATCAATACCAAAAAATTACTTTTTGTGACAAAGCTGATATTCTTGAATTCCAAGAATTAAATAATTGACATGCTTTGCCAAACAATAAAACTTTTCTGGAAACAAATTTTCAACAATAAATATTATGAGATTTTTTTTATATTGATTTAATAAAAAAGGGGATGACCTATTAATATGGCATTTGATGACAAATGGAATTATGATAACTATATTTTTTTACTGAAGTAATAAACTCATCCAAAACTGTGTTGTAATTTAGTTTTAAATTAAGCTCCAAAATAATATATACACACACGAACATTACATATACATTAGTTGAGTGCCTTTTTAATTGTTTGAAATAAGGTAAAAACAATTTTAGAATTAAACTGTACGTAATAATCGACGTAAAGAATAATCTTGTGCAGAAGAATCAGTGTACAGAGTATATACTGTACAGATAATTCGTGTTAGAAAGATTCTTACAAGAAAGAATTAAGTGACGACTTCTTTGATTTGTGATTTAAAATAATCGAATTGCTTAGATCAGGACCGGTTTCGCTCACCGCGAGCATTATCAACTGATCGTTAATGCTCGCGATGAGCGAAACCGGTCCTGATCTAATAAATTTTATGTGGAAAAAGTACTAAAAATCTTTTATTATTTTTATTATAATGCCTTTCCACCAAGTATTGACAGTAAGCACCTTAAAAGTAATCGAATTGCCTTTGGTTCACGAACCATTAAGCAAATCCTAAAAAATGTTTGAATAAGTTATTTTTTAGTAATATTTAAGAATATAATAATATAATTACCTAATATATAAAAATGAATGTTTGCTTGTTCTTATTTTATGTGTTGACACACCGCTCATGCGATTGCAATAAAACTTTAACAAACTTTTTGCTTGCACTTCCAGAAAGGTTATAGCCATGGTAAAATTAACTTACAGTCGGTCTTATATATAAAAATCAATTTTTGTATGTCTTAATAAAAACACAATATTCCTTGGTAATTTATTCCACATTTTGTATGTTTGCCATACAGTTGATTTTGACAACGTATGCTTGCACTTGTGCGAAGTTTATAGTACAATTAACTTACAGTAGGTGGCGCGTATGTTGCACCATAAACAATCGGCAGCAAACGTCAAACAGACATAATTAAAATAAACACTTTCTTTCTTTTAGTGGCACAGCAACGCGAACCAGCTAGTTATAAATAACATAGATTTAAAAATATGAATATAATAATGCACTCAAAATAGCTTGTATTTTGAGTGCATTAATTGCATTATGCTCTTTTTTAAATTTGTATCAAAACGATTATTCTTTTGGAGTGCTATTTACTACGAATTGAAATGACCACTGGATGAAAATTTTGGCAATCATTTTAGTATATTATTAAACTTAAAAATAAATTAAAAGGTAGGTGTATAATTGCAACTCTGCGGGAATGAAATGGTGAGGGGACATTGAATGAAGTACACGCACTGCAGGGAGGAAACAAGAAAGAAAAACATATCCTGTATGTACGTAAAAGATTACTCATCCACTTTGCAATACTTTGCGACTTGTTAAAAGCACTTTTCTCTCGTTTCGTTATGTGTAGTACCTGCGCACTATTTGCGTTAGTGATTTTAAATGAAATGAAATTGCAGAAACGGTATAAACTCAAAATATTTATAACGCTATTGAAAAAAAAAATGTTATTGATTCGGTCTTTCATCTAAAATAATAATTTAAAATACTACTTTTAAGTTGTACAATAGATAAAATATATTTTTAAATTGATATTCTGATATAACACCATCGTAAAATGTATGCTAAATTTTTTTTGATGATCAAAAATAAATAAATCAGTTTATACAAATATATAGCATAACTTTACAAAGATGAAACTTATTTTTCATTTATCTATTTTTTACATGACTTTCATGCACGGCTAATAACATGAAATAAACGTATATCTCACGTACAAAAATAGAATTGAGCGTATTTTTCTTTGCGGCCTGAAGCTATAATAATAATTGGTTTGTATGCGGTCCTTTAGAAGAAAAATGTTTCGCATGCCTGATTTATATGCACTTTATATTATATATACCTAACCATTTACATACTATACCCAAATGAATAAGTACGTCATTCAGACTACCTTCAGAATATAAACATACTATATAGGTATACAATATGTACATACAAAAGTATACTGAAGAGTATCATTTTCATGATGAGAATCGTATGAAGAGTCACAATAAGGATTGTTTTTCAGATATGTAAACTTTTTGAAATACTCTTTTATCCAGTGAAAATCCTATATCAGCCTTTGAAAATTTTTGAATACACTCACATTTATCTATACTCTTTCGATGGTTTTTGCAAAATCTAAAAAGGAAAAAGCCATTCCATCCATTTTATCGTTGAACGTTAATTAATCGACAATACACAAGAATAAAAACTTTCGTATGAAATTCTTTATATTTTTGTTTCTGTTTTACAATCTACCAGGGTCTGAAATTCTGAACAAGTTCTATTTATATTCTTGGCGAACGTTTTATATTTCCGAAGATGGTTATTCAAATATATTCCGCAAATCTTTGACGAGAAGAATTATAACTTGTCTTTCAAAAATGAAATGACAGCGGCTTTGTATAAGCCAATAAATATTTAATGCCAGAAGTGGCCGACAAGAAACTTTACCAAAGACTGAGGTTCTACATCAAATTGAATAACATTTGCAGAAATACTTTATACGTTAGCTTCCAATAAAAAAAAATATTTTGCGCCAAGTGAATAAAAACAGTTCAAATGGAGTTTTGTTGTTCTTTGATTTTTTCGGAAATAGTTTTGCATTTTATGTTTTTCAAGAATTTTAAATATATCTGTTTTACGAAAGACGGCAGCCGGGTAATAAATATATTAGTAAATTTGTTTAATATAAAAAAGAATACTCTCTACGTTCAAATTTACTTTTTGGTTTTTTCATATCCGCTACTCGAATAGAATTTATCACCCAAAACACTGCTAAAGAAAACAAACTATATTGTATCTTATTATTGGGATAGTAGTGAAATTTAAAATATAGCACAAAGTTATATCGTTAGAAATAATTTAAAAAATCTTATATATAAAAAACTTGACAACTATTACTTTCTTATATAAAAAATCAGTGTGAAGATGCTTTTCACAATCGGTGGAAGAATAAAATAATCGACGAATCCATCAAAAGAACAAAATTTCATATTTTTTTTAAAAAGATAGCACTTTTAATTAGATATTGTTTAGGTGGATAAAATATACGGGTACTTGTATATAGTCCGTGCTCTGAAGTATGGTAATTTTACCATATTGGTAAAATTGAACTTCAGAGATGTCTCACAATTGGAACACGTGTAAATAAAGATTTATTCAAGTAATCAAAAGACTTAAATATTAACAGATTAAAATAACAAAGTATTTTAGCTCTACAGTTTTTAATAATTTTATTCGTTGATAGCTATTTCGGCTTGCGCCATCGTCAGAACTATATAGTTCTGACGATGGCGCAAGCCGAAATAGCTATCAACGAATAAAATTATTAAAAACTGTAGAGCTAAAATACTTTGTTATTTTAATCTGTTATAAATGGAGTTCTACCAAGTAAATGCCAAATCAATTAATAGACTTAAATATTATTATGAAGACTGTGTTGTTTTGAAATTACACTGTCACAGAAATAAAAATGACCAATGTATTATAAAAGAAATGAATATCTAACTATAAAATGTATGCTCATATAATTCAAACGCTTTTGTGGAATATATATTTTTTATCGTAGATAATGGCTGGTAACTCCCAGGGTATTAAAATCAAGAGGGGAAGCTTTCTTGACACTTGACAGATGTGTTATTGAGGCTTTGAATAACTTTCTAAGCGACATATTTATAAGAAAAATGGTTTGGGTGACACTGTCATGCTCATAAAAGGAAAACCTTGAAACTTAAACAGGCCATTCAGCTTTTGTGAAGTTTTATTTGACTTTATTGTAAAAATAGAACATAGTTTTTCACTCTAAATTTCATAATCAAACATCGCAAAAAAAATATTTTGATGTAAATTAATGGAAAGTATTGCTATGAAATATTCGATTACATAAGTATTATTTTTTTTACAATATCGCAAATGAAACGAATTCCGCTGTCTTTTTATTCTTACTAAAATGTTTGTTAAATAATTAAGCAGCTATATAAGTTTACTTTTAGATCTCATTAATTTACTTAATATGATAGATATGAATATAGATATGAGATAAATGTCTTTTAATTATTGAAACAAGGCGCTTATCATATTCCGCAATATTTTTATGACCACATTTTTAAACACTACACAAATTTATTTTAAATAAGCACGTACTTAATTTGATTGAACATGATTTTTTAAATAAATATTTTAAATAATACTACGGATGACAAAAAACCTAAAGTTTTAAAAAAACATGATATTATCCTTAGAATTGATAATAATTGCAGTATCGTGCCACCGTTGAAACTGTATTTAGTAAAAATGTAGCTCTATCTTTTGACAACAAAATTGTTATCAAAATAATTATACTCATAATTATTCTAAAGAAAGTTTAATTTTGAGAAATCTTTTATCATTTACATTATGCAAGTAAAATTCATAAAAACATTTATTAAACTTGTTTATAATATGATGTTTTTGATTGTCGAAAAATAACCAAATTAGCAATTTCTACATTTTATACGACGCCAAAAAACATCTGGAACACAAAACACATACGTGGAATAATCAAAGTTAATTTAAATTTTCTACTAAAAAACATCGTTAAAAAGTAAAAAAATATTACTGTTATTGGTATATTTATTTGAGGAAGTAAAAAAGCTTTTTACTTGTAAAGTAAAAAGTTGGATATTATAAAGGATATTGTGCCTTTGACGTAGTTCTTTATAGAAAACGTCGTATCAGACAAACGCAAAAATAAATAATATAGCCACAAATCAGAAACCGGGAAAACGTTATGAAAAAGTATGCTCTCTTATAGCAGAGCCGTAAAGAAGTACAGTCGGCAAACTGTCAAAACCCGCACAACGTACATACATTTCCGAAAATTGGCTGTGCGGAAACCGAAAAGGTACGCACGCTCACTCGGAAAACTTGGAAAGTTATTCAACCAAATTAACTTTCGAATTCATTGAGTTTACCGGTGCGCTTATTATAATGTACTGGACCATATTTCTGTTTGGGATTATTTTCTCGAATAAATCTTTTTCGTCTTCCGTCCCTGGCAACGAGACTAAGATTCGAAAAAGTAAGAAACACTCGATTGTGCTTTTTTCAATATACAGGACTTTTATAAAAAAAAAATCTTACTTTTTTAAAATAAAATATATGAAACGGCACTTCAACAAGACGTCATTGCTGTAATTATTTGATTCCTTTTTCGGAGAACGTTATTGTAATATTGTGAAAATACCAATGCTCGTAATTGTTAATTAATTTTTAACTTATAGTTATACCAATTCTATTAAATTAACCTTTATAATATCTATATGTTTTTAGTTATTATTTATTGTTGTCTATCATATATACATTTATATGAATTGCTTAAAAAAAGTATCTCAACTGTATCATTGAAGAGATATCATCTTTGGTGTGATGCAGAAAAGTTTATCGAACAAAAAAATGTTGTAAATTCGTTGATAATTTTTTTTTTACAATGCCAGCTCCCACTGTTAAGCATATGGATTCATAATGGAGTTTATCTCAACAGATTTTTTCTGCGATAACTGCTCAGTCGCTCAATTACTCAGTTGATAAACTTTTCTTTTTTTAAAGAAATAGCAATTGAAGGAAGTAAGTCAAAGAAGTCAGTTAACCACTCTCATTACGCTCGATTTTTAAAATAGTATGGATGGGAAGGAATTCAAGGCATCATATATATCAATTGAAAATTAATTTATAAAAAAAAATAATCGAACCCGTAACCTCCGTAACTAAACTCACCGACGTTGACCACTCGACTACGCAATAGGTAATATTGCTAATGGCCCTGATATAATGGTATTGTTTTTAGACTTGAGAATAAAATCATCGTTTTACCACTAACGCAAACCGTCTATAAAATTTTGTTAATGTTATAAAATGATTTATTTGCCATTATATATTTTAATTTTTCTCATACAATAAAAATGTACAATTATTTTTAAATCTTTCAAGGAATCGAAGAATTCCTTGAAAGTCAGATGAATTTGATATTTAACTTGAAGTCTAAAAAATACAGATAAGGTAACTGGCTGTTATGGGAAAGAATTTCGAGAACCGTAGCTGGTACAGCAAGTCGCAAACATAACGAGACAAATTGAGTTGTTATTATATTCAATATCCATCAATAAGCGATGGTTACTTTTGTACAGAATTTGATTGACTTTCAAAATAGAAATCTAACTATAATCTACTCAATTGACTGCAGAATTTTCATAAACATTTTAGATAATATTCAATCAAAATGTAGATGAAATCGAAAACCTGATATCGTTTATTGTATCTATTAAAATAAAGCTAATGGTTCATTTTAAACCGATTTGATTGTAGAAAAAAAGAAAATTATTAACTGCTCTAGTAAAATATAATTTATCAATTGGTAATGAGATACTCTCATAGAAATAGGTAAGCTTTGGAGACGAATGATATAATTGGCTTAGAAGAGTTTAAGATTCTGTGTGCGACGGTCTTATTTCAGCCTGAAAAGGAATGAATAAGAGAAGAAGAAGAAGTTGCTTAGTATCTGTCATTTAAAAAATCTTTAATCCTTTGTACCAAACTCCATTAGTTTAAAATAAGTTTGGTGATGTAATCTATCATAATAAATTATTGGAACATTTTTCGTCTCTCCTTTATATGTCAAAATGCTAAAGTGTGATTTAATGGGGCTCGAAAAGGTTCGGAAAAAATTCAACATATAATTTATCAAAAAGGAAAAATTGTGTTTGAAATAAATTTGGCATGTATAATTTCATAAATCGTACTTTGGAAAACTTTCTCCCCGGCTAAGAATAAATTCGCTTGAGCGCTGACAATTTTATGTGAGAGAAGGACATAAATATTTCGTTGTTGTTAATCTTTTCAAGCGTTTTACATAATCATGCCATAACTCTTGCTTTCTATGAATAAACTTGTAAATCATATATCTTGTGATAAAATATTTTTTTGCATCGCTTTGTATCTATTTTAAAAACTAAAGGTCTTTTTTTAGGATAAGAAAGATACACCATAAAAGAGAGTCTCTCTGAAATGCGTGGAAAAGTTTAGAAAAATATATACCTTTTGAATAAAGAAGTCACTCATTTGAAATGTTAAAGCAATAAATGAATGTTCTAATAATAGTAGAAATAAAGTTAGTATGATATGACTGACGTAATTTTCAACTTGTTTTAAGCACTTAATAAAATCGAAATTACAAAATTGATAGATGAAGACTCGTACGTAATTTACGAATTTGGCTAGCTATCTGGGTTCTTTAAATTACAACAATATGCTAGGAAACATCAGTTTGTCTCATTAACCATTGTGTTTTCTTTTAAATTTTATAAAATGAAGAAAATTTTGGAAATTAAAAATATTTATCAATCTTTTTTATTGCAATGACAGTGCCTGGATTTTAGAAACCTGATAGTATTTCATTAAGATTCTTTAATCATATAGTTATTACAAAAGCAGTGAAGATAAAAGCATCCCAATTATGCTGCATTATGCCATATGATAATAAAAACATAATACAATAATGGCAATTGGAAAGAGTTGTAAATCAAAGTACAGGGATTTAATAAAACTAGTAAAAAATCGTTACAAGAATTTTAATTATATACTATATATCAAAATCATGCATATTTTTTACGCATAGTAGTTTTTTTTTAATTAAAAATGGTCTCCAGATAAATGGTACCAGACATAACTATATATAAAAGCATTTATCACTTGCAAGAACTAAAATTTTAATCGGAGTATTTTTTTTGACATCAAATTTAATCAAATGATTGAATCACAATGTCTTTTTATTTTCCTCCTTCGTATCTTTTCATATTAAGATATTAAAGAGACATAGGGCAAAACATACAATTATTGGCCACTTAAGGACTTATTCAACTATGTTCTTGATTTGTGGATACGGAGCATTATAAAGGTGAAATAAAAAATATCATACGTTAAGTTGCTTTTTTATTGGTGATAATCAATTATCGAAACATTGAAAAAAAAATATTTGCAAAAAGGCAGAAATCTACAACTATTGGCCACTTTTTTCAATTATCGGCCACCAAAAGATACAATTATTGGCCATACCAAAAAATGCAGTAAAAAAATATTAAAAAATAAAATAATAACTAATGATGTAATGTTGTGTTCCCACATCAATACAAAGCGTAAAATTAAGTGATTAATGCAACTGTAATGTCATTTCAATGTAAAAATCATATGTTTTTATGAAATCGATGGACATAAATTTCAAAATCGCAAATACCTATGTTAAAAAAACATTTAATAATGCAAGTTCGTCATAATCATTGAAGTGCTTAATCAATTCATCTAATGATGAGTCTGATTTAACTGATGTCATATGGTTCAGAAATTTTAAAATCAATGTTCTCTCAATTATTCAAAAAAAAATGTTTCGTCATTACTAATATTTTTTTCTGTATTTAATGATAATACTATATTATACATTAGATATATTGATTTTTTCGGCAACTCCTTGCAGTTGCTTTTTGCTTTTTCGCTATTGTATTATTGACTTTTTGTATTATTAACCAGCCAGGCCAATAATAGAAATTCTGTAAAAAAATGGAACTAATTACTGGCCACCACCATTGTAACTTTTTACAAAAAAATATCCAATTCAGTCAGTGAATGATTTATAAATACACTAAAGACAAACTACTCAAATCAATTTTCAATTCATTTAATGAAAATATAAACGTTAAATTTACCTTTACACGGAAGTCAAATCCTTATGATTTTTACAACAAATCTCACTTATTTCACAGCAACGCTTTAACCGTAAGTTTAAAATCAGATTTTAGGTTATTCGACAATGGTTTAAATGACAGTTATCTGCTATACCAACGGAGGAATACTTAATGATCTTTCTTATTAAGTCAACAAGTGGAAATATCATATCTTATAAAAATATATTTTATCTGCAAGTGGCCAATAATTGAAGCTGGTCAATAATAGAAGGTTTAACCATACCTTTTTTGTTCAAAGAACACCTACATGTACTCCGAGAAAACTGCTTGGGAAAGAATACATTACAAATCAACAACTGGTACGTATTGTATTATAGGTTTTGTTTCACTCACTGATTATATTATTGGAATATAACAAAAAATAGTAAAATAGAGATTTAATAAAATAAATTCTACGAATAAGAGAGAAATGAAAATAAGCTTCGCTAAAAAAACTCAACATTGATTGCATTTAAGAGCAGCAATTTTACAAGTCGCAAAACAGTTTTTTTTCGCTAACCGATCGAAAGAAATTGTCGATTCAATTAGGCAGAGTCCATCTCGATGCCATTTCTCTTTCTCTTATGGTGCATCGTCGTAAAGCTTGTAGTTAATCACGCTCGGTTAAAAATAATTAGCCTAGATCTTTGGAATATTTTTATGAAATCGTAATAATTACATGTAGACTAGTAATAAAATTCATTTAAATAAGTATTCTTAAAAAAACTTTCACATTATTTTTTAAGATTAGAACCTGTTTTGCTTGCTCCCATTATTATTAATATATGTTAATCAATAAAAGGTTATTTGTACAGAATTAATTAACAATAGCAAACAATCGGTCAAAGAGTTTATGAATAATTATACAAATAATTATAAATGAATGACCATCTTACATATATTTAAAATATTTTAAATCTCATACTAATGAACACTTCTAATTTGAATTAAGAATAAAACAAGATAAAAAATCAATTATATAAGAAATCTATCTACATAAAAATACAGGAAACAAAATAGGCGCTAAGTACTAAAATGCAAAAGTAAACATTTCTGCATATTAACTTTGCTTGCTACTTAGTTCCTATTTTATTTCCTGCATTCATATAATGAGTTGAAAGAATCTAAAAAATAATCACGTTTAATAAAATAGAGCGACAGATTCATCTAGATACATATATTTTACTTATCTAAGTGATTTATTTATTAGTTGAGCAGGTCTTCGAACTGCGTCTTATGTGACCGACATAAAAAAAGTAAATTTAAGGTAAAGCAAACACAGTTTGGACTATTTTTTAGACTCAGCCATGTAGCACTTTTTAAAATCAAATCTTTTCAAGTTCATGTTTTTTAAAAAATAATATGTGACAGTTAACACATTGCGCTCTGATTCTTGTGTCAGTCGCGTCTGCCGTCGTCGATAGTTCGCTTTTTTCCAATCCCGTTCAATTGATTGGGTCGAGCGAGCATCTACCGCCGGCACTAAACGTTTTTGTTCCATTTCCAGCTAGACTCAGATCGCGCATTGTAATACGGGCTGATTGAATAATTCCGTAAATCGCATTAGAACACAACGTATCTACGGACAGTTGTCTATTACCATTGAACATGTTTAACAGATACAATTCTCAACTAAGGAAAATTAAAAATAGTTAAAAGACAAACGGATTGATTAAGAAAAACACTTTTTTGAAATACGAATATTCGATTGATTGAATTGGCATTTACTTGGTAGAACTCCATAAAAATATATGTTTTTTTGAATTGTTTGAATTTTATACTTTTCCGTGAGTTTTGTCGCTAACGACCCGGGTTTCGCCTTTCGGCATCTTCAGGCATTCCAGTACAAAATTCAAACAAATGCAAATTTGATATTGAAATTCCATCAAGCACCCTCAGTCGAAATACTTAATTATCCATTATAATAGTTTAAAATAGCAACGTATTTAGTTATACAGTTTTTGTAATATAGTTAATAGCTATTACGGCTTTCGCCATCGTCAGAATAGTTCGGTAGAACGCAACTTTTTTTATTGATTAGTAACATTTCTTAGTAACATTTTATTAGTAACAGAATTTTGTGCGACATAGAAACGCAATAACTATTTTTCCAAATTGTGAATTAAGCAACTTCCTTTTTACAAAACATATACTAATTATTTTTACTTTAGCATGCTAATATTGTATTCAATCGATTATTTTCAAAAGATGTTTTTTTATTGCATCATAATAAAAATTCATTTCCTAGAATGCATCACGTACTATTTTTTTTTGATACTATAGAAAGACGGAGGTGTTGCTGTTGGAAAAGTTTGTGACACTTTTCTCGAGCAAACTTTTGTAAGTGGAGTTGTCTTTGTAAGCTCTCGACCTGCCGAGATTAGACTTACATGAGGAAGTCCGTCCACGTTGTGAGCTTTACAAGAAAATCTACCTTTCTGATTTTCTTAAGTCTTTTTTTGCTAGACTTTGGGTCACTTTGACTGAGTCAACCGTGGATACAATCAAATTGCGATTGGAACTATTGTTGTTAACAAAATTGATATTTTACTAAATTTGTACAAGCTATGGATGGTAATGAATTTATTTTATCGGTACATGATTAGACATAAATACTTTAAGAGACTTTAACTATAACATAAAACACAATTCAATCTTCAGCACTATTTGGCTTATTTTAAAAACAAAGACTACTAAACCACTTTTTTAAAAATAGGTCTACAATGTTTCCTAGTTTACCACTTGTTATGGCACGTATTTAATCTTGGTGGATTATTTGTGGTACAATTGAAAGAATGTTATCATTTTATAATTACTTTCTCACAATGATTGTGTGTTGTACTAATTAATATTAACTTCTATAATTATCAGTTTTGTATTGTTTACCGCAAAGTGATTCAAGTTTTATTATCCGGATAGAAGCAGAGAAACATTTTCAATGAATGAAGATAACGCATACAAGATTTTAGAATTGTTATGTAGCAGAAAAAATACTTGTTTCTTGAAAGCACTTTTTGTTTTTCATTTATCGAAAAAAGCTAACTCCCTCATTCGTAACCATAGTGGATTCAACCCGACATATAGCGTAAAAAATTCATTAGAATTAGTTGAAAAACTTAAAAATAAAATCATTCCTTGCAATTCAAAATTAATTTCATTTGACGTGGTCAGTTTATTTACGAATGTACCAGTCAACAAATGCAAAAGGATTATCGAAGATACCTTAAATGCACGTAGAGTAAACCCAATAGTAACAAAAGAGTTATTAAATATATTAGACGTTTGCGTTGACCAGAACTATTTCCAATTTAACAATACAATTTATAAACAAACAGAAGGCCTTGCAATGGGAAACTGCCTATCAGCGTTGTTAGTTGAGTTTTATATGAACTATTTAGAAGATACAATTTTTAGAAACAAAACAGAAACCAAACCTATAGTCTATTGGTTCCGATATGTAGACGATATTCTTTGCCTGTTTAATGGAACAGATAGACAAATAACTAACTTTATAAATTCATTAGATAAAAATATTAAATTCACTCTAGAATTCGGAGGCAAAAATATTAACTTTCTTGACTTAAATATTAACATTGAAAATCATTCTCACGAGTTTAAAATATTTCGGAAGCCAACCTTCTCTGACACTGTAATCCATAAAAATTCAATGCACCCATTTTCTTATAAACTAGCCGCTTTTCATTCAGAAATACATAGACTTGTGAGTGTTCCTTTAAACGAAATAAACTTTAATATCGAATTGAAAATCATCAAACAAATCGCCATAAACAATGGATACGATATGTCTCTTATAGACAATCTTTTATCAAAAAAACAAACTAAACTTGCAGAAAAAATGTTATTTAAAGGTATAGTGTCAAAGGACATAGATCATACTAGGTATTGGCGTAGAATCATTTTTTTAGGAAATACAAGTCTTAAAATTAAAAAACAGCTAGCTGATAGTGTAAGACCTGCTTTTTACTGTAAAAACTCTTTAGGCAAATTATTAGTTAATAATAAAGATAAAATACATTACTTAAATAAATCCGGGATTTATAGATTGCAATGCTCTTGTTGTACAAAGTTTTATATCGGCAAAACAGAAAGAACACTGAACATCCGGGTTTTAGAACATATGGCAGCCTTTAGATTGAAAAAAGACACGTCTACTTTTGCTAATCACTTAATATCGGAAGGACACGTGTTCAATCAGGAACAAGGGATAAAAATGTTACACCCAAATACGGACAGTCATAAGCTCTTTTTCCAAGAAATGTTAGAAATCAACAAAGCACAGCTGCAAAATCTTCCGATTTTAAACGAAATATCAAATTTTCCCACATCTCCTCTTCTATACCCTATATAACCATAAAATCATATAATCATAAAACCTTTGCCGACAAACAAATTATATAATTCTTGAAACTGCTCACTAGTCAAATCTGTTGGCATTCCCATGGGCTTATCCTTTTTGCCAGCAGTGGCTTTGGACTCAGTGATGCATTTATATCTTATATAAACACGAAACTTTCATTTACTAAGCGTCAGTTCAAGTTCATCCGTGCACTTGAATGCCTGAAGATGCCGAAAGGCGAAACCCGGGTCGTTAATGACAAAATTTGTGAGAATGTACATAGTTTGAACGATTCAAATTTAAACATCTTTTGGTTAAGATTTATAGACAACAATACACTTTTATGGTGTGTGCATCGCAAGGGACCTAAAACTTTACTCTATTTGTTTTAATTTTGAGTAAACGTTTCTAGACAACTGAAAAAAACGATAAATATTGCAATTAACCAAATAGTTTATAGACAAATACCAAAAATATGACGTTGGACTTGAGAGTGTCTAAAAAGCAAAGCCCTGCCCAGCAGAGTGTTTTTATTTCCGAGATAAAAGTGCAAAAGAAAGAAAAACAGTTTGTATTCTCCCATTTCCCCGCAGTTATTCCATCAAGGCAGTTGTTTGTCACTGCCCATCTCTTTCTCTTCTACCAACCTTCCCTCCTTCGTCTCGCTCGTCCGTCCCATATCATCACCGCTTTTATCCGTATATATCTTGTTCTCTCGCATCGCTAGCCGACGCAATTATCTGTTCTCAAACTCTCACCTTCAACTCGTACTCAGTAGAACAAGAGAAAAATTTCACGCATTTTGATACGCATATATTTTTAATCCTATGAAATCAACACACTTCTACGCTCTTCTTTACAATTTACCCAATTAATTTCTTAGGTTTACGTAGGTTAACTGTTTTATTTTCGATAGCAGCTTTTTCAAAAAAAGTAATTTGGAATAGAATAAATTGTTTGATTAATGACAATATTATTTCATTCATGCGTGACTGAAGTCAATTTGATGATTCTTGTCAAAAAAACAACACCAATGCTTTAATTTTCATGATGTAGGACAGCCGTACTCAACCTGCGGCCATACTCAAGTATACCAAATCGAGGACTTCAAATTCGTCGGTGAGCTAAAAAAAAAGAGTATACCATAAATATGTTGCGGCCCACGTAGAGAAGCAAATATCGGAATGCGGCCCGGAGAAAAAAAAAGTTGAGTATGGCTGATGCAGGATGATCACTTTCGATGTGTTCACTGGCAATACTTGTTTGGAAGCCATTATATTAAAACAACTTTGTACACTATTTTAAGTATGTGAAAACGTTGCATTAAACATACGAAAATTCCCACTTCCATTTTAGAATATATTTACTTCAAATTAACTATATCAAAGCTAACTTTTCTACGATAACTGGTTGCTATTTGATTGGCGGGAAAGGTTTTGCAAAAACGAATACTGCATGGGTAGAAAAAAAAGTAAACACCACAAACATCTTTTGAAGTGTTCACTGTCAATAATACTTGGTGAAATGACATTTTAATACAAATGTTTTATAATTTTTACCACAAACATCTTTGCAACTAAACACAATTTCTTAAATCGATAAAAAATGTTCAAACATGTTTTAATGTAATAATAACAGATTAAAATAACAAAGTATTTTAGCTCTACAGTTTTTAATAATTTTATTTGTTGATAGCTATAGTTCTGACGATGGCGCAAGCCGAAATAGCTATCAACAAATAAAATTATTAAAAACTGTAGAGCTAAAATACTTTGTTATTTTAATCTGTTATAAATGGAGTTCTACCAAGTAAATGCCAAATCAATTAATAAAATGTAATAATAGCTAGAAAAAGTTATATTTCTGTTAAGATATAAACCGTACATTAGGTTGATAAAAATATCTTGAATTACTTAATAAGCGGTACTTGTGTGTTTGAATGAAATTGGTTAATAGAAGTAAAAATATTTAATAGATTTAATTTTGCGTTTGAAATATCACTGTGAATTTGCTCTGTATAAGGTAAAGTTGATGTGTTTTGATGATTAAAAAAAACACAATTTGAAACTTGTTAAAACAAATGACAGGAAAACACATGTAAATATTCCAAAATTTATTTAAAAATTGATTAATTTTAAAGTTTCTACTGTAAATTTTTGGCGGAAAGGCATTATTAAAAAAAAAACACTTTTATTTGACTCATGTTTATTAAGATCAAGATTGGTTGAAAAAACTATTCTTGATCGTAATAAATAAAGTGGAATCAGCACAATATGTGTTTTATGGAAAAAAATGTATACAAAAATTGTATGTCAACTAGATTCTTAGCAAAATAATCATGACTAGCCCAGCTCTACTGCTTCAACCAATCGTTTTATCAAAAACTTTTCACCATCCTATCATAACAATAAAGAGCTTTGGATCCTCACCACTTGAGTAACTAAGTACCAATTCCGTAACTTTCTTATCGGATACCTCTCCTTCCTTGATCTGGCGATATAATTTTATTACCACCAACCTTTTACTAATGTTGTCGAAGAAGAGCACTAAAGCTTTTGATAAATATATGATGATTAACCAAACGGAGCTTCCTTCAGTCGTTAAGCAAACGTTCTGGAAAAAAGCTTCCAATTCGAAAGTGTACAGAAATTACTACAACTTTATTACAAGATTTTTTTGTGTATTTTATATATTGGGAGACTAAACACTTATATTTCACTACATTTTTTTATAAGATGTACGTGAAATAAAAACAAAAACAATTCGTCGATTAAAATATGTATGTATTTTAATATTTTTTGTACACAACCATTGGACTTTAGGAGAAAAATGGAAGGAAACTCACATTGGGTACTAAACAAATGTATGTCTGTCTTGGCGCAGTGGTCAAAGTTTTTGGCTACCGAGACGTATTCTACGTGTTCAAGACTCAGTTGAAAGAGAATTTTTCAATCGATTTACCAATTTTTCCGAAGGCATGGATGTTTGTGATGTCTGATAATTTTCTTTCACTTTATTACTTTTAAAATTAATAGGGCGTACCAAGAGCGATTGATTCACCACGAGTCTTGTCCTATATATATTATTCTTTCCATAATCTCTTCAAAAAAGAGGTTTTCGTAGAAAAAAAATCAGTTGAGACAACTTCATTAGGAGTCCATATGCTCCGCATTGGGAGTGGATATGGCTTAAAAGCATACTGATTTTATTACGAATTAAAAGATATTATCACAAATTCATTGACATTAAATATTGTTTACATTAAATCCACATAAAAACATAGTTAATACTCGCGGTTTGAAATGATATGTTATTTTTTACGTTTAAATATCTTTAGACTTTTTCGCTTAAAGAAAAATCAGGACAAAATCATTGTCATGATACTTTTACTTTACCAAGCACGTTCAATCAATGAAATAAATAAAATTAAGGGCGTTTCAATAATTTTTTATTTATTGAAATACACCAAATTAAAAAAAAAGTCATTAAAACTAATAAAATGTAAAAAACTAATAAAAAATATTGAACTGAGCGATTCACTTTTATGTTTGTATATAAACGATACAAACTGTTTGCCGCTCGTCAGTCGAAGTACATTTGTGCACATGTAAAAGCCTGAAGATACTGAAAGGCGAAACCCGAGTCGTTATCGAGAAACTTATGGAAGAGTACAGAATCAAAATGATTCAAATTTATAAAATGTTCATTCGATTTGGCTATAACTTTGTGGAAGAACATTTTTTAATATGAAACTACATTTGATAACTTTGTTATCCTCTTATTGTGTTACAAATTTACATATTCACGTATTCATAACTTTGCAAAGCTAAGTCTGATGATGCTTCCTAAAGAGGCAAAACACGTATCACATTTTTTGACACAAGTAAAATAACAAACAATCTAATTTTTACCAAAGTTAAATCTCAAAATTTCTTTAATTTTTATTGTGAATTAATTATGTATATATACATATATCGGATACATTGTCAATTAGTGATAATAACAAATGTGTTGAACCTACAGACTTTTCTCATTTATAGGTATCACTGTTACAAAACACGAAGTCATAGTTTTACTCATTAAAGGTATTGAAATTATTTTTTAGAAAAATCCATCTGTTTTGTACGTTTATTTAAACGTGTAAATTTCTACTGGTAAAAATCTAGAGATCAAAAATCTAAAACGAAATAAGGTATTTAATTAAGTAATAAAAAAACACTCGAACCTTTGTAAGTTCAGAAAATTTAAAAAAACACGTATTGTATTAACGCTTGCCCTGATTCAAAGTAAGAATCACCTGAGCTGTAATTATTCTGTTACCATTTTAAGGATACCTCTAACCTCAGAGAAGGTTCACTCGACAAATAATACTTTTCGTTGTTTTAAAAAATAAAAGCAATAGCCAATGCTACAGTGTCGTTTTCTAAATGGAAAAAGCCTTGCTTCAAGTAACGTAAAGCGGCGCTCAAACGAACGCAGAATTTAAATGGCGAATAATATTACATATTTAAAAAACATAATATTACTTCATGGTATCATAAAATTTGAACGATTATGCAAATTTTTTGTTCTATTGTAGGCAATATCTTTAATTGAAATAACTATAAGAAGAAGAAAAATAACCACTGCTAAATTTGAATCGTTCAAACTATGTACATTCTCACAAATTTTTTCACTAACGACCCGGGTTTCGCCTTTCGGCATCTTCAGGCATTCAAGTGCACGGATGAACTTGAACTGACGAAAGGCGAAACCCGGGTCGTTAGTGACAAAATTTATGAGAATGTACATAGTTTGAACGATTCAAATTTAATATTGAAATTCCACCAAGCACCTTCAGTCGAAATCTTAAATTAACCACTTCTACTTTATAATGAGCTGGAGCTTATATATAATATAAGTAAAAGGTCGTTTTCGGTTTCTACTTGCTAACCATCTTGTCAGCAGAAGAGATGTATGTAATTTGCTGTTTAACGCATAAAGTGTTCCCCGCAATTTCTTTATATTTAATCAAACATTTAATTGAACATTATTATGTCTAATTAGTTTACAATTAATTAAGTCACATAATAAATTTTTAACTGTATAATATTTTTATTTATGTTTTCACTTTATTTTCTAATCATGTTTTGCCTAAGCTTGTAGCTCTGTGCGTTAAAGCAGTGCTTCCCAACCTTTTTCATGCCACGGACTCCTTTATGTGAAAACAATAATCTGCGGACTCCGGAATTTTTTTTATTTCACATGTTCATATTTTACCACAAAGAATGTTGAAAAAATTAAAATTTTCGCGGAACCCAGGTTGAGAAGCACCGATTTAAAGTAATGTAAACGATGTGATAAATTGTTATCATAATAATCTAGAAAAATACGTATTTGTTTGAAAAATATGAACAAAAACAGTTATCATATATTATATATGGGTACATTTATTGTACAATATTTTTTAAAATAAAAGGATTCATTCAATTGAATTGTTTTCATATACAAGTTTTTTATATAGCGTTCTGAAAAACCAAAAACCTAATTTTTGTTGTATCGATTTATGATATCCCTCATTTAATGAGTCTATTTGGTGAACTCAAATCTGTAATACAGTATCCCCATGCGGACGACCCTTAAGTGCGTTTGCAACGCTACTTCAGAGGTAAGTTCCAGCGGAAATGGGAGGGGAGAGGGCGAGAGAGACATGGCGTTTCATTAGGCTGGCGCAATCAAAGGTTATGGGGGCAGCTGACGACTAAAGTAGCATCCCTTGCTTGGTAAGGGATGTCGCTTGGCAATTTGGTCTTGAATCTTTTTCCTGGGGGGGTGGGGGTTTCACCTATAAAAAAGGGTATTTTTGAATACCGTTCGAAAGCTTTTTCGTCACATGAGACGGTCCGTTAAATTAGTCAAAGCAATTTAAGTAACGGATAATGACGCATCATCCAACTGTTGCAAGAATTATAGCATGAAATAACGTCCTTTTTTACACAATGTCTGGTGATATTAACATATTATTCTGATAATATATTGAATTATATTTACAAATCGTAGTAATTTCATATTTTTTTGCCTGATACAAAGAAGTTAGTTTTTTTTATCTTACTTTCAATAAAAACCGATTATTCATTTGCCTTAACATATAGATGCTTAAGTGTTTTTAATTAAAAAAAAACTTAAGGTAGCATTTCTTCAAATAAATTTAAGAAAATATTAAACAAACTCAATTAAAATATAAATAACATCCCATCAGATATAAAATCATTGTATTAAATATAAAGTAATATAACAAAAAAATTTTCAAGCTGTATAAAATAATCGTTTATGATGAATAATTTCACATAAACAACCAATTATCCTTCAAAAAATAAACACACTTTTGTACTTATTTCACGTTTTGATTGAAATTCAATTAAAAACATTCAACGCTAGCTTAAAAAAGCTCGTTATGAACAAAACTTGTCCTGATCATCTATATATATATATATATATATATATATATATATATATATATATATAACAAAGTCGGGTTATTTACACCACGTATATCTCAAGAAGGGCTTGGCTGATTTTAATGATCTTTAATTTATTAAATTCGTCTCCGTCTAGAATAGCAGAATAGGCATTAAAACATCGGAAAAATATCACGGAGAAGAAATTATGAAGATTAATATTATCATACAGTTTTCAAATGACGAACAGCTTGAAATGTCCTTGTATGCCGATTTCATCCACTAGATGGCAAGTTGTTTTCAAAATTCATTTGTTTCTGCTTCTTTTGCACACGATTGACTTTTGAATAATTTTAAATTTAGAGCATGGATGAGAATAAAAAATCGATGATATGAAATGAAAACGAAAGAAAATCGGATAATATTGAAATAATTTTATGTTTATAATTAGGTATGATAATTTTTTTGACAACAATATTACGCTGTTTGCACGAACATTTCTCTACTCTGAGATGCCACGTTATTACACTTGGAACGCTGCATCGAAGAAATTTTAACGTCAAAAGCAAGGCGATGCGGTTCCTGATCACCCAAATGACTACTGATGCTATTGGTCGCATTTACACAGTTCGTCCGAGAAATGACGAATGCTTCTACTTGTATGTCAATAGATCAATTTGCTTGAAAATGATACTTATTGGGACATGACAATCGCTGAAGAAATTTTTTCTGAATCTCCAAGTCAGATACGCACATTATTTTCAATCATTATTTTGACATGCTTCCCATCAAATTCCCGTGAACTGTGAAGCAAGTACAAGGATGACATGTCCGAATACATTTTACATCTAATTCGTGTCAGTTCAGGGAATCCCGATCTCGGGATGAATGATGAGATACATAACCAGGCTTTGCTTTTGATCGAAGACATGTGTTACCTTATGTGCAGCAGTTTATTAGTCATTTTAGTAATGCCAACGCCAGATCGTGGAATGAACGACACTTTCAATCGAGAATCGGAACGTGAATATGATCGAGATGCATTAAACCAATCAGTTTGAACGAATGTACCACTGTTGAACCCTCAACAGAAGGAAATGTACGATACGTTAATAAAGGCAATTGATGATGGAAATGGTGGCTTATTTTTCCTCAATGCGCCCGGTAGAGCTGGGAAAACATTCCTCATGTCATTGATTATGGCCACTGTTCGTGCGAGATATAAAATTGCTGTAGCAGTTTCTTCTTCTGGAATAGCGGCCATGTAGATTAAAGGATTCCAAACGGCTTATTCAGCGTTGAAATTTCCGTTAAACCTCCAAATCACTGAAAAACCGACATGCAAGATTTCGAAACACTCAGCAATGGCGAATCACGAAGACGAATCGAACGGATTGATTTCGTTTCCGCCGAATTTTAGCAATTTCGTCTCAACGAAGGACGGCTTTATCAACAAAATGTTTCTGAACATCTAATCACAAAAATCACAATTGGTTGAGTGAACGAGCAATTCTTGCGGCGAAGAACAAAGATGTGGATCATTTAAACTTCACAATCCAAAATAGAATCGTTGGTCTACTACATTCCTTCAAATCTATCGACCGTGTTACAAACGAAGACGAAACAACCAACTATCCAACTGAATTTTTAAAATAATAGGATCTGCTTGGCTTGCCACCGCACAATTTACAACTAAAGGTTGGCTCGGTAGTCATCATGTTTCAAGTTATTAAGTTAACACGACACTTATTGATTCTGAGGCAGTACGAAGTTTGTTGGGTCAGCTAGTATTAAATAAATGCGGAGTTAACACAAAATAATGTTTTTTTAATATAATATCTTTGCGCTATGTATTGGCAGTTAAAACCATTTTTTTTGTTTTAGATATAGATCATTTGAATATTAAACTATCGAAATGATAATAAAAAATTGTTTAAATAGCCTAAATATTTATAACGTTGATGTTTTTATTGGACACTGAAGCTAGAAAATGCCAAAGGATTAAATGTACATGTTTTATCATATTAACTCAAAAATGTGAACTCTTTTGCTTAATCGAAAGTAAAAAATCATTCTTTTGTTGTCTCGCATTCATCTACGGTTGAGATAAATTTTGTAATAAACAGTCGGAGGTATTTCCCAATCAATTTTAGTGACTATCATACAAAAAAATAAAATGATTTATAATGACTATCCCGCTCATGTCTAAAGCAGTTAACAGCATTAACGTGAGTATTTATCTTAAGATTATAAAAAAGGTGAATTGAAATATATATGTGCAGAGCCAGCTAAAACCTCTAGGCGCATCGTTTTCAATTCTCAAATAATAAAACTTGCAAACGACATGCAAAGTAAAATCAGCGCGTGTCTTTTTGTGCCCGTATCGGCACTCAAACCGAATGTCGTCGTCTTTGGAGCGAGATTGAAATTCAGCGAAAGAAGGAGCCCGCACGTTTTCCGCGCTGGGTTAATTTACCTCGAAATTTTCCCGTTCCTTCACGATTTGCAGATACGCTGATCACACCTCAAGGCTTTTTATCGTTTCGCTGCGAGGAAAGTGTGGTTTTTTTTTGATTTTATTATCGAAATTGTAAATGGCAATGTTTTACGAGTCTTATCAAACATGTTTCAATATACAATAAATACATTTACATTTAACTGATATTTATTAACAGTTTTTTTTTTGTATTGATTATTTTTTTGTCTTTGTCTGTGATTAGTTACTTAATATCTCAGTTACTTAACCAAGCTGTAAATATTTCAATCTTTGTAAATTCGTAAAAAAATTCCCGCCCCTGTCCTAACCTAAACTAAAATCCGTAACCTAACCAAATATCTAAAAAAAACTTTTTTTATATTTCTTCGATAAATGGTTGTCGACCATTTGTGTTACATACTATTTTTTGTTTCTTAATATTTTTGTATAATTTGTCTTTTAAATAAATAAAAAAACATAAAAAGCGTTTCTAAGTTAATTCAAACGATTTTTAAAATAATCGAAATTGACATTGATAAATGATACTGATCATCATTGTCATTTTTTAATCTTAATTAATAATTTAGATTTTCGATAGAAAGGTAAGTCAATATTTATAAATCTGAGATATAAAATTAAATTTTATTATTCCAACGAGTGTTATAAAAATTGTAACACACACTTTGACTCTTTAAAAACCATCTTTAGACTGACTATTAGACAATAATTTTGCTTCAATGCTTCTTAGAGAGGCCGAATACATATAAATATTAAAACTATGACATTATCTATTTCTGTAAATTAACCATCTGTTCAGTAGTAGCAGAGAGAGACAAAATGACAATGCGTGTGGAATATCGTCTGTCGAAAATATTCTAAGAATAACAATAACTTCGGGAAATAACATTATTCTATACAAAATTCGAATTCATTATGTTAAGCAATTCTGAAATATTATTGAAACATTTTGTAGTATTGTAGCTATTATCAATTGTCAAAACAGACGGGACATTATCTCTGAAACGTAGACCAAAATAATATATAACATAAACCGAGCCTTTGAAGTAAGACGAGATATTTACAATTTCATATTTTCCCGAATTTCAACGAACTTCGGTTGCGAATTGTACGCTTAATCAAAGGGATATATTTAATTATAGGCGCGAAATCAAGAGAACTTGCTGCTTGTACATAGGCCCTTTGATATTTTGAAATAATAATATTACTAAACGCACGTCTCGCTCTTTGTTTAAATTATGCTGAACGATTTTAGACCTTCTAGCAAATTATTATGTTGTCGTATAATTATTAACAAGACTCAAAGGGCTTTAACAACCTGCAAGTGCTGTAAATTTTAATGTTAAACAAAAACAGCTAAGAATTAAAATATCTACTCACGCAATAAAGAAAAGTAAATCTTCAATATCGCTTACTCTGACATCCTTAATAACCGACACCATAGTATTTACCTACAGAATAACTGAATAATTAAAAACAATTTTTAAATTATTGTGTTTATGTATTTTGTAAACAACAGTTAATAAAAGCAGTAAGTAAACAACAATCGTTCAAAATAACACAATATAACGGAGATTACGACTGTCAAAAGAAATGACGAGGTAGCTCAAATTAATTTAATAAAAATGGGTTCAAATAAAATTACAAAACAAAAAAATGATTAAATACCTCATTTTAAATATTATATAAATAATCAAAGACCCAAAGCCATACCCCATGGCATATAAATGCTTGAAAGAAATCGCTCGACTCCAGGCTCTCTTAAAATCTGAAATGTACCTTCATATTTGTAGATAGGTTCTAAAATAAAAAAAACGACAATAAAATTCTTTAGTTACCTATTCAGTTGAAAAATGGTAGCTTTCAAACGCGTATTCATTACTTCAAATATTTCATGGCAATTAGATATCGAATTAGAGAATCAAACATTTCTCCAACTTTCGATTTCGGTCGATTTTTATTTTTCCTTCCAAAGAAATCACAGCGCTTATTAGCTTTATATACACCATAAGAAATTATCAAGGCTTAGGTTACATTACTTTTTAAAAGCTAAATTTATTTTTATTTCAACACGCATATCTATATATTAATAGTCGATAATGTCTGTTTGTTTGTCTGAGTGAGTGAGTGTTAGATGTCCTCGATTTCCCCTCCCCCTGCCCCTCCCCCTCCTCCATCCAAGCCGCTCTGTCACTTTTTATTCATACTTAAGACATATTTTTCCAATATACACTGTTACTTATGATTTTCCTCGATTTCCACTCCTCCTCCCCCTCCCCCTCACCAGCCCCGATGTCGCCATTTTTTATTCCTACCTTTTCGATGACGTCATATATATTATTATTTGATGAAACATCAAATCGCTGAAAAATTGAATTCTCATACAAAAAAAGGACCAAGGGCCGGGATTCGAAACACGGTCTCCGGATTATGAGTTGAATTCTTTACCTCTAGGGTAACGTACAACTGCCAGATACGATAAAATTACATTATATGTATTGAATTGCGTTCGAATTTCAAAACTTTTGTTTTTTATTTGAAGCAAAACATATATGTTCCAATTTTCGCACGTAGGGTTAATTCCGCTCTACCCAAAAGGCAGAGCGCCAGATTCGTAAGCTGATGGTCAGTGGTTCGAGTCTAACCTTAAACTTTTTTTTTTGGGTTTATAACTTTTTTTTTTAAACACAATACATCTTGATCGTATGAAAATAATAAAATCCGATTGATAAGCGTGATAAGTTTTTCAAAAAATAAATACCTATATATTAATATTCGATAAAATAATCACAATTAAAAAATTTACAACGCCTATTTCTGCTTCTACGAAAAATGGTTGTTAGCAAACTTAAACATTATTCCAAAAATTCAATAATTTACGAAATTTCTGCTACTACGAAAAATGGTTGTTAGCAAACTTAAAAGTTATTCCAAAATATAATAATTTACGAAATTTCTGCTATTACGAAAAATGGTTGTTAGCAAACTTAAACATTATTCAAAATATTAAATAATTTACGAAATTTCTGCTACTTCGAAAAATAAATAATAAATAATAATAAAATAAAATAAAATAAAATACCATAAAATAAAATAACATAAAATTAAATTAAATTAAATACTATGCAACAAAAATCTCACGTTGCTGGGCAACGGGCTTACAGCTAGTTTATATATTAACACTCTTACGATAACAGCTTACAATACATAATTTGTATTCATTTCCACTAGTTACTAACTACTACCAGTAGTACTTTTTTGTTTCCACAGTGGCGGTCTTTTAAGGTCATTTATAAAAAAAACTTAAGAGTAGGCTGTTGCAGTAATTATTTTGAGAGAGTTTAGCTTATTAAATATATTTTTTATCTAATTTAGAACTTCAACTGAAGGTGCTTGATGGAACTTTAATATCAAATTTGAATTATTTTGATAATGTACTCTTTCATATTTTTTTTTCAATAACGGCTTGGGTTTCGCTTTTCGGCATCTTCTGGCTTTATCAAGTGCATTCGTGCACAAGAGTACATAATCACAATAATTAAAATTTAATATTTTTTATCCTCAAATAATAAATGAAAAATATTGAAATCGTACTTATTTCGACACTTTTAAAAAACACCTTAACTACTACAAAATTGATTGCAAGAAATTTGTCTGTATATTTTAAAATGATACCAGAATGCGTTTAAAAATAATTTAATATGTTTTCAATAATATTAGACAGCAAATCAATATTGAAAGTATGTTTTACTGTTTTATTTGATGAGGTTTAGTAATTATATGATCGTCTTAGTCAAGAATCAATTTAAGAGTTTCCGTCCACTTCTGAATTTTTGAGTATCACCAATAGATGATTTTAAAAATACTTACCGGAAATAGTAAACAAAACAGTTTATTTTATTTTTTATGGAGTATATTGATTGAAGAATAATGTGAATTCTTCAAGATAATTGTACAGCAATATTATTTTTTCCTTTTCCCGTTTGTGTATGGCTTTGCATTAGGGTAGCGTTAACTTTTCGCCTTTGAAGGAAACCTGTGGAAAAGGAAAGTCTAAGGTAGGCAAGGCAAGCGACCCGTTCACAAATAGTTGATTGAATTTCATTTAAAAGGCATTTTTTAAATTTTTATTTTGAAACTTCGACAATTGAATAACGTCTCGATTAAGTTTTAAGGTCATTAAAAGGTCTACAAGTGATATATTTTTTCTTTTTTTCTTGTGAAGAAGTCGAGTTAAAAACATGTTTACTAGACCGATCATATTTTCAGAAAACCGGAATGGTGTTCCATTGAACATTTATATAGAAAGGGTTATTTTTCGTACGTCTCCATAAAATAATATGTCAATGGCAAAGTTTACATATTTTACTTTTTTATGAATAAATACCGACGGCAAGTTTAAGCGACAAATATTCATGATTAAAATGAAACCTTTTGTCTTTATCTGTAGATCCCCAACTCGATACGAGTTTTGATTTTCTTAAGGGAAATTCTCCAGTGATCTCAGTTGCAAAATTTTTGTGATAATTTATGATTTCTTTACATTTATCAAGCTTTCATTTAAGCGAATGCATTTATATGTAAAAACAAATGAATCTATAACTATGTTTTAATCAATTAAATCAAACGAAATGGTGTGAAATTGTAACAGTTCTTGTATTGAGAGAGACTACATATTACCTGTTGAATGATACTCTAAGAGGTTTTCATTGGAAATGGTCTGGTGATGATGACAAAAATCAGAGACATTCGATAATTGATTTTGACCGGAGACTGACTAAAAAACCAGTCTTTGAAAAAAGGCATTTGGATAATCGAACACTTAAAATGCTAAATACGAAACTGTTAATCTAATTAATTAAGAATTGTAAATATTATTTTTTTGTTGCAGAAAATTTATCATCTTTGAAAATTACGAATATCCAACACAGCAATCACCAAAACTGTCAGAAACATTCTTGTTTTTTGTGGTTCATTTTACAGTCATAAATTTATTGATACTTTAGGTTTCTACTACAACGAGAATGTGCAATATTTGCAAGAAAAACATCGCAGACATCATAACATTTAACGACTTACAATACAGCTCTGCAAACTCCGCCAGATAAACGCCGGCAGATAAGTAACATTGTTACCCCGTTTATGGCAACACATCCATCTCCCCGCAATATATTTTGAATCAGAATTTCTTATCTTAACGGCTCCTCGAGCGATAATTTGTACAATACGATGCTTCTGGGGTACAATCTTTGCTATACACGCGTGTCGATAGAGCCTACTATTAGTCAATTGGTTAAACACCTTACGATTTATATCAAACGAACGCTTTCTGTATATATCTTTCAATGACACGAACAGCATAAATTCGAGGTAAATGTATTGATTTTTTACAAAAATAATGTCGACTGTGGAAATTCAGGACGTAACCCACAGTATTATTTTTTTTTTTTTATTAGATAATCCAAAATGTATTTAATTTAATTCACGTTCTATAAAAAGGATTTCAGCTATAAATGCTTAATTAAAATCAAAATTTAACATTTCAGTTTGAAAAAAGAAAGGCATGTGAAAATTTCGACTAGGAAAAAGGGCTTTTCTTATCTTTTCTCAAACAATTTACTAAATTAATATTTGATTAAATCAATAAAAACCACATGTTCATTACTCTTCGTGCACTTCAAGGTTGTGTATATTTCATATTTTGTCTGTATCCCAAAATCATCAAAAAACGTTTTTTTCCGTCATGTAATTTTTTTAATGCGTGGGCTACGAACTTATGCATTGTTTACAAAGTTGGTATAGAAATTACTATCAAAACATAATAATTGTACTATATTTAGCTATTCAATTATCACATATACACTTGCAGATTACTTTCATTGCTGTTTTTATAATAAAATAACAATAAAGTATGTTCCTTTTTAGAGCAATTTTATTGTAGTATTCTTATTTCAAAAATATATTGGGCCAGCAGGAGAAATTATAATATGTAAACAAAATTGAGAATTTCAATGCAAAAGTACTGATATGTTTACGATGATGATTTTTACAAAGTATTCATTTGACAATTTTTATCTTTGGATATCTATTTCAAAATTTTTAATAATTTGAATAAAAGTTTGACGATATATTATGTCACATGTAAAATAATACAATGCACTCACTACATAATATGACAACGGATATAAAGTATTTCATTTCAAATAGTATAACTAGGGATGACAATATGACATGTGTTAAAAAAAAATTGAAATAAGAATTGCAAAACCAAGTGAAACGTTGCACATAAGTATGCGATTTACGAAACATATGGGAAAATAAAGGTTTAAAAAAATTTACCTCACCACTATTAGCATTATTTAATATTAATAATTTTTTCGTGGAATGAAAAATCTGTAACACAACAAGACTTTCTTAGTATAACAGTTTTAATGAAGAATTTATTGCTTTTAATACCTTTATAGATATCTAAGAATTTAAATTTAGCCATTAGTGAACATTTACATAAATACAGTTAAGTATCTTAAATTTTAATCTGTTTTTAAAGCAATGCTATTTTCTTCTGGAAGATTAACAATCGTCTGTAATTAGAAGTTATTATTAAATTTATTTCTGTATAATGACAAACATCGTCGTTTGACAATAATTTTGGTTGCTATAAAAATATTAAAAATGCTCTTAATTTTTAATAAAAATATATATAAAATGAAATAAAAAAATACAAACGAAACAAAAGCTCATCTTATGAAATAGTATAGACATTTATAAATATTTTTTTATCTACAAATATATTTCACGTCACAAATATAACATATCTTTACATATCTAAATTGTATCAACATGAATAGTTTTAAGAATATATTACGTTCATACTATACAATATAATACTAACAGTTTATCTGATGCGCGCACAAATAAACGATTTCCAAAGTTAGTTGTGCTTAGCAAAAGGAAGCACCGATTTTTTTTATTTAGAAAGTAAATGTAATAATAAATCTCTGTTGGGTTAAGCCATGAATTAAATAATGGATTAAATACCAAATCTACTAAATAATGCAATTTTAAAGTTGATCTCAAAATATCATGTAACGTGTTATTAAAACGGTAAAAATCAGTCCGGCAGTCTTAAAAATTGCGGCAGGCAGAAAAAGCAAGTCAGCAACTGCATAAAAACCAGTAGCTTTCAACATTACTCATACGGTTACAAGATTCCAAAACAAATATCTCTCAAAAAATACCAAAATTAAAAGTTCTTTATTAGTTTAAACTTTTGTTGGGTAATTAAAAGGAGAGTTCTTGGCTTATATAACATTTTAAAATCAATCGTTGCACCGAGAAAAAGCACACTGCAATATGAATATGTAATCCTAATTTATTTTCGGACAGCTTGTTTTTGATGAAAAATCACATGAAAGTGCTCCAACTTCTAATGAAAAATCTGGACCATATGACGACTTCCCAGCGTTACCATGTAACTATTATAATCTCTCCTTGATTTAATATTGTCAGTGTGTATATGAAATCAAGCAATTAATATTTCGAAAAAAATAGTATTGTAAAACGCAAACGTGTTTTGTATTTTTCAACACTAACTGTCAACAAGTCTTGTTACCCTTTTCAGCCTTCATGGAACTACCAGATGTTTTTGTTAAACAAAAACACTTCCAGTTGGCAAATGTCAAATTTCTATGTTGTCTTGAACACTAGATATTATTTTCATTGACATAGCCTTTTTACTGAAAAATACACCGGAATCACGCCTTATCTCGTCAATAACTAATTAAATTAATAATTGCAAATTATAGCTGGCGCTCTAGGTAATTACTATTAATTATCTACGGCAGCTAAAAGGCTAAAGTGACTAGTACCAGTATTTAGTTTAATGATGGTCAATAAATGATCCACTGAATAGGCATTTGTTATTAAATAGCACATAATGATAGAATACAAATAAATCCATGAGCACGACGTTTTTCACTACTGATAAAATGATCCACCAATTAGGTGGTTAAAAAAATAACCTTCAATTTAGTTCCATATGATACAATTATTATATTGTTCATTCAAAGACGCTACTGTATAGTAACTGTAGTCTCAAGTAAAATCGTTTATTGCTATTTGTTTAAGTAACTGAAAATCTATCTCAAGTTGTTTAAATTAATATTCATTTCAGTTGATGCAAGAATAACGATTATTTTTGGACGTTCAAATTTTTTTTACAAAATCATCTTGTTAATAACTGATAGTTTTAGAAAGTTTGTCATTAATAAATGCAACGGCTCGTCACCTAAAGTTGTATATTATATTTTTATATGGCTTAGAGCTAAAATATTGTATAAATATATCAAAATATAGATGAAACTGAACATAATATCATCGTTTTCGAAACTTTTCAAATATTTGAATCACTCATTTGGATTAGGGCCTTCAATCCAGGAATCCCGACCAATTTCACGATGTCATAATTCCCGGATTGTCTTATTACTAGTCTCGGAATTCCACGAAAACACGTGAAAACCCATTGGAGTGGTGGAGTCATTGGAAATAGTAACCCTTTGAATGGATCGAGCTGAAAAAAAGCTCTCACATTTTTCAATATTTCTAGAATATGTTAATTTCCAACTTTTTCAAGTCATTAAGCTAAAAAGCAGTAGGTCTTCGAGTTGAAAATTATTTCGGAATCTTTTATTTTTTTATCTGTGATCAATCCTGGGATCCCAAAATCACGGTTTCAAAAAAAGGCACCGGGATTGGCCTTAATTCAGACTGTTGCAAACTATGACCATAAGGATTCAACACTTTTAGAGAGTCTCACTCTTTTGATAATTTTTGTCATTTTATACGTGACATGGTTTCTCAACACTTTAGAAATCGATACCCATCCCCTGGTGTCTATGGTTTACCGTTACATTATTGATACATGGCTTGCCAACATTGCGGGAGTCGACAACTTCTGTTATCTCATAATTATTTCTTGTCAATTTTCCGACTCATATCGGATTCTGACACTGGGTGTTTTCCAAAAAGTTTGGAGCATTTCCCGAAATATATCAGACATGATTATAATTTTTTTGTTAAAAGTTTTCCGAAAATTTTCTATAATTTTCCGACCGTTTCAAAAAAAAAACAAATAATCAAAGACACTTATTCGGACTAAAGCAAGTATGTATGATCAAATGGCTCCAAAGTTTTTAGAGGTGACATCCCTCAACTATCTTGATGATTTTTGCCACCGTATATGTGGTATAGTTTCCCAAAATTTTGATTCGACACCCCTACATTCTATAATCTTACAATATATGTTACTTTCGAAACATAGTTTCTCAACTTTTCGGGACTCGCTGACTCGATTTTTTATCGTCACATTATAGAGTATAGACCTTCTGGTTTATTCGATGAATAAGTATGAAACATATATCATAAACCAATGGTGAATTATAAAAATTAACCTGTTCATTTAAAATTGGCAAACTGCTTAACTGTGCCGTATTAATTTCTATAAGTTCTTGGTATAACAATTTGTATTCACCCGCGTTTTGACGTAAATCTTTTAGGCCTTCATCCGAACTGAACCAGTAGTTCTTTGACAAAAGTCAACGTGATTTTTTTTATCTAAATGCGGCCATATATTCCTATATTTAATGCACGTGTTGTTTTTTTGAGAAAAACTTTTGCATAACAATAACATTGCAATATATACAAACCAAGTTTATTTCTCAAATGTATTGTATCCTTATTGAAGACTAATAGTTTGTCTAGCAAGTTATTGTATTATAGAAAGTTTGTCTAACGTTCTGTGAGCTGTTTTTTTTCAATTTTAAAACTTGTGTTTCCTAAATAACTGATTGTTTAAAAATAGTCAGTTTAATTTCTTTCTTGTGCTTGAACGCATGATGATGCCGAAAGGCAAAGATGAGGTCGTTAGTTACTAAGCATGTGTGAATGTACATTATTAACTGTGAATAGTTGAGAAGATACTAAAATATGTTTAACATCTTAAACGTATTTATTGTTAATGCTGGCCAAAAAACAAACACATTTTAAAAACGTTAATTAATAAAACGGGAGCTTGCTTAAATATACACATGCATATTATGTAAATATATACAGTTCAACAAAGCAACTACGTTGCTTTCAATTAATAAAAAAGAATGTTATAAAGACAACGTTTTATATCTCAACTTATTTCATAGTATCTGAGCCACTGTAAAAATAAACGTTTTCCACAAACATGACTTAAAAAAATATATTTACTGCTTTTAGGCTCGTATTACTTTTAATGTAGTGTTGTGTTTTTCATTCAAGAATTATGTGATGTAATTTGTACTCAAAAAGAAAAGTTAAGTAAAAGCTAAAATTTGTTCTCGGTAATTATTCTAAGCTTAATATTAAGTGCTGGCATTTTAAAACGAAATGTTTCTACATTGCGGCGAAACAAAAGCATTTTTTAATGTCTTCATTACTTTTTTTCACGGTTTTTGGATTAATTTTATGGCAGCAGTCTTGTTGTTGTGTACTTAATGTGAAGTTGTAATGAAATATTCATATGTTTTTTTTTTAATTTTATTTACTCGAAAATTATTTAATAAAGTTAGCATATAAATTACGAATAATTATTTACTTCAACAGATTTCCATAAAAGCTTTTTTGAGTAGGCCATTAATAAAAAAATAAATGATTTTGCACTCGGGATTTTCATCCTTACGGTGGTTTTCACATTATTATTTTAAAACCTTCCCATTTTTTATTTTTTTCTCTTTGTCAATATACATAACTTAAAATCAAATAAATATATTATATTTCTTATTTTTTTTATTATATAACATCATCTAGTATTTTGAAATGCTATTTGTTGATTACTGTAAACCATTATCAATATAAAATACATAATTATCGGAGTGCAATGGAAACTCTTTTGTAAGATAGATTATCAGTGACAAAACTAGAGAAGGAATAAGCACACATTTTAATGATTCAATCTTGGTGAACGGCTTTCAAAACACATAAGAAATCAGATATTGTAAAATTACTTTAATAAAATTAGGTGTGAAACATTATTTGCTTTTTCGAGAAATATTTTTTCATAGAGATGTTTCTTCATCGTAGAGCAGACACTATTTAAATAAGGTTGATACAGATTATAATCAGTAAGGTATAAAAATTCATTTAAAAAAAATGGGATGAGGAAGATTTTCTTCATATTTTTTTTTACTAAACTCGCTCCCTATTTAGAGCATGTGGCCACCATGCGGCACCTACATGATTCACTGTCCCTACTCAATTGTTTTGGTTTCTCCCATGGTATGCCAGCATAACTCAGTTCCGCTGAGCACATCCTATAGATAGTACCCAACGGTCATCTTGGATACCGGAATGCCACCGGCCTCCGAGGCACTCTCCAGAGGCCTCTGTAGTACGTGATCCAGCTAGTTCAAACGTCACTTCATGACTACTGACGTAATACGGCGCTGACTTGTACCTTCTCTTATCTCAGAGTTCTTCAAGAAATCAAACCGCCTCGCACCGTTGTTGAACGCAAGTATCTATTCTCGAAACTCAGTTGATGGTATTTCTGAGTCTCCATCAAGTGCCATAATTTACTTCCGTCAAGTAGCACTGGTAGAATGAAATCGTTGAAGAAATTATATTTGGCTTAAATCGTGTACAGCTGCGTGTCTCAGAGAGTCCAAAAAAGATCTCACCAGTGGACAACTGTGGAGAGGAGGAATATACTCACCGTTCATATTAGTAATGTTGACATTATGTTAATAAAAAACAAAATATTCCTTTGTACTCAATTTCCACTTTTATTTATCAAGATCAGGACCGCTTTTGCTCATCGCGAGCTTTGTCAACTGATAAGAAATGTTTAGTCACTATTTTAACTTTATAACTCTTTGATGATTTTTTATTTAAATGTTAGAGGTGATAAACATTTTAATTTGTGTTATTTTAGAGTCACTTATTAATAATTTCCACTGTAATTTGAAAACTCTTTTCAAGGTCAATTGTTCATAACACCTTTTCTTTGAATTTGTTTTTGTATAAAAAATACTGTTAAATTTTATTTCTTATCAGTTGACAATGAGCAAAACCGGTCTTAATTTTGATAAATAAATGTGGGGACATTAAGTACAAAGGAATATTGTGTTTTTTTCCTAATATTGTATAATGCCTTTCCACCAAGTATTGACAGTGAACACTCAGTGATGTTGATATTACATTATTTAGATACATTATAACAGTAACTTAGACACGCAAACTAGCTTATAAGATAATTGTATTAAATTGGGTATCAGCTTCTAATTCATCTAAGAATTATAAAATATAAGTAAACTTAACTTGGACTGTTGTAGACATAATCGGAGGTTTTCTAAACTAAGTAAATAAAACACATTACGGTACATTCATATTTTTCATGTATTTTCCTCATTCAAATTACAATGTTTCATTTTAAATGTAATACATTCATGGAATAACTCATTTTCTATCGGGAATAATCTAGGGATTTATTATTTATATTCGAGAATCATTTTATCATCATTACATAAAAGCTCAATTACTCACATTTTTATACATCATTCCTTCAATTTATTTATGTATATATTTTTATATTTGTATAAAAAAACAATCTTCATCGAATATCTAACGAAAATTCAGCAGATATTATTTTTCTTTTAACCCAAAATTTTTAATTGGTTATGAAATGTCTCAATATCTAAAAAAGACAAAAAATAGGTAAAGAATGTTATACATATTAAAAAATATTTATTTCAGGCTTGCAAATTGTTGTGATATCACAAAACAACGTTTACCTTTGCTTTTCGGTATAAACAAAAAAAGGTTCATTTAAACATATTTAAAAAAAAGTTGATTGTTGTATTAAAATTTTACAATTAATATTGTATTTTTTAAGCTTTTTTAAGTTTTATAAATGAAATTCTAAGTAAAAACTTATGCAATTAAATAGAAAAAAGTATTTCACAAAATATTTTATCTAAAATCAGGAACATATCTGATTAATAAAAGTTATATCAAACGATTTTTGTGATGACTTTGATCATTAAAAAAAACAATGATATTAAACTAAAATTGATAAATATGTTTACTCATTGGTTGTCCAAGAGTTCTTATGCCACAGGTTGTGCTATAAATTATAAATATTTATTTTATATTGAAAATAATTTCACAATCTTACTGCCAAATTCATCTAACATAATGTATATTTTTTATCATCGTATTGCTATAAATGGTGTTAATGTGATTCATTTATTTTAAATTTGTATAAATAATATTAAAGGTATATATAAATAATTATTATTTATATTCTCATACAAGGTTTGGTTGATGTTTTGATGTTCACTCGATAAAAAGATTTTCAACAAAAACGATGTTATTTAATTCAGATAAGTTGAAACTTTTATTCTTTAGAATACGTAAAATATTTCAAGAAATTATGAGCTCAAAAACTAAATACGTACAATCTTACTTTAAATGTCAACAAAGATTCCACAACGTTTTGCTTACTTTGTATCCCTGTATATACAAATTTTATGGAAAAAAATCATCTACGCTTAAAAAAACAGCTTTCAAATACGAGGAGACATTGTTCTGAATAGGATACAAATATTATTTACAGCTTAATTAGTTAATTTTTTACCACAGTACCAGTGGTATATAATTTTTCTTTTAAGTTACAGATTTTTTTAGTTATTACCTAGTGTCAAAAATACTAAGATTACATAGTATATTTTTATTAAAAAAACAATTGATTAATTTTTAAAAATCATAAACGATTTCAATATAGTTAGGTTATGTCCAGAGTATTTTACATTTTTTTCTAACATGAATACGTTTTAAATGGACATTTTGAAATTATTTCATACATTTAGAGATTAAGAATGTAAAAATAATTATACTCAATACAACGGAGATTTAAAAATAAAAAATGACAATTAAATAAATTTTATGGAAAATCCACTATACATTTTTTATAATATTTCATAAAAAAGGATTTTTAATAAAATTCTCTTTATAATTATTGGAGTATATGTAACTGTATATTAAATGAATAAATTATTTATCATTAAGGTATCAAATATGTTTATATAACATTTATAAATTATTTTGTTAATAAATTCGTATATTATTGCACAATGAATAACTTTACTATCATGTATGTAATTAAAATTATTTAGGTATAACATATATTTTTTTCATTTTATTAAACTTATAAATGGTAACAAACTACGTTAATAAAATAAATGCTGTCGATAATTTTAAATAATGAATAGGCATATAATTAAATTAGTATATTTGATTTCATTAACTACCAAGTAATGTTATAAATAACGCCGTCGCTTTGAATGAAATAAAGTTATTTTAATAATCTACAATATAAAAAAATATTTTTGAACCTAATTATTTCGCGTTTAACATTAGGATTATCACAAAATTTCTACGTTTCATCCATAACACAATATTCATATTATAATGAGAAATATTTACAATACATAAATTTTTAAATGTACCTAAACAATTATTAATAGACGTTATTTCTAGTTATATTTTTAATTTTAGTACATGATTGTAAGAATGAAGAATTTTATGATTTTATTTTAACAAATAAAAGGTTTAATTTATTGTTGTTGATGAACAAACAAGGGGTCTCTGCAGAGAGGGTCAAAAAAGGCCCGCAAGAGCCATAAATGAGATTATATATTTAGTTTTTATCATTGGGTGGAATACTTTTTGTCTCACCCGGCCGTGATAAACAATGATTGTATTGTTAGGATCAATCAGTAAAGAGACTTTTTTATTCATAAATAAAATGTGAAATTTTACGGAAATGCTTTTAAATATGTATTCAAATGCTTTCATTTTTAAAAAAGTTTATAATTATTCATTCTTACACCATTATAAATAATTCAAAACACGATTTAAAATGTATTTTTTCTAGTAAACTAACTATCTTGTAGTTAGATACCTTAGTTTTTCTATGATTAGTCCAAAAATAATGGCTGAGGAAAGAAGAAACTCTGAAGAGTGGTGTCGAAGTTTAGATGAAGAACCTGAAAAAATAAATAATTTAAAGAAATAATCATATTTTATATTAAAATTTCAACATATGTAATGAGTCAATTAAAAATTGCAAATAACACCTCAAGGAAGAGTTCATATTTTATGTAAATGAGATGAGTGACGCTGAATCTTCAGTACTAGGAAAATTTGTAATTAAGAAAAAACTATTTTAAATCTATAAACATGTTCTTATAATCGATAAAGCTTGGTCAAATAGAATGTTTGAATTGTTCTACGTTGATATCCTATTTTTATTTGTCGGGTCACTCTTTTTTTGTTTATATAAAAAAAGACAAAAAATGAAAAATTATTGTATATTTTAACATAATATACATTTCTGATATAAATAAACTCATATTGTATAATTATAATTTGAAAACAAAACCTCTTTAAAAAAAATCTTTAAAATTATGTTGAGATATAAAAACAAATTTATTAAATATACCTTGTACTTTACAGGAACTTAAAACAACTTTCAAAAACAATCCATCGATTAAAAAAAAACATTTATTCAAAAAAGAATATTAAATATTTTACCTGCAACATTGTGGCCTAAAACTGAGGCAAGTTGGGGTCGGTCCTCTTTGATTTCTACTGTAAAGCTGCTAGCCCTGTAGACTTCAAAGAGCGACGCTTCACAGCGCAGACGCAACTTTGAAACGGAAGTCGAGGTCCCTAATAGATCTGTTTCTAACTCTAACGTTGAACTTGATGACTCCATACCATCAGGAGCTGTTACTATAGAGGAAACCATAAAACCAGGAACCTGTAAAATAAATAAACAGTCAGTATTTATTGTGTATTAAATATATAATTTTTAGGGTGTTCAAATAATAATTTTGTATCCCAATACTTTCTCATTTTTATTGAGTAACTGAATTTTTAACCATTGTCACATATTTTAATTTACAAATACAATATTTTACAACGCATGATTATACTATTGAGGCTTAAACTTAACTTTGAATTGTTCAAACTATGTACATTCTCACAGATTTTGTCACTAACGACCCGGGTTTCGCCTTTCGGCATCTTCAGGCGTTCAAGTGCACGGATGAACTTGAACTGACGTTTAGTAAATGAATGTTTCGTGTTTATATAAGAAATAAATGTATTCATTCCGTATACACTGATTTTCTTTGGTGTAAAAATACAAAAGCTATTTTTGTATATAATAAACCATATACTACTCAAAGGCTATGATGAAAAAAGAAATAAATTTAAATATCTGCCTAAAACCTAAAAAATGAAAAAAGTTAAAATAAAGTCATTTCTAAAATACAATTTGTATACTGAAATAGTTCAACTTTTCTCTTTGAAATATATTTTTGGACTTATATTTATGCTCAGGTATAAAAGCAAGTACCTTTTGTTCGTTGACAAACCATGTGATGTTGGCCGCAGGAAAACTCATTGAAGATGAACAGTTAGCTCTGATGTGATCTCCGGCTGAATATCTTAATCGGTCCACGGATACATTTGGCTCGTGATCTGGCACTTCTGTAAATCAAAAAATATTAAGTTCTATTAGAAAGAGTCAAATCCCTTAAAGTATTTATAGCATAACGCAGGGGGGGCGAGTAGTTTTTTTTTTGGATTAAGTGATACATTTATAAATTTAAAATTGTCGAGACGAATTAAAATCAGTAGCTAAGATTAGAATTTGACTGTTAGAATTAGATTTTTAAAATTCAGGATTTTTTCGACCGTTACTTTCGTCGCTATTAAATCACTCGTTAAAACTTTTTCTGATATATGTTTTATCGCTAACTATTGCTCGTTCAAATTGTTATCAATACCGCTTATTTTTATTATAATTTTCAAAAAAAAAAGCTTCTAAAATTTGTGTTTAATGTTAGTCTATGTATCAATTCTAAAATATTCAGTAATACATTCTTTAACACTAAAAGTACTGTGACTAGAAACATAAATGTCATCCAAAGGAGGTCTTCTGGGAACCACAGTGATATTGGGCTTAGTCTTATGAATTTTAATAATAAAAAATACTCTCAAGGCCTTAAAATATCGTTCTACATCATTCCTCATACATTTTTGCTTTAAATTTTTTGTTTTTTTATAAGTATTTTAAGTTGCGCGTAAAAAAGACGTCATCCCAACACACAAATTAAATTGCAACTGACGAAATTTAGCCGACCAATTATTGCGAATGCTATTCCACGCGCGACCGCTTATAGCAGCCTTCTCATGTTGCCAGAACTTATATAAAATGACGCACCGAGTTCTTTTCTTTATTATTTAATAGAGACTTAGCAACCGATTGAATATTTTTCTTCTTCTGCAAAAGGTCCAAAAAAGTATGATTTAAAAATATATAAATCATAAACATTGTATCATTCATATTAAAATAAATATTTAAAATAATGTGGCTATTTGGGTCGAATTCCTTGCGATTAGGAAACGAAAAAATTCGGGAAACGGATTGTTTATTTTTGCAATTAATAAAGTAATGACAAAAAATCACTGAAGAGATCACAACATCTCCGACCGCGACTGCCACCCACACGCAACCACGGGCGAGATCGAATGCAGAATCAAATGCTTATCCAATCACAAAGCCCCTGGCAACGATGAAATAAAGCACAATGCGCTGAAACACCTTCCCGAGAACGGTGTCAAAGCACTAACAACGATCATAAACGCATGCCTAGTCGTCCAACACTTTCCACCCGCCTGGAAAGCCGCAGACATCATCTAAATCCCGAAACCGGGCAAACCTCGCGAGAGTCCAGAAAATCACAGACCCATTAGCCTACTCTCGACAATGGGAAAGCTACTGGAACGTGTAATCAAATCCCGGCTGGAAGAATTTGTGACCGATTAAAAACTCATCCCGGATGAGCAACACGGCTTCCGTCACAGACACTCCACCAACCACCAATTACTCGAGTTGTTGAATTAATAAAAACAATAATTCTTTGTACTTCATTCCACTTTATTTAATATGTCAGGACCGGTTTCGCTCATTGCGAGCATTGTCAACTGAGCTCGCAATGAGCGAAACCGGTCCTGACATATTAAATAAAGTGGAACGAAGTACAAAGGATTATTGTTTTTATTAATATAATGCCTTTCCACCAAGTATTGACAGTGAACACCCTAAAAGTGAGTTGTTGAATTCATCAGCGAAGGTTTCAACCGGCGATGTTTCAATACTGGCCTATTTCTCGACAAAACCAAAGCAAATAAGGCTTGGATAGAAGGTATGATAGTCAAACTCTCCGAGGCCGGCCTCGAAAGTCCAATGTTAAAAATCATAAACTCATTCATGACCAACAGAACTTTCCGCACTAAAGTCAACGGCGAACTATCGACGACGCGTACGCCGACAGCCGATGTGCCGCAGGGGTCCGCCTTATCACCCCTGCTGTACAATCTTTATACTCATGACATCCCACTACCTGCCTTCATACCGGGGGTAAACGAAACAATCGTCGTGCAGTACGCAGACGACACAGCAATCCTAGCACGATCGCTAAACAGAAATAGAGCCATTGCACTTGTACAAAAGACAAGTACGGACATCCAAGCCTGGTGCGCCAACTGGCGCATTCAAATACACCCAGAAAAAAGCACTGCAATAACTTTCAGTCGCAGGCCAAATAGACACGATAAGAATATCAAATGCATCCGGATGCGAAACACAGACATCCCGTGGGCACAAACGGTAAAATAGCTCGGCCTCACTCTTGATTCGCGACTAAATTTCAGCAGACATATATCTATAAAAAAAAAACAGGCATCCCAAGTCACAGGCCAACTCTACCCGATGATTGGGCACAAAAGTAAACTTTCAATAAACAGCAAACTACTCTTGTACATCGCAATTACTCGTCCAATCATGACTTACGCATGCCCGATATGGGCATACGCAAGCATGAAACACATCCAGACGCTCCAGACCATACAAAACAAATCACTTCGAATGATAACAGGCGCTCCCTGGTTCGTTCAAAATACCACTCTCCACAGAGACACCAAAACTGACACCATACTCGAACACGTTATGAAGCTGTCGAAGAAATTCTACAGTGACATGGCAGACCACCCAAACGACACTATCAAATCGCTACTAAACGATTACATAAAATACCCACACACAGACATAGCGCGGCCTAGGAAGGTTCTCCTTCTCAAACCCCCCTAGTTCTTCCCCGACCTCTCATCCACATGCTGGTACGCCAAAAAATGGGCGCATACACCTTCAAAAACCACCCTCGGCATACGACACACGCCGACACTGTAGGCTCGACCTCCTCTTGAGGGTAAAAAACAAAAAAAAGAGGGACCACACGGAATTTATAAAAAATTAAATAAATTCCCAAAATTAAAATTAAAATTAAAAAACTAAGCAGACAAGCATTTCCCCACAAAACAAAAACAAAAAAATAACAATGCTGCTCGAGGTTAATGAATCACCCTACATTGTCAACCAACGTCAACAAAACGTCGACTTGTCAAAAACCACGACCCCCACGCTTTTTCTTTCTTTCTTTTATCTTTTATCATTTTATTTTTGTTTTTCTATTTTTACTGTACTCTTTTCTCACTGTATTCTTTTTCTCTTTTTTTCTTACTACTTTTGCTCATTGTACTATCCTCTTCTTCATTATTTTTGTAAACTGTATCACCTGTATCCCAAAAAACTAATAAAAACAAAAAGAATACAATACACATGACTATTCTGTCTCACTCATATTTAAAAAAAATAGTATGGGATCAAAAAAAAAAATAAAAAAAAATATATAAAAAATAAAAAGATACAGGAACCAACACTAAAAAGAGGGGAAACCCCAACATCAGACGAAAAGGCAATTGGAGTAATCCATAAGGCCCTACAATCAAGTGTTCTTAAGACACCAACATAATGACAAAACTTGTATATAAAAAAGATTTTTCTTCATAATTTTAATTTTGCTGACCAAATAAGTTTTGATTCAATCCATCATCTGTCTTTTTTTTTGCTTCCGCAGTTAATTTAGCACTACATTTTCAATGATTTGTAGCGAAATTTCTTGTGACGTTATACTAGTTCATAACTGATTAATTACATTTACTTTCCTGGCAAATTAGGCAAATAGTTTATTTACTTAAAAAGCAAAGAAAAGGAATCTTTGATTGAGATACGCGCCGGGCTGGATGTGGTCCGCGAGCCGCGGTTTATCCGTACTATAACCGTAAAATATAAAGTTGCCTGAATTTAAGGCCAGAAAAGACTTTTGATCGAAGACCTTCTGGTTTTATGATGTCATCAAAATGGAAAACAGACATTAATAGATTTTGAATGATTGATATTAATCCACTGATCCACGACGGTGTAACAAAATCTTAATCAAAAAATCTTAATCAAAATTTTATTTTGATGCGTTTTTTACGCTAACATACTGATTTTTTCATGAAGCATGGTAAATCGGTTCATAGAAATAGACTTGATAAAAAAATAGACACTATTTAGCTACTTCATTATAAAAATATTTGATTCTAAAAATCATCCTCAGATTTATTAAGGCTAGTAAGTTCCGTAAAAATTTAAACTGAAAAAAAGTATAAAAAAATTAAATATTTATAATATTTTGATATAGTAAACGTTTCTTATTAGTTATGACTTAAGTAAGAAAAAATAATCAATCGAATAGTTGAGTTACTCATAAAGTCAAAGATTCTACAAAAGATCATAATATTTTATTAATCGTAACTATTTTATATATACTTTTCGGGAAATAAAATAGGTAATATTCGGCAAGGGTGAAAATTGAAAACCTCACTTTAACTACTGCGCTATTGGATTGTAATAATAAATGAATAACTCAAGTAACACACAATATCTAATATGACCTTTCAGTAAAAAGTTATATATATTATACATGGCGTTTCATTTGTGAGTGCAAACCTTTAAAAAGTAAATCCATAGTACTTGTTGAACTAAATGTTATATTATTTAATTATTTCAAGTTATTCAACTTAATTTAAATATTATAAATAAATGCATTGGATTTTTTTTACAAACTTCAAAGATACAATCTCGCATTTAAATAGGTACTAAGCATATGGGTAAAACAAATATTAAAAATCGTTTTTATACGAAATCAATATCTTCCTTGAAGTGATTGAGCGAGTTTTAATTTAAATCGTTCAAATTTTGTATGGTTTCGCATGTTTTGTCTCTGACGCATCGCCATCAAAAGCTTTATTTTATTTTTATACACATACTTCACGTAGAATAAAGTTACAAAAAACATCCTTACTTATATTATTTCTGCTGTTTTCGTCCGAGATAAAAATTGTTTTATGATAAAAATAAAATATAAGTTATTCTGTATGTTTAATAAAAGAATTGTTTTTTCACAAGAATACGACTACAAAAAACCAAATGAATTCAGTCTGTATCATTATTTAAATTTATTTTCTACACTCTTTTTTCGTTACAGGGGTTTACATCTGTCCGAAAAAAAACGCAAATAATCGTCCAATTTGTCAATGTGAAACTCGGATTCGGACTCCCGAGTCCGTGAGATTAATACCCTATCAGTAATTGGTTGTACCCTTCCATTGTGTAACAGTGAAAAGCACTATGCCAACTTTTAGCAATAAATTACAAATTACTCAGGGTGAACGAGTTGTATTGGCCTATCGACAAATCCTAGGGCAGGTGTGCCTAACAAATCGCATTAAAAAGTCTTAATATGGAGACTAGTCGTTGACTCTTTTGTGTGAGTTTTTGAATGGTGAAATATTTTTATTATAGTGTAAAACATTCAGTTTTTAATTTTTGAAACATCAAATACCCCTAAAAGACGACGATATTTGTATCATACTTATATAATCGTAACTAAAATATATTTATTTAAAATTAAGAATAGCTTTATTAGAATAGAAATAATTTGTGTTGGGCACTTTTTTTTAAAATAAATAAATGTAGAGGCTTGTCAGATATCAAAATTATTTGACTTGGGCCCCAAATTGCCATCACAAAGCTTCTTCACAAAAATCTTGAATATTTTATATGTTAATACGTTTTTGGGTGTAAGTTTCTATTTAAAAACTATAGTAAGGATAGTTGTGATCGAACTTGGTTACTTCCAGTCTTTCTATACGCTTATTGATTGACTTGGCATTCACTTGGTAGAACTCCATTATAAAAGTGTAATTTTACGCTATTTTTACCCTATTATATCTATAAGCTCCCAAAAAACTTAAATTACAACAAAGATACTATTTTAAAAGTAATTCCTTTACCAAGAGTTGGTGCAGAAACTGCTTATGTTGCATTGAAAGTTTTTAAAAAACATATAAGATTTTAGTCACGCTTGCTCTCTTCTCAGAGACAGTACAAATAGTTATGAAGTTATGAAAAGGTTAAAAGTAAATCTAAAACACTTATTTCTTCCCCAATTTAAGGAATTTGATAAGACGGAACTAAAAAATCATCGAAATCCACCTCATTGGATAAAATGGCTGAAAAATCTCACACATAAACACTTAAGAATTATTAATGAAATATACTATCATATTTTACATATTCATTAATCTACATTAATATCAACCTGTGAAAGCTGTTAATTACATTAACAGTATTTGTAATTACCATTTTCTTCAAAGAATTATGAAAATTGAAATTCTATTAGTTTTTCATTACGAGAATAATGACAAAATTATAAATAATTAAATTTGTTAGCTGGAAAATCTGGAATACGTAGATGATATTATTGAAATGAGAATAATTTATAATTATGAAAGTATTCAAATCTTAGCTTCGGTCAGAATAAACGAAAGCCAAAAATCACTCCGTTCAAAGTTTATATATTGATTTCGCAATATTAAATGCCTGAAGACAAACCCGACCTTTCATGTTTAACTGCGAAAAGTAAAATTCAAAATAAGTATAAGAATTTACAAAATTAAATATTTCGTAATAATGTTGTTTGTGTGCAATTTATTTTAACGATTTTAATGTAAAAAATAGGTAAAAAATAGACTTTAGTATAATTTTACACAGATATATAAATATATGAAAGTACACGAAGTGAGTCTAAAGTGCTACATTACTACATAGATAACTTTAAGATTTCGACTGAAGGTGCTTGGTGGAATTTCAATATTAAATTTGAATTGTTCAAACTATGTACATTCTCACAGATTTTGTCACTTACGACCCGGGTTTCGCCTTTCGGCATCTTCAGGCGTTCAAGTGCTCGGATGAACTTGAACTGACGTTTAGTAAATGAATGTTTCGTGTTTATATAAGAAATAAATGTATCATTGAGTTCAAAGCCATTGCTGGCGAAAAGGATAAGCTCATGGGAATGCCCACAGATTTGAGAAGTAAGTAGTTTCAAGAACTATATTGTATTTGTTTGTCGGCAAAGGTTTTATGATTATATTTATATAGGGTACAAAAGTGGAGACCCAGGTAGGTTGAGTATTTCATTTAAAATCGGAAGGCTATGCAATTGTGCTCTATTAATTTCCAAAATTTCCTGGAAAAAGAATTTATGACTGTCCGTATTTGGGTGTAACATTTTTATCCCTTGTTCCTGATTGAACACGTGTCCTTCCGAAATTAAGTGATTAGCGAAAGTGGACGTGTCTTTTTTCAATCTAAAGGCTGCCATATGCTCTAAAACCTTGATGTCCAGTGTCATTTCTGTTTTGCCGATATAAAATTTTGTAATTATTAATGATATTTAATTTTGTGTAATTATAGAGTCACTTTTATTTTAATTTGTAAATTCTTTTCAATGTCAATTGCTGTTTACACCTTTTCATTTAAATTTGTTTTTGTATAAATAGCACTGTTGAATTATATTTCTTATCAGTTGTCAATGCTCGCCATGAGCAAAACCGGTCCTGACCTTTATAAATAAAGTGGAAATAAAGTACAAAGGAAAATTGTTTTTTCTTAGTATATTAAACTATTTTATATAATACAATTATTGCCATATATTTAAATAATATTTTTTGCATACGTATTTCCCTACTCTATAGAGATTTCTTATTAAAATATAGTTTAATAAAAAATCTTTGACACCGGAAAAAAAGAAGAATAAAAGCAATAAACTTCAATCAAAATATCGATAAATTTCAAGCATGACACTTCCTGACTCAATATTTCAAAGTATTGATAATAATGAATCAAGTGAAATCCTTAAGGACAAGTGCGTCTCCAAATTACTTAACGCTGAGTGGAGATCCTGTGGGAAAATATGACAAGAGAACAGTTAGGGGTGGAGTGGAAAATATTACCTTCGCGTCTGTTATATTGAAAATATAATTTACTTCTACTAACATGTACAAAAATCATAAAAAGATAAGTTTTTCATTTATTATTTAATGTTCCATTGAAGTAATCGTAAGCATTCAAAGAATAAGTAATTTAGGAATCGACGTTTATAAATGTATTGGATATTTAATCAAAACTTAGAAACATATTGATATGATATTTTTTTTGATTGACCATTTTTATTTCATTCATAATAAAGCAACCCGATTAATAATTAACATCATAAGACGTTAAGATGAAATACCGATTATATATTGCGTATCGTATCGGAAAAATGTTCTGCAAGTTTGTAATTTTTTTCATTTATTAAATTATAAAACGCACGATAAACCTTGAGCTTAGGGAGACATGTGTATTTAAAAAAAAAACATGTAAAACAGTAAAGAAACACACCGCATTCAAAAATTTATACGTATCATAAAAATATTTGCACCTCAGGATCATTATTAATTTTTGGCAGAGAGCCTGTCGTTAGGGTATTAATAATGTTAATTTATTTTAAATAATCTAGGTAATGTAACTGTTTTAAATTTTCTGCGGTGTTTGAAACATACATAGGTTTTCAGTCAAGGGCCGAAATCTGAGTTTTGGTGAAAATACGTAGTTAAGCAAGCTTGAAAAAGAATCAACCCAAATTTCAAAAATAAATGGCGCACCAAAAAGTGTCATTGTTTGAAGAAACAGTGTTTTAATTTTTTTAAATTTTAACATAAAAATTGGGAACTATTTGTAAGATAAACTCATATTCATGAAACCTAAAACTTCACACACGCTTTCGTTTTAAGATATAAATTAATTAATATCAACATTTTAATGTATCAGAATTGTCCAGATAATAATACTTTTTGTAAATTTTGTGTACCATTAAAATTTATATTACACATTCTGCCGTAAGTTATCCGGTAACCTTTAGTATCATTTAACATATTCTATTGCCGCTTATTTTCCCGTCTTTGTATGTGTATAATAATATCAGTTATTAGGTACGTTTTGAATTAAAATATAAATATTATACATAAGTCTCGTAATTTTCCGGTCTGAATTTTAATACAGTTTCAGTCATAATTTATATCAAATTTGTATTAATTTAAATACAATTGGTCGAAATTTACATTAAATGGTCATTATATATATTAAATAGTCATAATTTAAATGAAATTGAAAAAAAAACCTAACATAACCTAACCAAAATGATTATAAAAATCTGACCGTATAACATTTTTATTCTGACCATTCATATTTTTATACTGACAAAAAAGAATTTTATTCAGACCATTTAATTTGTTCCATATGTATAATATTGCGAAACTTTTACCAAATTTGTAGAAAATTATTTCTAATTCAGGTAGTGCAAAAAAAAATATTGATGGACTATATATTTTGTTGCTTTCAAACATAAATAAAAAAATTACTGTTATTATACTGCGCCCTACGTAAAATGTTTAACAATGATGAATAGAAGATTTTGCAGACTTCGTCGAACAAAACATAACACCATTTTTCTTACTTTCTGACTTGTGAAATTTCTAGCACGATCATTATTTCACAATGTTCCAAGCGCTTGGGGCATTGTGAACTTTTATCCATTTATTAAATAAGAAAAAAAACCGTAGGAAAAGCTCGGGTGTAATAACCTAATGGGAACATTGCAGGCGATGAGTGATAAATTATGAGGTGAGTGAGAAAGAAATTGCTTTGGAATGAAGGATAGTTTTTAAATTGATTATATTTCATACAATGTTTGCCGGCGTATGAAATTTTTACAGTAATTATTAAAACTTAAATGCAAATTTATAATTGATAGTGTTATTTTTGTTTTTAATATTATTGAAGCGCATGTTTACTTACGGTAAAACAATATTATAATTACAAAACAATTATTTGATATAGGAAGGTAAAAAAAAGTTCGCGTTAAGTTTTCAATTATTATAAAGATTTTTATGAATACATAAAAACATATTCTTATGGTACAAAGTACCAACTAAAACAGCCATACTCAAACTGCGGCCCAGTAAGCCCTAATTTGTGGCACAGTAAGCTCTTACCAAATCCAGAATTTCAAATTCGTCGGTGAGCTAAAAAAAAAGGAGTTTTGGAGATATCTGGGGAAAAAGTATACCAAATCGAGAATTTCAAATTCCTCGGTGAGCTAAAAAAAAAAGGAGTATACCATAAATATGTTGCGGCCCACGTAGAGAAGCAAATATCGGAATGCGGCCCGGAGGAAAAAAGTTTGAGTATGGCTGAACTAAGACATACTATTTCGGGATCAAAAAAATCCTAAATTACGTGACCATCTTAATACCAATACCAGGATTTTGGTATTCACTATTACATATAAAAAATCTAACTTCAGATCTTAATTATTCCCGATTCATTACCATAAAAATTATAATAAAACAATTCACACACAGAAAAACTGAATGAAAAATGAAAATGACATTTTTGAACAAAATGTTAATAATATTATGCTTCCATTCTTAGTTTAAAAATTAAACTATCGATTATTTAAACATTACCTCAAATTATTCATGCACTTAGATAGTATGAGCCCTTAAAAGGTAAAATGAGCCAACTAGTAAAATTTTTAAACTTTTTAATTGGACTTTTAAGTGCAATCACGTCTTTACTTGGTGTTTTGGTGGATTGCATATTTTTATTTTACGGAGATATCACTATTGCAATATTTATAAGCTAATGTTACTTAACAATACGTGTAAAATATTACAACGTATCTAATTTTTTTTTTAAAACACCACATGGCTCACTTCATCTTTAATGATGAATATTATTAATCTTTTATAAAACTGGCAATAACAGAATCAAAATTTTGTCATAAAGAATTTTTAAAATGTCTCTTTTAAAACCTTTGCTTTTTGAAAATATCTTATTGTTTATAATATTTACTATTACTTAATTTAATTTGGCTTCGAGATCAAAAAGTTTAATAGTCGAAGTATTTCAAATATCACTTTTAAAAATGGCAACGTAATGGTATTACATTTATATGAAAAAAGTAAGTCACAAAGAAAAATTTGTTCATGTAAAGCAACATAATACTTATTCAACATGAGCGGGAAGTTTTTCAACTCATTCCAATCTCATCGGTAGCTTTTACCAGTGAAGTTTTACCATTCTATGTTTAAATATTGACATCTTTATCGAGTTTGACAAACAAATATTTGTACAAAGCGTTTCGTTGACGGAGATTATCTCAACAAAAGTGTTTCTACGAGAACTGCGTGTTACCTAGTTGCTCAACCTCATTATTTTCAACAAAAAAAGGAATATGAGCTTTCACAGGACAAATGATAAGCTAATCGCTCTCGCTGCGCTCGGAACAATTAAATATTTCATTGATACGTTTTATATTGATTATGTTCTTTTGTTTAAATAATTTATTATAAAACTGTGAAATATTGCCAGTAGGAGCTGTTGTGAAGTAGAAGAAAGCCACTAAAACGTGTTGAAAAAAGATGACTAAAATCTTACATCCACTTAAGATGACAAAAATGATAAAAAATCTTGGAAATAAAACGAAAAGAATCCTGAAACCATAATGATTTTCATATTTTCTGTATTTTATGTATTTTTTGCAGTACAACTATTTTTTTGAAGATTAAGATTTTTTGTTTAGTAAAAACCTTTGTGCTATATTTTCTTTTCGAATCTTCAAACGTCAGTTTCTTTCACAACATTATCTTTTTAACAATATATTTACATATTATGTTATTTAGTGAAATGTGGGCTACCAACGTCAAAATTCAGAACGATAATCAAAAAAAAATCTTTTTTTTTATTATATTTAAATTGATGAAAACGTTTCTTAAAACGAATTTTACTGTCAAAGAAAATCTTGCAAAAATTTAGCATTTTCAATAAAAAATAATGTTTTAATATTATTATTCATTGGTTTATTACAACTCTATTCGAGTGCTTGTCTCGTCTTCCGCGAATCTTACATTTCTGTCGTAGATTCTGCCCGTCATCAATCAAAGGAGATTTTCGAAACAGCGCTTGAATTTTCCACTTCTAATACAAAAAATCACATTCCCAATCTAAAACGATGAAGATCGGATACATTTTGAAACTCGTTTTCTTATAAATTTTGACGTAAAAAAAAGTGCTGCAACAAAAGTCATCAAACGTATTCGCATCAGTTTTTATGATCGTATACTATTTTTATAAATTATATTTTTTCATTTAAAAGATAGGGCGAATATTATTTTGAATAATGTTTTTTTTTAAAAAGAAGATATACTGATAAATCAAATAAAACGTACATCGCGAATATTATTCTTTTATGTAAAAACACATATTTTTATAAAGCTTAAAAACAGTCCACATTTTATTTATATTTTAAAAATATATATTTTTAATGTTCTACGTGTGAGATGAAGTTCCTAAACGTGGTAATTTGTTATTTTACAAGTTCTGACGAGACTAGAACACTTAAATTATTGTCCGACACTATAGATATAATAATGTAAGTAATAACGTTTTTTTAAACCAGGGGTTACCAATCTTATTGGACCCTAGAGTGCATTCTTAAATATTGATAGGGCAGTGGGCACCACAAAAATTCAATGTTATTCATAACCCAGGAATTTAACGATTTGAACAAATTATTAGCGTGGCTCGTTTTTTTAGCTCTTCCATTAATTATGAAATCCAAAAAACCAGGAATTTAATTTTTTGCAGGCCAATGTTGGCAGGGTTGGGCATTTCTGGTTTAAACAATTTCACTACTCTAGTGTACAAAATTTAGTAATTTTGAGCTAAATAAATTTTTATTCGCCGAGGATTTACGGAATTCTCATTATATGAAGCGATAGTGGACTTACTGTTTTATAGTTTTTTTTTAAAACATCTTTGCTTAGTTTATTCGTTCAAATTGATTTTATGAGTTTCTAGTTGACTGAAACTATTAAGTTATACTTATATAACTAATTAAGTAGTTTGTTAGCAAATTGAAAATTATTTTTGAAGCTATTTTATCGACAAACATGTTATTGGTTTTATTTAATATGTCCTAAGAAAGATAACACCTAGACACAAAAAGGTTTTTAAAATACAGATATTTTATTATTTTAAATATAACCTATTATTACTAAGTCTTTAAAAATCATACTTTAAATTTAATATCTAAAAATTTCGGTTAATTTAGTGAATTATATTTTTAAGATATTATTTTTATATGCGGTAAAATGAAATATGTTGTATTGGAAGTCGCCGGGGAGACGTCTCTTGCAAAGCTTCCGCGGACAGACGCCCTTCCCACAGGGTAGGCACCCTTTCTCGACGCCTCCACTTCCGGCGTCGTAAATATGGATTCATACCTCTCGCCCGCCGGTCTCTGGCGGCGCCAACTCAACTTCTTAGATTGATGTACCTACTTTGCTTCGCAGTCTTGTCAATAACTTGTTATTTCTTATCTCTCTCCCGCCGCCTTCTGATATCAATCTTTCATCTCGTCTGATTGTATTGGAGACCTTTCCTGTTTTGGCGTTGGATCATTGTAAACGGGTACCAAATTTAAATGATTTACTTTCTGTCTTTTGTAGCACTCAAATATTAAAATAAGTAAGGAGGGATAAACAATTTCAGATGAGATTAACTACATTATTTTCAATCTTAAAGTATAAATGCATATTTTGTCTTCACAATTTATATGCAGAAATATTAACTTCAAAAGTTTGTTTGAAATTAATTGTAAAGCCCCGGCAGTGAGTCTGTCATGTTGACTTCATCTTTAACATAACACATTTCTAGATAATTTTTTGAGAAGATTTTCTGTTGATGATACAATATATTGCAAACATAAAGCTATAATCTGATTTAAATAATTTAAATTTTATATTTTAAAATAAAACAAAATGCCAATTATGTTCGAATCTTGATAAATTAAATAGTTTTTGCTTCAAAAAAATATTAAATTAGGTAATTCAAACACCTCATCCGTAAGCACATTAAATAATTTGCTATAACATTAAATGTGGTCCAATGGAAAATATGATTTTATCACTATTGGTTTCATTAAGCTAATTAAGCAAATAAGTTATAAAATATAAATTAATTTATCCTAATTACAATGAATTGAAAACCTTTTTTTACTACTCAAATAACGTCAATAAAAAACATTTGATCGACTTCTATGAGCTTAAATTTTAATAGTATAAATATTTTTTGATTTCTATCAACATAGAGAAAAATTCAATAAAATAAATAAGAAGAAAAAAATTATCACTCATCCTAATGATTACATGTTGCCGTCAAATTCAAATCGTTTAGATTAAGACAAGTACAGCAAACAAAATAAGACTTGTTTGGGTCAACTAAGTTTTAGTTTTCAAGAGATTTATTTTGAGTTTGTTTATAGATGTTCTTTGATCGTATAATTTAATACAACAAAATAATACATTAAGATTGATTTTAACATACGCTATCGAGTTTGTTTAACTTAAAAACCTCATCGGGAAAGACATATATTATTATGTAACGTGAAAAATGTTCGAGATAAGTAAAATGTACCAGCTAAAAGCATGATTGGAATCTGACATTGACTTAGATAAACATACATAAAAAGCCGAGATCGTGCAATCCCATCGCAAGATGAGACCGCCTGAAAAAACTAAATTACGTCATTTATACAGAGAGTCTTGCCAACTTGGGATGTTGTTATATCTTGCCAAAATAAAAATACTCTACACGGTGTTCAAATGATACCACATTTAGATGAAAAGATGGCATGTAGAAAAATGCCCGTTTCCATATCGAATCTCAAAGTTATTTTTAACTAATTTTGGACGATAAAAGCGGTAAAAAATAATAACATTAACATTTTAAGCACTGGGCACTTTTTAATAACTTGATTAGCGTACGAACTGTTCAACAGAATACAAAGCACATGCGATTTAAAAGCTATCATTAATAGTAAGTTTTTATATTTTTTGACAAGTCTACATAAAATGGTTATAGTGAAATAAATGACATTTGAATCGTTCAAATTATGAACATTTATACAAGTTTTGTCACTAACGACCCGGGTTTTGTCTTTTGCTATTTTCAAGCGTTCAAGTGCACGGATGAACTTAAGCTGACGCTTAGTAAATGAATGTATCGTTTAATCTAATAAATAAATGTATCACTAAGTTTAAAGCCATTGCTGGCGAAAAGGATTAAGGCATGAGAATGCCTACAGATTTGAATGGTGAGTAATTCTAAGAACCATATTTATTTTTGTTTGTTGCAATAAGTTTATGATTATATTTACTTACATATAGGGTATAAGAGTGGGGTGTTTGGTAGATTTACCTGCTCATTCAAAATCGGTTTTACTACTCAATTGTTATCTATTTATTTCTAAAATTTCCTGGAATAACAGTTTACGTTTGTCCGTATTTGGGTGCAAAACCCGGGTCGTTAGTGATAAAAATTTTGTGAATGTACATAATTTGAACGATTTAAATGTATTTTTGAAATTCCTCAAAGCACCTTCTGCCGAATTTTTTAAATTATATTGAATAAAGAACAGTTTTTATTTAAAAATAAACTCTCACCTGAAAACGCGTGGGAAGGATTTTTAAGAGACATACAAGTAATTTCCGTTAAAATATTATAATATATCATTTTTTACATTATAACTGGTTTGTGATATAACCAAGTTTATCTATCAGTCGTATACTTTGATGTTTTTTTTCTAATTTTAAAAATAATACATTTGGTTTGGTGTTTATTTAATTTTATTTTGGTGCATTGATTTCAAAGAACGAGGAGGAACAATTATTATTAGTCACTTCAAAAGCCCAAACCATTCCTAAATCTAAAACAAAATTGTGTTGCGCGTATGCTTTGGACATAGAGTTCGCTATTTATTTTGCTGGAGTTAATGTTTAAGCAAATCAGACCAACAAACCCGTAAAATAACAGTTTATCAAACATCCTATACAAAATATAAAAATATAAATCTACTACATGTCAATGTTTAATAAATTCATACATCTATGAATGTAAAAAATACCCTTAAATATATAGTAGCAGAGGCCATCAAATATACGCACGCAATTCCCCTTTATGCTGAACTATAAAATACGCGCGGAATGGCTCCCGCTGACTATTCAATAAAATATTAACAAGACATTCTGAGCCTAACTTATTAATGTCCTGCACAATTTCCATCATGTTGTATGATATAGCTGGAATCTCGAATTATGAATAAAAAATAATGTGTTAATATGGTCACGTGCACTGATATAGTCACGAGCCCTTATTTTCAAGAACGCAGAGCTTATTTTATACCCGTTCAATATTCACAAAAATTATATAATATAAACTATATATTTCCGCAATCAGTCTTATATAATACTAACCGGTTCCCGAAAAGCGTTGCATTGCTACTCAAAGAAAGAAAGTGTTTGTTCTTTAATTGTGTTTATTGATGTCCATGTTTTCTTTTTCTGCCTGTTTGAAGTTTGCTGTCAGTTGTCTATGGTACAACACACGCGCGACCTATTGTAAATTAATTGAACTATAACCTTCGCGGAAGTGTAAGCATACGTTGTCAAAATGAACTGTATGGCAGACATACAAACATTGATTTGTTTATATAAAACCTACTGGAAGCTAATTTTACTATGCCTATAACCTTCCCGAAAGTGCAAGCAAAATGTTTGTCAAAGTTTTATTGCAATCGGATGAGCGGTAAGGCAACGCATACAGTACGAACAAACAAACATTCATTTTTATATATTGGTTTAACCGGTTTTATAGTTATCCAAATTTCACCAAATAAATTGATATGTTGATAGCCGTTTTTAAATATATTTATTTCCCTTATCAAGTCGTGAAATTTTTTTCAGATAATAAGTAAATAAAGCTTTATTCTAGTGATTATATGGTCAAAGTTCCAATAGTCCTAGTAAACACATTTTAAAATTAAGACATCGAGGCTCATAATTTTTTTCTCTTAATATTGATCCCGAGGTACCCTAAAAAATCAATTCGCGCGAATGTAATGTTATTTTAAAAAATGTCGAAATATTTAGAGTATATTCGTTTTATTACCCGAATACACAGCCCAGATTTTCATGCGATGATTGGAAAGATTTTGAATGCAAATTTGAAAACAGATAGGAGCCTGAGTTATGAATCCAATTTTATTTACTCGTTGTTATGTTATAAATATAAATAGAAACGAAACTAGTTTCCGTAAAATTATGGGTGATAGGGGGTTAACTAACATCATCGTGGTTTTCAATGTCTTTATTTTGTCACAAGGCTTCAGAGCTTAAACTACTTTAGCGCTTTATCGTCCATTTGGGATGAATATCAGAGGCAACTTTTAATGAACTATTTGAACAAGGGTTTTTGTAAAGGCTTAGTAGATATTAGTTGCTGTTATGAAACAAACTTTTTTGTCAAAATATAACAAACAAATCAAATTATTTCTAATTGCTTGAAATTAATATTCATCTGCATGTTTGTTGATATGTTAATTTAATCATTAATATAAGTAGAACGATTTGTAATTATTTATTTAAAAAAAAAAATAAACATGTTAATTGATTTTTATTCTCGAAAAAAATACTATATTAAATATCTTGAGATGGATTTTTTTGTGTTATATCCATTATTAGTATGATTTAAATCGTATGAATTTAAGTGCTTTACTTTGCGAGATTCATACTACATAGCTCATTACTTAAAAAGGAAATATGCTTACTTTGTCTCGTATGTTTATGATAAATAAATAAAAATAAAAAATCTGATGAACCCAAAAAGGCGACGTTGAAAAACTCCAAGATTCTCTGTAAACGGTTCCGTTGAGTGATATAAAAAAACACATTTATCTGAAAAGCGTATGTTTTTTATGTTCAATTTCCTAAAAACTGTGAAGGCTTTTCAACTTTCCATTATCCGTTAATAATTTATTGATTTCCATTATGTGTTTTTAAACGGGCAGCGTATTAAATCACAATATCATCCGACCATTGTCAATGCAAACAGAAGAGAGCCTGTTCGTAAAATAGCCGCCTGTCTGTTCGCAAAATATCTGCTTGTTCACAAACACAGGAGCTTTTTAACAAAATGGTCCGACAAAGACACAAAAGGTGAATGAATGGATGTTCTTGATTATGTAATATTCGAGTGATTGATCGCTTCATTATTGTCCGCCAGCGGTCCGATTTATTCTGCCGGAGGGCTTTTTCAAGCTTCCATTTCTGGATTTCTCAAATATTTTTGCCCTTAAGCAAGCAAAAGTAATTTCATTATAACGCACACTGAACCATGCCAGTGCATTTTATGTTACAGATTTTTTTTTAAATTATAAAATTTCTAATTATATATAAATGATAAAATTGAATACTAAAAATGAGTTCTAGAGAAGTTAATTTCTAGAGAAGTTAATTATCTTTACTTAGTGTTTTTGTGGATTGCATATTTTTATTTACGAGATATAAAAATATTTAAATGTTTATTTACTAAGATCGCCTCAATTTCACGATACTTTGAAATGTGTGGACATGTAGAACTTAAAACGCATTTTACCTACTTTTTTCTAAAATACCACTTGGCTCAATTCATCGCTCAGGGGCTCAAATGATCACCACAGTAATGTTTGGTTAATTGTACCTTTTGTTAGTCTTCTTCATTACTGCAAACTATGGTATTAAATATTAAAAAAAATGAATGACATATTTCACAAAGAACACCAATTCAAAGACTTGGATTTTTAATTGATAAACTTTAGTTGTCAACTTTTAATAGAGGAAATTTTCTTGTTACTTTGATGTTTAAGCAAGCTAACTTGTAAGATATCAACATAAAATAATTCATTTAATTATATGTTTTTTAAAAATTTTGTTTTGACCTTTTCAGATAGGGAAATGAGTCGAAACATATCAGATATCAAAAGAAGCTTTAAAAATTATTTCAAGAATGTAAAAAAAGTACTAATGAATTATTTATTAAAATTTGAATGGCATCTTCGTTTGATAATCGTAGACCATTCTGTATTTTTTTCGCGGCAACGAGAAAACTCTCATTTTTCTACTGACAAGAGATAATGACGTACCGGTGTGGTCGATTAACCGGGCGGCAAAAATAATCACTCTTCGCCTCTACCAGCAGATTTGTTTGAAACTCTTGATGATTATATCGCGAACAGAGAGTGGGCTTTATAGGGTATAGCCTCATTAAGAGTACAGCCCCTTTTGCGTCCAATTGTTTTGCGTTAATGTACAAGTTAACATTCTTGAATTGATGGATTTGTTTTGATTTATACAAATGATAAAATATGTACGCATTTATGATAAGAAACTGTAAAAAACTTATCAAAATAAAAATCAGCGTACTTCACTCAAAATTATAAATCATCAGATAATTATTACAAATTTTAAATATTTTGCTCAAATAATAATGTATTCTTGAATAATGAGATATTTACATACAACTATATAATATAAATATAAACAACCCTATTTCTCACAGAAAATATTAAAAAAGATATTTGGTAACCTCAACTATAATATCATTTAGATGAGAAAAGAAGGAAGATCTTTTTTATAATTTACTAGCGAGTACCCGGCATGCGTTGCAATGCCACTAAAAGAAAGAGTTTGTGTTTTTATTCTGTTTATTGAATTGCTTTTGGAAACACAATATTTTTTGTTTTTTCGTGTGGTGCATATGCGAATAAATCAGAAGGTTTTCCAACTCGTGAGCAGGCCACATACTGCTGTCCTTGTGAGAAGCATAGAATGTTTTCAACATTTAGTCAACACACTTGTGGCGATTTTTCCAGTGCTTTTTTGATGGTCATTGCAAATGCTAGTCGCACCGGAAACTGCAAACATTTAAGTTCAAATGGAATATCTGTCGGAATTATTGGGATGCGTGGCAACAGTAAATCGTCTACTTTAAATTTTTCATTTAAAATTATAGCTTAGATGATATTATTCATTATCTTTTTCGCTGAAAGCCTGGTACCGTTGCAAAATCGTGATGGATTTATATTTCGGATAAGAATGATAGGTACGCCAATTTTCAGTGTTAAAACGTACGGTGACATGCCTTACAAGTTTTCAAAGTTTAAGAATTCAGTTGGATAATTGGCAACTTTGTATTGATTCATTTATAATATCGATGGACTTATACGGTGTCTCTTCGCCTGGTATTTCATTTTGAATCCTGAAGTTGATGGCATAACATTGTTGTTTTTGACTGCTAATATAACACGTTCACTGAGCCATTGATGATTTTTTTAACGCTGTGCGATATTTGGGAAAACTTTGTGAATGAATCAATTTACTTATGGTTCCTGTAGTTTTACAAAAGCTTGTTGGCAATGTGATAAATTGTGTGGATTCATCGATTTCCATTTTTCCATTCCCAATATCTAACAATTGTTTTGCGAAACGATCAGCGGATACGTCATATTGTAATTCTACACGCATATTGGCTTTCAAAGTCAATTTCTGCACATGTCGCCATAAAACTGATGATTTGAGACATGCACTTGATTCATTAGCAGCTGTTGAACGTGGTATAACTGGTAGAGTTTGTCGAAAATTACCAGACAATAAAATAAGTGCTCCACTAAAGAGCTATTCATTTTTTTCTTCATCTTCATCTTTTAGTGTACATAAAGTGAAGATTTTCCAATGCCTTTTTGTGCGTCATAGTAAATTCGTCTCATTTAATGAGTTGATATTATTAAAGTACTTCACCCATTCTTGACTTTTTTTTTGATATTGCATGTTGGTGGTCAAAGGCAGTTTCTTTGCTGGATGCGCTGTTTGACCACGATCCAAAGGAGTTAGAAAATTGCAGATGAAGCAATTTCCAATGCAATATTGTTTCGTGATCCAACGCTTTGGCTTGTGATTGATTGCATGCATAATTCTATCATACGCAATGCGTTGTTCTGAAACCAATTTCGGAAGATTTGTTTGAACGAATGTACCCAATTTGTCGACTTCAAAATGTGTTTCTCGTTGCAAATCACGATCAAAAAGGTTGTTTACAGATCGATTCAGAGCAACTATTCCCAATTGTATCAGACGATCGGGCTTGAGCAGAGCGAGCTCGAACGGTTTTTAAACTTATTTCCTATTGCTCGTCTGTTTTTGAAGCTCATGTTGCCGTTTTCTTTCGCACTTGAAGTGTGAATTGACTAAAAGCTAGTCGTTTGGGTGGCATAATTGTTTGACAGCGAAAGAAATGCTTTGTGACGACTATTAAAAATTCACTTGATTGTTTGACGTAACCATGGCGCGTATCAAACGTAAATAAGGAATCATAAACAACTTGCTTATTTTGGACGCAAGTTGTTTTTGATATCTCAGTAAAACTATCCACACCGAAAACATAAAAACCGTCGCTAAACTATATGAAATACACACATTTTTTTAATTCAGAAACCTATTTGGGTATCCGCACAATAACTCACTAAAGTTTTTATCGCAATCGGATTAACGGTATAGGAGCGTATAGGTAACAAACAAACAAACATTCATTTTTATATATATAGATAACTTAGAGTAAAAATCAATTTTTAGCTTGTTTGTAAACCTTGCGATGCTTTGTCTGATTAGTTTCTTAAAAAGGCAAAACAAATTTCAAATTTTTTTAAGCAAAAAGTTGAGTAACAAAGTAATTAGTATTATTTTTTTTATTAAAAATGAACTTCCACAGAGCTACCGCTCAATCTATCATTTTTTTAAAGTGTATTGGTGTAATCGACCTAGATTTAAATATCCGTTTCCATAATAGTTCTAATTTGTAAACCTTTAGATTCATAACGTGTTATCCAGAGTACGACACTTAAAACTAGCGACACCGCGTAGTAGAAGGGTCACCCAAAGAATAATTCTACAACTTATTGCAAACTTTGAAACGTCGATCATACCCGTCCGAGTCGAATTAATCCACCCCCATAAATCAATAGCGTCCAGCAGCCCGAGAATATCGAACGCGTCATAAATTATCATCGAAAGGGGTTCGCTGCAAAAAATATTCCCAGATTTGTATGAAACAAAAGTCGCGTAGATTTATTTCTCTGTGAGTGAATATAGGAATGGATGCCAGTTACCCGTAGAACGAAGCCATGCCATTTTATATTTATTGTAGTATCAAATTTATAGTTTTCGGTGTAGTATTAAGTTTCTACACCATTCGAAATTCACTGCTACGTAGTAAATATATATTATTTTCAATTTAAGATATCGTTTTAGTAGTGCAAAAAGTGTCTAAGTGATAAAACGATTTGATTTATTTAAGCACATGGTTGTCTTATGTCTCAAAAAGTATTTATCAAAATGGTTATGAAAACTGGACAAATATATTATCTAACATTTCCATCGCAATAACTAATTTATATTATACATCTATATATTAATAGTCGATAATGTCTGGTGTCCCCGATTTCGCACCTTCCAGTCTCCACTTTTTTATTCATACTAAATTCTATATATTAATAGTCGATAAAATAATCACTCGCTTTTCACTTTTCACAAATGTGTGCGTACTGATGTCCTCGAGTCTTTTTCTTCTTCTACGAAATGTATTTATTTGCGTACTTGAAAATTAATAGTTAATGAAATAAAATAAAATGAAATAAAATAAAATAAAATAAAATAAAATAAAATAAAATAAAATAAAATAAAATAAAATAAAATAAAATAAAATAAAATAAAATAAAATAAACTAAAATAAAATAAAATAAAATAAAATTAAATAAAATTAAATTTAATTAAATAAAATAAAATAAAATAAAATAAAATAAAATAAAATAAAATAAAATAAAATAAAATAAAATAAAGTAAAATAAAATAAAATTAAATTAAATTAAATTAAATAAAATAAAATAAAATAAAATTAAATTAAATTAAATTAAATAAAATAAAATAAAATTAAATTAAATTAAATTAAATTAAACTAAATAAAATTAAGCACAATGCAACAAAAATTTCACATTGCTGGGCTTACAGCTAGTATTATTAATTACGTCTATATTTTTTCATACTCCACTTTTCGCGCCCACCCAAAGAAGAAGATTTTGCAAAAAATAAAATAAGGTAGTTACTAATATTATGTTATAACATAAATTATCATAGTTAATGTTCTAATGGTTATTTACCGGGGTCAGGTTTGCTAAGCTACCATTGTATTTTATATGATAAGAACGAAACATATTACATATTATGTCTATATATTTTGGACAAGCGTAGAAAAACGTAGGATCATTTAAAATAATACAAACTATCTATTAATTTCATATGAAATTTTCTTAGTGTCGTTAATTCGATGAATAATCATTTTATAAAAATGCATATTTCCTTGTTAAAAGATAGATATATTATTTTTTGATTATCCTGCCACCAACCGTTATGTGTATGCAGCTGCTGCTTTACGTCCGCCTTTCATAACGCAATAATGATCAAGAAAATATTCAAGTATATTATTTATATCCTAAGCCCGATATAGAGCTTCTCGGTACACTATTGTGTAAAAAAAAGATAAAGGTACTTAGGTGGGTTACGTAAAGTGGGTTAATCCTTTTCGCCAGTAATGGTTTTAAGCCTAGGGATACATTTATTTCTTATTTAAACATGATACACTCATTTACTAAGCGTCAGTTCAAGTTCATTCGTGCACTTGAACGCTTGAAGATGCTGAAAGGCGAAACCCGGGTCGTTAGTGACAAAACTTGTGTGAATGTACATAATTTAAAGGATTCAAATTTGATAAAGGTACAAAGTAAAAAAAGAAATGTGACTTGATCAACCATTTAGTATCGGTGATAATACGCATCCTTTCTATCTGTTTTCTGAGAAGTCACAGTAGCGCTAGAGTTTAATCTAAAGACGAGCAATAATATCCCGTTAATCAATTACATCTTGAAATTTTATCGAATGCCTCAAAGTTGGTCTTGATTGAGATCAGGTCAGCGTAGCCTATTGCTACTATATAGTTTGTAATAAGTGTCCTGATGGCAGTGTCCAAACGTGCAATCCAGCCTTTGAAACCAACTTCAATAAATTATTGTAACATATATAAGCTCAATTTATATATCATAGACCTATAGCAAAAACTATATCTCAGAGTACATTAGAAGATTAACGGTTTACTTTTACAAAACCATCAAAGATATTTCTTAACACATATATTTCCAAAAAAGTATTCGAAGACTTCATATTTAATTCAGTCAACAGTTTGTGAAAAACTAAAAACAAATAACTAGAATTTATTATACGTAGATAAAAAAAAACTGCTGTTATGGAATATATTATTATATTTTTGCATTAGTAATCGAGTTACACAGCATGTATAATGTATTAGATATCATATGAGTGTTTTCGACTGACGGTCGGCCCCATAAATATCAAACGGGCTTTTTGGGTTTCGTTAAAACGGCAAAAAAATAATAAAAATGCGGAAATTAAGTGAATACTTGGTTTTTGTTATTTTTCCCGCATAGAGCCGTAGTTTTTTATTTTGACTAAATGCATTGTTGCTAGCGCTGAGACAGCAGGCTTCTTTCTTATTTTAAGAATAAGCTTTTATAGACAGCGATTCGAAGTATTTTTTATTGATTTCACGTTTTTCAACGAGTGTAATGGTTTTATTATTTTTTAGTTATAAAAAATTAACCAATGGTTCAACTGATATAAGTTTTTCTGATGGACTGATACTGATACAACAAAATTCAATTAAATAAGCACGCTATTCTCAATCAAATAAAAATATCGCTTATTTTGTTAAAATAGGAACCTGTTAATAGAAAATTTAAATTAACTTTGATTATTCCACGAACTGTGACACGTGTTTCGCCTCTTCCAGGGGGATCTTCAGACTTACTACCGCAAAGTTTGCTTAAGTAATGACTTACTTAATTAATTACTTAAGCAAACTTTGCGATAGTAAGTCTGAAGATGCCTCTGAAAGAGGCGAAACACGTGTCACAGTTAGTAACACAATACGTGGAAAAATCAAAGTTAATTTAAATTTTCTATTAAAATGAACTTTCACAAAGTTACCGCCGAAACCATCGACAGTATAGGAACCTGTTCTTTGAAACTATCTTAAACTTTTTTAGTCATTAACAAATATTATTCAATGGTATCCATTTATTCATTTTCATCGCAGCATTTGTTTTTAAATTTATCTTTTATACCAGTGGAGTATTTTTAACATACAATTTACTACGATTAACTTCGAAGCAGGATTGAGAGCGAGTATATTGTTTGGACTTCAATAAGTTTTAAATAACTTAAAATTTTTAAATCTTACTCTTTTCATTGTATATAATATGTAGATATTACTCATGGTATAAAAAATAAGCAATAAAAAAAATCCTTGTCCGTGTATTTATTTTGACTTTTCCAAACTCCGCTGTTTTTGAGAAGATTCATCAATTTTGTGCCTGATGGTTATCTAAAAAATCTTTAGCTGAATTTTTTTCTCCCAAGATGTTAGTAGCCTTAGTCTGTCAATGATGATACAAAGCACTATTGGGAATAGAGTTAACATTGGTTATCGATATTGCTTTTATTTTTTCAAGAAATATATATGAACAAAGTCTCCATAATATCTAACTTATTCGTTATATGAATTAATAAACTAATTTTCATTTTGTATTATATTTTGTTCGATTTACCTTTTTTTATTTCCGGTGTTATAGAAAATACTAACGAAAAAATCCATAAAAATACGTTTTTTCATTCAACGTTTAGTAACTAAGCAATACGCAGAATTGCACATAACTTTTTGATGAATGCATCCAATATAAAGGGTTTTTTTTTTAAATTGTGTTAAACTCACCCACTACGATCATCTCAGCAGCTTTAATATCAGTATGAAAGAGAGGCGCATCTGCAGATACTTCGCACTGGTATTCGCCAGCTTGTTCTCTTCTCACTCCTATAAGAGTCACTTTCCTGTCATCAGATTGTGATACCTGTAAAAAATGAAGAACAAAAAGAGGAAATCAGACAAAACGCAGGTATGTTTTACAAGAAATGTGCTATTTGTTTTCAATTGATGATGGTAAAGATGTTTGTTTATTCTTGGACAGTACAATGTATGCGTGGTTTCCATTTGTTATAAAAAATCATTTCTTTGATGATTTGACGAGGACACACTTTCAACAGCCTATCAAAAGTGTCGTGTGAGCCATGCATCATATTTTAATGACAATGTCATAAAATATTTTGACCTACGAAAGTATTGAATTTTATTTAGATAATATACCTGTGCACCAAATGGTATATTCAATTGTCAACACTGTAAAAAACTAGATGAACTTTAATTGTTTTTTTTTTTACTTTAAAATAACAAGAATGATCTTCCAAATGGTATCATATTACACATGTAAAGGACAAAACTCAGACTTTTACTTTTTAATTCAAATCATTAAAATTATAATAAATTGTTTGTTTATTCGTAAACCTTCTAATGTTATATCTGACGATGTTGCTTGAAAAGGTGACACGTGAACAAATCGAAAACATTAATCTATTTTTTTCATAGTAAGCAAATTGTGAACATGAGCTTAATTGTTAGTTTGTTAAAGTTGCACAGGCCAACATCTAAATAAACTTATACGCCTTCACTTTTTACAGCAAAAAACTTGTTTTTGAACAAGGATAATAACGATCACTATATAATACGCGTGGAAACTGGACGAGGCTTTTACTAATACATTAAATAATCCCGAATACATTTTATACGGGTTTATAACATAAGACCTTTTTTGGCAGGTCATTCGCTAAAGAATTCAGTAGTGACCAGAACATTTTCTACCCTCGAGAGTCTCGGAAGGAATTCCTTGGACCCTCAAAAGGGTTTAAAAAGCCTGAGATACGATGGATCACGATACAGTTCCAGAAGGAGCTATCAATGAATTAGCATATTATAAATAATTGAAAAAAATAGGATACAGAAAAAAAGTGTTGAAGATTTGAGCGCTATGGCCCATAATAATTTTTGATTTCTTAAAACATTTGTAAGCTTTTTGATTCAACGACCAAACAACCAGTGCAACCGCAATGATGCTAGTACGTTGACCTTAAAGCTTTGATTTCTTATATAAAAACTTTTATAAACTTATTTAATTAAACAATATTCTCAACCTTGTAACCGTTCAAAATTATGCACTAAAAAGTTATAAAAAAACATCAACAATAAGTGATAATATTATAAAATAATTATATTTTAATAAACATTATAATTCAGACAATTCTAAGAAATATTTTTCCCTCTTCACATAACTTTGTATCTGTCAATTTTAACACAAAGTTACTTGTTTCCAGGAAATTGACAGTGACTATCTTTGTATCGGTAAGTTAAATAATTCAATACATTTAATAAAATATGATTAAAAATTATAATATGTTTTGATGTAGGAATATTTTTCAATTATCTGCACCGTCTTTTAAAATAAGTGCAAAAGAGTGTTTTGTTGTTTTTTTTTTTGAAAATAATGTCCTCTACGAACTATTGACATTAAGCACTTTAAAAATGATTTAAGTTTATTATTTGTATATTTCACTCTTTCTCATAACTATACTATTTTAGATGTCTGTATCTCCAAAAACGTTTCTAAGCGATTTGATGGTGTATTAAAATGATCATTTTGGTATAAATAGCATCATACATAACATTCGATACAAAGCGTTTTTGCCCGAACGGGGACGATATATAGTGCCTTTCAACCGAGGCATATACACGTTACAAAATTTCATTTTTCAATGAAATTGTGATACAAAAACACCGTGTTAGGCCCTTGTGACCCTAAGCCCTCGCCCTGATATTTATAAAATGTGGAAATCGTTCAAAATAATGTTTATTTTGACTTTGCCAATCAACGAAATTATTATATCAGGTATATTAAACAATAATAAAAGTGCTTTTATAAATATTTAAAATAAACTTCGTATTATACTACTTTATATCTGAATGCAGCGCTCACTAAAAAAATGTTGACCTGTGCTCGAAACTCCTGGCCCTTTGATGTCGGTCGTGTGTTTTGAGCTCTCATTTCGAATCTAGTTTAAATTTTAAATTAGTTTTAGACCCTTTCTCTTCTCCGACATAACTTTACCGGATGTGACGTTGAATAAATATTTATTTAGTTTATATTGAAAATCTGAATTAGCATAGTCTTGAACCAGTATTGCAATAAGTAATACCCCCGTAAAGTTTAGTGGAAGTCTAAGGTATTCTTATATCAAGATGATCACCCTAGCAATAGTATTCGTGGTTAAAATACAATTTTCGTTCGAATTTCACACATCGAGTACAAGTTTGATTAACCCTTTTATTTACAAAATCATATTATTATTTTGATACATGTAGATTAATATTTTACTATAATAGGTATAAAGATTTGGTCAAAAAAAATTGAGTGTGCTTTTTAAAAACAAACAGTCGTTAATTGTGTTATTGTTCTATTTACTTTATACCTTTTTGAAAATTACATTTTCTTGCAAGGCATAAAAATGAATGTTTGCTTAATCGTATTTTATGCGTTGCCACACTGCTTATCCGATTGCAATAAAACTTTGACAAACTTTCTGCATGCATTTCCGGTAATGTTATAAGGATAGTAAAATTAACTTACAGTAGGTCTTATATACAAAAATCAATGTTTGTATGTTTGCCATACCGTTCATTTTGACAACGTATCCTTGCAAATTTGAATCGTTTGAATTTTGTACTTTTCCATGAGTTTTGTCGCTAACGACCCGGGTTTCGCCTTTCGGCATCTTCAGGCATTCCAAGTGCCCGGATGTACTTGAACTGACGCGTAGTAAACAGTTTGTATCGTTTATAAACAAAAATATAAGTAGATCACTAAGTTAAAAGGCTATAAAAATGTAAATTAGCGAAAATTGAATGTATACAATTTTCAATGGATTAAGTGGGTTTGTTATAATTATGGGGATTTTTTGAAAATATTAATGACCAGATAATAACATAGGAATGTTTAAAATAAATCTAGGGTTTTATCCGACCTATTATTAATGAGTTGATTTGTTTTTAAGCCTTTGAATTAATATTTAATGATAGCAAGTGCTTGAATTATTAATAAAATGACAATTATTTAAAAGGGGTACAACAATGGAGAATTTGGTAGATAATATTGCTCGTTTAAAATTGGCAAACTGTTGAGCTGAGCTCGATTAATCTCTAAGATTTCTTGGTAAAATAATTTAAACTCCTATGTTATTATCTGGTCATTAATATTTTCAAAAAATCCCCATAAGTATAACAAACCCACTTAATCCATTGAAAATTGTATACATTCAATTTTCGCTAATTTACATTTTAATAGCCTTTTAACTTAGTGATCTACTTATATTTTTGTTTATAAACGATACAAACTGTTTACTACGCGTCAGTTCAAGTACATCCGTGCACTTGGAATGCCTGAAGATGCCGAAAGGCGAAACCCGGGTCGTTAGTGACAAAACTCATGGAAAAGTACAAAATTCAAACAATTCAAATTTCATATTGAAATTCCATCAAGCACCCTCAGTCGAAATATTCAATTATATCAACGTATGCTTGCACTTGCGCGAAGGTTATAGTACAATTAACTAACAGTAGGTGGCGCGAGTTTCGTACCACAGACATAGACAGAAGAAGAAAACATCCACTTCATTTAAACACTTTTTTTCTTTGAGTGGAGTTGCATCGCTTGCAGGGAACCGGCTACTATTTTATGTTTACTGTCATGATTTTTTCACGTTTCCTACCAAAAAACCATATCATAATCTCCTTCAGGAGTTTTTCAGCAGATTTTTTGATACAATTTAACTCTGTAATTATTATGTTTTTATAAGTAATTCGTCAATCGTTTTTTATTAAAAAAAATGTGTTGCATATATGTGATCAGTTTTTTTTTATACTTTATAACTATCCACAAAAATTATATGCAATCGAATAACTAAAGCACATCTTCTGAAAAATGCATAGTTTTATGCCAACATTTTATTTTGTAGACTGACAACCAACCAAAACATCATCTCTTGTCATAAAATGTTATAACCTTAAGTAAAATGCATGTTTCTTAAGGTATTCCTAAACTACGCTTTATTTTTCACATGATATTTTTAGTAAGAAATTGTACTAAAGATAATATTATTGAAACCATGCAACGTTGAATGTTCAAGTTCTTGCAATAACATTTGCAAATAATGTATTTTCTTTATCATTGCCACATTAATTCCTTTCGTATAAATATACATATTATATGATAGTTATCTTTTTTTTGAAACATACTAAATACACTACAATAAATTATGCCCTATTTTACGAAGACAGGTCAAATTATTACTAAGTACGGCACTCGTTGTTAGTTGAGCAAAAAATTTAAATGAAAAATAAAGCAAAGAGACGGAAGAAAATCTTTATAGAGAAGGAAGCAATTGTCAACTCAATATAAAAAGGGATTAAATCCATTGCATCCAATTTAACAAAATGCAAATTTATTCCTAAGCGCCGTCTCCTGGATATCGAGGATTCTTTTATTCTGCGAACGTGAATTCGTGAGGTAATGGCATAATCTATCAAGACAATTGATACGATCAACTAGCAAAGTCTCAATTGAAATGGATAATTTTTATTATATTTCGCAATTGGCATTCAAGAGACAAACTGTTTTTTTCGTTCACAATTGATAACGGGGGTTACACATGCTATTTATCATATATTTTAATTTTATTACACCATTTCCTCATCATTATTGTCAAAAAAGAAAATCTTCTTGTCAATATATTTTTTTGTATGTAGTTATAAAACAATGAAATATCGCCTGTAAGGTATCATAAAAACCCCAAAAACTAAACTTTAGTATTAAACCATTAACAAAGCCGTAACAAGTATTTCAGTCTTATCAGTTGCACGATATAAAGTTGAATTGTTGATATCTAAATATTAATACGTCGATTGTTAGTATTAATTTAAGATTTTTGAAGTACTGATATGGTTTAAATGATCAGAAATTGAAAAAATCTAGCTACACACGGAATTTATATACACTTCAACTGATGAAAAAACTACACTTTCATCAGTAGTAAAAAAAAAATCTATTGTTTGAAAATAGTGCTCCTGAGGCACTCTTTAGTTAAATTAAAACACACCGTAGATACGCGCTATACGGCACTTGATTACATTTCATAACTATAATTAAAAACACAATATTCCTTTCCACTTTATTTCACTTTATTTAAAAGACCAGAACCGGTTTCAATGTCAATTGTTGTTAACACCTTTTCATTTCAATTTATTATTGTTTAAATAGCACTGTAAAATTGTATTTATTATCAGTTGACAAAGTGGAATAAAGGACAAAGAAATATTGTGCTTTTTTTAATATAATGATTTTCCACCAAGTATTGACAGTGAACACCCTAAAAGTGAACATTGTATAACATTGACGAATTGAAAAGCAGTGATCGATGCATGACGGAAAGTTAAATAATGAGATTTTCAAGTGGAATCCAGATATTGCTTTGAGTAATGAAAAATCTAATCATCAAAAAAGCTGACACGGTTGTCGCTTTTTTTTACTAAAAGTTTTTAACTTGTAAAAAAATGCAGAAAGAGTTCGTCGGTACTATACGAATTTCTCTTTCATATTAAATTATACATAACGATTATTCCTTTATATTGCGTGGAAACCTCAAATGTTTTTCATGATAAAAAATACTAAATCCCAGCGCTGTTTTTTTGTTTATTTTTATATTTTTAGGTAAGTAGTTATTTTTTATTGTCGCTGCGATCCGCAGTGGAGTGTCCCTTTTAGGGAAATAGTCCCTAAATAAAATATTTCAAGCGTCATTTGTCGCTGTGTGTACCACGTTTTCTTTTTTTCTTAGCTTCATATAGGCTTCTGCGCGCTACTTCTATGAATAAAACAATTCTTTTCTAGCCCGTCTGGAACTGGCACGACAAAAATAAGCGAATTTTCTCTCCGAAATACTGAAATTGTGTTTTTGTAGTTGATACATGGGAAACTTCACTGATAGCTTTATAAATTTTACTCATACTCGGAATGCGCAAACGGTAAAAATACTACTAGGTACTTATTACTACGAAATATATCAGACACGTTGGAAACATTTCCGTACGTATGGTAAATTATGTTTTAGCACCGTTTAAAATGAACAATGTTCTTTTGCAATATATTTAGTAAAATATTGACTAGTTATTGAGTAATTTTGTGTAAATAAATGGCTATATATTATCATGAAATCTTTGGATTGAAACATTCAAAAATTGATTTTTCAACCATTGGTACGGAACAACTAACTTATGTTCGTTCTTGTAAGCTGAAAAGCTGTCGAATTTGCTTATTAAAAGTCCTTACCATTCATTCTTATAAATCTAATTCTAATCAAAAAGATAGTGTGAGCAACTGAATTCTATCTATTCTTAGGAAAACAGATTATTTTAATACTATATGTGTGTAATCCAAATGCTTTATAATGGCAGCGGATACAAGGGTTAGTGTATAAGTTTTTAAATGACGTACTATTGCAGTCACTTAAAAAAAAAGATACCACGAAAACTATTTGTGAATTTGCTCGAAGGTCGCTCAAACTCCATTTCCAAACACTGTATAGAGGGAATTTCCCGACATTAAAACCACTCATGCCATCGAATAGAATAGAGAATATTTTTTTTGTGATAACTAATTACATCCAATGGAAATTGCCACATAGTCTATTGGTAGTAATAGTATTATCTGAAACGTTGGTAATAATTGGTAATGCATTTTGATTCCCAAAACTTTATATGAGAATGGGCCTTCTGAGTATTTCAAACCATATAGCTTAAATGTTCAGATATAGTGACCACCATTGTTATATTTGTATTGATAATATATTAAATATTATAGAGACATGTTTAATACTTACATCTACATTGATTCCAGATAGTGGAAAGACTCTCGTGGGTGGTTCCTCCTTAGGCACATATCTATAGAATTCAACCATATTCCTATACCATCGTATCGAATAAAGTGGCGCTCCTTCCAGGTCGTAGTTACACATTAATGATGCTCTTTCACCACCCAATACCGCCCGTGGGACAGATATCATTAGCTGCCTTAAGCCGGATACGGGACCTGTAAGAAATCATAAATATTTTTTATAAATTTTTAGCGCTTGAAATTTTACTATAGATAGTGTTTTGTGTACATAAATTAATTTACAACCGTGATACGAAGATAAACGCTGAATTTGGTGAACGAAAAATATAAATGAAATAATCAGTACTTATATAACAGATGCTAAGCTTTGTGTTAACAGTTTGATAAAGTATTTTAAGTCAGAAACATTTGTTTTAAATAATCAAAGATCATTATATACCATTTCTAATTTAAAATAAAATCTATAGTGTGTACATTTAATAATGATTACATATTCAGATATTTGTTTTTTCAAATTGTTTAATGCGTTTACTAGAAAAGCTCATATTTTATTCCTTTTTTGCAACAAACTTATTCTACAGGTTCATTTTTATTACTGTGTATCTCGAGGTAAAACATGTTGTTATTAAAGTTGATCCAAAAAACAAACCTTACGGATATTCGTGATTGTAACAATTTTAAAATAAAATCAATAAGTTAAAACTGTTTCTTATCATAAAACAAAAATATTTTTCAATAAAAATGATAACCAAACATAAATTACAGAGTTAATGATCGTGCCTTATCTTTCGTCTTGGATGGAAAGTGAGAGAAAGCAATCCTAAAATTTTATTGACATAAGTTATTTCATAGCCAAAAGTATTTTACTGTTATTGTGTTAAAAACTCGTTTGCTATTTTATTATCATATCCCACCACTGTTTTTCTCAATTTTTCAAAAAAGTCTGTTTTACACGCAAAAATTACGCAAGTTTGAAAATTTTCTTGAAAGTTTACAATATTTTTGACGACTGATCGTGGTTTTCTAATAAAATAAAACAGTAGATTTTATACAACTTTTTACACTTCTCATTTTTGATGTGACACTGTTGAATGTCAAAATAGTTTAACCATCTACTTAAAATAACTCAATTATTGTTTAAATGATTAAAAAAATGTTTTGTGTTATAAATTTAAACTCCATGACGAATTTTAGATATAAATATGTAGTAATACAAAACCCAAAAAGCAAAACAATTTTCTAATGAATATATTTTTTTGGGCATGCAGGTACAACAAAAACAGTATAATTTGAACTCTATCAACTATTCTTCGATTAAAATTTAAATAAAAAAAACAATAAAATCGAACAAATTAAAATAGGAATGAGTGATAAATGTTATAAACTAAATATGAAATTTATTTATGTTTGAGGCAAGCTTATATAAATTGAAGCAGCCATTTTTCAACGCAGGAATGCTTGGCATGAATGCTTTTAGGATTCTTGGCTGCCCACAATAAATAATCTCGAAAAGGTCAGCACACTTTTCTTAAAAATATTTCCAAGCCAAATTAAATATACTTTCTGTTTTGAAAGAGCGTCTCCAGCTATACTTTACCTATTCCATTTACATTCTCGTTTACCTACAGAATCTGCAATGCCTATATACTCCGAAAGTTTATTCTAAAAATTTCATTCAACATTTCTTCAAATGGAATGAAAAGAAAACCCTCTTGGAAGCGATTTTCATATTGCGTTACCTTAAAAAAAACTAAAATATTTTTTTTTGAATTGCAAGTCATAGTACGTTTTTTTCTCATGATTACAGTGGTTTCACAGTGGACCATTTAAAAAATAAACCCCAATATTAGATATTTACCACTGTCATTTCAAAACTAAAAGTTAAGTTATCAAACCCGTTTCATCTTTTACGTTATGATAATTCAATCAGAATCGAATGTTACTAAATAAATAAACTACATTCTGATGCGATGTCTTGAATATATTATCTATTTATATAAAAATGAATGTTTGTTTGTTTGTTACCTATGCGCTCCTATACCACTCATCCGATCGCGATGAAATTTTGGTGAGTTGTTGTGCGGACGCCAAAATAGGTTTATGAATCAGCGGTGGGCTGCCTAATGCGTTAATTTGTTTGTTTTTCTGGTATGCGATCCTATACCGTTCATCTCATTGCGATAAAATTTTGGTGAGTTGTTGTGCGGACGCTTGCAAATGTATATAAATCAACAGAGTGCTGCCAATACGTTAATTTGTTTGTTTTTTTCTGTATGCGTTCCTATACCATTCATTCAACTGCAATAAAACTTTGGTTAGTTGTTGTACGGACGGCCGCAAATGTACATGAATCAGCGGTGGGCTGCCAATGCGCTAATTTGTATAATTTTGTCCCTTATGCTTTCCTGTTCCTATACCGTTCATTCGATATACCATTCGAATTTAAATGTTTGCAGTTTCCGGTGCGACTCGCATTTGCAATGACTATCAACAAAGCACAGGGACAATCGCAACAAGGGTGTGGATTAAATTTAGAAAATCTATGCTTCTCACATGGACAGCTGTATGTGGCCTGCTCACCCGTTGGAAAACCTTCAGATCTATTCGTATACGCACCAGACGGAAAAACAAAAGATATCCAAAAGCACTTCAATAAACAGAATTAAAACACAAACACGTTCTTTCTTTGAGTGGCATTGCAACGCATGCCGGGTACTCGCTAGTATATTATAAAAAGTGAGTTTCTAATTGAATATTTGTTTGCTTGGTAGAATTAAATTGCAGTTTAGTAAAAATATTAAATTTTGAGAGACTTCACCATTTATTATTTTTGATAGCTTTTGACGATTGAGTGATGCCAAAATAACATAACTATCATCTTGTTTTGTATGCAATTATCAACTTAAAAATATATTTTTCATGCGAATTTAAGCTAAAGGGCAATGGTTTTTTTTAATGCCTTCCGGGACCTACTATTTTCCGTAAATATCGTTTTATTTTGCTACTGCTTGCTTAAACTTATTATTAAATTATATTTAAGTGATATTGCAGATACTAGCATATCGAAAGTATTTTGTTGTTTTTTTTCATAAATACATACAACATCTCTCTTAGGATTTAATACATACAAAGGTAAAAATAAGAATACTTGATATTAAATTAAATTTTAAAGCACATTAAATACACGAGCTTTAAGCAATACTACCTTATATTAATTCTTCGTTTTTTCGTTCACATGCATACCTATGCATGTGAATGCACAACCTACATATTTAAAGCGTGATCTTGCGTCGTTTTTAATATTTATCACACCAATCACCACAAACCTGGAGCACGCACGTTGCGAAATGACTTGTGGAAAATACAAAAAAAGGAAATATGAAGGTAACGCCACAGTCAAGAATTTTCTTTAGGACCAGCTTTAGAGTTTTTTTTGCGAAGGACCCTCTGAATATAAAACACCACTAAAGTACAATAAAACAAAAAAGTGTCACGATCTCACGAATAAATCTATTTTTTGCAAATCTAGGGCCCCCCTTTGCCGTTCTACGCCATTCGTCACAGCGTACTTCGTAACACTTTTCTCCACCTCTAGCGCGATAAATCAGGAAAACTTTATTTAACGTCAAAATATTACAGTAATTGAATTGAAAATCGTAAGGATTTCTGAAACGCAATATGGCGTCTGTTGTGCGAAAACTAATATTTTTTTTCAATTTTACAAAAAAGTCCTGAAAACTAATTTATTCTTTTTGAAACAAAATGATTTTAAAAATCTTGTTATCTTTCAATATAAGGCATATTAATTCCCAATCAAACATTAAAACATATTTTTTGTATGTAAGTAGGCCACTGATCCTTTATTTTGAGAGATAAAAAGGTTAAGAGGATTGTCTTTTAATAATATAAGTAAAAAGATATGTCTTCAATATTATAAAGTAATCAAACGATGAAAAATTAAAAAAATATGATTTATCGATTAGCTTTAAAAGACTTAAACATAAGTTTACAATAATTTCGCTGATAGGGTCATATCAAGCTAATGACTATCAACAGTGCTTTTGTTTCGGTGCGGGCAGTTTTGATGATTGTTTTTTTTCAATTTAAATTTGTATAAATATCACTGTTTATATATTTTTCTTATCAGTTGATAATGCTCGCAATGAGCGAAACTGGTCCTGATCTAATAATTTTTATGTGGAAAAAGTACTAAAAATCTTTTATTATTTTTATTATAATGCCTTTCCACCAAGTATTGACAGTAAACACCTTAAAAGTGATTGTTTTTTAATAAATTTGTGGATTTCTCATGATTCGAATTCCTTCTCACGCAACCGATCATAATAAAACAAGGATTCGCAATAACGATTAACTATAGATTACTTTCGTTCTAACCATATCCTTATATCTCTACTTTTAAAAAAAGTGGTGATGAAATCTTTGATGACTTCAAAAGTGGATACTTTTTAAAACCTTGACGCATTATTGAATTATGATTAACTTACAAAAAGTCTTGTATACAGCCGATATATTTTTCGACGGACAGAACTGAATGGAGGTTTTATCATTGTATTTTGATGATAATTTAATAAACCTTATAGTTAAGATTTTAACAAAAGAAAATATAAAAAAAAGCTTATCGCATATAATTGATTTTGTAGTGGCTAGTATTTTCAGAAAGTTAGTCAGCTTTTTGGATAGATTCACAATATCCGTTTTAGATTTTCATTGTTCGAAAAAAAAACAAGTCGATAAAGAATGGAATTAGTTCCGCCACTCGAAAGTTTGATTTATGCCGGAGGTTAGTCAAACTCTTGTTCCCCTTTCAGATGAATTTATCATTCTGTGAAAAATTTATTCACAGAGAAGAAAAATGGCCGTCTTTGATTCTTTGGTGCATTCAATTGGGAAGCTTCGAGTGGTGAATAATAGCAGTGACGCGCTTATCTAAGTTACAATTTATACAAGACAAGGTTATAAAATCATAGAACTTATTTCTTCTCTACTGCTGTAAATAGTACACAATATACCAAAATTGAACGCATTCCATTGAATTTCTTTTAAAACGTTTTAATTTCATTTAATAGAAAATTAATTGAGAGAATTCGATTAAAGAATCTTTTGTTTCAAATATTTTAAATGCCGTATTTTGAATGCTTTCTTTTTTTAATACTCATATTTTGTAAGTAAATATATATTTTATGTTTAAATAAATCAAGAAAAACTCATGTCAATATGAGTAAATATTTAATTTCCTTAACGAAGACTTTATATTATATTTGTTGTATTATGTTTGATTTGTAAGCTAAATAAAAAGTAATAAATAGATAATTACCGTTAATTTTTAGTTACAAAACAGTTCATATACCTATTTGTTTTATATTTATAAAACCATTACGCTACTTATAGAGAAAAGAAACTTTACATGAACATACTTTGAAATTACTTAATTAATATAAAACATCTACTTGAGTATTTTTAAATAAAAAAAAAATACTATTTAGTCATCATAAATTAAACTTTATGGAAATATTTATTTTGAATAAATGTGAGTTAAATAAGGTACGCTACTGGCAAGGAAATAGCAAAAAGCAGCGAATGGGATAACGAGACGTTATTCTTTGGAGGGGTTGAAAACTTTTCTGAAAGATATATTTCATCTAGGTTATTATCCATGTTAGAAGACATTGAAAAACCTATAGCTTTTGTCATTATAAAAAAATTCAAAAAGAAATCTTGTGATACAGTGATAATTTAATTATTCCTTCATTTGATTTATTTAATTTCTAATGGAGGATTATGAACAACTGATTTATTTTTTTATTACATATTAAACGTTTACATATATTTACATATATTTTCTCATTTTTAATGATCGAAGAAATATTATAAATACATATTTAAATAAATATTAAAAATAGTGGTCAAAGTGTAGGCTTTGGTAACGGAGGTTACGAGTTCAAATCCCAGTACGCACAGTTTTATATATATTTTTCAATCGATTTATGATTTTTTGTTTCAAATGTATGGATTTGAATCGTTCAAACTATGTACATTCTCACAAATTTTGTCACTAACGACCCGGGTTTCGCCTTTCGGCATCTTCAGGCATTCAAGTGCACGGATGAACTTGAACTGACGGATGCACTTGAATGCCTGAAGATGCCGAAAGGCGAAACCCGGGTCGTTAGTGACAAAATTTGTGAGAATGTACATAGTTTGAACGATTCAAATTTAATATTAAAATTCCACCAAGCACCTTCAGTCGAAATCTTAAATTAAATGTATGGATATTTGGGATGAATTTGATTCCCCCACCCACCCGTTCTATCCTAAAAACGGGGCGTAGCAAATACGACGATCTAAGCACTAGGCATTTCTTGTCCCTATCCTTCTATTTTTACCCTCATTGCAAAAAAGAGAGTTTGAGCAACTGAGTAACAAGCAGTTCTCGTACAAAAACTGCTGTTGAGATTAACTCCATAATGGGTTCATATGCTCTACATTGGAAGCGGAGATTGAAAAATCAAATATATACTATTCATAAGATAAGCCAAAAAGTCGTAACTTATGTAGTTTGTTACTAAAAAATTTCTCAACTTAATATGATTGTGGTAATGCTTTTGATCTCGTCTACGATACGAAGTTTTTAATTTTGAATCGAAAATAATTTTAAGAGTTATTGATGAGGACATCAAAATGTATCTTTTTTGAATGATGATTAACTGTTCCGTAGTCATTGGGTGTGTTTTATCTGCTTATCGACTTACTTTAGGCTATTTTTTGATCCATGCAAAATGTACATTTTATTTGAAGAGTTTTTAATCCCTTGGTTTGTGATTTAAAAAGGCATGCCTCTATTGAAAAATCATTATTTTAAAAACAAATTATTTTTTCGTCAGATTTTTAGTTATTGAAACGAAAGATGATTAAAATAAAGTAAACATAAAAAGTTATTTTTATATTAAAAATTGATAGTTCTTTTGTTATCAGGCCATCATTAGAAGTATTAGCGTTGTATTAAATGTATAAATGAGAAGTTAATTAAGACGTAAAACTATAACATAGCTCTTTAGAAATCGGTGACAAAAACTGACACTTATCAATATATATTCATATTTATTTTAACTTAAGCTATTGTATAAAATCTTTAAAATATATCAATTTTGAAGGATAGACAAAGTTCATGGAATGTTAGTAAGCTTATCTCTTTCTTGACACTATTGTTTTCAGGTTTGATTGAGTACGTGAAAACGCATAAAAACATCACTTACATCTTGGTTTTTTTCATATAAATTCTCTGTAATCTGCAGAAAAAATAGCAAGTATTTTTCTTTATTAAAATCATGTATTTGAGTTATTTAAAAATATAATAAATACAAAAAAAACCCGACCCAAGGATGATTGAAAATACTTATAGGACTTCGGTCTAGCCAGCTGTAAGAAAGTACACCACCGGGTATTGATAGTTTGGCCAAAGCGTGCTTTTATTCTTTTTTGTAAATTTATTTTTTTATCAAAAAAATTACGGTTTGTAATATTTTTCAAGTATAATTGCAACATGATTTCATGATTTTTTGAATAATTAATATAATATATGGAACCATTTTAAGCTTTCTCTCAGCTCTTTTTTGCATAAGTCTAAGAGCGTTTACCATTCGGGTACAGAAATAGTAAATAATGTTTTTCACATGAGAAAACTACACATGTATGTTTTAATGTGTATCCAAAAACCCAATTCCGCCAAGGACTTACTAAGATTAATATTTAATTTAAAAGGCAATATATTAAAATAGCACGCCAAGCAGTGTGGAGATACCGCAAAATAAAAAAGCCCCAAACACGAAAGACAGATCATTTGCATTATTTTTAATCGTGGCAACATTGGCTCTAGACAAAGCATTAACCTAACATTAATATCGTCTCCATTACATTATACGGCCTTTCAAGTTAGAGCGGTGACACAACAGGCTCTCGGCTTTCCTAGAGCCGCTTATTGCATTAGTTAAGAAGTCTCGTGGTATAGACACGATGATAAATATATATAAACAAAATATCTTTTGAGCTTAATTAAATACTATTAAAACAGCAAAATATATTTGTAGGTAATAACAAACAATGATATCTTAATCTTTTATTAAAAGCTTTGATAATTATTTTTTGCAAACATAACATTTTAGATATGAGCATATAAGTTAAATATAAAATGAGGTTACCCATAAATGGAGTTAAATAATAACGACGAATTCCAGATATCTAAATAAAAAGTTTGTCATTATAAAAATATACCAAAATTAAAGATTCCACCTTGCAATCTTTGAGATAGGGCTTTGAGAAACATCGGCTCTTAAAACCAATCGAATAAGTTTTTTTTATTGCAGTCTTGGCATGAAGCTATTTTATTTTAGGTGGGAAAATTCTTTCTTTTCATTAATAAACAAGCATAAATGCAAAAACGTTTATAGGAAAACAAAAATACATTTCAGACACATAAGTAAATTTTACAAAACTACTCATATAGCAATACTTTCGATGGATTCGGCACCAACTTTGTGGAAGTTCATTTTAATATAAGATAATTTAGATTATTCCATGTATTGTGCTACAAACTGTGACACGTCTTTCGCCTCATTCAGAGGCATCCTCAGACAGAATGAGGATATCTCGGATTGTCTGTCTGAGGATGCCACTGAAAGAGGCGAAACACGTGTCACAGTTTAAAAGACAATACGTGGAATAATCTGAACTATTTTGTATTTTATATTACTCATATAGCGTCTATTAAGCTTGTCAAGACCTAGTTTAGCGTTGTGGGCTTCCGTGCCGGATCTCACGGTTTCGAGTCCCAGTACAAACAGCATGTTTCTGTTCGAAGGCATGGGTGTTTGTGATGTCTAAAAATTTTCACCACCCTGTGTAGCAAGAGTGATTAGTAAACCGCTAGTCCTGAACTAGCTTTGTCCTACTATCCACTACTCTTTCAAAAAGAAAGGTTGTGCAACTGACCAACAGAGTTTTTGTAGAAAAACTTCTGTTGAGATATCTTTATTAAGAGGCCATGTGCTCCACACTAGGAGCAGACATGCATTTATATAAAAAATCTTGTAAGAATGTATTTTTGATATTTTCAAAATCAGAACGTTGCACAGTATAATAGTGTTACATTATTATCCCTAAAACTGATAGTTTAAAAACTTGAACGTTTAAATCAAGCTGTACCCTATTTAATTAAAATTCATAATTCATACTTGCTTAAAAAACCAGCGATCCAGTTGTTAGCGCATTTTCCAAAACCCATCACTGCAATTTTAAGCCTGCTTTTATGTAACGGAATAAACAAATTTTGAAGCGGGCAACTCGTGGGCGCTATGCGCTGTTAAGCCTAATTTATGGGGCGTTTTATAACGGGCGAAAATCTAATTTACACGCGAGAAAACCAGCGACAATACAATGGAAGCCGCTCGCCATTCCCTACATTGCAAACATACAGACATACATATCTTTCCATAGCAAATAAACACTGCTCGCTGACGGGATACAATCGAGGGCCAGTTCTTGGGGTCCGTTACAGATAGGCGTGTTTATTAGCTTCACTTGACGCATTCTCACCCAATGGCAGCATATTAAGTATGTTTTCTAATTAACAACAACTCTGCAGATAGATTGAACTGAAATTATAATTGCAAAAAGGTAAATTATAAATTTATGCAGGTATTTACAATGAATCGATGATTTTTAGAAATCATTAACTTTTACATATTTTAAAAATATTTTTCCAACTTTCTTCTTCTTCTTTGGCCATATTCGCTCCCTATGTGGAGCATATGGCCTCCACGCAGCATCTCCATGCTTCCCTGTCTCCCGCACAATTGCTTTGCTTCCTCCTATGACATGCCAGCATCCTTCAGTTCCGCCGAGTTCATCCTGTGGATGGTACCCGACGGACGTCCGGGGTGCCGGAATCCCACCGGTCAAAAGAAGAGACAGGCAGGCTTGAGGCTTCCCGGAGGCATCCGCAGCACGTGACCTAGCCAAGTCTAACGTCTTCATAACCACTGACGTGACGGGGCGCTGTCTTGTACGTTTCCTTATCTCCAACTTCCTTACAAATCAAACCACCTCACCCCCATTATTCGACGCAAGCATCTATTCTCGAAGCTTAGTATACGTGGGTAAGCGATCAACGCTGTTTGCTTTGGTTGCAATGCTCGCAGGTCGGACTTCCAGGACAGTTTCATAAATTGTCTTTTCGAGTGCCTAATTTCTTATCAAAACCATGAATTTCTGTGTTGTCTAAAATTCCCTAGCACCTATCTAATCTTAAAAATTGGATAAGCAAGAGTGATTACTTACTAACAGTCTTATCTTTAACCTCTAATTTTCTTCGATAAAATAGAGATTTGAAGCTTATTAACATGAATGTATTTGATGGATTCAGCGATAACTTCGTGTAAACAATTTTTAAATATAAAACTAAATTCAATAACTTTGTATTTTCATTAATCGTCTCACAAAGTATTTATTGGGTAATTAGTTATGATGTAGTTTGTATTAAATTCTTGTGTTCATTAGAAAAGCAATATTGATTGAATTGGCATTAACTTGTTAGAACTCCATTATAATAAAGTAAAAATAGTTCTACAGTTTTTATAATATTGGCTTAAAGCTATTTCGGCTTTCACCATCGTCAGAACTAAAATTAATACCCTAATCTTCATATTGTAATTCCAAGGTTAGTGTGAAGATGCTTCTCAAAGTCGCGATACACGTTATTAAACGAATATTAGGATAGAATTATAGTTTTTTTTTAATTGAAAATATAAGGCTGTTTTATGATTTCCGTTATGTTTTGTGGCCAGTGAACAGTGCTACTGTATTTTTACTTTTAATTGCTTCCTCAATATACGAAAAGCTTTATTTCATTAAGATAAGTATTTAAAAATATGTTAGCATTTTAACAATGAAAGTTTTTATAAAAGACTTTTATTACCAAAGCTAAAAATGTCATATTTTAGTTAATTGATTGCCAAAAAGCTTTTGTTGTCACTTAATACCTGTTGGCAAAAACAAAAGCACAACAGATTCTAAATTTTATTGTACACTGTATAGTTCACAGTCACGCAATAAGCAACACGTATAAAATATTAGCCTGCTTTATTTTACTTCCTATTTCAGAGTGAAATTAAAAATGTATTTTTTTGAATTAACGAAACACTGAGATAATAAAATATTTAAATCAATTTTGTTATAATAATAAAACTTACACATTATTTAAACTATAATAATAAAATAAAAACCAATATTTAATTTATTTTTTTAAATTTACGCCATATGTCTAAATGTCTGACAATTTTAGTAAATTTTTAAAGAAAAAAAATCTTCATTATAATAATGAAGCAAGGCTTATAAATGAGGAGTTGTGGTAAAGATTGTCATCAAACATTTTATCACTTTTATGGTATTGAGGTTAGCGGTCTATGAAATGGTCTGCAGCGACATTTATAATTTAAATAAAATGTTTAGTTACTTATTTACAACATTTGTCTAGCTAAATACAAATTCAAAACATCCCGGCTGAGTTCAACATTCCTTTTTATTATATTCCACAAACTGTATCTGTAAAAATGATCAAGGAAACAGTGTCGTGCTTAGGCAATGTTTTCGTATTAATTTTCAATAAACAATAAAATTGCATCTCACCAAAAATGCACTCTTTAATTTGTTTTCAAATATAGTCAGTACTGATGAGTACGTAATAAACCAATAATATATCACTACCTTTCTTGACATTTAACCAATTCTTCGTTTGACTGTTACTATTTTCACAATTAATTAGCTAAACATATCTTATAAAAGCTGGAAATAAATAAAATACGAGTGTTGAAATAAATATATTTCATCTCGATTCATGTATGTTTAATAGAATTTTCAAAAATAAAAAAGTTTATTTGATTGAAATGAATCAATGAGAAAATATTAGCTCTCTTTTTTTGTAAGGATGACACTAGATTCTTGTTCATTATATAAAGTTTACTTTAAGTGGGATTATATATAAAATGTAATGCCTTTATTAAATGGGAATTTTAAAATACTATATTTTTCCAATTATAACAATGTTTGCAAATACACCTCTAAACCATTTTTCTATCTAATGTCACTGTAGACCGCTTAAAACCCTCCAGAGACGAGAGCTTTTTTCCGATAAAAAAAATATTTTCTAAGCCATATTGAAGTCACGGATAACTTTTATTCCTATCCAAAATTTAGAAAAAAAAAAACGCAAAGTCATTGTATAGAAACCCCGCATGACTATATGGTCATGCTCATCCTTTTATTACCGTGTAATATTGAGTACGGACAGTAGTAAGGACAAAAGTGACCGTATGGGCTTGCAAACATTCGGGGTTGAAATATAGCTAAACGTGATTTTTTTTTAAATATTTACAATTTGACCTCTTTATATCAACATAATTTCAAAACAAATATATTAGCAAAATAACTGTAAATAATTTTATGTTTTTATAAAAAAATATCTAACAGTTTCAAAAAGTAAATTAAAAAAAACGGAAATTCAAAAAATCACATGTGCTTTTGGAGACTGTTCCTGTTCCTACGGCTGATGAATTACTGTAGTTCGTACCCTTCTTAACCAAATATGAGCAAAAGCAACGATATTCAGGTAGAAGAAGTATGAATAGTGGGATCAATAGACAACGGTGTTTAGTGTGACCATATGGTGACGCTCGTCCTTGGAGGGTTAAAGCACCCTTAACGGAAAATTAATGATGCTTTTGTAAAGAATTGGTCCCAACCATAACGAAAAAATAATTATTTAAAAGTATTATACCTTATCTTGATTTTACTGTAACGTTGTAAAAAAAACTTTTTCCCGTCGGTCATGTGATCAGTTTAAAGTTTTTTTTTCTATTTTTTTTAAAATATATTTTTTCCACCTGACTTTGTCAAGTTTTAAAGTGGCTTAGTATCATTTTTCGATTAATTATATTTTTCAAATGCGTGCCGAGTTGGTGTCAGCTGCTCCACTATGCAATGCCCTTTTTAAATTTGACACTAAATAAATACCTGAATAAAATAAGTATTCATTATTTTACGTTTGCTATGCCAGTCCCGTAAATTTGCTAAAATACAAAACGAAAGGCTGGCAGATTAAATATTCTAAAGAAAAATTCTTTAAATAAAAAAACGTTATATGAACGTAATTATACAGCTCCGGATCGGTACTGCTTCCATAAAACTCTTCGTCCCAGGTGGGTTAAATTCATAAATATGTAAATCTGGAAATAACTCATTCTGTTAGAACACTCAACCCTTGCCGGCCGGCGCTTGCAAATCTAACTTTCACAACAAAACAAGCTGTACTTTGATAGAGGCATAACAAAAACAATACTCTCTGAAAAAGATATCCAATATTATTTTATTTATACACGCATATCTATACGTATATAAGAAAATGATTGCAGAATATAAATATTTTCTCACAACCAAAACTAGAAGAAAATTTGAAAGGTAAAACCCGGGACGTAAGTGGTAAAGCGTATGAAAATTTAAAAAAAAAACTGAAATTTGGCATTGTTTTCACAATGGTGTAGGTAAAATACGCAAACTGGCTCAACCAGAGTGGCGTCAAAACAAAGAATCTTTGATTTTAATTACCACACACATAAAATAATAATTTAAGGACCTGAAGTAAAAATTTTCTAGACAATTTATTGAAATTTTTGATGAAAAAAGAAAAAGTATTAATATTTTTTGTAAATCCAATACCGATATTTTTATAAATTCCACAATACATATATGTATGTATTCAATGTCTACGTATGAAGATGCACAAGTCTTACAAATTTTAGAAAATTGTAAATTCAAATATTAAAATGTATTATCTTTTCTATTACTGTTTTAAATACGAGAAAAGATATGAAATATATTTTATCAAAATTATAAAATCTGAATAAATATAATTATCAATATTTCACTGGTAAATTTGCAATCATACTGTTGCTGTGACGTGCGTCAATAATTTGGTTAACAGATTTCAACTTCTCAACTGCTTGTCCCAAAACCAATTTATTTTCAGGTCCTCGCTTTTCATAAGTGAAAAGAGTTACATCAAAAGTGGTTTACTCCACAGGAAAATCTTTCTATTGAAAGTAAACATGTTTTAATAATATCGAATATTTTTTTGAAAATCAGAAATATTATCCCTCCGTATATCACACAAGAGACTTCATACATCACTAATATTAATATAAAAAAATATATGATACGTTTACTACTTAACACGTGTACCAATACCAACATACTAAAGAATACATACATCTCCTTTAATCTTTACATATACATAAAAAGATCGTAAAATCTCTGAACAAAACGAAAGTATCTGACAATTTTTACATTGTCGATTGGAAATAACAATTACTAGGAATCTAATATATAAAAATGAATGTCTGTTTGTTCGCACTTTATGTGTTACCACACCGCTCATCTGATTTCAATAAAACTTTGACAAACTTTTTGCTTGCACTTCCTGAAAGGTTATTCAAATAGTAAATTAAACTAACAGTAGGTCTTATATATAAAAAAAACAATGTTTGTATGTCTGCCATACAGTTCATTTTGACTATGTATGCTTGCACTTGCGTGAAGGTGATAGTTCAATTAACTTACAATGTGTGGCGCATGTGTCGTACGATAGACAACTGGCAGCAAACTTCAAACGTCAAACATACACTTTCTTTCTTTGGATTGCAACGCTTGCTGGGGAGCCGGCTAGTGTATCATAAAAACATAAATAAATCTGAAAATCCCTCAAATAAAAGTTTGAAAAATAAAATGATCCTTTTTTGACGTCTTTTTTTGTGGCCTAATTACGTTTGTCGTAATAAATATTTGGTTATTTGAATAATCTTCATTTCAAATCAAAGTTATAATATGGCAACACAACCAATTAGCGACAATTCAATTTCAAGTATATTTGAATTATTTATACCTTCCCATGGTAATAAAAATGTAAAACAGCAGTTTTAAAAATATGTCACAGTAAAACGTCATTCAAACAAACTAAATCTATGCGAATCCACATTCGACAAGAGCTCTCTGCAGCATGCAAGTGATTGCTTTTCGATTTTGGTTTGCGTAAAATAATGAATCGGGATTTCCCCATCGAAAACTGGAAAACGAAATAAACGGTTCCACGCTTTAATCTGGGTCCATTCTATACGTTTGGATTAATGCATTGACAGAATATATTCCGAGTTTTTACGTAAGCCTATCCGCTTACCGCTGTTGTATTATAATACATATAGTTAAGGCTACATGCAAACAATTTTGAAAGGTCGTAATTATACTGTCCTTGTATTGGATTTTGTCAGCACAGCCATGATTTTCATCGAATTTACGATTAAAAACTCGCATAAGTAAACATAAATGGTAAAAATACAACCATAAAATGAGAGATACAATAATATTATATTTTATTTTCATACGTTTAAATTGAACTCTTTATTTATTAATCGACTGAAAGTGTTTTCAAAATTAAATTTAAATCGTTCAAATTTTTATTACTAACGACTAGAGTTGCGCCTTTCGGCATCTTTAGGCGTTCAAATGTACGAATGAACTTTAACTGACTGGTAAATAAGTGTATTGTGTATATTGTTTTTTACCATGTCCGCTTCAAATGTAGAGCATATAGACTCCTAATGAAGTTTATCTCAATATAAGTTTTTCTACAAAAACTACTTGTTACTAAGTTGTTCAACCTATCTTTTTCCAAAGAAAGTAGGAATAGAAAGATAGGGCTAGGACACGACTACCGGTTAGCTAATCGCTCTCTTTATATTGGATTGGATGGGTGGGAGAGAAGAATTATATATAATATCAATAGTAAATAGATTTATTTATCATTACATTAAATATTCACTTTAACGCCTTAAAATGCCTTTCCACCAAGTTTTTACTGTGATCACCTTAATAAAAGTCAACATATCATATTATTATTGACAATATTATTATTTTAGCATAGGTGTCTACAATTAAACACAATTTTTATTTTAATACATTAAAGATTTAGTTCCTCAACTATAGTTTTATTAGAAACTTAATACAGTCAAATTAAGCGAAAACGTATGTGTGGTTAGCTGTGTTATAAATATTAAATTAATAAACTTGACTTGAACTTCATAATCAAACTGATATCCTTGAAATATTCATGAATTTTAAATTATCATCAGTATTGTATATTACTCGCAGCTTGGTTTTGTTTTTCGACATCTTAATGTGACATCTTAATGACGTTACTATATAAAATTTGAAGAATTCACTTATTTTACACATATTTTCTGAGAACAAAAATAATTTATGTGCAGAACAATTCAAAATACTTGTTCAGTTCACAGTGGATAGCTTTTAATACGGTTAAGTCATGTAATTGTCTACGGTCCACCAAAATAACCGAGCAAGCATTTTACACTTCCTGTCAGCCATGGTGTGCATACCTTTGTTTGTGAAAAAACAATGCAAAAAAGCCCTCGGCGTGGCTATTGTTAAGAATATAATAAACTTTCAAAATTGGGTTTTCATTGGTTTGACCCTACCACCGCTAAAATCTAAGTACGAAGTGTTTAAAGGTCGGTAAAATTTTCTTTCTTAGAATAAAATTTGTAAAAAATTTAAAGAATATGAGAAATTTCTTCAAAGTTTTTAGCATAAGATTTTAGTTACGTAAATAAAAGTTGTGTTGTGTTATTTGAATACATTTTTTAAAAAAATTTGAAAATGATTTTTTATTTTAAATATCTCAATAATTGCATTTTTTACATGATGCTGTCATATTATGAATATTTAAAAAATATATATTGTTGACTAGGTTGACTATCGCTTGCGTGGCTAAGTGGTCAACGTCGTTGGCTTCGGTTACGGAGATCACAGGTTCGAGTCCCATTAAGTACAGTTTTATTAATTGATTTTTCAATCGATTTATGAATTTTCGTTTGATGGCATGGAGGTATGTGACATCCCCCCCCCCACCCATCCTATCCTATTAACGGAGCGTATAGAGAGTGATTAACTAACCAATAGTTCTGTCTTAGCCCTTTCCTTTTATTTCTACTCTCGCAGTTCTCGTAGAAAAACTTCTGTTGAGATAAACTCCATTAGGAGTCCATATTCTCTACATCGGAAGCGGACATGATAAAAAAAACCAAAAAAACCTTTATACATATTTTAAGAGCTTACCTAAAAAAAATGTCGATATTTTCAAAATAGCTACTAAAATGTCCATTTGGCCTATTTATAACATTTATCATTTTTTTTAAAAAATATATATTGAATGACAAGACTGGTAAAAAAGAATTCAAAATTATAAATTAAACACTTAAAACATGCATATATGAGTGATTTATAATATTCAAATTCTGTTTGAATTATTGGATAATTCCCAAATGTCACGTTGGTTAATAATTTGAATAATAAATTTAATTATTGCCGTTACACATTATTAATAGGGTTATTTTAATTTGTGCTTTGCCAAAATTGCATTCAATTTTCACACAATATTAATGAACTCTTTATGCACATAATCAGATTCAACCAAATAAAACATATACACAAATCCATCGTTAAGCCTCTTCGTTTCATTTCAAATAAAACGATTATTATATGTTGCATGAGTGACAGTTAATAAATTGAAAAATATCTTCAATTTTATTTTGAAGTAAAAATTGTTTATTTCGTTTATTTAAGATGTGTTTCGTTACGCAACTTTAATTTATTAGTGAAACCAAATATTATAAAACTATTTAATTTCGCTTATTAAATTCAAAAAGTCGCAAGTTGTTTTTGATTTAATAATTTATATATGTTTTCGATGGTACTTTTGTAAAAATTCATTTTCACAAAGATACTTACTGTCTTTATTTTCATACATTCATTCATTTACTAAAAAAATACTTTCATAAAATTCATAAAATTGTTATTCTTTCGATTGTTTTACAAATTGTGACACGCTCTTTGCCTCTTTGCGAAGCACCTTCAAACTGCCTAACGGCCTCTCAGTATTCAAAGGAAAACCAATGTTAATTCTAAGCATATAAATTACACAATATGTAGATTTTGTTTTTATGTTTAGAAGTATTAAAACTATGATACAATTTGATAAAATGAAAAAATATTTTTTCTTAGATAATTGATTTCTTTTTTCATAATTTGTTATTATTGAATGAATTGGCATTTACATATAATACTTGGTAGAACTCAATTGCAATTAAGTGAAAAATGCTATTTTGTTTATGGTTGATAGCTTTTTCGGCGTATGCCTCGATCTCAACTTTGTTAAAGTTTTTATTACATTAACATTATGTGATGGGTTAGAAAAGACACACAATACATCATCTCATCTTCTCTAGTCTCCTAATTTATATTGAAAAACATAGTATTGCTAGTTAAATGTTAATTATTTTTTGTTATAGATATAGTACACAAATACATTATTGGTGACGTTGAAATTACTTATTGCATTTTAAATATTATAAAAAAAAACTATTCTCAGAGTTTTTAAATATGTCATTTATTGTCTAGATTTACTATACATTTCTCACAAAATTGTTTTCGCTATTTTTTCAGTGCGGGTCCTTTGCAGAAAATATTCTTTGTCTCTCGGGTTAGGTTATTATTTGAATGTCTCAAGCGACATAAATTCACTTTGGACAAGACAACGGCTGTGACAAAGATGAATTTTACTCTCTCAAAAAAGAAAAAAACACATCTGTCCAGTTTAGCAAAGTAAAGGTGAGCGAGCGGTCAACACACAATTCAGAGAAAATAATAATAACGCATCTAGTCTTTTGGCGGATTTTTAAGCATTTTATTAGACTAAGGAATACATATTCAATCTCTGACATTAATAGATGTCATGTATTTTTTTTCTCCACTTGTCTCATATCAGATCCCAACAGCAAGACGTGTGAGAGTGATAAGCTTACTAGTATTTCATTTTATGACGTCATACTCATAATAGAGCAACTCAAAATAAATAATATAACAATGTTAAGTTTACGTTTTAGTTTAGGTTTATTTATAAAGAGAGCCGATGACCCTTAGCATGCATAGTTATGACGAAACAATACCTAAAAATCATTTCAAGCCAAGAGTAGCTTAACGACTGTTTTTTTCTATAAAAATGAAAAAAGCTATTAAAAATTACCTTAGGCATCATAAAAATAGCTTTCTTTAGTTTTACGTATTATATGTATGTATTCGCATGCTCATGTATATGTGTGGATATAATTGAATTTGCATATGAATTCATAAAGTGTCCATGTGAACTGGTTTCACTGTGAATTCCTCACCTCTAAAGCGATCACGTTTTTCCACCGACAACGATAGAAAAGGAATACAGATAGCCAAAACATCAGCAGTAAAGAAGAATTGAAGAAATTTGACGCAAACGGGCTTTAGAACTTAAAGCTTCATTTATTTGATAAGCTTTTTTTTTTTTAGAAAGGGTACAGAGAGAAGAATATTATTCGAAAAGTAAAAAGCTTTTTTGGCTTTCTTTACGTATTTTATAGATAAGATTAGTGAGTGATTGAAAAAACACAGCCAACAATCTATTAAGCAAAAACGTCATAAATTTATTGAATAATTATTTATTGGCTATAAGTTATTCCATTCCTATATTCCAGCCTGAAGTGAGTAGGACGTCACAGCTTTTTTATACTACAATAAATGAATTTTCAAATTTTCTTAACTTGAAATCTTGCCATTCTACACTGACGTTAAAAAAGTCTAAATAAAAAGTTATACTAACATCGTAAATACGATTTTATAGCAAGTTCTACTACAAAGGAAAAAAGTAAAATACCCATCTGCTAAAAAATATATTTTGAGTAGTGCACGTCATCTTTTGTGGGTCGTTGTACGCTTACGGTATCTCTAGCGGGCTACTTATGCATAAGTAGTATGGCAATTTTTCATACGTGCAAGTGTTATCGGAGGAATATTTTATAAATTTGCATACCGCATTTCAAAAACAGAATTTATAAGCGCTTGGATGTCAAACTACGTAAACGGTTGCAAACAGAAAGACAAAGGTGAAGTGCAACGTGGATTAACATAATCAATATGTATCCAGAATTTCAATACCACTCATATTGATCTATATACACAACTGTGCAACGATATAGTTTTGTAGTTTTATTATTTACTTTTAATTCATATGATACATTGTATTGTAAGTTATAAAATGTATCATGGAAACATTCGTTATAAATATCGAAAGTGACGCTTTAAATTGGGCCTAAAACAGACACGCACAAACTTTTTATTCTAGCGGGACGCAAAAAAAAAAAAAAATGATGGTTTCGGGTCGTAGTGAAAAAAATTATTTTGAATTGTACTCAATCCTATTTTTACTCGGAGATACGTTTCATGTTAAACAGTCGTGTAAGAAAGAAAAAGTGAGTACATTTAGATAAAAATGATAGACATATTCCATTTAATTTGACCGTGGTATTTCCAAACCGTGCATGTTTTTTTATGTGAAATAATTATAAATCTTAAATAATTCAAAATTTTATATCGTGTTTTCCTTTGTAATTTTTAAACTAATTCTTTGGAATTTTACTTAATATTTGTATTACTAAGCCGTTAAGTTGAATCTACTTTATTTATCTAAATTATAAAAACTGTTATTACTGTCCACGTCCACACTCGTCCACGAAGCCAGTCATTTGAATATTCGAATATTTAACATTTGACTTATTTCTGTTATTCGGATATTCGTATACTAAAATTTCGACATATTCTACATAAAAATACATTTCGTTTTCAACGATTATTCAAATTACCTACAAACACAACAGTACAAGTTGGGAAGAAGCAAGGAGTCCCTAAAATATTGTTGTATAATTGTTCCGTATTTGACTAAACAATTAAATATTATTATTTAATTTTTACTTCGGCTGTTAAGGACCTAAGTCATAAAATGCCACTGAATTTCTCAACAATTTCGAAAAACCGAAGCAATGGGTTTGCACTAATGAAAACTTTACGAGGAAAGCTTCTAACGTAAAATTAACTGTGATAACCAAATGTCAAATTTAAGATATCATAAATAATATGGTGCGTGATAATTTCCACTCCAAACATAAATGAACTAATTATAACCTTACCCTTCGCAATTATAATTCGTTTTGAATTATAAATTAGACAATATATATCATAATATATTATTTAGTAGAAAATACCCAATATTCATAAAAGCTTATAAACAGAAGTTGGAAGAAATAAGGGTAGTGCTAAAGTAACAAGGCATGTTAATGACCAATTTGCTTGTTTCCTCATATAGAAGTGAGCATTTGGTAATATTAAATGCCGCGTTCTGTTATGAGATGTTATTAAATGCGAAACATTTCTCGGGTACCGTGTTAGGGTATAAACAGAAGTACCAGATGGTTCTGACTAAGAACTTTGCCCGGACCTCTTTCTGATACTAAAGCGTGATTATTATATATATTGTGTATTAAACAAATGATTCTAATTAATTAAAAGTGTTCCGTGTCTTTCCATCTTTGGCAACTTTAGTTGTCGAGTAACAAATTGAATATTCATTTCGTCGTGAAAGGCAAATTTTATAAGTATTTTCTTATACATATATTGTATTTGTTTGTATAGCTAAAAATAATTCGTGACCAATTTTGTGACCGTCGTTAGCTTCGGTTACGGAGGTCAAGGATTCAAATCCCAGACAGTTTTATACATTGATTTTTCAATCGATTTATGAATTTCTGTTCGAAGGCATAGATGTATGTGATGTCTTGAATCTCCTCCTTCCACCCATCCTATCCTACAAACTGGGTGTATCGAGAGCGATTATCTAACTACTTATCCTGTCCTAGCCCTATCCTTCTATTCCTACTCTCTGGAAAAAGAGAAGATGAGCATCTGAGTAACAAGCAGTTCTTGAAGAAAGACTCCATTAGGAGTCCATATGCTCCACATTGGGAGTAAACATGGTTAAAAAAATAACATAATAAGGAAATCGGGCCGGGTCTGCAACTGAGTGATGAACATCATCGGTTTCTGTTATAGTGGTCAAGAGTTTGAAACCCGGCATGGATAGCTTAGTAAATTGTTTTTTCTGTCGATTGATAAATTTACACTTGATGGAAGGACTGTCTATGATGTAAAAAAAATCATCTCTTAACTCATCTTCACCTTAAATTGAGGCGTAGTAAGAATGATTTGTAACCGCTAATCATGTCATTCATTGTTCCGAAATATTTACTTTCTCTAAAAGGGGGGCATTGACCGATTAAGTAACCGATCTTTATAGTAGAAAAACTTATGATAAGATAAACTTCATTATTAGTGCATATCACTACATTGGAAGGGGAGCATGGTTAAATAAAGAAAAACGAACATACATCTAAGGCCATGAATCATTTGATAATATTGATGCCCACTTTATTGATACTCAACTACATTTTCTCAAAAGCGAACTAATATAGTAATATTTTTTTGTTGGTAAGAATACAAGATAAACTCTAAAATAAAAAGAAATTCTGTAGTAAAATATACAGTATAAAAACGTAAATTTAAACATGTAAGAAATAACAGTCACTTTTTAAATTTATGTTTTTTTTATTAAGTTTCAATGTTTCGTATTGCCATTGTCTATTTTAATTTTAAATTATTGCTATGATTTTGAAAAATTCTATTTTTTTCTTCACATAACCTATATTATGTATTTTTTTTAAAATATGAATATATTTTACACAACTAAAAAATATTATCAATGCATTGACGAAATCATATAAAATTTTATTTGATAACGTGAATGTATTATTTTTTTATAAATCGCAATTCCAACATCAGCAAATATTCACTTTAAAATGTTACATACGTATATTATAATTTATTTATTATAAGCAAACATTAAATGACATCCTGTACACATGTGTTTACAGAAACTAATAAATTATCACATGCAGAGTTACACGGTGGTAAAAAATTATTACTTGCTTCTAAATATTGCATTTGTCATAAATAGCAAAACTATATTCACCTGGTAGCATGCGCGCTTTAGCAAAATATTATAAAACAAAATCATACCCAATAAATTATCGTATATCTAATAGATGGAGTATTTTATCTCATATAATATAAGTTGTACATTCATATCGGGAAATAAACACTTCATCGAAAATCACTTGCTATCTACACTTTTATAATAAATTAAAAAATATTTTCTTAGTATCATTGAACATTTTGCTTTCCGAAAGTATATAAATACGAAGAAGAATTAATTATTCCAACGGGAAAATCATTTTAAAACTAAATACAATTAACAGCATTTAACTTTTGAAACTATTGCGCTAAATAACATTTAATAAAAAAAGCAAAAACTTTTCAATTCATTTATTTGTACTACTTGTATTGCCACGATCTAATGACTTTCGTACATATTCGTCAAAATTAGACTTAGTAGCTTAATGCCGATACTTTAGTTAATTATTTAATTATAACGAATACAGATAAATATAAATAGTCACTCACCGGATCGTTGAATGTTTAAAAACATGTAAATGTTTGAATATTGCGATTTCTATCAAGTATAAAACTTATATTTTATGATTTAAAATGAATATCATTTTTTATAATTTCGTTAGTGACACCAAAACTTTGTTATTTTACATGACGTAGTAATGTAATATGTCGCCTGTGTGGTCGAGTGGTCAACGGTGTTGGTTTCGGCTACAGAGGGCCCGGGTTCAAATCCCGGTACGGACAGTTTTATAAATTGATTTTTCAATCGATTTATGAATTTCTGTTCAAAGGCATGGATGTATGTGATGTCTTGAATTCCCCCCTCTCACCTTTCCTATCCTATGAACGGGGTGTATCGACAGCGATTAGCTTACCACTAATCCTGTCCTAGCCCAATCCTTCTATCCCTACTCTCTTTGGAAAAAGAGAGGTTGAGCAACTGAGTAACAAGCAGTTTTCGTAGAAACACTTCTGTTGAGATAAACTCCATTAGGAGTCCATATGCTCCACATTGAGAGCGGACATGGTTAAAAAAAAAAGTTATGTAATATACATCGTAAGTATACTGAAATTCTACACACGATGTTAAATATCGCCTTAAGCCAAGTATCTAAGAAAATCACAATTCAATTTCCCTATGTTCTCGTATTTTGTTGATCACAAAAGCGCATGATTACAATTAAAACTTTGGTAAACCCTTTTTCGGGTAAACTTTTTTTTATTGCTATTTAAAACTCTATTAATATGTATAAAGCAGTGGTGGAAATGCAACGATGTAAAAATATTTGATTTATCTATGATCGTGGTCTGTGGAAGATTCTAGATAAAACTTGTGATGAATTACGATATGAATTAACTATTGATAGTTCAACACTTTCCTTGTGCCATATGACTAATTCACACTAGATACGTTTATTACTTATAATGGCAATAGTTACCATCAATAAAACAAAAGATATTTAGAACGGTTGGTTTATTCAATAAATTAATAAGTCTAGAACATTGCTAGACTGGGTCGCAAATTATATTAGGTGAACACACAATTATATGATTATGACTACGCGCCGTTAAGTGAAGCGGTAAAATTTCCATCACTCCCGCGATAATCGTCGGTTTTGTGGCATATTTAACAATTTAATTATATGATACTATGTTATAGAGTGCTCAAAAGCAGCTATTAAATATTTTGCGTAAATGCTACTCTTTTTTCGGTGTAGTACACAAAATCAAATTTGACAAAATAGTATCAAAGAGTTGGCAAATTGCCAACGATAGGAGTATAAAGTAGTCTGCATTCATTTGTATTGTATTGTTAAGCTTAAAACCCACATCCGCTCTACTAATGTGAATCATATGGACTTCTAATAGAGTTTATTTAACTGAAGTTTTTTTGAGAGAATTGCTTAATACTCAGTTGCCGTAACTCTCTTTTTGTAGAGAGCATGAATAAAATGATTGCAGAAAGATGTGGTTTACTAATATTATTATTCTCATTAAACCCTGTATTAATATTGAATGGCTTGGGAATAAATTTTAGGCAACGCAGACCACATACTTTCAAATAAAAAAAACATTAATCGATTGAAAATCAATTAATGAAATCGCACGTGATTGAATATGAGCGCCTTAGCACCCCAACAAAAAACTCGACATTATTTTAGATAGAAAAACACCTTAAATTAAACCGACACAGTTTTTTTTATCATAAATCAAATCAGTCTTAATTTGATAAGTTTTTTTAAAATTTAGTTGAAATTCATCGAAATGCATTTTAATAAAAAGATTGCCGCTAAATAACTTGCAAACGCGCGGTTTTTTTTAAAATATAACATATATTATGCTAATAAAAACATAATATTCCTTTGTACTTCGTTCCACTTTATTTAATAGGTTAGAACCGGTTTCGCTCATTGCGAGCATTGTTAGCTGATTATGCCTTAAGAAACTCCGAATCCTGTTTGATTCTAAGTAATAAGGAATTTTGATCTTCGGAAACTTCACGAATAAAAAATAGATTTTTTTGCAGTTCGTGTTGAAGTTGTAACTTAGATTTCGGTTACGAGTAAGAATTCCTTATAAACTTTCTTGACCGGAAAATACAGTTTTTTTTTTTACCTTTAATATATAATATCAAGCTAAGTAGCTTCAGTAGTTGAAAAGATAACATTTTTGATAACAAAAAATAGCAACCGGATTTGATAGATGCTTTAAAGTTTAAAAGATCATCGTTTTTGTACGTAATTCTTAAAGAAAACTAATGTTGAATTTATAAAACGAAACCTTAAAGTCTGTAACAGTTTGAACGCCGGAAATATTTTACCGAAAACTACTTCATTTTAAAGCAAACAATTATGTAGATAATTTACTTCTTCATAAAACGGCAACAGCAAAGTTCACAATTCGTGAATACGGAAAGTAGCTTTGAGTTTATATATTTTATTGCTGAAAACATTGTAGTAATATAACTATGGCAGTAAATTAACAGGTCAGCTGAGAGCGTGGCTTTGTACAGGTCGAGTGCAAAATGTTGTCACTTTTCCGCTCACATTAAAGCTGCAACTTTATGATGTGTTTATATTTGCGACACACAAAACAAAAAACAACACAGCTCTACTCTTCATCATCATATTACATGAAAAAAATAATCTTCTCATACATATTTTGTAAGATTTTTCTTTAATTAAATCTATCTAAATCGCATTAACAGCTTGAAAAAGGCTTTGGATACATACAATATTTCATTTGACACCACGTCATCATCATAACTTCTAGTTTTTTTTATTTAGTTATAAAGCAATGAATCCTCCCTCCACCATTTCCTTTTTTTCTTAAATAAATATTGAGAGTTGAGACCAAAGTTGCAGACAATTTATTTTTTAAATAATGATTGCCTCTTTTGGGAAGATTTTTCATAAAAATAATGTAACAACTAAGCAGTCTTCCTATTACAGTTAGTGGTATTCTTTTTTTTAATGTACACTATGAACTTTGTAGTTTTTGGGTAGCGATTTCATGAAAAATATTTTTTCTGGTTATATTTTGAAAAAACTACAATTTTCTCAATTAATCTATATATTAATAGTCGATAATGTCCGTTCGTCCGTCTGTCCATCCGTATGATTGTCCCCGATTTCCGATTTTGCCTTTTCGATGACGTCAAGAAAGACGGTCCCCTCCCCCTCCCCAGCCCTGCTGTCGCCAGTTTTTAATTCATACTAAAGACAAATGTTTTCATTACACTGACATATATGTGTAGAGATTTGAAGAAGCACATTTTGTGTTGTGAAAAATCGCTGAATCTTTGATTTCACATATAAAAAAAAGTCCGCGCCTCAGGCTCAAACACAGCATTTTGGATTACCAGCCGAGCTCTTTGTCAACTGAGCTAACGTCATAATTATCAGAGGCGATAAAAATAGATCATATATATTAAATTTCGTTTGAAATTGGAATCTTTCGTTTTTTATTTGAAAAACAGCATACATACATATTATATGTTCTATTTTTCGCACTTTTCTAAACTCCTCTGTACCCGAAAGGCAGAGCGCTCGGTTGGTAACCTGTCAGTAGGATAGGTGGTTCGAGACTATCCTTGAGCGTTTTTTTTGGGCTTATAACATTTTTTTTTTGAAAACTTTTTTTTAAAACACAGTACATCTTGATCGTATGAAAATAAATGTTATCAAATTACAAAATCCGATTGATTAGCGTAGTAAGTTTTTCAAAAAATAAATATAAGGCGCAATTATGTCCCTTAAGATTTGTTTTTAATCTAGGTGGTATAATTAGTTGTTGTCGAAAGCATAGTTTCAGTATGTGTAATAAAATAACGTTAGTAAAAATCATTATATTACATTATATATTCAATCATTATATGTCCTAAAAAAACTAGTTCTATTTAGAGAATTGGTCAGCATTTTGATAATTTTGATAAAATGTGCAGTTAATTTATACTGTTTTGCATTTGAAAATTGCATTTTTTATATAAATATATTTTTTTTTCCCACTTATTTTCCGACTTTTTCTCACATTCCACTGGAGTGAAAAAAATAGTTCAATAGATATTAAATTATTCTAAAAATTAAAATATTAGATTATTCTAAAAATTCCAAAATAGTTTTATAATTTTGTATTATTTTGGAGTATTTTATTACTAGAAAGGATTTTTTTAAGTGTCAGTGCTGTCAATATATGTCCAGGGGTCTTCTTCTTCTTCTCCGAAATATATTTGTTTACATACTTGAAACACTTGAATTATTCTAAAAAATATATTATATACAATACGAATACAGCAGGGCTGTCAATATTGGATATATTAGCTCAGCAGGGCAGCTCAATTATGATTTTTATGAACATATTTTATTATATCCGCTATTTGCATATTTTGTTTTGCAGTCCCGGTGTATTTTAGTTGTTTCAGATAATTGGGTGTATTCCTAAAAAAATGCTCTTAGAGAATTAATTACGTTTACATTTTCTGGCTTATTCAATAAATAGGTTTGCAATTTATTTTTCACGCCAGTAAATTTTCTGACTATTTAAAAATGCAACAAAAATCCCCTCCGTTGAGGGCAACGGGCTTGCAGCTCGTAAATTTTAATTTGACAAGAATTTGTGTCAATAGTTATTTCCAATTTTAGTGTTTTGTATTCGCTATTACTCTATAGATTTTTTGCATGGTTCAATTTTTTGTAACAAATAAATAATATTTTGAATAAGTAACATATGCAACTATAAATAATTAAGTTACATTTGTTCATAATTTAGGACGTAAGTAATAAACTATTTTTAAATTTCATTAACCACTTTTTGTTAGACCTTGTTTACAATTCTACTTGATTTAGTATAATAGCTTCGGATTGATTTATTTTTTCATCAATCCTCAACTTTAATAAAAACACGCAATATTTGAATCAAACAGTGTTTTATTATTTTCAATGAAGAAAGAATTTTATAAATAAAATGCCAGTTGCACGGTGTTGATCCTAAAACAAAGTATACCGTACCCAACTCACCGAAAACACAGGGTGACTAAATTTTCACACAAACGACTGAGATAACTTGGATACGATTACTAAATTTATGTACGCAGTTGTAATATCCTCCATGAGGGGTCACAATACACATGATAACCTTAATATTTTGGATACAGAAACGTTACGTTATAGCTATGTTTTGGAAAAAAAATACTTTTACTTTTTATTTCAATAAAAATCAATCTTGAACCTTTTAATGTTCGTTAAGTTGCCAAAACTGTAGTGTATTTTGTGTCTATAACTTTCTAGATATGCTAAACTTATATTCTTATATAACAACTAATTATTAATGTACTAAGTAAAAAGACTGGCAATGTATTTCATTGCACTATTTTTTTAATATGTGAAACGTAATTATGCTTCATAATATAATCAATAACATTGCATTTTTCATAATTTAAAACAAAACGTGTGAACTGTTAAATCATCATCATCATTTAAAATTTAAAAATCAGACGAAATGTAGAAAGAACAAAAAATATCGTCTGCTTAACATACCTTTTGCTTTACAGCCTGTCCTCATAAAAAATATGTTGAAATTTTCATTTATTTCATAATTTGTATTAAAAATTTAGTTTTCTTATAATGAATACTGTTTCATGAATGATAAATAGAAACTACCACGACTTTTTATGAATACTTTTTTTCTGCTATTTTTGTATAAATTAAAGTAAAGAAAAAATGTCTCACACGTCACATTTTATAAAGAAAAGTTGAAGCAGTTACCGTACCCAGGGCACGCTTCACCTGCAGTATTGCTTTATACACGAACCAGCGAAGAGATGCGAATGTGACATTACAAATGATGAAATAAAAATTTACAGTCATAGCTTTTCCATCCGAAATAATTCAGTGACGTATCATATCTTACCATATCAAAGACATGTTAAATATTAATTTTCGTTTGCAGCTAAGTTTTAATTTTGCGATATTTATACGTTGAAAGATTATTTTTGGAAAAAAAATATTTTAAAGGCAACCACTGTGCTGTACCTGTGAATTGTTAATATTTGCTATAAATTGTATGGAATTTGTAATAAAAACTTTTTATGATAAAGTGGAAAACTGTAGCTGTTTTTTTCAAATCTTCTTAGTCAAATTTATATGTATCAATATAATTATTGAATGATGAATGGTAATAAAGGCTTACAGAACAATATTTAAGCATATTTTGATATTTGATGATAAGTGATCGCAAATAAATCGCTAAACCTTTCTTTTCACAAAGTATAAAAAATAAAAATAGAGTAAAATGTCTCTGCTACCTATTTTCATGTCAAGCGTGTGATATATATCAATAAACATAAATGTTGAGATGAATTTATACACATTTACATATACGTACATATTAGCGTTAACACTTTGAAGGTATCAAAAGAATAAAATTATAAGCAAAATTTCAAATAATAAAGACGCTTGCATTAATAATTATGAGTTGTAATTGTATTAAGAAAAACACAATGTTTTTTTAAACCTACATCATTTCCACTTTTTTATAAAGTTCAGGACCGGTTTCGCTCATGGCGATCATTGTAAACAAAATTGTTAATTTATTTTAATAAAAACAATAATCCTTTGTACTTCATTCCACTTTATTTAATATGTCAGGACCGGTTTCGCTCATTGCGAGCATTGTCAACTGATAAGAAATATAATTTAACAATGCTATTTATACAAAATTGAAAAGTTATACACAACAGTTGGCATTGAAAAGAAATTGCCAATTACATTAAAGTGATTCTAAAATAACACAAAATTAAAATGTTCAACACAACTAACATATAATTAAAAAGTCATCCCAGATTCATAAATTCAGAATGCGATTGAAAGTAATTACAAACATAATTAAAATTTGGGAAATTTTTGACAAAGTGATAAAATGAATTCACTTTATTATTGTAACATTTTATCACTTTGTCAAAAATTTCCCAAATTTTAATTATGTTTGTAATTACTTTCAATCGCATTCTGAATTTATGAATCTGGGATGACTTTTTAATTATATGTTAGTTGTGTTGAACATTTTAATTTTGTGTTATTTTAGAATCACTTTAATGTAATTGGCAATTTCTTTTCAATGCCAACTGTTGTGTATAACTTTTCAATTTTGTATAAATAGCATTGTTAAATTATATTTCTTATCAGTTGACAATGCTCGCAATGAGCGAAACCGGTCCTGACATATTAAATAAAGTGGAATGAAGTACAAAGGATTATTGTTTTTATTAATATAATGCCTTTCCACCAAGTATTGACAGTGAACACCCTAAAAGTGTTAATTTATTAATGGAAAAAATTTCGTGACATGAAAGTTTATTCTAAAAACAGTTTATCAGTTTTTACAAAATACTGGTGGAATTTGAAGTGTGCACTTATTTTTTGTTGAAGTAGTATTCTCACATATGAATACCATTTCTGCCTTACAGTTCATAAATCAAAGTCCAATAGCAAAATTCAAGACCTATTATTTATGAAAAGCGCCAACGCTGAATCATTGAATAAACTGATAGAGGTGATAGAGATGCCATGCGGACTTGGTGGAAACAATTTAATGTAATGAAAGCTATCAAAAACACCGAAGAGGCATTAAATGAATTTTCCCTGTCGTATATGAATGTTTTTTGAAAATCGTTGTTTAGAAAAAATGTCGAATATCGCATGTTAAATGTGGGCAGTCCATACAAATGATAATGTTTTCTTTTTATAAGCCGGCAGCAAAATCAAAAATAAAAATTTTCATAAGAAGGAAATATATAACTTTATTTTATTGCTATGGATGTAATTGCGTGATTGCGTAAAGGATTCATTTTTAAATCACTTCTTTTAAATCCCCCGTTGATTACAAAATTTTGAACGAATTCCCCCACCACTATAATTATACTGATAATGGTTCAAATAGAATTATCATAAATTTTAATAATTTTGTAAGTTTTTTGAAAGCGGTGGATTTAAGATATAGACAAATGCTTTTCTAGGGTTGAGTATCCCTTGTTTTAAAAACTTTTTAAAAAAAGATTATTTTAAATAAAATTAATATCTCATTCAGTGGATGAACTGTTTGTTTTGAATCGTACTGTGATTGTGGCAGTTAAAAAAAGCAATTAAAATAATTGATTCTACGCTGCGAGCTTTCTCAGATACTTTTAAATGATAATTGATTACAATTTACAAGACTACTTGTAATTACAGGAAGCTTCCAAACTTAAAACTCATGTGTACATATATTAAAAGATGATTATAATTCTTTTATTTAATAAAATATAATTTTAATCTTCTAATTTTTTTAATATAAAAAAAGCGAATTTGTTAAACGTTTTATGACAATATTAATTAGATTTAACTAATTGTACAAATTTTAATTCAAGAATTTGGTAAAATGTTTTATATTATTATCACACAATACGCTCATCAAAGATACATTTTATTATGAACGATATTCAAAGAATATGAATATTACATACAATTTCATACTTACCGTTTAATAAAAATAAAATGACTATTTTAGTTTACAAAAGCAATTTTGTAAGAAAGTTTAAGTAAAATATGACAAAATTCAAGAAAACAAATTGTTCGATTAATCAAAAAAACTTTAAGTACCGTTTATGTATGTAGATAGAAACATAGCACAAAGAGTGTACAGCGTGTTACAAAATACTCTGCAAGTATAAGAAATTTCACAAAACAATACGGAAAGTTGATTTTTGATGAACTTAATTAATCATTGATCAAATATAGATAACTTGACATTAAACAAATGCTCTGACTCTATGCAATTTTCATATTTAAAATGAAAAAAAATATTAAGGAATGTGCACACGTTTCTCGAAAATATCCATGAAATTGCTTTTGAGTTGTTTTAATTTCACTTCAAATACCTAACTTACTAAATAAAACTTTATGAATCATTGCAATTTCATTGGAATTTGCTCTTTTTATCTTCATATTTTTATCAAGACTTTAAAAGGTAAGACATCACTGTATTAAGTTACAAAACAATTGTTTACTTTATAAATACCGTAATAAATGTTGAAATCGAGCCATTAGAAAATTTCCTCATCTTAAATGTTTTGCTATCAAATTTGTTTCTATTTTTAACAAAAATATATTATACAACAGTTCTATAGTACGATACAATCCATTCAATAAGACTGTTAATAACCGTTTTTATAGTATCTATCGAAGTCACAATATTGAAAAAATAATTCAAAAGTTACCCTGTATAAACCCATTATATTTGGTTCATTACCCCCGTTTCTCTTCATACTTTTTGAAATGACTACTTAAGGGTAGATAAGAAAAGGATAAAAATATTCTAGCCTCATTTTATTTTATTTCTTCTTGTAAATATATTTATATATCGTATTTCGGCTCAAATGTCAAACAAAATAATTCTTGTCACATAAGATATTTTTCAGATGTATTGTAATACAACATGAAGTAGAAAATGATAATAAATTTAGATATCTTTCATTTTATGCGCGACGTAGTCTTAAAAAAATAAAAGATACAACAAGAATACTTTTTTTATAATGTTTAATAAATAGAATCTTTAATTTTGTAAGAAGTCCTTAAATACTCGGAATATATTTTTTTATGAACGCAATATTTGAAATCAAATCTGTCATGACCAGTGTGCCAGCTATTTTGATATTACTTATGACGTCAATAAAAGCAGACTTATGATCTGAAAAGATTCATTATAAAATCCAACATTACAAATTAAGAATGAAAAGAAACAAGGTCTTGAACATTTGATCGCTAACCGATTTCCAAACAACTATTGTACTAATAAAAACAATAATCCTTTGTACTTCATTCCACTTTATTTAATATGTCAGGACCGGTTTCGCTCATTGCGAGCATTGTCAACTGAGTCAACTTCAGTTGACAATGCTCGCAATGAGCGAAACCGGTCCTGACATATTAAATAAAGTGGAATGAAGTACAAAGGATTATTAAATTTGAATCGTTCAAACTATGTACATTCTCACAAATTTTGTCACTAACGACCCGGGTTTCGCCTTTCGGCATCTTCAGGCATTCAAGTGCACGGATGAACTTGAACTGGCAGTTCAAGTTCAAGTTCATCCGTTCAAGTTCATCCGTGCACTTGAATGCCTGAAGATGCCGAAAGGCGAAACCCGGGTCGTTAGTGACAAAATTTGTGAGAATGTACATAGTTTGAACGATTCAAATTTAATATTGAAATTCCACCAAGCACCTTCAGTCGAAATCTTAAAGGATTATTGTTTTTATTAATATAATGCCTTTCCACCAAGTATTGACAGTGAACACCCTAAAAGTGAACTATTGTACTGTTTACAATATACAGTTTTCATGGCAAGTATCTGTTAATTATACTTCGTCGCATTTCAAAATGTTAATATTACTTAACATTACCACAAAAACAAAAAGAGTTAATGTCATTTTTATATAATTTAAACCACAAAGATTGCACAAAATAAATCACCGAGACAGATATGTAACGCCTCGTGATACGTGCGTAACTTGTTGCTTCATAGAAACTTGAAAATACCTATCATCCGCAAGTTTTTTCGTGAAATATCTCAAAAGTTCAATGCGAGGTAGGAAAATATTATAGCCCAACGAGAAAAAGAGATCTTCACAACTTTGACGAGATAATATAATGCCTAAGAATCGTTTAAGATCGAGAACAGTTCTGCTTGACGACCCACCATAGATTTTGTGTTTCGTCTAAAACTAATAACATGTACATTCTCACAAATTTTGTCATTAACGACCCGGGTTTCGCCTTTCGGCATCTTCAGGCATTCAAGTGCACGGATGAACTTGAACTGACGCTTAGTAAATGAAAGTTTCGTGTTTATATAAGATATAAATGCATCACTGAGTCCAAAGCCACTGCTGGCAAAAAGGATAAGCCCATGGGAATGCCAACAGATTTGACTAGTGAGCAGTTTCAAGAATTATATAATTTGTTTGTCGGCAAACGTTTTATGATTATATGATTTTATGGTTATATAGGGTATAGAAGAGGAGATGTGGGAAAATTTTATGTAGACGATATTCTTTGCCTGTTTAATGGAACAGATAGACAAATAACTAACTTTCATAACTTTATAAATTCATTAGATAAAAATATAAAATTCACTCTAGAATTCGGAGGCAAAAATATTAACTTTCTTGACTTAAATATTAACATTGAAAATCATTCTCACGAGTTTAAAATATTTCGGAAGCCAACCTTCTCTGACACTGTAATCCATAAAAATTCAATGCACCCATTTTCTTATAAACTAGCCGCTTTTCATTCAGAAATACATAGACTTGTGAGTGTTCCTTTAAACGAAATAAACTTTAATATCGAATTGAAAATCATCAAACAAATCGCCATAAACAATGGATACGATATGTCTCTTATAGACAATCTTTTATCAAAAAAACAAACTAAACTTGCAGAAAAAATGTTATTTAAAGGTATAGTGTCAAAGGACATAGATCATACTAGGTATTGGCGTAGAATCATTTTTTTAGGAAATACAAGTCTTAAAATTAAAAAACAGCTAGCTGATAGTGTAAGACCTGCTTTTTACTGTAAAAACTCTTTAGGCAAATTATTAGTTAATAATAAAGATAAAATACATTACTTAAATAAATCCGGGATTTATAGATTGCAATGCTCTTGTTGTACAAAGTTTTATATCGGCAAAACAGAAAGAACACTGAACATCCGGGTTTTAGAACATATGGCAGCCTTTAGATTGAAAAAAGACACGTCTACTTTTGCTAATCACTTAATATCGGAAGGACACGTGTTCAATCAGGAACAAGGAATAAAAATGTTACACCCAAATACGGACAGTCATAAGCTCTTTTTCCAAGAAATGTTAGAAATCAACAAAGCACAGCTGCAAAATCTTCCGATTTTAAACGAAATATCAAATTTTCCCACATCTCCTCTTCTATACCCTATATAACCATAAAATCATATAATCATAAAACCTTTGCCGACAAACAAATTATATAATTCTTGAAACTGCTCACTAGTCAAATCTGTTGGCATTCCCATGGGCTTATCCTTTTTGCCAGCAGTGGCTTTGGACTCAGTGATGCATTTATATCTTATATAAACACGAAACTTTCATTTACTAAGCGTCAGTTCAAGTTCATCCGTGCACTTGAATGCCTGAAGATGCCGAAAGGCGAAACCCGGGTCGTTAATGACAAAATTTGTGAGAATGTACCTAGTTTGAACGATTCAAATTTAATATTGAAATTCCACCAAGCACCTTCAGTCGAAATCTTAAATTATAATAACATGTGTAAAAACCACAATTAGAGTCATGAAAATGACTCTCTTGGCTGACTTTCTTGTTTATTTTATATGTATACGTACGTATGCGTATGCGTATGTTCATGTATCGATATAGTATGTGGGAAGGTGTATATATGTAATGTTATTCAAAAATTAATGCATGTGGTGTCTCCCGAGAACTGGCTTCTATAAGGATTCCTCACCTCTGAAGCTATCAGATCCTTCCAACAGCAACGATGGTAAGGGAATACAAACTACCATAATATTTGCGAAAAAAGAGATTCGAAGAACCTTGAGGCTAACGCGTTTAAGGCCCCATAAATTTGATAATTAAAAAAGAAAATGTATAGTTTAAATAAAATTTGGCGCCATTGACATATTTACTTTTAATACATATTCCTCACTGTCACATATTTTTAAACATATATGAGGTCAATATAAGAACAAAAATATGTAAACAATAACTGTGAGAATTTGAATCGTTCAAATTATGTACATTCACACAAATTTTGTCACTAACGTTCCGAGTTTCACCTTTCGGCATCTTCAGGCGTTCAAATGCACGAATGAACATGAACTGACGGGTGAAAAAATCTGTGTAAATTTACATAATTTGAAAGATTCAAATTTAATATTGAAATTCCACCAAGCACTTTCAGTCGTAATCAGAATCAACGGGTTGTTAGTGACAACATCTGTGTGAATGTACATAATTTGAACGATTCAAATTAAATATTGAAATTCCACCAAGCACCTTCAGTCGAAATCTTAAATAGTAACTGTGAGTATTTTTAAGCTTTGTTTTTATTATTTTTTCAAGCTGTAAGACAAGCCTGTCAATTTTGATACCGCTGAAAGCTTGAAAATTTGTTAAGGATATTTTATCAGACATTGGCGTATTCTGCGAGGAAATGAAATTCTTGAACAAACTTTTGATTTTTAATAATAACATCATTAGTTAATCATTTCTTAATGTAAATGTATTAACATTATGGTTTGTTTGTTTTTCTATCATCCCCTCCTTGCCTCCCATTTTTATTTGATTTTTATTATAGTATATCAGAATAGTAAAATTAAAATCATTCGTACTTTAGCAAGTATTTGCGAAAGTAGTTGTCTGAGGATGCCTCTGAAAGAAACGAAACACGTGTCACATTTTGTTACACAATACGTGGAATAATCTAAGTTATTTTATTTTTTAACCTTTATAATATCTGTTCATTTTAAATTATTATTTATTGTTGCCAATAAATTGTAGATATCATCTTCGGTGTGATGCAGAAAGGGAAAACAAGTTTATCGAAGAAAAAAACATTTTTAAATGTTTTTATTGATAAAACAAAATGATTAAAAGTTTTTTTTTGTATGCAATAATAAAATAGCACTAAAATCATACAGCCACGTATGTGAAATTTCCCATAGCAAAAATAGTAGTCATTTCCAGTTAGGAATACGTTGGCGACATTTTCTATAGGTGCATTTGTTTAAAATGTTTTTCAAAGTTCGCTCGGAGAAATAACAAGTCTTTACGTTAAGCTGTTTACGGCAGAAGCAGATGTTACCGCTTCGAAGTAAGTACCTTCTACCAAACTACAATATATACCACCACACGACATAGAAATGTTCAAGTTTGAAAATTCGTGTAATTTGCACGATTAAATCGATGAATACCAAACTGCTACAACACATCAACTGACATAAAGAACTATTTTTTTGAATAAAATCAAATGTTAATAATAAGTTGTTTCATTACTAGTAATTCATATAATTCATTGTAGTCAGAAATATCTATATTATGATTCAAAGCCAATCATATGATTTTGAATGAGTAACACATTTTGATGTGGCTTTCATTTATACGGTTGACATCGGAGTGTAGATAGCTCGTAAATTAATACATGTGTAACTTAAACTTAAAACATACAATTCTACATAATATTAAATGTCCGAATCTTAAAAAGAGCTCAGAATCGGATGCACTGATTCAAACCATGTATATGATCGGTACTAATCAACAATTTATGAAATGACTTAAGATTTATAAGAATGTCCATTTGTGAGACATTTATTTTTTTTACGAATCAAATGGAATCATAACTTTTGAGTCTTTTAGTTTTTTCTGTCAGAGGATAATAATAAAATCATTATACCAGGACAGGACGAGTAGATAGTTTTATTACTCGTAATGAGCCCTGGTTTGACGGTTAAGGGGCGATAGACATTTATATCATATTTTACTATGCTTTCATACACAAATCTATCAATCAATTAAAAATTAAAGTGAGCGTACCGAAATTTGCTCAGGTTGCTTCTGAAAAGGAAATCTCTGATAAATTTATTTCTTGTGGTTCATGCCAGTAGGTTAATAAAAAACTTTTTTAATTTATATTTTTTTCCCTAGTCAGAATAAAGCATAATATCCTTTATTATTACCACTGTTTTTGAGAGGATTCCTGTGGCAAAATTAATTATTTAAATATAAATTGTAGCCACCTTTACTAAAGCGTTTTGCCGAATTTCTCCTACAACCGTCTGAAATGGGACCACAAGAAAGAAACTTTTATTTCTGGTTGACGTTAGTAAACACTCTGGGGGAAATTGTAAACGAGAAATTTTTAAGTGTTCTCGGGCTTTTCTTTCTTCTAACAGAAAGACCTTTTTTCTAAATCGAGGAAATCTCTTTTAGTAATTTTCGCATCCATCAATTTGGAACGTGTTTCTGCAAAAAAAGAAAAATATACATTTCATTGAATTTATTCAGATTTTCTTATAGCATTTTTACAAAATAAACTTTTGAATTCCAACCAATAAACACGTCAATACAAATTATTAGTATTTTGGGACATTTTGACCATCCATCTTTAAGATGCTTACGATCAAAAACAGTGTTATTTTTTTTTACATTACATGATATCATATTCGGAAATATGCGATTCGTTTTTGTAGAATTCTCTCAATTTAATAAAATTTAGTTCTCAACACACGTGGCTATGAAAAGTTTTTGACTTTATATTCAGATTTGATATTTGGGATCACCCTACAAAATTTCAAATTTCAGAAACATTCGGTATCGACAATTCGTTCATCGTTTTATATATCAATAAAACGATTTATATATTAGTTGTGGATACCTTTATCGTAAAATGAATTAAATATTTATTGGTGAATAGTTTAAATTAAATTAAATCAGTTAAAGAGTAAAAAAATAATGTTCGCGTTCGTTAATTTAAATGTTATTTTTAATTTGTTATAATAATCACAAAAATAATTATTTTCACCTTCATCATATTTCATTTTGATTACAAAAATGACCCACTATCACTTTAGTGATGTAAACTGTCAATTATTGATTGAATGACTTATCACGCGCTAGGCGATGAGTGAAACCGGTTATGATATTTATTACAACATGTGAAATTAGAACAAAAAATATTTGGTTTTACTTTTAAAATGTCAAAATATATTTTGAGAACGTGGCGTAGTTAGTAAAATAAGTTTAATATTTGTTGTATCGTAAGAAATTTGCTGTTTTTTATTTGTTAATATAGTAATGAAAAATTCTGAATATTATTAAATACACTTTTTTTTAATTTTAAACAGTGATTTACGCTGATTCTTAAAAGAAAGGTTAAGTTAAAAAAACGGTGTCGTTATTTTTTTCAAGCACAATATTTGAATCAGAACAGTCTAGTTTTCAATAAAAAGTGACAGATAAAAAGTAATTTTTCTATATACCGATGTTTATATATCACATCATTGTTATCCTGTTTCAGGGTTCTGTTTAGATTATAAAGGTAGAACGCCTACAAGGAATTGAACTCATAGGTAAACGTTTAGGTAAATAGGATATTCGTGTTAAAGGTTTATACCTACGTCAACTTTTACCACCCCTCTTCCTCAGTCACTTTGTTTTCCATTTTTCTTACTCACCTTTCTAAATATCCCATGGGGCATAAAAACATTCGAGTAGAACGACTCTGGAATCAACACGTTTCCTTTATTCGATGAATACATTTATATGTTTCACCTTTTATCTTTATCCAAACTTTACAAATACAAAAAAGACCTGTTTTTCATGTACGACATACGTATTTGAGTGATTGACACATAATTTTGAACCGTTTTAATTCAAAGCATTTTTTTTATTTTTTCTAAAAAATATATTATTGTTTTAAAACATTATGCTTTCTGCTTAAACATCAAACTGATTTATTTGAAAACATAAAAAAAAAATATTTTATGATATGATCAAGATTGGATCGACTTATTTTTCACTCATAAATACATAAATATGAAATTTGTTTACTATTTGTATATACATATATTGTACTTTAAGATAGTATCTGGATATTTTTATGTGTAACAAGATGAGAAAATATCATCCTTTCACAGCTTAAAAATATCTAAAAATACACAAACAAGCATTCTCTTATACTTTAGGAATATCGCAAAGACGGTGGCGTTGGAGTGTTTTAGACATTGTTTACTACTCTCTTCTATGTTTTCGCAATATATAAGTATAAAATACAATGGGAGTTGTTTGTACGACTTTGTTCGGTGAAAACTTTATAAATGATATCATAGTTAATATTTATGTTCTTTGAAAGAAAAATATACGTTGCCAACATGACATTTTGTGTCTCATAATAAACATACCAACCCTTGTCATGTTTGATTTATTGGAACATGTTTTTATTCCGCGATATTTTTTGACATCTTAAAAAGTATTTCGTGGAAATAATATTGGTTATCAATTGAATTTATTTAAGCAAAATTAAAAATATAAAACATCTCAATTAGAAAAAAGTATTTTTTTATAATAAAATAAACATACATAAAGATTTTTTTAATCAATGAATATAAATTCTTTGCAAGAAACATAACTTCCTGGAAAAAGTTAAATCAAGGGCCAATATGCTTCATTTGAGCGTAAAATGTGCCGAGTTAACCCTTCGACTGCTGCAATCCATTAGGCAAGACAAAGTCCCAAATTGATTTAGTATGAAAGTTTTGTTTGACTGGAGACATTGCAGTCCGGCTACACGAGGTTACGAACACAAATCTCTTATACTGCAATACAGGATATGAACTTGTTTGGTTGTATGGCAAATTTCAGTATGTTTTATTCAATGAAATATAAATAAGAATACAATCGACATTTATTGTCAGTCTATATTCAAATGTTTTGTATATTAATTTGATATGAACATTTATATATTTTAAATCAGTTCAATTCATTTTTAAAACATTTCTATCAATATTATAAAATACCAAAATTACACAGAGTAAAAAAAATACTACACTCCAAAAGTTGCAATACCCATTATATTAAGGGATAATTTAATTTTTATTACAAATGAAAGAGTACAGACGCGTCATACACTTAATACAAAATCAATTTTTATTATAAAAAAAATCTATTCATAGGTGATCTACAAACCGGATATTTTTAACCACGAGTTGACATAATTGAATACAAGAAATTAAAAAGGCACAAAAAATACAAAAGTGAGTACGTAGAAGTGTTCTATGTGACACAGAACATTTTTTTATCTTTTTTCTTAGTACTTAGTGCCTTTTTTCTTTCTTGTATTCAATTATTACCGCAGTTTTGTGAAAGTTTTCTTTATTCGATAACAGTTTTTCATACATATGTATATGTACGTAAAAAAGTACTAACAAAGTTAATTGCCGCTCATACTCCCTATTTTAAAATAAAATTTTAGCAACTTACCTTATTAAGATAAAGCAAAAACCGTGTTTTTGAATTTTCAACAAAAGTCTAGAATTTTTTTAACCTGAAGACAAATATTCAAGCTCATGCTACAAAAGCAAGATTGTACTTTATGCTTAGTGCTAGAAGTTTACTTACTCTCAAAAGTAAGCAGCTCTTCTATACAGCAATTACTCGACTATTCATGGTGTACGCATCTCTAATATGGACTTAGGCTCACTACAAGCATATGAGGCCTCTCCAGACCAAAATCACTGCGATAGATGTACTCCGTGGTACGAGCGCAACTCGCTGCTTAGTTTGTTCGTGAAATCTCTTAAAAGTTTTACAGCAAGGTAGGAAAATATTTTAGACCAGCGATATCTTCATAACTATGACTAGATAATGCCTAATAATCGTTTTAGATTGAGAGAAGTTTTGCTCAACGTTCATTTCAATGAATTTATTTTTTGTTATATAACTAAACCACATCGAAGAGTTTTGACAGGCACCACTTTTTTCTGCTAATTTCTAGTATTGTACAGCTTAACGGTAAAAAGTTAAAAATATGAAACATGAACAGCGTAAGCCGAATAAAGTTAAGGGCACATCCTCCTTTAGTAATAATCTTACAAGCTTGCAATATAATGTTAGTGGACACAAACTAGATAGTTTGGCTCTGTGATTCATAATGTAAGTAGAATTTCGCCCAAATTAATGTCTGTTTGTTGTTTATTTAGTGAATTACATTGCTGCAGTCATATCTTAGTTTTGTCTCACTCACAATGTTGTTTACGATCTTTGCAAATGTTACCAATTGGCATTGTAGAAAATTAATATGTGTTAAGTCTTTGAATTCGTCCAATATTTACTTGTCGGGCTTATGTTTAGATATTTGAGTTGACAAAAAAAACTTAACGTTTTTTTTTAAATTTAAGTATATATATATATATTTATCATGTCCGCTCCCAATGTGGAGCAAATAGACTCTTAATGGAGATTATCTCAACAGAAGTGTTTCTACGAAAACTACTTGTTACTCAGTTCCTCAACCTCTCTTTTTCCAAAGAAAGTATAATTAGAAGAATAGGGATAGGACAGGACTAGCGGTTAGCTAATAGCTCTTGATACGCTCCGTTCATAAGATAGGATGGGTGGGAGGGGGGAATTTAAAACATCACATACATCCATGCCTTCGAACAGAAATTCATAAATCGATTGAAAATCAATTCATGAAACTTTCCGTAATGGGATTCAAACCCATGACCTCCGTAACCGAAGCCAATGACGTTGAGCACTCGACTATACAGGCGGCCAAAGTATATACTACCAAATATAACTACTAAGTTAATACTAAAATCACTAAAATAATCATATCGACCTTTATAGAGTTTTTTCAGCGTTAGATTTTTTTTTTGAGAACTGTTTTTTATAAGTGTATAGGTAGAATAATGGGACTAAGACAGTTTACGAGTGCTAAGCTTATTACTCGTGCCGTTATGCTATATCTCGATCTTCTTTTTCAGTTTAAGTTGTTGGTAGGGAATTTTAGACATCACAAACATCCATGATTTTAAACAGAAAATCAATATTCGATTGAAAATTAAACTCTCCATACTGGGATTCGAACTCGTGTGCAATATGACCGAAGCCAACAACGTTGACTACTCGACTACGGAACTGTAAATATATACTACACGTCTACAATTTACACACCGCATACGTTTGAAAAATGCTAAAAAAACAGTTATTACTTACAGTAATCAAAGATAATTTTTATGAAATGAGACTTTATTCAGAATATATACAATATATAAAAAACTGTTATTTTTCAATGTATTTTTCGCTTCTCACTATTTAGTTTTTTTTATTTTACTTTAAATATTAGAAAATAGTCCATTAGGGCAAAAAGTCGAAACTGAAGTTTGATTTATTAAATTTTATATATAAACTTAAATCCTATATCTGAAGTAAATATACTTTTCCACTATGTCTTATGATTCTTGAAGCACTATATTCGAATCATTTATGAAAGGTACACAACTCGTTAAAATTAAAATATAATCTTGTTTCAACAATGTTTGCTACAAAAAATACGCCTTAAATAATATTTTATAGGTTCTTGGTAATAAAAGTGAAAAATCTTTCATGGAATGAGTGATTTTTCATGAGCCAATAAATGGTAATTATCGTATAAATATTAACAAAATCATCCCTTTAGAATTTTTCTTAAAGAGTTTAATTGATGTTGAGTGTACACGTGTTTTCGCATAACCTTCACTCACCTCTTTATTCGCATTACCAATTATTGGGAATTAACATTCCCTCGGTTTTTATTCAGTACTACAGGAGCGAAGATCGAGACTTGATTGCTAAATTTTCAATTACTGTTGGGCTTCTGCTTAATAAATGCGATCGTATATTTCGATTATAATTATTTGATACTCGGCAAATTTATGATTGTACTATCTGGTAAATATTACAATCACAATGATTTAATACGTAAACTAATATGTATTTATTTTTTTAATATAAAAATGTATCTGAGAATAAAAAAACATTCATGAAATAATCTTCTTAAATTTGTTGTACAGAATTGGTTTGTTCAAAAACCGATTATCATCATGAGAAATATATTTCGATATTAAAAGTTGCTCTGAGAAAAAGATGAAAAAATAAATAATATATTCAGAACATTCAATAGTGATGCGTGCTTAGAAAATCTAGAACACCATATAATTTATTTATTTTTGAATTGAAACTCTAATATTTGATAGATCATTGATATAATGTTTTCATCCACTAGGACCCAAGTTGGGTCACCCAACATATAACAAAATAGAATTAATTAAATCAGGACGCTTTTATGTGTCGACCGACGACAATGAAAATAATTAGCAAAATAGACCGAGGGTTCCTTTCTTAAGTCAGTTAATATGTGTAGAAATAATATGAATAAAGGGTAATTTAAATGAATATTAAAATGTTAAAACTATTGTACAACCGAATCAAGGAAATGTATAATTTAGATCTGTCAAAGAATTGAAAAAACTTATTAACCGATAATTAAAAGCGATTTATTGGCATTTTAGGGCATCCAATCTAAGACTTTTTTGTGTTCCCGGTATTTCGGGATTCAGATTTAGATTTCCAAGATCACAGCACCCCCGTTTGATCATTTATCATGATTCAATGTTCTTATATTTTATATGTATATGTATGCTGAATTTTAATAATAAAAAAAATATCAATCATTACTGTTTACGACCAAGACAACAGATGTTATGTATTGAAGCTTTTTTCAATGAGAGTTTTAATTATTTTTCTTCTAAAAAATAATATTAATTTAATGAAAAAAGCTTTAATGGCAGATTACAATTGATCCCGTGCTTAAAAGGAATTCATTGCCACTGAATTAAGCACAACACTGTATTAAAAAAAAATCTGATCTCGTCTACGACTATTATAAAATATTAAGTAGTACAATTCATTTATTTATCATGTATGTAGATATTATGCCATCAGCAAACTATGTACACGGTCGAATATATATTTTTTATTAAACATGATAGCAAGCCGATAAGTATTTAGATCAACAATTTGTTTTTTTTATATATTATGGTGAAACTCGAAATTTCGAGATTAAAACTAAGACGATCCAGAGATTACGGGATCAGAAAATTGACCGGGATTATTTTTGTATCCCGTATCCCGAGATTGAATGCCCTAAAAAGTATTTTCTTTGAAAGATTCGAAGTCAACGACGATGTACATTTAAATTAGATGAAGCTCATTTCATTAATACTGGATTATTTTCAAACACGCCTGAAGCTTTCTGGTTCATTTGAAAAAAAAAACATGACATACCAACAGAAAATCAAAAATTATTTTGACACAAAAGTGTCAAAATAATTCTCTTCACAGTCAAACAGTTCTCTTTCACCACTAGTAAATACCAAAAACTTCATAAATGTGTATTTTATAATAAACATTATTTATCAATTTACTCTGACTGGTTCATGTAACAATATGTCTGTTTCATTGTAATTAGTAAACCACAAAACCGTTTGCAGACAAATTAGAATTTGATACAAAAGACCGTTATGATAATAAATTGTTATACTGTGCTATGTTAAATAAACATATCCCCAGAACTCGGCCGTCAAGTTTGCTAACGAAAGCTTCCCGTAAAAGTCAATTTGGCCTTTAAATCAAAGAAGCCTTTAACTAACATTAAATATAAGCAAGGTTCATAATAATTAATTTTTCCTGAAGGTTAAGTTACGTTAAATATTATTTATTTTTTATTTTTAGTGTAAATTACACATTTTTATTAAAAAAAATACTTTTGATGATTTATGAATAGTTAAATGCCATTCTTTTCCGATAATTATTACGAATACATTAAAATTTATCATTTCCTCCTATTTTAAATAATAACGAGAAATCAAAGTGGCAACATTTTGTTTTTATTAAATAATACAATCGAAAATGATCAGTTTCGTACATTTCTGCATAAACGATTTTTAAAGATACTTTGCGGCAACTGATTCTAATATCAATTAATACTTTCACTTTAATATGATTTTTTTAATTTTTATCTCGTCGAGCCGATTGACTCCATAACATTTCATATCAAAATAATCTTTTGGGATTAATAAATGTTGTGGGAATTATGAAAAAAAAATTGTCATAACTTTCGTGTTTGCTTTTAAGTTCTGATCAAAAAATACATCAAACGTACGAACAAACAAAATTTAATTTAATATAGATGTCTCCATGTAACTAGGGCATCCAATCCCGAGATCCCGTTCAATTTTCTGATCCCGAAATTCCGGGATTGAGATGGCCGCGATCCCGGGATTTCGGGATTGAGAAATTTCTAGCAAATTCTCGAAATTTACACGAAATTGGCAAATCGGGGATTTCAAATTCCTCGGTGAGCTAAAAAAAAAAAAAACGAGTTTCTGCGAGATTCTGGAAAAAAGTATACCAAATTGAGGATTTAAAATTCCTCGGTGAGAAAATCTCAATCCCGGGATCCCGGGATCCCGGGATTCAAAATAATTCAATCCCGAAATCCCGGGATTGGAAAAAGGCTTCGGGATTGGATACCCTACATGTAACCTATAATTAAATTAACATTTTCGATCGTGGAAAAGAACTTTTTAAATTAAAGTTATTGAAATATCTTAATTCTTGATTTATTTGTATCAAAAAAAAATGTACTGGAAAACACTTTTTTGACGACTTAATTAAAATAGAATTATTGAGAAAAATAAGCTTTTCTCTAGAAACGCTATTGTGATGGTACGCATATTCAAGCCATGAATAAAAATAATTATTTTCCTATCAGTCAAGTGTAACCAAAATAATCTTAATAAACGAAATCAATTAAGTGCTGAAACTCTTTTCCAGAAACAATTCCTCACACAACAGTAAAAGTTTAAATAAAGCTTCTTCTGCTCTAAAAAAGATAACATTAATTTTATCGTGAGAAACTAATCTTCTTGAGAATATTTGGACAAAAAGGAAATTTATTAAATAAACAACAACAAAACTAACCTAAAACGCTCAATACCAATATAACAAATGAAATAAGATTTATTTATGGCCGCGTAAATTAATAAATCGCCGAAAAAAAACATCAAACATAATCCCCTAAATTATTTCCTAACTCCAAACAAACAATAATAAATATTTCGGGATCGGCTCTATGTCGAAACATAGACAGCGTGTATACATCCTACCTATGTGGATTAAGCCAGGATTTAGTTTGAAACTATAACGTTTTTCCAGTGCTTGGCTTTCACGTCGTTCGATTTATTTCTTTCTCTGACTTGTGTTTTTATTGCCAGTAGATTGTAGAGTTTCCCTCCACCGCCACAATCTCCCCCCTCACCTCAACCGTGTGCCTTCATCGCGATTTTCGCATAATCCATATTGTATGATCATACATACATATAAGGTAACAAATTAAATATTTTTTCAAATGATGGAAATACGGTAAAAATAATAATATAAATATTGTATTGAAAGAAGTATTTTTAAATTTATTTTATTTATAGCAGTTACGTCATACGATGACGTTTTTGTGGCATTATTTTCATAATACTGATATATTTTAATACAATCAGGCAAAAAATAAAAGAATATTTTTATTTTTTTACTCATGATGGAACCGATTTAAGGAACAATTAAATAACGCAAAGAACTTAATAAAATTTTACAATATTTTTTATTTGAAAATGTTATGTTTTAAGTGGACTGTACTGTTAGTATAGATTGTATTGAATATATTCTCCTCTGTAAGAATCATGACACAAGAGAGACACAATTTTTAATGTTTTAAGCTTGTAATTCAAATATAAAATCCTTTTTATTCTTTGTTTTTCTAATCTCTTTAGGAACGAATTTTTGTCTTAGAAAAACCAGCAACAGAAATAATACCAAAAATAAGAAATAAACAATTTTTGAATAATTTAAGATTTAGACTAAAGATGCTTGGTGGAATTTCACTTTTAAATTTGAATTGTTAAAATCATGTACATTCACAGAGATTTTGTCACTAACGACCCGGGTTTCACCTTTCAGCATCTTCAGGCGTTCAAGTGTACGGATGAAATTGAACTGACGCTTAATAAATGAATTCTTTTACAAAGCGTCTATAAAAGTCTATTTTATATATCTTGAGCAATAATGCAACTAAAAATCACTTGTTATTTTGTTTTGTGAAACACAAAATTATGGCAGAGATGGAAATAAATAAAATCTAAAAAATGCAGTCAGTCACCTAACTACAAAAGTTTTTAACAGCTTTATAAGGAATCATATATTCCATATTAATAAAGGAAAAAAAATGACGTACCATGATCATTCACAGGAAAAATGAGGATACTAAAAGAAGAGGAAATAATGCGTTATGAAATTCAATCCCCCCAAAGAATTTGACAGATATCAGAATTTTTATCAATAGTTTTCTTTTGTCTGAAAATATTTCCGTCTTCTGTAATGTTAGAAGGAAACAAAATACTGTGAGGGTAAACATAATATAGCTTGGATAAGCCTTGGCCCGTTTGACTTGTGAACTTTTGATTGATTGGCTGTACTAAGGGAACATTTCCAAGTTTTCTGTTGCAAATACTTCTATATACTTTGGATATACAAAAAAATGATTATGCTCTAAATTCTGTGTTATGTAACTCAAAAATAAACCATCTTCAAAAATATTTTTTTAATATCACATATATATTTATGAATTTATTTTATATAAAGAAATAGAAAAACCTCAACATATCAAGGGTTACACAAAATATTTTTTCTTTGTCATTTATTGTCAATCAAAAATAATTCATAAAGTTGTTTCGTATTAGAATTAAAAAGTTAATATTTATCATGAGGTATTAGAAACTCATAGAATTTTATTTAAGCAACGATTAGCTTACGGTCCTTACGAAAGCTTACGATCAGAACATGTCAATTTTTTTTAAATGAATTCGTTTATGAAATCATTAACATCATGATAAATTAATAAAATAACTCATTATTTGAAACATAAATCGCAAGAAAATTTTTGAAGATGCCTCTGAAGAAAAGTATGAAGATGCCTCTGAAAGAGGCGAAACACGTGTCACAGTTAGTAACACAATACGTGTAATAATCAAAGTTAATTTAAATTTTATATGAGCAAGAAAATTTAATTTTAAATGTTGCTAGAATTAATTTTCAGTAGAACGTAAAAATACTAAACATTGCTTCATACTTACGCACTTGATGATGATGACATGATGAAAAAGTTAAAATTAAAACAGTTAATAAAATGAGAATTGAGTGTAAAAAATCAGTACGTAGTTACTTTTTAATTTGATTTTCATATCCAGTTTTTAATGGTGAGTTAATACTTCCAAACGATTCTTAGCTGATGTTATTGACAAAATAAATATGAGATTAAGTTATCTAAGAAAATAGCTATTGAGAATATTTAAATACTAAAATTAGGCCTTTTTTATAGGTAAGTCAAGATAGCTTTTTTCTAATAAATCAATTCGAAGCCCACAAAAATTGGTTTGTCTACAAAATTTTAATGCAACCATCATTTTCTGCATGCACTTATTCTGTGTCAAATATATCTATTATTGTATATTTCAATCAAGGTTTTTCTTGTGGAAACTGATTGTTAATACTTTTGCATGTTTAAAATTTGGTGTTATAATAGATACGATGAAATTTGTCAGATTTTTTTTTTTAATAAAAAAGAAAAATAAACAGGTATTTTATAACTATGTTTAATTTTATTCGAACGAGCTGTCGCAATTTTTACTCGCGAAAGTATTTTTAATCAAGTGAAAAATATTTTTTTAAAATGTTCAAAAATGTTTATTGATTGAATTAAAATAACTTAAAGCTTGTTAAAGTATGCCGGGAATTAAATTCCGTAAAATTTAATCACAGTTAAGTAGACAGCTTACTAACATTTAAACAGCTTACACCTAACTTGAATACCGATCGATTGCGCCGTCTTCATTTTAGCAATGGAAATATTATATTCGACGACGGTTTAACACAAATATTGTATGGGTATTATGTTAAAGATATAGAGAAAACAATGTGGAGATCGATTCATTTGTTGAGAGATTGACTTACAAATTCCTGTAGCAACCTGCTTGCTTACCTTCGTCAAACAATAATTTACATAAGTAACTAAGATCATCTGTATTCAACGTAATACTTCCGTGAAATATTTCACTGACAGTCCTATTTCAAATTATTTCTACAAATAAGTCGTTTTGAAGGGTTTGGCAGTCGAGTTGCTACTTGATACTGATATAAATAAGGTTAATGAATAAACATTTGTCACAATATGATAAGGGCAATTTGTTAAAGTTGACATCCTAATTAATTTTGAAAGACTATATTTAATTTTGACTTGCTTGGCATTGCCTTCTCACAGATGCTAATGTAACTACAAATAATCTGGTGAACCTGAAAAATTTCGATTCATCGAGGAATATTTACTTTTTTTCATATATTATTAATATATTCGTAACTAAATATTTTATATTTATTTATTAACTCAAACTCATAATTAACAACAAAACAACTATATTACATCTTAAAACGTTACCGCGTACACGTAGTAAAAAATGCTTCCAATGAAGCATTTGTATATTATATATATGTACATACATATGTACAACAAATATTATATATGCCCGGGGGATATGTTTCATACAGAAAGCCGTGTAAAAAAAGATAAAATTTACACAGATAAATAAAAAATACATTGGACCGTGCAATTTAGAAACAGTGTAAAAAAACTCGCTCAAAAAGAGAATTATGTGTTTGACAAAATCTGAGTGAAATCCAGTCGATTTTAGTAAGTCATCATTTTCTGTACTTCTCGTTTTTTGTTTTAAAGTATTAAGAGATCAGAATAAAAAAAATGAAGCTCACAAATAAAGACGTTGTATACAGGCTCTCTAATCCCGGGATCTCGAATCCTGAATCCCGTAATCCCGTGATACCGTCCAATTTTGTGATCCCTAAATCCTGGAATTGGTATATTTGCGATCCCGGGATTGAGAATTTTTTAAGCAAATCCCCAAAATTTTGAGTCAAGTTGATATTTTGGGCAAATCGGTAAATTCCCGGGTTTCGAGATTTTGAAATTTTTGGAAGAGCTAAAAAAAGGTAAATTCTTGGATTCCAAATGAAGAAAAACTGCTGTGCTACCTAATATTAAATGAACTATTTGTTTGGCATTGCTTGTATATTTGTAAGCCAATGCAGATTACGTGTATCAAAAGGTTGAAATTTATTTGAAACTAATTTCTTAAACTGTGATTTTTTACTGATGACCCAAATCTTCGAAATGATTTACTACTTCCAAGACAGGATTTAAGCTAAATAGCGATCATATGTAATTTTCATAAAAAAACGTCCAAAATGGTTTTCGAAGCACAATGATTTAATTATCCAACAAGACTTTAAAAAAACAAACAACTCTTATACCAACGCAATAGAATATTCTCGATTGTTTTTTTTCAAAACAATCACCTCAAGTAACAGTGTGACGTTGAAAGGCATCTTTCTTTGACTGTTGGTGGGCTTCTGACACTTTTTAACATTTCTGTAAAATAATAATTCGCCAAAGTGAGTGAACTTTTAAATAAGAGAGTGAAAGAACCTTTCAAAATGCGACTGTACGCCCATTAAAACTTCTTAAAGAAAACTTTACTTTTCCAGACTTTCTGTCGTCAAAACGTACTAACATATGTAAATTCTTTGACATATTTCATTTTAAATATTTTTTCAAATCTACAAAGAGATATTTAAAGCCGCTTGTGTGTTCAGAAATCCATTAAAAAATTATATTCAAATAAATACTTGCAAAGGTACATTCATCTATATAATTCTCATGTTTGATATTTTAATGATAAATTAAAACTTAAAAAAAACACTGAAATTTATACCCGCTTATTTGCTATCACAAGAATAATTTAATTTATTTTGAGCAGTATTATCTGCGTTAAATATAAAGCGTATGAAATTTTGATAAAAACAGGTATTTTTAAACGAAATCTAAAACCGAGTCTGCATCTAGCATAACTATGAGTAGAAGTCTGAGACTCCGACTGAGAAAAATAAATCTATCCGGACTTTGAAGCGTACTCAACCAAGTAGGCTCCAAAATCATGTCGTCTACTGATTTTTTTTTATTTCTCGTGAGAATTATTATAGTAAAAAGTCGTTATATAATAGTTTTGCCTCGGTGCTGAAATACTTATTGACCATATTTGGAAATCCATATAAAACTTAATACACTGATTTTGTTCAATATTACCAACTGCAAAAGTCAATTTGTACAACACAAGCTCAAATTCTTGGATAGGAAAAATATGAACTCTTCTTTTCATTGATTTAACAATTGGTGTTGAAATGCATGTGTATGATATTTAAGCCACTTGGCATCCACTTAATTACCAAAAAGGTCCAACATCAGTAATGACTATGGCATCCAATCCCGGGATTCGGGATCCCGTTAAATTTTTTGATCCCGAAATTCCGGGATTGACACGGCCGCGATCCCGGGATTTCGGGATTGAGAAATTTTTAGCAAATCCCGAAAATTGACACAAAATTGGCAAATTCAAGATTTTCAATTCCTCGATGAGATAAAAACAAAAAAAAACGAGGTTTTGTGAGAATCGGGGAAAAAGTATACTAAATCGAGGATTTCAAATTCCTCGGTGCGGTAAAAAAAACGAAGTTTTGTGAGAATCGGGGAAAAAGTATAGCAAATCGGGGATTTCATATTCCTCGGTGGGCTAAAAAATAAAGAGGTTTTGTGAGAATCAGGGAAAAAGTATAGCAAATTGAGAATTTCAAATTCCTCGGTGAGAAAATCTCAATCCCGAAATCCCGGGATTAGAAAAAGGCTTCGGGATTGGATAGGCTAATAAATGACTAATATTGATTACCGTTTAAAATTCCACTACGGTGCTAAAACATATTTACGATATTATGCTGGCCTTGTAGGAACCAAGTGAAAAACATTTTTTTTTTAATATACGTCCTGGGTTTTAACCGTCCAGCAAAGTGCGGTAAGAGTTAAAACATGTTTTTTTCACTTGGTTCTTTAAGCGCCAGCAACATATTGGAAGTTTTTTTAAACACCGTAAGAGAAGTGTCAAAAGTGCTTAAGACAGAGCTTACAATCAATCATTTTATTGTCTCATTCTTCCACTATAATCTCCTCCAAAAAAACAGTTTGTACTGGAATTTGAATCCGGGTTCATTGAAATCAAAGACAGTGGCGTTGACAACTCGGCTGAATGTTAAAAAATATAGTCGAGATAATTCGTAGAAAATATGGATAATTTATTTCAATATTCTGCACTTAACGAATTATAAAACGCTTTTTTAATAAAGAGAAAAAGCTGTAGGAAATTGATATTTTATCTCATAAAAATCACTAAAGTTTTCTGAAAGAAAAAAAAAACTTCGACGGCTTTGTTCCAAAATGACTGTTGACATGGTTTAACACTAAAGCCTATGTGAACATAAGGGACCAAAATTTCGAGTCAAAACTTTCACAAACGTAGCTCCGGAATACTTTAAATATTTTAATATAAAAGAAGCTTCGTCCCTCCCATAAGCGGAACACAGCCTTTGGAAGTTTCGCTGCCATTTTGTCGAAGAAAAGTTTACGCATAAACGCGTCTCACAACTTCAAATGAGAGAACTTGCTTTTTTATCTTCACTCCAAAGACCATTTCTCAGGAGACAATAAAAATTCACCTATACAGATAGCTTTGAGTAAACGTATTATATTTTCTCTATTATTTACGAAATATTTTTTCCGATACTTTTTGACATAAGGCTTGAGCTTACCAATACGTGCTTTCAACTCTAAATATACGACGGGCCTGTTTTTTTTTCTTTTAACTTTATTAGTTTTCCATAAAGTGAGAAATAATATATCGATAGTGTTATATATGAAACTTCAACGAAAAAAATAATTTAAAAAATAAACATTATATAGCTACATTAAGTATTTTATTCAAAATATTGAATACTTTATCACGTTTTTTTTAATATTATTAGAACCGGTTCAAACTTCGGTTTCCCTTTCCACCAAGTATTGAAAATGAACCTTCGTGTTTAAATTAAAAAGTCATTCATCTATTTTTTATTAAATGAAGCTTGATTTTTTATCGATGCAACGGAGGCTCAGTGGGTTTTTTGTTGTTGATTATTTCACTAGATTGTTTCCATTACAAATCTCTCTTACAAGTAATTAATAATGAAAGCTCCTAATTAACACTCCTTTTTTGTCTGGTCTACTTGAGTCTTAATTACCTTAAACCTTCATTGGTTAAAAAACAAAACTTAATTAACTTCTAACAATGCATTTAGGAATAAAGACTTCTTTCATAGAATGTCTTCATAATTGAAAAAAAAAATCAGAGTGGGATAAATATAAGTTTTTTGTTTCAAGTGATCTGCAAGACATTGAAAGTTTATGCCACATTATAGTTTTGTTCTAGATTTGGCCTTGGTAAACACAAAACATTATACAACGTGGCGAGCATTTGTACGTGCGAGAGCCAAAAATTATAAATATTCTTAAACAATTTTTCAACGTGTCAGATAAAAAAAAATAACCATTTTTACTACGGCATTTACTACATTTTTGCTACGAATAACACCATATAAGATTTTGTTATATCCAAGATAGCAAGCTATTATTCTATTGAGTGATTACAGAATACTTCTTTAAAAAATATTTTTTTCTTTGAAACATTAAATTTGTGAATCACGCACGTGCCATCAAATTGTTGTACCAACTCGGACATATTTGCCCAAAGTTTGCCGTCTGTGCAATTTACCATTACCGAAGCAAGTGGGATAGAAATATATTCTATATTTTAAGAGTACATAATATGAGGTATTACTTGCAAACACGGCTTATTCCAAAATGGTTAAAAAATGAAACTTGAATTTCATTTTGAAAAAAAGACGTTTTACAAGTAATTTTAGTCTTGCATTATTTTGGAATGATATTTTGGACGTCTTCAAGCCATGTTTGAGACTGACTTTTAAAAATAGTTTAAAAATTTATTTTTATACACTAAATTACAGTCATGGTTCATGTTTCAACAACTTAGGAATGAGCCGGATTTGTAAGTAATACCCTCATCTTATCTTATCTTATATATATACAAAAATGAATTTTTGTATGTATGTTTTTAAATCTTTGGCGTCTATGACTTCGAAAGCCACAGGTCCAATTGCGATAAAAGTTCGACAATACCTTGAAGGTTAGGCGTATTCAAATTAACAAACTGTGTCGAAAAACTAAAATATTCGTAGATTTTAATGTTCTTTACCAGTCAAACTCCCGAGTATTCCAAAACAAAAATGGCCGCCGTTTGAATTCGAATTTAGTTTGAACGGCGGCCATTTTGTTTTGATTTGACAATTCAAATTTGATGTTCGATTGTTTTGATTTCAGATCTATCAAGTCGTATGATCTATTTTTTGATGATTACATTAAAACGTGTTTCGTGCATTAGGTGTGATTGTTTGTTTGTTATCTTTGCGATGTTTTTAGATTATTTTTATTTGGAATTAGAAACTGTACTCTTTTCACTTCAATTAATATACTAACTATTTATATATAGAACGTCAAAAAAATATGTCGTGATATTTGACAGCAAAAGTACATTGTGAATATTACATAACCTTAGTAAGCCATTATTTTATGGTTATTTTTAAATGCATGTAAATAAAGATATTATGCGCAAACTGCTGCGTACATAATTCTTGTGTGCACTGTCAATACTTGATGAAAAAGAATTTTATATTTATATTAAACGGTTTTTCTCTTATTAAATGTTCTTATATAATCTCGAATCCGACACTATTAACAAAGAGAGTTTTAAGTGATTATTTTCATGATGTTCAACGAATATTGTACAATTTAAGATTTCGACTGAAGGTGCTTGGTGAAATTTTAATATTAAATTTGAATCGATAAAATTATGTACATTCTCACAGATTTCGTCACTAACGACCCGGGTTTCGCCTTTCAGCGTCTTCAGGCATTCAACTGCATGGATGAACTTGAACTGACGCTTAGTAAACGATGTTTCTTGTTTATATAATGTACAATTTCTTTTTTACGTTTTTTTAACTATTATATGTAAATGCTAAGAGTATTTTGATGGTTATGCATGCATTGATTATACGTTTTAGGTTTGAAAGTAATTTATGTTTTTTACTATGTATATTTGTTTAAGGCAGTTTTTAAGTGAAGCACATCTTTTTAGAGACGGTAATCATAGAACAATAATTTTGAATACGAAAAAAGACTGAACGTATGAAATAAAAGTCACTCAATCATGATCAGGGTGAAATGAATGTTTGTTTGTTTGTACTTTATGCGTTGCCACTCCGCTTGCCTGATTGCAATAAAACTTTTACAAACTTTTTGCTTGCACTTCCGTTAAGGTTATAGGCGTATTAAAGTTAACTTACAGTGTCGAAAAAATAAAATATTTGTAGATTTCAATGTTTTTTACTCTGCAGTAAAACAAAACAAAAATGGCCGGCGTTCGAACAATTCGAAAATTCTTTTTTAAAGGCGGCCATTTCGTTTTATTGTTTTGACAATTCAAATTTGTCTCTCGATAGTTTTCGAATATTTAAAATCTGTCAAATCGTATGGTCAACATTTTGACATTACATTTAAGTGTATTAAAATTGAAAATGCGAAATTGTTAACAAAGAGAGTTTTAATTGATTATTTTCAAGAAGTTTAACGAATATTGTACAATTTCTTTTTTACGTGCTTGTGCTTATGCATGCATTGATTATACGGTTAAGGTTTGAAAGCTTTTTTGAACTTGCCAATAATCTATTAGCTGTGTCAAGTCATTCATATAAGAGTAGATGAAGAAATATATATCTTATATTCTGGAATTCATATTTTTAAGGTTCCCATATACTACGGATTATTAATAGTAAGAATACAATAACATTAATTTATGTTTTTTACTATTTATATTTATTTAATAATTTGTTTTGGTTAGTTTTGTAGTAAGGTTCATCTTTTTAAAAACGGTAATCATAGAACAATAATTTAAATACAAAAAAAGACTGAACGTATGAAAGTCACACAATCATGATCAGAGAATGGAACAAATCGTGGAAAGTTATGGAAATGAATGTTTGTTTGTTCGTACTTTATGCGTTGCCACTAGGGCATCCAATCCCGGGATCCGGGATCCCGTTCAATTTTCTGATCCCGAAATTCCGGGATTGAGATGGCCGCGATCCCGGGATTTCGGGATTGAGAAATTTCTAGCAAATTCTCGAAATTTATACGAAATTGGCAAATCGGGGATTTCAAATTCCTCGGTGAGCTAAAAAAAAAAAAAACGAGTTTCTGTGAGATTCTGGGAAAAAGTATACCAAATCGGAGATTTCAAATTCCTCGGTGAGCTAAAAAAAAAAAAACGAGTTTCTGTGAGATTCTGGGAAAAAGTATACCAAATCGGGGATTTAAAATTCCTCGGTGAGCTAAAAAAAAAAAAAAACGAGTTTCTGTGAGATTCTGGGAAAAAGTATACCAAATCGGAGATTTCAAATTCCTCGGTGAGCTAAAAAAAAAAAAAACGAGTTTCTGTGAGATTCTGGAAAAAAGTATAGCAAATTGAGGATTTCAAATTCCTCGGTGAGAAAATCTCAATCCCGGGATCCCGGGATCCCGGGATTCAAAATAATTCAATCCCGAAATCCCGGGATTGGAAAAAGGCTTCGGGATTGGATACCCTAGTTGCCACACCGCTCATCCGATTGCAATAAAATTTGACAAACTTTTTGCTTGCACTTCCGGGAAGGTTATAGGTCTTATATATAAAAATAAATGTTTGTATGTCTACCATACAGTTAATTTTGACAATGTATGCTTACACTTGCGCGAAGGTTACAGTACAATTCAATAACAGTAGGTGGCGCGTGTGTTGTACCATAGACAATCGGCAGCAAACGTCAAACAGACAGCAAAAGAAAGCAAGCACATTTTTTTTTAATTAAAAATATTTGACATTACAGCTTACGCCAATGCGTCAAATATTTGTTGAAAGATCATACGAGATATACTCGATGAGAATTTTTTAAAGCCACACGAGATTTACTCAAGGAGAATTGACTTCACAAACACCCATGTCTTAGATCTCAAATTAAAATCCAATTTGCCATTGACCTTACCGGGAATTGAACTCAGACCCACCTGATCGGTAGAGTAAGCTCTAACCAACTAGAGACCACAGCGGGCGACAATTAAAACACAAACACTTTCTTTCTTCGAGTGGCATTGCAACGCTTGTTGGGTACCAGCTAGTATTATATAATATATTTTTTTAAAACCATGTCCGCTCCCAATGTGGAGCATATGGACTCCTATTGGAGTTTATCTCAACATAAGTGTTTCTACGAGAACCGCTTGTTACTCAGTTGCTCAACCTTTCATTTCCCAAAGAGAGTAGGGATAGAAGGATAGGGCTAAGACAGGATTAGTGGTAAGCTAATCGCTCTCGATACGCCCCGTTCATAGGATAGGAGAGAGGGGGGAATTCAAGACAACACATACATCCATGCTACCGTACAGAAATTCATAAATCGATTGAAAAATCAATTTATAAAACTGTCCGTACCGGGATTTGAACCCGGGCCCTCCGTAGCCGAAGCCAACAATGTTGACCACTCGACCACAGAGGCGGCATAGATTAGCATATATAGATTTTAAAAATATAAAATTAGCATTATTGCTATTGATTTGTAGTTAGTAAAGTTATTTTTCAAGCGCTAAATGGCGTCACAAGCGTCTAGGTTTAATATTTTTTTAATTTATTAATTAATAAAATCATACATACCTACATAACGTTGTATACTTCCAAAAAACGTTAAGTCAAACAATCTTATTATAAGATAATTGACTTTTCGAACTTTAATTTTGCGTGGCCGTAGACAATACGATAAATGAATGAACAACAATCGACCTTAATAATATTTAATGTATCTCGCTAAAAAGTTTTAGGTTATTTATACGTTTCTGCGAATAATAACTGCTAACGAAATTGACTTATTGTTTCTTTTAATATCGAAATAAACATATGTCAGATGAAGGATCTATTTTTACGGACGATTATTTAAGTAATTCGATTTTCATTCATTTTTCAAAACACCCAATTTTCGACATAACGTTTTCTGGCAGTATACCAGCATAATAATAATTGCATTGAATATTACAAAAAAATTCTGTAACACCAACTGAAGTCAAAGTAACGATAACCCTTATTATTAGCATTTGGGTGTAAGCAAAGTAATGTAGAAACATCAGCGTTGTCATTCTCAGGCCGTTATTTGTAATTACATAACCATCACATTAGAAATGCGCAGTGATAATTACGCTCAGTTATAACGATGAGTGCCTCGCCTAATTATACCTGCTACTTTACGTCCTTGCTATTTTACGTCGCTGCTGTATATTTGCCTTTGAACTGTTTTCTCCGTACGAAGGGGACATTTCAGGGAAATAATATATGTTGATTTCTATAGTAAACACGGTGCTATAATTATTAATCGTATTTATTTAGTGTTCCTTCGAACATTACATGTATATTACAGTAAACACAATAATCGCTCTTATTACACATCTCGTAAGAGTATTATTTTCATAGCTGTATTTCGAAATTACTGTTTGATATTAAATATAAACGTTTTTTATAGCTAATTTATAGTAATTTGAGTAATATCATATTAAAACTACAGTTTTTAATTTAGAAATCATCATGTTTACACTGGAGGTGTTTCGTAAGAACATACATAAATATAGTAATAGACAATGCTTCTACTGAGAGACAAATCAAAAAAAACATCTATATATTAATAGCCGATAATGTCCGTATGTTTGTCTGAGTGAGTGAGTGTAAGATGTCCCCGATTTTCCCTTCCCCTGCCCCTCCTCCTCCTCCCCAGCCGCGCAGTCTCCATTTTTTTATTCATACTTAAAGACATATTTTTCCAATATACACTGTTACTTATGATTTTCCTCGATTTCCTCTCCTCCTCCCCCTCCCCCTCACCAGCCACGATGTCGCCATTTTTTATTCCTACCTTTTCGATGACGTCATATATTATTATTTGATGAACCAAATTTGGTGTCATTAAAAATCTCTGAAAATCCCATACAAAAAATCACCACCGTCAACCGAGATTTGAACCGTCGACCTTCGTATTACCAGCCGAGCTCTCTATCAACTGAGCTAACTAGGTAGCTATTCATAGTGATAAAAATTGACCATATAAATTAAACATTTGAAAACGGAACGATATTAAATTTGGGATTGAAAGTGATTCGGTTGTTTGTAGGTATTCAAAATTTTAGGCGTAGGTTCGAATCTTGCCTTGAGCATTTTTTTTTTATAACATTATTTTTTTTTGAAAACTTTCTTTTTAAAACACAGTACATATTGATCGTATGAAAATAAATGCTATCAAAATAACAGAATTCGATTGACTAGCGAACTAAGTTTTTCAAAAATTCTATTTGGAGAACTATTTTGCATGTGAAAATTACGTTTTTTATTTGTTAGTTCACTTAAAAATTACTTGAATAAAATAGACGTCTATTTCTGAATAAGTTTATTTTATTTTATTTATTATATCTGAAATAGAGGGGTAATAATCAAATTTAAATCAAAAATTAAATTAAATTAAATAAAATAAAATAAAATAGGATAAAATATAATAAAATAACATAAATTAAGATAAATTAAAATAAAATAAAATAAAATAAAATAAAATAAAATAAAATAAAATAAAATAAAATAAAATAAAATAAAATAAAATAAAATAAAATAAAATAAAATAAAATAAAATAAAATAAAATAAAATAAAATAAAATAAAATAAAATAAAATAAAATAAAATAAAATAAAATAAAATGAAATGAAATGAAATGAAATGAAATGAAATGAAATGAAATGAAATGAAATGAAATGAAATGAAATGAAATGAAATGAAATGAAATGAAATGAAATGAAATGAAATGAAATGAAATGAAATGAAATAAAATAAAATAAAATAAAATAAAATAAAACAAAATAAAATAAAATAAAATAAAATAAAATAAAATAAAATAAATTAAAATAAAATGAAATAAAATAAAATTATATACTATGCAACAAAAATCTCACGTTGCTGGGCAACGGGCTTACAGCTAGTACTAATTTAATATTGAAACCAAGAGTATGGGTATCTGTAAAAATATATATTTTTACCTATTTTAACATACCTAAATAATAAAAATACAGTGAACATATTTTTAAAATTAGATTTGTAGATCTAGGAATTCAATCTTTTTTTGTTTGAAAACCAGACTAAAATGCACATTAGAAGACAAAGTAAACAAAGTGAAATACAATTCCAAAAAATATATTTCTCGTAGAAAATAAAGTTTCTAGAATAACAAAACATAATTAATTAAATGTAAAGATCAACGTTCCATTTGTATAAATAATTTATAAAATTATGGAAAAAATATAAATTTTAGAAAAGCTTAACTATTCTACTCTTAAAATTATTACTAGTTAAAATATGGAGACGAAAAGAAGGTTTTATAAACCAAATAAAAAAAAATATCATTTTTTGCCGCTAATATGAAACAGCATAAACCGTAAAATATGGCATTTTTTTAAACCACGCAGGAGCAATAATTTTGGTACTGTTAAAAGAAGTTTTATATATAATAAATTTAATAATGGATGATATATAATATTTTTTCCGTAACCTTTATACCAACAATAAAAAGCCGGTAAAATATTTATAGCCGAGTCTAGTCATATTGGACCCTTTAGTTATATCTGATAGAGAATCATAAAACACTCATGATATTCAGTATTATTTGATAAGCCTTCAATAAAGCACACTGTAAAAAGTTCACTTTTATGAAAGCTCTGATTGAACTTCAATATAATCCATCAGGACGCGTATAAAGAATAAAATAAAGGACACTCACTTAACCTTCCTCCCCGTTTGCTTCTCAGGCTGCCGTAATAAAACAAAGTCATGTTTTTTCGAGCTTTTCTTTTCTTTCTCGGAAAAAATACCCCCTGAAGTGGTCACGTTGTAGCTACACAAAAAACATAAAAAGGGAGATTGTAGGGACGTGGTAAACTGCGGAAGAATATTTCGGATAGATAGAGTGGAAAGAAGATCAATAAAAAATAGATGAGCATCCACGGAAACAAAAGGGTACCTCCAATCACTTTATATCTCAAATATCTGCTATTCATTACGAAGTAATATACTATATTGGTTAATATTTTTTTTCTTAGATTATTACATTGTTGCTTTTGATTCAAATTATGATTGTTTTACTGATAATCAATTTTTTTGAAAATTCAGATTTCTTATTAATTAAGTCAATATGTCAATGTCAATTTAAAATGTTATACAAAAAATATATATTAGCTTCATATTAACTCATGTTGCTCTATCTTTCAAAATAAATGGTAAATAAAGCGCCCATTAAAGTTTTTGATACTTTGTTGGAATCCAAATAAGTTCTGGTCAAAAACACACCCTTATTCTGATAGGCGAACATTTGTCACTAATGTGACCTCCATTTCAAGCATTCGATTGTCAGGCTGCTCTTAATCAAATGGGTTGCTTTGAAGCCCGCGCGTGACATCAATTCGCATGCGAGGTCCAAAAAAAAACTTACAATATAAATCTCTAACGTCAAAGCTACACTAAATTATTTCGATATATTTTTCGATCACGTATTCTTTGAGATTGATTAAAAATCGATATTTTTTTCTTTCTCCATTTCATTTGAAGTAACTGACCTATTTCAAATGAATAATGTGTGATATTTTCGAATGGGTTGTGGTTTTTTAAACGTAAGGCTCCAATCCTTTTCCTTTTCCCACCCTTCCGATCCTTCCATAACTAGTTACCTACTAGTTTTGTCTTAGTTTTATCCTTCTATCCGTACTCTCGTACTATCTTTGGAAAAGAGAGATGTTGAGCGACTGTTGTGGTAGACAAAATTCTGTTAAAATACCTCAATTGGGAGAACACATAGAGAGCAGACATATTATATATAAAAAAAGTCTCCAAAACGTGACTCTCGTGCTCTCATTGTAAAGATGATGTTCTCTTCTTACATAACTATTTGAACAACACAAAATTTGTTACGAATCCATAAATATCGTAATTTAAGTTTTCCAGGGAAAATGAGCATGAAGAAAAACGAACAAAAAATATATTATAAGCCAGTTAATTGTTTTTGATAAAAAAAGCCGGAATTCGATTCTAATGATGTAATTAATGACTACCATTTTTTAAATGATTTGTCGATAATTTATTCAATAACGAACCGTTAATATTTCCATTATAATATATGCTTGAATTTTTTTTTCATATTCAAGTTGGAATTTATCACATTTTAACCCTTTGCCACTATTCAAGCCGTAAGCACATTTTTATCAGCTTCAGTAGACTAGCAGTAAAACTTTAACTTCAGTAATATGGCGGAGTTGGTTCAAGGCTTCGGCACAAAAATATTTTAAAATTTATTATCTTAAACATGAATATTTCTTACGTTTCGTCCCATCTCATTGATCTTAAAAATATTAGATGTATTCAAAATTAAAACATAAATGCTTAATAATCAACCCTGGGTTCTGGGATTTAAAAAAAAGTTCATCTACCCAATATCACCAGTGGTCTACGAGTTTAGGAGTGTAAATATCGAAATATCAACAAGAATAAATCTAATATGTTTGCATAAATTAGGTTAAGCACACGAATTTTAAAAGCACATTACTTATAGAAATAATGAGCATAAGATGTCGAACGAAGAATAAATTCAAGTGTCACGTTTTATTAAGGCGTGTTTTTCTTGACCTCACCCCACGTGCCAACACTTACGCCCACGTGTTAAAAGCTTCCTCTAACGTTTTTATTCGTGCAAAGGTTCGCGACTTGCATGCTACATTAAATATAAATAATTCTTTGTTCATATTTTCATTAAAATATAAAAGAATTTATATTAAATATTTATACTATTTTGAACTACGTTGTCAATATATCATACAATTTCAATAATCTAAAGTTTTTTTTGCATATTTTTTTTATTCTTCTTCTTTGACCATATTTGCTTCTTATGTGGATCATATGGCTGCCACGCGGCACCTCTATGTTTCCCTGTCTCCGCCAATTTCTTTGCTTCCTCCCATGTCATGCAAGCATCCTTCAGTTCCGTTGAGTACATCTTATGGATAGTACCAGACGGACGTCCGTGGCGCCGGAATCCCACCAGTCAGAAAAAGAGGCAGGCAGGATTGAGGCTTTCCGGAGGTATCCGCAGCACGTGACCCAGCCAGTTCAAACGTCTCTCCATAACCACTGACGTGACGGGGCGCTGTTTTGTACGTTCCTTTATCTTCAAATTCCTCACAAAATTCAACCACCTCAACCACCTCAACCCCATTAACACCATCACCTAACCACCAACCCACCTCAACACCTCCGACGCAAGCATATTTTCTCGAAGCTCAGTACACGGTTTTTCTGAGTCTTTGTCAGGTGCTATAATTCATTACCGTAAATCAATAACGGCAGAATGCACGCGTTCAATAATTGGTGTTTGGTTTTAATAGAGTACAGCTGTGTGTCCCAGACAGTCCGCATTGAGTTGAATGTGGCTCCAGCTATTCCTTAAATTTTTGGTTTATAGACATAAATAATAATTGAGAATCAAATATATTCTTTTTAAAAGGCAATGCAAAAATATACTATTCAAAGCTAGTGGTTTTTAATGTCAATTGATGAATCACTATCAATATTTAATTAATTCTACCTTTCAAGAAAGGTGAATTAAATATTCTTCAACTTCTAAAGGTTTATATTATTCATTGGTTGATCTCTTTCTCGACGTATTGTTTTAAGTTGAAATACGAATTAAAAAACACATTGTGTTATGTAAACATTCAAAAATTTCATTTACAATTTATTACTTTTATAATTAGTTTAATAATTATTTAGTTAAATAATCGAAATTAATTTTAACTAGAGCTTTTGATATTCTTTCCCTTGAAATGACTGTATATTTTTACAGTAAAAAAAGAATTTTTCAATTACTTTTTAAAAAGACTTTTCCACGGTCCATTTTGTCCCTAAAATCGTTTATTTTAACTATTTCCATTGTGATCCCGAGAGACTTACGCGGGATACTGTTTATAACTACGTTAGCCAGACCGTGGGATCATCACGTAAAATTTTACGGCAAAAGCTAAACTACCGAATAGAAAAACTTTAAATGGTTTACATTTTTGTTTCAACGAAAAAGCTCCAATGAAGAGAAAAAACATAGAAAATTGCTACTTTTCTTAATGATGATAAAGACATTTGACCAAATCAAGTCTAGTAGTAATAAAGCTTCCTACTACTGTATCTAAAAATCCTTCACAATGGTTTTATCTACTCTTTGAATATTTAAAAAATTAGTTCTCAAGTCTTAAGTTTTTTAGTATTAAAATATCTTTGTAAAATATGTGTGTTTACCAATTTTTTTTGGAAGTCATGTATACAATAAATCTTCAGTGATATTTATGAATATAGTTTTTGTTGTTTTTTCAATTAAAGCATGGAGTTTAGACCAGTTTTGCCGTTTGAGTAATATTTTCATGTGAAGATAAAAAAAAAGTAGTAATAGTGAATGCCTAACAAGTGTAACAGCTTTTAATATTTTTGTATTGTTTTATTAATAGATTTAAGACGAAGTATATTGAAAATGTATTTATATTTATTCCAAGCACTTCATTTAGAGATCGACAATAAGCATCACTCACAGAAATATTATAAATAATATGGACAAATGGGTAATATTGAAGTTTTTTATAAACACGAATTAAAAGAATCGAAATAGATATTATTTAGGATTTCAGCTGAAGGTGTTGGATGCAATCAGAATTAAATAATTTCGGTACGCGTAATTATAAAAAAAATAATTCTGAAATTTCTGATACTACGAAAAATAGTTGTTAGCAAAACTTAAACATTATTCCAAAAATTCAATAATTTACAATTTAAAGATTTTTTGGAGCTGATTTAACAGATTTTGATCAGTGTCATTGATTCGATTATTGGAAGGTATGGTTTTATTTTGCACCCGGCCTTGAAAATCTTTTTAATTTCTTACATGCATTAGGAAAATTCTAATGACGGTATGGGTTTTTTTTTTAACCATGTCCGCTCCCAATGTGGAGCATATGGACTCCTAATGGAGTTTATCTCAACAGAAGTGTTTCTACGAGAACTGCTTGTTACTCAGTTGCTTAACCTCTCTTTTTTCAAAGAGAGTAGGGATAGAAGGATAGGGCTAGGACAGGATTAGTGGTAAGCTAATCGCTCTCGATACGCCCCGTTCATAAACCAGGATGGGTGAGAGGAAGGAATTCAAGACATCACATACATCCAAGCCTTTGAACAGAAATTCATAAATCAATTGAAAAATCAATTAATAAAATTGTCCGTACCGGGATTTGAACCCGGGTCCTCCGTAGCCGAAGCCAACAACGTTGACCACTCGACCACACAGGCGGCAAACTTAAACATTATTCCAAAAATTCAATAATTTACGAAATTTCTGCTACTACGAAAAATGGTTGCTAGCAAACATAAGCATTATTCCAAAAATTAAATAATTTACAATTTAAATACTGCAGGGCAGTCGATATATGCCCCGAGGTATATTTATTTTACTTCTTTCTTTGAGTGGCATTGCAACGCATGCTGGGTCAGCTAGTATACATATATTTTCGGCTTCTTTGTCAACGATCAATAACAAAAGCGACTTTGATACCATATACTTTTTCCCCTCGTGTTACAAGTTGTGACACGTGTTTCGCCTCTTTAAGAAATAACATCAGACATATTATTCTAATATTTAAAAATAAACTTAAAATTGATAAAATGTGAATCGTTCAAACTATGTACATTCTCACAGATTTTGTTACTAACGACCCGGGTTTCGCTTTACGGCATCTTCAACAAAATCAAAAATCAAAATTTTCACAAAAAGGAATATATAACTTTATTTTGTTGCTATGGATGTAATTGCGTGATTGCGTAAAGAATTAATTTTTAAATCACTTCTTTTGAATCCCCCATTGATTAAAAAATTTTGAACGAATTCCCTCACCACTATAATTATACTGATAATGGTTCAAATAGAATCATCATTAATTTTAATAATTATATAAGTTTGAATCGTTCAAACTATTTAAACCAGTGATGCACAACCTTTACCTTCTTGCGGGTCGCATAAAACAAATTATCGTGAGTTCGGGCCGCAAAGAAAAAAAATGATTATAAGTACGCTCAATCCTTTTTATACAGAACATATGTACGTTCCATGTAAAACTACCTTAAAACCGCGTAAAAAAGATTTAGTGAATTAAGATAAATGAGTAATAGGTTCTTTTATATTATTTTGACTGTGATATTGTGTCACAACTTGTAACAAGAGGGGAAAAAGTATATGGTATCAAAGTCGCTTTTGTTATTGATCGTTGACAAAGAAGCCGACAATATATGTGAGAATGTACATAGCTTGAACGATTCAAATTTAATATTGAAATTCCACCAAGCACCTTCAGTCGAAATCTTAAATTAAAATTGATTCTAACAGATTAAAATAACAAAGTATTTTAGCTCTACAGTTTTTAATAATTTTATTTGTTGATAGCTATTTCGGCTTGCGCCATCGTCAGAACTATGTTTAAACTAATGTTTTGCTGAGCAAAACATTAGTTTAAACATAGTTCTGACGATGGCGCAAGCCGAAATAGCTATCAACAAATAAAATTATTAAAAACTGTAGAGCTAAAATACTTTGTTATTTTAATCTGTTATAAATGGAGTTCTACCAAGTAAATGCCAAATCAATTAATAAAAAATTGATTCTCATTCTTAAATTCAGATTGATTGATAATTTAATATTAAAGGTGAACAACACCAACCGTTGAATTCATCGAAAAGACTTCAACGTAGTTTGTTCAGATATGACCACATTGCAAATGTCATGTGAATTCAGATTAGGACCTGTGCACTTGAATACGGCTGCAGGTGGTACAAATGATGTCACTGATAGTTTTCTATCGATGACGCAGTCTTTTATTATATTTAAGTAATAAACAATTACATACTAACAACAATGGATATTTTTTCAAGATGATGTTCAATGATTCTGGGGAGAGTAGTATCGGGCACCTTAAATACTTATTATTTCTCAATTTATTTTCTATAAATTTTATATAAAAAGTCTCCACGTTCATTTGTTTTATTATAAATGTTAGGAATGTATGTGTGTCAAACTTTTCCGTAATAACTTATGGAGAATCCACCTGAAATATTGAATAAAAATACGAAATCCATTGAAAAAAGCCATAAATCAGCAACGCATTAATTCAAGCTTATGCAGAGGAATACTTTCGAAAGGTTTTTAAAAATTCAACGCCGTTCGCTGACATTTTCTGCAAAATAGGAATTGTTTTAGTGGAAAAATCGCATGAAAATATGCTTGAAGGTAATTCATTGAAGAAATATTGGTCAAGAATTTTTCTTAAAACATTTTCTTATATTTCCCCATTAAATCTTAGATTGAAATAGTAATGTAATGAAATAAATTCTTTTATACATAGCTTAAAATAGATCTCTGTCATATATTTCATAAAAATAAAAAAAAACATTCTAAAGCGATGTTGAAATAAGAATGCCATTTTTCTTAAATAAAACTTTATTTTTACTTATATTCTACATTATTTATAAAGATTAAGACTGTCGTTGTTCAATGCGAGAATTATCAAATGATGAAATATATAACGATACAGGGTCATTCAAATAAAATTAAGGAAGACTAGGACTGTGGAGTTGGAGAAAAAAACACGACTCCGATTCCAAATCGATTTTTTTTTAAATTCCCTTATAATTTATTATTATAAGCAACAAAATAAACAAAAATAAAATTATACATTTCCCCATTGGTAAAAATACATATATTGTTAAAAAACATAAGAGAATAAAATGGAACGAATAACGCTTAAATTTGTATGTATATGTTGTTATTATTTTCTAATATTTGACGTTTATCTAGTTTTATTTTTGAGTTTTACAAAATGATGGCGATTTTTTTCATAGAAATCGCAGTAGAATATATTAATACCACTTTGACTTACACTATTCTAAATTCCGTGTACTTTCGGTGTGAATTTACAAATTTTAAGGAGATAACTTTTCAATATACAAAATAAATTATCGTTTTATAAAACTTTATTCAACTTCTCTCATTATATTAGTAGAAGAAAAAAATTTGATCATGAATTTTAATAAGAAAAATACTTAATAATTGTTAAATACGTGCCAGCAAAATTAAAATACTGAGAGAAAACATATTTTTAGCGAGTGTTCCGATATTGTATATGTTTTCTATTAAATTAATAACGGTACGAATGAAAAAAAATACATTCGATGTAATATAAAAAATAAAATTTCTGGCTTTTAAACATCTTCATTACATAAAAGATCACAGCCAGTATTTAAGTTTCAAGTTAATCTAATCTTACGCGATATGGCTGAATCGCAAGTTTTCACTCACGAAAACTTTAGCAAAAGCTCCCCAAAGGATTACCGGCTGCCTAATGAGGCCAGAAAGCACGCGCGACATACTGAATGCGTACCCACCTTCCACATAGCTTTTAGGTAAACGAGCCTTTCCGAAAACCACTCAAGTCGGGGTGACGAAAGCAAAGTTATGATGTAAATATGCTAAATAACAAATTATGAAAACCGAGGCCGGGGTGTGATTTTGATCGCGAAGTGACAAAGAAAGCGTCTCGCCTCACATAGCTTTCTTGCCTTACGTCTTACACTCTCTGTTCTCTTCCACTTATGCTTTGAAGATTATAAATTTATTAAGTGATTGGTATACTTGGGGAGTCTATTTTAGGCATTCTTTATTCAATTTTCTTCATTATGCGAGAGGAGAAGATCTCTTCTGATTGTTCCACCAAGACTATTGTTACATTTTCTATTACACATGCAGTTCTTAAATAATTATACTACTAATATTTCGAATTCTTTGTTTTGAAAATTTTATTTTTTGAAAAATAAAAATGAACGATAGCGGACTTTGCAAAATTATTCAAATACAGTAGTGTTTTCAACAGTAAAAAACTTATGTACATTGTTTTATTTCATCTTTTTTGTCTGAAAGTATACTTCCTATGAGTAATATTACTCAAAATTCTTTTATCTATATTTGAAAAAATATATAATCTATTGATACAACTAGCTTTAAGCATTGGAAATTTCACGACATTTACTCATGAAGTAAATATCTTACTGATTTGGATATTTTTTGTATATTTTTCGTCCATATCCGAGCTTTACTCAGAGCAAACCACAACGTAGCTTTAAAATTATCTGGTTTTCAATACAAATCTTTCAGTAGTTTTTCATGGCGACGAGATCTATCCGGTGTTTTAGAAGAGACAGCCAGAATTTAGCACATTCCTAAGCCAAGCTGCCGTTTCCTTATTTTACTGACCATTATAAGGAGCTGGTTAGTGTGTTCTCTTATGTATATCCGTGTTTTTGACAAAGTCAAAACACACAACTGTGAATTTAGGATGGCTGATAATAGTTCATATCAATATAACTTGTTATTTTATAATGCATGAAGATAGTTTGCAAGCATTTTTTTATTCTAATCGTTATTTTATGTTTAAGAATCAGTATCAAACAGCTTTCCTTGGATCATGAATAGTACTCATCTGTTGGAAGTAAAGTAAAAAACAACCTTCACTTAACTTTAATTCAAATTGAACTGATTTTGTATAACTTCACTCAACTGACATAAAATTGATTTTCTTCCAAAATACCGACAACAAAATAAACTGGCAGACTTACGGCTTATTCCATATCGTAAGAATTCTATCCTCCAAAATCTTAAAAAGGCTAAGCCAAATAATTATTTATTTATGTCAAGAATCAAATGAGCCATATTTATTCATTTTTTAAATTCTATATTTATTCCTTATTATTAATCTCTCAATTTCGCCGTTCTAATAATTTCTACATCCTGAAAGTACTCAATTTTAATGAACCATCCATGGTATATAATATATAGCTAATTTATTTCCAACCCATTATTATTGATACTATCTGCTTACAAAGTCTATGGGTAGTTTGACTATGATAATGAAATGGTTTCAGTCCTATTAAAGTTTATAAATGATCGGATTACTGTAATTAATCATTTTATTATCCATATCATATTCATAATTCTTAGAATATTTGAACGGTATATTAGTTCGATTATAATTTGCGGAAGACAGTTATTCTCAGACTTGTAGATTTTAATATTTATTTGATTACAACTTATCACAATATTTTTACAAATATTTTGGTTGGAAATGGACGTTGCAATTTTAATTATTTGAAAGTGCTTAAAAAAATACAGTGTTTTTTTAACATAAATTCATATAATAAAACCAATCTAACTACCATTTAAAAACTTGGTTGAATTAATTCGACAATAATATTCAAATTATAAAAATAAAAAATTATAACACCCTTTTCACAAATAAAGAGTTCATTTAAGATTGGAAGTTCCGGTTTTATTTTACAACTCACGAAAAGAAGCAGCCCAAAGAAAAAAAAACGTTTAAATTGAGAATATCTTTATATTATAGTCGCTGTTTCACTACTAAATTAACCTAAAATGTCTGCTGAAACCAGGTATGAACGTAAAAATTGACAGCCTATTTGAGAATGTTACATAAATAATATTTTAAAACACATTAAACACGACTTTAAAATTTCATCGGAGAATTCACCAATGACATGTAAACTTTTTTTAAATTTATCTTTTTTTAAATTTATGAAAGTCACCGTCTCTACAGTTATAAAATTTTACTCAGTTTTTATGGTTACCGTATTTTTAAGAAAACAGTTGTTTCAAAAAAGAGAAAATTCAGCTAAAATTCATTTCGCATACGTTTGTTTTCCGGAGCCAAGGAGGAATGTATTCAACCCATTAAGAGTAGACCAAACATTGAAATTTATAAATCAAAGATTTTTAAGAGTTTTGACTTTATATGACCACGAAAAAAAAACTTATATTTAAAGTATAATACTACAAGTTGACGCTTCGTTGCCCCAATCTAAAATCTATTCTTATTACAAATATTTTTTTAAAATTTATATAAATCTATATATATCATGTAATTTACTTTATTACATGTTGAAAAATTACCATTCACTTATGCAAGTTTATAATTAACTAAAAATATAGATTACAGTCTCAAGACCGGTGTTTCCCAACGTAGGGCGTATGCCATTTGGGGGGCAATTTCAATGTTTTGGGGGGAAATACGCAAATCATTAATATTTGCTACATTTTTTTATTTAAAACGAAAATATTTGTTGAAGCTATCTTGAAGCTAGTAATGAAATCACTCAGCTAATAGCCAAGTCTGGAAAAAATCATACTATTTGAGAGGATTTAATAAAACCAGTTATATATTTTTCTCAAAAGTGTATTGGAAAAAGATAACAAATATGTGAAACAAACTTTGTGCATTTTATATTAAAAGCATTTTTTTCCGAATTTTTTAGGTATCTAACTATGGAATTTTGATTCGAGAGAAGGGACATATAGATTTTTGAATCGTTAAAGTGGGGCGTGGCACAAAAATAATGGGAAACACTGCTCTAGACTCTAGAGAATCATATGTTTTTATTCCTGTCGTATATATATTTATAAATGGCGGAATACTTGCAACGCGTATTTTATTCAATTCAAATCTTTCTCACATAGTATATAGTAATAATATAAAAATATCCGTTCGACTTTTCTCCAGCTGCATGGAATCCTCTCAATGCAGGAATGAGTTAAATATTCCCAACTGCAAAGTGCACGCTCAGTATTAATGTTTGGTTGGCATTTTTCAGTATACGCTGTGAAACAAATGCGCCAAACCAATTTGGAGGCGGTGTTTTTCTCAGAAATGCGACAATCGCATAAACTGCGCGTTTGCTTTTGCGGTATTTTTTAGCACATTACGACGCCAGCACGACTGCCGGTGCCGATTGATTTTACTTGTTATAATTTTGAAATGGCATTTCATTATGAAAATAAATTCCTTTGTTAAAGCGTACTTCGTTCTGTGTATTTCTTTTTGAGCGAAATGATGATAATGTGAAAGTAATCTTGTGAAATTTTTATCTTACACGATTGGAAAATAGTGGCATTTATTTGTAAGAGATTTTATTTACAGTCAGTTTAGTGTGATTTGCTCATGTTTCGTACCATAACAATCAAAAAATTCTTTTAAAAATTTTCAATCTAAATTACCCGTAAAACCTTTCTCAACCTTCATACCGTTCATCCAATTGCAATAAAACTTTATTGAATTGTTTTGCGGACGCCTGCAAAGGGTTCTGAATAATTACAGCAAGTGGTAGGCTGCCAATACGTTAACAAGGGGCTCGCTTTATATCAAAGCCATTATTGGTGTTCTGGGGAAGCAGTAAGCTTTTCAGACGGGATTTTATGCAATATGTACTTAAACAAGCAATCGATTGTTACTTAATACACTTATAATATGTAACAATATGCAATTTGCAAAAAATATTTTTATTCCAAAAGCATTTCAATAAACAGAATTTAAACACAAACACTTGAGTGGCATTGTAACGCATGCCGAGTACTCACTAGTTTTTTCAATAATATCTGCATTTTTATGTTGTAATGTTTTAAAATTATACATTATGAAATATTTGATATTTATGCTTGTTGTTCATACGCATGTAATATTAAAATAGATCAACAATATATATGATCGTGGAAAGAAAACATTACAATAAGTGTATATCAGCTAGTTTTATATAAATATCTCAACATAAAACAAATAAATATGTCCATCCATCAAAATGGACTTGGAAAAATTTAAAAACAAGATTTGAGGCTTTAATAATTGAGGGATTGGAAACAAAAGCGGTTGTTTGCGTGATCTTTAAAGTTGGTAAATCAATTAAAACGTACTTTCTTCCTTTATAGGTGAAACTCTAAATGAAGTAAAATTTAATTTTATATTTTTACTATTTTAACACAATTAAAATAACTGCCAATTAGGCTGTCCAATCCCGAAACCTTTTTCCAATCCTGGTATCCCGGGATTGGGATTTCCTCACCGAGGAATTTGAAATATTCAATTCGCTATACTTTTTCCCCGGATTATCTCCAAACCTCGTTTTTTTTTTAGCTCACCGAGGAATTTGAAAACCTCGATTTAGTATACTTTTTCCCAGATTGTCACAAAACCTCGTTTTTTTTTTAGCTCACCGAGGAATCTGAAATTCTCGAATTGCCAATTTCGTTTCAATTTTCGGGATCAGAAAATTGAACGGGATCCCGTTTGGATTGGATGCCCTACTGCAAATGTATGTTAAACTGCTGCTTATGTTATTAACTCGATTTAAAAAAAAAACAAAATTATATATAAATTAAAACCTTATTAAAAAAAAATCTACCATATGCGAAATTGTCAGCTCTACACGAAGACATATTTTACTTATTTTCGATAAAATATGAAGACAGTTGTCATTGTTTCTAGAGTCCTAAACTGTTTTAAATCATTTTGTCATACGCTACGTGACAATTTGTGATGTAATACATATTTTTATTTTATTAAAAGAAACATGTAATACATATTTATGATAGTTGACAAAAACACGGGTTTTGCTTGGCAAAATCACCCCTGACAAAATTAATTTAATGATTATAATAAAAACCTAAGCGACCACACAAAACAGCACTCGGTATAATATTAATTCATAATGCCTTATAATATTTCATAACGTATCCCTACATCTATGCTGCGTGGACTCAATTTTAGTGAGTGCCAAAACGAGAGATTTCCATGCATGTTATAGTTTCATTATAAAATTTGTCAACTTTACTTCACTGCCTTTATTTTTGATCGAAAGAAAATAAAAAAATACCATTGTACATCAGCCGTCCGTAAGATTAGGATTTTCAAAAATATATTCCGTAAAACACTGTTATCATTGTTTTTTTACTATTTTCTACAACTTATTGATGCAAAGAAGGGTTTTATTATTTTGCTGCAACGAAATAACAGTACAGGAACAGGCTCAACGCTACACCAGATACAAAAATTCAGCTCATCAATTTTATGTCTAATATCAAAGTCGTTAAAAGCTTTGTTTGCTTATACTTTGATGTGATATATCTTAAAAATTATTAGTCAATAAATAATGTAATTTTATTTTATACTAGCCAGCGTACATTGCAATGCCACTCGAAGAAAGAAAGTGTTTTTTTTTAATTGTGTTTATTCAATTGCTTTTGGATACACAATAAAGTATTTCATATCTACTGTGGAAAGGAAAAAGGACGTAGCCCACAGTTTTTTCAAAACAGGTTTTTTTAGATAATCACAACTAGGGCATCCAATCCCGGGATTCGGGATCCCGTAATCCCGGGATCCCGTTCAATTTTCTGATCCCGAAATTCCGGGATTGAGATGGCCGCGATCCCGGGATTTCGGGATTGAGAAATTTTGCGTAAATTCTCGAAATTTACACGAAATTGGCAAATCGGAGATTTCAAATTCCTCGATGAGCTAAAAAAAAAAAAAACGAGTTTTGGTGAGATTCTGGGAAAAAGTATACCAATTCGGAGATTTCAAATTCCTCGGTGAGCTAAAAAAAAAAACGACCTTTTGTGAGATTCTGGGAAAAAGTATACCAAATCGGAGATTTCAAATTCCTCGGTGAGCTAAAAAAAAAAAAAACGAGTTTCTGTGAGATTCTGGGAAAAAGTATAGCAAATTGAGGATTTCAAATTCCTCGGTGAAAAAATCTCAATCCCGGGATCCCGGGATTCAAAATAAATCAATCCCGAAATCCCGGGATTGGAAAAAGGCTTCGGGATTGGATACCCTAATCACAACGTATCAAACTTGATACACGTTCTATCAAAAAGATGCAAGCTAAAAATGCCGAATTAGTATCTAAATTTAACTTTTAAGTTTGAAAAAGATCACCTTGTGAAAAATTGAAATCAAGAAAAAAGACTGAAATAAAGGTTTTTCTTCGACAATTTTATTAAATAATATTAGCTTATGTCAATTAAACACCACTTTAGAAGTCTCCGTGCACTTCAAGGTTGTGTATTATTCATAATTTGCATATGGCCCAAAATCATCAAAACACGTTTTTTCCGCCTCCTGTAAAATTATATATGTGTAGATTACGTCTCTTTTCTTTTTCACAGTCAATATGATTGCACAGGAGTGATAAAAAACTCACTGCTTCCCCAGAACACCGAGAAATTCTTTGATTTAAAGCGAGCCCCATTGTTAACGTATTGGCAGCCCATCGCTAGTTGTTTTAATTTAAATACTTTTGTGGGCGTCTGCACAACAACTCACCGAAATTTCATTACAATCGAATGAGCGGTATAGGAGCGCATAAGGGACAAACAAACATTCATTTATATACATACATATATTTTTGCTATTGTTAATAACCCAATCTAAAAAAAAGTTATATGTTCTGACAAAATTTTCGGTTTTGCAAAGTGTTCCATTGCAGAAAATGTTTGGGAAACTCTTAGTTTGACAACGATGATAGGGAAAGACTGTCAGAAACAAAAAACCTGTTGTTTTAAAAGAAAAAATGTTGATAAAAAATAAGAACAATTATTTAAATGTAAAAATATCAGCAACAATAATTTTATTATTTATACTAGGGAAGTCCTTAATCGTTAATTTTGCTTAATTATATTCGTTATTAAAAGATAACAGCGAACAAACTGGTGGAAAGGGTAAATTTAAACAATGTAAAGCGGATAAATATTACCGTAGGTTTATCTTGTGTAATAAAATTTATTAAGAAACACAACCTTTGAACTTGGGTTGACTTGGGCTAATTTATTTGCCTGCAAACAAATCGAAGGAACTTTTAAGACCTTTTGGTAATTACTTTCGCTCCCTAACTAAGACAAACACTAAACGCGAAAGCAAATAATAAATAAATAAACATTTCCAAAATATTTCCCGGATCAGAGATGTCAAACTTTTGAGGAACATGGGCAACATTATGAAAGGAATCACTCAAATGTTTTCAGACACGTCAAGATAGGAGAGTAGATTTTGCGATTTGTTTGAAGTTTGTTTAACCTCCTGTAGACGTTGGTGATGTGATGTATTCGATGTATAATTATTTTATATAAGAAAATAACATTGTGAATATTTTATTTCTTGTAAAATTTGCAGCACAGAATATTACTAGGTACCTAAATTTAATCAAAAAAGTTTTGTATGTATTTAAACTTATTCTCAAAATTTTACACGATATTAAGAATAAACATAAAACTCATCGCTAGATTTTATAATAGGAAAAAGATAACTGTTTTGTAAAATATTATAAGTTCAATCATTCAATGATTCAAAAAAATATGGTACATAATAAATTATCGACCTTAACACTCAATAGTTCTAACCTAGCCCTATCCTTACTCATTAAACAAAAAAGGTAAGAATATTTATTGACAAACAGTTATCGTAAAAAGTACATATTGAGATAAATTTCATGATAAGTATATATGCTCCAAACTCGGAACGGATATGGTTTTTCACCAAATTATATTTAATTTAATTTCTTAACATTTAAAATGCGTTGAAAAGTCCTGGTATGTTAGACAGTTAATATACGCGATATGTATTGCGAAAATCCGGAAAATTACGCGACGCTGGTGAAAAATACTCCCAGCAAACATCGTTACCAAAGTGAAAAGCTTAATTTATACCTAGGCGAAAATTTAGCTTTTGCAAAAGCGCGCGCATGGTAGGGATTAGGGAAAGCTTAATCCTTATTAATGTTGGATATATAATGATGAGTAGTGCCATGTGTTTTCGCTAGATAAATAAATTTAAGTTATTCTTGTATAATTTGAAGCGATTGAGTATAGTCATTATTCTTACATATAATTGATATTTAGATAAGATCTTAGTCATATTTCTTCATTATCTCCGTCGAATATTATTTTAATTTACCATATAATATGAATATATAATTGACTGAAAATAGTTTAAAGTTATTTCCGGTATATTAACATAGTTAACGTATATTTTTTTATTTAATAGGTGCAAATAGTTTTAAAATTTTCAATTCAAAAGGATTCGGTGAAAGAATGATGAAAAAATATTAAACATTTGAGATTTTACTAAAAAATGAAACGATTTAAGATAGTCACAAAAGTATTTTATATAAGCGAATGGGAAGTTTCTAGAGACTCACGACAAACATTTATACAACTGCTTGTTAGAAGTCGAGAAAACTTAATAATAAAAGAGACATACTAACTTTCTAGTTTTGAAAAAGTCAGATCAAATTGGCAGCGGTGTTCTTTTATATGCGGATTAATAATAAGATAACTTTAATATTTCAATAGTATTGCCATGCGCGTTAAATGCGTGGTTGGATTGTTAAATATTTATGTATTAAATACAAATTCAAAAACAAAAGTTGCTGAATATGTTCAACTTCATAAATCCTATTTACGGACTACACAAAGACACTTTATTTTCAAACTGAACCATGTATAAGCTAATTGAAAGTCGTCTTCAAAATATACTTTTTTGTTTCAAACCAAAACTTTATTGAGTCGACACTAAAAAGCTCTCCAAACGCCATCTTTGTCCCACTTACAATAAAAAAATGTATCTTTAGAATAACAATTCTTAGAAAGTACATAAGGAAGCACATTAACAGTCGTATCACAAGTTGCCAAACAGTGAACTTTGAAGAGTAACTTTTTACTTTTCCGGAATATAACAACATCTTAGTAACTTCGCGAAACAATGACGGTTACGCTTTGTCTCCAATAACAAGGCGAATTGTGAATGAAGAAAACGTACTGGGACACTTAGAAAACTTCTCAGTTAATCACCTCTCTATCTATTTACTATCCATTTTGATTGCATACATCCATTTTGGCTTGACATAAAAAAAAAATAGCCAAAATTATAAGGACGCTAAGAATACCAATAGCTGATTGGGACAGATGTTATTTTTACAGAAGATGAGAAGAACAACAGAAAAAAAATCTCCATTAAATTATCAGAAGTTTTTTCCTTATTTTGCAACTCAGATGATAAAAGCACAAGCTATGAAAGCTGTTTTATTAACAATTTTTATTGTTCTTTATCATATTTTCAAGAAGTCTTTTGTGCGAGTTGAAAAAAAAAAGCTAAAGCCTTTTTCACATTAAACTTCTTTAACAGATCTTAGCAATATATATCCAATGCGTTCAACGAAATTATTATAGTAATCACGAATAATATATATTGTCATTCATTGTAAGTGTTTTTAAAAACGATAACTGATTTGATATAGGCTTAAATAAACAAGGAATAAAAAATGATTTCTAAAACATAATAGAAGTTGCAATGTTTCCTATTTATTGTTTAGCATTTAGATGAATCACTGGAATATCTGGAATAGCAATCACTTTTGACGTTTAAATTGTTAGTGTAACGCAGTAGTGAAATGGTAAATAAATAGGTCGGTCATTGATTTCTTTCCTATTTTTTTCATATCCGTACAAAGTTAAAAAAACACATTTTTTAACAATAATAAAAAACGCAATTAATTAAAAAAAAAACTGTACTTACAAAACTTTAAATTGTAAGTCAAAAAGTGGCAAGGTGGCGCCTTGGCTCATTTTCAGGTGCCAGGTCGCCAACCTGGTCCGATCTGACCCTTCTAGACCATCGGTTTAACGGCATTTTTTTCGTAAAAAAATCTTTAGAATTCGTTTCACAATTTTATAGAATTTGTCAGATAAAACTGCTCCCGATAGGCAAAACCAATCACGATCATTTTTCAAATTAACTAAGATATTACAAAATAATCAAGCTTATAAACAACATCGTGATAAAATAAATAAAAATTTAAGTAGATAAAGCAATTAACAAATTCAAGCGAAGGTTTTAATCTCAGATATTTGATTTATTTTAACTATGAGTATCATTTTGAAAGAAATTTCAATGTTAATTATATTGGTTTGTTTTAATAAAATCATTTCACGTCTTAAAATACACTCGTTTGTAAAATAGGTGGGGAAATTGAATAAAAAAACAGTACTTCACATAAAAACGAATTTGTAATAAATGCATCCTTAAGCATTTAAATGGGGGTTGTAATTACAGGGCTGCTGTAAAATGGGGTTCATAATACTCGAATCGAACTAATTGGTTACGTTTCATTAAAACATCATAAAAATGAATCGAAATTGTGTGCCGAGAACGAAGCTATAGAAAGTAATTGCTATTCAGAATGAGAAAGACTGTTGGCAGAATTTCCGAGAGCTTTTGCAAAGGGAGAATTAAGTACGGGACGACAATGAAGAATGAAACACAATAAAAACAAAAGAGATCCAACCTCGTTTTAGAAAAAAAAACGTATTTATAATTTTATTTTAATACAGTTATAGTAAAATTAGTTACCTACGCATATTTTTTTCTCGCACATCATTTTGTTTAACTAGTTATGCCTTAAATTTGCATGTATATTATTCACCAAAAGAGAGAAAACATTTGACAAAAGAAAAATGCTATTTCGTAGCCCCTTACATTGATTTTTTTTCGTATAAACTGGAGATTATCATTTCTACACTGCTTTGTGTTTATCATATAAAACAGTTACAGGTCCTAGAGCAGTAGAGGGATACTGTGGCCTTTTGGCTACTCTGATGCGGCCTTTTGACTTGATCAAAAAATTATACTCAAACGTTGGGGAAAATAGCTTAATCAACCCATTATATGTTCGACAGTCGAAAAAAAGGGGGGGGGTCACATTTTTCTTTACTGCAGCCATATGTTGAATCAGATAAATGAATCTGGCCTTCAAAAATGAAAAGGTTCTCCACCCCTGTCTTAGAGCATCCAATCCAGGACCCTTTTCTTGATCCCGAAATTTCGGGAATCCCATTTTTTTCGGAATCTGGGCTTTCGGGATCCCGGAATTGATCACTGTGACAAAAGTGATAAATTTAAAGATTCCAAAATAATTTTCAACTCGATGACCTTTTACTTTATTTACTCTTCGGTAAAAGTAGTGAATTGTCAGTTTCCATAGATATTGAAAAATGTGAGATCTTTTGTTCAAGCTGCTTACTTTCAAAAAATTACGACTGCCAGTGACTCCAGAGAAACAATATTTTTTTTAGCGGATTAAAGGGGCTTTTGAAGTGTTATAATGAATCATGAAATCCCGGAATTACAAAATCGGAAAATTGGTTGGGGTCAAGGATCCCGGGATTGGAGGCCTTATCAGGTGCTGTCCATCTAATCAATACGTTGCTTATACATTTATACATTTTCAGCGATGTATACTTTTCTTGTTTTTTCAACGTACATTTTTTAAAATATTTATTTAATACAACTAGATATATTTTTTTTTGACAACTATAAACACTGGATATTGCTCTCCCAAAAAAAATAATGTTACGCTGGATATACTTTAAACAGACTACGATTATAACAAAGAATATTTTAGTTCACTGCATATAATGTATAATGGATGCAGTATTTTCACCCTTAATTCACCTTTTTTTACCAATTTTTCTACCATTTTGTTTTCTCTTTCGGTATTTTTTTCTCTTATGTTTAATTGATTTTGTGCTTCTTGCATAGCGCCCTGGTGGTTTCTATACTGTCATGTTTTATGCTTGTTTCTGTAAAGATTAATTAAACATTGTTGTAATATTTATTTTAATAAATTCCAAATAAAGTATTATTATAAATCATCGATCGGTAGTATTATTAAGACTTTAAACTATCGTAGAATTTTTTTCTTCACACTCAAAAAATGTATTTAACGAGTTATCAAATATAACGTTTACTTCATTATAAGTAGTAGTTGTAAATAACAATAACCACTGTTTAACATTGTCGTATTTCTCATTTCGTGTCACATATTTCCCGCATAGCGCTTCTATCGTAGCAAAATTTTCAAACAAGTCCCACGCAAACTTTATTTCGTATTACTTACTCGACAGAGGTGAGGAACTTTGTGCATTACGAGAGAATTTCCGACTCCTGGAGACGAAGCTGCTGCATCAAAGATCAGTGGACGGGGAAGAAGGGAGGAAGGGTTCCGCGGAAAATGCCTGGGGAATAGAAAGGGATATACCAGATCTTATGTCAGCATCTACACAACACAAGGCAACTAGGTGTTACATTTGTTGAGAATTTTGTTTCGAGCTTTGCACAATAAATTATATTTGTTATTAAAGACATAATTTACAGTGTCTAGACGTTTATTAAGCTTGACAACCATTGTCTTATGAAACTCACGTCCTTATATTTTTTGATTCAAAATATATCAGCCTCTATCTATTATAATTTAAAATACAATAAAGTTTTTTACTGCCGAGGAATATCGTGTAGCCAATGTATGTCTGTAAACATATAGTCATATGATGTATTTATTGAACATAATTGTAATTTATACTTTAATATTATAACGAAGCCCATCAAAAAAAAATAAAGCTTTATTTTTGAATCATTTAAAATTTTATTTTCATACATATATATTTCCTGGGAAAAAATAGTCTGGACAGCGGTGCTATGGCTTAATATGTAACATTATTCTCGTGGAGTTTTTTTAAACATTACATAATGCTTGATATTTAACAAATGTCGACTTTACTAACACAACATTTATATTAATTTAAGATTTCGACTGAAGGTGCTTGGTGGAATTTCAATATTAAATTTGAATCGTTCAAACTATGTACATAACTGTATGTGTAAGTGCACGGATGAACTTGAACTCCTGAAGATGCCGAAAGGCGAAACCCGGGTCGTTAGTGACAAAATCTGTGAAAATGTACATAATTTGAACGATTCAAATTTATATTAAGTATGGATAAAAGTTAAAATAACCTGATGTAAAATAATTTACGTTGGCATATCATTTATATGCATAATGAAATAAGGCTCGTATTTTTCCGGTCTGAATTTTAATACGGTTTCGTTCATAATTTTTATCACATTTGTCTGAATTTATATAACATTGATCATAATTTATATTAAATGGTCACAATATATCGGTCAGTTTACAGAGGGCAGAATAAATATTTAATGGTCAGAATTTATATAAAATAGTTATAATTTAAGTGAAACTGAAAGAAAACCTAACCTAACCTAACCAAAATGGATATAAAAATCTGGCCGTATTTTTTTTATTCTGACTGTTCATATTTTTATTCTGACCAAAAAATAATTTAAGCTCGGACCATTTAATTTGTTCCCATGAAATAGCATGTTTTCCATTGTGTAAAATCTGGTCTTAAAACAAAAAAAAAGCATTTTTAAATATTTTTAGGCTTAGTGTTCAACAAAAAGTTGTGTCATCAAAGAAGATTTTCCTTAAAAAATAGAATCTCTACTGATAATACTAATAGTCGCTATCTTGGATATTTAAATTATATTGAAATAGTTGTTATTTGGTATAAGGTTCAAATGTCCTTTCTATATAAACAGTTGTTTTAGGTTAGGATATAAAATAATTACAGAGTGTATTATTTATTTACGGTTTACTTTTTCTCAAAATATACAATTTTTAACAGTACATACATATTAAAACGTTGTGTTTTTTTTTTATTGCATTTTACCCCGTATAGAACTTTCACTTAAAGGCTTCTTTAAGACGTTTGTCACAGTATAACACTGAATCTCTGTAGCAAAAGACACCATTTCACAAAGAATAAATTACCATTAGCATCTGACCTCCGCAGAAATCAGGGTCGCTAAGTGCTGAAAGCTGCCCGACCAGACGTAAAGGCTTTTTACGCTTCCAGGCCGAAATCAGCCAGACCGTCTTGTATCACTAGCATTATAAAGCCTCAAGCCGTAAACCACTCTTCGGGCTTTTAAGCCCAGAACTTTAAAGCTCTGTTTTTTGTCGCGCAATTTTACAGTGCGAAAAGTTACTTCCCCGACAATCATGATTATTTCTTACATCCGTGTCATGTAAAAGCATTGATATGGGAAAGGCGCATACAGTGACGTCACTTTTGAAATGTTTTTAAACACATAATGTTATGTTGTATTGTATAATGCCGTCATAATTTAAAATATGAAAACAAAATAGTATCTTTGATTCACATCTTTAAATAATAAAAATAATTTATTCTCATAAATACGTGAAAGCAAACATTGAATTTTTCTATATATTTATTTAAGCATTTACATTTTTACTTCGACCAATTTTTTCGATGGATTCGGCGGTAGCTCTTTGGAAGTTTGTATAAATAAAACAATTGAATTTTAAAACTTTGTTACTCCACCTGCTGTGTTACAGAATGAACATCATACATACATCTTATTAACAGTCTGATATTTTATATGAATAATATTATATATAAAAGCGTGTTTAAATGAGTAAAATTGTGTCATATTTATCCATACGTTTCGTTGTCGATTTTTAATTATTATTTTTGATGATTCTAAAAATGAATTTTAATCTAAATCATTTTCTCTTACATATTTTCTACAGTTTGAATTTTGACTGTTCATGAATTATATTCATTAATATTCATTGGTTTTTAGACGGTAAAAGTGCTTAAACTAGGTGTTATTATCGTGGAAGTAGCGTATTATTAATGGAATAAACTCAAACATATATTTAATCTTAAAAACCATCTTAAGTCTAAAAAATCATATTTTACATATTTAACGTTTTAATGTTTATAGCGACCCGTGTTCTGTTTAAATGGAAGTGTAATATTCCTTTTTAATATATTTGATAGATCAATCATGTCGTTTTTATTCTTACTTGACAGCCTGTGATATATTATGGTAACCGACATTTCAAATATCCCTGGAACAATGATAAGTAGTCAAAGTAAATTTAAAAAGATTGTCTTTTTTATGAATAAATGACGCCACTGAGCGCTCAACTTAGTGTAGGAGTGAAAGAAAATTTCGGATAAAATTTACGAGTTGTTTTGGTGGAAAATAAACATGCATGTTTTTGCTTCCGCCAGCGGTAAACATATAGCTAAAGTTTTCATGATAATTCTCACTGAACCGGGATGTGTAATCATAATAAAAAAAGTTATCAGATTACGTATTTAGTATGTTGGCCTTTTTTGATCAAGCCATTTTATGCTTTTCACTCATATATAAATCAAAAATTTTCAGAGGTGATTATTACACGGCTATGTATTTTTATCAAGCGTTTCATATTCTATTTTCATTTTTATACGATGTGCTTCAGAAGGTTTGCATTCTGGTTTTGAGTATATTTTAACGGCGCGTAATATAAAAAGAATTCAGATTAACTAACACTATTATTCATTCACTTATTTTATTTAAAAAACGAGACAAAATATTTTAATAATATTTGCCATCTTATTTCAAAAATATGAACTGCTTATTTAGTGCTGACAAATTTTCAATTAAATCACAAATGCCGTTATAATTAAAGAGTGTAAAATTATAATGACAGGGATAAGATAAGTAGTAAGTCAATATCTTTCGCTCAGAAAGAGACGAACGAAAGATCATTAAATATAAGCTTTTCAATTGTAATACAATTATTTGTTTTTACATTATAAAAAACCTCTTTAAAATTGTGAAGGTTGTTTTAAATACACAATTAATTCTGATTACTTTGCTATGTCTCTGATTATGTGACAAATTGTGACACGTGGTTTGTTTTTCTGACACAAGCAGCGGAAAAAACATTTTATCAAACCTAATTTTACGCTTTAGCGCGTTCGCTATCAATAATTCTTAATGTAGAGGCGTTACTAACATGGTTTTATAATAATTATTCAATTTTGAATAATAATATATACCAGTTTTGGGAGGGATTCCGTAATTGTATTGTTTTAAGTATGTTTGCACATATCCGCAATGATTTTAAAAACATATTTGATATTTCAACGAAATAAACCTTTTCTTGGCCGTCAATAGGAACGCAACGTTCTCACATGTTGAAATGTCGCAGGTCATTAATTAGTCACGACACATGAGCAAACATACAAAATTTAACTGTTTTAATGTAATTTTTAATTTATGGATTGTCCAATATTTAAATTAAGCTGGTTGAAAGTACAAGCAAAAACTGTTTATTTTTTCTGTTTAATCACGATTATAATGTGTCAACTCAAGAAGGTTAGCATTTTGTCCTATCAATTCGGTTGACTTGAAAGGTATGTTTTTTACCGTTTCATAAACGTATTATACGATATACTGAACCAAAAAGTTTATTGAACACCAAAAAATTGACAAATTAAATAGCCAATCATAATTAAAAATGTAATCAGTCAACTAACATTCTATTTTTTTTTACTTATGAGCGAATTTTAATGCCATACCGTTCTACGCTTTGAATAACTCAAAGGACAAGAAAACCTCATAAAATTCCTTTTGATTTAATAAAAAAATGTACAGAGCAGTACTGCAGCAATATACTTTGCCAAAAACATTTACTCATGGATTTCATTTTAATTCATTCTAAAGATTGTAAAAAATGAATATTCTTAAGAGCATTTTAGTATGCTCGACCTCTAAGAAGAAGCCGTGATGTTTAACTGAATGGAATTGTACAGTTAAACCATACTTAATACTATTAATTTGTAAATTACTTTTGATATGTGGATTTGTATGCTGTGGATATCGTTAAAGAAATGCAACATTTTTTTAAAAACAAATCAGAATATTTTGTTTTCAACTGCCGAATATTTTACAGTTCTTTAGTCTTACTGTTGATTGAAGTTTTTAAGTAATAAATAAAAAGCTATAGATAAAACATGTAGAAGATAACAATGATGAGGAATAACCAGTCTAATAATTGTTGGATAAAAACTATTTTATTTTTTGAAATTTGTTTAAGATTGTTCAAAGTATAGATAACTGATTAAAAAATTTGTCTTTCATAATGAATAATATGAAAAAAAATATCTTTAACATCAGACAAAAGCAAGCCATTAAATCAATATATCTTATAGCAATCGCCAAACTTACGAAACCTGCATACTAAGATCACATTTGTTGCCATGAAAAATATTATTGCTTTGATTAATTACTATTATAAGAAAAAAATGTTTAAAAAATGTTCGATCGTAAAACCGTTATTTTATGTCAGAAACAGTTTCAAGCTTGTAAAATAGGCTTAGAATGAAAGAATAAACTGTAATTCTGTTTTAAACCTTCTATAGGTGAAGACATCAAGAAAACACATTTCACGCGATAGCACGATACGAATACTAAACATACCTAGTAAAAATATGATATCTTTATTGTATTGATAAGGTCCTTATTTTACTAAATCCAAAATATATGTCGTGCGTCTATAAATCGAGTCATCAAAAGCAATCGTTGTGAAAGGGTTTTGATGTTTATTTTTACTTGATAATTTATTTTAATACCCCATTTGGAATTGCATTCTGTTGGCAAAAAACATCTGTGTGCGTTATTGAACAACGCTAACGAAAAACTTCCGTTATAAAAATCAATGACCCAAATTCCAATGAGCCTGTATGCCAAATTCAAAAATGAATTCGTTTCTTATTTTCCTTATCGTGTTCAAAACAAGCAACAAAGACACTGCGACGACACTTTATGCGTGGACCGCGCTCCGGTGGCTAATAAAAATATGCTTTATGTCTTAAACAAAAGCACCGGAAATGAATATTCATAAACCGGGAAATAAGCTTTTAAGTTACTTCGCGATCAACATAAAATTGAGGATTTATAGAGTCGATTTATGAATATGCTAATTTTCGCGGTACACTTTTCAGAACAATAGGATGATGATGCATTGGGGTCTCAAAGTAAAATACTTCAACACGTTATTACTTTCAGAGGCGGTAAATAAAGCGGAATTGCGAAGAAGTTACACTTCGGCCATCAATTTACAAGTTAATTTGTTTACGAGCATATTTGAGAAATTTAAATTGGTTATTTACAAAATTTTCATCCAGTTGCTAAGCCATTAAAAATCACTTACAAGTATCATAGGATACTGTTTATTGGTAATCCTTGACGAATAGTCATAAGGTAAGATGGAAATTATTTGAATTTAAACATTTTATTACACGTACTGTAATTTTAAATAACATCTATTATTGTAGGTTATTCAAATTCTCAAATTTTATATTATTGTATTACAGCTATACTATATAGGTTTTATGGAAAAAATAACAGATTTGTATACAAATCTACCGACAACTTGGTAACGGTGTTATTTTAAACATTATTAAAAATGACGATAAAAAAGAGATATCATCTAATTCTCGAATAGGATTTTGATTCTGCTACTTATTAACAGTTTGAGTAAGAGTTAAAAAGTGAACCAAAGACAAAAAAAGGATAGAAGAGTTCAATCACGTTCATTACCATTTACATTATTTTTTTAATTTGGAGCATAGTCTTAGAGAGCAAATACAAGGCTTAGGTCAACTGACACATTTGAAACATATCTTTTTCAAAACATAAAATAATAAAAATATATTTAAAGTATTTAATTATTGTGTTAAAGATTTAAAAAGTTGCCTTACTTTCGAGATATTTTGATGTCACGTTCAGATTAAAAAATGAAAGAAACATTTTGTTATTATTGCCCACATTTCCTCAACATTATGTCTTAGTAAATGTTGATATTCACTTATAATTAAGTATTTCGACTGAGGGTGCTTGGTGGAATTTTAATGTCAAATTTGAATTGTTTGAATTTTGTACTTTCCATGAGTTTTGTCGCTAATGACCCGGGTTTCGCCTTTCGGCATCTTCAGGCATTCCAAGTGCACGGATGTACTTGAACTGACTGTCAGTTAGCGACAAAACTCATGGAAAAGTACAAAATTCAAACAATTCAAAAAAAAAAGTTAATATTCACTATGAAATCGAAATAAGTACATAGGAATATTGTGTTTTTCTTTATAAAAATAATTATTTTTACAATAACCTCACAGCAAAATATTTATTTAAACATTTTTTTTTTGTTGATACAAATCTTAAAGTGAAATAAGGTGGATGGTATAATGCAGAATTTTTTAACCTTTTTGGGCCCGTGGCTCCTTTTGAGTGTCTTTATTTGTCTGTGGCCCCCTTACCATTGTTTTGTATTCTCTATAAAGATTTTATTATGGACCTTGCTCTTCCCAGGATTTTACGGACTTCTCGAAATAACCATCATGGGATCCTTTTTAGCTCTTCCAAGGGTTTCAAACTCTAAATCCCAGGAAATTACAAAGCTCCCGGTTGAGAAACTCTGATTTAATGGATTAAATAAGTGACACTGAAAAAACTGTGTATATGGTAATAAAACTGAAAAACATATTCTTAGCACAGGCTGATTTTATACTTATTAATGTGCGCAATTGGTAAAAGCACGAATAATGAACTGTCAGCTTAGCACAAAAATCTGCAAACTTCAAATCCTGCTTAACAGCTGGGGCTGCAAATGCACCGTAGTTAACGCAAAGTAGTTTATGCAGCTTTTGTGAAGGCCTAACAAGTTCTGCTGCGAAAGCTCATTAAAGCTACAACTTGTACTCACCGCATAGATGCAGCAGAAGCAGGGGGCACAAGGCACCTAGAGCCTCCTTCGCCGTTAGCTTCATTGTTTCATTATTCAGTGGCCTTCGGGGGACGCGAGAAAGGCTTTCGCGCGCAGTGTTTCAGGCTGTATTATTCAATTCGCCGTACCGCTCCGCTCTGCCCGGAAACAAAAGCTTAATGCGAAACGACTCATGTTTGTATGCACTTGCGTGAAGAACACTTTGCGGAGTTAGTGACACCTCTTCTAGTTTATTCGAAGGATTAACTTTTCTCTTAGTAATTTTAATTTCTATTTTTCCCACACAGCTTTGAACTCAACATCAGATATTATTATACAACACGAAAATAACATTTGACTGTATAACTGTACATTTAACAGAAATTATCCACTCAGGCAATGACTTCTGTTTTGAAAGGTTCTTACATGCATTATAAAATTATGCTCTCTAAAATAAACATACTTAATTAGCTTCCATATAAAACTTGGAAGAATCACTGAAATAGTAAATAATTATTCTTCACAAATTACTCAAACTTATTTGAATAATTAAATACAAATAAGAGAAGTGTACTTTTTCATTTTAAACTTTTCTCAACAAGAAGACCAGTTATCAGTAAGTTCTGGGCGGGATCTGAAAAAAAAAGAAAAATTGTTATTATTAACCTGTCATCTGAAAGAGTAGTAATTATTTAATAGAAGGAAAAAATAAATACAATAATGATCAAAAAATTTGAATTAAATAACTTTCACTGTCGTAGCTTTCTATTGTGATTGATAAGTTAAAATTTCTCTGGTTTCTATTCTCAAATAATTCCGTCACAGTTTAAAGCACATACTCATTGATTTTCCGATATTTGATTTATTATTTTTATTATAATGCATGTTTTCAAGACAACCATTAAAACGCGAAAAAAGTGAGTTATACATTTTTTTTTCATTACGTCCCATCCCTTACAGTATGTTGACTTTTTAATCGAACCTCTGAAAATATCTTATACCAAAATGTTTTAATAAAAACACAATAATCCTTTGTACTTCATTCCACTTTATTTAATATGTCAGGACCGGTTTCGCTCATTGCGAGCATTGTCAACTGATAATAAATATAATTTAACAATGCTATTTATACAAAAAAAATTACATGTTTTACTATTTATACAAAAGTTTTCCATGGAAAACATAAAACTATCATTAAGCATATTCATATCATTAAGCATATTCACTTTATTAATGTAGCATTTTATCACTTTGTCAAAAATTTCCCAAATTTTAATTATGTTTGTAATTACTTTCAATCGCATTCTGAATTTATTAATCTGGGATGACTTTTTAATTATATGTTAGATGTGTTGAACATTTTAATTTTGTGGTATTTTAGAATCACTTTAATGTAATTGGCAATTTCTTTTCAATGCCAATTGTTGTGTATTACTTTTCAATTTTGTATAAATAGCATTGTTAAATTATATTTCTTATCAGTTGACAATGCTCGCAATGAGCGAAACCGGTCCTGACATATTAAATAAAGTGGAATGAAGTACAAAGGATTATTGTGTTTTTATTAATATAATGCCTTTCCACCAAGTATTGACAGTGAACACCCTAAAAGTGACCAAAATGTTTTATCAGGTGCCTATTTATTATAGTCATTGATCCTCCCAAACGGGAATGACTTAATATATAATTTAAATTACTATTTACCAATTATATATATATTTATATACAGATATTGAATCAATACATTGTAAAATTGCGTAAAGTAAAGAAAACTTTGGGATTTTATATAAATTCTTTTAGAGGAAAGGTAATTTCGTGTTGAAAATGGTGAATAAACTTTGTTCGTGTCGCGCATTTCTCTAATTCCGTCTAAAGCTGAACCCATATTCACTTACTTAGTTTAAACCAAGACTATGCTAAACACCTGTTTCAAATGGGGGTAAAAGAGAGATAATTCCTCGTTCTACAGCTATTGGGGAGCTTTATCCGAGAAAAAATTGTTGGAGCCTTTAAAATTCCTCGCCGTAGTCAATTTTGTTAAACTGGTTTTCTTATATTTATTATCAAAAACACACACCAATGTACTTAATAATTTAATTATTTTAATGAAGTTCCTATTATTTGTTTAAAAAGTAGTCATTTGTTAATAATCTACAAAATTTATAAAATTTATAAAGTCACTCAATATATTAATTCTAACTAAATATTTGTGTTGTTAAGTTCTTCTTATTAAGCTCTTTTTGATCCTTTACCTTCTTATGCCAGTTGCTGAACTACAGCTTATGCAAGTTCTGTGATACCCCATCCATTAAGCAAAGTTCCGGTCTTCGAATGCTCAATCTTTCTTTTTGATATTTTTTTAATTTAAATTTATCCATAGTTTATGTCCATTTCAGCAGAAATGTTGAATTTTAAAAAATCTGACAATATTTGGGTCCCCGTAGAGGTTATTAAGCTCACGGTTGAGATGACGTCACCAGATGTCACTCTCGTAGACAGGGAAAAAAAGTAGCAGGATATTTTTTCTTGTCTCGTTATTGACAGTATTTCTTTATTAGGCCACACATGTTATCTTTGTTGAATTTTCAGGTAAAATCTACTGTTTATTTCAAGCATTTTTTATCAAACCGAACATGTTTTTGAAGTGACGCGATGGTGTTGTTACCCTTGGTGTGGCTATTACTAAAAGATAGTCAAAGTCTATTTTAGCTTTCTTATAGCTTCTTACATTTAGAAGATTACATTTTTAAACAATTTCTCGAACACAATAATTAGTATATGATATATATTTATTTCCACCTAGGTAACGCTATGTTATTATGGGAAATTAAAATTAAAAATTTCATTTTGGGAAAATTGATCATTCGATGTGAATATTTATTTATCTTGACGACGTTGTTTGTTATCCTTTTCAGTTATTTAGAAGGCCAATCACATTTATTTTATAAATCAAATAAAATTGTAAGTGTTAATTTTGTTTGGTGGTGACTACTTATTCGTTCATTTTTGCAATGAACTTAAAATAGTAGTTAAAAACTATCTTACTATGATTAACGTTCAAGACTTCTAAACAAAGTCTCTCGAGCCCAAATGATTCTCAAAAAGAGGAAATCCCATGAAAAATAAATTTCAGAGACACTGTTGTGTCTGAAAGTTCACGGTGAGATATATCGATATTTATACAATTTCGAGATATACATATATAAAAGACAATGTATTAAACTAATCAGACCGAAAACAAATTTATATTTGTTTAATTGAAAAATAATTCATAACTTTTGTCGACTTCGCCTAAAGTTTTTCTATGCGTATTACATAAATAAATATTGAAAAAAGCCTTGAAATCAACAAACATTATGATCAAATAAATAAAACTCAAAAGCAGGCAAAATTTCGTTCCATTGAAATAATTCTTTGAATTTTTTCATTTAAAAACTGCTGTTAGCATTAAATATAAGATGTTTAGTGGTGGGACGGGGAGAGGGAGGGGTTAGCCATTTTCCATCGTTAAAAGGAGCCCTCATGTAAGAGCAATTTCACGCCAATTAAGTCTTACAAGAGAGAGTTGTCAAAGAATTTTCAGAGTTCCAGTATTCGTACGATTTGATCACTGTAAACGAATGATCTCGGGACCGCTTTAAGCCAAGAGGCCTAAATTAATTTTAAGAGGGTACATATTTTCAAATTTAAACATAATAAACAGTCGTTCAGTACCAAATTAAAGTTATTGAATAATAGGTATATGTTTGTATTAATTAATACGATGTCATTAGACTCATTTGTAAACAGTCGTAAAAGAATTTATCATGAGATTTTTGTTTTTAAAAGCAATATAGAAAACAAAAAAGGCACTAAGTACCACAAAAATGATCATGCAGAAATGTAATATGTAAACATAGAACGTTTATACTTTTTACGAATTTATAATTATATCTTATTTGCTAGTTATGACAATAAATATTAAAGAACAACTTTTAATCTTATTGTGTTTTTTTAGAGGTTTGTTTTTCGATAACAACAGCAACATTTTTCCAGCGACCACTAATTTGTGACGCGCGCTGCGTGACATTTTACGTAGTTTTTTTGAAAACAAAACTCTTCCACAAGAATTTTATTTAACTGGGGACCGAAAATGTAATAACGGATCTTAAAGGCTCTTTTTTAACGCAATGGCCAGGATCATTTAAAAAAAAATATTTTTTCAGTCTTTTCGTAGTGAAATGGCAAACCAAACTGAGCATAAGTCAAGTTAAGTCTGTCAAATTGGATTCAATTGTTGCAAATTTTAAAAACATCCTCTAATAACCTAGTTAAAAACTTTTTTTTTTTGAATGTCAATAAATAGAATTTATTTGTAAAGGGTCCTAAAGATTTTAATAATAGATTATTTGGTGTGATTTACATTAAAATTATTTTTAAATTAATTTAACCATATTTTATTTTACTTTATTTTTATTTTTTATATATGTGTTAACAAATAATTATAATTTCCCATAGCAAAAATTACACGATGTCGCAGGGTAAGTAAGTATTTATTTCTTTAAAATTATAATCTATTTTTACCATTTATATTTAGTTATAAATCTCGTGCGATATTTGCTTCAAATAAATTGTAGTCTGTTTTTTTAAGACTATTCAAAAAATGATTACCCGCAGAATCGGTAATTTATTAATTTACAAAATTGAAATTGTGAATGGGAATTAATTAAGAATTTTAATTATTGCTTTCAACAAAGTTAGAATTCTCAAATGGAAGCTCGTTAGTGAAAAGTTTTGTGTTGATTACAAACTTAGAAGCCGGAGAGAAGAATTGAATTTATTTTTGCCTATGAAACAATGAGAGCCTTCTTGTGAAAGTGAAATTTTAAATTTAGAAAATAATGATTGTTATTTTATCTTTTTGCTCAAGCGGTAATTTGGTATTATTTTAAACAATAATTAATGTTAAATGAAATATCAAAAGCTTCAGGTAAAGATGATTATTTTTGAAGGATAATAATTTGTTGATAATAATTTTCAAAGAAATGTTTTTTGTAATGGCCATTTTTTTTCTTTCACAATGAATTATTTGGTTGATATTGTTTATTCAATCACAATAATAAATAAAAAATATTTTTTTGATCTATTTGTTCATTAAACACGAAATAAATTTATATATTGTATGATGTATTTACTGCAAATTAGCCATTTTAAGTTGAACCCCCTCCAGCCGACCCCTGCATCCAAAGCATTAAACTTATTTATTTTTAGAGTCAAGTTGAATACATACTGCAAATGTAAGTCAACCAATTTATTGAATTGGCATTTACTTGATAGAATTTTATTGTATTCGTTTAAATTTATATTAACTTTGCTATATCTACTGGCTTAAAAGAGAGACACTACATCTTCTCATCAATTCTTTCACTATAATTTTAATTGCAAAATATAGTATAACATTTCATAAATTGACTTTAGTGTTTCTCGGAACAATAATATGTTTAGGACTATTACTAGCTTACTACATCTTTGCATCTTGTATAGGATTTAGTAACGGAGATGGATTGTTGCGACAATCAATTAAAAGCTGTCGATCGGGCGTGTATTTCAAGCATTAAAATTAAGATATCAAAACTGTATTGCAAAACATATTTACCGTATACACTTGATGTGTGTTGAAGAAGATAATATGTAGCAGTGTTCACATTGGTGGATTACCCTATAAGCGCAAGAGGCGCGCGCTTGGGGCCTCCAAATCTTAGGGACCTCAAAAATAGCATTGATTATATTAATCCTTATATTTGAATTTCAGTTTTCAATATTCATTATAGTTCTACGAAGAGTTTCGAAACACTTTTATTGTATTCGAAAAACAGGGTCTCCAAAACTTATTGTGCCTGAGGCGTCCATAGTGCTTAAGCCGCCACTGAGTGTTCATCCATTTTACAAGCATACGTATGGCGAGTAAGAATTCACATCACGGTGAAATCCCACGTGTGCAAGTTGCTTTGGCGGGTGGCAGGGTTGTGGGCCGGTTGGAAATTCCCACGTCGTATGGCAAGCACGTGGACATGAGTGACAAAAACCAGTGCGGTTTGGCGCGACGCCTAATTCGGGTCCCACGTCACGTGACAGGCGGCATGCCACACCGCGCGGCAACTACGGCAAGTTGCATTTATTACCGGACCGAATATTGTTTTTTTCTTTTTTTTTATTGTTTCGTTTTCTTGTTTTGGTTTCGCTTAACATACGCGAATTATGATGATGAGACTGTATAGTTAACCGTAAAAACTTCTCCTTTACTATAACTGTTAAGTAATTTATTTATATTAATGTTTTCTGTTGTAAAATATGTGGCATTTCAATAAATGACTTGACTATAAGCATATTATTATATTAACCCTCAAGAGATCAACTGAGCCAAGTACTAAAATGCTAAGCCTTTTCTACTGGACTAAAAGTACAATCACGACTTTACTTGGTGGATTGCATATTTTTATTTTAGGAAGATAACACTAAGGCATCCAATTATTTTTTTCCTTAAATACCACGTGCCTCACTTCACCTATCACGGGCTCGTATAATGCGTTTTTCGGTTACGTTTTCTACTACGTATAACCCAGGTAAACACTTAACGTCATCTTATTAAACGTTAATCACTTAAATTGTATACAAAATACTGAATGACATTCAGATAATGTAATCAAATCCAGCAACCTGATTGGCTTTTAATAACTTGGCTGGTATGATAACAAAATGATTTTGACTGTGGGCGCTTTGGTCACTTTTCATAGTAAAATCATTTTTGATAGTTAATTTTTATAATTTATAGTACGATGTTAAAATTGAAAAACGTATTTATGGATTAAAATTCTCTACTGGAAATATTAAAAGAGTTTACATTGATAAAAACTTTTTTTTCTTTTTGGCCTGAAATGTTTTAAAAGAATAAGTGATTCATTGCTATTGCCACGATCGCAAACGGGGTGAATGGAATAAAATTAAAAATATTACAGAAATTCATGACTTATATGAATCCATGAATCGATTGAAAAACTGATGAATTAAAAAGTGTCTATTAACAAAACAGTGATAGCCCAAAATCTTTACGTACCCGAATAGAACTGACAAAACAGATTATTGAATTCTAATAAGTTTATCGACACCTTAAAGTTATATTCATTGATAGAAATTTAATCGAGTAGAGTGAGAAACTGGTTATCATAATAAGTAAATGTAAAATTCTCTCAGTTGATAATGCGCGTGATGAGAGAAACCGGTTCTGATTATATAAAATAAATGTGGAATTAGTACTAAATACTTCGTTCTTTTTTTTATAATGCATTTCCACCAAGTACATGCTGACAGTGAATGTTATAAAAGTGAGTACGAAAGATTTCAAAAACATGTTAATTTTATATAAAAGTACGCATTCCGGATATAATTCAAATTTCAACATTTTTTTTCCTTAAAAACATATTTCGTTCCTATTGATTTTGGAGTCATCAAAATTTTATTATTTGATACATCACGTATTGTCGTGTTAGCAGGTTCACCACAGTAATTGATAATTTAGCAAGCAGAGTGCAGCTGATGATCTAATTTGTTCAGGAATCTTGTTCAGGGTAATGAGCTCACTTATACCTACAATGTTAAGCAAGGCAGATTTGTGACAGTTTGACGGGAAACTGCGCTGATTGCATCATTGATAGGCGTGCATCACATTTACAGCTCATATCTATTTGCAGTACCTATTCGACTATTTAATTAAGTCACATTCATGTATCGTAATGTGATTGGCACAAAACCACGGGATCAAATTAGCATTAAGTTAGAATTTGGTGGAAGTTGAATGACAATTATTGTAGGAAAAACATTTTACGAAAATAGAAATACAATACATCGTTTTATTTCATATCAAATATTCTATACTTAGGAATTTAAAACTTATAAACAATGCTAAATGCTGATGCTATATTCGAGTGACCGTGGTTTCGAAATTTTATCTTCATTTTTGCATTTTTAGATATTCAAACCCTAGATTAGAAACTGATACTTTTATTTATAAATCAAGGTATATCTATATATTTAAAAAACAAATTCGCGTTATTTACACCACGTATATCTCAAGAAGGGCTTGGCTGATTTTAATGATCTTTGATTTATTAAATTTGTCTCCGCCTAGAATAGCAGAATAAGCATTAAAACATCGAAAAGGTATCACGGAGAAGAAATTATGAAGAAAACCAATATTCTCATACAGTTTTCAAATGACAAACAGCTTTAAATAATGAAAATGTCGTTGTATGCCGTTTTCATCCTATAGATGGCATGTTGTTTCCGAAATTCATTTGTTTTTGCTTGTTTTTCAAACGATTGACTTTTAAATTTGAATCGTTCAAACAATGTACATTCTCACAGATTTTGTCACTAACGACCCGGGTTTTGCATTTCGGCATCTTCAGGCGTTCAAGTGCACGGATGAACTTGTCGATGCCGATATAAAAAAAAAGATTATATATTCAAAACAGAAAGGACACTGAACATCAGAGTTTTAGAACATATGGCTGCCTTTAGATTGAAAAAATACACGTCTACTTTTGGTAATCGTTTAATTTTGGAAGGACACGTGTTCAATCAGGAACAAGGGATAAAAATGTTACACCCAAATACGGACAGTCATAAGCTCTTTTTCCAGGAAATATTGGAAATAAATATAGCACAATTGCATAGTCTTCCGATTTAAAATGAAATATTAAACCTACCGGGATCTCCACTTCTATACCTATATAAATATAATCATAAAACCTTTGCCGACAAACAAATAAATATAATTCTTGAAACTACTAACTACTCAAATATGTGGGCATTCCCTTGAGCTTATCTTTTTCGCTAGCAATGGCTTTAAACTCAATGATACATTCATTTCTTATATAAACACGAAACATTAATTTACTAAGCGTCAGTTCAAGTTCATCCGTGCACTTGAACGCCTGAAGATGCCGAAAGGCTAAACCCGGGTCGTTAGTGACAAAATCTGTGAGAATGTACATAGTTTGAACGATTAAAATTTAATATTGAAATTTCACCAAGCACCTTCAGTCGAAATCTTAGATTGACTTTTAAATAATTTTAAATTTAGAGTATGGATTAGAGTAAAAAAATCGATGATATGAAATGAAAACAAAAGTAAATCGGATAATATTGAAATAAGGTTATGTTTATAATTAGGTATGATCATTTTTTGACAACAATATTACGCTATTTGCAAGAACGTCGTTCTACTCTGAGATGCCACTTTATTACACATGGAAAGCTACATCGAAGAAATTTTAACGTCAAAGGCAAGGCGATGCGGTTCCTGATCACCTGAATGACTACTGATGCTCTTGTTCGCATTTACACAGTTCATCCGGAAAATAACGAATGCTTCTACTTGCATGTCAACAGCTCAATTTACTTGAAAATGATACTCATTGGGACATGACAATCGCTGAAGAAATTGTTTCTGAATCTCCAAGTCAGATACGCATATTATTTTCTATCATTATTTTGACACGCTTTCCATTGAATCTCCGTGAACTGTGGAACAAGTACAATGATGACATGTCTGAATACATTTTACGTCGAATTCGTGTTAGTTAAGGGAATCCCGATCTCGAGATGAATGAAGAGATACATAACCAGGCTTTGCTTTTGATCGAAGACATGTGTTGCCTTATATGCGGCAGTTCAATAGTCAAGTTAGGAATGCCAACGCCAGATCGCGGAACGAACGAAGCTTTCAATCGATAATCGGAACGTGAACGTGAGTATGATTGAGATGCATTGAACCAATCAGTTTGAACGAATGTACCACTGCTGAACCCTCGACAGAAGGAAATGTACGATACGTTAATAAAGGCAATGATGGAAATGGTGGCATTTTTTTCCTCGATGCGCCCAGTGGAGCTGGGAAGACATTCCTCATGTCATTGATTATGGCCACTGTTCGTGCGAGATATAAAATTACTGTAGCAGTTTCTTCTTCTGGGGTAGCAGCCACGTAGATAGAAGGATTCCGAACGGCTTATTTAGCGCTGAAATTGCCGTTAAACCTCCAAGTCACTGAAAAACCGACATGCAAGATTGCGAAACACTCAGCAATGGCCAAATTTTTGGTAGCAAATACAATCATCACTCAATCGAACTATGAAAGATCTGTGCAATGAGTCAAGATATTTTGGAGGCGGAAAGATACTATCTGGCGATTTCCGCTAAGCACAACCAGTCATTCCAAGATCGACCTCTGCTGATGAAATAAACGCTTGCCTCAAATCATTGACTCTGGCGCTATGTGAAGAAACTTCAGCTGATGACAAACATGCGAGTTCTATTGCTAAACGATCCATCTGCCGAAGATTTCTCCATGAAATTGCTGACTATCGTCCGTAACGACCGTGTTCTTGTTGACGAATCGAACGGATTGATTTCGTTTCCGCCAGATTTTAGCAATTTCGTCTCAACGAAGGACGGTTTCATCAACAAAATGTTTCCGAACATCTAATCACAAAAATCACAATTGGTTGAGTGAACGAGCAATTCTTGCGGCGAAGAACAAAGATGTGGATCACCTAAATTTCACAATTCAAAATCAAATCATTCTACATTCCTTCAAATCTATCGACCGTGTAACAAACGAAGACAAAGCAACCAACTATCCAACTGAATTTTTAAACTCATTGGATCTACCTGGATTGCCACCGCACAATTTACAACTAAAGGTTGGCTCAGTAGTCATCACGTTTCAAGTTATCAAGTTAACACAACATTTATTGATTCTGAGGCGGTACGAAGTTCGTTGGGTCAACTATTTTTAAATAAAAAGAATGATTTTTTTTCTGTACTATCCTTCAGCCGTAGATAATTGATAGTAATTACCTAACACTTCAGCTATAATTTGCAATTATTAATTTTATTAGTAATTGACGAGATAACTCGTCTTTGGTGTGTTGACCATGAAAAATTTTACGAGATATCTCGTTTGTGGCAGCCATCGAGTTAAGAATTCTTTTTTGTCCTCTTCCAAATATATCATTTAAAATAATAGTGGAATTAATTTAAACGAGTATTTCTTTTTTTAAAACTACTAACAGATATTTAAAATTATAGGTTCCCAACCTTTTTCGGGTAGCGACTCCTTTTTAAAAAAAAAAATGTCCCCGCAACCCCGTTGCGATGCAATTGAAACGGGTATTTTTTTGGAATTCGTTTTTTTAGGTCTTCCGAGAATTTCAAATCCAAAATCCCAGGAATTTACCGATTTGCCCAAATGATTTTTAAATACAAAATCCAAGGAACACCGAATTGCCGAAAAAAGTTTGCGACCCCCAGAAAACCCGTCGCGGCCTATAGGTTGGGATCTCGTGTGTTAGAGTCTACTACACCTGGTTATATGATTACACACAGCACCTAAGAAAACTTATTTTTAATTGATGACGTGTTTGATTTGAAAGTGTGAAAACATTGTATTTAGGACATATCTAGGACAACCGTGACGAACATAGTTGGAGGACAGTGGAAGATTGAGGATAAGCTTAGTTAGATGATTCCATTAAATCCGCTGATGTATTTGGGCTTTTTTATTATCTCTATGGTCTTATTATGAATAATCTAGTACATTTTTATTATGTTACCATAATAAATCAATCAAAAACAATGTATAATTAATAACAGTAGTGAAAAATCTGTTTTATTAAACAATTAAAAATTGATGGGTACAGTTATAATTAAATTATAATTTCACAAAATCTGAAAACAAAGGCACACAACAGTCGCTTCGTTTTCTTTATTCCAAGGGAAAATCTTTGATTAATAATATCATATTGAAACAAACAGGCGAAATACAATTATTGTAGCTTTGTAGTCCGTAATACGGTTACCCGGGGCTTTTGCCCAAATGGTTAGGTAATTCTAAACGGATGGGTTTTGTGTATCTGATGGGTTTAAGTCGTTATCATGCCCTACTTTTAATCACTTCAATGTATCTTTATAGTAATGTTGTAAGCGTAGACATAGGATTATATTCAATTTCAACATATAAATTATATTGAAATTTATAAAGAGCTTTTAAGGTGACGGTGACATCAATCTAAAGACCGAATAGTTTTGTAGTTATTCTAAGATAATAAATAATATAACTGTAAAACAATAGGCAACGACAAATTAAGGCTTTTTTAAAAAACTAAAAAATATAATTATATACGTAAAAGAACCAAGTGAATTTCAATGAAATGTATAATTATAATTCAATCACTAAAAATAGTTACGTAAAAAGGAAACCTTAGAATTTTTTTTCTCCAAAAACTAATGTAGTTCATTCGGATGTACCAGATCATTGATTGAATTGGAAATCACGTAATCAAACTGAATTGAAAGGTGTGGCTGTAATGGAAAATAATTGAGTTCCAAAAATTAGAAGTAAATTAGATAGCTATTTCAACATCATCCCATCATTGAAGCTATGATTAAATGGATTTTTCATTTGATCAAAATAGACACTTATCATAATATTATGTCATATTTTTTTTGTAAATACACTAATGGTATATAACTTAACGTGACTCAATGCGAATCATGGCACCTTACGAAATCGCAGAGTATACCGAGTAACCGATGCCTGCGGCGAATGCTAGGAGTACGGTGGCTGACTTTATCAGAAACACAGAGTTTAGAGAGCGGACATACAGCTTCTTATTACGCCAAAGATAAAAAATGACGATGGACCTGGCTTGAACGTGTGCTGCGAATGCATCAAGAGAGTTTGGATCTTTCCTGTCTCTACTACCAACCAGATGGGTCCTGGCGTCGTGGAATGCTACTAATGACTAGCCACAAGATGTACTCAGCGGTGCTACAGGACGCTGGTATGATCTGGGAGGAAGCAAAAAGACTGGCGGGGGATAGAGAATCTTGGAGTAACTGTGTGGTGATCATATGCTCCGTATAGAAAAAAAAATGTTTAGAGTCATCAATCAAAGTTTCATGTACTCTCGAAAGCTATGTCGTTATGCAGGTATTTGGTTTTCATTCATTTCAATTAAAAAAATAAAATATCGCAAGTAATGTAATATAATGTATTTAAAGTGAACTATTCACGTATCACAAAGATTTTTAAAAACTTTTGTCTATAGCAAAAATAAAACAACAATATTCCACGTAATCTCACAAAAATACATTTGTTCATACCTATCCAGTAATAATTTCTTGGTAAATAAGACTATGTTCACTTGCTTATCCCATACACATAGACAGTTTGATAGATTCATAGCATTGATGGTCGTATCAGTTTTCAAAGTAAACAATCATTTGTAAATCATTAGGTATACGTATTTAAGCGGTTATCTTTGTAGTGCTTACCAGTAACATGAACGCACCAAATTACAAAGCCTCTTGAAACTGATATTCTATTATCTATGATGAGTGGGATGTTCTGATTATTTTTTTTTTGATAAATAATCAAGCTGTATTTTTATATAATAATGTTAGCTCTGGGGAAAACGTAAAATACGTAATGCCACAATAGGTTTATCTATATAATATGATTATTTTGTAACTAAGTACTGTGCTTTTAATACAATAAATGAAAAACCAATCAACGTGTTGTGTTAATCATAATAAAAATAAGAAGCGTCATAAAACTTTCGGAGATAATTACTTTATTTTGATATTTGAAGAACGATTTTGCAAATAGCTGCCATCTGCTTTTTTTAAAGTATATGACTTCAGTGACTGTAAAAGATTCTTCGATCATTTTTTTTATATCTTTCAGCCATACGGATAAATATAGATTTCTTTTGTTAGAATTGATATGGTCTTTGAAAAATTTGTTTTTTAGAATCTTCCTGGCTGTCGATTTTGTTTAAGTGATGAACACACCAACTACTTGGAAGCGGGGAAAACATAAAACTATCATTAAGCATATTCATTTTATTAATGTAGCATTTTATCACTTTGTCAAAAATTTCCCAAATTTTAATTATGTTTGTAATTACTTTCAATCGCATTCTGAATTTATTAATCTGGGATGACTTTTTAATTATATGTTAGATGTGTTGATCATTTTAATTTTGTATTATTTTTGAATCACTTTAATGTAATTGGCAATTTCTTTTCAATGCCAATTGTTGTGTATAACTTTTCAATTTTGTATAAATAGCATTGTTAAATTATATTTCTTATCAGTTGACAATGCTCGCAATGAGCGAAACCGGTCCTGACATATTAAATAAAGTGGAATGAAGTACAAAGGATTATTGTGTTTTTATTAATATAATGCCTTTCCACCAAGTATTGACAGTGAACACCCTAAAAGTGATCATAAGGATAAGTTTGAAAATCATAACAAGTACTGCCAAAGAAATTTATTCAGTGAAATTAATGGATTCTTTCAGACGTTGTGAAAACATATATTTAAGAAACGTAATCTATAGTGGTTAGAAACGAAGCTTTTTATTTTTACAAGAACACAACGTAAACAGGGCCGCGACGTCACTATATTGTTTAAAAAAAAACAATATGAGCCATTTTATGGGAGTTATGAGGTTAACAATATTAGTTTACAGGGCGTGGAAGACGTTTGGCCGTTAAATATCGACTGTGGAAAGGAAAAAGGACGTAACCCATACATATCAAATTTTACAGGAGGCGCAAAAAACGTGTTTTAATGATTTGGGGCCATATGCAAATTATTATGAATTATACACAACCTTGAAGTGCAAGGAGACTTCTAAACTGGTGTTTAATTTACATAATCTAATATTAATTGAAGAAATTTTCTAGGAAAAACCTTTATTTCAGTATTTTTTCTTGGTTTTAATTTTTTACAAGATCATCTTTTTCAAACATAAAAGCTAAATTTAGATACTACTTCGGCATTTGATGTTATTTTATTTTACTTCGACGCATAATATATACATTTTATAAACATGCATGCAGACTTAATATTTTTTGAAAAACAATAATTGAATGGTATTTTCGTTACCAACAGCCAGTATTATTCGTATTCACGTGTCAGTACAATAGTTAGCTGCTCGTCACGTGATATTGAAACTAGCTTTCATGATTAGAAGCACATCGGTAGAAATATGATTTAATTCGGTTTGATGTGGCTTAACTCAATTCGATTTGATATTCTTATAACAGAGTTAATGCCGCGGCGCCTGTCATTTGCAGCTGCCAAATCAAATTGAACAGGTGACGGAGTTATGTATAACTCAACTCACAAAGCGCGCAGTATTTATTAATGAAAACTAATTGGGAAAAATATAAACGCATTATTATTTGGATCGCTATTTCAACATCGAGTTCTTTTTTTTATTGGAAACTTTATTTGTAATTGCAAATTCCATTATCATTCAAACGTGTTTTTAAAAAAATGTAACTGAGTTTGAAATAAAAAAAGGAAAAGGTATATTTCTGTGCTTTCTGATTAATTAATATTATATTCTATGTATATTATTAATTAAAACAGATATTAAAGCTTTGAAACATGTTTAAAAAATCACATCTTGCAACATTTCATACATATTATTTAAAAAAATAGAAGATTCAAATGATTAAATGAAAATTCTATAGTATATTCAAATTGGATTCCTTTCAACGTCATAATAAAATTTTGAATACCTAGTTCATTATGAATTGAATAAATGATAAGAAATTAGATTTTCATTGATCCTTTTCTTATTAATTGATTAATTACAACATTTTCATCATAAATTCATAACACGCCATTGTCTATAACATATTCACATACGTTCCTTTTTTTCTACAACATAATACTATTTTTCATCGGTTGTTTTTAATCAACGCAAACTATTGATACTTTTACGAATTACTTTTTTTAATAAGACAGTGAAAAGATAATTATTTGTCAGTTGTTTTTTTAATACACGGAATTATCGAGACATTTATAAATAATGATTTTTTTAATATTTAGGTAGGAAATAAAATTATAAACTCTTTATTTTAAAGATTATTTCTTGATACATTTTTAAGTCCCATTAGTTTAAGAAAATTAAAATAACACAATAATGTAAGATGAAAAATTCATTTAATTTATGTATTTTTGATGGATATTTTTATATTTTACTCATAGACAATTTGCTTCTTCTTATGAATATTCATTATATAGTAGTTTCGAATGTCACTATTTTTAAGTATTTAAAATTTACAGAATTAAATTATGAAACACGAAACCCGTTTTCCAGCGAAAAACAAATGTTTTTCACTAAATTATTTTTAGCAAAATAATATGAAATAAATGTGCTCAATAACATAATACTGAAGAAAACTGTTTTGATTTTTCAAAAGTACGTCTGAAATAATTTAAATAAACAATAATTTCATTTAATTTAAACTTTATAGCAGTAGTAATATTATCATAAAATATTTTAATTAAATACGATTTTTTTTAAAATTTATAACGAATCCTCAAAAGTAATATTCCGATCGACGCAATTTGATTTTTTTTTTGCTAAAATTTCCTGGTTTGTCAGTAATTAAAAGCCGATTTGTTATTCTACTTGTTTTCTCAAAGGATTACGCCGTTTTGGGGCTCTTTTCGCATCCGGATAAAAACATACATACATGGACCATTTTAAATGGCGTTGTTATTTTTACCTTTGCACAGTGCTTAGAAGTATATTTTTTTTTATTTTATAACACCACACCTACGCCACCTAATGTTTTTATACTTGAAATTGAAAAAACATTTAAAGATAAATATTTCATATTATGTATTGTCTTAATCGGTCAAATAATTCCATTAGGTATCAGTATTTTATTTTTTTCACCGTCTCAATTAAATTCGATAAAATTATTGAATTATTGAAACCAACGAAACTTGATTGGTACAAAAACAAATGATTTACACTGGAAATACATTTTAATTATTAAATATTTTATCAATTATCAATTTTGGATTGTTAAATTAGTAACAACTTCGTCACATTTTTGTGAACACAGGTGGGCTAAATGGAAAAACATTGTCTTCAAAAATTATAATTTATTATAATATTGATATATGTTAATGAAAATTAGATGTAGTTTAAAAAAAATGTGATGACTGTGTCTTCTGGAAATTATAATCAAGAATGTTTTGTAATTTAAGATTTCGACTGAAGGTGCTTGGTGGAATGTCAATATTAAATTTGAATCGTTCAAACTATATACATTCTCACAGATTTTGCACTTACGACCCGGATTTAGCCTTTCGGCATCTTCAGGCGTTCAAGTGCACGGATGAACTTGAACTGACGCTGAGTAAACGAATGTTTCGTGTTTATATAATGTACATTGTTTTGCTTTTAATTTAGCTATGTTTTTAGTAGACTTGTTTTTAGTTATCCAGACTATTTGATTCCATGTTAAATTCCAATTAATTATGCGTTTTTAATCGTTCAAGAAAACAATAAAGAATCTAACTATTTTTGTAAATTACATTCATAGATTTAATAATCACTAAAAGTAAGATTTTTCACTTCACACTTTCTCTGCGCTTTTTTTATAAGCTTTGTCTAAAGTTCATTTTGATCATACAAACTCTTTGTTCTGAATTTGAAATAATGTAATATAAAGAAAAATGTATCTAAGCCAGTCATTCAATTTATCAGTACAAAAAAGTTAAATATTAAAGGAAGGTTATTCCATCACAAAAAAAATCATAAGCCAGACGCTTACATATTTTTATTACGAGAAGAATTTCTTTCATACGTAGACGGCATTTATAGAGAAAAATAAAAAAGCTTTATCACTTTAGACCAGCGATTTCCAACCTGGGAGGCGCGCCTCCCTAGGAAGGCGTGGGCTATTGAAAAGAGAGGCGCAAACAGTCCAAAATATTAATTTACCCCTTAAAAGTGTCTTTATTACTATATGAAATAAAGGATGGGCAGGCGCGAAGATATTTTTTCTTCAAAAGGAGGCGCAGCAACATAAATATTGAAAACCACTGCTTTAGACATATTACAATTTTAATTTAACGAATTAATAAACTATTGAAGTAATGCAATAATAAAGTATTAAAATATTTTTTATTCAATGTATTGCTACTGCTTTCTTACAACTAAATTTATCGTTTATTTCTTAAACGAAGTCCTTTATAAATGCATTTTTATTATTATTTAAAACTTTAGTTCTTAGCTCAGTAACTGCGATTGCACTATAATGCATATACGTGTCGCATGACGTAATGAACTGCATACTAATGCAATTATAACAATATCGTTAACCGATTATTACGCTTTCAGTATGACAATGCTAACGAGGATTGTACTAACACATTAACGTATATTGTTGTGTTGTATTTAAGAGATTTAGTCAATAAGCAAACATACACAGTATGATTATATTGTTTTATGTAACAGTGATTATGACTTTATCTTGACAATATCGAATATATTATTTTTATTTGATGGTTTATCAAATACAATATAGTATGAATGTGGTAATTTTGTCAGTTAAAGTGTAAGTAATGTATCAAAATTATAATAATTTATCAAATGATAGTGCCATGTATCAAAATTGGCTTAGTTATCTTAATTTGGAAAATGTGCAAAACACAAAACAGGTGAGAAGCATACATTTAAAAAATGATTTGTCACACAAATATAAAACTTAGGAAATGATGATTTCAGTGTACACTTTCGCTGTGTGCATACGCCGAAATGTTATGTGCGTGTTTGTGCTTTGCCACAAAATGAATCGAGAAAAATATTTATTGCAATGTTTATCATACGTATTTAATGTGGTCATTATGTATTAGGGCTTCCAATCCCGGAATCCCGTCCGATTTTGCCGTTTCAAAATCCTGGGATTGTGACAGTACTAATCTTGGGCTTTCTGGACTGAAGATAAGAAGTACGAATTCTCGTAAAGTTAGTGAAAACAGGCAACAAGGCAAAAATTTTGAAATCCACGCGAGGTCTAAAAACGTCTCAACTTTTTGTCATTTTGGGAAATCCGCAAATTGCTATGTTATCGAATTTAATAGAGAATTCCGTTTCCAAATGGCCGAAATCCCGGGATTACAACAAGGGTCTGGGATTGGATGCTCTACGGTGGGTTTCTTAATCAAGCGGTTATTACAAATATAAAAATAACAAATTATTTGAATGAAGATTCAAACATTTCTTTCTCTAGTTGATCAAGCTAAGTCGCCGACATTTCGTTGTATTGCATTTAATGTTTTACTGACGATTATTTGTTTCATGTCCGCTACGCATGTAAGGCGTTCGGACTTACTATAGTGTTTATATTAACAGATAATTTTTGCCAATGTGTTTTTTTGCCAATGCAACTTTATTGGTAATTACGGTAAATGTTTTTCTTGATGTCTATCTGTCTGATATTTGTCATTTACTCACAGTACGATACTGCGTTTGAGCGCGGTGTGTGACTAAAGAGTGAAATTGTTTGATTTTCAAGAGAATTATAAATTTGTTGAACAGTTATAAATGTCAGTTAATGACACTACAGTATTTTTTTAAATTCATGACCTAGTAATGAACAGTATAACTTTTATATTTTTGAACGTATATTTTTTTTCAATAAAATTGCTTACAAACGTGTCAAAACGACTACTCATTTTTTTATATATAAATATGTAGTGACATTATTTATATTTAATTGAAGTATGTAAGCATTCAATACATCGTATTAATGTATGTATTTTTAAATGACAGCACTAAAGAGGATTTCGTATTCGTATAATACGATGCCTATTGAAACAAGAACCTTTTCAAATATGCTATACCTCAAGCGGAAATCAGGCTGCAAGCCGCTCAGAAAAAATCCACAGACAACTTTTCATATAAAAAATATACACACACACGCATTCCGTGTTTTTCTTTACATTATTTTTCAATGGCGGCTCATCGAAAATAAAATATTTTCCCCGTCTTGTTTTCCGATTGGCAAAACCCATTTGCATAAAACAGTGCTTTGCTCAGTGGCGTATCCATATTCATCCCTTTTGGCGGAAAGCAGTGTCCATCTGCGGCCTATTTATTCAACAAATCGCCCTTTTTTATTTTGCATTCGCATTGCAAATGCCACTGAAAGAAAGTAGCGAATCAAGGAAGTTTGTCACATGGACAATTGTTTTCACATAACCATCACTTTTTATAAAACCAAATCATTATCATGCGGCTCAACATTTTTGCTTAACAACAATTTATAGGCTCACGAAACAATGACGGCAGTTTTCATAATCGTAAAATGCTGGCAAATGAATAATAACGTTTTTTGTTCATTTATATCTACTGGTCTGAAAACAGTGATATGAAGTATTATTATTATTTTTTATCTTGCTATTTTAATATGATTTATATTGCTTGTAAAATCCGTTGATCAATTGTCGTGTTTTGCTAACAGGACTATGTAAACTGCCGCTTTTATTCCAAACTAGATTTTAATTCAATACAAATGTACATGTAAGAGCCTTTTTTTAAATTTAACTTACTACTACAGGCAGAATTTCCAGCTGTACACGACGAAATATCATCACATAAACAAAGCATGTTAGCTAGTACATTTCTCATATTTATGGTTGAAATTAGTTAGTGAGCTTTTAAAAGTAACCCAGACTGTAATCAATATTGTAACCAACTAAATCAAAATGAACCAAACATAAAAGTGTTGTTATCTTGATGAAATGGTAGTTCTAACCAGTGAAGTGTTCAGTTACACAGTCGTGATTTAAGTGTTCATTTTATAGATGACTGATGAAGATATGATAATTCGCTTAACTGATTGTATGCTTTATTTATTTGTGTAGTTGCAGAAAAAATGTATTTCAATGCAAGACATTGTATTGGAAAATGAATAGTCAAGCAAGTCAAAAATAAAATAATAGAATTGTAAAGTCAAACACATATTGAAATAAGTGATGTTGTAAATATGTTCTTAATCCATGTACTCAGCATCCCACACGATCGTATTTTATCAGTGGGCGCATTTAATACTAGATTCATCCTTGGCGTACGTTATCATTCATCGGCTTTAAAACAGGATAAACAGAAAGAAAATGCTCTGCCTGTTATGTTACACGTTAACGCGAATAAACTTTTTGTGAATAAACTCATTCAGCTATATTTTGATAAAATTTCAAAACCATTGTCAAATGCCACGGGTGGAGCTTTGTATTTTAAATAAATTTACAGTAAACCATTTATTTTATGCTCTGACGTATTCTAATTGTCTGAAATGTTGTGTGGCGATGTGAAAAATGGAATTAAATGCTCTCGATAAAAAAGCTTTTTGTTATGTCTTATTTTGGTAATATAGTAGACTTATTTATTTAACTGAAATTTTTAATAGGAGAAACATTCTACATTTTTAACAAACCCATTTTAATGGCCATAGTCGTATGTCGCAACTGCTGAAGATGATACAGACACGAAAAAATCACAAACAGCTTAACAAAGAGCTCGCAATTATTTAATAGCTCTATTTTAACGTCCCATTTTCCAATATAATCTAGACGTGATGATGTGCTAAATAACGAAAATCCATTAAACAATTGAAAATTAAACGTTATCAGTTCAAACCGTTTCATCGCTCAATCAAAAGTTATGACAATTGATACGCATAATAGTTTATTTCATTTTCTTCTTCTTCTTTGGCCATGTTCGCTTTCTATGTGAAGCATATGGCCGCCACGCGGCACCTCCATATTTCCCTGTCTCCCGACAATAGCTTTGCTTCCTCCCATGATATGCCAGCATCCCTCATTTCCGCCGAGTACATCCTATGGATAGTACCCGATGGACGTCCAGGACGCCGAAATCCCACCGGTCGAAAGAAGAGGCAGGCAGGATTGAGGCTTTCCGGAAGCATCCGCAGCACGTGACCCAGCCAGTTCCAACGTCTCTCCGTAACCACTGACGTGACAGGACGCTGTCATGTACGCTTCCTTATCTCTGAATTCCTCACAAAATCAAACCACCTCACCCCCATTATCCGACGCAAGCATCTGTTCTCGAAGCTCAGTATACGGTTTTTCTGAGTCTTTGTCAGGTGACATGATTCGCAACCGTAAAGCATTACCGGCAGAATGCAAGCGTTGAACTAGTGGCATTTGGTTTTAATTGAGTACAGTTGTGTGTCACAGACAGTCCGCATTGAGTTGAATGTGGCTCCAGCCATTCCTAAACGAATGGCGAGCTCGTTTTTTTGTACTGACGTCTTCGGAGACATGTACGCCGAGGTATCTGAAGCTGTCAACCCTCTCGATGATCTGTACCGCGCTGGTAAGGGTCCTATCAGAGTCATGACAGGTTTGATTACACATCGCATTGGTCTTACTAGTATTAATTTTTAGACCAATACGACCTGAGTTAGTTCCTAACCCATCAATAGTTTCCTGGATGCCCTCAATGGATTTATCGAATATGACAGCATCATCGGCATATTTAAGGTCACACAGCTTCAGACCAGGACCAACAGCTACACCTCGAACAGGCGGAATTGACCTGCGAAGTATGAAGTCAAAGATAATAATAAACAGGAACGGTGCAAGAACGCACCCCTGTCTCACTCCGGTTGTGACCCCAAACAATTCGGTATTTCGTTTTACTATTTAATTACTTCGCAAATCAAAATTTTATTTATGAAATGAGCTCAGCCTATTGACTACAAACCAAATATTGACTTTGTATTTCAGAAGTACTTCACTTATAATAAATTACATAACACTGGTAAAGCAATCTTTCGGTCGTTTTTTAAGAGATGGACAAATAAATGGGCAGTGAGTAATTTACGATGTACAAGATTGCCTGAAAAAGATAAATTTGGTATTCAACATTCATTAATTGAAGTTAAGCCGAAAGAAAGAAAGATTATCTGGGCACATTATTAATTCATTTTTAAATTTACGCCATTCCCTGCAGAAACCTTTTTTCCCTTTTCGGCCTGCAAATGGGTGCTTCTTTATGTGCCAAATCCTCACTTTAAAAGCAATGTGTCACAATACGAGCATACGTAATCACAATACTGGATCCGAGCATTATATCACTTAAAGCCACACCTGATTATACAACCGCACCTTTTCAGCATCCTTCTAAATGGCACATAAATCTCAAATAGTGCTTTTTGAAATCATATAATGCTCGTTTTTTCGTCGAATTTGTACGCGCATACCTCACAGGATTAAGCTAGGGACAAGCCTATTTGTTCAGATATCTCGACAAAATGTCGACTTGGTTTTTTCGCTCATTTTATTGGAAATATATATTTCTTACCTTAATGCCGAAAGGACGTTTGGTTCAATAAGCCACGGGTTTTGTTGAAAAATGTATAAACCACTCATCGATCGGGAGGGTGAGAAGAGGCAGGGCTCTTTTGATTGTTTTCGCAGAATGTGAAATAGAGAATACTTTATTGAAAAAGGATTCGCAGATGCCAACAACTAGGTTAATAAATATGTTGTTGAAAACCTAACGGAATGCTACTTATAAAACACATTTCTATATTTTAACAGAAATTAACCATAAAAATCATAAAAAATTAGAGCAGTGATATGGTTCGGTCAATGTTACAATTCATAGATAAATGTGAATATAAAAATAAACTTTCATTATCAATCATATTTGTCGCCTGCTGTGGCCCAGTTGCTTAGAGCTTGCTCTACCGATCACGCAGGTCTGGTTTCGATTCCCGAAAGGATCACATTGAATCTGTGATGTCAATTCAAATTGTTTCCTTTTCTCTCATTGGGTGTAGCAATAACGATAAGTTAACCACTAGTCCTTTTCTAGCCTTATCTTTCTTTCCCTACTACTCACTTTGAAACAAAGTGAGGTTGGACGACTGGAAAACTAACAGTTCTTGTAGAAAAAATCTGTTGATATACCTTTACTAGGAGGCCATATGCTCCACATTGGGAGCCGACATGGATTAAAAAAAATCAATCATATTATTTGTAAAGCGAAATAAAATATTTTTTTCTAGCTTATGTAAAAATTATGAATGCCTCTCGACGTCTACGTTTATGACCAGGAATAAAGAAAACAAATACTTTAATAGGGTTGTGCAGTATATTTAGAGTACAAAATATGCAATTGGTTGAAATGAATAATATCGTTGTGACGTAAAATTATCAATTATCAAAGCAACTCCTGACCATTCAGATAAAAAAAATATTTGATTTTCAAATTGTTTGGTCATTTATTAAGAAAAGCTATGACTGAGAAAATTTAGGTTTCAAGGCATTGACGAAACGATAAACCTATCAATGGACGTCATGTATATTTTAAACGGTCATCTATCTGCCCTTTGGGTTCAAAGAAGCGTATCCCGTTTTTCTCTACTTTTCAGGAGAAACACACGTTTCCTCAGAAATCTGTTTTTTATTATTTTTAAGCAACTGTTAATTATTTTATAGCATACTTAGATACTTTGGCTTTCTGATTTATTTGTTAACTGTTTTTTTAATGTGTTTTATAAATTTATTTTCAGAAGATGCGTATTGAAATATCTTTTTATCTAATGCTCTTATTGACATGTATCTTTGTCAGTTTATGTAATAAGTATGTTATTTTATATTAATTTCTATATGTGACTCAAAAACTGTAAAAATCTAGTAACGTTTGACCTAAAAGGGCCGCTATCATAGTAGGCAAAACATACAATTATTGGCCACTTAAGGATTTTTTCAAATATGTTCTTGAAATTGTGAACACGTTTTATTAGAAAGGTGAAATAAAAAAATATCATACGTAAAATTGCTGAATAAAAACTGTCCGTACCGGGATTTGAACCCCGGCCCTCCGTAGCCGAAGCCAAAAACGTTGACCACTAGACCACACAGGCGGCTGTAATGTAATTTTAATGTAAAAATCATATGTTTTCATTAAAAATCATGTTTTCATTAAATCGATTGACATAAATTTAAAATCGGAAATACCTATATTAAAAAATCTATGTTATCAAAATGTAATGATGCAAGTTCGTCATTATCATTGAAGTGCTTAATCAATTCATCTAATGATGAGTCTGAATAACTGATGTCACGGTTTAGAAATTTTATAATCAATGTTCTCTCATTCAGTCATTGCTAATATTTTTTTCTGTATTTAATGATAATGCAGATATATTGGTTTTCTTGTCAACTCCTTACAATTGCTTTGTGCTTTTTCACTTCAATTTGTTGATTCAGTCTTTAATTGATCAATAATCACTTGATTATTAAAAGATTTTGTTTTTCCATTTCTAATGTTACACAATAAGAGGATCAAAAACTGTTCCGCTGACTGAAAAGGTAAACATAACTGGTTTCTTTTGATGATGTTTACTCTTTTGCGTGAAAAAAGTTTTATTGTTGGCCATCAAAACCACAATTATTGGCCAAGTGGCCAACATTTATATAGGATTGTCGAAAAAATCTGATAAATACATAGGTGATTAATAGTACTCTCAAAATACTATTTAAGAAATAAAATTGAACATTTTACTTATAAGTCACATATTTCTATTATTGGCCAGCCAGGCCAATAATAGAAATTCTGCAAAAAATGGAACTAATTACTGGCCACTACCATTATATCTTTTTACAAAAAAATATCCAATTCAGTCAGTGAATGATTTATAAATATATTAAAGACAAACTACTCAAATCAATTTTCAATTCATTTAATGAAAATATAAACGTTAAATTTACCTTTACACGGAAGTCAAGTCCTTGTGATTTTTACCAAAAATCTCACTTGTTTCACAGCAACGCTTCAACCGCAAGCTTAAAATCAGATTTTAGGTTATTTGGCAATGCTTAAAGTGACAGTTATCAGCTATACCAACGGAGGAATAGTTAATGAACTTCCTTATTAAGTCAGCGAGTGGAAATATTAGTTTCATATCTTATCAAACTAGATTTTATCTGCAAGTGACCAATAATTGAAACTGGCCAATAATAGTAGGCTTTACCCTAACGCTAAGAAAAATAATAAGATAAACTTACTTACCAAGGAAGTAAGTCCGATAATGAGTTTTGCAAAATAGATCTTTCATCTCACATAACAACCCAGGAAATTGAAAACTGCTTAGAGAGAGAGTAGTTGTAATGAAAATAATCAATTATTTTTAAATATATTATCACTGAAGTGTTTGTATACATACGGTATACATTTGAGTATGTTAATCAGTAAAATAGCCGGTATTGTAATTTCGACTAGCCAACATCCCTGAAACATTTGGGAACATGGTTAGAACCGGGGATTAAAAATTTTACTTCAATTTTCTGAAAATTGTATTAAATTTCACTCCGCGTAAGCCTTATTTTGTTATTGCCGAGGCGTGAGTTGGCAACTTGCGGTTCTTCAAGGACCTTTTCAGAATTCATAGACCCAACTTTAATATTGTTTTGTTGTGATCAAAATGTAAAATGAAATTAATACTGACATATCTGACGTTTCTGCGCAGCGTTGACATCAACATATTGAATCAGAATTTTCTTTATCGTTTGAAACAAAAACACACAGAAAAATCAAAAAGGTATTTATTATGTTGGAACTAATTTTGTTAAAGGTTTATTGTTTTATTTTTTTATGAGATTTTATACATAATACTGATACGTTGTTGATACTGCTAAATCTTCTTTTAATATTTAAATCGACATGATTCAATAAAAAAAATACGTTTGACAGTACGTGAAAGAAAAAAATAACTTATTAACTATAACAGTAACGATTCAACAAAATGTATCCAGTATTACTTGTGTGTTGTCATAAAATGTATACGTCTCAAGCTGAGCACAAGTGCTACGCATTTGCCATCGCTAGTCAAGATCATCAGCTGACTAAAGTTATTTTTACAGAAATTATAAAATAATATTTTTTTGCGTAAAAATAAAACGATTATAATATTGACATATTATAATCGTTAGGTTTCTAAATACTTATCACTTACTTACTTAGTTGACAACTTTCAAAGAGCAACGTTAACTATTCTTATTCGTTTGATAATTTTTAAAATGATAACGTTCTTTAAAATATAGGTAGAAGTACGAAAGATTTTGCTTTATCCTTGACACTCAAATTGTTTCTAAGAATTTTTCATTAAGTACAAGATTTTCCACATATGATTTTTTGATGCTAAATTAAAATTAACTTCAGTAATTTACCCAAGTCTGGATGTGCCGAAGCTAACTAAAGCTTTTACCACTAAGCTACAGATGTTGACAATGTTATATATTTCATCCCTTGTAATAATATTCGGTAAATGTTTAATCCACGTCACATGAGGATGGTTAAAATATTACATGTTTTATGGAAATTTCTGGCGATAAAAAATGTTTTTATGCTTCAAATTCTAAGGACATGTCGTTTTACCGTATTGAAGGCAGGAAACATTCCATTTTATATTAAAATACAATACACGTCCTCCGGTAAAGGAATTGCTTTTTATATCCTGGATTCAGGACGCTTAGAATTATTTTACAATAACAATTTCAAAAATTTCTTGATGCTTCCTTTCCAACGCTGTTAAAAAAACTAATGTATCGTTTTATATTTTTAAAAAAAGTGTATTTAGCATAGTTTCCATAATGTTATCTTTAGAATTTTGTTATTATTTCCCCCAGAAATGTTTAATATAAGATTACCATATTATCTTACGCTTAAATTTTTAACATTTTAAATGTCAAACTCTCCTTGACTCGAGGCGTTTGAGCATTTTCAAATCAGGGATTCAGTACTTTTATGCTTGATTGTTTTTTATCACTACACATTATTTGAGTAAAAAAATAATAAAGATAAAATTAAATAAAACCAGCCAACATTACCATGTACGAGTATATCTAACTATAAGCACTGTCATCTTGGTTTAGGAAAAAAAGTTTGTTTATTAATTTGTTTGATTTATCATTTAATTCTATCAGTCTATATATGGCTAATTTGACATGAGTTTATTAAAGATATTTTTTTCTAGTATTGATCTTTAGTAACTTTGCTTACAAAAATGTAACATTCGATGCATTAACAATTAGCTGCAAAACTGATGTATATTTATATAAAAAAAAATATATTTCCACACGGATTTTCCGGGTGTTTGTCACTTCCACGGGTTTTGTCACTTAAGACTCAGAATTTGCCTTTCGGAATCTTCGGGATTTCAAATGCACAGATGATTTTCATGTGATTAAGTTTATCCGTGCACTTGAATGCTTGAAAATACGAGGAACGAGTCCCGATTCAGTGGTTACAAAACGATGGAATGGAAATAAAAAAAGATATTCTATGAGCATCTTCAGTTAAAAACCTATATTTTTTTATTTGCGATGTATTAAGCAAAAAATATTTTCACAAAATTTGTTTGAACATAACAAATATTATAGAACCCTTTTGTGATTTCTTAAAAATAAAAAATAAAGACACTTTAAAATGAAGACAAAGATTACTTGCATAGTTGTCAACTTCAAAATTTATCCACTAAGCAAAACCTTTTATTAAAAAAAAATGTTCCTGAGTTCATACTATAAATAATTAAAATAATCTTGGCATTCTAGGGAGAACAACGCGCATACACCTTAAATAAAACACCTCCAACAACATAGCAGATTTAGTTCATGGTCAGCTACCCTTCAATCATTTACTATTTTCCATCCAAAACGTTGCTACCAACAAATAATACCTCAGTTGTAACACATCTTTTTCAATTGTTTCTTAAACCTACTTCTAATAAATATTTTCTGAGCTTATCAAAATAACGATTCACTTAATCTTGTTGAATATTTCTTTTTTGTGATGAATCAGTACGGTATCGGGACTTTTTCAAAATTTTACTGGAAATCTTGTGATAAGCGGAAACAACATTGCATCGTACGTATTATTCCAAAATCAGAACCAATTTAACCAGTATGCTTAACTAGCATAAAAACAAAATCTCAATCAGTTGAAAATGTGGACAAAGTGATGAAAACAAATCCTGTACTTTATTTTATTTTTGTAGAATATATGCAATATTTGTCATTTAAATGTCGCTTCACCGGAGAGATTTAAATAATATTAAATTGTTTTATATTTATATTGAAGAATGTTTATTACTTATTCTTATACCCAAAATAAATATTTATATTAACTTAGACAAAATGAAATTGTTTCGATGTGATTTTATGATGAACCGAAAGCATCAATTCTCACGAAGGAGCTGAATTTATGAATGCAATATTTAGGTCTCCGAAAATTTTGTTTCATCGGCCGCATCATCTTATCTACAACAAAATAATCACAAACAATTTTCATTTAAACATCATAATCAAACAATATGCAATTAAACCAATGTCGATTCTATAAACATGCGCTTAAGAAAAACAAACGCAAACTTTTGGTAAAAATAATAAAAGATTTTTAGTACTTTTTCCACATAAAATTTATTAGATCAGGACCGGTTTCGCTTTTTTTTCTTATCAGTTGATAATGCTCGCGATGAGCGAAACCGGTCCTGAACTTATAAATTTTATGTGGAAAAAGTACTAAAAATCTTTTATTATTATTATTATAATGCCTTTCCACCAAGTATTGACAGTGAACATCTTAAAAGTGAGCAAACTTTTGGTCTGTAAAAATATTGAAAAAAGTAGGGTACCAGGCCGGTTCCATGTTGGTCCCAGGACGCACTGGTTGCTTACATTGCTTAGGCTCTGAACGTGATATGTATTTAATTATATTGACACTAAATACGTATATTCTAAAACCTGAGTAGCCCACGAAAGCAAAATCAGTCTTGTTAATGATAAAGATATTTTTTACATTTAAATCTACTATTTAATGTATTATAATAAAACAAAATTATTGTATAATTTTACCTAGTTTTTAACAATTTGCTTATCAGTTAGATAACGTGCAAAAAACCCGTGTTACATTATTTTCATTTTACCAACATTATTTAAAATATTTTTTCATATCATAGAATCTAATCAGTAGGCTTTCATAAAAACAATGAATTGGACTTTTTCTAACACGACATAATTTCGGTTAATATTTATTACATTTATTTTATTAAGAACAAGAAATTTCTGCACAACTCGCGATAAATAAAAGTTAGGTATGAGATACCATCACGATATGAACAGTATCACAATAGTTTCTCAGTGAACTTACTTTTTAATTTATAGATTTTAATGATGTTTATATTATTGCAAGCATTAAAAATTGAATTGGTCTTGATCTAAATACAAGCTGTTTTAAAAGTCTATTTTTCTTATCTTTTTAAGGGTTAAAAAAGATATTCTTATCCACCAAACGTTGTGGTTTTTGTGGAAATGTGATTTGTAACGTCAAAGAAGATCTACGAAATTACAGAAACAACGTTATTTAAAAAAAAAATAAGATACAAATCTTTGAGGTCATTAGTAGTTCCACTGTTAATAAAACTGGTTCTTATGTTGACCAATGTAAGTATGTTCAATGGAAGATAAAATACGAATTGAAAAACTGTTTTCATATTACTTATTTTCATTTGCTCAAAAGGTCAGAACTATAGTTCTAACGAAGTAGCTATCAAGTATAATATATATAAAAAAATATAGTAGAACTAAAATACTGTGTTATTTCTTCTTCTTACTAGAACGGAGTTCTACCAAGTAAAGTCCAATTTAATTAATGTACAAACATAGTTCAGTATAAAACAAGTAAATTTAAAACAAAGTAATGTTCATCAAAAATAAAAACGTGCGCTGTTTGATGATAAGCTTAGTGCGGCTATATCTGAGGCGAATAAAAATTTCGTCTACAAGTAATTACTTCTACAAAATTGTTTAAAATAGTTAATAGCTGTTTCAACATATGCCATTGTCACAACCATGTTTAAACTTATGCCTGTTAGAAATTAATAACAATAATCAATCCAAATTATGAAACAATACAGCTATAAACTGATTTTGAAAATTTTGTAGATCTAAATACTTTTTACCGTATAACAATGGATTTCTACCAAGTAAATACTGATTAAATCTATAATTCTTCATTTAAACCAACATGCACATAAATGCTATTTAAGTTGTTATAATGATATTATTTTGAACAAAATATACCCAACAATACCCTTCATTCAAATGCACTGAAATCTTATCGGAATGTTATTTTTTATACGGAATTAAATAAAAAAATCTGTAAAATAAGGTTCCGTGTACTACTTCAAAATAGACCTGAAAGGCATCCCATTACCAAATAAATTGTCCATTCTACCCTATATTTGGCAGTATAAAATTGTTTTTATTTCTTGGATCCTAATCCGTTTGTTGCGAGTAGCTGTTTAGGCCCTTTGTACGTTGTTTTCTGGTCCTTAGCCCTGCAATTTATAAGCTAGTGGTGGCAGAATATGCCTTCAACCCCTTTGTTCATATTTATTTTCTGAAAGCAGGAAATTCCAACTCTTTTAAGTGGTGATCAGTTGGTTTATTACCTTGATTGACTTTTGTCTATACAAGCATTTTTGACATCCTATAATTTTATACAAACAGTCTAACACTAATCAAAGAAATAATTTAATTCACTGAATGTAAAAAAACAGTGTTTAAATTTTTGAGGTTATCTTATTTTTTTACTAAAAAAAGTTTTAAAAGAAAGATTTAGACCAGCGTCCGGCAACTTATGCCACGCGAAAGGATTTTGCATTTGAAATTAAAAACTTCAAACTATTAAGCAACTATTGAGGTGTTATTTTTCAAAGTTGAACCTCAAGGAAGTCACAGGAGTATTATTTTAATCAAATAAAATTGTTTTAGTATACAATACATTTGGTAGAGTGTCCATTACTTTGAATTGCCTATTTTGCGGCACACCAATGCATTTGGGTTGCCAACCGCTGATCCAGACCATTGGTTTTTATTTGAATAATTGAAATACGCAAAAAAAATACATTTTCATTTTTGTATTTTTTCTATGAACTTTAGCTGAATCTGAATTGAACTGAATCTTTATTTAATCGCTTAACTTCTTCTTTTAAAGAGTAAAAAGATAGATAAATATGAATTGGACACGACACGGCCATGAGTTAGATCAGGGTTTCCCAAACTTCCGCAGACACCCACATAACTTTAAACCCACTCTTTTTCAGTATTTTCAACAAACTTACAATCATGATTACTTGGTTCGAAGTCCATTTTCCGTGACAGCAAAAGCAGCATGCTTAATTCAGTGCAAGTGATTATAAAAATCTGACTGATTTTATTAGTGATTCTGATATGAATATCATTCAATTCTATCTTGGTGAGTTTGTCAGAAAAATCCCCAACGTATCAAGACAAGTAATTATTGTTTTACATTCGTTTTATACGACCTGTTTATGCGAAGCATGCTCTAACGAAGTTAAAATGCAAGGACAGACTCGATGCCCATTATTTAAAAATAATAAGTATTTTATTAACATTTTTTTATATACTATAATGATTTACCAAACCAAAATAATAACTCAAGTGTTCCATTGCAGAAAAAGTTTGAGTTAGATAATCGTTAAATTATGTGTATAGGATCAAATTAAATGCAGATTATTTTTAAATAAGAAATATTTTTAGGACAAGTTCGTTAATTGAATAATTTATGAAAGTCTAGAGGTGGTCAACGTTGCTTAGATGTATACAAGCTCGAATTTATAATAAAATAAACAGGCTGATCTAATTGGTTGTTTGTATTATATGTACATATTTCTGTTCATAATTTAATAATACACTATTGTAACCTTAAACAAGGAATACGTAATTTATAATTTGGTATTGTTTTTGTGAAATTAGTAAAAATATTTTAATTGCACACGATTATCTTTAATCAATAAGTTTCGTTAGTTGTTCGTGAAAATACAGTAAAAAATTACAACACTGTGTCTAATTCCAACTCAGTAATTTATATTCCGCATCACGGAAGCGGTCGATTGACCACCGTAATGTTTTATACAAGAAAATGTGAAAAACGGAACATTCGCACGCGATTATATTTCGGCTAACGATTTTCCTGGGCTTGAAGCTTAATTCGTGAATCCGTTACAAAAACAACAACATTGTTTGCGACCGATACGTTTGAAAATACTGCCTTGGGCCCGTGCGAGCGAGGACAAACACGTCGATAAGTCGAGTCGACAAGCTATTTTCACTATGTGGCCGGTTGAATGTTCCCACCCGTTTGCTATTTTGTTTTTCTGTTTTGTAGGAAAATTATGCAACATAAACAAAAAAGTGTATATGTGATTTTGGCAGAGATTTATTTTACTATAATTTTTTTTTTACTCTCATATAAGTATTTAAAAGTAAAGTGTCATGTTTCAGAAGAGCTAATTCACTATACATTGATTGATTACTTAAAAATATACTAACCGATATACATATACAACCGAAAAAAAAATGTTTTACTTATTGGTGTTTTCATTTAATTGAAATTAATTACTCAGTCACTGAAAATTTTTGTGTAGTATAAAATAAAACAAATAAAATTTTCTTCATATTTTAATGCAAGGTTTCTAAGCCAGTAGCCCTGTAACAGCGTGCTCTAAGGGGGCCACAGAGATATTTTTTGATCTGGAGAGCCACAGCACAGCTTAGGGAGGGCACGGCCAATTTTCTGCAAATACGCAAATTTCCAGGATTTGAAATCCCCGGAAGAGTTAAAAAAATAAAAAAGGTCCCACGCTGGCTACTAGGGCAAATTCGCAAATTCCTGGGATTTAGGATTTGAAATCCTCGGAACAGGTAAAAAGAAGGTCTCACGCTGATAAAATTTCTTGAAATTGGAATTTTTATGGGTCAAAACAATGATATGGGGAGGCACAGAAAAATAAAGACTCTCTCAAGAGGCCACGGGTCCAACGAGGTTGAGAAACACTGGTTTAATTTACGTAACACACTTATATATAATATCTTATATCATAAGAAATGATAAGTACGTTTTATATATCATCTGGGAATAAAAATCCAATAATTAAGCATTTCCAACTGATATTTACATAATTCAACCAATTTTATTTATACACGCAAAACTACGCGAAAAAGTGTCATCGAATGATTAATTTTGTTGACACTCACTGAGTAAAACATAAAAATTCTCTACCGAGACAACCCGAGAATAAATTTTCGGAAAATCGACACTTTTAGACAGCCCCAGTTCCCGGGACATTGTATTTACACAACCTGATAATTGAGACTTTTTTATAAAAAATTATATAAAGTAGATTTAATTCATTCAATACAAATACAGTTAGAGAATCTAATTACTTTGAGCACCTTTGTACATTTTGAAAAGCACCAAAAAAAGTTAGAAAGATTCAAAACCTTATATTTACAGAATGAAATTAAATATGACCACTGTACTTACGTAAGACATACTCGTTTGCAATAATAGTCATAAAATTACTGACCCAATGTAATTTTTGGAAGGTAATGATTTTATCGACAAAATTAAATAATTCTGTTTAAAACCAAGTAATAAAAAGCCACATAAATATGTATATTACAATATTGTCATATTTTTTAATACATAACTCAAAAGATTAAGTTTGCATGAGTTTTGAGTTACCGACAGTGTTCATGCATGGAAAAACTTACGACGCTCTCGGGACTCAAGAATTTTCCGAGATTTAATCAGATTGATAATTTTATAGTACATGTTCATTTTTACTATTAGTATTATTTACATATTCTGTAACAGCTATTTCGATATAACGCCATCATCAGAAGTAGAATTTAATACACAATATAATTTCGTTCTTTCGTTGAATAAAATATTAAAGTATACCGTAAATAAAAGTTATTTTGTTGCAATAATAAAGCTTTCAACTCATTTTCAGGCCAAGAAAATAAAGTTATATTTATGCGCAAAACAAAGCAATCCAAATTAATTATCGCTTAATTTCATTCGGAAACAGCCACTTTATTACAAAGTTACCTTTAGTTGTTAATATGAAATGAATTTAAATGAGAAACTTCAACGACTGTTTTATGCTGGTTTACTAGCGAGCATAAATAAAGCCGTCTAGGGATATTAAAGCGTCTGTAAGTATTTTTTTAAAATAATTACTTTAAAAAATTAGCAACCATAATTTTATTAAAACTCATTTGCCTTTTATAATAATATAATTTGTGCTGAATTTGTATATATAAAGATTAGTATTTAAGCCATTGTGTTATTATATTGTATTCTAAATATTAAATTTTCCTTTAAATAAGAAAAAAAATGTTAAACTGGTAAAGATTTTGATGGCATCCTTATAAATTTTGATCATTATTTAACACTTTGCAGTCACTTTTTGAAAATTTCTACTGTAATTAGTAAATGTCAATTTTTTGTTACATCTTTTCATTTCAATTCGTTTTTGTAAAAATAGCACTGTTCAATTGTATTTTTTATCAGTTGATAATGCTCACCATGAGCGAAACTGGTTCTGATTTTCAAAAAGTGTAATTTAAGGAATATTGTGTAAACATTTATTTAACGTTGAGTAAAAATTTAATCAAACTGCTTTGAGTTGTTGATTGAATTCGGCACCAACTCGCAAGAACGCTATTCTAATAATATAAAAATATCAATGTTGTTAAGTTAAATATAATTGTTTTTTATCCTTTTCCGCTCCCAATGTGGAGTATATTGCCTACTTAATAGAAGTATCCCGACAAAAGTTTTTCTACGGGAATTTTTTTATTCAGTCGCTCAACCTCTCTTTTTCGAAGAGAGTAGTAGAGAAAGAAAGGATAGAGTAGGACAGGCTTAGATGGCAACTAATTGCTCTAGCTACTCTCCGTTATTTTAGGATTGGAAGAGTGAGGAGGAATGTTTAAACATCACAAACACCCGTGCCTTCGACCAGTAATCAATGAATCGAATGAATAAATGCTGTTTGCACTTGGATGCAATGAGCAAAATCGGTCTTGAACTTTTAAACAAATTGGAATAAAGTACAAAGGAATATTGTGTTTTTATTAATTAAAAAATATCCATTTCAATGTCTCGTTAATATCTGTCTGAAATAAGGAGTATAATAATTGTTGAGCAAACAGCACCACTAATAATGATTGCCGTATCTTGGTTCGGATAAAACGCTATAAATTTTCACAAACTAATTACTCTAAGAGCATTTCCTCGTAAAAATTTCAAATGGAGATATGCACGAAGAAGCTTGTTACAAGTAATGCAATAAATTTGTTTCATCTTGCTACTTGGAAATAAAAATATACGTATGCTCGGATCGTATTATGTTTATTTTCAATGCCATTGCGAATCGAAAATACACTTAATCAAAATAAAAAGAGAAGATGTACAACCACTTCTTCCAGGAATTTTGTTTATGGGTATTTTCCAAACATATTTTTATTTGGCTTCCTTATGACGTAAAGAATTTAATTTCATTGAAATTTAGTTGTTCTTAAAATTGTATTCAAGTCAAATTTCTTTTGAATGATTGTGTCACATCTGGAAATTTTGTGAAATCAATACAAAAAGTATTTTATTGCTAAATATTATATTATGACAGATAACACCTAAAAAATTGGTTTCTATTCAAGATGTAAAAATCAATCAAATTTTAAATTTCTTATCTTTAACCAATTATTTTGTTTTTAAATTCTAGCTCTAAAAGTTTTTTACGATATTCCGATTTGCTTACTTTGAAAATTTTTTGTTTTATTAAATAAAGTTTCGTTAACATATTTTTTATTGTTTTAAATAATAAAGTTTATTGAAACATTTCCCAAGCCTGATTTACTGGAAGTTTTACTTGTTTACAATAAATAAAAATTAGCTTGGTGAAATAATTGTATAGAAATACAATTCTTATCATAAAACACATGAATAAAAAGATATCTTTCTTTATTTCGACGTCGTTTCATTAGCGAATGTTATTACCTTCTCAGCACAATGTCTGCAAATACGCTAGTCGTTAATCACTCTCATAGATTAATTAATATTTTTTGTGTTATCGTCATCCAATTAGACCTGTTTTTTTTGCTCCCCTGGCAAGATGGGCGTCTGTCAAATTACCGTGGGAGACGTGGGCGATGCGATGCGAACGGTGAAAGAATAAAAACGACTAAAAAGCCACGGTAAATCACATTGTGGGACACTTTGCAGTAGCTTCTATTGTGACTCTGATTTATAAGGCGACCAAATATGCCCGTTTACTCGTAGACAGTCCCAGCAAAAATTCAGCGCTCATCAAATAGTTCATCTTACTTCTGTGAATTCGTCTATGAAAGATTATACCACTTTATTTGCGAATATTTTTTTTATTTTACCATATTCGCTCCCTATATAAAGCACATGGCCACCACGCAGCACTTCCATGTTTTCCTGTCTTTGTTGCTACTCTCCCTCCCAGTAACCCTCAGTTCCGCCAAGTACATCCTGTGGACAGTACACGACGGTTTTTCAGGACGCCGGAATATCACCGGTAGGAAAAACAAGCAAGCAAAATTCAGTTCCAACATCTTTCCCTGATAACTGATGTGTCAGGGCGCTGTATTGTACTTTCTCAAATCTCCGAGTTCCTCATGAAAGCAAACCACATTAACCCCATATATATATATATATCTTCAAAGCTCAGTATACAGTTTTCTTTAGTTCGGGCCAAAAATAAAGTGACATATATTCGCCACTGTAAAAAAGAACAGGAGAATATGTCGGTGTTGAATGAGATGCATTTTTTTATTGCTTAACTTAAGTCTACCTTTAGTATTTTTAATCACGAATTTCGATAGAGACCCACGAAAATATTTTGATAGGAACGTTAGGAAAATTGTAAGTATTATTAAACGTTGTAACAACATTTGTACACATAAAATTTTGTAGCTTTTGATCTACAATCCTTCATTGAGTAAATTGTAATTAACTTGGTAGAACTCCATTATAATGATGTGAAAAAATATCTAATATTTATGCTACATATTGAACATCTTTAGTTCCCTTATTTTCATATCTTACCTGTAAAAATATAATATTTCACTAACTGTATGTGATTATTATTTTTTTAATTATTAAAATTTCAAAAAAGTTTTTCTGTAGTCGTTTGAGAAGCTTTTTATCAACGATATCCTTTGTCTCGCGGCGAGAACACGGAAAATATGATGTATCCCGAGCGATACAATATGGTCAGTCTACCAAACATGAATCCAACCAAGCAAATAACAGAGATAAAAAACATTGTGTAACTCATTATCAAACACTAATAACAAAGGCAAGAAATTCCACAAGTCTCGTTAACAGCTGTATAACATACGTATCTTTTGGAATGGTAAGAAATTGTATTTTAAAAAATAATTCAATATTCATTTTTAGAAAAAAATAAAATACATGGTTTTTGTACTTAATTCACGATTGTATTCAATGTTCAGAATCAGTTTAGCTTATCGCATTTTTTAAAATTATAAAATATAAATTTGCTGTTTGTAGCTAAATTATACAATGGTAAAGTAAAACATATTTTTTAAATGTTTTATTTATCATAAATGAATAATGAGGTAAGGTAAGATAGTTCTGACGATGGTGTAAGCCGAAATAGCTATCAACGAATAAAAATATTAAAAACTGTAGAACTAAAATACTTTGTTATTTTTAATCTCTTATAAATGGAGTTCTACCAAGTAAATGCCAAATCAATAAACAAAGTGTATAACTAGTCACAACTATTTCATCCTGTCTTAAATGTTTACAGGGATGGAGAAATAGTGCATGCAATAAAAATAAAAGATGCTCAAACTAGAATTGAACGAGAAGTTGAGTTGAATGATAACCCTACATCATAAGCACTCGGCTATGTCAATCTAAACATATGTATACAGTAATGTATTGATTCATGAGAATATTACGAAAAATGATAAGAATTTTTTATTTAAAAAATATTTTAATAAAAAAAACATTCCTTTGTACTTCATTCCACTTTATTTAATAGGTCATGACCAGTTTTGCTCATTGCGAGCATTATCAACTGATCAGTGGACAATGCTCGCAATGAGCGAAACCGGTCCTGGCCTATTGAATAAATTGGAATGAAGTACAAAGGAATATTGTGTTTTTATCAATATAATACCTTTCCACCAAGTATTGACATTGAACACCCTAAAAGTGATAAAGGTTATTTGTATCGATTCTTCAACTTCATTCGTTCGTCTAAAATTAGCGTATATGTTGTTAAAAGATAATATTACGTTTAAAATAATCAGTTCAAGCGAAAGTGCTTGTTCGCTTTCTTTCTGTTGACAAAAGCTGTGATAAATCCCATACAAGGCACATAAAGCCAGCAAAAGGGGCTGCGGCCATTGAATGTTTGACGTAAATTGATAACGGCGCAAGTTTGGCCGTTATTTGCCGCTAACGCCGTTAGAACGTGACGAAAAGAAACCCTTTTTTGCCAGTCTTTGGAGAGAGTTTTTTAAATTTCCAAATTAAAATTGTTAAATTTTCATTTCGTATACAATCGCCAATCTTTTTTGAAAATTATAATACACGTTTTTATCCATAACTTTATCTGTAGTAACATTGTTTTCATGTCGTGTCATGGCGTATAAACAATATGTTATTATTTCATGAATTCGTTTACCGATATAAATTTATTAAAAATAAATGTAATTCGACTTTTTAAAAATGGCTTGAAATATGTGTTTTCTCTGTTATCTTTGATTTTACTAATGAAAACTATGCATTATCATTATCCGAGTAGAATGAGTAACATTTAAGGAACGATTTTATACTCACATCCGTTGTCACAGATTCTGAATACCCTGTGAGGAAATTTCAAACATTGATAATTTTTTAGATGTAAAGACATGATTATTTTGCTACTTTAACTTCTCCTCGCTCATTTCTTTTTTTATAGTGGTGCATATGAGATTATATTTTAGATTTCGTGAGTTCTGATATGTGCAATAACTGACATTGAATCAGTTCTCGTTAAAAAAACTTCTGTCATAATATCGTTGGGTTTCGAAAATCTTTATAGCTTTTTTTATTATTTAGGTAAAATAATTTTATTATATTATCATTAATTTTTTCGATATATATAATCGTCTGAAAAATTCGTGATTATTTTCCCCCTATTTTTTTTAATATGCATATACTACAACCGTCACTATTCACGCGGTCAAAAACCCACGTGTCATCATTTTTTTTTACGTTTTGGTAAGCCTCTCACGCCACACGTGAAGGACATTCCTTTGTTTGTTCACGTTTTTGCGCCGGCTGGTATTGTTTGCTCGTCTCCCGCGGGATGAACCAAAACATAGCGCAGATTTGGAAGGAACAAAAGCTCTACGTGTGCATACATACTACCCACCCTGTGCCTTGCGAAAGCTGACGCCGGAAGACACTTGAGCTTTGACACATTACAGGACGATCAAGTGGAACTTTCTTTATTTGTATTAATAAATTATTGATAATTAGAGATGGGTTCACAGTTTTCTCCGTATTGAAAATAAATGGTTAAGAATTGTTATGCTTTTAATTTCCTACATTCTTTTTAAATAACACAAATATTTTTTGTTGATTTCGCTCAAAAAAAAAACAACAATTTCTCATCAATCATTTTAATGAAGTGCTTAATAAGAACTGATTGTCAGTCATATGGTTTATGTCAGAAGTTTCATACGAGCATTTATGCTGAAATTCCGGGGTCCCGATCAAATTAGTGATGCCGTACTCGGTTTGTTTTTATACATATCCTTGTATAACACCTACATATAAAATAAATAAATTGTGGTATTACCCCTTTTCATATTTTGTAGCAGTCTTAGACAGGAACAGTTTTTTGTAAATATTTTTTAACAAAATTCTGTTGCAATCATTTGTTTTTCGAGGCAATATAAGAATGTTTTAAATTTTAATTTAAGATCTTGGGCACGGATGTTTGTGATATCTCTTCTACTCGAATTGATCTTAAACAACTTTGAATGAAAAAAAGTATGACACCTTGGCCGTTAGCTTTAATGCCAAATATTTGTTTGTATTAAAATTAGTGATATGTAAAAAAATTAAAACATGAAAATATGGTAAATGATCAATCAAACATATAAGTGCATGGTTGAAAATCAGTCCCATGCAGCTCTTTCTGCTCAGGCCGTGAATGTGAGGGATATACACCCTTTTTTCTGTCGATAGCTTTGTGGATGGCGGCCATTAAACGTTGGCTGCATATACACAACGGATGGTGGTAGGAAACCAATCTCGAGATTGAACGATTGTGAATCTCGAAATCATGGAATCACAAATAGTATCCGGAATCTGATGACCTAATTAAAAGTCTTCATTTTACGTTGACATGTTTCTTTATAACTACCTATGTGTTATATATTTACAAAATTTATTTTGAATCACGTTTATTCAAAATTTATAAATAAATGGTAGAAATGTATTTTAAATTTCCAGACAGGAAAGAGAGTGTTGAGTTATCCTGACAACAAATGAATATACCACCACTCAAAAGTTCCTGTCAGATTGATGAAAATATTTCATATCGTTCCCGCGCTACGACTACGAACACATCGTTCTTGTTTCATATTGTTATGTTTTCAGGGAAGAGAGATAAATTATTATTCCAAGGGCATTAAGTAGCTTTGCTGTTACATCATTATTACGTTTGTTCATGTACAAAGTTTTTGCATCACGTACAATGTTAATCCTCAATAAACATTCACAATTTCAATATTGCGTAAACCGTTTTGAAAGTATGATTATATTCAATAGATTAAAGTCTTTATACTTAAGGCTTTTTCCTTGTGATCGGTGAAAGAATAAAGTATCATCAAGTAACTGATATAAAAATATTGACAAGTTTACTATGTCTTCGTTTAAATCGCGTTCTAAAATATGTATACTCTGTTATAACTTTTAAGGTGTTTAATACCAACACTTGATGAAAACAGGCAATATATTGAAAAAAACAAAGCATTCAATTGTACTATTTCCACATTCAATTAATAACTATTAAGATCGGTTTCATGCGTCACGATCACTTTTAACTAATAAAAATAAACATTAACACAGGGCTATTTATATTGAGCTAAATAAACCAATTAAGGATGTAACAAAAACTGCTAATACTAATGCAAAAGCATCCTACAAATAAAGATACAAAATATCAGGCGCGGCTCGTAGATCAAATATCTGGGGGTACTGCGGTAGATTAAAAGTATAAAAAAAACATTTAGATTGTATTTTATAATCGAAAACTGCTCAAAATGTACGTGCGTAATTTTTTGATATTATAACCGCGGTGTAAGATATCAATTTATAAGATACATATTTATATAATATTACATTTTTTCAATTTGCCTGGGGGTGCTGCAGTTCCGCAGTGTGTATGGACGAGCCGCTACTGCAAAATATGAATACGTGAAACTGATTTTTTTGCAATTGAATTCAATAACAATTATGTTAGAGAGCTTACTAACAATAATTCAAAGGTATTTCCAAATCTGGAAATTTTAGCAATATTTTTTATAATACTGGAACCAAATTAATAAAATCAATAGCAGTAAATGACAATTTATTTTTTGACTGTATCTAATATTCATTTTTGATCAAATATATACCATTTTCAATGTGAAACAATTCAAATCTTAATTTCATATTACTTGGCATCGAATCTATCGTCAAACTGTGTTATGTAAATAGTAGGTATAATAACATTTAAAAAATAAAGTTGTCAATTTTATTTTTAAACTTTGTTTCAAAGTATCCAACGAATGTATAACTCATTTATATTGAATTTTAAAAACTTATCAATGTGACTTTTTAAAAAAGCCGTATTAAAACACCTCGATTTAAAATTATAAATCGAACAAAAAGGTTCTTCAACATCGAAAAGGACGCTTCCAATCAGAACCCAAGTGAGAAAGGAAGCACAGAGCGGTAATAATTTGTTCGGTTTTTGGCCAAAATTGAGGAATGTTTTAAACTTCTACAATGTAATTAACTCTCAGGGTGAGGCTGAAAATATGCTCTTGGGTACACGTCCAAAGCTCTGCCTGTAATTACCAACTGAAGAAATAGTTACATTTAACACCTTGATTAAAATTTATAATTATAAAAATAGCAAATATTATTCGACTTAACTAGCAGGTTTCGTAGAGGTGCAATTTTGACAAATAAATCATTTTGATGTCGATGTCTTTGTATGGAAAAACACTGCTGTATACGGTTTAAATGTTTTATTGAAGACAGCAAATTATAACGTTGAATTGTAGTAACCAGGTTGAAGTCGATGTTTTTTTAACCAACTGGGCCACAGCAAGCGACAGTCGATGTTTATTTAAGATTAAATGTTGACTTGATATTCCTTACATACTAATGTAATAATTCACAACGAGACACGAGTACAGCAAAAATATTAAATTTAAGATTTCGACTGAAGGTGCTTGGTGGAATTTCAATATTAAATTTGAATCTTTCAAACTATGTACATTTTCACAGATTTTGTCCGATTTTAAATGAAATATTAAACCTAACGGGATCTCCACTTCTATACCCTACATAAATATAATCATAAAACCTTTGCCGACAAACAAATAAATATAATTTTAATAAAAACACAATAATCCTTTGTACTTCATTCCACTTTATTTAATATGTCAGGTCCTGACATATTAAATAAAGTGGAATGAAGTACAAAGGATTATTGTGTTTTTATTAATATAATGCCTTTCCACCAAGTATTGACAGTAAACACCCTAAAAGTGATAAATAAATATAATTCTTGAAACTACTTACTACTCAAATCTGTGGGCATTCTCATGAGCTTATCCTTTTCGCCAGCAATAGCTGTAAGCTCAGTGAGCATTTATTTCTTATATACACACGAAATTTTTGTTCGAAAGTGTCAGTTCAAGTTTATCCGTGCACTTGAACGCTTGAAGATGCCGAAAGGCAAAACCCGTGTCGTTAGTGACAAAATCTGTGAGAATGGACATAATTTGAACGATTCAAAATTGAAAGTTGAAAATCGTACACTTGATGTCTATAGATATGGCAGCCAAAAAGACTTGCCAATTTCAAGTCGCTGCTGTTTATTTTTTTAAACACGTTCTTGGGACGGACAGGCAAACAAACCTTTTGTTTTATATAATTAAATGTTGTACTAAATAAGAACACAACTAATATTAGCTGTCACCGATCTGTCTAATCTGATTAGCTATATTGTTTAAAGTGACGCCGTAATTATAAAAACATTGATAGTATATCATTGAATGAACGTACAAACAAAGGAAACTGTTCTTAATAATCTTTTCTTAGAATTTAATAAAACTTTCTTTATAGAAAACCTTGCATGTAAGCGACAGATAAAAGTGACGGAGCCTTCAATAGTTTTGACCAAAGAAACGAAACATAGAAGGACATAGCACATTCGGATTCTCTATTAAAAAGTCGACCACTCTTTGCAGAAATCCTCTTATTTTGAGAATCTTCAAAGGAAAAAAATTACTTTGGTAGTAGAACAAGAATTAAACGTCTTAAGATATTTTAAATGTCTTTAAATTTCACAAATTTCCTTCTACTATACCGATGAACCAGGGACAAAAAATATTGTATATTGGTATCTTGTATTAAAATTATTTGCTTTGTATGGATAAATAAAAAATGAAATTTATGTCGAGCAAAGTCGAGTATTCAAAAAATAGTTTATCATAAATGAGTCTACATACTTATTATCTATGTACCCTGTTTATCAAAAACATGATACATTTTAATAGTTTTGTCATTATTATTACGTATATATAATTTCGTAACCTTTTTACATTAATTATACTGCTGTTTCCAATAAAATGATAAATACATAGATAGGTATATATTATAACAGTTAGATTCATAAAACACAATATAGAAAAAATATGATTTATAATAATTTCATTTTTAACGTTTTTTACTGTCAGTTGTACGTATAAATTATTGCAATTATTATTCGGTAAAAAAAGCATCTTAAATGAAAATAGTTATTTTGTATGAATAATAAATTTTATAGTGTTTGGAGGCAAAAAGGCTTATTTCATGTTTATTAAAATAATGTTGGTAGATAGATTAAACTTTTGTTTACAATGCTTACATTTTTTATTTTAATAAATAAAGCATTAATATGTATTTTTTATGCATCTAAGCGCTTAGACCGATTAAATATTACAATGTGAAAGAAATATTTACAATATTTATTTTTACAATACAATTTTACTCTCTCTTATGAACGCTTACATCAGTCTACATTTCTTATAATTAAAAAAGCTTCTATACACCGTGTTGTTAACTGAATGGGCCAATTATTTAATCTAGACAAAATGTTGAAATCAAAATATTTAGATGTTCGATTTTCTCTAAATTGAAGGTTGTTATGTTCTTGAGGCATGTATTTTATATTTAATTTTTCACAGGAAAAACAATATATCAAATAACAAGAGTGATGTGTATTGAAAGCTTCAATTTTAATTAAGGCTTATATGTATTTAAAATTTATAAGGTAGAAAAATTGACAAGATGATAAAAGATTTTCCCATTCAAAAAGTCAAAATTTCAGTATAAGTGTAAACTGTAGACAATATGCTGTCATTATTACTTTGAGATTTTTTTACTCCCACGCAGATAATAAGTTTATTCATGTTGAACACTTCCACACTTTTCACCTAGTCAACGTCCTAGTATAGAACGAAACTTATTTTATTAAGGATTTTTTTTTTATTTAGTGCGCTTACTTATTGTCTATGTTTATATGTATATGTACAACAAAAATGTCACACAATGTAGTCACTAAATGCATCTTGAACTTAAGCTAATCGGTATTCATATTTCAAAAGTGTCATATTATTTCACAAAATCCCAAACAAAATAATATAAACATATTCTTTCATCTGATCACGAAACAACTTTCCAATACGACAATGACAGTGTTGTAATGTGGTTGTCACATACTAAGAGAACAGGTTGCCCGCATCCATCAAAAGGGATTCCTCTAATCTCTGCTAAACACACTTGACTCAATGCTCTGCACCTACCTTCTTTATCTTGTGCATCCAGATATTACGTATACGCAAGATGTTGAGGGCATATTTTTTTTAAGCTCGCGTAAATTAAATTTAAATAAGGTATATACGTTCTTCATAAATTAAAAGAATATTCCAAAGTAAAAAATAAAATAAACGCTACAATTCAGACAGTAATCTTTGTTTGTTGATATATTTTATACGTGGATTCGCCTAATAAAACATTTGTAAGTATCTCTCTTGAATTAATATTTAATATTCGAGAAATTTTCAATAACAATGCATAAAGAAATTTGCATACAATTTCTATGATTATATCGTTATGAGATTGTTTCACAAAAAATTAAATAAAAAAAAACACATAAACTATTGAATGATATTCAAGAGTAATTACTCATAACTTTGTTGTTAATTACTTAACTGTTATTAAAAAGTAATTGTGCAATTTTAGACCCGAAATAGTTGTGTAAGTACAATTTAATGCGCCCTCGTAGCCACTATGTAAACTAAATTATTCTCATCTTTAGACGTTTAAATCTGGGCATTCCCATTTAGGCACCCAAATTAAGACTGTACAGCGTTGAGTTCGTAGTGAAGGTAAAGTTTTGGTAGTCTAAACAATTTAAGCACATCAAATTAATCATCAAAATAAATAGTGCATGAAAGCACACGTGTCACTTTGAGGAAACCGCTGACACTTGTCTGATGGTAACGGATTTAAAACTCATACAAATGTCACATGCACGATACGTGCTGTGTACTCTACTTTCAAATAACTGTCGCCAGTATTTTTCTAGGAAGCGTCACCGATTTTGACAGTGCAAAATATTTTTATCACACTCATATATAAATATTTTATGTCGCCAGCTGTCAGGGTAAAATGTATATAAAATTGCATTATATTATCGCGGGGAAAAGCAATATTTTTGCATATTATGTAAATGTGGCTGTAAAAACAAAATAGTTTCGTTAATATGAATATACCCCGAGTTAGTTTCTAATTTCAGTTTCACTTTGTAACAAACTGCCACATTGTTAAATGCTTTAAACATTTTTGCTAGACGAATTTTGAGAAAATTATATGGTAAAAGCATAACATTTTCGTTCCGTGCAGTTGGCTGACTCTGAACTCTGAATTGTAATGATGATTAAAAAACCTCTTTAGGAAACGTATTAAAAGAATAATAGTGTGAAACAAGAGCTTTTGTTTCATTAGTGTTTCAAAGTATCTTTAAATTTGTTTAAAGTAAAGGTAATTAATATTTGAAAAATAAAGTATTTTTCATCACAGCCGTATTTCAGTAGTTCTTTATATTTAATTCAATAATTTAAATAAAATACTTTTTATTATAGATTTTGTATCTAAATAAAAAAAAATCTGAAATTATATTCAAAAAATAAAACATACATATGTACTAATTCTTACTTCTACTTTTTATAAAAATAATTTTATTAAAATAAAACAAATATTTGAAATTACAGCTTATGCCGATGCGTCAAATATTTTAAAGTTGAAAGATCATACGAGATATACTCGATAAGAATTAACTTCACAAACACCCTTCGATCTTAGATCTCAAATTAAAAGTGAAAAAATCCAATTTGGCATTGACCTTACCGGGAATCAAGCCCAGACCCGCCTGATCGGTAGAGCAAGCTAGATCTAGATCAAGGGTCGGCAACCTTTTGTTGTAAAAGTGCCAAATATTTTACGTGGGGATTAGTGCGGGCCGCACTTGGGTCACATGTCATTACACTGTAATGACATGAATAAGTAAATCTAGAGAACCTTGCGAGCCGCACAACGATGCCTTGCGAGCCGCAAGTTGCCAACCCTTGATCTAGATCACAGCGGACGACAAGACATTTATAAGATCAGGAATGGTTTCGCTCATGACACTCATTTCGCTCAACTGAACAGTTGATAATGCTCGTCATTAGCGATACCGGTCTTTATATTATTGAATAAAAGTGAGAATTGGGACAAATGTATATTTTATTTTTTTAGTATAATGCCTTTCTACAGTGAATACCCTAAAAGTTTTCTAAAATTTAATTGTTTTTCAGATCTTTTTTTACCATTTCTGCTCCCAGCATGAAGCATATAGACTTATATTGGAGTTTATCTCAACATAAATGTTTCTACGAGAATCTTCTGTTGCTCAGTTTCACAACCATTTTTCTAAAGAGAGTCGGAATAAAATAATAGTGCTAAGACAAGGCTAGTTGTCAGCATATTGCTCTCGCTACGCCATGTTTTTAGCTAAGGACGGATGGAAAATATCTTTACTCTGTCATACTATTGTACAGTTGACTCAATAAATGCTGAACTAAAGACTTAAGACCTGCTTTATAATACGAATTTTATTATTTTTATACATCTGAAGAAGACACAATAATAAATATTATTAATCATACGTTTTACTACTAGGTTGGCTTTTATTAATTTACTTATTATATTAACGAATGATTAATGTTGAAAACATACTATATAAAATAATTGTTATGGGCCTAATACGTAAAAAAAATTGTAAAACGAAAACACGCGACAAACTGATTGAATAGTGCTCAAAAAATGTTTACTTACATATAATATTTTACAGCTTAATGAAAAATAATATTTGCTTTCATGTAGAAGTACCTATTTCAATTAAGCCGGGGAAAATTGGGAAAAAAACAAACGTTTAAATTAATTTATTATGGTTGCTAGAACTTCACGACAGTAGACAGAGCTGTGAAATGGGTAAGGCGTGAAAATGGCTTTATATTATTATCAGTAATTTTTCATTAATTCCAATTAGCCGTAAAATAACCATGACGTATGCTAATAACTGTCACTTAGCTAAAAAATTGTTTCCATTTTATTATCGTTATCAATCATAATTATCATTTTTTTTTTGTTAATCCATCTAAAAGATATTTTTATTAATTATACTGTTTTCGTATTGCAATAAACACGGGTTGTCTAATTTATTCTATTGTGAAATTAGTCTAATAATTTTAATACTTGAAATAGTTGTTGATTGACTTGAAATTTACTTGGTAGAACTCCATTGTAATAGGGTAAACATAGCAACGTATTTAGTTATACAGTTGTTTTATATTTACTATTTGATAACTGTTTTGGCTTTTGCCATCGTCAGAACTATGATTAAACTTACATTTTTCTTAACTGGCCCCGAAGAGATACACACTGCATCAAGTTATTCACTCTAAAATCCTTATTCAAATAACAATTATAATATTACTATTATTAAATATGACTCGAGTGTTTCGAAGAACGATAAGCAGTCTGGAGTTTTTTTAACGTAAATTAAGACAAACTAAACTGATATTAATTAATAATTACATTACATCAAGTTTATTAATAAACTATAACTTTAGTGTTTCGAAAAGCAATAAGCAATATGGGATTTTTAAAGGGAAATTAGGATATATAGCTGAGAAAAATGTAACTTTAATCATAGTTCTGACGATAGCCAAAATCAAAATAACTATGAACAAATAAATATTTAAAAAAAACTGTAGAACTAAATTCGTTGCTATTTTTACCCTATTACTTGAAATAGTTTGTAATTTTTTAAAGCAGTATCTAGATGTTTTTTCAAAATCGGCCTCGTTTGTTTATTTTAATTTATATTTTCTCTATTTAGTTTGTACTCTGCAATACTATACACCGAAAAGTTTTAAGAAAGATGTGTTTATTTTAATCAGCTTAAACTTTGAAAGATGTGATTTCTATTCAATTAAAACATTGTTGTATTTTTTCATACACAATTTAATTGAATATATTGATATTAAATCCGATATAAATATATTAATATTATCGTTACTTATGGTTTTATTACTGAAAATGTAATTGTTATTTCGTTAAATAATTTGCTTAAATTTCGTTAAATAGTGCTTATTTAAATATTTATGTAATCAGCACTTAATGTTTTGATTTTAATGTGATTGTAATGGTCATACTGTCTTCGTTTTTTAAAATGGTTATTCATGATATATTATCATGTTTAATAATCTTGCAATACTCTTTACTTTGATAAGGAACCAGCCATGTTCATGACTAGTCAACCCATACTTCACCGTTATTTTATACTATAATCACTTTTAAGATTATAATTCTTATGAATCTAAACACGAAACTATTTTTCAACTAGTTATAATTAATTTTTAAAAAGTTTAATCTAATAATATAAATCGACTGATGTGTTTTGTGTCATATCTAATAATATAAAAAAGTCTGTTTTTTGCATTCAGCTTGGAAACAAATACAATTTATTTTGTGAAGCCTTTTAAAAACTGTCTGCTGAGCCGGTGATTGGGAAAAAAATCTTTATTCAAACTAAATTATTTATTTAAATAAATAGTGTATGTAATAACTTTTTTTTATTCTTTTGAATAGGTAAATAAACTTAAATCGAGAGTAATCGATAATACAATGTTTATTTTATTTGTTTTTAAACCATAAAATATCGTTATTATTTAAGTTTTTATTTAAATTAAACAGTTCTTTCAATTGGGACTAATAAAAGAACAATTCTAGCTTTAATAAAAACCTAAATAAAAACGATATTTTATGGTTTAAAAAACAAATAAAACAAACATTGTATTTTGTGATAGCGATATATTTTTATTAAGTTCATTAATTGTAGTTAAAGCATGCTCGTTCGTTTCGTATTCAGACGCGGCGTGTTACTAAAAACATGCAGACGACCATAAAAAGTAACCTTAAAAGCGTATAATTTATCTTTTTAGTGTCGAATAACGAACGGGTATATAATGATTCAAGTTTCAACACTGCCCCCCTGAGAACTAAGTCCATTTCCAACAAGCTATGTATTGCATACTAATTTGTGTGGTAGCAGCCTCCGATCGATTTCTCGATTTCCTCATAGGGCGCGAGGCTGCCTCGAAGCAACGCATTCTTCGCTGGCACAGATAACACACATGTCGAGGGGAATACCAACTGATTCAATCAAGAATAACAGCAAATAAAAGGATTTTATATGCCATTAACATATATTTATTTGTTCTCCCAATCGCATAAATTTACTCACTATGAATACGTAAATCGTTTATGTTTTATACGGACTGTTTTTGTGATCCGTGTAATTACCAAATAAAATAAAAGAATTTTGTCATTCACAGTCTTTTAAAATAATAATATTAAAAATTGAGTTTTCAGAAACATGTTTTACATTTTTTATTGATACTTCCCTATTGTTTTTTTTACGTAATTAATTATTAAAAAACGTGTATAATAATTGTTGTGTGAAAAAACAGTAAAATAATGCTTAATTGGCAAAGTATAAATACTTATTTTAAATCTGTTACAGCATTATTTCGACAATGGCGAAATGATAAAATAAAAAGCTTAACGGTAATTGACAATCTTTAAATAAAAAATTAGGATCCTTCTTTCATCGTATAAAATACATTTTTTAAAGAAGTTTCAATTGAATTATTTTTTATGTGTAGTATTTTTACTAATCATCTAATTTAAAATATTTCTCGGTATTTTTGATCACTTGTTGAAATCGATTCTTAATTTTTGACGAATTGATTAAAAAAAAAATATTTGAATAGAAAACACGCTACGTTGAAAAATATTTATAAAAATCAAAATAAGTAAAAAATGTGCATCCAGAAAAAATAGACGAAATAATGTGCCGAATTCCCATATGTGCTTTCAATACAGTAGCCTTCCTAAAAAGTTCATCCCTCGGGAGGTGGGGGGAGGGGAGGGGAAACAATGTGTGATGGGTTTCTAAATTAATAATTCCAGCGACTAAAAAGCATAATGGTTTTGTTAATTAATCAATACCTGCGTTGATATTGCATACAAATTTTCAAATTTGGCAATGAGAGAGATTGATGTATATCATTCATTTGTTTTATTTTACAATTGAAAGCGAAAAAAAATGTTTTTTTTTAAGTTTTTATGAAGCACTTACTGAGTTTTTTTTTTAAATAAACAGACCATATCTACTTTTAATACAATGCATATATACCCTTCAAAATAACAATTAAAATTAAAAAGAATAATTTGTTGATTAGTCACTTGAAGTCAACTTGAAAACTAAGAGAAGTTATTTTTTTGACAAATCGACGCCGTTAATGATATTACGATATTAAGTTACAAATTTCGATCGATTTTGTTGCCAAAGCTTAAATAAATTCCCTGAGCGAACTTAAACTTGCAATTATTTTGCAATTAACTAAAGGCAGATGTTTCAGTGACCTTTTTATTCATACTTCTCTTATCTTACCCTCCATAAACTTATACTTTTTGATTCAATACATAAGAAGGCCAAGTAAGAGTGTAACGGTAAAGTCTCATGGAATATTTGATTCAGATATATTAAATAATATTGTGATAAATGCAATATGTTATCTTTTTATAAATTTTGCATAGCAACCAAGCTTGCAAAATAATAAACTTATCGCGGCATTTATTGCCGGACGTTTTGTAATGTTACCGTTTGGAAAACGTATTTATCCAAACCATAGTTTTAATGATGCGATGCTTAAATTATTACACTATATCATTTTTTTTATTTATATCACTTATTTTATTATTTAAAAGCTTCGAACATATACATTTTTTTAAGTTTTACCAAATTTTTCATTCATACAACCAAAAAATTCTTTGGAACTGTTATCTGTGTGTATTCAATAAGTTTAAATGTAATGCTCTATTGTTTATGATAAGATCATATCATGTAGTACACGTAATAACCCACACGTTATTACAAAAAGATTACAACGATGTTTAGGGTTGATAGAACCTTATGCGCCTTATCATTTTGATACCAAACAAAAGAAACAATCAAGCACAATAAGACTTACCACACTTTGTCTATATAAAAAGGTTTTTCTGACTTACTAGTTTATTCATTTTGTTACTGTTATTTATTTGTACCTGAGTCAAAATAGTCGACTTACCATACCTCACAAAAAAATATGTTTTTATTCCACTTGTTCTTTTTTATTTTACAATCACATTAAGAAGATTTCATAGTATCGTCAAACACTAAAATCTTTCAATTCTGTTTATAACACTATTACCAAATTGCTTGATTGTGCTAAGCGATGGTATGGTATAAATTATATTTTATACTATAGGTGCTTCATGGAATATCAATATCAAATTTGAATCGTTTAAATTTTTCACGCATGAGTTTTGTTTTTAACGACCCGGATTTTGATTTAAGAGATTTTCATGCATTTAAATGCACAGATAGACTGATAGTAAGTAAATATTTTTTCAGAGTATAAAGAAAACCCGGCTATTCATTGAAAAAACGTATGGAAATGTACAAAATAAAAATAAGTAAATAACGTTGAACAACCGTGGGATAATCACAAGTATTTTTATTATTTTATTAACACCATCCTATGTAATAACATCCTATGTAAATAATTATCGGTTTCTTATGACCAAGACCCTTTTAATAATGTAGATACCCTGGCGGGCGACTTACACCTTTTCCGACTTCATCTTTAATTTTTATTCACTGCTGATTCTTTAAATACATTTTTTAAAACAATGTTGTTTTCTATAACAAAAAAATGAATGTAACATTATACAGCGTGTTCACATTGTTTAATGTAAAAAAATCACGGTTAAATGTTTTTTTATTATATTACCATTACGTTTAAAAGTAACGTTTAAGACCAATTAAAAAAATCATTGTAAATATTCAAACAACGTTACTATTATCACCTTAAAAGGTTAAAGTATGTGAGTTCATTTCTTTTATTGTTTCAATATCACGTCAAAGTAAGATCTTTAATGACGCGGTGTAAAAATGCTTATCAATAAACTTGCACAATGAAATTATGTAAATCTATATTATTAATTAAGTTATTTTGAACAAATGCTGATTTAAGCAATATATAAGATTTTTTTAAATTATTACGGTCCCTAATAATACATGTTTCATTTAATAATAAACAAAATTACATCAAATAATTTATTATTTTAAGTTGTGTGACAAAACAATTTAAATTGTGAGAAGTCAGAAACGAAATACTAACTTTCCATTATCATTTTTTACATCGGTACGATGAGTGAATTAACGATTATGTTTTTTGTTATTCATTGTGGAGATTTGGCGACTATTTTCAAAAGTTTTGATTATTTTCAAGCGAGTTTAAAAGAGCGATTAGTTATAAATTGGACTTAAATCAATATTTGAAAGAAGCGGAATACTCGTCATTCTTATGAAATAACTGAAAAATATGAATGTTATGTAAGCTGCAACTTTTTTTACTTCAATATGTTTCAAACTGTTCAAATATTTTTTATCTGTAAATTGATAAAGATCATTATTTAATCTAATTTAGACCAACCGAATAATTGCAGTCGAGCAACAAAATTTACTTAGTAGACGTCTACACGCATATAAGTATTTTAGCGATTCAGTTCGTTTTTACGAGCCTTTCGGTCGATTAAGGAAACTCTTTAAAGAATTAAAATTTGGAATTTTTTTAACAAAGTGATATAAAATTCTACATTACTAAAGTAAATAACTTTATGGTAATTACAATTCTCGCAATGAGCGAAACCGTTCCTGACCTTTTGAATTAATTGGAATAAAGTACAAAGGAATATTGTGTTTTTATTAACTTATAAAAGAATCAAATAATTTCAGAAACATCCTTATTGTAATGAAACCACTTCTGTTTAGTATCGTAATAAGATTACGGGCCACAACTGCGAACCTCTTAGCGTGGGTACGTGTCAGGTCACTCTGCGAGACGATAGCGGCCGGTATAGTTTCCAATTTCCGGCTGTGAACGGTCATTAGTTCGGTGCGGATATTCCTATGATAGTTTATGCCGGTGATCCGTTAACTTTTCCAGCACGTCATGCCTATTATATTGACTTTGTTGTATTTTAATCTCGTAACAGTTTAATACCGTAACTTTCTGATCACTTTTACAGTGTGTTAAAACTTGTTTTGGTAATCAAGTTATAAAGCTATCGAATTTCCAAAAGATGTTTCAGTCCACTTCCCTTTTTTTAAATCTGTCATAATATCAATGAAGTTTGGTTGTTAGTCAAACACAGATTTAAAATCAACAGATTTAGCAACCTTTCTATTAATTTACAACATTTATTTATTAATTTATTTAGTTATCACAATTATTCAATACTTACATAATTATTCGATCTTTTTCAATCAAAAATTGGCAACTACAGTATACATGATTTATATGCTTTAATTTGTTATGTGAAATAAAAATAAAAATAAAAACAATTTAAAGGTAATAAGATAAAAAAAATATCAAAGTATTTTAGTTCAACAAATATTCCTGATGAAGGCTTAAACTGAAATAGCTATCAAGCATATATAAAGAAAATGATGTAGAACTGAAACATTTTGATATTTTTTCACCTTATAACAAAAGTGTTCTTAAAGTTATCGATGGGTTCTGGGATAACTTTGTGGAGTTTTATTCAACTAATTTTGTGCACAAACGTGTTTCATCTCTCAAGAATTATCATCGATCAAACTATCGAAAGGTTACTTATCAATAAAGTAAAGATGTATTATAATTCTTACCTTTTAATTTACTTCAATTTTTTTTATTATAATGCTATTCCACCAAGTATTGACAGTGAACACCTTCAAAGTGGTTAAATTATTTTTGTTACGTTTTGTAGCCTAAGTAAAAAAACACACAAAATTTAATTTCATTCTTTTAAAGTAATAACGCATGAAAGCCCACAACGCTAACCGCTGCGCCATAGGATCTGACAATGGACCGACCCGAATCTCACGGGTTCGAGTCTCTAAAAACTTTCTCCCACTCTTCCGGTCCTGTAAAAACTAAGCGTAGTGAGAGCAATTAGTTAACAACTAATCTTCTTCTAACTGTATCTTTCTATCCCTACAAATCTTTTTGGGAAAGAGAGATTGAGCAACTGAGTAACAAACAGTTCTCGCAGAAAAAAACTTTTGAGACACCTCCAGGTCAAATGCTCTGCACTAGAAGTGGACATGGATTAATAACTTAGTCGTCATTATCATTAGAAACAACTGATCTTTTTTAAGATAAAAGTTTTTCCCTATCGTTATGCAACTTTGAGCAAGGCTATAGAATCGGAGTCGGAAAAACAAGAGAAAAATAATTGAATGAATATATTATTGTATTGTACCATTATATTGAAAAACATTAGTATATTTATTATAGTGATTGATGAAATCTGCTGGGATATATTCAAGTAACAAGAGTGATCTGATGGTATACATATATGTTGGTAAAACAGAAATATTTGAAAAAATAAATTCGGAGTCGTCTATTTTTGACACCATATTCACGCCACATCATTAATACTGCTATAGCTGAACTTTTATGAGCCTAATAAGTAAACTACAATATAATAAAAAGTAACTGTTTTAGAGAATACATTGACGTTTGTTCAATCCAATTGAAATGTTATTTATTTGTGGTTAAGTGATACAATATATCAATAAATTACCTGAAACTAAAAGTTTTATATTTTTCTTGATTTAGAAGCATTCTCTGAGTGAATTTTCTCCTAAAAGTAAACCTTTTGTCTTTTACCTTTTCCCATTACAAAAATAACCTGCCATATTTGACAACGATATCATTAGGCGTCAACAAAAAACGGCTTGATAAATATCTTCCTTCAAATATATGACACGTGAATCGTCACTCTTCAACCGGATATGAAAGCTCGGAAATGGAAGTTTTGTTAGAAGAATATCGTGGCGAGGGCAAAAGCGATAACAGGTTGTATGTAACGTTTCCTTGGAAGCCTCATCGTCTCCATGGAGACCGGATCTGAAAATCCTCTTCATTTTGTGTGGAATCAGTTTATTTACAAATTGAATGCCGAGAAAATTTTCTTTTGAACCAACTTCAATAGTCACGTTGGCTATATAATGCTTTACCCAGTAATGGTTATTACTTTTATAAAAAAAATAACTTCGTTTCGCATTTTGTAAGCATTCGTTTTATATTTTTTATATAAAATCATAAATAATTTAAAATATTACAAAAAATGTGATAAACTATGATGCATCTTTTTTCAGCCACAACTTCAAGCATATTTTAACCCTTTCCAGACCACAAAAAAAATCCACCAGGTCTATAATAGCAACATTATTACAAGGGAACCTGATATTTTCATTTATTTTTTTACTCGATTTGTAGTGACAACAAAAAAATATTTCGAAATATATACAATAATGACTTTATTAGTTATATTTAAAAAAACTTTTAAAGTATGCTAACGGTGAAAGCATTTATTTCCCAGCATTCGTAGGCCCCGATTTGCTTTTACATGCTATACATTATATGTATTAAGTTTCTTTTTTTCGATGGTTCGTAATTTTAGGCACTTTTGCAAGGCTAGATTTTTTTTTATTGCATTTACTTCTTTTTTTTCCTTTCTGCATCACACCGATGATTATATCTTCTCAATGATACAGTTAAGATTTTCTTAACTGTATCATTGAGGAGTATCTTCTTAAAAGAAACTTTTTCTCCAAAAGAATTTGCAATTTTTTTAAAGTGACAGAAATTTTCTAAAGGCGAAAATAGATCTAGACGCCCGATAAGACCATCATGGTTATTTCTACAAAATGAGAACAATATTCTTCTTTCTGTGGACATAATCGGACAATTCCAGAAAATATGCTCTGATTCTTGATTACTGTCAGTAATTAATAGGACAGTGTGAGTTAACTTTGATTTAAAATTTATGAAACTTTAAGCGCATCGTGTACGGTGATAAATTGTAAGGTCTAGTGATCCAGAGAGAGACAGGGTGCATTATTAAAAGGATTATAACTATTAGGTTAGAATTATTAGAGCAATAAAAAAATATCAGTAATAATTTTAAAAGTGCACGGGGCAAGTGTTGCGCGGGAAAAACAATCCCTTAAAACGGCCCTTTAGTATCCGTTGTAGGTAGATGGTTACACATTACAATTGTTATAAAAACCATTTGATCCTCTTCTCAGAATACCGTTGTAATAGATATGAGTGATATGAGTGAAAAAAAATATTTAATAATTTTTAACTAATTTGAACTCAACACTAAGAATGAAAAACGTCATTGGACCGGTAAGGGTCAACCTATTAAAAAATAAATGATGTATATACCGTACCTTAGACATGTGGACACCACTACTAAAGATTACGAATTTGAATCGTTCAAACTATGTACATTCTCACAGATTTTGTCACTAACGACCCGGGTTTCGCCTTTCGGCATCTTAGGCATTCAAGTGCACGGATGAACTTGAACTGACGTTTAGTAAATTTGTTTAGTGAATGCCTGAAGATGCCGAAAGGCGAAACCCGGGTCGTTAGTGACAAAATCTGTGAGAATGTACATAGTTTGAACGATTCAAATTTAATATTGAAATTCCAACAAGCACCTTCAGTCGAAATCTTAAATTTAAATATTACGAAGTTTATCACCTTGCTACATCCCCGGCGAAAAAATGCTCGTATTTCATATTTGAATGAAAGTAAAAATCTGTTATGCTGTAAAAAAAGTGACAACCTACTATTCGATCCAACGTTTAAATTTCATAATATAATGATATTATAACTATTGTTCCTCATAAAACAAGTATAAGTTAAAGTAAATTTTGTATCTAAAATGAATTTGATTGCGAGGTTAACAGTGCTATCAGTTTTATTTTAATAGTAGACATCGCATTTATATCATTAAATACATATCGTAAAATAATGTTGACCCAAAAACTGAAAGTGGGCTCGATTTTTGGTACAATTGAAGAGTATAAATAGAGAAGAATAAGAGAAAATTTTCTTAATTATTATTCAGATAATTCATTGAAAGTTAACAATACTTTTATTGGCAGTAAAAATGTTTGAAAGTACTTGAAATGTAAAGTTTCAAATACTTCAATGTGGAATTTATCGATCGCTTAAAAACAAACTTTTAACTTTGCTTGGAATATTTTTTTATTTAGTTTTTTTGGTATGGACACAGTGTAAAAGATTAATGTTATTAAAGAAAATCAAGAGAAAAATAAATATAATATGAAATATTACAATGTTGAATATTTCCACGAATTTATTATTTTTATATTCCACTTATTCTCTTCAAACAGTTGTTAGAGTAGTTTCATAGAAATTAGGATTCAAAAATAATAACGTATATCAAATGTTATCAATACTTTTTGTTAAAATTTCCACACTATAAATTATATGTTGCTTTTAAACTATTGTATATACGTATGTTTATCGCAGCGTTACTTCAAAATATTCGAGTGAAAAGCGGTTCTCATTTGATTTCAGCTAAAGCTGCTTTTAATTAATTTTCTACCGCCCCCGAATATTTCGAATAATAAGATTCAACCCTGAAAGTCTGTTAACTTCTTTTTAGCGTGTTTTCTAAATAAAAAACATGCTTACATTTTAATATAAGGTGTTTTTATATTATATTGAAAAATTTTGGTAAAAACTCATTTTATTATTAATATATTTTTTTTGTACTAATTTCACATTTTTTATTAAAGGTTAGTTTCTCTCATAATTTTATTGCAATTAATAATTCATTTTATACACATAAATAAAACTGTTTAGATGTTTTTGTTATTGAATGATTCTCGTAGTGAGAAAAACTAGTTTTGATCTTTCTAAAATGTGTATAATGTGTACAAATAAATGTTTTTTATTATTTTTAATATCTTTTTATTTGATTCCGTAATAGCAAAACTTTTCTCTCATCCCTTACTAAGCTACACAGCGGGGAATATTCTCATAACTTAAGTTAAAAGAAAACTGTAAATCAAACTCAGTTTCTTAATACAAACAAAGCAACCCCTTTTTGGGGCATTGTTCTTTTACGTTTTGTATTTGTTCAATACAAAGGTTATGCGGCAAAATATGTTAGCAAAAAAACGAAGAACTTCTTAGTTCTATGAATTTTTAAATTGAAATAATAAAACATGAATATACCTATCAAAAACCATCAATTATTTAATATTATTTTGGATTTGTGGAAATACCCGGATAAAATATTAAGTTTAAATTGAAAACATTATTGTCCCACTGGTTCAATCCTTGTGAAACGTATTAACCTATTCAAGAAGTTTCACGATAACTAAAGATTTAAGACATACTTGCATCTAGTTACACAATCAGTCGAATATTAATTAAAACACTTATTGACAAAAATATTTTAAATTATAAAAAAATTCTGAGGCAGTGTCTTAATAATATGTCTTTTTTACTAACATTAAAATAGTGTTTTCATAGGGTTGGTTTATTTGATAATTAAGACTTTGTTGCTCTAAAAACAGTTTGTTTATCTATAAATGGTGATAAAATAAATTAGATACAACTTTCAGAATAAACATGCTAAGATAAATCAATAAAATGATATACAATATTATAAAGAATATTTTTTTACCCTCGTGATTTGCTAAACTGGTCATGATTTTTATTTAAAAATAATGTGAAATTAGTACAAAATTTTATATACGATTTATTTCTGACTAGATTTGAGATTAAACACTTTAAAAGTAATATAAAATATATATATGACTACTGAATTATCATGATTTAATATTAACATGATATAATATTATGTGATATTTGTTAATAAAAATAATAAAACATTTTTAGTACTTTTTCCACATAAAATTTATTAGATCAGGACCGGTATCGCTCATGATGAGCATTGTCAACTGATAAGAAAAACAATAAAACAGTGATATTTATACAAAAGTTAAGTGATAAAAACAAGGTATGACAAACAATTGGTATTACAACCTAGCAAAAGAATTGAAGTAAAATACAAGGAAAATAAACTATAAATAAAAAGTTGAAGACCACTTAGCAATGAAACTATTATGACAAAAACCAATTAGGTATGAATTATCATTACCAAAGTAAAAACCAATCTAAAAAATTTTATGTGGAAAAAGTACTAAAAATGTTTTATTATTTTTATTATAATGCTATTCCACCAAGTATTGACAGTGAACACCTTAAAAGTGATATTTGTTGTTAAATGTGTTCATACTTTTTTCAATAATGCGTTAAAAACTATTTTTCACAAAATTCTATAATAAAACTGATCATTTTGATGTGGGTACCATTTTCCTACCATTGAAACCCACAATAAAAATGAAACTTTCACATGGAATCCTGCACGAGCATAAACTATCTGCCAATGTCAAAGTGACATTTTCCTTTGGATATTACATTCAATTTTTTCTTTCTAACTCCCGAATTGATTAAATGGGGTGTGAACAATCTAAGCTCGCACCGTTCTCGAAAGTTATGAATTTATTGAATATATTGAGAGAAAAATAAAAATATTTTTCGACAAAAAGATTTTAGCATTTTATTTCAGCATTTTCCTTTTACAGATTTTTTTTTAACATGGAACTAATTTTTATCGCAAGATTTGATTTTGTAAAGGTAAAACGTACGACTTTCAAAAGTCAATTTTCATATATTCTAAGCCAGGGGTGGGGAATCTTTTGTTATTTAAAGACTGCATTCATTTTTTTGATTCGACATAAAGCCGCATTAAACATTGACTAGGGAATTTTTGGCCGGAAACAAGACTTTACGGTCAGAATATGTCAGGAATTAACGAATTTACATAAATTTACAGAATTACAGAGTTGGCCAGAAGGCCGCACCAGAGTAGCCAAAAGGCCGCAGGTTCCCCACACCTATTCTAAGCCGTTATGATTTGATGACGCTTTTATTAACATGTACTTTTTATGTAGTTGTCGGTCTATAACGCAGCACATATTGCATATACGCAGACTGAGAGACTGTACGTGTGTAAGTGTTTGTGTGAAAACGTTAAAAAGTAACGCAACTTCCTGATGTATACCATTAATAGTAAAGATTTTTTTATTGAAATCTACACGCAAAAATTCGACTACAAAATTAATAGCTTGGACAATTTTGTATTGTTTGAATTGGAATATATTTGGTTGGACTAGTCCATTTGAATAAAGTTAAAACAGTACCTTATTTTAGTTATACTAACAACTTGTTTAGTTTGACGAGTTTTGTAGAACCAAAATACAAAGTTAAATTTACCGTATTTATATTTTTACTTAGAAAGTTATGCGACTTAAAAAATATTTTACCATGGTTACTAATTACTATTTTGCTTAACTGATCATCGAATGATAATGCCCATCACGAGCGAAGCCAATTATTATCATATAGGATAAGACTGGAATTAGTACAAAAGAGTGTTTTATTTTTTAACTACATATACAGTGGAACCTCGATTCTACGTTTTTCAAGGGACCGTAATAAATGAACGAATAATGCGGGAAATCTTCAAATAATACCAAAACAATGCTAAATTTTAAAAATAAATCTTTATTTATTTCACTATTTTTATTAATGAATGAATAAATATATATATTTTTTTTAATACAAACTAAGTAGTCTATTTGCAGTTTGGCACTTAAATTTTAACAAACACCCTTCAAAATCGCGTACATTTCTAAGTCAACTCTTTTTTGATATGTCGACTCGTTTTTTACGGTTTTTTTTTTCCAATTTCTTGATTTGTTTTCAGTTTCTCAGTTAGAGTTCTAGTTTTCTTCATTTAGGTATTTAAGTTTTGACTTTCGAGTTGCGATGTAAGACTATTTATGAATGCAAAAAAATATTCTACAAAAACGGTCAATCAATAGCGAGAACGGTAGATCGGGGTTCCACTGAAAAAAACGCGAAACGAAATGCGAGGGGGGACTATTTATGAGAAATATTCAACGAAAACGGTCAATCGGGATAATATTTGTGACGGGACCAAAATATTTAGACGTTAGATCGAGGAAAACGGTAAAGCGGGGAACGATTAATGCGGGATTATTTTACATTGTTCTTATGGGTGTTTGGCCGGGACTATGAAAAATAAACGATCCATGCGGGAAAACGAACAATGCGTGAACGGTAGATCGGGGTTCCACTGTAATGCCTTTTCTCCAAGTATCGTCACCAAACATCATAAAAGTGGTTACTTATTTGTGTACAAATTACTTTGTATCGTTTTATATTCCATCAGATGATTATATAATCTATAATAAACAACATATAATTAGTCTAAAAAGTTTATTTTATTTTTTAACATAATGTCTTTTCACTAAAAATTGACGGTGTATATCTTGGTGAACATGATTATCATTAAATTCATTATTATGAAAGACTCAACTGTTCAGATATCTTCGTCCCGTAGTATGTATACTACAGTAAGAGAAGTAGCAACATCTCAACAGCCCGCAGGATTAATGACACTGTTAAGACCTGCATTCTGAGATAAGTGGCTTCCTAGTGGGAAAGCTTCGACAGAGAATTGTTGCAGATTATTGTGAGTAATGTAAAAAGGTATTGCGTTGCGCCTCAAACCTAAGAGTTGCTACCTTATAAAAAAAAGACTCAAAAATTTTAAACTTATTAAAATCAAAGCATGCTTTATTTTTTATATTGCATTGTTAAAAAAAATAATTCAGGGGTATTTATTAACAATAACTTTATTTCAGAATAAAATTTGAAAAAAAATCTACTTAAAAATATTTTCAACTGAAAAAGTAATTCAGTGGACAGTTTTATCATATTGAAGCTAATTCAAAACCTTCAAGTAACATGGCGGATATGGATAATGTTTTTATTAGGCCTTCTCTCCCCAGTCTAGAAGAAAGACAAATCAAACATTTCATTTTAGTCATTTACATATTTATAATCCGAATCTAGTTCTTTGTTACTCAAAATTCAAAGATATCAAAGTATTTTTAGTTCTTCAAGCTGATATGGTTTGATATGTAATTATGTTTAATAATAATTGTACGACATTGATCTTAATGCAATAGAATTCTACCGAGTAATTACTAATAAAATTAATTTTAAAGATAGTAATTTTTTCCAGATGCGCTTCAAAAGGCAAAACACGAGTCACAATTAATAACACAACCAGCTAAACGCAGTAAAGTCATCTTTTTTATTTTTCAATATTTTTTTGTTATTGATGATTAAAGGGTTTTTACTATTTGTACCCATACATTGAATAATGAAATGATAAAATATCATTATTGATTTTTTTGTTCACCACTTAGGTACATACTATTTAACTATTTTGAAATTTAAAATGCCAAGTTTATTTGAGGGAAATAGTTTGGTAATGTTATTTGCGTAAAAAAAATATATTTTATACAAGGTCCGTGTTTCTGAAAATCATCAAAAAAAATTGTTTATTTTAGTAAAAAATATTTTGGTAAATTCAGAATATCGTGACCAATCTTCATTTTCTTTTACGCTAAATATATACTTTATTTTATAGTTGTTATTTAAAAAAATTTCGTGGCTTTTTTCCAATATAGAGGTTATTAATAGCTAGACAGGTCTCATTTAATACGAAGCTGCGCATGAAATACTTAATACATAGTTTGGAGATATTCAAAAGTTTCTCAGAAACTTTCACGAAGAAACCTTTCACCTACATACACACTTCGAGTAATTCGCGTTTGGCGGTGACAAGCCAAAACAGAAAAAATGACAAAAAATCGAAATCACATGAATATATAGAACGCTCTCGGTTATTCAAATTTAGGTAGTTTAACACCAGCAACCCATCGAAAAGAATTTCGTAAAATATCATACATGAAATAAGCACGCGCACAAATACAAATAAGCACACACCATAAAATGCGGTATCAATTTTGACGACAGGCCATTGCAAGCAACAACAAAAAAGCAGTCACGATATTATAAGTTGATTAACAGTATGGCATCCAATTTTGGAGCTTTTTTGTAATCCCGGGATTTCGGGATTGGCTAATTTTCAATCCCGAGATCCCGGGATCGGGCACTCAACATAAAACCGTGTATAATTTGAGAAATGTTTTGGCGTTGGAATTTTTCATTATTTCAAAAACCCAGGAATTTTCCCAAAATATCACCGTGACTCGTTTTTTTAAGCTCTTCAAAGAATTTAAATATCTCAAAACGACGATTTTCCAAAAATCTCGCCGTGACTTGATTTTTTTTAACTCCAGAATTTCAAATTCTCAAAATCCAAGAATTTACCGATTTTTCTAAAATATCACCGTTACCGATTTCCCACATATAGCAACTTGACTTCGGGATTTGCTAAAAATTTCGGGATCACAAAATGGACGGAATCCTGGAATTACGGGATTCGGGATCTCTGGATTGGAGAGCCTAATTAACAGTGGTCACTGTATACAGCAAGCTTGTTAGAAAATTTTGTCTAAAAAAATCAAAATGATATTGTTACCTTTCATCGGTTGGATAGGCATTTACTTGGTAGAACTCCATTACAATAATTTGAAAATGTTGTATTTTAGTTTGAAAAATTATATTTTATACAATGGTTGAGAGCTATTTCGACTTATGGTTTCATATTAAATCACTAGATCTTAAATGATTAAGACTCCTACAAGACGCTAATGTAACTAACAATAAGTAATCAAATTAAGTAGTACTAATTTGTTATTGTTCCAAAAACATATTAGAAAAATTTATTCAATATAATGCCACCATTTGCAAGATAAATTAGGATGTTAGTAGAGTGAAAGAGCGAGTATATATATATATATATATATATATATTTCTTCTGAGCTAGTTTATAAAGCTAAGTTAATAAATGTATTTTAAAACTTGTAAGATTTTTTATTAGACTTTTGTATCATTTTATTATGCTCGAAGCAAAATATTTTCCTAGCTGCTTATTATTATAATGCCTTATTATATATAGCCTTAGAAAATTTTATTTTATAACCTGAATACATTAGAACTCCTGCTATATTTCTCTTTCATGCTCATATTTTCTTGTCTTATAACCTAACAATAATTACCCAATATACTAAGAGAAGAATTACTCATTTGAGTAATCAATAAGTTTTTTTAAATATCGTGCATTTGCTATTTTTATATTTATTTAATACTATTTTAGATATTTTTACACTGTAAAACTCAAGCAAACCGGTATCAACAGATTTGGAAAATTTTGTGACGTCAAAAAAGTGTATTTGATTGTGTGTCATATATTTATTTATATTATTTTATGAATACAAACACATATAAATTGCACTATTTCAGATATTGTTGGATTTAAGGTAACATACTGTAAATTATATTATACGTATCTTCCTTCTAACCTACATACTATCTTCAAAGTGTTATTTTCAATGCCTTTGGCGGTAACCGCCCAATGTTTCATTATTCATTGCTACACGTAATTATAAGATTTCTCATTAAGATAATTAGTTAATTAATGTTTAAATACACTAAATACAAATGACAGACAAGTCAATAGTTTCCGGTTGTTTTATTTTAAAAAAAAATAAAAGCAATCATGAAACATGTTTACAAAATTCATTTTATGATTTTTTTGCATGTTACTTTCCTTGCAGTAGTTTTCGCAAAAAAATAGTCTGGTGCACTATAATTCAAAAAAAATACAGAAATAGTCTAATACAATCTCATCAATGGTAATAAAAACCAATACAGAGATATAAAAGTATAAAAAAATATATTCTGAAGCGTGCAAAATTAATAAACGAAAAAAGCAATTGTTTATCACATAATAAAAAGTCCACTAGCCGCATTTGCAAAAAGATGACTCATCCAAATATATTCAAACACAAATATAAGATAACTCGGAAAAGGAATAAATGAAGCGCATGACTGTTGTTTGCTCGCTGATATCTCCACTTATCCTCAGGGGGAATTAAGTTTTCTTATTTTATATTTTTTATATATATTTATATAAATAATACTAACAAAAATTTAGCGCAATTCTACTCACGTCTGAAATGAGCATTTGAATATTGCTTGTTTGTTGTTTTTACAACGAATAACGAATCCCAATTTTGGCTTAAACTAGCGCATATTCCAGTGTCCCAGTTTTGTTTTTGTTTTGAATGTATCTCATGGGGCACGGTTTTACGGATATATTTAAATGGTTTACATTTCAGCGCAATTTGACAACTGTTTTAAATTCTCATAACATGATGGTCTTTATGATTTTAATAATATCACTATTGTTATTTTTGTCACCGCATTAAAAAAAAATTAAAAGAATTTCAAATAATATTTCTTATTTATGTAAAACTTTTGCCTACAATAAAACACCCTCGCGATTTCAGCTAACATAAAAACCACCAAAAGCAAAATTTAAAATAAAAAATTCAGAAAAAATTGACTTAGTGTAAAGCTTTTATTTTAATGGTGCCAACTGATGAAATTAAGCTCCCCAAAAAAGCGTTCTTAAAAAACGCTTTCTTGGTTAAGCCGACGAAACCTTGTCACCAACGTGGTTTTTTAAAAATACTTTTTTACCATATTATGAAATATTTAATTTTACAAAATACAATTAAGAGTCCATCATCAACGTTGATAGTTCTGCATTTTTACGCTCAAGCAAATGTTTAAACTTACCTCTAATGACTTGATTATTGTTAAATTGAATAAGATTTCATTATACAATTAACAACCATTCGAAAAGTGATTTGTAGAAAGATGCCGTTTAATATCAGTTATAATAGTCTATACTAAAATCTATGAATGGAAATCACAATTAGTTAACACATTCAAGTTAACACATTCAAGCAAAACGTCCAGAAAATCCAACACTCAAGTCATCATTTCCCAAATTCTGTATTTGTGTGACTTTTTGAATGTTGACTCTTCGTAAATTTTATTTTATTTTGTGAACGGTGATTAAGAAATCAAAAAAATCCGGGTGTCAATTAATGAATGCTATAATAATAAATTTAATTGAATCAGATGACAACAGTATTTGTAAAGTGTTTACATTTTCAACCTTCCACCACAGATTTATCAATATCTGAGTAACCAGCCAATAAAACCTTACATATTTTCTTCTTCTTTTGTAAGAAATATTTTTAAAATCACACGACGACAATTTTTCAATCAAAATTCAAAATTTTGGACTAGAAGAAATATATTTCTTGCTTAAAGAACACCTTTTATTTATTTATATTCATCGAACAGTATATTTCTAATGATTCCATTTTTATCATATGTATAATAATAAACTGTAAAATATTTTAAAAATGAGATATTGTTTCTACAGTGGAATAAAATTTATTTGTCAATTTGAGTTATTTTATTTAGTGAAATAATTTTTTTCAATTTTTATAAAACAGTTAAATTATACGATTTATTGATTTTAAATATTTGTGAAAATAGTTTCAATTTTATATGAAAGAAGTATCGGAAACTTTGAGAATATAAAAAGTTCATTTTATCAACTAAACAAAACACAATAATATACACAAACAAAATTTTTCACATTTCAGAGAAATCTTCGTCCATTTTCGGTTAATCTGTCTTGAGGGTGGAAATTATCTAAAATATAAGAGCGGATAATATCGTTGGGTATAAGATTTAATTTCGAACACTTTGGTAGAGGGTTGAAAGCTCTCAGGTTAAAAAGGGTGAAACTGTGCGAGTTTCCCGAGGGAGGAAAAAGAAATAAATTTTCCAAGGGAAAACCTTGAAGATCTTTTAAATTCTAAGTACTCTTTCTGAGCAAATGTATCTACCTATAATAACGTTTGCGAATTCATTACGTTTTCTTAACTGTTCGTGGTATAATCCATAGCCGTTTATTATAGATTCAAATTTATTATGATAAAATATATTTTATATAAAACCGCTTTCCATTTATAACGTTAAATGATAGAGCTTTGCTTAATTAAGTCTCTTGAGTTGTGGCTAATTATACAGCTTTTAATGGTTAATTATTCCCAGTTGAATGATAAAATGGAATTCAGAATTTGCAGCAAAACAGTAATGTTACCTACTCTTTCTTCAATTACAAGCCACAGCAAAAAAATAATTCTTTATAGTATAAATTTGCATAAAACAGTTAAAAATCATTCTTAATTTATAATTCATTTTTATATCGCTGATCATTCAAGATAATTAATTTAATTCGTTTTTTTATATTTAAAATTGAAGTTACCCTCATATTTTTAAAAGAAATGCTTTTTTCGTATTAGATGAATTGTTTAAATAAGTTTATGTTTGTTTTATTATTTTTGGTTGTATAAACAATGCATGATTTTTTTAATAATATTCAAAAACCAAATTTAAATTAATTTTTCATTCCACAATAATATGTAATTAATATGAGTACACCCATACCTCGCTTTACGGCCGCTGTTTATACGGCATTTCGCTATAACAGCGATCTTCAATTAAGGCACGTTTTCGATTTTCGGCCTAAAATGTTTCGCTATAACGGCAAAAAAAACTTTTTTTCGATGTCGATGTGAGTGTTTTATCGACATACATATTTTTTACTGATTGTTACACATTAACTGGAAACAATTAGGGACATTTTTGGTACGTAAGTACATATGTACAGTTGTTTTTTAATGTATTTTTTAAATTTATTTTATAATTTCATTCATCGAAAAAATTATCGACTTCGGAGACTGATGAAAATAGATGAAAGAGATGCCGAAAATCAGTCACGCTAGAAACTAAACTAGAAGTATTACGTCGTATAAAAGCTGGAGAGAAAATTGTTGAAACTTGCGAAATCTACCATTCAAACTATTCGCGATAAAAAAGAAGACATTAAAACATATTTTCAATCTGCTGCGCCTTTAAATGTCTCGAGATTAACACGCCAAAAGATAAAATACATGTTACATTTAAAAAAAAATTGGAACCGATCCCATTGAATTTTTATTATAATGATTGATTCCTTATACGGCTTTTCGCTTTACGGTCAAGTTTCGTGGAACGTATCTAGGGCGTTAAGCGAGATATGAGTGTATAATATTTTTTATCATGTTGATAAGATGCTTATAAGTTAAAAAAAAAATATATTTTTGTTGTTGATTATAGAGATGTGAACCTAGTTAGGTGTTGATTTATAACAGTTGATTTGTAAACCATTGTGATGTCAAATCTGATGATGCTCCTCAAAGATGCGAAATACGTGTCAAATTTTGTAGCACAACAAGGCAAATAACAAAGTTATCAAATCAAATTATATATAAAAAAAATAACTTCCACAAAGCTACCTCCGAATCCATCGAAGATAATAATCGAAATTTGTTCTTTTTTTAAAGACAATATTTAATTTAAAACTGTCTCAACCAAATGTTTAATTATATTTCTTTTATCCGAAATAGTCCATATGCCATAATATTATACCAATTTCAATTTGAGATTTAGTTACAAATGGTGGTCTGATAGTTCCTACGAATTATACAGCGAAAGCTTTTAACATTTTCCCTAGTCATGCTCCGTATATTATTGCCAAAATTAATATTCAAAAGAGCTTTTTCCAGATTTGATGTTTTCTGCTTTCAAATCATGATTTGCAAAGAATACTCACATAATACACATCCATCCAAATTCAAAGATCGTTTTTTTCTGTAACCTTAGTAAGGTTGTCCAAAAATTATCAATGGTCTTGGATTAATTCCCTCGGTCAATTTATCTACTTTCATAAACATTTTTGTTAACTACATGTCTAAAACATTATTTCAAATATTCGACGTGTGATCAAGTTACAATAGTTTTTATCAACTTAACATCAAAATCTATTTAGCCAATGATAATTGCTGATTTTTTTATTCAATCGTAATAAATGAATAAAATTAGATTTAAATAAAAAGTGATAGGCCTATGGTTATGATAATTTCAATAATTAGGAATCTAATTAGTATCATGCATGGATGTTATATTTTTACGTTAAGTTTTTTTTTTAAATTAACTTTTAGGTAAACTTAAGACAATTCCATGCTCACCAAGCAAAGTAAAATTTCTCAATTAAATAAAACAAATTTACAAGTTGTATTATATGTTTAATCCAATAATTATATAAGATTTTAAACTATTTATTTGTTTTAAACTACATTATTTATCATTGATGAAGTGTTTCATAAACTCAACTTATCGCAATATTATTCATGACCGTTTTATTTTAATTTTACGACTTCTTAGATTTTTTTTAAAATTATAAACTCTAAATGTAATTTAATGCAGGTATTGTATGCTTTCAGGGGCAACAATAGTTAATTTCCGGTATGTTGAATGCTGATGTTGAACACGTGATTTGACAACAAATAGACTTACTTTAATCGTTCAAGTATATGAAATCTATTAAAATAAAAACCGTTATTGTATCTTCTTAAAGATATTTTAAGCAAAATAAATATGATTGCAAATTAACTGCTTAAAACACTTTTATGAGTAAATATTACACGATTTTAATTATGTTTTTTTATATGTTTCTAAAAGAATACTACGTTGTGTAAATAAAATAAATACACTTTATCAAAACAGTGTTATTTGGAAAGCTTAAAGCTCGAACTGTTATATGTTACCCGCGGCAAGAAGCTCACGTAAAGCCCATTGTGCGTCACGTGGTCGAACGTTAATGGCTTTAGTATTGACAAATACACCCGATGCCTTGAGGCAGTCGCCCAACTATACAACTTAAATCAAGAGATACCTGAAAGTAACTACGTGACAATACTAATATATATCTGTCTCAGTTACTTAACGAATCCACGATACCACTACTCTGAGCTTTAATTGGATGGTTTAGATTTAAAAAAACAAATCTGTACATCTAAAACTATAGCAATAATTTATTTTAAATAGTGTAAATGTGAGATTTCTGTAATCATTATGATAAGTTATTTTATATTTGCAGATACATTTTTTTGGGAGTGAACTTATTCTCATTTTACTCCCGTTTTCTCAAAAAAAAAAGTTTAAGCGACTAAATAAAAATCAGATTTTGTAAAAAAATTAAATTGTTTACGAGAACTGGTTGTTATTCTGTCTTTCTGTGCTGTCATAGAATTCGTATTTTTTTGTTTGTTTTAATGCTGCGTTATTGTCCATATACTCACATCGTTGAAAAACAGAATGCGTCAATAGGTGGATTACTTATTGTCATTATTGTATCTTAATACAATTGCAATATTCAAGAGTAAAGTTGAATAAATTTGCGTTAGTAACACAGTACTTTGTTCCGCGATAATTTTAAATGGTAAATATTAATCTTGCCTTGTTCACTTAGTTAAATAAGACTAATTGCAATTAAATTCCTTTTCAATAAAAATAACATAAAGAAAAATATGAGAGGTATCATGTTGATAATAGTTTATAAAGCTGAAGAGACAAAATATGGGTATATTACGACGAAGAAAACAAACAAAAAAACACGTAAAAGAAATCATACATAAAAATATTATGAAAACGATTTTTCTATATGGGGACAGTTTTTGCGAAGAGATGTGAAATTAAAAATAGATGGTTTTCTAGTTGAAATATTGACATTATCTACTTAGCCATATCCATATTGACTGTGGAAAGGAAAAAGGACGAAACTCATACATAACCGTTTTTTTATATAAAACAGAATATTAAAACAGGGCTAAAAACGTTATAAAAAAATGATGACATCTTTACAACCTTGAAGTGCACGAAAACTAATAGAGTGGTTTTAATTGACTTATGACTTAATTGATTTCATGATTTTTAAGATCTTTTTTCTTATCGCAATTTTCACAACCCCTTTTTTTCAAACTTGTTTTAAAAAACTTCTTAAATGGATTTCCAAAGGGAAATAATTAACATTTATTATTATTGCATTTTTATCTGTCAGGAGTGAATTACTACCATAAACGGTTAATTCTTAATGGAAAATATGTTTTTACTATATGAAAATAAAAAATATTGTATTTCATTACTCATACATACCAATATAACATAAATAGCTATGTTCAATTTTGATTTTTATAGACATACATATACGAAGGGTGGAATTACTCCAGATAAAACTTGAATCGTTCAAATTATGTAAATTATTAAATTTCGTCACTAAAGACCCGAGTTTCGCCTTTCGGGATTTTCAGGCGTTCAAGTGCGCATAATTTTAACAATTCAAATTTAATATTGAAATTCCAACAAGCACCTTCAGTCGAAATCTTAAATAGCTCCAGGTAAATTAGTAAATCCAGATAATTAATACTAGCAGATTTAATATTATTCTTTCAACACAAAAATACATCAGTAAGTCATGGCGTATCATAACACATATCGTAATTCAATAAACATTATTGAAACCGACAAATATCTTTTTCGAAAAAATATAAATATTTCGTCATATACAATATTACTAATTTGGGTTGTATGTTTAAGGTTATCAGCATCTATGGGCTATATATTTCGATCAGTTATGGAAAAGTTTTTTTTAAATGATTTTGTCGATAGCAAATATACAATATGTTTTATAGCAAAAAAGATGTGGATCAGAAATTAATAGTCTCAAAAAAGATAAAGAGAGAGGAGAATATTTTACTAAGAAATGAATATTTCTCTTAAAAAATTAATGTAACAAAATTCTGGGCCAATTTATTTATCATATCACTATAAATGAAAAAGCTTTGTTTCGTTCAAAGCAAGGGAACAAAAAATTGAGAGGAATGATTTGAAAGTTTTCTTGAAAACCAAAATATATGTGGTTTCTTATACTTGGAGTTGTTCAGATAATATACGATACACTTATCCTCCGAGACTTATGGGAATTCTAGAAAAGAGCAGACGAACTTTTTGAATAAATATAGTAAAAACAAAAATACGGGTCGCCTGAGTGAAAAATTTTGAAACATCTTTTGAATAACGCAAGATTTGTTTTTTTATTGAATTTCAATGTAACATATTATACGATATTGTATCTTAGTAAGATTTTACAATAAAAAACAATTATTTCTAAATTAATAAATGAAACCAATTCTTTTTTTATGAGTAGTGGATTTGAATAATGTTTTGAAACAAATGCAGCTATTTTTTTCATAGGCTGTAATTAAAATGATAAAATTATGGGACCCGTTTTGGTATCGTTATTCATGTAACAGTGACACCTAAACACATTTTTTTTCTAACCGCAAAAGCTTTGACATTTTATATTTATAAAAAACTTTTCCTTCATTTATTGAGATGATTGATATTTACGTCACAAAAATTCTTATGTCTTACTACTTATTCAAATACTTATAGATTTCAACTAATTGAAGGATCCTTTTAGAATATTTTCAATATAAAAAAAAATTAAGTTTCAATGAACACTTTTCATAAAAATATTTTTTGTTTATCGGCTATACATATAAATTTATCATGAGAATCATTAAGTTGAAATGTAAACCTATATAGCAAATACATTTATGTACGGATTACATTTCACTGTAACATGTGCATATGGCACAAGTGAGCTTTATACTGTTTTTTAAAAAACAAATTAACTATTTATTTTTATGTTTTTATGTACAGCTTAATTATATAAATATATATTTTTTTACCGTTTCTGTATCCAACGTGAACATTTATAATAGAAAAATAATAATAAAAAAGCAAGTATTCACAGTATGTTCCTGTTTTTTAATATCAAAGTGTCAAACGAGTTTGCCTTTTAAAACTCTATAAAGCTATTATATTATAAGTAAATTTTTGTTGCATGGAAAATTGTTTAAAAATATTCAATGAACTAAATTTTGATATATCATATATTTTTTTAACAAACAACTTTCACACCTTTTTAAAACCTAATTTAAAAAATATTTGCTATATTTAGTTAAAAGACAATCATTAATTATGTGAATTTGTATAAATTCTAGACCTATTAAAGATCTTGTGGTGTATAATAAATATAAAAATATTACCTTAAGCTACGGGTTTTTCCTTTTCCACCAAACGGTATTTTTTCACTTGTAATTGCTTAAAATAACAAAGTTATATATTTTATTGAATTGACTATAGATAGAGTTATATTTAAGAAAAATTATGGTACTAATTTTAATTATTAAAATTGTTTTATGAGGTATTTTATTTTAATTTTTTGATTAACACTTTATTTATTCGCTTGCTGAAAAGTACAAATAAGTTTTGCTTTGTTCGTAACCACTTATCAATAATTAAAAAAATGAATGCCGCACATATGATTATTATTCAACGAGTCACATATATAAGATGATTCGACGCGATACTTGAGAGTTCAGTATGACGCGGCGCTACGGCGTAGACTGGATAACGACCGCTTCCAACGACGGTCGTAGGCAAACTAAAGCCTTCGAATCACTCCCCCCTCGTTGGTCTATCGCGCGCACGACGGGCCGACGACGAAAGGAATTCAGATAGGTATATTTCTTACAAAATTTCTGCCGATGAGATATTTTTATTTTCGTGTTTTTTTATCTCTTTTTATAATAACAATCAGTTTTATTTAATAACGGCAGAAATTATTTTTTATTCAGAATTATCCATTAAAATATTTATTTTTTGTATTTGCAAAAACATCGTAAAAAAAATAAACATTAATTTTAATAAATTTATTCATTAATCCCTAAAATATTTCTTTAATACAAATTACCGCGAAAAAATATTTGAGGTGTATGAAATGCATATGATTGAAATTTTAAACTGTTAACAGAAATCACTTTTAGGGTGTTCACTGTCAATACTCGGTGGAAAAGCGTTATTTTAATAAAAACAGAATATTTCTTTGTACTTTATCCCATTTTATTTAATAGATCAGGACTGGTTTTGCTCATTGCGAGCATTTTCAACTGATAGGAAATATAATTTACAATGCTATTTATACAAAAATAAATTGTTTTATTATTTATAAAAGCATTATTAAATTATATTTAAAAGTTCCACGAGCCCTTAAAAGTTGAGAAATACTGGTGTAGAATATCATAAACCAAACCTCAGATACTGTTTTTTTCACTCCAACTATCACTCCTGAATTTGAAAATTATATATGTAAATTTAAATTGTTCAAACTGTCACTTCAAGTTCATCTGTGCACTTGAACGCCTGAAGATGCCGAAAGACAAAACCCGGGTCGTTAGTGGCAAAACTTGTGTGAATTTACATAATTTGAACGATTCCAATTAATTGTAAAATTCTTCCAAGCACCTTTAGCCGAAGTCTTAAACTTAAATTATGTACGTATTTTTTAAAAATCTTTTAATACATTTAAGTCCAAAAGCATGAATGTAGGAGATTTTCCCTTTTTGATAATAAAATAGCGTCAAAATTTGACAGTGCAGAATTTGATGTAATACTATTTATATGTATATAATACTTCTTATTAAATTCAAGTATTTTAATTTCAAATTTATAGCACGAAAACATTTTTATGTCTGTTGTTTTACTAACGGGGGCTAAAAAATATATTTTATTTTACTGAAAAATAGTTTAAATATTATCTTTATAAATAAATATGTTAGATCGATCCAATATTCTTAGAGCTGTAAATTATTGTAGTTTTTAAAATGCTTTATAGTCGACAGTTGATTTTTTTATAAACCCATTTAAATAACTGGAGCTTTTAACGACCTAAATTACAACAAAAAAAACTCTGAACATTCAGCTGACGTTTGCGTACCATGATGTCAGAGTGAAAACCGTGAATGGAGTTGAAACTTGTGCATTTTTTTGGGGCAAACCCTTTTGGAGCCGTCAGCAATTACTCTTGTGATAATAATTATTTCAGGCTCAAAATTATATGGATGGTTTAAGGGCCTTTCAAAATATGCTTTGATATGAAAACTTTATTTTTATGCACGCCATAAAAAAACTTTTGGTATCGCTACGCTACCCTACAAAAGATATCTCATTTATCTAAAACAACTTTTTTTCTTTATATATAATGTATCACATATTCTCATAAACTTTTTCGATGAAATAATTAATTTAAAAATGCAACTTTTACTGTTTTTAAACAAAATTTGAAAAATTCTTCATCAGTTATCATCCGATAATTTAAATCAATTATTCCTATTCTTAAAAATTCTATATTTTTTGCCATATCTACACCCACTGTGGAGCATATCGACTTCTATTAGAGTTTATCTCTACAGAAGTGTTTCTACGAGAACTGTTTTTTACTCAGTCGCTCAACCTCTCTTTTTTTCAAAGAAAGTAGGAGTAAAAAGATAGTGCTAGGACAGAACTAATAATAAGATAATCGCTCTTGCTACATTTTGTTTTGTATGATAAGATATTTGGGAGGGTGAATTTAAGACATCACATACATCCATGTCTTTAAAGAGAAATTAAAAAAAATATTAAAAATCAGTTTATAAAACTTTTCGTTCTGAGATTTCAACCCGTGACCAGAGTTCTTGATCACTCGACCGCGCAAGCTTTTATATCAACAAAAACAAAATCTGATGTGAAGATAAAAGAAAATTTAATAAAATACGCTGTTGCAGGTTACTTTGAAAAAATATAAATATATTCATTTTCTATAAAAAAAAATACTACCTTTATTACGCTACCTGCAAATGTTTTGCACTTGAAAATTTTTGGATATCGAAGTTATCTCTTGTGATTATTTAATTGAATCTATTTCTTCTGAAAACAAATAAAAACAATGCATAAGTGAAAAGCCTAGATTTCCCATACTGAATTTACTTAATTACTTGAGAGGGCCTGGCTTTACATGGTGGCTCCAAATATCTAATAAATAAATATGTGAAAAATATCTAGACAAACAGATAATAGTAAAAAGTTTGTAGATATAGTAAGTAAAATAAAATACTATGTAAAACTGCTGAACACACGTATTTGAAGTCGAATGCGTTGACTAGTAACCCGACTACCGGAACTTACATTTTTATTATGTCGATAAAAAGGGTTTCATTTAAAACCTCTTATTTTTTTACGATAATGATCCATTTGTGCGAATTTCGAACTTTTACACACAAATCATAGGCCTTTGAAATGTCATCAAAACTTATATACTCTTTGGCGTTAAAATAACGCATATATTTTGCAAACAAAATTTCGTTTGCCATGTTGTTATTTAGTATTCCGAAATGGAATTACACGGCTGACATTTTAATATGAAACTATAAGCTCATTCATAAAATTAATGACCATAGATTTTGCAAAGAGACGTGATATAATATCACATTTTAACACTTTACTCACACATTTTGGTTAATGTGTCACTTTTCGTTAGTTTTAAATATGCAATTAACGGTGTCTATAATTATAATAAGAGACAGTGAATTTTACATTTTATTTATTTATGCATGAAGTTAGATAATTTTTTAGTCATAAATGACAAAAAAAACTAAAAAGTGAACAAGATTTGTAAAAAATATATATCAAATTGAATTAATTAATGCATTTACGCCCCCAATTTGGATCATACGGCTTTCTAATGAATGAATCACATCACAACTTTTCCACAAGATCTGTTTGTCACTCAGATGCTGAAACTGTCATTTTGTCATAGAGAAGAGGGATAGAAACATTAATATTAATACAGGACTTGTGGTTATCTTATCGATGACACTAAATTAAAATTTTAAGACATCACAAACATTCATGCCTTTAGGTATATATCGATAATTCAATTGTAAAAATGTGGTTTGTCCTGGGTTTTGATTCCATTAGATCGATCACGGGACGTTGTCGACATTGATCGCTATGCAACGGACATGACAAACGTTCATGTTGGTTTCCCACCACCACCCATTGTGTATATGCAGCCAACGTTTAATGGCCGCCTTCCACAACGCTATCGACAGAAAAAAAAGGAATTTACCCCTCACATTCATGGCCCGAGCAGAACTGCACGGAACTGATTTTGAACCATGCACTAATGTGCTTAAAATAATAATAATAATAAAAGTGTGACTAGCTCAGCCACTTAAATCAAGTTGATATTAAGTATCTTGTGTATAGTCCGAATACTGAGAGCTCATCGATGTAGACGAGTTTAATGACTCTAGAGAGGAGTCAAGATTGTGACGATCCCCATATAAATTGGCAAACTTTTCAAATGCCGTGAAGTTAGCTTTGGTTGCAATCAAGTCAGCGTGGCCTATTGGGCCCGTGTGAGGACGGACCACAGCAAACAATTTTTACAACGTCCTATAATTCAAAAATGAAAATATTTGAAATTCAGTCACTATAAATGTTATTATTTTCCACGCTATCATCCGGAAAACAAAAAGAGTACATATTTTGTTTAAATTTCACTACCAAATACGCACGGCTATTTATCAAGTTTCACGAAATCAAATAACTTTTGTTAAATGATATAAATAAATTATTAGACGAAAAAATGAATCTTTTTGCGAAATCATGAATGAATTAAACTTCGCCATATCTTGTTTATTTTTAAAGGTATTAAAATATTAGCAATGCTTAAAATAATTATTGTTGAGTTTTATTTTTCTAATCCTATCTTTCTGTTATATTTTTCCAAAAAAAGAAAACGAAGAAATGACTTAAATCAGCACTGTTTTAAAACTTTATTTTGAGATCGAATAATTCGTATTTTACAATGATTAGGTATCCCCCAAGACTCAATATTTAAAAATGATAACTTATATAGGTTTTGCTGTGCTAAACAGAAATGGTTTTTAAGGCTTAATTATAGTCACATTACTAAGAGTTTTCAATTCAGAACCGTGAAATCGATGGATCCCAGGTGATAAGTCGATCTCGTATTATATTTAAAAAAGGCAAAGTTATCAACTCTTCGTACGATTTCTGAAATTGGCGAGTCGAAAATACACATTTTTGGTTTTTTTTTATTAAAAAACCACAGTTATTAAAAACTTTTTTGTTCATATATTTTTGCGAAAATTTACGTAAAATGCACACGTCATTTTTGATTGATAGTCAAAAAAAAATCAATTATTTAATCTAAAAATAGGTTTGCGGAAACTATCATACTTTGACAGCTTCTGTTGTTTGTGATTTAATAAATCGACAGTTGAAAATTGTGGTAAACGGATATTCATTTCAATATATTTTTGATTCATATCACAATAATTCGCCGTAAACTATTTGCTAGAGAAAATATGTAAAATCAGTTTCTATTGTCACATTTGATTTTCACAGACATGAAAAACGGATGTGACAATAGTTTTCCTTTTTCTGAAGAAAATTCTTGCTTAACAAACATTTTTTCTAAATTAATGACAATCAAGAACTACAAAAAAAAAAGCACTTCCAGTAAAAAAAAAAAGTAAAGTAAAGCACTTCATAGCAACCAGGTCCACAGTCAGTAAGGGTTTGAATTCTTGATTCAATAATTTTACACATTTTTAATGAACTTGTATTTTTTTTGTTATGTATCACATTTAAGGTGGTCTTTGTCAATACTTTATAGACAGACATTGTATTAAAAAAAAAAAAAAACACTCTTTTTTTGTTATTTCATAATTATTTATCACGACCGGTTTCGTAGATAATATACGTATATTAATGAAAGAATCTTTATACTATTCTTTATTTTTTTCCATTATAAGAAAGTTGATTTACCAAGCGTTCTGGTTCAACACATTTTATTGAAATGCGTCTTTTATTCATTTTTTTATTTTGATCGTTAAAAATCACCCACCAAAACGACGTAAATTATGTTTTCTCAGTCCTTTGTTAATACAATAATATAAACATGGCGTAAATTTCAACTGAACCTTAGAAATTGTTGTATTTTTCAATAATTTTCAAACGCTTTCGCTCGCAAATTTAAAAAAATATTTTACTTGCAATATCTGTGCGAAGAATACATATATTTTATAAAACTAACTGGTGGTAAATTTTCCGATTTTATTTATATCGAGCAGTATTTTTGAATATTGGCTAAGTATGCTTCTTAAATTCTTAACGCAAGAAATCGAACGCGTTTTTGACAAAATATAAGATCGGCAACCGAAGTATAATTTTGGAATTTTTAATAAAATCCATGTTATGAATGCGTGGTCAAATGGTCAACGTCGTTCACTCCAGAATGGACAGTTTTTATCCACTGAATTTTAAATTAATTAATGGATTTCTATTCGAAGGCATTATTGTGTGTTTAATCAAATCCTTAAAGCAGGGCATATCGAGAGTAATTAGAAAACTACTTGTCTTATCCTAGTCAAATAGTGTTCTTCCTACCATCTTCATAAAAGAGTGTCGGTACGAGTTAGTAGTTAGCCAAACTTCTGTGAATATACGCTTTTTATTAATAGCAGGCACGGGTTAATATAAACATATATACATTAACATATAAAATGATATTGATTGAATTGGAATATACGCGGCAGAACTCCATCGCAACACGCTAATGTAACTAATAATAAACAATCACTTAAATTTAAGCTAATTTGCTTTGAGCTATACTATATTTTTATCTTTCAAAAAAATAATAAAGTCAATTCAATAAATACAATACTTTGAGTCAATTATTAATTAGAATTTAAGAGTGGATGAGAGTATATATTGTGTATCTCTGCTAAGCCAGTATATAAAACTGAGTTAATGCTAGTTTAAATATAGTTCTGATGAAGGAATACGTCAAAATAGTTATCAACCATATGTACAATAATATTTGTAGAACTTAAATACTTAAATAAAAGATTATTGACATGACACTTTACTTTGTTATCAGCAGAGAAATATAATATTATCTTTTATTAGATTTATACAGTTTTCATCAATATTCCACGATTCAAATTTAAGATTTCAGATATTTATTTGCAGCAAAATGGCGTTCTACGTAATAAAACTTGAGTCTATTTCGACAAACACGTTAGCTCTGTCATAAAACCTACACCAATATTTCTGACAAAATACATTTTTGTATTGATCAGATATAATATTCCCCTAAATGTGCTTAAAATCATTATTTGTATTAGGTATGTTTGAGAAAAATAAGTTCGATTGAAGAATTATTTAATTTTAAATCTCTAATCAAGACCTAAAATTAATTAAATCACAACAATACATTTCGTTTATTTTTCCCAAAAACTGCACGCTATAACATTCGAGTTGAATATATTTTTAATGTACAATCTCTTCTGGATCTAAGCTGAAATGTATGGATATATTTCTGTTCATAAATAGCAACTATTAGAGAAATATAATTTTTACTGCCGCCTGTGTGGTCGAGTGGTCAACGTTGTTGGCTTCGGCTACGCAGGGCCCGGGTTCAAATCCCGGTACGGACAGTTTTTATAAATTGATTTTTCAATCGATTTATGAATTTCTGTTCAAAGGCATGGGTGTATGTGATGTCTTGAATTCCCCCCTTTCACTCATCCTATCCTATGAACGGGGCGTATCGAGAGCGACTAGCTTACCACTAATCCTGTCCTAGCCCTATCCTTCTATCCCTACTCTCTTTGGAAAAAGAGAGGTTGAGCAACTGAGTAACAAACAGTTCTCGTAGAAACACTTCTGTTGAGATAAACTCCATTAGGAGTCCATATGCTCCACATTGGGAGCGGACATGGTTTAAAAAAAAAAAAAAAAATTTTTACTAAACACAAGATTAGATACACGGGGGTGAAATAAAATCTTTTAAATAGCCTGCATTTTAAGTTAGCCACCGGAAACCAATAAAAACTAAGTAAAATAAAAACTGACATAAAAAAATATCGTGTGTTGTCACGAATTTTTAATGAAACAGTTCTCCAAAGGAAAGACAGTACAATGTTAATTTTATTTTCATCCAATCATATGTTATTTAACTGGTATTTAAATTAAAATTTTGATATCAAAGTAAGCCGGAAAACTCTCTTTGGCAAAATACTTCAAGGATGAATATTGTATAATACTTTACTGAAATTTGCAGGGTAAGAAAATGCGGGCACCTGTGTTCCTGGTGAAGAAAAATACAACCGACAATCGAGAAAACCATAATGTTTATTGACTGTAAATCCCAAGGAGCATATGCGGTGAAAACCCAAATTGTGCGGGAGGTTGTACTGCCTCGGTTCTTTTATTATTGTTTTTATTTCGTTTCAGTGCACTGTGACGATAGTATATTTTTAAGTAGAGGGTTAGATTTACGTTCCAATCTCTCTCGCGTTGTTTGAATTTACTCACATATAAAATAGCTTTCTAATTAGTTCAAAAAAGGTGAATAAATATTGCTTTTAAAAGACTAGAACAACGATTTACCTACACTCGAATCTTTTTTACACGTATCGACGTTTCAAAAAAACAGTGTAAAAATTAAAGAACAAAATTTTTGTTTACTTAACAACAATATTTTGAAAAAACACGAATATTTTGGTTTAGAAAATCGTGTAAAAAAAGATGACATTGAAGGCCCAATAAGTAAATTACACAAAATATTATGCATAATATACGGGGACTTTTATAAGGAACTAAACATAACTTGCTTTCATCGCTATAAATGTCTAATATTTCTTTTGAACTAGGGTCTAATACGCCCTTCGTTTTTTTATTTTTAACTTGCTTTGCTTAATTTCTTTTTATAAAGAAATCTATTATGTCAACGTGTTAAAATAGAGTATTTTTTTTTTTTAGTGAACCGCGTAAATTTAAAATTGCGTGAAAAAGAGTGTTGAGTGCATACATATACGTATATGATATTAGAGCTTGACATAATTGTTACTACAATAACTTAAATATTGATAAAAAATATTCCACAGAATTACAAAAGAACAATTTTCATAAAAAGATGCGACTTAATGCTTAACTGCTTTAACTTAAGGAGTTTAAATTAAAATTTATATGGTCAGTGATTCATTGAAGGTTGTCTTGAAGTGATTCTTTTGATATCATTTTATGAACGAGCAAAAAAAGATTACATGCACAAATTTATTTACATGAAGTTTTACTAGAGAATATTTAGTAATTGAAAAACAATCTTCTCGCAAAATATGACAATAAACTTCAAAACTTTTATGATTCATTCGCTTACGATTAAACTGAGGTTGCTAAGTGGAATTTTAATATTTACATTTAAGCCGTAAAATTGTGTACACTTTAGTATATTTTTTCGATTACTATCCGGGTATCGCCTTTCAGTATTTTCAAGCGTTCAAGTGCAGAGATGAGGTTGAACTGAAGATTGGTAAATAGGTACATTTTGTATATATAATACTACAATCAAACTAACTGAATAACTTTCATAAGGCTGAATTAATTAGGGAAGTACCTAACAACATAATATACAAAGAAATTTTCTGTAGTTATTTAAAATTGCATATAATAATCATGAAAAGTTAATATCACGGGATTGCTTTTTGATTTAAAATGTGTTTATTTTTAAAGTCGCATTATTTCCAGTATTAAATTACTATGATGGCTGGAAACTTTATAACTATCTCACGAAAGTACATCACATTTACATTCATGCAAAATATACAACAAAAGGAAATTAGGAAGATTCACCGGTTCGTTTAAAATTAACAATCTACTGAACTGTGCTCTAAGAAACATCAGTTTAAAATGTGCACTCGAACATCTAAAGATACCGGAAGGCGAAACCAAGATCTATAGTGACAAAACAAAATGGAAAAAAAATTGAATAATTTATTTGTTATTATTAGTAATAGTATGATATAATTTAAATAAAAATACTGTTTTATGAAGCCACCGGTAAAGACTTAACCACGTAACAAGTATTTATTTTCATGTGGTAACCAAAATACTTCTTTTAGATTCTGAAATGATGAATGAACAGTTCTCCTAGTTTTATCAATCATGGTTTTATTTTTATTTTTAACTAATATCAAGCAGCACAACCTTCTTATTACGAGTTGAAAAAACAATCACAATCTAACGGTATTAAAACCATTGGACAAATGTACCTAATCGAAAATATGAGGAATCTTTATTTTGACTGTATAAATGAATATTATTTATCGCCACGAACGTTTTATTATAATTCTGAGAAAGTATACATACTTTCGACTGGTATACAAAAACATAAATTTGTACTCTATTCAACAACGCACTTTGTTTAAACTTTTATGCCGAAATCTCAAAAAGCATAAAAAATAATGTGCAAAGCAAAAAAACTTCCGCATTTTTTCAGGTCAACCCAGCATTAATGAAGAACACTAATGTGAGCTTTTTTTACTTTGGAAGAAAGCTCGAAAAAAGTTTTCAGCAGCGTTCACCGTCTTCCCCTTCTTTTTCCCAGCTGGTTTGTTCACTGTATGGATTTCAACTCTTCCCTAAAAATCTTTTTCATTAAATTTTCTTGGCCGTATTCTTTAAATACACTCGCATTTATTTTATCTCGCACGATCTTCCCTTAATTATTTTAAAACCATTTCCAGGTAAATGGCCACGTAGCACAGTTACTAAATTTTATCACTTTTAATTTTCACTTTTGATTACAATTTAAAATTCATTTCTCAATTGTTGATTTTTTTACATTTAATCTTTGCCATATTATCTTTTTTCGGTTAGTAAAAAAATGATTTATTTAATTAATTAACATTGCACAAGGTTGAAAAATTATTAATTTAAAACTTTTACAATGAAGAAAAAAAAGTACAATTTAATATTAAAAGCAAAATAAAAAAAATGGCAAGGAAGTCAACTGAGTAAGCTCCGACGAACTCTATTTTAATACATAAAAAATAGTATTCGTCGGAACTCACCCACGTCTACGTGGAATATGTCAACATCCGAAGCAATATTGTTGAACACCGTTAAAGCTCTCCCCAGTGGCGTCCCCATTGGCAGGCTGGTTCTACACCTTGGGAGAACAAACAATTCATGTCCACGATTTCTCAAAAACAATCAGGAACATTTAGATTCACATTCTCAAGAATGGTGGAATTTTCATTTTGGCCTCGTATAAGTCGAAAAAAATATATGGCCAGATACATTTCTCGTCGAACGTTCAAACTCTTAAAGTTAAGCATGCCTAAGAGAAAGTCAGTTGGATAAAGCCATGGGTAATATCCATACACCCTCATTTAGAGAATACTCAAAAATTTCTTCTAAATCTTCTTTGATGACACTTAATAAAGCATCTTAACTTTAGCTATTTAACGAAATAGTAATAGTAAAAATTCAGTTGCTAAAAATTTGCAAAAAACTGTAACCATTCAATCATTTTTTTTACTTTTCACAATTGATTTAAGCTAAGCTATTGGGATAGGTAAGAGGATTTTTTTTTGCAGAGAATGTTTATTTACATAATTAAATTAAAAATATAGGAAACAAAGTTAACCTAACTGTTTTCTATGTTAGTTTGAAATAAACTAGCCCACAGAAGATGTTTTCTTTTACCTTACATATTAGCGAAAATGTTTGATATTTTGAAAGGTCGTCGTGTTTGCATAAAATGTTTCAAAGTTTGTTTACCGAGACATGCCATCTCAAAATAGAGAGACCGTCCTTAAATAATATTGACCAGTCTATTCCGGCTGAATACAACTACTAAAAAATAAAATTATATGCACGTAGTACGTAGTACGTAATCGTGTAAGCAGGGATGGGAGTCGAAGATATTAAGTTCAGCCTTTTACGTTTTCTTTAAAGAGCAGGAAGACTTAAGTAAAAAATACGTGCTTCTCGTAGAATTACTAATAAGAGAATAAATTACACATTTAATATTTTTTTTGGCTTCAAATACATTTCAAGTATTTATTTAAATACAAAAATCAGTTCAAGTCAGTTCAAGTTCATCCGTGCACTTGAATGCCTGAAGATGCCGAAAGGCGAAACCCGGGTCGTTAGTGACAAAATTTGTGAGAATGTACATAGTTTGAACGATTCAAATTAAATTATACAAAAATTATCGTATTGAAATATGAAAAAATACTAATATCAAAATTTTCCCAAATACACATTATGCTTTATTAAACCAGTTAAAATAAATCTAGGTATCTTGGTTTTTAATCACTTACTGTAGCAAACCTACATTATATTATTATACATAATCCGATTTATGATACCCATAAACTGGACACAAATGAATAATACATACTTAAGTAGGCTTAACTTTCGAACTTATATGTTGTAACTAAATCATTGAATGATATATTTTTTAAATGAACTAAGGTTGTGAACCTAGTCTTAAATCTTAGATCTAGCCCAATTTGATTCTTGTTTCTCTATAATAAACAAAAAGTATTTTTTTTACAAAAATATAATCCGTTTTTATGTGCTTTATTGGATTTTTACCCAAATTAGTGTAGCTTTACAATATAGGAACGTTCCCAACCGTCACAGCATTTAACAACGGTGGAATTAAAAAAAAACAAAAAACAGTTTCCTTATAATTTTACTCGATTCCAACCTAGTGATAAATAACTTTATAATTTCATTAGTCGAGAGAGAATGTAAATGTATTTATGTTGATATTAACTCGTTTAAAATGGTGAGCAATGGTTACGGCAATCATATATGGAAAATATGGAAATTTTAAAATGATTGATTTACTATATTTAAGTTTGCATGGTCACCCGAGATATATAAGTTTCCCGCTATTGCGTCTTTTCTATTGAGAAGTTTCTGCATATTTGGTTTGATACGTCTTTGACCCGTTGAATTCCATTAATTCTTGAGACTCACCGCAGAGCCGCTACATTCCACAATACGAACGCTCACAACCGCTGCTTTATCATAATAATTCATAATGATACACTACAACTTGTGGGAAATACGAAAATCAAATATTACCAAGTAATCAATAACAATCATGTAAAAATTATCAAAAAAAAATCATTAAACCTCCACGGTCAGTATTCGATTTTTTTTTCAAAACTATATTGCCCAAAATTTCTTCAGTAATTCTTTTAAAATGAGTTAAATGTACATTTTACTCACATTAATTTACAACAAAGATCATGTTATAGATCCGATATAAAATTCTGTGGATCCAGGGCTGTGAAGTCGGAGTCGGAGTCATGAAAAATGATCGGCTCGAAATATAAAAAAAAAATTAATATGTAATGATGTGTATTCTAACCAAGTCCATAGTGTTGACATTGCATGCTAGCCTGATTAAAAATGATTTGATGGAATACGTATGATTAAAAAAACATTGAAAAATTTCTTCGGAATCGGGGTCATCTTTTTTAAAACGACTCCACAGCCCTGAGTGTTACAGAATCATCTTATTGTGATATTTGTAATAATATTTAAATAATATTTAACAAGAATCAGCGTTGAGATGTTTAATTTTTAAGAAATATGTACATATTGTCGCCAATATTATAACACGTTACTCAAATCTAAAAGTAACTTTTCCCTCAATATAATTTAACAATCCTATTTATACAAAATTGAAAAGTTATACATAACAGTTGGCATTGAAAATAATTTTGGAAGAATAAGGTGTATTCGAAGAATGTAATTTTAAAATGTTGGCAAATCAATTTAAACATTATTTCACTTTTAGGGTGTTCACTGTCAATACTTGGTGGAAAGGCATTATATTAATAAAAACAATAATCCTTTGTACTTCATTCCACTTTATTTAATATGTCAGGACCGGTTTCGCTCTTTGCGAACATTGTCAACTGATAAGAAATATAATTTAACAATCCTATTTATACAAAATTGAAAAGTTATACACAACAGTTGGCATTGAAAATAATTGTGTATAACTTTTCAATTTTGTATAAATAGGATTGTTTAATTATATTTCTTATCAGTTGACAATGCTCGCAATGAGCGAAACCGGTCCTGACATATTAAATAAAGTGGAATGAAGTACAAAGGAATTTTGTTTTTATTAATATAATGCCTTTTCACCAATTATTGACAGTGAACACCCTAAAAGTGAAATAATGTTTAAATTGATTTACCAACATTTTAAAATTAAATTCTTCGAATACACCTTATTCTTCCAAAATTTCAGTATAATAATACATTTATTTTTAAGATACCATTAACATTATTATTAACCTTATTGCACAGTTTCTCAAATCATTTTCTTATAAAATATATATCCTACAACCCTTGGGGTATTTACTTTTTATTTGCCAAAACTAATAGGACGACACAATGATACTTGCTATTTTCGCAATCGGTGGTGTAGTAAATTTTTGACATCTTTACTTTGCGGGGAGGAAGGCGGCAGCACGTATTTGTATAATTGATGCCCGCAGGGTTGGCCAAAAACTTTTAAAGCGATCAGCCATTACGCAAACTTGACAGTGCGAATGTCAATTAGCATCTGATGTCGAAAATTTTCAAACCACACTGTGGACAACTTTTCGTTCAAAGATTGTCAATTTTTCCGCGCTTTACATTATAGTAGGAGAACGTCTTGCTATTTTCAAAACCACTTATTTGGCCATGTATTAATATATAAATAGCAGAACAAAAAAAATAATAAACCACATAAGTAATCAAATTAAATACTTCGGAAAATAGTTATTTCTTTTGAGCTTTCGCCATATTTGGTTGCGTGATCGCAGTAGTAAAATATCAAAAAGAAAATTATCTTCATATCTCAATTGCATGCAAAATAAATTTTAATTACAAATAAATGATTTTTTCATTCCTTTGCACCAACTTTTTATGCAAATAGGGAGTAGAAGAGCTATCAGATCGTTTATGATGGTGTTATACCATCTCTTTTACTTTTTCCAAAATAAAAAAATAGTATATCAAACTAATAACTAATCAGTTTATATTTAACTCTTCACATTGATTTTTTAAATTAAAATTCAATATTCTTTACGTTGAGATAAACACAATTAACAAAACGGGTAAAATAATATATTATGAATAGGATTTGATGTTTATAAACATGTTGTATATAATTTGTTAAAAAATAGTGCTCCAGCGCAGAAAAAAAACAAAAAAATTGCAATAAAAGAGAGAAAACTAACAACTTTTTAAGTCAAAAATGTAAACGAACAAATGTCATCTTTAAATTTTTATCAACCAAAGTAAGGTTAACTCCGTAGCAGTACAAGCTTTTTTTGCTGTAAGTACTGGCATGTTTTAAAGATTTAAAATATTGATCACATATATAAATTATATTTACTAATCGAAGCACTTACAATAGTTAATTGGTTATCAAACATCATTTATCAGTTATTTTAATCATACAAAGACTTTTAACATTATGAACAGTAAAATTATTGGAAAATTACCGTTTCCATATTTACATATATTTTAATGATGAGTAGTATATTAAATTGAAACTCCAAAAGAAGAATACACATATTTTCATTCCATTTTACTTTGAGGTTGTATCAACGCGAAAAAAATGACAAGCAATATTTTATAACAATGCCCCATAACTGAAAGAATAAGGCCGCTTTGTTTTACATGCTTATTTCTAAGGAACTTTAATGACTTGTTTTGATATTTTTTAATAATACGGCGAGACAAGACCACAAAAGAGACTTTTTTATTAGTATACAATATTTGACATACGTAAGTTATATGTTAATATCGAAAGATTTGTCATAATATTTTTAGAGGCGTATAAAAAACTCGTTTTGATCGTTTAAGCTTTCCATGCAAGAAGCCTATTTTTACGGGTTGTCAAATTATGCTGTGATAAAAATAGAATCATAAAGGAAATTTCTTTGGGAATCTCAGTGAAACTGATTTAATGTGAACACCAAAACGGACGGCGGGGGGGTGTTAGCAAGAAGGAGGGTCGTAAAATTAGATTGATGCCGGCAATTATTCCATCAGTGGACAGTTTTCCACTTCCTCGCAGGCACAAGTAAAAGGAATGGGGACTCCTTTAACGACTATAATATTATTATTCTTTGAATTTTTATTCAGGATCGTAGGGACGGCGATTACTTCTACAGTCTGTTAAATTAAACCGGTCCCTATTACAAATACCTTTGTTGAGAAATTGAGGACAAACAACTTCGACTATAGTTTGTTTGGCGATTATTCTATGTTATTTGTTCACGGAGCGTGCAACGATGTCTATTAAATTCCGTTGATCTATCTTACAACCGTTTAATGAGAAATTTCTATTTAAATTCTTTTAAAAAATATAATTTGTATATGAAATAAAGCTTGGGTCGGTAGCGTGGCGGTCAACGCCGTTCACTTTCCTGACGGATCTCACGGGCTCGAGTCCCAGTTCGGACATCATTTTAATAATAGATGTATCGATTTCTGTTTAAAGACGAGGGTTTGTTGTTGTCTACAATACCTTCTCGCCCTTTCAATTTAAAAAGGACTAGTTAACCACTAGTCCTATCTTTATATCCCTACTCTTTTCGAAAAAGAGAAGATGAGCAACAAAAAACTTCGGACATGGATTTAAAAAATAAAATAACATTTAATTTTGGTTGAACTGATATTAAATGTCATCTCGTGTCTCATAAGTAAACGTCGTTGGCTTTTCATCAAATTCGTTGTGGGAGTCACGAGCTTGATGGCCGAAATAGAGTAGAATAATACTTTCGATGGTTTCGGCGGTAACTTTGTGGAAGTTCATTTTAATAGAAAATTTAAATTAACTTTGATTATTCCACGTATTGTGTAACTAACTGTGACACGTGTTTCGCCTCTTTCAGAGGCATCTTCAGACTTACTATCGCAAAGTTTGCTTAAGTAATGAAGCAAGATTGATTCTAACATTTTAAAATTATAAAATTACAAAATGGATTGGGTTTTTTTTCCCTTTTAAGAGGAGCAAGGAGGGGGGTGTAGAATCGAAATAAAGCAAACAGATAATGATACTAATTTTACTAATGAGTTGTAAACAATCAGAATGGGATTTTTCCTTTTTAATGGAAGCAAAGAGGGGATTATAAAATGCAAACAAATTTAATCATACTACTAATGACGTTAAACATTACAAACTATTAAAACTAATGAGCTACAATCAATCATCTAGGTTTGTGATTACTCTATTAATTGGAAACAATTTTAGTAACGGGGAACCGCCTGTGCTATTAAGAATATTATTTAATAATATTTCTTTTTTGTTAAGAGTTTTATTAATTTCTAAAAATTCTAAGCTATTCATCTTTAAACCCTTTTTATTTACTCGGTGGAGTATTTCTAAATTACAAATCTGATTAAAATTATGATTATTTTCTATTAAATGATTGGCAAACTCAGAGAAATTGTTACTTTTTAGACATCTTATATGTTCTTTAATTCTAATATTAAAGTTTCTACCTGTCTGTCCAACATAAGACGCTTGACAGTCTCCACAAGAGAGTCGATAGATACCACTCTGTGACGATGAATCTACGCGATCTTTACTGTTCAATAAAATTTTACCTAAATTATTTACTGTATAAAACGCGGGTTCTATATTGTCTGGCAAAAATTTAACTATCTTTGACGAGATGTCTCCTAAATAAATAATTCTACGCCAGTTTTTAATATTATCGTTTGCTTTCTTCTCTCCTGAAAAAATATTATTTACTATGAGTTGTTTAACTTGCTTACGTTTAAGTAAGTTAACTACTACGTCTGTGTTGTAACCATTATTTACAGCTATCTGTTTAATAATGTTTAACTCTAATTCAAAGTTGACTTTAGTGAGAGGGATGTTAACTAATCTATTAATCATTGCATGGAATGATGAGAGTTTTTGCGACCACGGGTGAATTGATTGATGGTGAATGACGACATCTGTATAAGTAGGCTTTCTGTAAATGGCAAATTCTAATCTGTTGCTATTATTTTTCTTTATTGTTATGTCAAGAAAATTTAAGGTTTTTTGTTGCTCGATTTCTAGTGTGAATTTAATATTTGTATGCAATGAATTTAAATGACGTAAAAAGGTATCTAACTGTCTATCTGTTCCTGTCCAAATGCAAAAGATATCGTCTACATAACGATACCAAGTTTTTACATTTTTAAGTAACGTGTGATTTGACTTAAAGAGATTATTCTCAAAATAATCCATAAAAATATCCGCGAGCAAAGGTGAAATAGGACCACCCATAGGTAATCCTACCGATTGTTTGTAAAAAATTTTTATTAAACAAAAAATAGTTTTGTTCAATACAAATATTAAAAAGTCTAAGCATTTCTTTAACGACGTTGCTATTAATATCCGAAAAAGTTAAAATTTCGCTGACTATATTTTTGCACTCTTCCGTTGGTACGTTAGTAAATAAATTTGTTACGTCGAATGATACTAATTTACAATTACTAGTTAATTGTATGTCTTTGATTTTTTCTGTGAAGTCTATGCTATTCTTAACTGTATACTTCGGTTTAAACACGTTGTAAGAATTAAAAACGTCATTTAATTCACGGGCGATTTTGTAAGATGGAGAACTACAAAAAGATACCACGGGACGAATCGGTATCAAGGGTTTGTGTAATTTGGGTAAGCCAAATAATCTCGGAGCTTGTGGGTTTAAATTAATAACTTTATTTTTATTTAAGTAGAAAATGATAGGGCAGTTTTTGACACACGTTTTTACCTCATCTTGAAATTTGGATGTAGGATCCTTGTTAAGTAATTGGAAATGATCTCCTTTCGACAAGAAGTCTTCTACTTTCGATGTATAATCTAATGAGTTTAAAATTACTATGGAATTGCCTTTATCTGCTTTCGTCAGAGTAAGGTTTTCTCGACGTAAAATATCTTTGATATTTTTCGCCGTCCGCATATCGGAATTCGATGATTTCAATGAGTTTAAGTCTAATTCTTTTATTTGTTGGGCACAAATATGTTTAAAAGCAACTGGTTGTTTGAATAGAGCAACATCTAAATCTACTGCTAGATTTTCAACACATTTGTCTAACATACTGTTGGAGATGTTAAATTTAAGGCCTTTTGACAAAAGGTTCATTTCTGAGACACTGAATGTATGTGATGACAGGTTCTTAACACGATCAAAGAATTTATGAGAGCTAAAATGTCCTGACGTCTGTGTAACCGAAAACGTTTGGATTTTATGGGATTCGATCAAAACATCTAGTTTTTTATTTAATGTCAGTCTCTTTGCATGTGACAATTTGCTAGCTAGTGTTCTCACACTATCATCAAATATATCCCATTCAATTGGATGTAAAACATGTACTAACTCGGAGTGTAAAAATTTCAAATTGAGCTTAATATTATCCCTCACTACAAACAATGATTTCACTTCACCCTTCAACCACTTCACTTTTGCGAATTCCAATGCACTGTTATCCAACCCGTGGTATCTTTTTGTAGTTCTCCATCTTACAAAATCGCCCGTGAATTAAATGACGTTTTTAATTCTTACAACGTGTTTAAACCGAAGTATACAGTTAAGAATAGCATAGACTTCACAGAAAAAATCAAAGACATACAATTAACTAGTAATTGTAAATTAGTATCATTCGACGTAACAAATTTATTTACTAACGTACCAACGGAAGAGTGCAAAAATATAGTCAGCGAAATTTTAACTTTTTCGGATATTAATAGCAACGTCGTTAAAGAAATGCTTAGACTTTTTAATATTTGTATTGAACAAAACTATTTTTTGTTTAATAAAAAATTTTTACAAACAATCGGTAGGATTACCTATGGGTGGTCCTATTTCACCTTTGCTCGCGGATATTTTTATGGATTATTTTGAGAATAATCTCTTTAAGTCAAATCACACGTTACTTAAAAATGTAAAAACTTGGTATCGTTATGTAGACGATATCTTTTGCATTTGGACAGGAACAGATAGACAGTTAGATACCTTTTTACGTCATTTAAATTCATTGCATACAAATATTAAATTCACACTAGAAATCGAGCAACAAAAAACCTTAAATTTTCTTGACATAACAATAAAGAAAAATAATAGCAACAGATTAGAATTTGCCATTTACAGAAAGCCTACTTATACAGATGTCGTCATTCACCATCAATCAATTCACCCGTGGTCGCAAAAACTCTCATCATTCCATGCAATGATTAATAGATTAGTTAACATCCCTCTCACTAAAGTCAACTTTGAATTAGAGTTAAACATTATTAAACAGATAGCTGTAAATAATGGTTACAACACAGACGTAGTAGTTAACTTACTTAAACGTAAGCAAGTTAAACAACTCATAGTAAATAATATTTTTTCAGGAGAGAAGAAAGCAAACGATAATATTAAAAACTGGCGTAGAATTATTTATTTAGGAGACATCTCGTCAAAGATAGTTAAATTTTTGCCAGACAATATAGAACCCGCGTTTTATACAGTAAATAATTTAGGTAAAATTTTATTGAACAGTAAAGATCGCGTAGATTCATCGTCACAGAGTGGTATCTATCGACTCTCTTGTGGAGACTGTCAAGCGTCTTATGTTGGACAGACAGGTAGAAACTTTAATATTAGAATTAAAGAACATATAAGATGTCTAAAAAGTAACAATTTCTCTGAGTTTGCCAATCATTTAATAGAAAATAATCATAATTTTAATCAGATTTGTAATTTAGAAATACTCCACCGAGTAAATAAAAAGGGTTTAAAGATGAATAGCTTAGAATTTTTAGAAATTAATAAAACTCTTAACAAAAAAGAAATATTATTAAATAATATTCTTAATAGCACAGGCGGTTCCCCGTTACTAAAATTGTTTCCAATTAATAGAGTAATCACAAACCTAGATGATTGATTGTAGCTCATTAGTTTTAATAGTTTGTAATGTTTAACGTCATTAGTAGTATGATTAAATTTGTTTGCATTTTATAATCCCCTCTTTGCTTCCATTAAAAAGGAAAAATCCCATTCTGATTGTTTACAACTCATTAGTAAAATTAGTATCATTATCTGTTTGCTTTATTTCGATTCTACACCCCCCTCCTTGCTCCTCTTAAAAGGGAAAAAAAACCCAATCCATTTTGTAATTTTATAATTTTAAAATGTTAGAATCAATCTTGCTTCATTACTTAAGCAAACTTTGCGATAGTAAGTCTGAAGATGCCTCTGAAAGAGGCGAAACACGTGTCACAGTTAGTTACACAATACGTGGAATAATCAAAGTTAATTTAAATTTTCTATTAGAGTAGAATAGATTGGAATAGAATCATAGATTGCTATTTCACTACTTCTCATCCATGTACCATCGAAACGGGGCATAGAAAGATAGATTGACTCACTACCTTTCTTAGTGCATTATCATTTTTTTACGGTTTAACTAACAGCCAGTTTTCAAAAACGATTATTTATTCAAATACTTCACTGTGAGTTCATTTGATCTAAATTATGAAAACATAATTGCATATTAAAAAAAAAAAAAAAACCAGATAATAAAATGGTTATCATGGTATTAAACATATTATGTAGAATCGTATTTTATTGTCTACCCTAAAATCCGTTAAGTTGATGTGTAATTTTCGACGTGTTGCTTTTACTCGCGATATTTTTTCTACTGATTGTTCGATGGCGCGTACGGTGTTTGTTCGTGTTTTGTTTTTGAACCCAAACAAAATTTGAATACATGACAATACCCAGACAATCAACCGTTGATTAAAGTGCTCCGCCAGGGACATTGTATACAATTTACGAACGTGAACAGGTTCCCCTAATTTTACAAACCGCTCTATTACAAGACGGTGTATGTTTTTCAGCTTAAAAATAAATATATGTAACCGAACGACTGATTGGATGTAACAATTAAAAATAAAATTACAAAACGTGTGTTTTAACAACATATTAATTAGCATTATCTCTTTTGTTTCAAATTAAGTCTCAACAGTGAAGGAATAAATTTGTTTGATTTCTACAGATATATCTTTTAACTCACCCTCCTCCACCCATCACTGTTTTAATTTAATTTAACTATGAGTCAAATTTAATTTCTGCTTAAATAAGTTGGACAACTGCTCTTCACGTGGTAAGAACCAAATTGGGCAGAAAATCAATTCTTCTAGAAAAAAGATTAGATCTACTCGCTCCTCGTACGACGCCGTAAATATCTGAAAAGTGTGGAAATTTGCCTTATTCTTATGAGCTATCGAGTTAGCATAGTCCATAAATACGTTCCTGATCATATTAAATAAAAGTTATATGAGTACAAATTATTGTATTGACAGTGACCACCCTAAAAGTGAAGGAATTTTAATGTCACTTATTCATATTTTGCATCATAATCTATACCTACATTTTTTTTTCATTTTTTTATAGCCGATTGTTTTTTACACCTTCGTTAATATGACCTAGTTTTGTATTAATAACCATGGAATCATGTGTATTTTTATCAGTTGAAAATGCTCTTAATGAGTACCCTCCCTCATTTCTGATCTTCAGTTAAATTTTTTTTTTATCTACAATGCTTTGTTTGTTGTAATAATCATTATATATATGAATACGGAGCCTTTTTTAAAAGGAGTAAATGAAACATTTTTATACTATTTCTTGTTCTAACAGCCGAAAAGTTTCGGGTTGAGTATCCCTTCATTGAAGAAAAATGACAATTCATCAATCAATCAGAAAACTACACAACGATTTGTGCAATAATGTATCCTCGTAGCACATCATATCTTTTAACACTAAATTCCTATTTGCACTACAATTCTTGAGCTTTATTGAGTAACACCTGGTCCTGTAACACTATTAAGCTAACGTTCGACTTGGTTGTGAATCGAACGTTTATAGCCTTTAACGAAAGCCATTATACGGTGTTTTTTTTTAATATTTAATATATGCATACCTAACCGAATACGTTGATTTATGATCGGAATCACCAATCTATACAATTTTTAAAACGTTGTCTGGAGAAAACAATCAGTTATTACTCTAATTCATTTCTTATTTAAAACTGTCTTAATTACAGCGCGTTCTCGCTTAAAAACTTGAGTCTTGATAAACTTTAATAGAAGGATTTGTATCAAAAACCGCTAAATGTGTGTTTTTTTTGCTAATTACAATGATGAGGATCAATTAAATGTCTTGAGCACCTTCAACTGTGTTATATTATATTTTTTACCTAAAAATTGACATTCAATATCCTTAAAGCTATTTTTGTGTTGTTACTAATGTATTAAAATCTCTTTCCTATGCAATCACTTAAAGATCTTAAAAAAACGGGACATCCATCATTTTTAAACCGTTTTCAAAGAGAGAGGTCGAGCTTTTTGCTACAATATTATTTTGGTAAAAAACCGTCAATAATCTCCGTTTAAAAAGGGGTGCGGACTTAATTAAAAAAGAAAATCTTAGTCCTACAGTTTGAATTCAAAGGGTTTTTTCAAAAGGAAATTAAAATATTTTGCAATCACAATTATTACTTTTATTATAAACACGACAAGAAAAATAATACTAAGCACGAATTTTCGGCATTAAAATATTCGTTCCTTTTCAAATGTCTATACGTGCAAATTTAATCCAAAACTAACATTCCTTTGTTTCGTTTGTTTTTGATAACGCTGTAATGAGAGCACGTTCCTTTGAAATATATATATTATGCACTTGAAAGTAGCACAGACAGGTTCAAATTGCAATCAGAGCTATTGCTCTAGCCAAGAGATTCGGGCGATACTTACTTTGCTGTGTTTTAGAGAGGTAATGCGTTTGATAGGTAAGCCGTAGATAACTTAGTTAAATAACGAGATCGTTCATATTGATATTGAATTCTAAGGCATACGCACAATTGAAAAATTGATTTCAATGATATCGTAATGAGCATCGATTCACATATGCCGTATTTTTACTTAAGCTGATTGACTGCTGAAGTAAATTACTTAATCATACAACAACGTTTGCAACTCATTATGAGTCTACTGTAAGTATAGACCGAGGTGTCGACAAATATTCCTGGAAATGATAAACAGCATCATAATTGCAGAAAACAATAAATAATGCTTGGGTCACGACTAAGGAATCCAATCCCAGGATCCGAGATCCCGGGATCCCGTACAGTTTTCAATACATTTCAATCCCGGGATTAGAAGACATAATCCCGAAACTTTGGGATTGATTTTAAAACAGGAACGTGTTGGTTTTTTAGTCGGCAGTTCAAGCATATGCAATAAACAATGCCCAATTTTATTACTAAGACTTTATCTTTGCGATAAGAGCAACTCGCAGCCGAAAGGGTAACTTGATACCAATTATGAAATTTCTTCAATTTATTATACGCACGTGTACTGTATTTGAATGCATGTGTCGACAATATTTATTGTTTGTTATTATAAAGCTTCATATTTCGATATTTTTGAAATTTATTTTTCGCTTTGTTCTCTACATCAATGAATGTTACCAGATATCAATAGTGTTTGTTTTGCGGAATTTATTGTTCATAAACATTAATTTTGTACCGTAAGCCGAAACCTTTGATTAAATGGCGAAGCAATCAATGCTTTGGTACTCTGGGAATATTTTAATATTTCAATGACGTCTATTTACTTAAAATTATTAAGAATATATGTATATAGACAACAATTTTAGAAATCTTCATTCTTGCAGTCTGAAGTAGGTAATTGATTTTTTCAGCTATCGAAATAAACCATTTTAAGTTATATTTCGTATTTTTGCATGTTAAGTTAGCTTAATAATGATTTCGCTTATTTTTTACGAGTAATTAAAAAATCCACTCATTCACCTCTACATCGTGAATAAATGAGATTAAGAGAGCTTTTTGGTAACGTATTGTCAGCTTACAGCTGGTTATATATATATGGTTTTATCCCGGGATTGAAAAATTCTAATCCCGAAATCCCGGGATCAACATTTTGGCTCGGGATTGAATTCCCTAGTCACGACTACGTGTAAATATAACATTATGTATACAAAAGTAGCTAGAGTACATTTATGCCACAAGACATCGTTTTATCACTTTGAATTACCTCTTAAACCTCAGAGCGTAGATTAGTTTTCCCTAAAAAAAATGATAGTATATACAATATTATTATGCAAGTCAATGACATGTTTAATGTATTTGACGAAACAATCATATTACTTACTCATTTGAAATATAACGATATGGTCAGGTCTGGTTTATTTCAGTGCGTCGGTACCTATTTTACTTTTCATCGAATTATTCAATGATTTAAGACGTCTATAATATTTGAAAATAGGGGTTTAATTATTTATATATACATATATACGTTCGTTATATCTTGAAAATCAAGAATTATAATATCATTATAATGACACTTTTAATGTGATTGGTGTCAACACTTGGCGTAAAGATTTTATATATATATAAATAAAACATACTTTTATACTAATTCCACAATTATTTAATGTGATCAGGACAGGTTTCCCGACCTTGCTAGTCTTAGTTACATCAAGTTAATGTGGAATCAGCTTAAAAATGCTTTTTTTATATAATAATTACGATGCGCTAGTAGGGTAAGATGGGAGAAGATAGACAAACATCCGTTTGAGTTTGATTCGATTTAAAATCAGGTTATGCAAAAATTATCAAATAACTAAAGCGTTGATTACCTATGATACTCGTGTTACTCTTCAATTCAAACCTTTTTAAATGTGTATTCTCAACAAAACAACAATTTAATTAAAAATCACTCCCTTTCTTTTCATATTGATCCAACGTTTCTGTCAATCATCAGTTGTAAACAACAATGAATTTGTTATAAAACGAGTAGCCCTCGTTCACATATTATCGATGAGACTATAATCTAAACCGCAATGGCCTGTGCATACTAGAGGCAGACAGACGCGGACGAAACATCCCGTATAGTTCGTAATGAAAATGAATTTAACCTGTTAATAGAATGTTTCTAATCCTTCAAATAACTGTTCGGCTTTTGTGGTACAGGTTTAGATTAGCAATGCATTGATAGTTTATTCACGCTGTTATAAGTTAATTAAACTACAAATACCTTCAAAAATAATTGAGTTGTATAAATTAAATAATTTTGATTTCAATGAAAGGTTAAATATTGTTGAGTAAACCTTACAGCAGTTATTGATTATCTGTTAATTTTTGTCAAAACGATATGCGATAAAGAAATAAAAAGACGCTTAACTTTTTTGTATGTATTCAGAGACAAAATAAAAACAATAACTATTGGACATTATTTTGATAAATAAGATGTTTAATAAGAATTAGATTTAAATTTTTTGATCAATTGAAAAACATTACACAATAAAGGCAAGTTTGTTTTTAAAGTTATTATGTAAATATTTTAGGTAAAGATTTTCCGTCTCATCAAAAACAATGTGGAATATACATTAAAAGGCAAGCAGGGTTTGGGTAATGATAAAAAGTTTTTTTCTCTTCTTTGTACAAATAAATATTTTTATTCGCAATGCATTGTCCTCTCTTAATGAACTGAATACATTCTTAGTAAAATGCAGGTCTGTTTTAATAAATTATTTTTTACCAAATCAACTGTGTAAACGAAAAAGGACGTAACCCACACATCAAATTTTACAGGAGGCACAAAAAACGTGATTTGATGATTTACGACCATATGAAAATTATGAAATAAACACAACCCTGAAGTACACGAAGACTTCTAAAATGGTGTTTAATTGACATAATCTAATATTTATTTAAGAAATTGTCTAGGAAAAACCTTTTTTTCAATCTTTCTTCATGCAATCGTTTTGATATAACGTGCATCAAGTTGGATACATTATTTATGATTATCGAAAAAAGCTGTTTGGAAAAAACTGTGGGTTACGTCCTTTTTTCTTTCCACAGTCGATATGTATTTTACAAATAATATTAATATAAAACAGAATTGTTTTGTTAAGGTTGCAAGGTTTATAAACATTGATTTCAAAAGATGTGTAATAAAATAAATGTAATAATGTTTTTCGTTTTTACTTGAATACAAAAAATAAATTTATATTGGAAAAATAGCGCGTTTTTTATAGTTAAAAAGTCAAACTTAAGTATCACATCACGCTGCCTACGCAAGTTACCGTATCATGAGTAGGAATTCATTATTTTTTTTAGAAAACGAGGTGTTCTTGCTCCTGAATGACCTCCATTACTCAGGGTTCGTAGTGTCTTGCAAGCGTAGAGCGTAGCACTCTGGAAATATCCACCGGCGGAGCACAAGGAGCGTAGCAATATTTTTAATTTTACGAGGTCTAGCTCAGGGATCTAAAACTAAAATGAGCTTAGATATCACATATGTTTTTTTTACTAAATACTTCTCAGATTACACTATTTAAAAATTCAAATGATTCTTACTCAGGATTATTATGATAAAAAAATACATAATATGATTCATTTCACTCTACCTATCTGATCTATAATCTCTCTGATATAACTTTCGATAAAACATCCTCAAAAAAAAATTTGGCGAAAAATTAAATCAATTTTTCAATGTTTGGTGTCATCTTCTTTTTAAAAAAAATTGGCTATTACGATTATGGATAAAAAAGAACATTTCGATACTACTAATTTTTTTAACACTGTTTGAATGAATTGTTCATGCTTCAAAAATTCTTACCGCTCAATTTCATTCCTCAATACAATTGCCATAATCTAAGCCAATTTTCATATTTCAGTCCTAATGAGTAATCCCGTGATAAACTTTGTAGATATTCCATTTAGCTTAAAACTTTATTATGAACAGATGAACAACTTTGATACTCTGGTAAAATAAAGTGAATACAACGGAACAACTTAACTATTATTGAAAATTTACCATAGATCACTGAATCATTTTTTTTCAAAAGTTATAAAAATGTTATTATGTTTTTGGCGAAATCTTAAATCATTTACATACATGACTTCCTATTGCTTAATAAAAGCAATAATTCTAAACTATTTACGATCAAATCAGTCAACCCTTTAGCCTTATCTGACCGGAGGCCAATCATAACGTTGTATAATAACATTATACATCCATCTTCATTTATTTGAATTTATTCCGTAACGCACAACACAACATAATTCTTGCACACGGTTTGCGATAAAAAAAAGTATTTGTGATCGTGAATGTTGATCAGGTATATAATATTACGTGTGTATGGCATTGGCTGAGTTCGAAACAAGAAAGAGGTCGATATACTAGTGAACAGCAATGAATGACAGAAAGAAGTAGCCTCCGTCATAAGCATTTTTTGAGGCAATAACATACAAATATAATATTTAAATGAAGTTCTTTCTTTTTAATAAAGCTTTAAAAAAAGACGCAGTGGGGTTTTGATCGCTCCAAGAATAATACATAAGAATCTTTTTATCTTAAGATAAAAATGCAAAAAAAATGAAACTTAAATTGAATTCAAAGCCCTGCAGTAAGGCGATCTTCCAGTTAGCACGGTAGTAATGAAAATTCGGGTCATGCTACATCTGTTTTACCTGGGTAATTTACATATTTAACGAGAAAATCTTTTAACTGCGCAGGTTTCTACTGATTCTACTACCATACACACAATGTCCCAGTGGCTTGCATTGCATTCCAAATCTTCAGCATTAGGCAAATGCACATTTAAAAAAGTCGACATAATACAAACAACTACAACTGAACGTACATACCAGCAACATTTTATAATATTTAAAGCTTACATTTAATACAAATACAATATTTTGACTAGCTCATATGAATTATAGTTAATACAATAAGAAGCATACTTGCAGATCTTAACAAGTGTAATAAATTTAAAAATCGCTTTAAGGCCTAACAAATAATATTTTAAATGCTTTTGATAAAATATTTAAGAGACTAATTAAATAAATATGTATTATACCTGAACCATTCCTTATAAGAAGTAAACACGCTTGCTTAGCAAACATCCAAATCAGTTTTCATGGCGATTTTTTCTTAATTGTTTTATATATTCAAAGCCGTCACTTAACAAAAGCTTTATTAAAATTCCTTTACTAGAATACATGCATAAACAAAATATTAATTCTATACTTATCTTAGTAATGAAAATATTCAAATAACTGAGTTTCATTGAGTAAATATGGGTGGGAAAGCAATCGAAAAACATTTATCTTCTGAATAGTTGTTTCAACACTTAGATTTCAATTATATTTTTATTGATGTACGAACATTATTATTCAATTAGCATATAAACAAATAATAGTAAATTATGTTATATTTGATCAGCAATCAAGTTCTATCTGATTGTAATATTAACGTTTTTATTGAAATTGAAATGACCAAATTTCAATTTGATTGCCATGTAACAGACAATTGGCAAACATGCACCACCACTGATATGATTGTTAGATGTTTTACTAAGAGAAAAAGAGATGGAAACATAAACGAGGAAACTCTCTTTTCGTTAAGAGTGTTCTTGGATATAAATCAAGAATGTTGAGTGATTAGACATCAGAAAATTTAAATAAAATCAACAGAGATTAATAATCATATTATGTATAGTTTTTATAAAAAACCTGTTGAGTTTTTGCACGAATGATTTTGTTAAGCTTTTTAGTTGCGTTTGTTACAGGCTCGAATCCCAGAACGAACACTTTTATAAATTGATTTTTAAATCGATTTGTGTTTGTGTGCATATATGATTTCTTAAATGAGGCGAAGGGAGTTGGACTAGTTAACTACTTGTTTTACCCTAGTTCCATTTTCTATCCTGAAATAGAAAACTGCGAGTCTAAATAACAATCGGTAAAAAGAGAAAAGGATATAATGAGATGCTTGAGTAAATGTCCAGCTGCTCCAAACGGAGAGAAATATGGTCAAAAATTCTAATTCATATATTTTGTATCGAATTATCAATAACAAACCGTATCAATTATTCCACTCAACCCACTCAAGTCGTTTTCTTAAAAAGTGATGTTGATTAATTATTTAGCACAGGGTCTAAATATTTTTCATTATTATTTAATAACTAAAACTTACTCAATGGGTAACATTTAATTAGAAAGAAAAATCGTATGGACTCCACTAATCTGAGACCAATTGTCCTTACTTATAAAAAATACTCATTCAATTAGGTATTGTAAATATTATTTTTTATAAGGAAAACACACACAGTTTGATTCAGCGCTCAATTGTCAGAATAATGAGTTAATATAGTAAGTATTCCAGTAATTAATATAGTTGGGACCATTATATCCAAATTTTAATTCGTTATTTCGCTTTCAGTATCAGTCTGCTTAAAAATCTATCGTCAGTATGAACTCATCCGCAAAAGATAGAAATATTAAATTTAAAATATTTTAGAATAAAAAATACTTTTTTATGTATTCTTTATATGCTTTTTCTATACTATAGAATAAACGAAAAATAGTTTTATAAAAATTATTAATCATAGCTACCAGTGTTGAATGCTATAATATCATGTTTGTAGATACCTTTGTGGAAATTACTTTATAATATTTAATTAAATTTTATACCATTGTTATTTTACTGATTGTGATACATGTTTTGCCACTTTGGGAAGCATCTTTGTAAACTATCATCATTAACATAGGCATTATATACATACGCAAAGACGTTTTCCGTTACACATTTCAAGCCTCACAGACTGCTTTTTTTGATCATTATAAATAAAAACATTTACAGCATATTTTAAGTCACGATGTATACGAAATTGATACAGAAAAAAATACAACACTAAAATCTCAATGTCAAAGAAAATCCATTTTGCTATTTTAAAATATTCCATGTGATTAGAGACTAATAAATAAGTGACCGATTGACAGATAGGTTAATTTGGGTATTAATTTACTAAATGTATTGTAACTGGGCAGTTTCTTAATCCTTATAGAATTTATAGTATATTTGTGCGAATTTGTTGAGTGGAATCTGACGAAATCGCTAGGTTCTTTATTTAGCTTTGTCTAATCAATGCGTGAGATTTATGTAAATGTTACCACGTTAAAAATCTTCACTCAAGTAGCAGCTACTAGTTACCACCAGTTATGGCTTGGAAATTGTTGCCTCGAGGACGCCATCACAGATGTCACTTCTAAGACACAACACTGACTAAAATAACTTTAAATATTGTTAGCTAGTAAAAATCTCTCTTTATAAAACAACTATGAAATAAAATAAAATACAATTAGTGTGATATTATAAAACAAACGTCATCTACAGTTACTGACCATGGTTTTATTGTAATTTTCTCCTACAAAAGTTTTAATAAAGCTATAGATATTTTTCAAACCTTATCATCATCATCAACATCAAATATTTACATGATTGTTTTATTTAAAGAAAATAACTCATTATATTTTCAATGTAAAATAAAATAACTTAGATTATTCCACGTACTGTCCTACAAACTGTGACACGTGTTTTGCCTCTTTCAGAGGCATCTTCAGTCAGACTACAATCGCAAATTCTTGCTTAAGTACGAAGATACCTCTGAAAGAGACGGAACACGTGTCACCGTTTATAGCACAGTACGTGATATAATCTCATTTATTTTATTTTATATTAAAATTTACTTTCGCAAAGTTACCGCCGAATCCATCGAAAGCATTATCTTTTCACTTAAAACTTGAATAAAAGATATACATTTGAATTTTCGACATTTTTTTTAAATTCAAAAATGTATATTAAATGATTTAAAATGAATAAATATTATGAAAAATATGTATTTTGGAATAACCCTGTTTGATTTTGGCTAGATATAAATATAGAAATACAAGCCAGAACTTATTTCGAAACCAGTTAAATCTAGATTTTACAAATCAATCGTGGTTTTATCCAAAATAAAATGTAAAGCCCAGTGGAGGGTAACCCGTGGCCCTAAGGCTAAAAAAATATTCGCAAGCATTTGTAAAAAAAGCGTTATCAACCCATTATATGTTCGACAGTCGAAAAAAAGAGGGGGCGTGTCAACGTTTTCTTTACTGCGGCCTTATGTTGAATCAGATAAATTAATGTGGCCTTTTGAAATGAAAAGGTTCGCCACCCTGCTCTTACCAAATTGCTGGATTGAAACCATAACTACGAAATTACACAGTACATACTCACATTTTAGTGAAAAAAGGAGATTTACTCAGTTTATATCTGACGGAGATGGCTATGTTTGTTTTGTAATATCACAATTAAGGTTACTTCACTAGAATTTATATATTTACTAAGAAAAAGATTATCTTACGTATTACATAAATTCTGATAATATTCTACATGCTTCATAACAAAATAATAGCTGTTCTGCTATGTGGTGAATTATATTTATTTATTCCAACATGAAATCCAAACATTTGCTTCTCTATGAAACAAGCAGCCAACCAATACACCGTTGCCGTATTTGCATAGTGTCTGAACAGTTTATTTTGTGTACAAATTTATACTCAGTCGTGATTCATTGTGATTTCGAAGCATTGTTTCTACTGAGTAGGTTCAACTTTTCCTTCGCCTTAGCCTTCATTTCATTGTTAGCCGTAGTTAAGTCGCCTTGTAACTGTTTGCAGTTTTAGTTTTGCTACAATCGAATAAAAAGCTCTGTCTGGATCTGTCGCAGAAGCTCGCGTTGTTTGAGTAATAAAATAAACTGTTCAGCGTACCTGTTATAATTTCCATCATGACAAACCAGTAATATGAATTTTATTTATTGTTTGGACATACAATGGAAATTATTTAATGTAGACTGATTACCCCATTGCATACGAGGCGCTTGCTAAGGCTCTTCAATTTGAAGGGCCTCAAAATAAAATATCCTCCCATATAAACCCATGTAATATTTTAAATTCAGTTTAAGTACTTTTTTAGAAAAATAGGGTGTCCCAAGTGCTAAGTCCGTTACTGCTTTAACGGTATTTTCGTTTTATTGTGTATTGAATCAAGCTCTAATACATGTAAATAAAATAAAATCAAGTTATACATTTTGAGTATATATTTATTAACGGTAAGAAAATGCATCTCACAAAACCGGGCTTTCATTCCTTCATGTTTAAAAGCACTCCTCGATACAGTACCATTTCTTAGTATTAAGACTACATGCCAAAAACCCAATGCCACTTATTCAACGCTTGCATTCTACCAGTACTGCTTTACGGTAGAAAATTAGGGCACCTGACGAAGACTCGAAAAAACCGTATACTGAGGGTCAAGAACAGATGCTTGCGTCGGATAATGGGGATGAAGTGGTTTGATTTTTTGAGGAATTCAGAGATAAGGGAACGTACAAGACAGCGCCTTGTCACGTCAGTGGTTATGGAGAGGCGTTAGAACTGGTTGGTACATGTGCTGCGGATGCCTCTGGAAAGCCTCAATCCTGCCTGCCTCTTCTTTGGACCGGTGGGATTTTGGCGCCCCGGACGTCCGTCGGGTACTATCCGTAGGATGTACTCGGCGGAACCGAGGGATGCTGGTATGTCATTGGAGGAAACAAAGCAATTGAAGGAAGATAAGGAATCTTCAGTGTCACTTGTCATTTTAATCATTTTAATTAAAATACTAAATAAAATTATGTTTTATTTAATACGACAGATGAATTTTACAAAAATAGTATACACACCTTGCAGTTTTGAACTCGATAAAATAAAAAAAACAAGTGTAGTGTGAAAGCGGTCCAAGCCGTTTAGATTTTCTTTACGTCCCAATGGCATGTTTGAAATCAATACGCCCGGGTGGAAAAGTTCTCGAAAAACAAAAGAGTTTTAACATCGCTATTGACGTCCGTCACCCACACATGTCGTTCGGGAAAATACACAAGTTTTCCGATATACTTACAATAACACAACCAAGAGTGCAGCTTTTTGCTTATGTCACAGTGGATAAAGCTCGTTTTAAAATTTAAAGCTCAAAGGAATAGTTGTTTAGTTTATATAATAACATAAATTTAACATCACCTTTAATTATAGTATCATTAAATAGTAAATTTCTCGAAATTTACTTCTAATTAACAATAATTATTAAAGTCGTACTTATATTTACAGTTACGGGAAATCGCTAATATGTCCATCGATGGATAAAAACATTTCTCAAACTAGCTTGAGGCTAAAAATAAATCAGTTTGTCATATACACCATTATTTTTAAATAAAAAATACTTCAACATAATACAAATCCACTAGTTGCAAATGAGATGAAAAAAATAACTGTTGAAAATTAAATGAACCATTTAATTTGACGTATCGTTTTCTGGAAAAAAACTTTTCAAAATCAAGCACCTTACTTTTCTGTGCAGAAAAAAATAAGGAATAAATAAATAGTGCGTTTAATAAAGAACAATTTGTTAGGTATTTGTTTGTGCTAAGCACTGTTTTGAAGACGGTGTAGATATATGTATACAAGAAATCAGATTCCGTTTTTAAGGGGAAAAGTCTATTTTTAATGTAAATATCAGTGTATTTCATTTTGTCAACGTACTGAAAAAAATAGGAGGTCACTGCTTAAACACGCCACTGGCTGCATGCTATTTTTTATAAATACATTTTATTAGAATATAATAAAAATTAATGTTTAACTCAACTGAATGTTTTGAAAATCCTATTAATTTATCAATTACACAAATAATTAGGTCAATCAATAAATATGTGTCGCTTAAGACCCTTACACTCACCATTAAGGAAAAAATATATTTGAAAACGGATGTTTAAAAATTGAATTTTTCAATTTCATTAATAAATTAATAAGAAGCTTAAGAACATTTTTACTTAGCCATGTTAATACATACCATTCATTTTAACTATGTCCTTTTGTAAACGGTTTGATTAAAAAGTCATAAGAAAAGTTATGCTTTTAAAATATTTTGCTTAATAGAAAAGCACATAAAAATACTTTAAGCACAAAGTGAGTTTAATGATGTCGAACGAATAGATTTGCGTAGCCATATGATAGTCCTTACCAATCCAGCGATGCAAGTGAAATTGTAACATTGTGTTGAAATGTTTACTCGACACTAAGTGTTCTTTACGCCAACGGGATCAAATTCAATTTTATGAACTTGTTAAATAAAACTGCTGAAATTTGAATATTCTGTATGGATTTCTTCATATCCCGTAGTCTGGTTTTGGCTCAGTTTACAAAATTCATTTCAATATTATTTCACGTTCTAGAAATTTTCCATAAAATGTTTGCTTTATATGAACTCAAATTCACAAATACATTTTGAAAACAATACTTTAGTAGTTTTATATATATACACAATACATAAGGTTGTATTTTCGTAAAATTCTTATAGTACTATTTCTCGGACAGTCAACTTTTAAAACACAGTACTTTTTAATGATGTGTTTTTCAATTTGGCAACACTATTTCCAGCGACAACTAATTCGAGAGCTGGTGTGTTCTCAACTTAGTTTACCAAATCACCATGAGAAGACTTACGTCAGAACACGCTTACAAATTGTGTAAATTTACTTATTTATAAATGGTGCCGAACAGAACGTTGCAGTCAAAAGAGTGCGCTACAGATCCATGATTACTTACGTTCTCCAATAATTGAATGCAATTAATGTGGAAGAGAAGAAGATATTTTCATCGTAAGAAAAACTTTAAGTTAACATTTAAAAAATAATTAGTCTCGTTTCAGCCCACAGTAAACTTACTTGGGATCTTAAAATATAAACCTTCTGTGAATTATATGTATCTGATAGCTTTATTATTCAGTCAATAAAATATTACCTCGTTTAAATAATATCTCGGTTTTCCAACAAAAATATTAAATTATAAAAAGTAAAAAAAATGCTCAAAATAGTTGTATTTTTTTTTAAATATACCCGCTTTAAGCAGTCTTTCCTTGCTGGACTATCTTTTTAATAGTCTTGTGACTTTTAATAACATTAACTGCATGGTGGTCATCAAGTGAGGTTATTTTCTATAACAGTCATGTAGTCCAATATTCCTCCATGCTTGGCTTCCTACACGTAGATTGAACATTTTCAGCTTATAAATGACACCAAATAAATTTTAATTGCAAACGTTTGACACATGGTGTAATTTCTCATAAGATGTCTTGTTAAAATCGAGTACTTATTTATAATTACAAAGTGCTTTTTTTATATAAAAAATAATTGTTACCCTGTATAATGTTGACATTTAATTGAATACATTTGACAATCAAAACATGATGAATTATTTAATTTTTCAGTAATCCTGAATATCGATTAAAGCAAGATGAAATAGGAATCTTTCTTGCCACGGTTGAGCTCAGAAATGATAGTCTTATGGCCAAACTTTTACTACATCAACTTGCTTTACTCATTTTCAACATATTTTCTGTCTCTTAACTAGAGTCTTAATATCATTCATATAGGGCATTTTAGTATAAAGACAATAAAGTAAACGTTGTAAAGTATGAGGCAAAAGTGATTACTGACGGGCTCAGTGAGGTAGTGGGGCAGTCTTTAAATACGTAGTAGGCGAGTCATCAGCGGAAATTTCATAGAAACACCATAGTGACAAGACAAAACATATAGACTTACAATTTCGGTGTTTTAATAATATTCGTTAATTATGGTTGCACGCTGATATGAGCAACAAAAATTAAATATCGGGATTGCAATGAGACAACAATACCAGCTGAATGAAGTTTTTCTGAGTAGGATGTCAAATGTTTGATAAAACGATCAATCGAGTATATATTATAAATAATTTTTAACCTCTAAAAAAACTATGAAAAAATAGCGATACATTCGAGACACAATGAGTGCGAGAACAAACATCAGAGTTACAATGTATATCAAAAAGTCTTAAAATAACATAATTCGCCATAATTGCCAATACAAGAAGGGTTTTGTTAATGTTACAATGTTTTTTTATTGCAAGTGTTTAATTGAACAAAATCAACCAGGGCTTGAACCCACCAGGTTCTGATCACAACGTTGAAGATAATGCTGTTCAGATTTACGGATGAAGTAGACATACAGAGCAGGGTGGGGAACCTTTTCATTTCATCAAAGGCCACATTCATTTATCCGATTCAACATAAAGCCGCAGTAAAGAAAACGTTGACACACCCTTCCTTCCACCCTTCCACCCTTCCTCTGCTAGACTCAAATAATGATAAAGTTAATTATGTCTACATTAATTTTAACAGCACACGATAGGAACATGAATATTTAATTCATCTAAAGAAAATCAGTTATTTGTGCGTCAGAAGTAATATTCAATTAAATAGAACAATGTAAATCGACGGAAAGTAATTACGTATACACGATCGGATTTTCCATGACACATTTTATATGTCAGTGGCTGTGGAGCGAGTCTCACTGTTTATGTCCACTTTACCCGCTAAAATTATTTTTGTTTGTGCAATAAAAATTACGACCATCTGGCGCCGCAGTTATTTCTCAATCCACGAGGCATACACACTAGCTACAATGATGTATACATTTTATTTTTCGTTTTCCGACTTTTGCTGACCGACATTTTTCACTCAAAGCACACATTTAATTTTAGATATATGTGTTTATTACTTTTAAAATGGCAATTCATTTCTAAAATAAATTGCAACATTTTTTTTTATATAAATACCTAAAGCCTGAAAAACTATAGCATTTAAAGTCAATATAAGTTAGAAGATAACTAACTATTTGTTTATTGTACCTCATCCAAAAATACAAAATTACATCTGTCATATATGCAAATACACTCTCCAAAATATACATTTGATTAAATCATAATTGTAATGTGTAAAAATTTTCTCCCACCCTTCCAATTAAAAAATAGCGGGACGTAGCGAGAGTGATTAACTTAACACTAGTCATGCCCTAACACTATAATTTCTAAATGTTAAAAATATCATAGTATTTAGTTCTAGGTACATTTTTTTTATATACAATTAGTTTTTGGCTTCGGCTACGGAGGGCCCGGGTTCAAATCCCGGTACGGACAGTTTTATAAATTGATTTTTCAATTGATTTATGAATTTCTGTTCAAAGGCATGGATGTATGTGATGTCTTGAATTCCCTCCTCCCATCCATCCTATCTTATGAACGGGGCGTATCGAGAACGATTAGCTTACCACTAATCCCGTCCTAGCCATATCCTTCTATCCCTACTCTTTTTGGAAAAAGAGAGGTTGAGCAACTGAGTAACAAGCAGTTCTCGTAGAAACACTTCTGTTGAGATAAGCTCCATTAGGAGTCCATATGCTCCACATTGGGAGCGGACATGGTAAAAAAAATAAAATAATAAAAAAAAGTTTATAGCTATTTCGGCGTGTGCCATTGTCAGAACTATTGTAGAACTAAATTCTTCGGTATGTTATTATAATAGAGTTCTACCATGTAAATAATAATTCAATCAATAACCTATTATTTATATCTAAGAAAAAAAATAAAATACTCGTGAATTCTTAGAATATAACAAAATATAAATTTATAAAAATAACTAAATTCATCGTTCAATAAATCTTCACCTTTCTGGCAGAATTTAATAAGCAACAAAACTGAGAAAGGTGCGTTAACTTTTTCGGTTCTAAGCTCAAGAAATGCGACCCCAATACCCACATTTTCTTAAATATCGATTTTAATATGGGTGATACAATGTTTATAAGTAAGGTATTCTTATATCATAGTTTTTGGACCGTTTGTAGTTTATATAAATACGCGATAACGCGATAACGCGATGAGGTGATAAGCGCCTGCGATGAGCGATCGTTCGTAATATAGCTGGGCTAAACTCGTCAGTTACAATTTTATATGTGTGCTGGGATGACGTCTTTTTTACGCGCAACTTAAAATATGATTATTTATTAAAAAACTATGGATTTTTATAAAAAAATGTATGAGGAATGATGCAGAGAGATACTTTCGATGGTTTCGGCGGTAACTTTGTGGAAGTTCATTTTAATAGAAAATTTAAATTCCTAAACCTCCATTTTGTAATTTTATAATTTTAAAATGTTAGAATCAATCTTGCTTCATTACTTAAGCAAACTTTGCGATAGTAAGTCTGAAGATGCCTCTGAAAGAGGCGAAACACGTGTCACAGTTAGTAACACAATACGTGGAATAATCAAAGTTAATTTAAATTTTCTATATGCAGAGAGATATTTTAAAGCCTTTGGACTATTTTTTTTTTGAAATTCATAAGAATGAGGCCAATAATGAGGAAACCACTGGGGTCCCTAAACGACCCCCATCGGCAGAAAAGTATTTTTCTAGTCTTCGAACCGCGAGAGTTAAGTATACAAAGACATATTTTTTATATCAATTCTTTGTCTGGAATATCTCAGGTAGTAAATTCATTTATTATACCAGTTTGAAAAAATAATAAAATTTGTATAGAGAAGTTTTATTATTGCGGGCTTAAACACAGGTGATTGTCCCTGTATATTAGTTTTGAATTCTTATCTGTGTCAAATTGGCATTAATGCATCTATATTTTGGTATCATAATTATTCATGAAACATAAAATATCGATGCTATAAGTTTTATTGTAAAAGCTGAAATTTTTCATTTGCTGTTAACTCAGAACTATCAAACTTTTATTGATCAACTTCTGCCAAAACAGTGACGAAATATATTCACCACTTTGAATTTCAGCTATTTACGAAGATTCTGTGTTTTGATTTGGATTGTTATGTTTTTGCCCAACCTTTTGAAATTAGAGTAGATTTTATTTTCTAGAGTAATTAATATGTATGCTTGAAAGTGATGGATACATGACATGTATATAAATACAATTTATGAATATAAGGTGATTATTGTTCAATGAAAATTGTATTTCGTGGAATGTGTTATTATAGGCTACAAAGTATTCACACAAAACCCACTATTCATATTGTTGATTTGAAGTTTTCCATGAATTGCTATGGCATTTGACATAAGCATTTTGCCAGCAATCAAGCAAATCTTAAGTTTTCCTTTGTTTTTTGTTTCTAAGTACCTTATTTTAATAAAATACTAGCCGGTACCCGGCAAGTGCTATGCCACTCAAAGAAAGAAAGTTTTTGTGATTAATTTTATTTAATGAAGTGCGTGTATTCTTTTTCTTTCTGTTTGACGTTTGCTGCCGATTGTCTATGGTATGATACACGCGCCACCTACTGTAAGTTAATTTAACTCATATATTCGCGCAAGTGCAAGCAACACGTTGACCAAATGAACGGTATGGCAAACATTTATTTTTATTTATAAAACCTACTGTAAAATTTTACTATGCCTATAACCTTCGCGAAAGTGCAACCAAAAAGTTTGTCAAAGTTTCATTGCAATTAGATGAACGGTGTGGCAACCCATAAAATACGAACAAACAAATATGCAATATTTTTTATATATTAGATGTGTGTTTTTACTAGTATTATTTTTACAATATAATAAAAGAAATATTTTTAGGGTGTTCACTGTCAATACTTGGTGGAAAGGCATTATATTAACAAAAACAATAATCCTTTGTACTTCATTCCACTTTATTTAATATGTCAGGACCGGTTTCGCTCATTGCGAGCATTATTGTAACATTTTATCACTTTGTCAAAAATTTCACAAATTTTAATTATGTTTGTAATTACTTTTAATCGCATTCTGAATTTATGAATCTGGGATGACTTTTTAATTATATGTTAGTTGTGTTGAACATTTTAATTTTGTGTTATTTTAGAATCACTTTAATGTAATTGGCAATTTCTTTTCAATGCCAACTCTTGTGTATAACTTTTCAATTTTGTATAAATAGCATTGTTAAATTATATTTCTTATCAGTTGACAATGCTCGCAATGAGCGAAACCGGTCCTGACATATTAAATAAAGTGGAATGAAGTACAAAGGATTATTGTTTTTATTAATAAAAGAAACATTTTTCTCAGAATAAATATCTTTTCAAATATAAGAAAACACAGTTCATGTCAGTTATAGTATACCGCATAATCTTTTATACTGCGCATTTAAGATCTTACTTTTTATTTGATTAAAACGCTTCTTAATGTTCTCATTAAGATAAGTGAGGTTTTATATATTTTAAAGTAGCAGCTAGTTAAGTTATATTGTGGAAACTGAGTAAGAAGACTGGGGGGTGTTTTAGCAATGATTCATGAAACGGGGTGCGCATCGCATTGTAGAGTGTATATTTATACTGTATTATGTCATTGTTTCTATATTATCATACTTTCACATTACGTTACATTGAAAACACATACTTAGTTTTTTTTCACATACTTATGATTTTCACTTAGCTAGTAATTTTTTAAAAATGAAACCAGCTGAAACAATAATTTTAGTTGCAAATATTTACATATCACGTCAAATCGGGGCTAGTTTGTGAATTAAATCTAGAGAATTACAAAATATCAGTTTTAATATTTTGTATACAACTAATTTGAGGCACATTATTACAAAGCTTTCCCTTTTATATTAAATCGTGATAAAAATAATATATTTTTAATTGCATGTTTTAAATCAATAGGAAGGAAGAAAAACAGTTGACATAAATATGATTTACAACAAACGTATCTTTTCAAAATCAAGTTAATTAGAGAGTCATCACGCAATTATAAACATGGTTTGGACTAATGAATTTGATTAAATATTCTGTTTTATCAACAAAAAATATAAATCCGCATTGTTCTATTTCATTAGTGAAATTATATACGGTTAACAATTTTTCAGTTAGCTATTTTTTAGTTAGAAAGCTTTACACAATAACAAAAACTAGAATAAGTTTTAACTATCAATTGAAGAGAACGTTAGTAAAAATCGCTAACCCTGTTTTACAACACAGTAGGCGCTTACTTTTTACTCAATTAGCTAATTGAAGTTAACAATAAAGTCATTGAAACACTTCTTGTTTATATGAAATGAAATCTTAAGAAATAGTCGCCATGAAATATACTGCACTATTTTTCATCATGCTTTAGAAACTATTCAAGGTACTTATAATTAAAAAATATAATTTAATTATATTTTAGCATTTAACGTGTATTCGCTTTATACAGAAAATTACCCGGGTCATAATTGACACAACTAATAAAACTTGGAAAAATTATAATGAAATATATTTCGTCTTGGCTTTATTTACTATTTTTTATAAAAAAACGTAAGAAAAAAGTTAGCAGCAATCAAATCAGTGCGGAATAAATACTTCTTCAAATTTTATTCAATATAATATATTTTTTAGGCTTTGTGCAGCGAATTCATAACCTACATTGCCTGCCTATTTTTTAATTTATGAGGCGTTGATTTGATAGAAGAAGAAGAAGAAATAAGTGTGTATTTGCACACAATCTTGCATTTCAAATTATTTATTATACTAGAGAAGTGGAGGGGAACCTGCGACCTCTTGGCTACTCTGATGCGGCCTTTTGACTTGATCAAAATATTCACTTTGATCAACAAATTATACGCAAGCGTTTGGAAAAAGAGCGTAATCAACCCATTATATTTTCGACAGTCGAAAAAAAGGGGGGTGTCAACATTTTCTTTACTGCGGTCTTATATTGAATGAGATAAATGAATGTGGCCTTTAGAAATGAAGAGGTTCCCCAACTCTGTACTAGAAATTAATCGATTGACTATATTTTCTGAGAAAGAAATCGTAGTCTGTCGATAATCAACTATTTATTATTTTTAATATTATTCAAAGAAAGTCGTAAATTTCTCTACTGCTCACAGACATAACTCATGATAATAGCGACCCAGTTTGAGAGTCTCAACAGTATAGGAATATTTTATTTGATAGCTCTGGCATTATTCACTCGGCTAGGAAACACGCCGCCTATAAATCCAGTACAAAGAGAGCCGTAAAACGTTATTAGTACACGTCCTTGCATGGAAGATGGCTGATCGCATGGACTAAGCCCTCACAATGGACTTCATTTCGTTCAATACACCCTTCTTATGGGAAAATTTTGACAAATATTTAAAAATTTACACATTTTACTTAATTTTGGGCGAACCGAGATTTATGCATAAATGTTTCAATTCCGTGTTGAAAAGGCTATTTTTTAATTTTATCAGGAATCATGTCAAAAATTAGCAAACAATAATTTAATTAAAAAAATAAAACGTTCTTTTGTACTAATTATACATTCATGTATTACGATCGTGGCCAGTTTCACTCAAGACCATAATTTTCAATTGATAAAAATACATATAAATATAGTGCTATTTATACCTAACCAAGTGAAGTTATTAAGGGTAAGAAATATAAAAGGCAATAATGTAGGAATCCAGCTTAAAAACAGTAAAGATAAAATCAACAACCTTGACAGAAGCGGAATAAATAAAATGTCATGTGGATTGTGTAATGCGATTTACATAGGACAGACAGTTAGAAGCATATCAACACGTGCTAAAGATCACATAAGATCTTTTAACAATACAAAATCAGACTCACAATTTGCAAACCATTTTTTGACCGAGTCTCATGACATGAGTTTAAGTGTAGCGCCAACCCTCTTGCATCTTTGTCATAAAGGTCAAAAACTAAATTTATTAGAACAACTTGAAATTAACAGGCATAAATAAAACATCTTAAATGAACAAACCATTATTAATCCATCACCGTTGTTAAAACCATTAATGTAATTAATAATAAATATTAGTATAATTTATCCTAATTTAAATTGAAAAATCCCATATTGCTTATTGTTTTTCGAAACACTTAAGCCATAGTTAATAAATCTAATGTAATGTAATGAATAATAAATATCTGTTTAATTTTATCCTAATTAATGTTTTAAGAAGAAAAAACCCATATTGCTATCGTTCTTTGAAACACTAGAATCACATTTAATAAGTGTAATATTGTAATTATAATTTGAATTAGGATGTTAGAGTGAATAACTTGATGCATTGTGTATCTCTTCAGAACCAGTATATATAGCTGAGCAAAATATATGTTTAAACATAGTTCTGACGATGGTGAAAGTCGAAATAGCTATCAACGCATAAAAATGATTAAAAACTGTATAAATAAAATACTTTGATATTTTTACCTTATTGATTTAAAACACATTTACAGATAAAGATACAAAATATAAATAAAGGGCACTAAATTGAAAATGATAAAAAAATATTTCTTCTAACAGATAAATGATATTTAAAAACAATATATCAACGAACAATTAAGTTAGAGAGGTCACAAACAATAAATTGAGCAAATTGACAATAAATAACCATAAAAGGGTCTAGGAAAATACCTCTGTATGCCATTACACCAAGTATTGCCAGTGAACACCTTAAATGTGAAATAATAATTTACTGAAGGTGACTAAGTCAAATGTCATGTTTGTTTTTCTAATTAAAAATACATGTCATTTATTAATGTGTATGAGTCATTTCATGAGCAATGTAATAAAATACTGAATGTAAAAAGATAAAGGGAACTATTTCGGCTCTAAGAAGGCATTGCTTACATTACACAACTTACAAATAAGAGAGCGTTTTGAACGTGAAAATATTTGCTATTTTATACAAAATAAGCTATGTTGTTATATGCAACTCAATATTAAGTGTAAAAATTGCGAAAGACAAATGTAATGACGTTTGTACCGATCTTTGATTTATCGCAAAAGAAGAATATCGTTGCATAATCCAGTCATCGTGAGTTTAAAAGGCGTATCACAAAACTGCAGGAAGCCAGACACCCTAACCGCTAGCGATTCTGTTATGGTACAACTGCGGAAACGGAAGGAAGGGGTTTCGGCGGTCACGCACGCTGCGTCTTCGGAGGCGGTCGACTGTTAAACAACGTTGCGCCATCCTACCGGCAAAAAACATACAAATAAACTTATATAAAGGAAATACCACGAGAGGGGTGTTCGCAATCAATATTTTTTCAAAAATTAAAATATCACTTAAATAACGGGTTATTAAAAATATTTTTTTCTTCCTCGTTCATTTTATTCTAAGTTTGCGAGTCAGATGGAAATATTTTCTTATCTGCGGTAACTCTCATTTTGTCAAAGGTGATACAGCTAGTTTTATGCCGTATTTCAATAGTGGAAAAATATAGCTTTTTGGAAAAAATAATTTACAAACAGGTGTTGTCTTCAAATTGTATACGAAATTTGAATGCAACAAGCATTATAATTAAAAAAAATGAATTAAGGTAATTACTCATTTATTTTGATTGATCGCAGAAACATTATCGAAAAACACAATATCGGCGGAAAAAACCTTGTTTTCAGATAATCGACTTTTTCAAATAAAACTAAACGAACTGAAAAGTAGGGAGGTGGTAGACAATAAAACAAACAAATAAACAATTATCGACTAAAATTTTAACAACTCCAAAACTTTAGTCGACTAATTGTTTTTGGGTAGCTCTAGAAATAAGAAATCTGTACCTCTAAAAAGCGTAAAGTTATATTAAGGTTTCTACCAGTAACAACTGCCTGCAAAATATACTTAGTTCGTATTACTTCTTTAAATATCGAATCAAATAAATGTAATACGAGTCAGTTTTTTTTTTGAGACAGTAACGCGAGCTTAAATCAAGTGATCTGCATTCATAACTTAAAACACCCAACTTTTGATGTAACGTTTTTTGGCAGTACACCAGTGATATGAAAGTGTGAATATTTTATCACTTTAAATGTTTATTTCATGTCTAGACAAAAGTGGCTATAATAATATTACTGTTTTTTTACGCTGTATTTTTAATAATTAATTTATATTTTTAAATATATAGTGATAAGTATGACTTATGTTTTTCTTTTATACTTTGGACATTGAGGTATTTTTCATTACAATAAAGAAAGATTTATAACCCAAAAATTGCATAATATATAATGCGTTATTACATATATCTTGAACAACCCTTCAGAATAAAGCAAACACTAGAATAGGGTGACATAAAACCATACTCTTAACTACCATTTCGATGAGTTATTGCTTTGCGGTAAGAAAAAATTGTTATATCTCATTTTCTTCTATTTTCCCTCCCTCCGCCGCTCACAATTTATACTTTGTGATTTCTGAATAATTCAGATACCGTAAATCTTTCATAGAATATTTTGATATTATAATTTTTCTTCTGACCGAGCATTCATTTTTTTTAATCCATGATATTTGTTACATAAAATTATAGTAATATTTTTCAACACATAAATATTTGTCTCATAAAATTCTCGGAAAATTTACGGAAAATTGGAACAAATATTTCACTCAAATTTAATTTATTATATTTGTAAATACATAGTTTCAATGCTTTTTACTTTAACTTATTCTGGTAAGAAGGCCATTTGCAAAACCAAAAATAGTTTTTTATAATATATACCAGTGTTTCCCATTTTTTTCCCCGCGACCCGGTTATTTGAATATTTCTCCTTAATGATCTACTAAATTTGTTTATGGCCTATACTACCAGCCTATAGGTTAAATAAAACAGAATATCTATGTCCTTCCAGTCTTTATATGTTATTATACAAAATAATCAACTCTGATAAACCTATATAGAAATCAAATTTACCAATGATTTATTAATGAGAGGTATTACTAAATTATTTTTTAATATAAAGATTTATTTTAGGAAATTGGTGACCCGGCATTTTGCTTTCTGCGACCCGGTACCGGGTCACGACCCATCATTTGTTTAACTATTTTAGTTAGGTGAATAAACAGTCTGGGTAAGTACTCCATCAGTTAAACAGGTTTCTGTGAATATTCAGACTAAAGCACAATATTATAAATTTAAAACAATAAAAAATAGTTAGCAAGGATTGACAGTTAACACACACCCATAAAGTGAAAAATAACTACAATACATGTAAGATAACCAAATTATATGCAATTTGATAATAAAACAGATAAAAAATATAATTAAGCGATCTGTATTCTGGAAATAATATTCGAATGTCATTCACTTTTCAGGATGATAAAGATTCGTTACCTCATTGGATTGAAGCTCAATTGTTCTATTAGGTTGTTCGCTGTCAATACTTGGTGGAAAGGCATTATATTCAACAAATAAAATACTCATTTCTACTAAATCCTACTTTTATTTGACGAGCATTATCACCTGAACATTATCAGTTCTATACAACAAATGTCAAAATATATATATAATATGAAAATAAAATCGCACAGAACGACTAGTTAATAACGTATCATAAAAATATAAAAAAGTGCTAGGGGCAATATCTTATTAATTTACGGAAATTCATGTATAAAAACAAGACAAGAATAGATTTTGCTGAAAATAAACATACATGTTTAAATGTTCCCTGATATCTCCACCAGTAAAACAATTTATTTTTTTACATATTCTATATTTTTTTCCAGATTAATTCAGCAAATGCTAATGCCTCCATTTATAAGAATTGTTTTTGACTAGCTGTATTGATTAAAATATTTCTATAACTGTTATCTTATTTTTTTCAATCATATAAGTTCCCAATGTTCAGCAAATAGGCACAAAATTTATCATTTCAACAAAATTTATTGAGTTGTTTAACATAGAAAGAGGAATAAAATTATTAATTGTATGCGCTAGTTTTAGATGGATGAAAAGGTAATGTAAACATATATGTAGTAGTCTGCAAAATTCCCTCCAACAACAGTCACGGCCATACATCTGTGTCCAACAGACGTTTCCCTTGGTATAACAAACGTTATGCGCTGCTCAGTTTTGTGCTAGGATTTTTCCGGGAACAATTGACCAAAACTACTCTTTTCCATATGGTATTGCAAATTTTTTGAATTCTAAGCAATTACATCATAGTATTTCACTTAGCATTTCACATCATAGTAGTCTATAGAAACCACTCGAAAATTCAATTTACTAATTTTACACCTCCAAACCAATTAAGACAAACTGCCTAGGGTCTTCACTACGCGGGTGTAAGTGGACCGTGGTCTATAGTTAGTCACCGTTTATATGCCAAACGTAAATCACGTTCAAAATATTGTTAATGTATTTATCACGAATAATATATTTTTTAAAAAGTTTTTGTCACATATAATAAATATTGTGAAAAATATTCACATTAATTAATTTATAAAATGTTTTCTTAGATGGCAATATTTGTATATGGAATGAAAGGAATGAAATGCTATGTCATTGTTTTGATTGTCAGTATGTTTTATTAAGACACTTTTTTTTTAATTTTTCAAGAATTTTAGGTGAATAAAATATAAAATTTTTATGGCTAGACGTAAGTTTATTAAAAACGGTGCCAGCATCTTTTGCACGTAGACAAATAAAATATTGCGTAATGAAAAATAAGTATCTAACTTTGACCATTAATTAAATTATATCAGTTAGATAAACTGTTTGTATTTAGTTTAATGTAAATGAATCTTATACGTTGACAAATAAAAGTTTTAGGGCCATTTTATCTTGGAAGTGATAAATTAATTGTTTTAAGTCACATCTTGTTTTATTTTATTTGGCGCTTTTAAAAAACGCTCGGCGAATATTTTTTTTTTTTTTTCAACAAGTTTTATTATTCAATGTAATATTTTTCTACATTACCATTAACCAGTTTAAAAAAGCAAGTAACTAGAACATATATATATATATATATATTTAAATTATAACATTTGAATATTATGGCAATACTCGTCAATTGTAAAGAGATTTTTTTATTAATTATTGAAAATCGTAAATTTTTCTTAAAATATTTCTTAAGTAATTAAAAATTCCTAATTCTAGAAAACTTCAAATAAAATAATAATATAAGACCAAACACCACCGGTCGGAACCTTTTTTTAAATTTTATTTTTTAAAGTATTTATATTATCAGAAATAGTTCTCTGTCCCTTAAAAACGAGTTTAAAGAAAGGATTTGTTAAGGAAAGTTCTCCTTGTGATCTAACTTACAACATACACACACAAATTAAATGTTGTTCCTACAAAAAAAGATTTCTTCTCAGACATTCGAAATATAATATTTTATTTAAAGTAGATAGAATTTTAAAGCAAAAATAAAACATTTTAAGTTTGAAATATTATTTTTTTTTATCAATATTTAAACATACATACGTAGGTAGGTATATGTATGTTTAATGTTTTTTGCCACAATTTTCATTTCTTAATTCTCTAAAAGAATGTATTTATTTACATTTTTTTTTATTTGAAGAACAAATATTTGGCATTACAGCTAACGCCAATGCGCCAAATATGTTTAAAGATGAAAGATCATACGAGAAAAACTCTATGAGAATTTTAGTATTGTAAGTCACTCTAGATCAACTCGAGGTAAATTGACATCACTAACACCCATGTAAAATCTCATTTTTACATTGATCTTACCGAGAATCAAACCCAGGCCTACCTGGTAGGTAAAACAAGCTCTAGTCAACTAGACCACAGTGGGTGACTAATATCAACTGATGGATTTTAGCACAGATCAATTTAAGGATTTGTGAATTTGATAAAACAATACGACTTGAAAATGACCATAAATGAAATAATGGGGGCAGTTGAATGAAATACATTGCTTGCGCTATATTAATCTATGGTGTATGGCTAAATTGTGGTTTTTTTAGACTTAAATAATTGAAAAAGAGCGCATTTATCTATCACTGAATATTAAAGACTCTCATTCAAATAAACATACAATAAAATTATTGATAACCCTTTGAGCGAATAGAAATGGACACTATTTCAAGAAATTGTAAAAATAAGATCAAGTCAACATGGAAGCGAGGCGTACCTTCAGGGTGAATTTATTTGCTGACAAGCTAGCAGAAATTTTTACGACTGTTTGTAACGTCCATAAAAACATCCAAGCCGGCGTTTTTAACGACAATCAATCGCCATTCCCATGGCGAGCCATATGTATGCTCCAAATCGAATTTTATTTCATACAATTTCAACAAACTTCACCGCATTCGAATAAACGTACCTTCGACATTTTTGATACACTTTGCTTAGTAACATATTATTATTTTGCTAGCCATGTCCTCTCCTTATATTAAATATATATATATTTATCCATAATAAGCTACTTTTTTTTAAAAAAGAGGAGCTGGCTGTTTATCTGTCACTCAACATCTATCTATGAAGACGATAAAAAAGAAGGATAATTGTAAGAAAAACTTTAGTTTCATTCCCCCATTTTGACCCATTAATTTTCTGATATAATTTGGAGGGATAAAAATAAAGAAATCACCGCCAAACAATCCATATTTTATAATATGAATTCGCAAATTGATTAAGACACTATTATTTTAAATGACGTATGTATCTGCATCAAATAAAGATCAGTACTGGCTTCAACTGTCGAGAACATCAACAAAAATTGATATTTTAAAAATTACAATACTTAATTGTCTATGAATATGTAATTAAAAATAAAATTTATACAATTAATGAAACTTCTTACCAGCTGAGCAAAACGTTTTTTGAACGTCAGAATGAATTTTTTATATTAGAACAACATTAAAAAATAGAAAATTATAAACCGCTTTCTTTTTGTGTTGCAGTATTCACATTTTCAACTGATATTCATGATGAGTGAAACTGGTCCTGACCATATCAAGTAAATGTAGAATTAGTAGACAAGAGTATTTTTTAATATAATACTTTTCACCAAGTATTGACGGTGAATAATAACGTGATCTAACTGAAAAGTTACTAAATAATACTAAAATACATGTATATTAAAATACATTTTACACGTCGGGAACAAAACAGCTATTATGAGTGAGGCATCAATATCAACATTTTTTTAACTTTCATTTAAGAAAAAAATGTATATTCATTTTATGATAATCAACTATTTATTTTGATAACTATATTAGATAAAAGATTTTATAATTGATTTTGAGGTGGTCAAATTTTGAAATTGTTTTAAAAACTCAATAGCATTTGAATAAATTGTAAAATAAATTCACTTTATACTGTTCTTTCATTTATAAATGACATCTGTTTGAAAGCTTTGAATATGTTTACTAAGCGGCACATAAATATACATATCATAATATCAATAAAACATTCATTTCAAAAGGTTTTATTTAAAAAAAAATACATGTTTTAATTATTCCTGTTTTACAGTTAATAATTTAAATTTTTACGAATTGCTATTTTAACTGCTTTAAAAAAACCAATCTGAAACAGTAATAAAATGACACTCTCCAATATTAAACAGCTTTACCGTTTCCGTTCAACAGTCATACCAACGAATTTCAATATTATATTGTATATGTTAATTTTTCCCATATAAAATAAAGATTGTTTTTCGAAATAATCATTTCAGCGAAGATTTTAGTAACAATATTTTTTACGACTTAACACCACAACAAATCTCCATTTAAAAAAACGCATTTTAAATCTTGAAATTCAGACAGAAAGTATCTGGAGAAAAAACAGGACCTAGCTAGTTTACCTGTAATATCCTGTTCCTTTTTTCGACGTTCTCTTCGGAAAACAAATTTTTATTCAGTGATTAACAAGAAGTTTTCGTCTGAGGGCTATTTTATTCTTATAATAGATATGAAATATTTCATATCAGCTGACCATGAGCAAAACCGGTCTTGAACTTTATAAATAAAGTAGGAAAGAATATTGTGTCTTTTCTTAATACCTATGTGAAATATTATCGGTAGGTAGATTGACTGGAAGAGCAACTAAAGTAGTTTCTAAACAATTTTGATTTTACCATAGTCTTTAATATCGAAGAATCTAAATATTTACTTCGGATACATTTTATTTCTATTTCAAAACGATCATACAAAATTGATGTGTATTTTGAGCGAAAACTGCGGTAAAGACCGTTATAGCCATAAAAAGCTTCGAAACGATGCCTTCAATAAAATATGACGCTTTCGTCAAAGCTTTCAAGTTTCACTACGTTTTACAACCAATAAAATAAGTCATTGATATATGTAATTAATGTTTTATGTTATATAGTATTTTAGCACGCACTGAATTTTATATCACTCATAATAAAACTTGTCTAGTAATTGATTTTGCTAATTGCTTTGTTTATGTTTTATTATAATACAAAACTAATAAATTTATAATGTTAATTAGGTATTGTTTTATGATATCAATAATACAGATGGTCAAGTCTTTAAAATTTAAGCTAGTTTTTAAAATTGAGATAAAATAAATCATTTTACTATAAATATAATAACTTAATTAAGTGCCATTACTCAACAAATATGACGTAATGTAATTTTCTAAATTTTCTAAACTTTCTTATCAAAGCCTTTTCTGAATAATATCCAACCATATCCACAACTAAAAACGGGAAGAAATAAAGATAAACTTACTAGATCTTTCAATCTAGCCATCCTTCTTTATCAAGTATCTTCGATGAATTTAGTGGTAATCTTACGGTCCATTTTTAATATTAAAAAAAAAATGATGCCTTTTAATTACATTTATCACTTTTAAGGTGTTCACTGTCAATATTTGGTGGAATGGCATTATAATAAAAATAATAAAACATTTTTAGTACTTTTTCCACATAAAATTTATTAGATCAGGACAGGTTTCGAAACCTGTCCTGATCTAATAAATTTTATGTGGGAAAAGTACTAAAAATGTTTTATTATTTGTTAATTACATTTTTTGTGACACAGATGATACACGTGCTTTGACGTTTTTTATTATTTATTTGTATATTATTAAACCTATGCTAAGTCTGACAATGCTTCTCAAAAAGGTGAAACACGTTTCATATTTTGCAACATAACAAGTGGAATAAATTTTGAAATTTAATTTTATATTTTCTATCAAAGTATGAATGACTCAAAGTATGAAAAAATCAAATTTCGTTAACACATTCTAGAGAAAGTTTTCAAGAAAACTTTTCACATGATTAATAATAAACATCGCAAAGAAGAATATATTTTATATCAAATCAACAATAATAAACTAGTTATTTCTCGTAAAATGACGTAAAGTATTTCGCTTTTATGAAAATCATAGTCAAACAAAATTTATTGTAGTATTTGTACCTATATGGAAGTTATCAATTTTATTTTTTCACATTATTTACACAACCATTGGAATAACAGTGTTATTAATTTAAATTAAGCATCATTAACTTCTCTTTCGATATTATTATCGAATTAAATCTTAATTGAAAGCGCCTTCCAATGCCTTCATTGAGCAGTAGTGTAGAAATGGGTGAATATATTTTGATGTAATTTATCTCACTTTGTATTCATTTTGCTTCTGTACTTCCAATAGCACTGCAATTAAGCTTCTTCACGTCTTCAAATACCAAATGCAGAGTGCAATTATAATGCACGTTAAAATTTTGAATGCATTTCGTCTTGGTTACGAACTGCCTCTGCATCGTGAGATCAGGTGTCCCAAATTTGACAAAAGCAAATATAATATATTGAAACCTTAATGAGTTCTTTGTATTTTCTGAGGATATAAAGTTTTCCTTATACTTTTATATTTAACAGATTAGTTTATACATTTCAATCAATTTTATGCAATATCGTTAGCTTAAGAATGTTGAAAAAACTACGGCTTTATTTTGATTTATATTTATTGTAATAATAAATTGTTTGCTAGGTTGACGACCTAAACAATACATCTTTACCGTTGATTAGTGCTATGATGACGTCAAAGACGGTATAGCAAAAAACTAAGGGTCACGTGCTCTAGATTGCTGTTACAGGTAATACAAATGTCATCTGACTAAGTAATATTCCAAAAGCAACCTTTTACATTTTTGTTGTAATTATAAATATCAATTCACAAGCTGAAGAATCTTGAACTTTTTGATTCTGCAAACATATATTTTTGTTTTCAAGATTTCTTCTTTTTGCTTCAATTTTTTTTATTTTTAAAGCACTGTTTTTTATCACATGCAAGAAAATTACTCCTTTTAAATATATTAATATTCAACTTATTGATTTTGCAATATTTAATTAGAAAAGCGCTACTGAATGTGCAGAATTTTCCAAGATGCAACCTCATAGCGCAGACAGACGATTCAGGAAAGCCCCTTTCGTTTGCATCTATAATGCATTCGTATGCAACCATTAGGCGACGCATCTGAGGCTGCTCGTATAGCAACTATCATTTATGAGAAAACTAAATGAGATGCAAGCAAAATGTGTGGAAACGAATATATTTATTACATATACGTGCAACATTCATATGCAGCCACACACATCCTAACATATATTTGTATCTTTTATTTCGGAATCTTAGTTTTTTTCTACAAATTACTAGTGGAAAGTTCATGACAATAAGAAAAAAAAGCAGAATATTAAGTTCTTTAATACTCAGATATAAAATTTCAAATATCGCTTTTTCGACATCATCAGCATAGCTTTATTTTCTTTACGTTGGATCATCTGATATTTATGATGTATTAAACATTTACCGCATGTGTGGTCGAGAGATCAACGTCGTTGGCTTCAGCTACGGATATCACGGATTCGAATATCAATATGCACAGTTTTATAAATTGATTTTGCAATCGAATTATGAATTTCTGTTCAAAGGTACGGATGTATGTGATGTCTTGAATTCCCCCCTTCCACCCATCGCATCTTATGATAGAAGAGTATCGAAAGTGATTAGCTAACCACTAGTCCTGTCCTAGCCTTATTCTTCTATCCCTACTCTCTTTGAAAAAAAAGAGGTTGAGCAACTGAGTAACAAGCAGTTCTCGTAGAAACACTTCTGTTGAGATAAACTCCACCAGGAGTCCATATGCTCCACATTGGGAGCGAACATGGTTAAAAAATAAAAATAAAGCACAATTTTTAGTATTAATTCCAAATAAAAGTATTATGACAAGACCGGTTTTACTAATCGCTAAGTGATAATGCCCAACCAGTGCTAATCATGATATATATGTGTGTTATTTTGTATAATAACATATATTTACTACCTTTACACTTTCAACAATCTTTATTTTTGATCACTTTCGATAGAAGAGTATCGAAAGTGATTAGCTAACCACTAGTCCTGTCTTAGCCTTATTCTTCTATTCATACTCTCTTTGGAAAAAGAGAGGATAAGCAACTGAGTAACTAGAAGTTCTCGTAGAAACACTTCTGTTGAGATAAACTCCAATAAAAGTCTATAAGCTGCACATTGAGAGCGGACATGGTAAAAAATTTAACATGTGATCTTTTGAATTTGAATGCATTAAAAGATTCGTTTAATAAATTTAAAGTAAAATATAAAACAATGATTTATTTGTATTAATACAGTGCCTATCTCCCAATGACTAAGTGCTCACACCATTAAATTATTGCTTTTTAATCGCATCTTTCTTTGTCAACCTTTTGTGAAAAGAGAGTTTGTCCGACCGACAATAATCCAATTATCATTGAACAATGTTTTTTAAGTGTTCAAACAAAGAAAATAGATATATAAAAAACCACGATTGCTCAATTGTGGATATACGAGTTTAATTCATACGTAACCTCGAGAGTACGTCAGAATACATGGGTTTCTATAAAAATCTTGATTTATCTGACTATTCATCAATCTTTCAGCCAGACTCATCAAAATTCCAATTTGTTTTGGAAGAACTTAAGCCCACGCACGTCTAAATTTAGATTGCAAATTATAGTTCACGTCTTCTAGCAAAAGTACACTAACATTAAAATTTGTTTCAGAATACTAACAAAAATAGATGCTTGACAGTGCTAACGTCTATTCAGAAACATAAAGTATTCGAGGCAGTAAAATCATCTCATTTTTCCAAGTGATTGTAGCATACCTGATTTTTGCTGGAAATTTGGTAAAGGGCTTATAAATTTGTGTTTTGGAAATAGTTACATTTAATTAACCAACACAGTCTGGAGTCGACAGAAAATGTGATAAAATGGCTATGCTTTACGTTTCCTTAATTTATTAATTGACATTTTTTAAAACAGATCAATTTTACTCAATTTATTTATGTATGTAAACCACGAGACATATTAAATTACGATAACCCACATAATATGACATATCTCAAAAAACAATTTCTGTTCGGAAATGCATGCGGTTCACTTATTGCAATTACTATTCCCCCTAAAACTTGTGTTGAAAGATGATATCTTACAAGTATTATTGACCAGAGAAGTCAACCCCTATCCAACGTAACAAATGAAGGTGATTAGCGCAATAGGCCAAGACATATGACTGTCGACTTCCGGTGTCCGGGGCCAATCGCACAAATCATAGCGACCGTGAAGACGTTAGCTCTCCCGCCTCGTGGACAACCATCTTAATCACTGGGGACATTCGGATGTACAGCGTATTATTTCACCACTTAACACGGGACATTAGGGATCGGGGAGTTGGTACTTTTTGTTTATGACCTGAGATTACACTTCTGGGCTTATAATGTTTATACAGAGACACAAATAACACTAAGTTTTGCAGAATTTAATATAATTGACGCTGTAGAATAGTTCAAATTGAATACATTACAATCAAATTATGAGTAAAATAAATAATCTATTGAATATTTAAACTTATTCAAAACATTCATTCAGTACTTTTAATGTCTTCACTGTCAATACTCAGTGGATAGGCATTACGATCAAAAATAAATCACTCTTTTGTACATACTAATTATAATTTTATTTTATATCACCAGAACATGTTTTGCTCTTGAAGAGCACTTTCAACTTGTCAATCTTAGATAATGCTCGTCATGGGCGAAACTAATCTCTATAAGATGAAATGAAAGCGAAATTAGTACAAACGAGTGTTTTGTTTTTTGAATGAATTAAGTATTTTTTAATATAATAAAGAAGTTGTGTGAAAAAATCATGTAGTAGAAAGATCATCACACTTATATATACTATATGATAGTAATGTACCAAAGACTCAATAAAAGCAATATCTGGATTTATTTTTCAACTGAACATCATTGTATTGTATAGCGAAATTGATTTTTAAATATCTTCATTATTTTGAAAATAAATAAATTTATTATGTAATTAAAGTTTCTATATTTATTTAACTACGTCTGCTGCCAATATTGGGCATATAGACTATGTATTGAGATTTCCTCAAAATAATTGAGAACTCGTTGTTACTTAGTTGCTTACCCTCTCTTTTTCGAAGAGTAGATTTTAGAAAGATAAGACTAGAACAGAACTAGTTTCTGTCTAGATTGTTCAGTCAAAAACATAGATTTTTCTCATGTTTTTATTATAATTATCGAACTGATAAGCTGACATTATTATAACTTACTTACACGTTCCGGAAAAAGTGTCTTACTTGCAACGAGTTGTCGTTAAACAACTCTTCTAAATATGCTTAATTAGGAATTATCGTTTCAAATGAGTAGTTTTAATAAAAATGTGGTAAAAGATTTACAAATTTTATTTATTTTTTGAACGTTTTTTGGCAATACACGATTTCATCTCACCGTTTACTTGACATTAAAACATTATTCACGAAATAATCTTATTGATTTTTGAAAAGCTTTTATCCTGCTAAATATATAGCGCAAGTACCCGTGTGCAGATCGTAGATATCTTATAGGCAACGTTATCCTTAGCACATTACATTATGGTTGAAACGGCCAATATCTATTTGCACCATTGAATCTCGTATATCCGTTAAGTGGGGCCTATAACAATATCGAGCGATCTACTGTTTATTGTTAAACCTTACCTATTGACCCAAGCCATTATCAAGGCGACCTATATTGAGATTTCAGGTAAAGGCATAAGCAAACTCACCACTGAGACTTGATGTATTACTAATCACGGTGTGTGAATAATACAATGCAATCATTGACTTAAATATTTTCGTATGAACTTCCTAATCTATTTAACAGACTTCAATACATATCAAAATGGATAAAAGCAGTAACTCTTTAAAAAAATATATTTAAGCTGGCATGTCATATTTTTTGTATCCTTAAGAACCATTTTCAAACACAAAAATATGTCAAAAATCGTTTTCAAATATTTTTTTAGTTTTATAGTATAATTATAATACATTTAATAAGTAACAATTCAGTGGCGTTGTGTGTCTAGCGAGTTTATATCATCTCATAGCAGCAGTGCCGTGATTCGTATTTTATTTTTGTTTGCTTTGCACACACATTTTAAGGTCTGCATCCTGGATTTTTTAAGGCTTTTTAATCACAATCAACGGTATCTTCCGTTAAGTAAGGATACCATATTAACTCTTAGTAGAAGAAAGCAGATACAATTTTGACAACCCTCAAAAATATTGTACAATCATAGAAGAAAATTACAAAACCAACTTTTACCAAAACTAACTTTTTAGGAAACAATAAATTTGAACAACTGTTCGTTTATGATAGAAATGTTACTGTATAATCATTTTTTCTCTACACATACATATCGACTGTGGAAAGGAAAAAGGACGTAACCCACACATATCAAATTTTACAGTAGGCGCTAAAAACGTGTTATGATGATTTTGTGACATATGCAAATTATGAATTATACACAACCTTGAAGTGCACGAATACTTCTAAACTGGTGTTTAATTGACATAACCTAATATTAATTAAAGAAATCGTCTCGGAAAAACCTTTATTTCAGTCTTTTTTCTTGGTTTTAATGTTTTACAAGGTCATCTTTTTCAAACTTAAAAGCTAAATTTTGATACTTATTCGGCATTTTCAGCTTCCATCCTTTTGATAGAATGTGTGCCAAGTTGTATACATTGTGATTATCGAAAAAAAGCTGTTTTGGAAAATTGAGGGTTACGTCCTTTTTCCTTTCCACAGTCGATATGTATGTATATGCAAAAAGTGATTTTTTTAAATAGTTTTAACCATAATATGGTTTTATTCGAAGCATTACTAAAAACTACATATTCGTTTCTTTTATTAATATTTTATGTGTTGCCCAAAACAATTACTTTTAAATCGATGTATCCCAAGAGAGTTTAACCGTCGGACACTTCAGACATTCATAATTAAAGATTTTCGTGTCTAACATTAGTAAAACAAAAATTGAATATCAGCACCAATGCAGTGCTGTGTATATCTTTTGTAATTAAATATTACAACTTCAAGAATAAAACTGCATCGCATGTTGATGGCTTTTATATTACTATTACAACAATAAAAAACGGTTTTAATAAATGTGCTTTTGCAGTCTTGTGTTAAAGATTCTACATTCTCTTACATTCAGAATTTCAAGTATGATATATCTCATCATTTCATTTCTCTTGAGGAGCTTGGTGATTTACAGTGTAATCGTCAAGCATAACATTATGTGAGAGTTTTGCATCTATTGTGTTTTTCATTGTTGTCTCAAATAAAACAAACAACATTAAATCCCGCGAGACATCAAACATCATAACACTGAGACTGAAACTTCACAAGGATATTACGAATGAAATATTTATTCCACTTGATATTAGGTGTGAATTACTTAATAGAATGGCTTTGTCCTTACGTAAAGTAAATTTAAAGATTTCAATGAGTATTTCATTATTAACATGTCCACTCTAGCCGACGATAGCAAGTTTTAGTGTTTAATTTAAACTGGTGCTTAACCAACCAACCCTCGCTTAAAAATAAGGATCGTTGAAAGTGTAAGCACACATATATATCATGATTAGCACTGGTTGGGCATTATCACTTAGCGATTAGTAAAACCGGTCTTGTCATGATACTTTTATTTGGAATTAATACTAAAAATTGTGCTTTATTTTTATCTTTTAACCATGTCCGCTCCCAATGTGGAGCATATGGACTCCTGGTGGAGTTTATCTCAACAGAAGTGTTTCTACGAGAACTGCTTGTTACTCAGTTGCTCAACCTCTCTTTTTCCAAAGAGAGTAGGGATAGAAGAATAAGGCTAAGACAGGACTAGTGGTTAGCTAATCACTTTCGATACTCTTCTATCATTAGATACGATGGGTGGAAGGGAGGAATTCAAGACATCACATACATCCGTACCTTCGAACAGAAATTCATAAATCGGTTGAAAAATCAATTTATAAAACTGTCCGTACCGGGATTTGAACCCGGGCCCTCCGTAGCCAAAGCCAACAACGTTGACCACTCGACCAAACAGGCGGCATTATTTTTATAGAAAAAAAAAATATCCATATGCGCTCCCAATGTGAATCATATGGCCTTTTAATAGAAGTATCTCAACAGAAGTTTTCTACGAGAAATATGTGTTACTCAGTCGCTTATCCTCTCTTTTTCAATGAGAGTATTAGGGATATAACGCTAGAGTTAACTTATCGCTCTTGCTACGCCCAGTTCTTAGAAAGATATAAGAGAATTTAAATGAAAACACAAACACCCATGCCTTCAAACGGAAATTGATAAATCAACCGAAAAAAATCTGTTTGTTGAGACTCAAGCCCGTGAGATCCGGTACGGAAACTGACAATCCTAATCGCTGCGCCATAGACCCATAGAAAATATAACAAACTTTTCATAAAATCATAAGTGGTAAACGCCTTTTTTTAATCACATTTGGATAAGAGTTAAAAAAACACGTTACTTTGTATTTGATTTAAAATTTGTATTAAAACTTATACTTAAAACTATTAGAAACTATCATGTTATGATGACAATTGTATATATTTTATTTCTTTATGAATTTACTTTGTTTAATATATTGTTTTTAATGTGTATATGCTTTTGTCCCATTTACTAAAGAAACACTTGCGGTTTTTTGTTTTTAATACAGAAGTGGTTTATTTTTTTGGTATGAACAATCATCCTATTTGTTATTTCGTCTTCATATATCACTGTCCTAGCAAGATATGTGTGTGAATATTATAACACAGTATAAAGATGTTTCCTTAAAAAGGGTCGTGTTCTGCAAAAGCTGAAAGTTTCCGATTCTGACTATGTTCTTATTTGGCTAGGTTTTGAGGGCATTAAAATAATAAACATTTTATCTGGCTTACAAAAAATTTTTATGCATGTTTTTTTGGAAACCTTTTTTATATAACGATTATCTTTGATGGAATGACAGTAAATGATAAAAAAAGCAACACATTTTTTATTAACACGTGAAAATTAGTTTTCTCTGCAATCTAGGAGAATATTCATTATAGTTTTATCTACCATAAAATATTTATAAAATTTAATTGATCTTGCATATTTTAAAATTGATCTTAAATATTTTCAGCATACCGAACACCTTTTCTAATAGTTATATGACGATTCATTATTTATTTTATTTTTTTATGTAAGTAGTTAATTATACTTTTTTACCTGGTGCCAGGCTGCGTAAGAATATTGTTATCCAAGCAGAGGAAATAAATAATTTCGTTAACTGATATTTTATTTTTTACCTTTATTTTCTATATTGAAATATATCAAAAAATAATATGAATATATTAAGAGGTGCCTCGCAACGAAGATAAATATTTGTTATGCGTGGAAAAGTAAAATTATCATTTTATTTTTATCAATTTTCCGACGAATCATTTGAAATGTTTTAAGCGAAACCATAATTACAGCTTATTTAAAAAAATACTTAGATATTAGATGTATCACAAAAATATATATTTTTTTAATATTCTTAAACAAACAAAATATATTACGTCTCTGTTTAAATTTTCTTTTTATATTTTCGAAATCGATACACATGACAAATTTTAAAATCAATTATCACTATCTTTTATATAATTGTGTTGTCATACGCCAAATACATAATCTACATTAGTTCGCATTTCAGGGTATTAGCAATCTTAATGTAAGAGCAGGACAAAGAGACGACAGAGTAAGACGACAATATGTCCCAGTTAGATATAGCTCATCAAAGTTCGAGTCGACTTAAAAGCGGAAGTTCTTATTTATAATACGTGCTTTGGTACAAGTTTTAGAATTCAATTTAATATTTGTAAATAATTTAAGATATGACCATACAAACAGTATCGCTTCATAGCTGGAAACGGAATATGCCGCCGTTTTTAACGTTTGGTTTTGGATATATAAAACAGTTTTGTGTAACTGCCTGCAGAGTACAGATGTAATTAAAATAGTTAAGTTATTCTACCCACAAGTTTATTTATTTATTTGAATAAAATTGCATAAGGATGACAAATAATAAATTTAAAACTTGTACCATAAGGAAAAAAAACATAGTACAGTTTAAAATTAAAAGCATTGGAAAAAAAATGGCAAGAAAGTCTGAGTCAGCTCCGACGAACTCTACTTTAATACATAAAAAATAGCATTAGTCGATACTCACCCACGTCTCCGTCAAATATGTCGACATTCGAAGCAATGTTGTTGAATACCGTTAAAGCTCTTCCCAGTGGCATCCCTATTGGGAGGCTGGTTCTTCACATTGGGAGAACAAACCATTCATGTCAACGATTTCTCAAAAAATAATCAGGAACATTTAGGTTCACATTTTCAAGAATGGTTTAATTCTCATTTTGGCCTCGTATAAGCCGAAAGAAATATACTGCCAGATTAACCTTCAAACCATAATGAATAGGTGTACAGCAGTGAATGGTTTTTTTTGAAACTTTAATCACCATGCCTGCTCACAATGTAGATCATACGGTCTCCTAATGGAGGTATCTCAAAAACTTTTTTCTGGTAGAACTGTTTGTTACTAAGTGCTCAACTTCTTTTTTTCGAAGACAGTGGTGATAGAAAAGATAAGTCTTGTTACAGCCCGTTATTTAATAATTGGAAAAAACTATTTATTAAGAATGTGAAAAGTTTTAGAAGAACTTTGATTACAAATATTTTTGACTTTTTTACTGGAGCATGTATTTTTTCTACAGTCAAAAAAAATATCCTAACCACAACATTAGTCAGAAATATAGTCAGCAACACTAATTTTAGGCATTGATGTAGAATTTAATATCTTATGAAATCCGATACAAGTTTTTCACGTTGTTTTTCTTTGAACATTTACGAGTCGCAGCAGTAGGTACAAGCTACGAAGGTTCAAAAACCTGCAAGTGTGTCTACGACTGGCGTAGAGGTGTAGCGAAATGTTCCGGTGTGCATTCAACTGTAAACAAATGCTTTCATTTCCCCCATGACGTATCATTACGTTTAAGCATATATGATTTGGTATCGCACAACATTTGCGTTGCAACTGCAATGTCTATGGTACATAAAATCCGTAAGGGATGATTGATGTCTCACTTAAGATACTGATCTTATTCGTTAATCTTTTGCAAGGTTAAAATTACATTATTCTTAAAGTATGAATCAGATTAAAAATGCTTTACTTAAATAGATTTTAAATTGTGTGTACCTATCTTGCTTTAATATTTTCAATAAGGGGCTTTGAGTACGATCTAAAACTACATATATATATAAAATATTATGATTTTGTTTTAAAAAGTTAAATCTTCCTTATTACATTTCAATATTTTTATTTTAACGTTTGCTATATCTGGCATAAATAAATATTTCTTATTTGAAGATTTGATTGTGTACATTATCATGTTTTTTTAGATATATTACATGATCTTTTCTTAGGCTCGTTATTTTTAAGCTCAAATGTTTTATGATATTCACATTTTCCATCTTTTTTTAATTGCTTATAATCTCTTCTTCTTCATTTCATTCTTTCGATGCTTCAGCAATGCATTGCAAACTTAATATTTCCGACATTTATTGGTTATCTAAACTTGGTAAAAGTTGGTTTTTTGATCGATTCAGCGGTTACTTTGCGAGACTTTATTTTAAGTATAGAATTGGTCACATCGCTAGTACGTATACTTTCTGTGTTATAAATAAAGCAAAGCAAAGCACTTGACACGCGCATACAAATCGATATTTACCGAGTGACTTAATCAAAATTTTATCATCACACTAGTATTATGCAACGTAGTTTGATTTCGATAAACAGTATAATATTATTTAATAAATGATTATCTTCTATGGGTTGTCTTATATATATGACTTCATATATGACCTGTTTATTTAGTGTTTTACTAAAAGATTTACCGCTCTTATCAGAGACTGTTGGAAGATAATTAATTAGTAAATAAATTCTTATAAGTTAGGGTTCGATTAATATCCAGTGGATGGAAAGGCATAAAAATATGCAAAAAAATAAATCATAAAACTCATCATATAAGAATTCGATTATTTGACTGTGAGAAAAGGCGGAATAAAATCTTACTTCGCTGCAGCAACGGATATATTTTAATATCACTTATAAGGTGTTCACTGTTAATACATGGTGGAATTTTATTTTAATTCCACATGTACTCAAAATGATCTGGACCAATTTTGACACTAATATTTTTGAAACTGAAAATCAATAATTCCTGATCCATATTACACACATTTACGGTAAAAAAGAGTGTTATTTTTAAACATATATTGTAATATGATTTGTGTCCCTTTTTATGGGTCAGATAAGTTGAAATATGTATACATATAAATGAAATAAAAAATTTAAAACACTGGAAGTAAAAATAGGTAAAATAAATTATGAATCTTTATTCACCGTTTCCTTTAAAAATAAGGTATTAACCATTTAATCAAAATTTACTTGTTTCACACATTCCTGACCCATTGTTTTCAGCGCTTTCATTTATAAGCAATGGTAAAGTACGTATTTATCGTTTTTATGCATTCAAAAAAGTACGACAACGCCTAAATTTTACGTCCATGTTGTTAGGTACATTTCTTTTTTTAACTTTATCATCTTTGAAATACATGATACTAAAACTAAATTTTTCATTCATACAATGGTTATGTCAGCCGAAAAATTGTTTTTAATGGATATAATTAGTTTAATGTAATACGCTTGACTCTTTTTGTATTCGCTTAAAATTTTACCAACGAAGCCCACTCTTGTTTGTTCCAAAAACAGAAGAAAATTAACTTTCTTTCAAGTTTATAAATTTGTTACAAGATATTGGCATTAGTGAAAAATTGGTTTTTGTGTTATAGAATCACTCAATTTTGAAAATTACTCCTGTTTCTGTCGTTAAACGCCCCCACTACCAAGACTGCAGTAGACGAAATTTCTTGGGCATGCAATTTATCATAAGTGAACATTCAACTAAATGCATCATACTAGATGGAATCCATCTACAAAGCACTGGTATAACAAAATGGCTTTTGGCATAGAGCTTAAAATAACGCTATCACAAAACTACTTATATACTTTTATAATTTAACAGTCATTAAAATACTTTATTTCTATTTGAGGGAAAATCTTCAAGACTATATAAAATATATTGTGTCCTAAAAAATAACAGTACAAGACTTTTTCTATCCTTCAAGTTTGACTCTATATATTTAAAAAGTTGGTGAATGGCTAAATCTAAGCAAGATATCTGAAAACAACATCTTTCCCGCTTCTCCTTAAGAAGTCTATAGGCTCATCATTGAAAGCAGAGAAGATTGAAAAAAAATACAAATATTATAAAATATATAACCTGTTCCGTTTTTGAATACTGGTATTGGACAAGAAGTTTTCGTTTTAAAATGAGGAGCATATTTTTCTATTATAGATTACTTCTGAGATGTAATTGTCTTCCTGGGTGAAAACCCACCAAACAAATAGATTGAATACAAACTTCCACTTCTAAAATATATCTTGAGTCCACGCTTTTAGATAACCTCTATACAGTTTGGATAATAAAATAGACAAAAGTCAACAAATCCAAAGTTACCATTGAAGAAAAAATGGCACAAATACCAAAGAAAATAATTATGTAATTAGTACCTGTTCTAAGAATAGCAGTTTTAAGTAAGAGATTATTTTCAATCTTAATATATGTTTATATTCTTACGCTTTTTCATCATTCTGTCGCTTTTATAGTTTTGTTATTAATTAGAATTTTAAAAGAAAATTTAAATTAACTTTGATTATTCCACGTATTGTGTAACTAACTGTGACACGTGTTTCGCCTCTTTCAGAGGCATCTTCAGACTTACTATCGCAAAGTTTGCTTAAGTAATGAAGCAAGATTGATTCTAACATTTTAAAATTATAAAATTACAAAATGGATTGGGTTTTTTTTCCTTTTAAGAGGAGCAAGGAGGGGGTGTAAATAGTGATTAATAGAGTGATTAATAGATTAGTTAACATCCCTCTCACTAAAGTCAACTTTGAATTAGAGTTAAACATTATTAAACAGATAGTACAGCTAGAATTTGCCATTTACAGAAAGCCTACTTATACAGATGTCGTCATTCACCATCAATCAATTCACCCGTGGTCGCAAAAACTCTCATCATTCCATGCAATGATTAATAGATTAGTTAACATCCCTCTCACTAAAGTCAACTTTGAATTAGAGTTAAACATTATTAAACAGATAGCTGTAAATAATGGTTACAACACAGACGTAGTAGTTAACTTACTTAAACGTAAGCAAGTTAAACAACTCATAGTAAATAATATTTTTTCAGGAGAGAAGAAAGCAAACGATAATATTAAAAACTGGCGTAGAATTATTTATTTAGGAGACATCTCGTCAAAGATAGTTAAATTTTTGCCAGACAATATAGAACCCGCGTTTTATACAGTAAATAATTTAGGTAAAATTTTATTGAACAGTAAAGATCGCGTAGATTCATCGTCACAGAGTGGTATCTATCGACTCTCTTGTGGAGACTGTCAAGCGTCTTATGTTGGACAGACAGGTAGAAACTTTAATATTAGAATTAAAGAACATATAAGATGTCTAAAAAGTAACAATTTCTCTGAGTTTGCCAATCATTTAATAGAAAATAATCATAATTTTAATCAGATTTGTAATTTAGAAATACTCCACCGAGTAAATAAAAAGGGTTTAAAGATGAATAGCTTAGAATTTTTAGAAATTAATAAAACTCTTAACAAAAAAGAAATATTATTAAATAATATTCTTAATAGCACAGGCGGTTCCCCGTTACTCAAATTGTTTCCAATTAATAGAGTAATCACAAACCTAGATGATTGACTGTAGCTCATTAGTTTTAATAGTTTGTAATGTTTAACGTCATTAGTAGTATGATTAAATTTGTTTCGATTTTATAATCCCCTCTTTGCTTCCATTAAAAAGGAAAAATCCCATTCTGATTGTTTACAACTCATTAGTAAAATTAGTATCATTATCTGTTTGCTTTATTTCGATTCTACACCCCCCTCCTTGCTCCTCTTAAAAGGAAAAAAAACCCAATCCATTTTGTAATTTTATAATTTTAAAATGTTAGAATCAATCTTGCTTCATTACTTAAGCAAACTTTGCGATAGTAAGTCTGAAGATGCCTCTGAAAGAGGCGAAACACGTGTCACAGTTAGTTACACAATACGTGGAATAATCAAAGTTAATTTAAATTTTCTATTAAAATGAACTTCCACAAAGTTACCGCCGAAACCATCGAAAGTATTAGAATTTTAAATGTTCTCGTAATAAAAAATAATTGTTTAATTTCCAAACAAGCTTTTAAATATTCTTTGAAGTCAATTCATTTTAAGGCATTAAATAGTGAAATTTTCGTATTTTCCATGCGAAAAAAACTATATAAAATTTATGTCCGCGTAGTTTTTGATTGTTGTTATATTGTGGAAAGATAAAAAGCTTTTCTGTTTCATAACATACGATTTTGGATTCACGGTTTTTTGTATAAAAAGTAAAGTTTTTCTAAAATATATTTAAAATGTAATCATTATTAAATAATTTCGCTCTAGTAATTCATATTATAAAATTTTATTAATATACTTTAGGAAGTCAAGCTCTTTCTTAATTAAGACAATTTTTCATACAAATGATTTAATGCAATACACATTCTCAAAAGTTCATTTGTTCAAAGTCTTTATGCGGCCTGTTTAATCAAGTTCTTGTACGCCATCTTTCGGAGAAGGCGAAATTAAACGCAGAGCTTTTTATACAACAAAGGACTCAAGGCGTACTTTTAGATTTTAATGGAGTCTATTTTTAGCGTTTGCGGTAAAACTAAGCCGGTGGTTTATATATAAGTTTCACCATTTTTGTAATTTAGTAATTTAATGTTGTGTGTTTGTAAGTGTCTTTTTAAGCTCCGATTTATATGGCTATTTTAGATTCACAAAAGGTGTTTTGAATCATCTTTTTGCATTTAATAATGTTTTTAGAGGTTATCCCATCCATGGTTTTTTTTGTTTCTGTATAAAGATTTGTTTGTTTTTTAAATGATGTAAAAATATAAAATCCATCATAAACATAAGAATATTAAAAGAATCTTGTAGACAAAGAGAAATTCACTATTTTAGTATTTTTGCCGCAAAAAAACGAAAATTGTAATTTTTGAACCGTTCAAACTATGTACATTCTCACAGATTTTGTCACTAACGACCCGGGTTTCGCTCTTTCGGCATCTTCAGGCATTCAAGTGCACGGATGAACTTGAACTGACGAAAGGCGAAACCCGGGTCGTTAGTGACAAAATCTGTGAGAATGTACATAGTTTGAACGATTCAAATTTAATATTGAAATTCCACCAAGCACCTTCAGTCGAAATCTTAAATTAGAAAATTGTAATGTTTTTGTTCGAAATAACTTTATTACGGGTTCTGGAAACAATAGCGGAGGTATCCAAATTTATTGAAAACCATTTAGATGTCATCATGTGGCAGTTCTACACATATAAGTATATATGAATATATTAAATAAGGCTTATTATAATATATAATTAAATTTTTGAATAATTATAATCTAGTTAATAACAAAAGCGGCAGTTTAAATAGTTATCCATAGCAAGCATGGCAGTTATTTAAAATATTTCAATATAGAATATTGCCATGAAAATATTCAACATTACTTTTTTCAGGCGTTGTATCTGTAAAATAAAAAACATTTTTTGATTGATTTAGAAATGTTAAAGGAAACTGCCGTCTGATGAATTATTGAAAAAAAACGCCTACACACATCACATTATTTTTTCAGGTATTCACTGTCAATTTGTACTAACTCCACTTTATTATACTCATAACGATCATTGTCGTCAATTGATAATGCTTTTCATTAGCAAAACCGTTTTACATTATATTTAATAAAAGTAGAGTCAGTTCATTTTTTTAATATTATTCATTCAACACACAAAACAAATCTAAAAAAGCGCCAAAATTCACACACACTCGGAAATCGGTAAAAAAATTGTATCGCTTCTTTGTAATGCAATTAGGATGAGATTATTTTTTTTGATAACGCGCTTAGACATAATGATATATAATATTACCTTCTTTACAGTTTACAGGTTAGAAACTGTACTCTGTACGTAAATACTCGACAATTTAGTAAATCGCATTTTCACCGGAATTCAAACAGATTTGAAGAAGTTATTTTTTATACAATAGCTTTAGTAAAGATAACAACCTCAAAAATTACATTTTTTTTTATCTAAGTGTTGTGAAAAGAAAAAATAAAGTTTATTTGATAAAAAATGTTAAAAACTGATTGGAAGAAAGCATGTAAAAATATGTTTTACCTAAATCCGAATCATGACAATCAATTTATTTTTTATTGAAATGTGTACATTTATCATGTTAAATTATCATCAAGGTTTTTTTAGTGCCTCTTTTGGATCGGAATGTAAGTATTACATATTCTCATGGCATTTGGACACCAATTTAAAATTTGATTGAAAAAAAAAACATGGAGTCCGTGACAGCGTTTATCATTTTTATACGTGACTTATATGATAATTAGTATAAAAGTATCAAAATTGATACAGCAATATAACAAGGGCGTTATGATAACAATTCTTGGCTGGAGGTACTCATATCGTTTAATGAAATGCATACATGTAAATGTGCAAATGTTTGTGGCTTCTTAAGATTGTGTTGTTTGAGAACATTTAACAAATTGACCCAATTATGAATAATTTCATACATGACATCATTTAAGTAAAACTTCCTTCTGCGTTATAAAACAATATTCGTTATGTAAGATGCATACATTTTGTTAAACTAAATGATATTTACACGTTGCCTGAAATGCCATATGATAATTTTTTAAACTGATTTTTAACAAATGGTAAAAGTGAAGATAAAAAATGAATGCATCGAAAGTATTAGTTAGATAGGGATAGACGACGATTGTTGTATTATGAAATTATAATTAACCGTGATAGAACATTTAATAGAATATTTTAATTTATTATTAGAAGCTATGTATAGATATAAAAACGAAATTGTATTGGTTTCAAAATAACTTTTATAATTTTGAGTTGTGTTCTGCTACGCGAGAACATAGTTTTGGTATTTAAGAACTATTTTTATCCATGTCCGATCCCAATGTGGACCATATGGACTCATATTGGAAGCTCTTCTTAACGAGAGTCGTTTGTTACTCAGTCGATCAATCTCTCTTTTCCAAGACAGTAGTAGGGATATAAGAATAAGGCTCGGACAGAACTAGTGTTAAACTAACTATTAACGGGTGGGAGGGATTTTTCAGACATCACAAACACCCATGCCTTCGAGCATAAAACGATCAAAAAAATGCTATTTGTACTGGGACTCAAACCCGTGAAGAGAATGCCCACAATGCTAACCGCTGCGCAATGGGAACTAGTGGCATTAATTGTATCATTTAAAAAGAAGCCTCACACTTCAAGAAATCATTTAATGGTGTATTTGTTTTAGCCATTGAACCCGTGAACATAACAACCAAAAAAGAAAATTGCCTTACAGCATCTACAGATAAATTTTAATTTGTGAATACAGTTTAATTTTAATTAGTAGTATAGTGATAAGGAAAAAGAATACTAATGGGTTATTTCTTTGTATTTAATTACCCATTAGTCATTACAATGTGATTACAAGCATACGACAAACAGTAATAGAAAACAACATTTGATAAACATCGCATCGTATACGGAAATGCAATAGCAACCGGAATTGGATATATTGCAGTATACAAACTGAGAATTTATTTCGTTTTAATGCAACTTCCGGCATAAACTGAATTGTGTGTTTGCTTACTGCTTCAGACGGCTACTTGTAAACTCTGCGTCTGTGCAATATAATGTGCACATAAATAAACGAATGCACTGATGTACATAACTGCATTTATATATGAGATTTAAAATGCCGCCATTTAGAATGCATATCATACAAAGTATTATTCATAGTCGTTCAAAGAGGTGCAAGAAGGGTTGGCCCTGTACCAACGCTTTATGTTTGACAGCCAGCTACGTCACGATAATCTTCTATAAAACAGCATTAAACCATTGACTCTTATACTTTTCACTCAGATGTTTAACTGACGCTTGGTTTTTATGTGCATAACAATAAACAACCAAGAAAAATGAACTTTAAATTACGAGATACTCTAGTGACTAGAATAGCTTATTTTCAATTACTATTTTTAATTACTATTACTATTTCAATTACTATTACTATTTATTACAAAATTTAGATATAATTTAAGAATTCAACTGAAAGTGCTTGGTGGAATTTCAATATTAAACTATTGTGGATACGTTAAAATTTTAAATGAAGATAATCATTTCAACCGGAAATTCTTTAATCCAAAGAAATATCACACGAGGTTGTCCTCAGGGATCGATTCTTGGACCACTTCTTTGGAATATTTTATTCGATGATTTGTTAAACCTCCCTTTCTCTCAAAATATGCACATACACGCATACGCTGATGATGCAATAATGCTTATTCAAGGTTATAGTAGAAGCATCCTAGAACAGCTATCAATTGACTGTTTAAAGTAAGTTGCTGCAAGTTGCTACAACAAACTACAATTTGCACCGCGTAAAACATGTAGTATAATGCTTAAAGTAAAACTGACGCAAAAACCGATAGTCAAGCTTAATACAATCACAGTTCCAGTGCAGAGAACCTTGAAAAACCTTGGTGTGATTTTAGACGACAAAATATCTTTCTTGGAATACGTAAAAACTGCTATAGCTAGTGCTAAGACAAGCTTCGAAAAGGCTGCACGTATGGCTAGGGTAAGTTGGGGGGGGGGGGTAACATTCCCTACGTCTCGGCATTATTAGAAGTCTATATTTCTTGTTGTTGGGTATATAGGTGTACCCAACGACAGAAAATATGTCAAATACTTCTTCGGGGACAACGGTTTCTCCCTCTTGCTATTTCCAAAGCTTACCAAACTTGCTCAACAGAATGTCTTCCTGTTATGTTGGGATTTACTCCATTGGATCTAGAGGTCCAAAGACGAGCTGCAATTCATCACCTTTTGCACGGGAAACCATCGCAAATTGGTCGCACAACTCTTCACCGGTTATATTCACAGGAATTTTTAAAAGATAAAGTGAAAAAACTCTGCTCACTAACCGTTTCAACTACTTGGCAAAGGCGATCGTGGTAGAATTACCTATTTTTTCCCCAGGTATTTTTTTTTCGTCAGAATGCAACCTGGCTCTCTCCAGATCACTGGACCTCATAATTTATCACCGGACACGGTGCGTTTAATGCCAAGTTACATAAATTTAAAATCAAACTTACTGCTCTTGTGGTGACAGTAATCAAGATTCAGAGCATATTCTCTGGTTTTGTCCGGTTATGTCCGTAGAAAGAGGTATATTGTTTTCATTATGTAGTAATAATCATGATGGTCCTATCGGGCATCTAGATCTAGTTTCGTCTTCAGAGAATTTCTGTCACTTCAAAAAATTTGCTACTTCTTTTGGAGAAAAGGTTTACCTTTCCTGCCCCTCACCATTCAATCCTTAATCGTATCTGTTTCAAAATCAAAATTTATTTTATTTGTGCTATTAACTATCATTCTTGTTTATTATTATTTAATTGTTTTTTTACTTGTAGTTATACCAATTCTATGTATTTAACTAACCTTTTTTAATATCTATATATTTTTAATTATTATTTATTGTTGCCTATCAAATTATATCTAAAAAATGTATCTAAACTGTATCATTGAGGAGATATCATCTTCGGTGTGATGCAGAAAGGAAAAACAAGTTTATCGAAAGAATAAAAAAGATACGTTAAAATTAACATATACACTCACACAAGTTTTGTCACTAACGACGTGGGTTTATTTTACTAATGATTAGATTTTAATAATGGCAAATTAACTGAGGAAATATTTACTTAGCAAATAATAGTATTTGTAGGTTTTTGAAATTATATGTGATTATCGTTTAAATTTTATAACTTTGGAATGCCTACAGATTTAAATGGTGGGTAATTTCAAGAATTATATTTATTTTATTCGCTGAAAATCGGTTAAATCAAGTGCTTAGTCAAGTTAATCCATGTCGCACACCAATAACTTTTAACTTAGTAATACATTTATTTATTATATAAACACGATACTCTTATTTACTAAACGTCAGTTCAAGTCCATTTGTGTACTTTAAAAACACATGAAGATGCCGATAGGCAAAACACGGGTCGTTAGTGACATAACTTGTGTGAATGTATATAGTTTGAACGATTGAATCTCAAATTAAGATGTTACGGCTTAAAAGCATGTATGATTTCCATGAGTTGTTTTCTAGTGGCAATAAAAATTCTCATTGAGTTTATAGTTAATGTGATTTCAAAATATCTTGCGTCTTGGTTTTTAATGAATTATTACAGAAATTTTTTGGAAATGAAATAATTCAATCGGTAAATGAAATTCTATTGTTTTTTTTTACCTAATGTTTGTTTTACACATTTAGTATTGTATCAAATATTTTATTTAAGTAAGCAGTCCAAAGTATATGTTTGTTTATAGCTAGCTTTATCGTGGTAACGCCGCAACCGGGCAAACTTATACATACGGCCAAGCAATTTGGCTCGTTATACACACAAAAATGGTTGATAAATTACAAATTCTGGCTGAAAACGGTGGCTAAGGATAATTTATGTTTTACGTTTCGACGCGTTTACATGAGAAGAATGCTCGCGGATCTTCTTTCGGCTAAAAATATGTACATCTGTTTTATTATTTGAAACATTCAGGCATAGATTAGTTTATTCAAATTGGGATACATTTATCTATATTAAACCTTTGGTAATTTAATTAGTCTCTCAATTAATGGTCGTTCGTAGCAGTTATTGCAATTACAATTTAACAAGCTGGATTATTTTTTGTTATAAAATACTATTTAATAAATTAAGAATGATAATTATAAAATGCAAACATGAAGAGCCATATAATATTCCGTTTTTTTAATAAATTTAATTTGAGAGCTTAAAAAAACATATATTTTCCATGTCCATATGTCCGCTTTTAAAAAAAAGCAAACATACTGTTATTCTCAGTATCTTAACGGTTGTTGTTCTACGAGAGCTACTTGTAATAAATAATCAAACTCTTTTTTTGGAACAGGACAAGTTTCGTTTTCACAAACTTTAAACGCAGTATTCTTTTTTACTTTATTTCTACTTTATTTAAAAGGGTCAGAACTGGTTTCTTTCATGGCGAGCATTTTTTACTGATAATAAATATAATTAAGCAGTGCTATACAAAAACAAATTGAAATGAAAAGGTGTAAACAATAATTGACATTGAAAAGAATTCACGAATTACAGTAGCAGTGATTTTATAATTACACAAAATTAAAATGCTTAACACCTCATAATTCAAAAATCATAAAGATTAATAAAACTTAAGTGGTGATGTTAACTGATGGTAATTACAAACATTAATTATAATTTCGGAAATTTTTAAAAAAGTGATCTAAAATGCTGCATTACTAAGTTAATAACTTAATAATAATTTAACTGCTTTAACTGCTTCCAGGTAGTATGTATACTTTTGCAAAATCGACAGCTATGAATATTCGGAAAAAGGTTTTTTTTAAAACCAAATCAATTCTTACACAAGAAATAAAATTTAAAAAATATATATATTAAGAATAGTATATTCAAGTATTTCGACTGAGCGTGCTTGATGGAATTTCAATATCAAATTTGAATTGTTTGAATTTTGTACTTTTCCATGAGTTTTGTCGCTAACGACCCGGGTTTCGCCTTTCGGCATCTTCAGGCATTCCAAGTGCACGAATGTACTTGAACTAACGCGTAGTAGCTGCACTAACTTAGTGATCTACTTATATTGCTTTCTATAGTTTTGTATATAAACGATACAAACTGTTTACTACGCGTCAGTTCAAGTACATCCGTGCCCTTGGAATGCCTGAAGATGCCGAAAGGCGAAACCCGGGTCGTTAGCGACAAAACTCATGGAAAAGTACAAAATTCAAACAATTCAAATTTAATAGTATATTCATTGAAAGACATTGAGTAATTTATTTTAAACACAGAAAATCATGTAAATTCTCGATTTAGTAGGAGAAAATGACAATATGACCTTTCTTGAAATAAATATTATCACATAAAACAATATGCAGCTCACATAAGTCAGAAACTGAAGATGACCACGTTTGTTTTTTAACGTCAAAAATAGCACAAGTGATTTTCTATTAAAAGTAATAATAAACGGAAAATGAATTTTTATTAAAAAGTAATAAATATTTTTTTTAAATATTCGCTACTTAAAAAAACATATTTTTGAGAAATAATAAGTCATAACAGTTACAGTTGTACGTTGTAATAAAAATTTAATTAATATCAATCAAAAGTAATACTTGCGAAATGGCTTCGTTGAAATTGAAACAATAAAATCTAATAGGCAATGAACGAAAATAAAAGCTTAGGAGGGGTCCTCTAAATCAAACTCGCCATCTTTCCGTGTGCGCGTTCAATTTTCTTAAACCCTCTCACAAAAATAACATTCACATCACACAAGTGGTGCAAATTGCTAGAGAACTTCCGTTTGGACTGTTATCTGACGGCAAAGCCAGACGTTTTGCAACAATTTTCTTCTTGGAAACGGGAAATTCTTAGAAATATAACGGCGCGTGAAAATCTCTTTGATTGAGCAATCATCTCTCTCTATACTCATTGTATCTCTTTTCACACGTTTTTTTTCGTTTTTCGTATAACGTTTGAAAAATTACACTTTATAGGAATTCGCCGAGTTCTTTAATAAAAAATCGTATATTTTTTCTTTCTTACATATTTCTTTACATCTGTAACCTTTCAAAAAATACGATCTCAGAGAAAATACATACAGCATGAAAAAGTTTTGATTTAATTAATGTTCTTTTTCCTCAATCATTATTCTCTTCAAAAATTGTTCCATTTTATTTTCGATTTCAGTCATTTACCTGAATTTAAGCAGATGTTTTACATTTACCGAGTATTTGAAAAATAAATTCAATATCGTTATGAAAAGGTGTCAAAATAATTTCAAATATTACTTTGTAGAACAAATAGTCGAGCAAATATAGAATGTGTCGACGAATTTTCGTAATAATGTATCGTATTCATACAAATTTTCAGTTGCATTGATTTCAATGTATATTTTTTTTATGTTATTCTCGTATTTGGTAACAAATTTCCAAGAAAACTAACAGGAAGAGGAAAATTACATTTTTGAGGTGGAATTTATAAGTTTTTCTGGAAAAAAAATCATGACAAAAATTACCTTAAATATAATGTATATAACGTTTGTGTTAAAACTAGTATCTTTCGGCATCAAAGCTCAGTGTAGAGGTATTGTTTCCTGATGTGAAAGTTTATTACTCTTAAGCCTAACTCAAAGGCTATAAAACTTTACACTATTAGCAAATTCGTTAATCGCTGTAAGTTTTCATAGAAACTCAGTACCAAATGTTGCAGCGCTTAACGAATTTACATAGAGCGTGACGTTTCGTACCCTCGAGTATTTAATGAAAAAACAGCCACCTTGGGAAAAATCAATTAGTTGTTTAAGATGGTAACAGTCATAATTGAAATCACATTAATTAATTTTAAAAAAATGAAACACAAGTAAAAACAGCATAAACAGTTTTATTAAAAAATAAAATATTTTTACTTTTTTGATTGAGATCGAAACCGGTTTTACACATCGGATTGTCTAATCAGAACATTCGTGAAAATGCCTTTTTCCTTATAAATCTATTTGTCGTTTTAAAATTTTGTGTAACTTATAAATCATTCGAGGTAATTAAGTTGCAAAATAAGCAGTTTTTATGTGTTGGATGAGTAACGTCATTAAATAATAAATTAATAAATGACAGAATGTTCATTTTGGGCTGCCACTGATTTTTTTTTTCATTAATTTAAAGGTAAAATTTAATCTCAAGAAAGAATCAAAATAAAGAATAAATATCGATGGAATAAAATAGTTTTTTTCGTATACTAACTACGCTTCGTAGGGTAACATAGTCTTATAGGTCATTGATGTTTCAAATTAAATATCCAATATACAAACAATATTTTATAGTTCAAATTATAACACAATGTTAATAAGTGATTTCACAGCTTTACACAACTATTGAGAAAGATTTGAACTGCCTAATATGTATAATAACATTTCTTATCATTTCTTATCGCTATTCTCGGCTCAGACTTTTGTAGATTGTATTTTTATCGTGACTAGCAAAATAATTCGACCAATCTCGTACATACATTTATAAGTTTGCTCAAGTACATACATTTATAAGTTAAAACTAAAAAGAAGTAGTATATTATTTAACTCGACAAAAATATTCATTGATAGATAAAAGCTTTATATTTGTTTATTTTATATTAATATGATTAAGACAAATAGCATCATATAATAATAATGCGTTGAGAAAAATGTACTCTGAACTTCAAATCTGCAGATGCTCAACGATTTTTAAGAGGCAATATTATGTTTTTAAAGTTTAAGCAGACATACGTCAACATCCTTATTGAAATAACATTATTTTTTTTGTTTACAGGTACGTTATGTTTGTGAATAAAACTTTACGTTTATAAAACATTAAGAAATGAATAGGACAGTTTTATTGTTAAGTTTATTTTTCTACTTGGTGTTGAAAATGTTAACCACGTCTTTTCAGGTACATAGCTTTTGTCACCTCAGCACAAAATTTTGTAATACTGAATTCGATTCGCGTGCTTATTTGAGTTTGATAAAATAGTGGAAACTGAAATGGCTACAAAGTGTTTCAAATTCAACGAATATAAAGAATATTCGAACCGGAAACTTTGATACAGCATTTTATGTCCATAAAACTTAATATTATATATCCGATATCGAGAATCACTATTTAAAATTTGGCTTTGAATTCTCAGTTTATGTTATATATTGAATAGTCGTTATTACACTCAATCATTATAAACATATAAATACGTACATTAACATATTTCACATTTTATTTTTAGCTTAAGCAAAACTGTAACAAATTGTTTTTATCACCTTTGGGGTGTTCACTTTCAATATTTAGTGGAAAAAGACAATATTCCTTTGTACTTATTTCCACTTTTATTTACCAATACCAGGACCGGTTTATCTCATGGCAAGCATTATAAACTGATTGTAAATTTTATTTGTATAAAAACATATATTTTTAATCAGTTGATAAGGCTCGCCATGGTCAAAACCAATGATCTGACTGACTGACAAAAACAACTGATCTTGCTAAATAAAAGTGAAAATAAGTATAAAGGAATATTGTGTTTTTCTTAAAGTGTTGTTACTTTCAACTCAATAATAAGGTAAAAAATGGCAAACATATTTAGTTCTAAAAATTATACTTTGCTATTTAAAAAAAATGCTTAAATTTTATTATATTTGCTATTTATGAGAAGTACTTTGCTATTTTTTACCTTATAAAATGGAGTTCTACCAATTAAATTTCGTTTCAATCAATAATACTTTTAAATTATTTATTTTTTTTGAATTTCTTGTAATAAAAAAATACTGGAAAATTATTTCAATTTACAGAAATTTTTATTTCTGTAGCTAATTTTGCTAATGAAAATTTACTTTTACATGTGATATTATTTTGAGATTAATATATAAAAGCAACCAAAAAAATATTATATTTTATATTCATGAATAAAATAAGCTTCTTTTTTTCATATATTACAAGCTGACCTAACGAACTTCGTAACGCCTCAGAATATATAATAGAATAACTTGAAACATGATGACTACCGAGTCAACCTTTAAATGTAAATTGTACGGTGGCAAGCCAGGCAGATCCAATGAGTTTAAAAATTCAGTTGGATAGTTGGTTGCTTCGTCTTCGTTTGTTAAACGGTCGATAGATTTGAAGGAATGTAGTGGACCAACGATTTGATTTTAAATTGTGAAGTTTAAATGATCCATATTTTTGTTCTTCGCCGCAAGAATTGCTCGTTCACTCAACCAATTGTGATTTTTGTGATTAGACGTTTGGGAACATTTTGTTGATGAAGCCGTCCTTTGTTGAGACGAAGTTGCTGAAATTCGGCGGAAACGAAATCAATCTGTTTGATTTGGCAACAGGAACACGCCCGTTACCGATAGTCAGTAATTGCTTGAAGAAATCTTCGGCAGATGGATCGTTTAGCAATGCAACTCACATGTTTGTCGTCAGCTAAAGTTTCTTCACATAGTGCCAGAGTCAATGATTTGAGGCAAGCGTTTATTTCATCGGCAGCGGTCGATCTATCGACGTGGCCACTATTCCAGAAGAAGAAATTGCTATGGCAATTTTTTTATCTCGCACGAACAGTGGCCATAATCAATGACATGAGGAATGTCTTCCCAGCTCCACTGGGCGCATCGAGGAAAAATAAGCCACCATTTCCATCACCTAACCTAATTACCTTCATTAAAGTATCGTAAATTTCCTTCTGTTGAGGGTTCAACAGTGGTACATTCGTTCAAACTGATTGGTTCAATGCATCTCGATCATATTCACGTTCACGTTTGAAGCATGTCAAAATAATGATAGAAAATAATGTGCATATCTGACTTGGAGATTCAGAAACAATTTCTTCAGTGGTTGTCATGTCCCAATGATTATCATTTTCAAGCAAATTGAGCTGTTGACATGCAAGCAGAAGCATTCGTCATTTTTCGGATGAACTGTGTAAATGCGACCAAGAGCATCAGTAGTCATTCAGATGAGCAGGAACCGCATCGCCTTGCTTTCGACGTTAAAATTTTTTCGATGTAGCTTTCCAAGTGTAATAACGTGGCATCTCAAAGTAGAGCAACGTTCGTGCAAACAGCGTAATATTGTTGTCAAAAAAATTATCATACCTAAATATAAACATAACCTTATTTCAATATTATCCGATTTTCTTTCGTTTTCATTTCATATCATCGATTTTTTTTATTCTAGTCCATACTCTAAATTTAAAATTATTTAAAAGTCAATCGTACGCAAAAAAAGCTGAAACAAATGAATTTTGGAAAAATTGCCATCTAGCGGATGAAATCTGCATACAACGACATTTTCATTATTTCAAGCTGTTCGTCATTTTAAAACTGTATGAAAATATTAATTTTCTTCATAATTTCTTTGCCGCGATATTTTTCCGATGTTTTAATGCTTATTCTGCTATTCTAGGCGGATACGAATTTAATAAAACAAAGATCATTAAAATCCGTGCTGCCATTCTCGAGATATACGTGGTGTAACAAACCCCACTTTGTTTTAAATATACATATTTAAAAAATGTCACGCTATGGGGTCTTTTTATACTCCACCTGCAAGATTTGCAGCAGTTTGACTTGTGTAATAATAAATTTGAGAGAGAATTTTCGAAGAGACATAGTGGGCCTTTGAGATTTGAGCAGTGGTCAAAAAGATTTTGTTGCGGCGTCTCTGCGGATGGGGTGGTTTCCAAGTGTTGGAAAGGTGGCAGCGTTTAACTTGCGAAGGGGTTTAAGGGTTGCGCAATTAGAGGTTTCAGGTTTAATAATAAATAACCTTTCCGCTGCGGCCGTAGTGTTGTGTGTTTAATGAAATTGAAACATTCGTCTCAGCCCATTTGGTTAGCGGTGGTTTCTTTATTAATTTAATATTTACATAATAAAATGTCACAGTTGATATATGAGCGCACAGTTAATTGGTCGGGTATCTCGTCCGACCATAAATATACTTTTTTCAGAGTGAGAAAAAATAAGAAAATTAATTATGGCTTAATTTATTTCTCATTTTTAAGAGCGCGTTAGTGAGAAAGAGTAGAAACTTCAAACACTATATTGAGCAAAATTCAATAAATCAGTAAAGAAAGTGATTGTACAAAAAAAACGCTTTTATTATATATAACTCAACAGAAAGAGTATTTTTGTTTATGGATGTTGACAGAGATTCTGTGATACTTTCACTATGGGTTTTTAAGAGTGATTAAAATTAACTTCTTAAATAACATTTATGTATTATCAAGGTTTGCTGAATTTGCGTTAAATACTGTTTTTATAATTGATACTTTTTTTCAATGAATTGTAAAAAATATATTTTATTCAAGCTTAAAAGCTCAAGCCTAAAAGCATTTGCAGCTTACATAATTATTATAGAGCGTGTATTAAGTTGTACAAATTGTGATTATCGTAAAAAGCTATTCCAAAAAAAATCGAGTTATGTTCTTTTGCCCTTCCATGGTCGATGTGTAATCGAACGTAGTCAAAAATTTCTATAAAAACTAAATTTATTTGTCAATTTTGTATTCATACAAAAACTAGTGAAGACTTAAATGTCTTTAACGTACAAAATAAAGTCTTAAGAATGAATTCATATCGTATTCACATAAAATGTATTTGTTATAAACCAATGCTTAAAGTCACAAAATATCTAGTTGATGAATTTATTAGAGTTGTATTGGATGATCATTAAATTTTTTTAAAATTAATATAATATGGTATTGAAATAAATTTCTTCACAAGCCACCTTATTCTGAAAATAGCATACCAAAAACGATTCCCGTTGTTCTTTCCGTAAAAAAAGAGGTTGAGCGACTGAAGAGCAACCAGTTCTCATAACAACTTATGTTAAAATACTCTTTTTAGAATCCATATCAATGTCTTAGTTCGATATTGCTTCAATCAATCAGCTAGTAGTTAATCAATAGTTGACAAAACCATAAAGTGATATTTCTAGTTGTATTTACATGGACTTGAGTGATTCATTTATTTCCATTATGCAAACATACCGAGAAAAAACAAGTTGTTTGCCTTTTTGTACTTTAGAATATAATAGACTAAGAATATAATAAGTAATATTACTTAAAACACTAAAAAAATACTAACCGTTCTATAAAAGTAGATCATCGATATGAATAGCATACATTGAGATAATATTTTATTTTTTAACTAAAGAAAAGAAAAAAATGTATAAATACTATGTATCCCAACTTTCAGATAATTAAAAAATATTTTATTATCTTGTAGCAATTTATTTAAGCATTTTCTTATTATTATTCGAAACTTTTTTCGGCAATCTTTTAAGAAACGTATTATTATAACAAAATTACTGAAGCAATGTTTTCTTTCGATGTTTCGTTTATAATTTAAGCGTATGTTTCTTTTTTAATTCAAAACCGGCTTATTTTTCATTTCACTTTTATGTTTTGGCGAGCAAAAAATGTACGACGACTTTATTTAAAATCTGACAAAGTCTAAAAATTTACCGAAAAAAAATCCTTTGTGTGAAGGTTCTCTGTTGGGACAAATATTGGTTTGGCATTGTGGGCTGCTTTATGTGACCCGCGTACAGTGAGTCCAAATGAAAATTTTACTTTTTTTTTCTCTACCTCAAAAGAAATTTGTAATGTTTGACGAAATTGATTCCCGTTGTATTTTTTTCTAATATAACTTGAAATTTCAATTAACTTTTTTCTACGTTCGAATTTAAATGGCATTATTTGCATAAGTTCGCTGTCTGAGAATTAAAAATTAGTTAAAACAACTTTGTATTTAATAAATTTCTTTTCATTAAAAATTACTCTTACCTAATGAGAAAACCAAAACGTGATATAATTTAAAAATAATTTAAGGTAATACAATTTTTAAGTAAACATAGTAAAATGAAAAGTTACATAATTGATAAGTTTATAAAAAAAGCTTTTTTTAAATCTTGCGTTGCTTAATAGTTGGTTCCGTTAGAGGTGAAGTGAGCCAACTAGTAAACTGGTTAAACTTTTTCTTGGATTTTTAAGTACTATCACGTCTTTACTTGGTGCTTTGGTGAATTGCATATTTTTATTTTACGGATATAAACTATTGTAATGTGTTTTAACTGAGATTACTTCACTTTTACGATACTTAAAGATGTGTAAAATATTACAACGCATCTAACATTTTTTCTAAAATACCACTTGGATCACTTCACCTCTAATAGGCCCAATTAATATAAGCAATTTAAGCGCTTTTGTTATTCCACTGATTATTTTACAAGTTGTAACACGTGTATTGCATCTAGTCCAAAGATGCTTCTCAAAAAGGAGAAACGCGAGTCACAATTTGTGAAAAAAATCACTGGAATGAGGAAGTTATCAATTTTTTTTCTATATTATAGATGTATTTCTAAAATTTTTCCGCCGAATCCATCGTAACTTTCAATGCCAATCATTGTGAACGAATCCTAATTTCGTTAAGAACAAGTTAAGCCAAAGCCATGTATAATAGGTTTTCAACGTATAGTGCACTTTTCATATCGTATGGCTATTAATACTAATCAAACAATCAGCTATTATTATCATGGAAATGGTTCATCTCAATTAGGTTTTTTTAACACAAGTATTTTGAGCGACCATTTGAAATACAGCTGTTCAACTCTAGATATGAATATTTTGATATATTGTGACATCAAAATTGTAGATATATATTGTTGCTTAAATTTTATCAATGAAATGGAAAATAAAAGTAATATAAATGCTTCAGAATTACTTAAACCGTTATAGCTCACGTTATTACGTGTTATTAATAAAAAATAACTTTTTGCTTGAATAAATAGTTAGCAATACCGTGTATGATTGTTTTATTCAAACAACTCAGCTCGGAATAGTTGCATTGAATACTTTATTTTAAATAAAAGCTGCAATTATATAGAAATTAAGACGGAAGTATTGTTTTTTGCGGGCTTGATTTACACTTTTTTACGATTTTTCGTAATGACATTATTTGTAATTTTATTATAATAAATATGTTATCGTGATGATTGCGCGTCACGCTTAAATCTTTGTAACCAGCTGTGATTAATAACTAATTAATATGTTTGTAAGGGGTATTTATAAGTTACAATCAAAAACACTTAAGTTGTGATTGTTTAATATAATATATAAGGTATCGGTGAGTTGTATTTAGCTTCCATTTTTATTCGAATCTTTCTTATACTTAATCACAGTTAACGAAGATTGCATTCTTTACTATCCGAAATAGAATAAGGAAGAGCCTTTTCGTTCTTGACAAAAGCTCGATATGGCGCTAAACCGACACTGAAAAGCTCCTTCAGACGAAAAATCCAATGAACACATTTTACTCCCTCAAAGTTTGCGTCACTCTGACCGACCGTTATTGCGCGCAGGCTATCCAATATAAATTCAAATTCCCAGATTAAACAAAAACACTTTTTAGTCCGGGACTAAAGAGGTCCTCCTACCGTACAATAGTATTAGAGGCTCCACAAAGCACATTTTAAAGGACCCTTACACAGAAAAGATAATTGGTTTTTCAAACAGTTTCCTGGTATGACAGGGGGCACCAATTTATTTAGCGGCAAAAAGATAAACAAGTGAGCGTTTTTATTTAGTTTTGGCTTGTATGATGAAAGTTAAAATAATTGGTTCACCGATCTCGATAAAGAATATGGGTGGTTAATATATTTTATCAACTTTAAAGCAAAAAATAGCCACTGAATAAATGTTGTTCTTTAATTCCTCTTATTCAGCGCAAAACATTTATTTGATACATTTGAATTATTTTACGAACTGATACAACATTTTATCAAATGCCAGTCTCACCAGTTTTCCTTGTATATTAAATTATTAAATCTACATCTACTCTTTCTTCGGAGCCGGGCCACCACACGGTTCTTCAAAGATCCTCAATTCCATGCCAGTCTCTTGCTTCTTCCTATGTCATCCCAGCGTCCAGTAACTCCGCCGAGTACATCCTATGGATGGTCATCACTAACTTTCCACAACGTCGGGTCCATTTGGATGGTAAATGAGACAGGCTGGGCTTACACTCTCTTGGGACATCCGGAGCTTATATCCAAGCCAGATCCATCGTCGTTTTTTTATTATGTTGTATGTAAGAACCAGGTTTATTCACTCTCTTGTATCTGTGTTCCTGACAAAGTCAGAACACTGTACTTATAGTATTTGCCGAAGTTTTCTGTTTTTCAAGCACAGTTTACGGCTACTATATACTTTCGTTAGGTACCATGAATCGCAACCCCAAAATAGTACTGTTAATTCATTAATTGAACTGAAAGTACTTTGTTCTGACCTAGATTTTTCCAAACAGAGCATATTGTGAAATTAGTAGCTTAATTTTTTTTATTTAAAAAATAAAAAAATATTTAAATTCAATTAAAAAAAACTTAGCTGCCAATATGAACTATTTTAATTTATGATCCACAATGATGTTTATTTGGAAAAGGGTCTACATTTTAAATTATGACAAGTATCAATTTGAACAATCAACGGATTAAAATATTTCATTAATACAAAATGGTTTATGAATTAAGCAAACATTCATTTTATGTTCTTGTGACGTATTTTAAGCTTAAGGCTGAAATAAATTATACAAGTTAAATATTCTAAACTATCGTCTTTAATTCTTAAATAAAAAAAGACAAAATACGACTCCTTAACTGTTAATAAAGTCGTTCTAAAAAGTTCTAAAATTCTAAAAAGCAATGTGTACCATCTGATCCTAATGGTCGATATTTTTTGTTTTTTTATGATATTATATGTATATTTCATACCAATAATTGATCTCGATATGACTTGCGATGTGAAAAGTTTCGTTTTAAGACCACGAATTTAAGTTCCACCGTCCCTGCCTGATCGAGGGCATTGGGTACGATTGTCATAGTTTATTTTCTTCTATTGCTCTCAGTGGAAAACGCTTTGCCAGGGACTGATTTAGTTTACCGATCGGCAAGATAAACTCTCCACTACTTTTTACTCTGTTGGATTCTTGCTAAGATGCGTTTGATAATTAATGTTATTGATTGATATTTTGAGAAATTAAACAAAAACAAAAAAAAAACAAAATTCGACCGTCGAATATATCAAATACACCTTTTTTTACTTATTTCAAAACATTATGAAACTATCAGGAGCGGTTTCGCTTTTTTAATTTTCAACTTATAAATGAAGCTGTTTTAGATCATTTTATAAAAAAAAAATGTACAAATTATAACAATTTATGCCTTACCATCAATAATTTATCAACCTTAACCATATCCATTCCCATTGTTAATTATAGAGGCTCATAATAAATCATCTCAAGGTAAGCTCTTTTTGGTAAGAACTCGTCTTCTGTCAATCGCTCAACCTTCAAATAAAGCGATAATAGACTTAATAAATGATTATAAATAATCTATTTGAACTGTTAACACTTCATTTTCAAGATCAAAATAGGATAGCGTGAATTAGAGACAATAAGGAAACTTTAAGATACATATATCCACGTTAACACACAAGTTAACAAATCTATCACGGAGACGTTGACTTTTACCATACGAAATTATATGTACTCTCGTACTTTATTTCTTATAAAGAAACATATCATAACTTTTGTCACGATTGTGTTGAAAAATTATCATCAGCTTACTTAAATTAACTACATTATCGCATTACAAAATTACATTTTGCATATAATTTTTTAAAATATTCATAAAGCAAGATTATTGTTAAAATTAATTAAAAACACAATATTCCTTTGCACTAATTTCACTTTTATCAAGCAAGATCAGAACCAGTGTTTCTCATGACGAGAATCATCAACTGTTAATTGTACAAAATAAAATGAAAAAAATGTATAAATAACACTGTAAAATTTTTTTTCTTACCAGTTGATAATGCTCGTCATGAACTTAACCGGTCTTGATCTTGCTCATAAAAGTGGAAAGAATATTGTGTTTTATAATAAAGTGCCTTTCCACTAGAGCATCCAATCCCAGAGCCTTTTTCCAATCCCGGGATTTCGGGATTGATTAATTTTGAATCCCGGGATTGAGATGTTCTCATCGAGGAATTTGAAATCCTCAATTTGCTATACTTTTTCCCCGATTGTCACAGAACCTCGTTTTTTTTTAGCTCACCGAGGAATTTGAAATCCTCGATTTGGTATACTTTTTCCCAGATTCTCACAGAAACTCGTTTTTTTTTTTAGCTCACCGAAGAATTTGAAATCTTGAATTTCCCAATTTCGTGTAAATTTTCGGGTTTTGCTCAAAATTTCTCAATCCCGAAATCCCGGGATCGCGGCCATCTCAATCCCGGAATTTCGGGATCAGAAAATTGAACGGGATCCCGGGTTTGGATGCCCTACTTTCTACCAAGTATTGACAGTTAACATAAATGTGAATATTTTAATTGAATTTAAAAGCTGTAGCTACATGACGTGATATACCTTTTGTCAATTAATTATAATATATCAGAATCTAAATTCGATATTTTAAAAATAAAAGGAACACAGAAATATTCAAAAAAATGAAAAAAAATAGTTTTTCATCAGTTGAATCCCACAAGGATACTACAAATATAAATTTTATTGAAAAAATCTTTTTTTCTTCTGACTATATTTGGCAAACGGAATGGTCAGAAAAATAGTTTGAATGACAGGTCTCTGCGCCTGAATTGTTTACAAATGTCTGCTCAAAAGGATCTGCAATACTTTTTTGGGCCAAAACTGCCGATTGGAAAACACCGCAAAATTCTACTCAATCTCTAAATCTTTTTTTTGTTTTGTTATTCGTTTATCAAGACATATTTTTATGATATCACAGGAAAAACCCAAAAATACGGTAAACCAAGTAAAGATATATTTTAAAAACTGTACAAAATATTGCTTTGTACTCTCCAAACAGTTATGTCATTATATAAATAGTTACTAAAACAGATATAAATTTAATTCAATTAGAATAAACAATATTCGAATATGTTATTGCTTAATTCTAAAGTTTATTAAACAACATATTATAAAACTTCTTAAAGAAAAATTCAATATAACCATATTATTTTGTTAGTTTATGTTTACGCATCTTTTTTTTGTTTACTGATAATTTTCATAATATATTTCCGATCGAGAGGAATATATTTATTTTCATTGCTAATCAAACGATCAATGCAATTAATAAAGTTGAGCATACATTTAAGCATTGAATTAATCAGTTTGTGTGTATTATTCCCGTAAGATGCGGATAAATTTAAATGTTTTCTTCCAAATGATATTTTCATGTCTTAGTCAAGTAATATATCAATACATTATTGTATAATTTGAGATGAACGATGATGTATGGACTTAGTTTTTAAAACCGGTTAATCTCCTTAATTCACTTCATATTATGATCTCCCAATATTCATAAAATTAACAAACGCATAGTTTTTACTAACTACTTGACTATACAAATCAATGTAAACAATGCTTTGTTAAGAAAATCGAGAAATTTTCAACGAAAAAAATGTTATTTATTTATAATGTTATGAAATTATATGTAGATGTAGCCTTGTGAAGAAGTTTCTTATTTAGCTTAGTAATCAGAACACACAGCCTTTGTTTTTTAAAAATGGAATTTACTCCATTTATAAAGTATCATACTGATATTTTTGTATCAAATTTTGATGACGTCAGTAATGATTTTGTATGAAATTTGTTTTCATATATATATAGATAATATCGTTTTATTTTAAGATAACCTGAAGCAATTTTGCACAATGGATAATTTCAATTCTTTATTATATTTCTTCGTATTATATCGATTTATAAAGTAAAGTTAAATAAGGAAATGAGAATAAATGATATTATTCGAAAATAATTAAACAAATATAGTTGATGACTACTTCGGTATGAAAGAAAAAAATATTTTTCCATTTTTTTTATTTCTTGACTTTAACTTATTACCTTTTAAAAAAGTGTATATGATTTGAGAAAATTATTCAATTTTTAAGTCGGGGGCAAGTATATGACATCAAACGTCAATGGGCTGAGATTTTGAAGAACTCTGAAGAGTCCCTAAATATGGCAAATTGCCACATTTGCTGGATTGCATACAAAGGATTTTAAAATGTCTCGGAAACTAGTTGCACATTAAGCAGCGATTCGTTAATCAAGACTCAAATCGTTGATTCAAAAAACAGACAATAATTTCTACGACTTTTAATAATACTTATAATTCTTATTATGTTTTCCATTTGTGTAGTTTCAACATAATGCCGTATTTTTTAAAAGCCATAATTTTTTCCCCAGAACCGACTAGCGTATAATTTATCATTATTATGATTATTTGTATCAATAAAATTTACATAGTTAAAGTGGCAAAACGTATTAATTCTACAAATATTATATTATTGCTATTGTGGAAAAATTCTTTTTATTCATTATTCTCTAAAATACAAAATATGAAAGCTTTCTTCCCAGTTTTCCTCTAAGTAGATTATACTTATTTTTACCCATAATACACTTAACATTTAACCAGTGAATCCCTATCGTATATACAAGGAATGGGATTAGGTTTATGAACTCACTTGCTTCCTGACAATTCGTCTTCAAAGAAAACTTTTCTAAGTAAATATTATGTAAGCTCGTGTGGGAAAATTGACACAAGATCAAATTAAACGAGGGCTAGATGGATACTCACAATTCACCATAACTCAGCTTTAAATTACTTATAATATCTCTTTTTAGCAAGCTTTGACAAGGGATAACAATTTTTTGATTGACTTGACATTTACTTGGTAGAACTCCATTATAATAGGGTTAAAATAGAAACTTATTTAGTTCTACAGTTTCGAAACACACTGTAGAACTAAACACGTTGCTATTTGTACCCTATGATAACAATTTACTTAATTATTTTATTATATTTTATTATTTTTTTTCATACTAACAACGTATTGAAGTATTGACGTTAAATTAAGCTTAACTACAACAGCATTTTCAAAATGTTTTTGCTAACTTTATTAATATTTTGACGTGACTTATTTTTTGGTTGCTTAAAAAAGGGCAAAACAATTAACTCATAGTATGAATTTTGGATCCTTGAACGAATGTCTTTGAAAAGGAAGCACTTTTGTTCGAACAAAGGTGTTCAAAAATATGATTGTAGATAAAAACAGATTATTCTTAATTAAAACACAAAAAAACATTCATTATTTTATCACTTTCCGTTAAATGTTGAAAAAAATGCTAACGATTAGTGCCGATGAATAAAGTATTATTAGTGTGATTTTTTTACTTTGACAGTTCGCGAGATGTGTGAGCTGGTGCCTCTGACAGAAAATTAGCATAGGTTTTCAAGGAGGTTTAAACCACCATTTTGGTCTCCAATAATGCAACAAAAGGATTGAAAAAGGTGTGGTACTTGTTGCATGACACCTTTTGGACGTCTATTTTTGAAACTATCATACCAAATAATATTATTTTACTTTTTATATTTATATTATTATCTCACGAGAAACCCTTTTTTATCATAAAGAAAAATGCCACTCTTGAAATTATATATATAATATGATTGAGCTTGAATATATGTAAGCTTGATTCATATTTGATTTAAATCCGTCAAAAAAAAAATGAAACAGAAATTTGTTAAAATAATTTTCATGTAGCAAATATTATAAGTAGATTGTTTTATTTTTAATTTTGAAAATGATATTTTTGATATCAGAGTAGGTATTTATTATTTTTCTATAGGTTCAACGCAAAGTCAAACAAATTTTACCAATACAGCTTATAGCCAACATACTAATAAACAAAATCCAAAATATCTTATAAAAAAATGCGGAAAGTGTTATGGGCGCGACATATGATTCATATGTATTTATCATAAAATTTAAAATTTCGATTGAAGGTGCTTGGTGGAATTTCAATATTAAATTTGAACAATTCAAATTCAATTTGAAATTTGATACGTTTTTAACCAAGGCATATGCTAATAAAAGTTTCCTTGAGAATTTATAAATGCCTGATACACTTTACTAACTAAATACACTTTTAAGATATCCAAATTAACAATAAATTATTAACTATTAGGCTGCCACATACGAGACATCTCGTCAAATTTTCGTGCTAAACACTCCAGTTACGAGTAACCTAATCACTAACTAATTAAATTAATAATTGCAAACGTACTGCCGCCTGTGTGTTCGAGTGGTCAACGTTGTTGGCTTCGGCTACGGAGAGCCCGGGTTCAAATCCCGGTACGGACAGTTTTTATAAATTGATTTTTCAATCGATTTATGAATTTCTGTTCAAAGGCATGGGTGTATGTGATGTCTTGAATTCCCCCCTCTCACCCATCCTATCCTACGAACGGGGCGTATCGAGAGCGATTAGCTTACCACTAATCCTGTCCTAGCCCCTATCCTTCTATCCCTACTCTCTTTAGAAAAAAGAGAGGTTGAGCAACTGAGTAACAAGCAGTTCTCGTAGAAACACTTCTGTTGAGATAAACTCCATTAGGAGGCCATAACTTCTTTCTACGGAAGCCAAAAGGTTAAAATATATTATTTTCCTCTATATTATTTTTTCTCGTATCTCTTGAGACACTGCTGTGTTACGGAATATGTATTAAATTATAATATGTTGTAAATATGTGCCAGGTAGTTTACATGTGTAAGTTAAAATACTTTGGGGTAAAAATATTCCAGATCTTCATTCGTATTTATGTCACCTAATTCGTAAAATCCTTCATATTAGTTTTGAGTCCCATATTTATTTGGCTGTTTCGGAAAAAAAAATAATGTTACACTGTCGTACTCTTCCGTGGGTGAATACTCCGTATACCATGGAATTATGCACACGGGGCTGCGTATCATCCGTGCAGACGGCGAGGATTTGCAGTGCAATTTATTCGGGCGGATAAGTTAAGCTTTCCATTAATAATGCAGTCAGATTAGTGCAATAACTGCGCCCATTCATCAGCCGGCCCTGCCGTCGCGATAATTATTTGCTCCGAAACACTTTTGCATTACACTTATCATTGACCTAGAGGCCCTAGAAATTTGGCTTTATATGACAAAATGTTAGAAAATTACAACAACATTAAAAGAGTCAACCTAGGGAGGTAAAAATATCGTGTAAAAAAGTATCAAAAACGTATGAAAAAACAAAATTTATTCTTAAAATTCGCGCAAATTTTTTTTTTACCGAAAAATTTAATTTCTTTATTGATTATAAAAATAAAATGAGAAACAAATGCATATAATGAATACATAGATAACTGTATTCACTTATATGAGTTATTCGCTACTGTTACTGTCAGTTACGAAATATAATCGTTAGCGATTTTTTTAACGAACGTATTGAATTTTACTTGAATCAGAATTGTGTTCGTACTCATTTGATGAAATGCTGTTTGTCCTAGATTTTTTAACTTAGTCAAATATTATTACACTGGATTTGTTTTGTTGATCCAACGAACAGTTGAAACTGATTTTTTAAAATACGTAAGTGTAAAATATTTTATTTTTAAATGCAGCTGCTTATTTGATATGTGCCTAAAACATCACCATATAAATGATTTTGAATTAAAAAATAATATTTCCATATTTGCTTCGTATTTGTTATTTTTAATTAAAATTTTTTGACGACTAGAGTGCATTTATTTGACAGAGTAATTCTCTAAAATGTATGACCAGAAAACGTGCTATTCAACGAATATAATAAATTCAATGTATTTTTAAACAAGTAATAGATAGAATTACATAACATGATTTTCCTCAGGGCCATCACTTATTCTAAAAAAAAATCGAGTAAAACGCGTATAAAAAAGTTAAGTGCCGTCCAAAAAATTCGCGTAAATTCAAAATCGCGCAAAAAAAAATCGCGTAAAAAAAAATGACTGGGTGTATTAACAACTAAGCCAATCTTAATCAAATACACAAAGTCTTGTCAGTAATCGAGTGGTCAACGTAATTGGTTTCACTTAGCTTACAGGTTCGAATCCCAGTATGAGCAGTTTCATATTTTTTTTTTCCAATCGTATTTTTAGACTCTTGCTTAAAAGCTTATATATATGGTCTTTAAAATTCCTTTTAATCTACCGCATCTTAAAAATGGAACATAGCAAGAGCAAATAATTTATCCTGTCGTGCTATTTCATCTCTTCTCTTTTCGAAAAAGATAGGTTGAGCAACTGAGTAACCAGCAGGTCTCGTAGAATCGTTTATATTGAGATAAACTTTATTTAGAGTTCCGAATTGGGAGTTAACATGGTTTTAATATATTATATATGCCAGCGGTCGGCAACCTTTTTGGACTCACGGACCACTAGATGGATTAAAATGTCAAAATTTTGATCCGGTGGACCACCAAATGGTCTTTTGTAATGCAATACATCAAGATATAGTATGTATGTGTTACGAGATTTAGTTAATTTTTTTTCTGGTGATACGATTAAAAAAATAATATCAGATTTTTCTGCGGACCACCAGTTGCTGACGGCTGATATATACTGTTATTGTTGCAAATGTAAAGGACATAGCACTACAGCACACACATTCTAAAAAGCTTAAGGCCTAGTTATGAATTAGTTTGTTGTAATTCAATAATAAAACAGTGTTCAATATCCTAATATCCGTTTGGCGAAATCAATTTTCCGACACAGAAAATATCTTTTGAGTTCTTATCTCTACTTAAAGAAGTTTAAAAATACTAATGTGTTTCACTTTCAGGTGTTCACTGCCAATACTTGGTGGAAATGTATCATATTCAAAAAATAAAACACTAATTTTAATTATTCTACATATGAACAGTCGTAGTATCGTCTGTGACGAGCATTATCAGCTGATAAGATAATACAATATTACGGTGTGTATATAAAAATAGTATAAATGAGTATTTTATTTTTTGATTCAATGTATGTTCTCCTAAAGTAAATAATAAATATTGCCGATAGATATTTTGACGTTAAGCTATGTGCTTCAATTGTCATACAAAAAAAGACATACTACAAATTTATATTAAAAGGACCATAACCCAAAACCTCTTGAACGATAAGCGGGTAACTAGTCACGAGATACAGTTATTCAATTTGATTCATTATCGCGTATATCACTGACGGTTTTATTTGTTGAGGAAAGTTATTGAAAAAAGTCCCATAAGGGTTGCATACAAAAAAACTTACCGATGAGGACCAACCGTCTTACAAAAAGATATTAAATGCTTTACGACTTAATATTATATATGTATATCTGCAATGTATGTTGCAAAGTAACTGGTCACTCTATCTTCTTAATATTTAAGCATTCTTAAGTGTCTTAAATAAATAATCTTAGCTTTGGAGGGTTAGTCAAATAATCCTTTCCATTCAGCGCTGATTTATAACAATGAACTGTGACTCTTAGGCAGGATTATGAAGGTACAAGATCATACAACCTTATACTTATACAGATTACTTTTGGCTTATCTTAAGAGGCAAACATTTTCATATAAAATCCATATTTATATGGTGCGCGATCGCTACAAATGTTCCTTTTGTTATCTTATTTGATTTGCTTAAAATGTAGGTATCTAACTACATTCTTTTGAATGATACTTATATATCAAATGCTTTTAATTTTGTATTATGGTAGTTAATAACAAAATTATCGATGATTCGTTCGAGATTCATCCAACAAATTATATATTAAATATACTAAAATGCATAAAAACGATTTAAAATTGTATTTTATAGGTATTAATCACTATAAATATTTAAAAATATATACACAGTACACCATGATACATGTACATAACCTGCTGAAACTACCCTTACCCTTCGTTCAGTATAAAAGGACAAACCCTTACATTTACTCTGTAATTTATAGATTTACGATCAATCTTTGGTTTATTTCTGAACCTTGCGATCGTCTGATGATGCTTCTCAAAGAGGCAAATCACGTGTCATGTTTTGTAACACAAGTGGAATAATAAAGTTTTCAAAATGAATTATATATTTAATCCTAAGACGTTTGTTTGGTAACAAAAGAAGATTTTACTATATCTTATATTGTGTTGAGAAAAAAAGATTAAATTTATTTTTATTGTTAAAGGTTTCAATAGCATGAATAATAAATTAAATCGTTAATAAGTTTCACCTAAAAGTTGTTCCTTTGTATCTCTAATACATAATAATGGTGTAACATCATACTGATGTTTTTTATGGCATAATATTTGACAAAAAGCTACATGAAATACGTTTGTGGTTAAAGGTATATATATTTTTATTAGCGTTATAGGTATTCCTAAATCAGAAAAAAAAACCCGGGATTGGATAATATAAAATTAGTAGTGATAAAATATTGTACTTAAAAAGTTTCGAAAATTTTATTTTAAATATTTTATGTCTGTGTGGTCGAGTGGACAACATCGTTGGCTACCGCTACAGAGGTCACGGGTTCGAATCCCAGTACGGACAGTTTTATTAATTGATTTTTCAATCGATTTATGAATTTTTGTTCAAAAGCATGGATGTATGTGATGTCTTGAATTCCCCCCTCCCACCCATCCTATCCTATGAACGGGGCGTATCGAGAGCGATTAGCTTACCACTAGTCCTTCCCTTCTATTTTTACTCTCTTTGGAATAGGGGAGGTTGAGCAACGGAGTAACAAGTAGTTCTCGTAAAAACACTTCTGTTGAGATAAACTCCATTAGGAGTCCATATGCTCCACGTTGGGAGCGGACATGGTAAAAAAATAAATATTAAAATATAAGGAAGAAATTCATATTGCAAATATTATAAAAATGCCAATACATATAGTTATTTTTTTCTCTTGTACAAGATTAACTTACATGAATTCATACTTATTTCATTATATATAGATGAACTTTCTATACAATATTTTATGCCATATTTGTATATCCGTATAATGTAAATAAATGTTTTTCTTGAAGTATTACACATTGTTATATTGGTCATAGAAAAATCATTTTCAACCTAAAAAATAACAATAACTTTCACAAAAAAAAAACATTTATCGTAAAAAATAAATTTAAAAGTGTTTTATTCAATTTTCGTACGATGCTTTATGATAAAAAAATCTTTTACCAGCAGAATATTTTTTCTTCTACCGAAAAAATATGAATTTACTAGTATTGAACGAACGTTTAGTTTTCACAAGCACAGAGAGAAAGAAAACCCAAGCTTTTTTCAGCAGTTGTAATCCGTCTGAAACGAAAAGCTCTGTGTTCAATTGAAGGTGGAAGGAAGGTGAACGCTGTAAGCTACTTACATATATAAAAGCTCTGACTCTTGTCTTCAGGAATTCTTGAAACACTGAAAATAAATATTAAAAGAACGTTTTCAATCAATGAATTCTATATACTCTCGCTTCAGAGCCTCCGTCATAGAAAACGTTGTTTGTACACTCGCAAAGTTCAATAAATTGTTGTAATGAGAGTCTTGTGTGATTGATTTTATCGATTGTAAGCTTTTTGGGGGGGATCAAACTCGCATGTGTCGTGCGGAAGTTGCGAAAATATGAAAAATGTATTTTTTTATAAAATACTCATTATTTTCAAGTACGTCATCTCAATACGTCTTCGTTTATGGATTCTCAGCTATATTTTGATTCAAAGCTTTTTTAAAAAAAAGCTTACAGTTAGCAGTTTTAAATGAACTGATATTAAAATATCTACTTCAAACAAGTTTTTATCATATTACACATACAGAGGTTATACAATAAATAAAGGAGTAGTCATTATCATACAAATTTGTTCTTTATGTTGGAAAAATAATTGAAAAACTGATAAACATATGAAACTAATGCTCATAAAAAAATCTTTTATCCAAAGGCGCGTACATCGTTGAGTTACTTGGTAGACAATTATTTATTTAAATAAAATAAAACGTTTCTTTCATTCAATGTACCAGAAAAATTCTAATAGAATATATGTTTAAAATAAAATTTATGTTTAATTTTAAATTATACACTTACTATGTAAGCAAAACAAGTCCTTATTATAATTTTAACATTATAAGGTTGATGTTATATTTAAATTCAAAATAAGTAAAATTTAGATTACCTGTGTTACGAATTATGAAACGCGTTTTGACTTTTTGAAAAGCACGAAAGAATAACTAATGTTGTGTTATTTAATGATTATTAAAATCAAATTATATGTTACATTAAAATGAAAGTAATAAATTTACTGGTATGTGTAAAATGAGTTATTATTCATCATACATTTTATCCCATTTATTACTTTAAATGCTATACGTTTACAGTTCTATATTATTTTGCAAACTTTCGTATATGAATTAAAGACTTTAAAGATGTTCGCTGTTAATACTTATCGGAAAAACATAACAAAGCTCATGAAGTCAATCCTGACATAAAAAAAATAAGGCTAGTATTACAGAACTAGATATAAAAATTATGTAGTCTTGGTAAGACGATCAATGGTTTAAAAGTATTATAATTATGGTACTCAACGAAAAAAACAAAAATTTCATCAAGCAAATGACAACAAATAGAAGCGAAAAAAATATCCGGTGTACAATTTTCAAACGTTACTGAAACCATCAAATAAACTATCATATAAGCTTTCGGTGAATTATTCTTAAAGCTTCATTTATATTCAATGCTCTCCTAGTCTGCACGCAATCTAAAGTTGTTCACAATGTGCCAATGTATGTATGTTAAGTTCAAATCCCCATTAAACTTTAGTAGGATTGTTTGTGTTACAATAAGTCAACCGTAGTTGAAGATTAATGTAGTAAACACTCCATGTTGCTGGTCATATCGACTTTGTTTTAATTCCATGAAGGTTTAAGCAGTAGACCAATAGAAGCTCTTAATGATGTAATACCGAGATTAAACACTACATACTATATCATAGTTATGCTCAACTATTGTCTCCTTTAATTTTATGCAACATGTAAGATTAAATTTTAAACAGTCTGCAGCGATTCTACAAGATTATTTTTGGAAAGGTACTGTTAACCACTCTGCGTAACGTTATTTTGTGGATATTTTTATTTTCAATTATCTGGAGTCGGATGTTTTTTTCTGGATTCGTAGTCAGAACAATCTTCGGAGTCGGAAAAAACGACTCCTACCCGTTTAATTTTTTGTTGTGATGTATTAATAAAAACACAATATTTCTTTGTACTTTATTCCACTTAATTTAAAACTGATCAGTTGACAATGCTCGCAATGAGCGAAACCGGTCTTGACCTTTTAAATAAAGTTTAATAAAGTATAAAAGAATATTGTGTTTTTATTAATATTATGCCTTTCCAGCAAGTATTGACAGTGAACACCCTAAAAGTGTTATGATGTATATTCAAACTGAAAGTATCCACAGTGTTGTCACTGTACGCTAGGCTAAATCAAAATGATTGATATGTAAGTTTAACGGAAATGATTGAAAAAATCTAATCGGAGTTGGAGTCGTTTTTATTTATTTGAAACCAGGTTTGGAATTGAGGTCGTATTTTTCTGACTACACAGCTCTAGTATATAAATATATACCAGAGTACATTATGTTAAAAATAAAAACAAAAAAAAACAAATTAAATATAAATATATTTTAGTATAAAACAGATTTTTTTATTTATATAAAATATCGACAGGTACAAATATCAATGTTATGGTAAAACTATTAGTTAAAGCAATAAAAAATATAAATAGTGCCTATTTTATTCCACTGTTCGTTTTATTAGTTGTGACACGTGTTTCACTTTTTTCAGGCTCTTTGCTAAAGGTTTCATGTTTAATTTTTAATTAATTTGAATTTCATCAAACTTTATGTCGAGTTCATTAAGAAAATATAGAATAATATATACTTACTTTAATTAAAGAAAATCAATGATTAAAATCCGTTTATCGAAATCGTTATTGAAATGTTAAATGAGTTAGACTTTAGTCTTTCGGAAACTGATTAAAATGAAAGAATACATTTTCAACGGGCATCTTACCAACAGCCAAATATTTTTTGAAGCAAATAATTTATCTTGTAAACACACAATCATTTCATTTGTATTAAGATAGCTTAGTAAAATAAATAAAAATAAACAGAAAATATTTTTTTTTTATTTTATTCCCTATTAGATTTATCAATTTGCCACATGTTAAATAAATCAAAAGCGAACATGTTATTATCTGGATGTATCTGTCATTTTTTATGTCATATCTTAAGTGGACGCAATAAAATGAAAATATATTTTTTAGAGAAAATATTATACAATAAATATTGAATTATATATCAAATATTTTTTCTTAGCCTGATGAAATTATTTTATTATTTCAATGAAAAAAATATAGATACAGTAAAACCCCCATTTACACTATAGTCGGGACCGTGTAATTGGGGGTGTGAATCTTATACAAAATTAGAGATTTGGTTTTTTTCCGCGGAAAATGCAACTCTAGCCAACATTTGACTGTATGTGCAGCACAGACGGCTGTCTCGTAGTAACGACAATGGAATGCGACCGTGCAATTGGGAGATTTGCGGTGAATATTTCAAGCCAGCGCGTAATTCGGGGTAGTGTAATTGGGGGTTCCACTGTACTGTACTTATTCAATGACATTTTTGTAATCAACCAAAGTTGTCAACAATCTTTTTGTTAAATTGGAATCGTTCAAATTATGTGCATTCACACAAGATTTTTCACTAACGACACGGATTTCACCTTTCGGCATCTTTAGGCGTTCAAGTGCACGGATGAACCTGAGCTGACGATTAGTTAATAAATATATCGTGTTTATAAATGTATTACAATGATTAAGGTCATTGCTGGCAAAATAGATTATCCCATGGGAATATCTACAGATTTGAATGGTGAGTAATTTCAAGAACTATATTTACCCTGTTTGCTAGAAAATTGTCATGATTATATTTATTTACATATAGGTTACAAGAGTGGGGAGTTTGGCAGGTTTACTTGCTTATTCAATTCAATCTTTTATTATGTTTTATATAATCAACAAAAAATATATTTCATTTTTATTTTTTTATCAAGTACTTTCATCCCCATCTATTAATACGATTGTATCACTTTTTGTTGTTTTACGTACATCCTAACAACTGAAATTTTTGTCAATTGTTAATGTATTTATTTACAATTTCCAGTTTAATACATGTACAATAATACTTAATCCCCAAAACACTGTGTTATTTGTCGCTGTACTTCAAATTCGATACGAATGTAAATTTTATATTTCACATCGAATAAAAAGTTTTCGTTAAAAGCTCCTGTTTAAAAATTGCTTTCCACAGTGGTTGTATCATTCCCAGCCGGCGCTTTCACACATAACGGTGCCGCCCTGACCCCGTTAACACGCACCGTAACGGGATAACGGGACCCGCTAATCCGCGCACTGTGGTTAGCAACGGCCGTTATAACGGATCCGTTAAGTAGAGACTTCAAGTTGAAATCACGTTTTAGTTACTCGACACGTAAAATACACTGTCCAACAATATAATAGCACACACACCGCATTATAAGGATCATCAATGAACACCGTCAACTATATTATGTTACAAGTATCTCAGCACTAATTTTAGGGCAATTTTCAATTATTTTTCTCTGAGACATTTTTGTCCTGTGGTTTTTGGTTTTATTCGTGCTATGTAGTATTTTATGGTTGTAAAAAGACTTTCTATATGTTTTTTAAATATTTAAAAGTAAAATATTTAGTTTTTTATGTCTCTAGAACAGGTTTCCCCAAACTATGTTAGGCGGAACACTAGTGTTCCGTGGGACCTAAATAATTGTTCCGCAAATTTTGTATGTGGTTATTTACTCTGCAATAACACATTTAAACACCTTCTATTTCATATTAAAATTCGAGTGATGGTAAATCTCTACTGATGTTTAAAACGTCAAATATCCAACTACAGGTGGAGATTTTGAATAACTTTAATTCGTTTACTCATATTTTTATGTAACACTGTTTTAAAAATAGTTAACTTATAAATAATAAGTGATTCAATAACACATATGTGTTTTATTATTTTACAATTATGAACTACTCGACCAAAAAAACTGTGTTCCGGCAATATTTCCAGATTTGTAAAGTTTGGGAAACCGTGGTCGAGAACTCTTATAGAAAAACTTGTGCAGATCTTAATTTTTTAATCATTAAAATCGTGTTATTTGACAAAATTGAAAGAATTTATTTGACATGTTGACTTATTGCAAATTTTTAACACGACCTGCCTTAATGATACAATAATTATGACGGCCTTATTTTGTATTGTCCACTGAAAGAAACATCATTGTTTTTTAATCGGATATAACCAGTGATGAGTTTGCACCGGCTCTATCGAGCTAGTTGCTAAAATAATTTTGGTTCACCGAGCTGATTTTTAAAATACGATTTTTTTTAATTATCGTAATTCCAAAATCGAATTTTTACACGATTACAATACTTTATCTGATATGTTTACTATATTATACTATATGACAGACGAATAAAACTCGTCACGGTTAAAGTTTCAAATAAAACTCAAAATACTGTTTGGAGTGAATTTATGTAATGTATAAATTATGTAATGAAAATAAATATTTGTTTAATGTCTGATGGGTTGAATGAAAGGGTTAGTGTTAACCAAGGTGCGAGCCGGTTGATAAAACTTTAGCAACACAACACTGGATATAACCAGTATTGTAATCGAGTTTGAAGCGGTCATTAGTTTTTGAACAATTCAGTTAAAAGGCTTAATAGAAATGGTCACTAATTTATTTTTCATTTAATCAATGAATTTGTGCTTAACGTCATGGACTAAATTTTTTACGACTCAGCACCAATTTGATTTTTTAATTGAGCATAGACATTAGAAGATATTATGACAAGCTGACTATCATTATTTTCCAATCCTCATCATATTATTCTTCAATCGTGCACTGAGACCAACTGTTTTATATATAGTGTTAAACATCGTTAAAGTTTACTTAATATCTTGTAGTTAAATGGATTTTACTAAAAAAAAATTGTCTCCGAATACTCGATAAATTTAAAACTTTTCCCTCAAAATACAAAAAGCACGATAAAAAAAGATTCACTAAACATCTCTAATCAATTCTTCTGGGTGGTGTCTATCCAGAAGAAAACTTAGTATTTATGAGAAGGAATAAAGAAAGTAAAGGATAGTATCTGGAGAGTTTTATCCAAAATAGACTGCTGCTATCAGGGGAATGTGTTTGTTTTTTTCCTTTCTCGGAAAGCCTAACAAATGAAATAAAATAGAAATCTTTCACATGATATTATCATTTTTCTATTGGATACACTTCAAGATAAAGACAACTTTTATTCATCAAACAATATTACTTATGTTGTATAAAAACATAGTAGTAATATAAAAAAACAGTGTAAAACAGCACTGTCCACTGTCAAATTTTGAATGAACTCATTATATTAAAAATATATCATGTTTTCACTCGTGGTGAACAGACATGCTCTCCGTAAGCAAAACCTGCACTCATTTTAAATAATATTTTTTTTTAATAAGTACAAACGTATTTATTTTTTATTATAAATGTAAAAAAATGTTTTAAACTTACACATGTCATGATGAACAAAGTATTCAGTGTGAAAATTCCATATCTGCCAAAAGTATTTGATAAAAATTTTATGATTTAATTTAAAAACATTGCCATAAATTATTAGTAGCTAAGCAATATATTAATTTTGAAGTTTTTAGGTAAGTCATGAACAGATTTCAGAAAATTTTACTGAGCTCGGTATTTTATAATTTTTAATAAACTTGTTTTAACTGAATAAAAGCCGTGTTTCGATTAACGTGGTAAATACGTTTTTTGATCAAAAGCGTTAATTGAAACTTCGTAAACTAAACATAGTACACATACACAACTATGGAATAGTTCCAAACGTAAAAACCGCCTTAATAGATTTGCTTGGTCCTATGACGCAGCGGTTAGCGTTGTGGGCTTCCGTGTTGAATTTCACGGAAAATCATTTTTTTGATCGATTTATCGATTCCTGTTCGAAAACATGGGTGTTTGTGATGTTTAAATATTTCTAATAATATCACTTTTAGGGTGTTCACTGTCAATACTTGGTGGAAAGGCATTCTTTTTATATAAATTAAAAAATAAAATAAAATAAATATAGATTTCTTTTGTTAGAATTGATATGGTCTTTGAAAAATTTGTTTTTCAGAATCTTCCTGGCTGTCGATTTTATTTAAGTGATGAATGAACACACCAACTACTTGGAAGCGGGGAAAACATAAAACTATCATTAAGCATATTCATATCATTAAGCATATTCACTTTATTATTGTAACATTTTATCACTTTGTCAAAAATTTCCCAAATTTTAATTATGTTTGTAAATACTTTCAATCGCATTCTGAATTTATGAATCTGGGATGACTTTTTAATTATATGTTAGTTGTGTTGAACATTTTAATTTTGTGTTATTTTAGAATCACTTTAATGTAATTGGCAATTTCTTTTCAATGCCAACTGTTGTGTATAACTTTTCAATTTTGTATAAATAGCATTGTTAAATTATATTTCTTATCAGTTGACAATGCTCGCAATGAGCGAAACCGGTCCTGACATATTAAATAAAGTGGAATGAAGTACAAAGGATTATTGTTTTTATTTCTAATAATAAACTGGGCGTAGCGTGAGCGATTAATTCACCACTAGTCCTGTGTTGGCCTTATCCTTCTATCCCTATTACTCTCTTTGGAAAAGAGAAGTTGAGCGACTGAGCAACAAACAGTTTTTGTAGAAAAACTTATGTTGAGATACCTCCATTAGGAAGCCATTTTCTCCACATTAAAAGCGAACATGGATAAAAAAAAGGTACAGCAAATTTCTAAGGAACAATAAGATACGTTCAGGAAATAAATATTTCGGTTAAAAAAAACATTTGTATTCTGAAGACTCTTCAGCTTGAAATTAAAGTCAGGTCATTTGATATTATACAATATTGATATTATATGTCACAGCTTGGTGTTTCATACAAAAAAAAATAACATTTTATATAAAAAATAGCAAAAACATTTATTTCAACGATTAATATTTCATTACATAATATTACGAATATCCTCAACCTATGGGTATTTTCTATACGCATTACTATAACTGGTAGAATAATGTTGCTCTGCCTTTTTTTCAGATAAACTCATGATAGACGACTTCTAAAAAGGTTAGTCACCTGATAACTATCTCTGGGGGACTGTTCTTGCATTCATATTGCTTACCCACCTTGCGGCATTCGCAATTTTTTTTCTTGGCTATGTACAATAATAGTTTTCCCACAAAATATTCATTCAAACCATATGCATCAGATGATGTTTTTGCATTAGTTTATATAAATATATTTGATATTTTAAAATAAACTTTCTTTTGTGTTAATATTAAATTTATTGATTTGTATCAAAACTGTTTTAACTCATCACTAGCATTTTCAGCTGACCATATGTATAGCTTTTTTATTCTATGCCTACTCCCAGTGTGTAACATATGACTATTTAATAGAGGTATCTAAACAGGCTTTCTCTGTGAGAACTGTGTGTTTACTAACATTTATGCCTTCGAACAAAAATCGATAAATCGATTGAAAACATAGTGTTTGTACTGGGATTCGAACCCGCGAAGACCGGTACGGAAGCCAATGATGTTGGCCACTGTGCATGGTCTCAAAAAATGACTTCAGCTTTAAAATCGACGGTGCTTTAAATATAATAATGATTTTCTTTTTCTGAGTGTTCACTGTCAATACTTTGCAATACAGTGGAAAGGCAAAATATTTAACAAATAAAATATACATTTGTACTAAATCCCACTTTTATTTCATATGATCACGACCGGTTTTGATCATGACGAGCAGTATCAGTTGATAATGCTCGTCATGACTAAATCTTTTTAAATAAAAGTGGGAATTATTACAAATGTACATTTTATTCGTTGAATGATAATGATCTCATAATATTATTAAAAACACAATAATCCTTTGTACTTATTGACACTTTTATTTAGCAACATCAGAACCGGTTTCGTTTATGGTAAATAGAATAGAAATAATCTATATATTAATAGTCGATAATTTCCGTATGAAGGATGTCCGCGACTTCCCCTCCCCCTGCCCCTCCCCTCCTACTGCCCAGCCACACTGTCTCAATTTTTTTATTCATACTTAAGACATATTTCGATTATGTCAATGTCATAGGTCGATTTATGCTACTACGAAAAATGATTGTTAGCAAACTTAAATATTATTCCAAAAATTAAATAATTTACGACATTTCGGCTACTACGAAAAATGGTTGTTAGCAAACTTAAACATTATTCCAAAAATTAAATATTTTACGAAATTTCTGCTACTACGAAAAATGGTTGTTAGCAAACATTTACTTTATTCCAAAATTTACAAAATTTCTGCTATCTGGATATGGATCTGTCGGCCCCGTCGGTCATGCTGACTTGGTTGCATCTAAGGCAAATTATAGGGCATTTAAAGAATTCTTGGATAAATAGTTGAATTAAATAGATAAAATCTAATATTTTCAACTGCACTTAATTATTTATTAACTTTTAATTTCTGCACATTGTAGTGCATGCAACCAAGTCTTGGGGAATTTCTTCTCGGGACATTTCTGGCAAAATTTTGAACACGACTAACGTTGTTGCGCTACGGAATACACCCTACAAAAGAGGGTGAAGCCGTAGCGGGTGGTGGTGGGTACAACGTGGAGTACCATAGGGAAAAATAAAAACGGAGTTTATTAATTATGTGTTATTAGATTATATACATATATAATAATAAATATGCATTCAACTGTTCATGCCAGTAAATTTCTAACTTTTCTGTAATGCAACAAAAATCTCACGTTGCTGGGCAACGAGCTTACAGCTAGTTACAAATTAATATTGGGTTTTTCTCAATACTATATAATGCCTTCCCACCGAGTATTGAAAGTGAACACCCTAAAAGTGATCAATGATTTGATTATCAAAATCTTTTTGAGAGGCATTGGATACAACCTGTCAGTTATAAGCAGTGTGCTACACGCAGTCAGCTGAGAAGCATTCTCACCCTTGAATAGAGTCCCTTTCGCCCTCACCCCGCCCGAAATTTCGCCCTTGGGTCTTGTCTCTTTTCTTATCTATTTTTCTCTTGGTACTCGGTGGGCCGAGAAAAAACCACTTGTGTGAGAAAGAGCTGACTCGCATGCACGTATCAGAGAATCACTATATTTTAAAAAATAATGATAATAAAAAAATCAGATTTATTTAGTGTTTTATTTTTGTTTTTATGACTAATTTAAGACAATAGTGTTTTAACCATAGATTTTTTTCAGTCAAACAGAGTCATATTTTTTTGTAAGTTTAACTATTATTTTTCTAGCAGAGCTTTTAAAATCAAATGAATTTGTCGTGAGAAGCAAAATATAAGTTCAATTATTTTGATGAAATGAATAATTTTGATTTCATTTTATATGAAAATTTTATTAAACTTTACAATTGAAAAATCTCGAAAGAAAAATACTAATATAAAACTATACTTGATAACTCTGTGACTTCACTTGTAGTGTTAAAATTGTGTTACATGTTTCACCTCTTTGAGAAGTATCATCAGACAATAAGTGGGATTAAAAATATATCAAGTTTAATTGTATTTTAAAAATTAACACAGTTTAAAATAATAATATTAGCTGTAATAGAGATAGTATATATGAGCATTCAAAATGTTAATTGTGAAGTGGAAAGTAAACTTCACATATAGTTGCCTTTATCAAATATGTGAAAATAGCATGATGCATTGTGTATCTGAGAAAAATGTTCAATGAAAGAAGTGTAATCATAGTTCTGACGATGGAGAAAGCCAAAATAGTTATCAACTAATAAATATAAAAAATGTAGAACTAAAAACGTTGCTATTTTTACCTTATTATAATGGAGTTCTATTAAGTAAATGCCAAGTCAATCAATAAAGTGAAAATGTCATCTGAAACATGTAATATGAGAATCTAATGACTCGAGAAGTCTAGAAACTGATCATTTTCAAATATATTTAAGTAATATGTGGAAGCTTAAATACAACGGAAAATTGAAAAAAAAAGTGTTTATTGTTATAGTAATCATGACAATAATGAGCAGAGCAGTAATTTTTCGATGTTATCAAAGTTGAGTTTCGAAACAAACCTAAATTTAGTATTTATTAATTTTATGTATTATTCGACTTTTCGACTAGAAAGAACGAAAGCAATTCTTTCGGTGTGTCAATTAAAAAGAAAGAAGACTTTTGATAGAGCGACCAGATTATAGTTTCTTCTAGCATGCAATCCTTCAATCCACCTTAGCCTAAAAATACTTTATATTTGTCATAAAATAATCTTACTGAATTGAGGATTTTAATCTAAATCAATTTTCAAACTTATTCTATATTTTTTCATCTAATTAAAACATTACAGTTTCATCATGATATACGAAGTGACTTAATTAACAAAAATCACTCATGCATACTTAATTTCTATCATACATAAGCTTCGTACATAATTGAGTTTTCAAAATCAATATTTTGTTAATTGAAATACGGCGTTGTTTGATATTAGAGTTTGTTTACATCACCTCACCAGATATCATTATTTTAATTTATAACGGAATTGAAACCAAATATCAGATAGTAATTTATTATTTTCTTAATTAAATTAATAGTATATAACTCACATTAAAAATAACAAAAAATCATTTATAGAGTATATGGGTGCAACATTTGTATCCCTTACTTTCTATGGATTCAGCGGTAACTTTGTGGAAGTTCATTTTGTTTTTTATTCTTTTATTCCCTTGTTCCTGATTAAGCACGTGTTTTTTCTGAAATAAAATGATCAGCAAAAGTAGAGATGTCTTTTTTAAATTTAAAGGCTGCCATGTTCTCTGATAATCTGGTATTCAATATCCCAAATACGCCCAAGTGCACCCAAATACGGACGCTCATAAACTCTTTTTCTAGAAAATTTCAGAAATAAATAGACCGCAATCGAATAGTCTTCCGATTTTAAATGAACAGCTACGTATGCCGGCTTCCCCACTTTTATACCCTATATAAATATTGTCATAAAACCTTTTCAAACAAATAAAAATAAATATTATTCTTAAAACTACTCACCTTTTAAATATGTGGGCATTTCAGTTCGTCCGTGCACTTGAACGCCTGACGATGCCGAAAGGTGAGTCCCGGGTCGTTAGTGACAAAATTTGTGTGAATGTACATAATTTGAACGATTCAAATTTACTATTTTAATAAATTTAATTTCTATACATATAATTTGATAAATATGTTCAGTTATAAAGAATACACATAATGCTTACGGTATGGAATTTTTTCAAAAAAGGGATTCAGACACTTAAATACCCAAAATAATTGAAATGATATAAATAAAGGAAAAAAAATCGTATAAATAGTTATAATCAATGGTTAAACTAATTTGACACAGTATAACACACATTTTCTTTTAATTAAACTCGACAATTTGATGACAAAAATGTTTCGAACTCGGAAATATTTTTCACTAAAAAAATCATATTACCACGATAAAAACACAGTTAAATCAATATTTTATGCAAAAGACAATTCGAAATTGCGTATTTTATTTAATCTTAGTTATTCCTATGAAACAATACATAGAGCCACCATTACAAACTGGCTGATACTCAAACCAACCAATTCCCGTGGAGGCAAGCACAAAGAGGTGTCGCCCTAGCTGCAAAGCTCTACTGTCATCCAATTCTTTGTCCCGTAAGCCCAAAAGTAGAGTGACCATATGTTACTACTACTTATGTCTCTCCAAAATATAAGTAGGCACACGTTTTCACTGTAATGTTATTATACAATATCCGTGTAACAGAAATAGAATGTATCGCAAAAAGATTGCTACTATTTTGTTACCGCATGCTGTGTGTATAAAAGATATACATTTGAAACAATTTTGAATAGTTAACCCTTATCACACGTTTTTTTATGTTTTGAAATTGAAATCATTTCTACTTTCCATTGGGTTAAATCCTCAATGCTTTTTTTTGATATTTTTTTTATTAAATCATATCTACGAGTGGTATTAAACATTATACACTCACTTGGATAAGTATGTAGGTATGAAGTTTAGAAAGAATTTAAATTTATATTATATAATAATCATGTCTACGCTTAAGTACTATGAGCGAGTTCTTGGAACTATAAATAGTTTTTCATCAAAGTTTAATTATTGGAATGTGTACATGAAATATAATTTAATTTGATAATATATTTGAATAAAAATAATATATTCAACGAAAAAAACGAAAAATTTACACGTTTTATATGCTCCCCAATTAATTACAAGGAAATTGTTCATGTTTGATTTGAGACCCTTAAGAGCAAAAATCGATATTCTTTGAAGATCTAACGAAACATACATATCATACATACTATAGATAGATATAATTATTTAAAATAATATTATGTTATCATATGAAAAGCAAAATGCCACATTAGCAAATAAAGATAATATTTAGGTTTTTATTTTTTATCAAAAATCGATAAATCAATTGGGATGTACTCAATTTTAAGATTTCGGCTGAAAGTTCTTGGTAGAATTTCAATATTAAATTTAAATCGTTCAAATCGTGTACATTTATACAAGTTTTATCACTAATGACCCGAGTTTCGCCTTTCGGCATCTTCAGGCGTTTAAGTGCACGAATGAACAAACAGTCAGTTCAAGTTATGTGAATTTACAGTATTTGAACGATTTAAATTTAGTGCTTAATTTTATTTACCTAAAATTATTTATTGAAATATGTGGTTACAATAGTATATTTAATTTTTAATTGAAAAAAACAGTATGATGAAATAAAGTAGAAATATTTTATACAAAAAATAAGCAACCAGTTAAACTCAAAATGCATGCGTGAAACACAAAATCATTTTTTACTATCTACAATCATTGCTAAGTAAACATATCGGTTTTCGCTATTAGAAGTCCAATTTTTACTATAATGTAAAGAAGTTGAATTTTGAATGAATATCGATTTGAAATTGCAAAATGATAAAGATGTTATTTGTATTCATAAATATAACACTAAAACAGTTCTTTGTTTATCCAAAGCAACATCTTCTATAGATATGGTCATATTTAAACTGCACCGACTCAATTGTAGTATGCATACATTTCGCGAAACATAAATTATCTGTTTCACAAACTGACATCATATTACATATTCTCGCTTGACGTTTACATTGCCACGTCATTAGCGGCGCTATCGAGTCACCGATTTACATGAACCAGAGCATGGTTCTCGTTAACCGACACATGTTGTATTGTAATTCAACTGATTATAACTTTTAAAGTTACTAGAACACCTTGTTATTAAAAACTTTTTCCATAATGTAGTGCATTTGAGACTAAAATAAAATGTAATACACGTTATAGTGTATCGTAACATTTCATAAATAAGTTACTTATTCCACACTATTTATGAAAGATCAGGATTGACTTCACCAATCGCGCGCGCCATCAAATGATAAATAATACATTTTTTAAGATTTCGACTGAAGGTGCTTGGTGTAATTTCATTATTAAATTGTAATCGTTGAAAGTATGTACATTCACACAAGTTTTCAGTTCACAGTTCACACATTCACAAGTCAATTCAAGTTCATCCGTGCACTTGAACGCTTGAAGATGCCAAAAGGCAAAACCAGGGTCGCTAGTGACAAAACTTGTGTGAATGTACATAATTTAAGCGATTCGAATTTGATAAAAATTATTAATACAAATTAACTAACTGTTAAAAATATTTTAGTCATAATTTGAAAGTAGAACGAAAGGAAGTTGTATTTTTTAATATATAAAATGCTTTAGCACCAAGAATTAATAGTGAACACCATTATAGTGAAACTTTGTCAATTTCTAATTGTATTTTTTTTAATGTGCAGCTTAAATTAGACATAAGACCAGATATTTTTTAAATAATAGGACACATCAGATCAATTTGATGTGACTTTATTGAATGACATTGCAAAACCCCATATCTAAAATCTCAAATATGTAACTCATTTTTTCTATTTATTTTTAACCTTATTCAGACTTCAGCTCAGACTCATAATTTCTTCGGTAAATCATTTACCACTCTTTTGACTAAAAAACTTTAAATTATCATTGTTTATTCAAGTCAGGGACAAGTTATATATGAATAATTGATTTTATTGACATAATACTTTGCGATGCATTCATTGTTTACATTAAAAAATATTTGCAATTTAACTTTTCTTCACACGAATAAATCAGAAATAAAACATTAACAGATATTATTTAAAAGTAAATTTACAACATAAAGTAAGAATGTTTTTGTTCCAATACGTGAGAACCTAGATATTTTGTAATTTAAATTTCTGGCAAGTTTAAGTTTTTCTTTTCAACCTAATTTGACTTCAACGCTAAGAAAAGTTGTTTAACACTATCAGTGGGAAAAATATTCTAAACTTATTAACGATAAACTAAATTTTCGATAAGTTAAAGTAATAACAATAATTCAAACAGTGTTTCATGGTGTTTATGCTATGCTTCGGTAAAAGATATGAACCATGTGTTCAAAAAATCAATAAGCAAAAAATAACAAAAAACTCTTTTTCAGAGTAATAAATAGCTTTTAATTTTATTTTAATAAAAACACAATAATCCTTTGTACTTCATTCCACTTTATTTAATATGTCAGGACCGGTTTCGCTCATTGCGAGCATTGTCAACTGATAAGAAATATAATTTAACAATGCTATTTATACAAAATTGAAAAGTTATACACAACAATTGGCATTGAAAAGAAATTGCCAATTACATTAAAGTGATTCTAAAATATTTGCAATTTAATTTTTCTTCACACGAATAAATCAGAAATAAAACATTAACAGACATTATTTAAAAGTAAATTTTCAACATAAAGTAAGAATGTTTTTGTTCCAAAACGTGAGATCCTAGATGTTTTGTAATATTTGTAAGAAATATAATTTAACAATGCTATTTATACAAAATTGAAAAGTTATACACAACAAAACTAGACAAGCAAGAAATCCTAGAAATCAATAGATTCAAATTTTTACCTGATTCAGATCTTTTGAACGATCGAATAATTTTTGCTAGTTCCCCGTTACTTTATCCATTGCATTAGCTCTTGTTAACTATTCTTTTATATAAATTAAAAAAATTTATAAATAAATATAGATTTCTTTTGTTAGAATTGATATGGTCTTTGAAAAATTTGTTTTTCAGAATCTTCCTGGCTGTCGATTTTGTTTAAGTGATGAACACACCAACTACTTGGAAGCGGGGAAAACATAAAACTATCATTAAGCATATTCATATCATTAAGCATATTCACTTTATTAATGTAGCATTTTATCACTTTGTCAAAAATTTCCCAAATTTTAATTATGTTTGTAATTACTTTCAATCGCATTCTGAATTTATTAATCTGGGATGACTTTTTAATTATATGTTAGATGTGTTGAACATTTTAATTTTGTGTTATTTTAGAATCACTTTAATGTAATTGGCAATTTCTTTTCAATGCCAATTGTTGTGTATAACTTTTAATTTTGTATAAATAGCATTGTTAAATTATATTTCTTATCAGTTGACAATGCTCGCAATGAGCGAAACCGGTCCTGACATATTAAATAAAGTAGAATGAAGTACAAAGGATTATTGTGTTTTTATTAATATAATGCCTTTCCACCAAGTATTGACAGTGAACACCCCAAAAGTGTTAAATTTTATTACTTGAAGATTTTCGTGTTTTATGTCTTATCAATAATACTAACCTCACTTCCTCCGATATCTAAGATGTCATTTCAAAAACCGGAGATGAGAATGTCGAGGAAAATGTTCACACTGTAGCAAATGTTTACGAAATGCCATTATTCATTTCTGAATAAGAAAACTATTTGAAATTTATTAAATAGATGGATTTTGTACGAAACTGTTCCCAGTGACTTTTGAGGATAACTTTGACAATGAATGAACGATGTACACTTTGTTAAAAAAATACGCTTTTATTAAAGTTGATAACGAAAATGATTAATGGTCTAAGATAAATTAACTTTTGATCTCACAATGATGATTCGATATAATCATCATATTTTTATTTATTCAGAAACTTTGTCAAATAAAGTATAAAATCTCAAAATAAGTTTTGTTGGAAAGGAAATAAGATCGTTTCACGTGTATAACAGGTAATACATATTTAGACGTAATTTATAGCGTTATATTTAAGATATGTTTGTTTACTTATTACGGAGTATGTATGGTTTGAGATTAGAAATTTGGTATATTTAGTAAGATGATTACACAGTTCACAAACCAATTTAAATTTACGATTGAGGCTTTGATTTTGAATAAATCACAGCCGAAAATCTTCATGGAATCTCATGTATTGTATGTACATCACAGTTTTAACAGTATGCCTAACAAGGCAGTATTCTAAATAGTATTGTGGACAAAAGCTGATATTCTTTAATAATATTTTTTGACAATGAAAAATATGCGAGCATTTCGGTAGAAAGTATTGAGCGGTAACTAGTTGTTAGTTGAGATAAAAAATATGGTCATATTAAGAAACCATATGTAAGAAAATCGATCGTTTTCTACGCCCATTTTTTTATTGAAGAATAAACCGAAGTAAGCTTACGTGAATTTGATTCTTATTTTAGTAAATTGTTAACTGTTTCACGCAAAATACTAAGCAATAGTGCAATGTCAAAAAAAGCAACTCAAAATTTGAAAAAAAATACTGCGAATTTATTAAGACAATAGAAGTCTTTCAGACAGCATGTGCGAAACAAAAAAAATGTCGATAACTAAATTTGTATAATATTATTTTTAAATGACAACTCGTTAAACCAAGCGAATCATTTCATTATTCTTAGGGAAGCCTCTCACAAAAGTTCCTCGCAATTCTTCCCCCTCTGTGTCCCTCTCCACTTTTAGTTGTCACCACCATCATTCTTCTGTCACCACATTAGTGACGATTGTTCTTCAGTCTAAAGCCTCAAAAGAAACAATAACAGAGAGATTCTGACTCTCAAAAGGCCTTCTATTATATACTAATAACCTCTCATAATTATACAGAACACAAGAGGGTTGTTTTGATCGTGAATAAGAAATTTGCTTGCCTAATTAATGAACACAAGTCTTGAAAGGAGTTCGATACTTTAAATTGAATTCACTTTTAATGGTAAGAAAATATTATACACTTGATAAAAATATAGATTTGAAAAGTTTAACTTCAATTAATTTGCGTACTCAATTGGAGATGCTTTAAAATTTGACAGCGTGAAAAAGAGTATCTATTCGAACGTAAACAAATATTTGACATCTAAATATCTCAAAAATATACTATGTTTCTGACATAAAAATGCGGATTTATAAAAAAGTGAAAAATTAACACAGTTCTGAATAAAAATGTATACCTCAGCCAATTTATTATTTGACTTTATGCTTTTACTTATAAGCTCTTCTAGTTGAATTAATTTGTTGAAGTGTATCATTTTAAAACAGGTAACATATGAGGGCATTACTTGCAAACACTGCTTATTCCAAAATGATGAAAATGGATTTCATTTAAAAAAAAAAATGTACATTTTAAAAGTATTTTTAGTCTTACATTACTTTGGAATGATATTTTAGATGTTGTCAAGCCATTTTTGAGACTTTTAAAAATACTTTCTAAATTTATTTGTATCTACTAAATTACATCCATGGTTCATGTTTCAACAAATTTGGAATTAACCAGGTTTGCAAGTAATACCCTTATATAATAATCACTCAAACCACATTTGTAGGATCCAACCACTCGAATAATTGTGTTCACTTCATACACAATGCAACCACATATCCACTGATAAAATTCTTAGCATTTAATACTGCCATTTTAAATAATACTGCAATAAAAAATGGTTCCAGAAACATTATCAGCGGCTATTTGAAAAGCTTGTACTCTGCTTTTTTGCAAGACGTGACCAATGTCAAGTACAAGAGCCGTGACGCTGCAGACTTTAGTGATGAATGCGACCTCAAGTATAAGTGGAATTCTGTTTGTTATATCATAGGGCATTGAAATATTTAATAGTCAACAAATCGTCTAAAAATTTCATGACAAGTATATTTACAAAGGAATCAGACGTTTTATATAATTATTATTTTTGATTAATATTTTCCTATTCATAAAGTCGTTCTCTTACAAATCCTACGTAATGATAATGCGTTAAAATTGACGCAAACACATTTCAATAGTTGCTTAATATGCGCGCTCAGGTGTAATGTAAAGCTTAAATCAAATAAGCTTTTGGGCGCATTACCGGAGTACAATAATTATTGTTATGTGATTGCTATATACTATCTGAAGTAAATATTAGTTATTCGCCAACAGTCTAGAATTGGTATATACTACATTCAAATTTCAATAATAATTCGTTAAGTGGCAAGCAAACTTATTATATTGCATTTTATCAATAATTTTAACCAACATGGTGACAATTAAACTTAACTACACATATAAATGATGAAACATTGTTTGGTTTGAATTAATTTATTTCCGAAAAATAATCATATCATACACTATCTTGAATCTTGTATCCATTTTTCACGAAATCAATTTGTTTAATCATATGTGTATATTTCTAGCAAAAAGTAATTTAAGACTTTTTGATCGTTTAGCATCGTCTGTTTTAGAGTGTATGTATCACAAACCAATCCTAGATTGGCAAATTGTTGAAACCGCAAGGCCATCAGGGTTTTAATGTATGTTAATTTCGATACCATCGGGATGTCCCTCGCGGTGAGAAGTGTCATAGCAAATTTTAAGTTCATTTTGAACTCTCGGTTGGCAAAATTGACAATGGAAACTTTGTAGCGAGGCTTGTCGCAGCTCCGCTCACAATGCGAAGCGGAGAATTTCATTTTCCTCTTAGATTCTCCCAACCGTGAAGAAAGTCTACCCTGTCTCGCTTCTCTCTTATATATTATGGTGTGTTAAAGATGGTATTGGTATTTCTTTCTTTATGTACGAACCAGACAGTTGACAATAATTATTATTATCGCTGGAACACAGCGTAAATAGAATAATTAATCACGTGTTTATATTGTCTTAACATTCATCGACATAAAAGTTTTGAGAGTTTTTTTTTTGGGTTGGTAACTATCACAAAACATTTGACACGCTATAGAATAACATTTTGATAGCATATTAAAAAAAACGTTAAATTCGTTATACGTTCTACTTTTGTATAAAAATTGTAAACGTTATCTGAATTTTGTTTGCAAATTGAGATATATCTGAAGATATAAATAAATATATTCTCATTTAATTGAGTATTTCGACTGAGGGTGCTTGATGGAATTTCAATATCAAATTTTAATTGTTTGAATTGAAGTGATCTACTTATATTTTTGTATATAAACGATACAAACTGTTTACTACGCGTCAGTTCAAGTACATCCGTGCACTTGGAATGTCTGAAGATGCCGAAAGGCAAAACCCGGGTCGTTAGCGATAAAACTCATGGAAAATTACAAAATTCAAACAATTCAAAATATATTCTCGTTCGAATTAATTGAATGTACGAATATGTTTTCTTCAAATAAATATTTATTTTTTTGCATACACAAATTGATGAGTTTTTGAAACTTAATTTCAGAATTATCTATGGCTCGTATTTTTCTGGTCAGAGTTTATATTAAATAATCATAATATATCGGTCAGAATATATAGTCATAATATATATGAAATTAAAAAAAACCTAACCTAACCTAACCAAAATTGTTATAAAATATTCTGACCGTATAGTATTTTTATTTTGACTATTCCTTTGAATCGTTCAAATTATGTACATTCACACAGATTTTGTCACTAACGACCCGGGTTTCACCTTTCGGCATCTTCAGGCGTTCAAGTGCACGGATGATCTTGAACTGACGCTTAGTAAATGAATGTTTCGTGTTTATATAATAAATAAATGTATCATTGAGTTTAAAGCCATTGCTGTCGAAAAGAATAAGCCCATGGGAATGCCCACAGATTTTATTAGTGAGTAGTGTTAAGAATTATATTTATTTGTTTGTCGGCAAAGGTTTTATGATTATATTTATATAGGGTATAGGAGTGGAGACCCAGGCTGTTCAATTGCGCTCTGTTTATTTCCAAAATTTCCTGGAAAAAGAGCTTATGAGCGTTCGTATTCGGGTGAAACATTTTTATCCCTTGTTCTTGATTGAACACGTGTCTTTCCGAAATTAAGTGATTAGCAAAATTTGACGTGTCTTTTTTCAATCTAAAAGCTGCCATGTGTTCTGATACTCTGGTCTTCAATGTAGTTTCGCTTTTCCCGATATAAAATTTTGTACAGCAAAAGCATTGCAATCCATAAATCCCGGATTTATTTAAGTAGTGCATTTTATCTTTATTGTTAACTAATAATTTGCCTTAGGAGTTTTTTCATAAACTTCTTCTTCTTGTTCTTATATAAACACGAAACATTCATTTACTAAGCGTCAGTTCAAGTTCATTTGTTCACTTGAACGCCTCAAGATACTGAAAGGCGAAGCACGGGTTGTCAGTGAGAAAAATTGTGTGAACGTATGTTTGATTGATTACAATTTATTATTGAAATTCTACCAAGCATCTTCAGTCGAAATCTGAAATTATGTAAAAAAAAGTGTTTTATCATATTATGCAATGATTTTTCACAAATAAATTACGGTAAACTTGTTGAATGTGATACATCTGAAATGTTTCCTACATCAATGCATTATGTAATTATCGAACACATCGATATGTTTGTGTTGAATTATATATTTGTTCGAAAATTCTTAATGTTACTATTTTCCTCGTGTTGGTATCGTCTGATTTATTTATTTTTTGAAAAGACCTACGTTAACTGAGCTTTGTATTCTCGTGTGAATGTGCTCCGTTAAACTTTGCACTAGCGGTGGTTTTTTGATTTACGATTAGAGACTTGAAAAATGAACAATACGTGCGGAACGATACTTTCACTCTTAAAAATTTTCGCACATTTTACAAAATTCTTTTATGAATTTGCGCGTATTGCGTATATGTCTACCGTTTGTTAATATACACATATTCAAGGCAAACAACTATACAAAATTATTAGTCTATTTTAAAATTCCCTAAGCATATCGAGCAGTAAAAATTTTCGAGGTATACGAATGGATTTTAAATATTTGAACCACCGCTTAAAGTGTTATGTTTTTGCGTACGGCCATTAAACATATTTTGAGCACTCGAAATGATATTTTAATCTTTAAAATAGCTGTTTTCTTATTCTATGAATTATGAATCAATGCTTTCAATGCTTTGTGCAAATATAACATTAATATTTTCAAAAATACTTGTTTTGCTGGTAGTAATAATGCAAAGTACTTTTTTTCTATGCTCTTAAAAAAAATATTGTAGTTTTAAATTTATAAGGAAAAAAATTAGAATTTGCTGTTTTCGTTAAGATATTTTTGAATACAGCAAAAAACTTGAGAAACAACGATCAGTATTTTATAAATAATTATTTTGAATGTTAAGCTAGCGTTGTGAAATTGTCAGTCAGGCACTTTTGCATACAATTCCTAATATAGATTCAGAGTTTAAATCATTTTTTAGTTGGAATTCAAATAAACTTTTGGTCTTAATAAAATTAAATTATTGGTCAGAATAAAAATATTATACGGTCAGATTTTTATAACCATTTTGGTTAGGTTAGGTTTGGTAAAGCTGGGTTTTTTTCAATTTCATTAAAATTATGACTATTTTATATAAACTTTTACCATTAATTACTTATTCGGCCGTTTGTACACTGACCGATAGATATATCATGACCAATGTTATATAAATTCAGATCAATGTAATAAAAATTATGACCGAAACTGTATAAAAATTCAAACCGGAAAATACGAGCCATATAGATATACCAATTTATTCCATCATACCGAATAGAGTTTTCATTATTACTTCATAGCTTAAAATATATCGATAAAAAAATTTATACTATTTTTCAATTATCAATCTCAAATTTATTGAACGCTTACTACCTAATACATTGATAACGATTTCCACATCTTTGCGACTTCCTTCCGCAAGTAGTGCGGAATAACAAATTGCCTGTGTAAATACATTTGTCATGCAGTGACATGCTTTTAGGGACTGTAATATCTTGTCGAGCCAGGGCGTTCGGGGTGTCACGATGAGTCTTCTGTCCGGGGGGAATCCGCGACATAGCTTGGCGAGCTGCCTGCCAGTCCTGGATTCTCCCCTAAGACTAATTTTGCTTGCCCATATGCAACAGACGAAGAGAAAAAGATTCGTCAATCGTATTTGGTGACACACTTTAAAGCTTTATTATGCCATATATATATCCACCTTCTTTTTTATCTCATGGATATTATATTTTTTCAAACTATATGAACTCTTTCCACATTAGTTAATTTGTCTTTAACGTGTTATAGCTTTGTTTTAATCAGATTAAATATTTGGTCATATGTTCAATCGTTTCGTTGTAAATAATTCAATACTGTATGTAAATAATCTATTTCGATTTCTGAAACTATTTATAAAATGTGACTTATTAAAAAATATTAATTAAAATAAAACACTTTTTTTATTTAATTCCTGATTTATATTTTAATTTCAGAATCTGCTCATCGGAAGCATTTTTAATTGATGAAAGTCTCAGTTTAATTTCAGTTTAAAATGCTTGTGATCTGCGAAACCTGTTCTGAACATGAATAAAATTGAAATAAGTACAAAAGAGTATTTTATTTTTTGATATGATATTTTTCCATCAAGTATTGGCAGTGAGCAGGTTAAAAGTGACGTTTTGAAATGTTAAATTCAAGAAGCGATGTTATTATATTGGAAGCCGAACTTTAATATGGATATATTTTTTAATTGTTCTGGACTGAATATAGTCGGTAGAATGAACAGTATCATTGTTCAAGCTGGCTAATCACTTGACATCATCAAATAACAATGCAAGGTATTTATATTTTTAGATTCTCCCTTGCCAAAAGAGGGACACTCAGGAGTGAAAGATAGAAGTGAAATAATATATACTGAAAAATAAATACACATGGTTTTGAATAGCAGCACTATCAATTAATTGATCTAAAGTCTGTCCGTTCTATGTTTGTACATATTAGCGAAAAGTTCAAGCAAAGTTTAAGCGACGGCTTGAAACCAAAACCTATATCATCAATTTATTAATTAGTATATGGAAATACATATTATACTTCTATATTAAAATTAAATACAATTATACCAATAAAATAACATAATAATAATTATAATCATTTATTACACTTAACGAACCAATGGCCAGAATCATTCACGTGCATTCACAGATCATTATTAGATGAACTCAAAGCATTGTTCCGCGAAAGCTTTCCTTATTACCCACTGCTTATCTAGTCAATTAATACCCTTTGTTCTTTTGCAAATCGATACACTAACCAATTTGCTGGCTGTCCGAGGATATAATTCGGGTCATTCAGATGCCACAACGAAATGAATGATATTAATTTTAACGTAGGTACATTTTAAAAGGCTTAACGGATTTCGGTAATTTTATTTAAATGGTTTACCATTTTAATTATGATTTTTTTATATTGGTTCACTTACTTTTTAATGACAATTTTTTTTTATTATAAAATACCCGGTTATTTTTTAAATTTCAACTAATCAATAATGTCACAATGGCCGAGTTTAATTTTAATACATTAGATTGTTCAACTTCATTTTTTCTTAATAAATTCTTCATTGAACTTAAGTTTCAAGTATGGTTTTGCGAACCTTCAAACCTATTTAAGATTTTTAAAGAGTATTTTCAAGAATTACTAAGACTGCACTTCTGAATACATTTTAAATAATCTCTGATGTCTTAAATTTACACTAGATTTCAACAATTTCATATGTGATAAAGCGGCTATCTTTACCCTAATAAAAAATATGTTTAAAACAAAAAAATCATGTTTCAACAACATTTTTTTCATATTTCTACAATTTTCAGCGGCTGGAAACAAAATAATGAATTTTGGATATTTCTTATGTTAAACATTGTTTCTATATTTTCCAATATCCATATTCATTAGGCTGTCAGGAACGGATGGCGGATGTAAAGGTTCCACAGTAAATGCATTCATAACTATGGGAAAAATATTTTTTTTTAGGAATGCCAAAAAAAGTGTGCGGTAGAGATTTATTTAGTACACTCTGTAGAGTGAAATTTTTAATGCAAAATGAATTAAATAAAATCATTTTAAAACGGTTTTAAACTCAAAATTCACTAAAATTTCAGTTCAGTCTCACGTCCGGATTCATTTTTGGCTCGTACACAACACCAACTTGTTTGTAAGTGAAAATCACTCTAGCAGGAAACTCGCTCACGTCAAAAAATGTCAGCTGAACATTTCGTGCAGTAATTACGGTCTCGCGACTTCGTCCTGCGAGCTTTAAGCCCGCGCACTGCAGTTCCGGTTCAATTTTAAACTTTTCGACCTGAAACAATAGCTCTGGACAAGCTTATTCAGGGGCGCAATATCTCAATATATTTTTCTTCATTGAATTTATGGCAAACGAGTTGTTTTCATTTTTGAAAGTTTTTTGGCAGACAGCTTGTTATACATTAAGTAAATATATACATTTAAGCCCAGCAACTTGGCTGGCACCTGACACGAAAACGTTCCGTTGTTTGGAAGAAAAAGTTAGTTACTTTTCGGAAATTTGATTGATTTTGGCTTTTTACATGTCATGCCGAAATGTATTTTATAGTAAAATTTTGTACTCTTAGAAAATTGATTTTTCTATTAACAATCCAAGGTGGAGGAATAAATTGACATGTTTCGTATTTGAAAAGGGTTTACGGAAATATACAATTTGTTTGATATATAAATTTACATTTGTTTCAGATCAATCAACCACAATTCCTTGAACTTGTTTTAGCTTTGACGTTCCTCAAGACGTAAACAATGTCACTTTACATGTTAACAGTTGTTACTTGATATATTGTGATATCATATATACCATAAAATGTGTAAAATTGCACAGTTATAAGTATTTTTATTTTATACTTTGAAGTCTTTACTAATAAACAATATCATACCAACAACAAACAATAAATAGTGAATTTTATTTCTTCCACATTCATTCTATTCAGCAAATACAAACCGATAGTGTATACAAAAAAACTTATGTTTCAACTGATAAAAAAATCAAATCATGCTTAAAGGGACTTTATTGCGGAAAACCTTTTGATAAACCAAATGGCCAAAATTACTGCTTCATGTTTTACTCAAAGTTTTTTTTAACTCTTTTCTTGAACTCTTCAATCAATAAACATAACATGACTGAATAAAATTGTTTAAATAAAGGCCATATAAATAACTAAAAACTTAAATGTGTTAAAACAAGTCTAATGTGTTTTTTGCTGGAGCAACGACGCATTTAAAATCATCTTCCTTTAGTAGGCAAATACCGAGTTAATTAAGAATTTCGACTCAGGGTGCTTGATGGAATTTCAATATCAAATTTGAATTGTTTGAATTTTGTACTTTTCCATGAGTTTTGTCGCTAACGACACAGGTTTCGCCTTTCGGCATCTTCGGGCATTCCAAGTGCACGGATGTACTCGAACTGACGCGTAGTAAACAGTTTGTATCGTTTATATACAAAAATATAAGTAGATCACTAAGTTAAAAGGCTATTAAAATGTAAATTAGCGAAAATTGAATGTATACAATTTTCAATGAATTAAGTGGGTTTGTTATAATTATGGGGATTTCTTGAAAATATTAATGACCAGATAATAACATAGAAATGTTTAAAATAAATCTAGGGTTTTATCCGACCTATTATTAATGAGTTGTTTTTAAGCCTTCGAATTAATATTTAATGATATAAAGTGAATTAATATTTAATGATAGCAAGTGCTTGAATTATTAATAAAATGACAATTATTTAAAAGGGGTACAACAATGGAGAATTTGGTAGATAAAATTGCTCGTTTAAAATTGGCAAACTGTTGAGCTGAACTCGATTAATCTCTAAGATTTCTTGGTAAAATAATTTAAACTCGCCCCTGTTAGTATGTAACAAATCAATACCTGAGTCAAAATTAAACGTATGGTTTTCAATAATTAAATGGTTGGCAAAGGTGGAGGTATCTTTTTTTAAGCGAAAAGCGGCTAAATGCTCAGCAACTCTTATATTTAAGGTTCTAGCAGTTTTACTAATATAAAATTTGGGACAATCACTATACTGCAATCTATAAATCCCAGATTTGTTTTTATAATCTATAACATCTTTATTATTTATCAATAATTTACCTAAAGAGTTTTTGCAATAGAAAGCCGGTCTAACACTTTCTGAGAGCTGCTTCTTTATCTTTAAACTGGTTTAAACAAAACTCATGGAAAAGTACGAAATTCAAACAATTCATAATTAAATATCGAGTTGTCTCTTTTTATTTGTTGACATCAACTTAACTGCATAGTTTTCGACCTTTCTCGTCCATCTTTGCGTGCCGAAAAGTATCTACTTCCTATGTATTATGAAACATAAAAAGTAAAAGATATTCAGACGCAAAAAAAAATACAACGGCAAATATTTTGGACACATGAAATTGTTAACTGACATATTAAGCATATTATAATCTCAATCAAAAACAAATACAAAAATTGTGTTGGACCGTTTTTTTTCAAATAAAAAACCCATTTCTAAAGCAATGTTCAACCCTGAAATAATAATTGTAGCCCCTCTTTTGTTCGCTGTTGCAACCTGTGCAGTGTGATGCCAAAAACTATCACAAAATACGTCGTCAAGTTTTAATCTGCCATGATGCACAGAACTGCACTTTTCCCCTATCTATTTTACACTACAATATTTTAATCGCTCCATGTCACAATTGCCGTGTATTTTGAATTTCAAAACTATGCATGCATATCCGGAAGAATATTTAAATGAAGAATGTTTATTTTGAAATTTATTCGTTGTTTATTTCAATAGTTAAAAAAATCAAGCATGTTGTTTATACCTTAATATTGTTAGTTGATAAAATATGTTTAATAAATTTATTTATTTTATCCATGTCCGCTCCCAATATAGAGCATATGGCCTCCTAATAGAGGTATTTTAACAGAAGTTTTTTCTACGAGAACTGCTTGTCACTCAGTCTCTCAACCTCACTTTTTTTTCAAAGTTAGTATTAGAGAATGAAGGATAAGGCTATAACAGGATTAGTGGTTGACTAATTGCTATTGCTACACCCAGTTATTAAAAGATCAGAAGGATGGGAGGAGAGGGAATGATATGAATTGACATCAAAAATACCGAGTCTTCGATCACAACTTTGAATTGAATAATTTTCAAATTCACTGTGATCTTACCGGGAATCGAACCCAGACTTGTGTGATTAGTAGAGCAAGCTCTAACCAAATGTGCCACAGGAGGAAACTTAATAAAATAAAGATATAATAACAAAGTAGTTGCCACTGCTCACGACTATGATTTTACTGTTTTTCAAAATTGAAATGATACGATAGTTCTTGATAAGAAATACTTCGTATGAATCGATGTTATGTCACTGGAAAACTATTAGATGATGGCAGTGTTACTTGCCAGCATTCGATTTTGACGCTTGATAAGTAGACAGAGAATGTGAGTGTGTTTTATATGTTACAAAATCACTTACCTGTTAACAGACATAATAAAGTGTGAATGGATGCTTTGTTACATATTTTATATGATACATCCATATAGGTAAATAAAAATAAAAATATTTATTAAAATTATTTTTTACACGTATATTTTTTTTTAAATTTAAGATTTTGACTGAAGGTGCTTGGTGGAATTTCAATATTAAATTTGAATCGTTCAAATTATGTACATTTACACAGATTTTGTCACGAACGACCCAGGTTTAGCTTTTCGGCATCTTCAGGCGTTCAAGTGCACAGATGAACTTGAACTGACTTTTTTGTATTTTTTAATGTATTTTTTTTATCGAGAAGTGTAAAGTGTATTCAAACTATATATTTAATTAAATAATCATGTGCTTGATTATATCAGGAAATAGATGATTATATCAATGACATGGCATATGGTTAAGAACAAGAAGGAATCACCGGTGACAAGGAAAACAGATTTAAAGAAGATATATAAAACAACTATAATTATTGTCTTAAATACATATAATTTTACATAGAAAATTTTGATATGAAAGTCTTTATCGATTATTGAAAATAACAAACTATATTTTCAAACCACTTTTTTATGAGAATCATAATTGCGTATATTTGTATGCTCGTTTTTTAAACTACTAAAAGGCTTTTAGCTATTTTGCAACGCATTTTTTTAAAGCAGGACCATCAATACCATTTTAACTTTATTTTGTATCTATTATAAAATTGTCAGCGATTACTTTAATCAATATCTGTCTCGTTTAAACGTGCTATTGTGTTGAGAATATTTTCGATGTTATTTATTATATAAAAGAAAGGTATTTTTTCTTCATCTTACATCTTCTTTGTGAATAATTTCGGACAGCAGCGGCGATGTGATGCAATCACCGTAAGCTTTTAGTACTGCAACCTGCACCTGAGCTTTTAATGCATTTTTTTATTCAACTGCAAAGACGGTCCCAAATGGACACTGTAGGCAACGAATCGAAATAGAACTGGCGTATTCCCTTTTTATATATTCTATATTTCTTCCTGAATTTCATTAATCAACTGATGTAATCCAATTATATGCTTCCAAGTTTATTGCAAACGAATTAAAATCCAGTTGGAAGTTGAGTTAAATGTTTTTTTTATGTTTGATGCAGGTAGGTTACTCTTAAGTGCTATTCATAATTAAGAACAGTCTTATCGGTGTTGAATATTCAAAATATAATAAAATTTATAAAACTAAACACATTGTTTTAAATATATATTGTAAAAATAATTACGCAAATATTAGGAAGTTTTTGAATGCTTTAATAAAATATTCTTTTTTTGACTTCTTTGCTGGTCGTTTTTCATATATTTTTATCATTTTTTTAAACTAGCTAATAATACTCAATAAATAAAATATACATTTGTGCTAATGCTCATTTTTATGTAATGATATCGGGAGCGTTTTCGCTTATGACGAGTATTGTCATCGGTTGATAATGCTCGCCATGAGCGAAACCGGTCCTGATCTTATTAAATAAAGGTGGGAATAAGTACAAATAGTTAATATATTAATATTATGCCTTTCCACCAAGTATTGACAGTGAATTCTCTAAAAGTATAATAACTAGTTTTAAAGTAATAAGTTTCTTTTGAAAATGGTCTAAAAACTCATTCCGTTTATTGTGTTAAATAAACTGTTCAAAAAATCTTCAGCAAATTATATATTATACGAAACTAGAAATTATTTGTTTTTATATGAATTATATGTATTTCATATGTCGCAAAATTACAACGTGTTCTTAGAGAAATATAAACGTTTTTAATAAATCTTATTTTATAATTTAAGATTTCGACTGAAGGTGCTTGGTGGAATTTCAATATTAAATTTGAATCGTTCAAACTATGTACATTCTCACAGATTTTGTCACTAACGATCCGGGTTTCGCCTTTCGGCATCTTCAGGCATTCAAGCGCACGGATGAACTTGAACTGACGTTTAGTAAATGAAAGTTTCGTGCTTATATAAGAAACAAATGCATAACCGAGTCCAAAGCCATTGCTGGCGAAAAGGATAAGCTCGTGGGAATTCCAACAGATTTGAGTAGTAAGTAGTTTCAAGAATTATATTATTTGTTTGTCGGCAAAGGTTTTATGATTATATGATTATATAGGGTATAGAAGTGGAGATGCGGGAAAGTTTAATATTTCATTTAAAATCGGAAGATTCTGCAGCTGTGCTCTATTGATTTCTAAAATTTCTTGGAAAAAGAGCTTATGACTGTCCGTATTTGGGTGTAACATTTTTTCTTAACAAATTTAATCTTATTTTACTTTTAAGGTGTTCACTGTCAATACTTGGTGGAAAGGCATTATAATAAAAATAATAAAAGATTTTTAGTACTTTTCCCACAAAAAGTTTATTAGATCAGGACCGGTTTCGCTCATCGCGAGCATTATCAACTGATAATAAAAATATATAAACAGTGATATTTATACAAATTTAAATTGAAATAAAAAGGTGTAAGCAACTATTAACAATTTAAAGGATTAACAAATAACATTATAATAACACAAAATTAAAATGCTTAACACCCATAAAAATTAAAAAATCATCATCAAAGAATAATAAATCTAAGTGGCAAACGATGTCAATCTTATTTTAAACACTTTGCGTTTTTTTGCGCTCTGAAATACATACATGTAAATAAAACCTTTTTTTCTTAATTACTAACAAAGAGTATTTGTACCCACTTCACTTACCAAACAGGAATAAAAATATTTAAAGCATTGCACATATGAGCTTTTTTCCATTCTTTTGTGGACAAATTACAATTAGAAACCTTCGAAACCACAGTGAGAGCTTTTTTCAAACATGACCCTATTCACAAAAAATAACTTCTACCTTCTCTGTTCAAAGCTTATAATACAGCTAATTTTAAATCATTATGAGTATGTGCATAAAATGCGGAACTGTTTTCAAAGTTCACTGTTGATTCATTACTAATTTTACAGTTTGTAATGTTCTCTGATGTGTCTTGCACATAATTTGATGAAAATATTGATGTTATCGGATAACTTGGTATTTTTTCTTCATTTGTAAAGAAAATTATACACACTTTAATACGAATTCGACATTTATTTAATATGATCAGAACTTGTTTCGCTCATCACGAGCACTCGACTGATAAGAGTATACGTAAATACATGGCTGCCTATATTACACCAACTAAAAATATTATACATGTAACAAAAAATTGATGATATAAATACTTGTAAAATTTTAGTTTTACTTGGTTTATTGTGAATAGCTCTACAATTATGTACATATATTCTAATCAGTTGGAAATGTTCATGATGTACAATACCGGTTCTGATCATATTAAATGAATATGGAACTAGTGCAAAAGTTATTTACTTTATAAATATATGCATTACCTACCATCCAGTGTTGACAGTGACCCCTTAAAAGTGCGTCAAGAGTTTGCTATAAAAAGTAAAACGATTTTATTCTCTGCTTTGTCTAATACATCCTTCAATTTTTGACTTTATACTTCGCAGACCACTTTCGTCTGATCGAATTGTAGCTGTTGGTCCCGGTTTGAAGTTGTGTGGCCTTAAATATACCAATGAAGCTGTCATATTCGACAAATCTCTGAAGAGATTTTAGGAGATTATCGGCGGGTTTGGAAATAATTCAGGTCGTATTGGTCTAAAAATAAATACAATACAGACTAATGTGATGTGTAACCAAACCTGCCATGACTCTGATGGGATTCTCACTATAGCGGGACAAATCAGCGAGGGATTCGACAGCTTCAGATATCTCGGCGGACATATCCTGAAATACCGTAACACAAAAGAGAAACCCGCAATTTGCCTAGGAATAGCTGGAGCTACATTTAACTCAATAAGCACTGTCTGGGACACAAACTGTATACGATTAAAACCAAATGCCATTTTTCAATGCTTGCATTCTACTAGTGCTAATTTACGGTAGCAAATCATGTAAATTCAGGAAAACCTAGAAAAAACGTAGACCGGCGTTAGGATGACGGAGATGATGCGGTTTTATTTCGTGAGGAACTCGGAGATAATGGAACGTAAAAGACAGCACCTTGTCACGTTAATGGTTATGTAGATACGTTAGAACTGGCTGGCTCACATGCAGCAAACACCTTAGGAAAGCTTTAACCCTGGCTACCTCATCTTCCAGCCAGGGGGTACTGGAAGACCGTTGAGTACTATCCATACAATGGACTCAGAACAAAAGGATGCTGACATGTAGGGAGAAAATGTGACCAAAGAAGAAGAGGCTTTAATACTGTATTTAAAAATATCGTTGCATAAGCATTGCGTTGCAGATGACTTTTAAATTAAATCATTTGAGATAACCTAAATTGGTTATTCAAAGCCATATCAGATTCGCTCATATACACAAGATTTTGAAATTTTTGGTAGTTGAATCACGGGCTGTGCTTATGAGTTTATTGACTACAATGATTTTTTTCTTTAATATTAAACGAGAAAGATACATCTTTCAATACATTAAATTGCATTTTTTCAAATTTATTTATCTTACTTGTTTTGAATTGCTCAAATTTTAATATTTCTTTATTTCTGTACAAACTAGCAAATTGTCAGTTTTACGAAAATTTATATAACACATAAAACAACGAAACTGTGTGCGTTATATTTCTTTGCAACATGATAAAAAGGGGCGTTATTGTGGCAGTGTTTTCATTCCAGGGTACATAACCTCACTTAACCTTCTATATCGGATTTTCTGGTTAGGCCTAATGTCTTTTTTTGCCCCGGGGATAACATTTCTGAACTCTTTATACTTGTATCAAAATGGGGGAATCCCTGTTATTTACAAGCAGCTCTTGAGATACTTTGCCAACCTCAAATTTATAAATATTAGATTTTGGATCATTTAATGTAGTAAAACTTTATTAAAGTGAGACATAAAAAAATAGTACACTTTACTCAATCCTATTCAATTTTTTTTCCATTGTAGAAAATAAAATATATTCGTAAAGTCATACTTTTTAATTAAATTTTAGTAATAATGTAATTTATGAACGTGGTTACATGAGACAATTTTTAATGACTTGTATTAAAACTAATCACAGTACAATAATAATTATAATTGATTACATTGCTTTTTATCTGATATCAATTGCTATTTAAATAAAATTAAGGGTCATTTAAGTATACAGAAGATAAATCAAATAATATTTTTTTTACGACGGAGATATAATAATGGTGAAAAGAATAAAATATGTAAAAAATAAACAAGGGACCTATTGTATAATATAAAATTTAAAAAATATATTCTTTTTTTATATATTATATCTTTTAGTTTTATATATTATATCTATGGGTGAGAAAGACCAATTAAACAATATTATTCATTTAAAATGGAGAATTGAATAATTTGGTATGGAAAAATTATATTGTGCGTAGTTTAAAAAGTTTAAATGCTATACAATATCGGTCGCATTAATTTTTTAAATCCGAAGAACAATTTAAATTCCAACAAATAATTTTGTTTATAAAAAATGTAAAAATATGAAAGTTTATTTATTAAAATCGCTTTATTTTCTGTCGTCTTAAAATAGAAAGAAATGGAATATTAATCGTAGCTTTAATTGAATTAAAATTATTTTGTGTATTTTTTATACATCAAATTACAAGTTTTTTTAAGCGAGACGAGCTTAGGTCTTCAAAAACAATTTATTAGATTTTTTTGCGGCATTGTGTTTTACTTTTATTTTACTTTAACTATTTATTCTTAATCTTATTAAAACAATGAGAAAATAAAAACATAGTCATTGACGTTTTTGTTCTAATAGTGAATGGAAAATATGATTGCATATAAAATAATAAATATGATAAACAAGGCTCTGTCGATGGCAGTTACGAGCATATCCCAATAAACGGTCTGATCGTCATCCAATGGCGTTGTCTCAGCTGCAGTCTCCTCGCGCAGGTTGTTGTAGGTGTCTTTTGTCTGAAAATTTAAAAAAAACAGTACATTTAATATCAAGGGGTAACATTTTGTATCATTTTACATAACTTATTTAACTTGAAAGTGTCCGCCGTAATAAACTTAAGTAAAAGAAAAAAATAATAAGCGGCTAGTAAATAAAAAAAAGATTGTAATAAAGTTTCGTTATGGGTATATACTTTAATTTACCGGGCCCGTTATTTAATAAATAAATACTTTAAAATTAATAAATATCATATCCGTATTTGTGGTCACAGTAAGTACTGACATTTTATTTGATTTACTGACCAAATAAATACAGGCCATTAAAAATATGTTAATGCATTATTATTTGTGACATAACCGTTAATAACGTATGTCAAATACTGGACAAAATATATTTTTGCAATATCTACTTATGTTTGCCAATTTGACAGATATATTTAAATCAAATGAGATAAACTCGACAAAATTTTAGTAGACTTTTGATCAAGTTGAAGAAACATAACAAGCAGCAATGCTTAAGATCTTACTTTAAAGAAAGAAGTACATATTAAATTTCACAAAATAATAATTTGATACGATGGATTTATTGGTAACTTTATGCAAATTTTGATTTTATAAACAATTCAACAGAACATGCATGCATCATTTTTAGAAAATGATTGATGGCGATACTTTGATTTTATAATCGCGTTGTCGGAACTGTAAATTTTATTTATTCGATATCCCGTGACGAAATTTCATAGGTTTACCTGTTTTTCGCTTTAGTGAATTCCCCGTCCAGGTTTTTCACGCGCAAAATGCTCCGTTCTGGCTATATGTAATGTGAATGTACTCTGTATCTATCCCATACAAAGGCATCCACCCTAACAGATGCAATCTGACAGACTTTTACTATGAAACAGCGAATCGAAAACTGCATGATACGATTTTTTTATATTAGTAATCATTACTTTATTAATTTCGTCTACTACCAGTTTGCAGCATGTTAGATTTTTATTTACAACTATCTCAAAATATTTTGTTTTAACTTGAACTGGTTTTAAATGAGTCACCCAAACCAGTGGTAAGCTGCCAAAATGTTAACAAGGGACTCAGTTAAACTGAGAGCTTTTCACTTAGTTCCGGAGAAGGGGAAGAATTTTTAATCACTCTTATCGGATGATTAGAAAAAAATATGAAAGCAATCGAATGCTACTTAAAACGTTTTTATAATGTTGAAATATATTGATTTCTATGTATGTATTTAAAAAACTGAAAGTATCTTTTAGTAAGTACCCAAATTAAATGTATTTCGAGGGAAATTTCCAAATGCAACAAAGTTTTTTGTTTCATAAACCATATACCGCAATTACTGTTGATCTGAGAACACTTTTTTACTTTAACAAGGAGCTCGCACACCTTAGTAAAAATTTAACAAGAGGCTCGCGCGAGCCCCTCTGAGCCCCCTCCAGTCAAAACTTTTTCTTTATAGAGGCTTCCGAAAAATGAGCATGAATATTAGACCGGTGAGTTCATAAACATTGATATTTTTGCATACATATCCATTAATTTGAAAAACAGTTAAATGACTTTTCTTGTTCCAGTATTTGATCATTTGAAAACCATTAAATAGTATGGATAACTCGGTTACATGGCATGAACTTTAAAAGGCATTTTTTTTTGTCTCAATTATCTCTAGGATTGGATTTGTGAGCTGTAACTCTTACATAAAATACTACACATCGTCTTGTTAGAAGTTATCAAATCTTCTCTGAATTAAAAAAAAAAACAATTAACTGCTAAAGTTATATTGATTTTATACTAACTTGTATTTTTTTACGTTACAGAACAAGTAAATAAATTCAAAAAATAAGCCCACATAATATAAATCACTTAGTAAAAAACTTAGCAATTTTATTTTAAAACTGAGATAAAAAGCTTTTATAACAATAACAAATATTTTAATATCAAAGGCTAGAGTTTTATCAAGAAGTCAAAAATTTATGAATTCAGTAAACTTTGTTGATCTTTGTTTGAACTGAATTCGAGCATAATTTATTTGAATTTATTGAAGTGTTATTGAAATGTTTCAAACCCACTGTTAATCTGTTGGAGCCTTGATTTATTGAATATGAATTCATTTTTTTTACGTTTCATAATAACGATTGATAAAAGTAAATTATGAAAGCAATACAATCTTGAAACAGCATTACCTTGTAATTTTTTTTTTCTATAACCTATCCTAAATATACAAAACAATATTTTCAACATTCAATCATATTTCAATTTTTTATATAAAAAAACATGTGAATAGTGTGATCCTCTGCATTGTCTGTTAGTGAGTCAGCTTTGTAGCCTAATGACAACAATTTTGGAATTTTTACTACTCTTTTGAGTGATTAAAGGTTTGTTTACTCGAATGGAATAGTTATGGATTTTTTAAAAAAGGAAAAGATTTATACATTTATTCATTCCTTTATATTTACATTATGTTATAAAAAAGGTCAAAGTAAGGGAAATGATTATTTTACCTATTCTTTACTTAGCTATAACTAAACTTTTGTGTTATTTAAAAAGCTTTTTTCTCCTCTATGATACACTTTAGTTACATTAATATTTGGTCAGCAAAATTAAATAAAATAAAATTGGAATAATTTATAATTTACAAAGACATCAGTAGTAACTAGGGCATCCAATCCCGGGATCCGGGATCCCGTAATCTCGGTATCCCGTTCAATTTTCTGATCCCGAAATTCCGGGATTGAGATGGCCGCGATCCCGGGATTTCGGGATTGAGAAATTTTTAGCAAAATCTCGAAATTTACACGAAATTGGCAAATTGAAGATTTCAAATTCCTCGGTGAGCTAAAAAAAAAAAAAACGAGTTTCTGTGAGATTCTGAGAAAAAGTATACCAAATCGGAGATTTCAAATTCTTCGGTGAGCTAAAAAAAAAAACGAGTTTCCGTGAGATTCCGGGAAAAAGTATAGCAAATTGAGGATTTCAAATTCCTCGGTGAGAAAATCTCAATCCCGGGATTCAAAATAAATCAATCCCGAAATCCCGGGATTGGAAAAAGGCTTCGGGATTGGATACCCTAGTAGTAACCAATTTATTTATGATTGTTGTAAATTTGCTATCAATTACAAAATTAATTAAGGATTAAATTAAACTATAACTTGACTTAAATATTTTTTTGACGCTCAACTGTCAGCCAAGGGAAGGAGTAGTTGTAAATCGACAAGGATCTTCCTTCTTTTGTGAGCCGTTGATTTAAAAAGACGTATTTCGATGTAGTAATTAAATTGCAAGCCTGTGCGGGCGACAGAATTTTGTTAAAAATAGTTTGTTTGTTTTTGTAATGTCATTCTCGATTCATTCCAGCGGTATTAATTGCCCCATTTAATTTAAGCCCCATTTGTAAAATTTTTGGATGATTTTAAATAAAATGTTTGTGAATCCCTAAATAAACACATAATTTTGTAAAGCTGATTTTCTTTTCCAAATCCTACCATCGCTGGCTCGCCTATGGCAGTGTGTTTCATTGACTTATTTCACACAAATTGGCTAAGTGCACTCAGAGAAAAAATACGAGTCATGTCAATATATATTGTCAAGGTTGGGTTATTGGCACCCGCTTCCACAACCACTTTTGTGAGGAAAACTGGCAGGATTTTAAAAAAAATGTGTAGCTAAATTAATTGTGTTTGAATTTTGTTATCAGGCAACCCGTAATATCAATTGTTTATTGTTTATTGTTAATGGCCTTAAATGGCAACATTGTTTTTCGATATCGATGTGATTTTTGTTTTTTTCTTTCTTGCTCTTTGGGATACCATCCGCACCTGACGTGTGTTGGGAGACTTCCCAGTCTCTGGAGGATACTTCCAGAGACCTTTAGTTGTAAATTCACTTGCAGTTATTTTCCTTTTGTGGTTTTTTTTTTTCCGAGATGAAAGAAATAATATTTTTCCATTTCGACGAAAATTAAATTCCATTTTGTTCTCTGCGCAGAGTTTAACGTCATTTTTTTTATTTTACATTTATAAAATCGTGTGAGCAAGCTAGGTTTGTAATAGTTATTGTGTATTGTAATAATTAAAAATTTTGTTTGTTAAATATTCTATGTAATAAGTTCGTGATTGCAAATTTTCTTAAATAAACGTTTTCGTGATAGTAGGGCGATGTTTGATTTAATAACTACCTACATGTGGACTCCCGAGTTTAGGCCAGCGGTATTTGTCGTAATGACTTTTATTAGTGGGGATTTATTCTTGGGGTTTAACATCGTGAACAATAGTAGAAATTTCAAACAATAAATGAAACTCGCTCCGGAAAAAAATTACGAGTAATGTTAATATATATGTGTATTGCTTAGCGAACGAGTTAAGTCGAGCAAACTGTATTACAATTTTAAGAAGTATAAAAATATTTTTAAGAAGACGATTTCATATTCTTTTTAAAAACGATTTTTTCAGTTTCAAAGAGAAAATTTTCAATATTAATAATTCAATTTAGCTTCAGTATTATATTCTCTTGACTAACTGGAACCTTGTTATTTGTCTATGGCTTTACAAGTGACATATACGAGACAACCCAGAGCGCGTAAAGGGGTGGTATGGTATCTGTAGAAAAAGAAACCAGTTGCAGACTGCTAGCTTTTATTGAGCTCAGTGGAGCACGCTCGTGTATGACTCACAAAAGTGCATTGTATTCTGGGTTCAGTCTCCCGGGACAGGCCTTTGTAAAGCAACGCTTGTAGACATTCCTCTGTATCGACAGCACATAAACATGCAGAGACTACAAAAACTTCCTCTCTTATCTCTTATTATCAGGTCAGTTTTTATAACGAAACGTTATCACCATCGCATTCAATTAAAGCGTCCCTTAATATATGACAAAAAATAACTAAAAAATTGCCAAAGAACTAAGATTAAACATCACAGACTCGATAATATCGAGTAAATATAATAGTTTCAGACGAAAAATATCCATAAGCCTGTATAAGGCAATTGTAATTGTATAAACCATATTACTATTTAAACTCATTTTCCTTCATGGATACAAATTTATATTAAGTAACTTGTATCGGTAACATGAGGTATTGTCGCTGGATCGATTCGAAAATTGATTAGACTTTAAAATTTTGAAAAATATTTCACACAAATTAATTTGTGATATTTATAGCTCATGATTTTTTCTTCTAGACGTAATATATTAAATGCAATTTAATGTCACACTCGATGAATAGATCGTGCTTGTATGACTTGAACATTTTATTGAACTTTCCGAATGCGCTTTCATTGTGTTTTCTTTTTCAGGCAGGGTTCTAGAGCAGAAACGTTTAGCTGGCTTGCCAGCTTGTTGCATCTTTTTTTTTCAAACGGTGACTCATATTGATTTATCCAATTTATTTTAAAACTAGCTGACCCGACGAACTTCGTACCGCCTCAGAATCAATAAATGTTGTAATAAAAATAATAAAACATTTTTAGTACTTTTCCCACTAAATAAAATTTATTTGATCAGGACCGGTTTCGCTCATCGCGAGCATTATCAACTGAGTTATTATCATCTGAGCATTATCATCAGTTAATAATGCTCGCGATGAGCGAAACCGGTCCTGATCAAATAAATTTTATGTGGAAAAAGTACTAAAAATGTTTTATTATTTTTATTATATTGCCATTCCACCAAGTATTGACAGCGAACACCTTAAAAGTGAATAAATGTTCTGTTAACTTGATAACTTGAAGCATGATGACTACCGAGTCAACCTTCAGTTGTAAATTGCACGGTGACAAGCCAGGCAGATCCAATAAGTTTAAAAATTAAGTTGGATAGTTGGTTGCTTCGTCTTCGTTTGTTACACGGTCGATAGATTTAAAGGAATGCAGTGGACCAACGATTTGATTTTGAATTGTGAAGTTTAAATGATCCACATTTTTGTTCTTTGCCGCAAGAATTGCTCGTTCATTCAACCAATTGTAATTTTTGTGATTAGATGTTCGGGAACATTTTGTTAAATGAAGTGAAATTGCAAAAAATCGGCGGAAACAAAATCAATCCGTTCGATTCGTCGACAGGAACACCCCCGTTACCGATAGTCAGCAATTGCTTCGGCAGATAGATCGTTTAGCAATGCAACTCGCATGTTTGTCGTCAGCTGAAGATTCTTTACATAGCGCCAGAGTCGTGATTTGAGGTAAGCGTTTATTTCATCGGAAGCGGTAAATCTTGTAATGACTGGTAGTGTTTGGTGGAAATCGCCAGATAGTAGAATCATTGCGCCTATAAAACATCTTGAGTCATTGCACAGATATTTCATACTTTGATTGAGTGCTTCCAATGCGCATTTGTGCGCCATTGTCCATTCATCCCAGGTGATGATTTTACTTGCTACCAAAACTTTGGTCATTGGTGAGTGTTTCGCAATATTGCATGTCAGTTTTTCAGTCGCTTAAAGCAGTGCTCCGCAAGCGGTGTGCCGCGAGGCGATGCTGGGTGTGCTGCGGCGCGAATCTCTAATAAACGAAAAAAAAAATAGTTTGGTCGATACTACAAACTATTTCTGATGACACTATCATAGAGAAGCAGAAATAATTATTTTTTGGTTGAAAGAATATGTTATATGTACAGTCTGCGCAAGAATGTTTCGCGCACCTTGCGAAAGTTCGCTAGATTTGAAGGAATGTAGTGGACCAACGATTTGATTTTGAATTGTGAAGTTTAAATGATCCACATCTTTGTTCTTCGCCGCAAGAATTACTCATTCAATCAACCAATTGTGATTTTTGTGATTAGACGTTTGGGAACATTTTTTTGATGAAGCCGTCCTTCGTTGAGACGAAATTGTTAAAATTCGGCGGAAACGAAATCAATCTGTTCGATTTGTCAACAGGAACACGGTCGTTACCGACGATAGTCGAAGATCGTTTTCAAGCTTAAATCATTTTTCTCTTCTCCTTCGGGGCCGAGTTAATAATCCTCAAATTCTCATGACTATTAATTTATATGCTCCCAATTTATTCTTGCGTGGGCGTAACTATGAGCAAAAACTTTTATTTCTAAAAACTTATACCTCGCTTAAGAGGTTTAAATCACCAGTTCCAAGGGCCCTTAGATTGATCAACGCATTGCCTAGAGAAGTGGACATTTTTAGTGATAGTATTTGTGAACTGTTTGTAAAATTTCACTATTTTATTTCTTGATTTTTTATGTTGATTTTGATTCTGATATATTATGCAGTTTTATTTTATATTTTGTCTTATTATATTTTTCAAGTACATGGCGAATTGGCGTCAGCTGTTATGTCATGTACTGTAATTTTAATTTTTAACAATGAATAAATAGATAGTCAGCAATTGCTTGGAGAAATCTTCGGCAGATGGATCGTTTAGCAATGCAACTCGCATGTTTGTCAATTATTTGAGGCAAGCGTTTATTTCATCGGCAGCGGTTGATCTATCTACGTGGCTGCTATTCCAGAAGAAGAAACTGTTTCAGCAATTTTTTTATCTCGCATGAACAGTGGCCATAATCAATGACATGAAGAATGTCTTCCCAGCTCCACCGGGCGCATCGAGGAAAAATAAGCCACCATTTCCATCATCAATTACCTTCATTAACGTATCGCTAATTTCCTTCTGTTGAGGGTTCAACAGTGGTACATTCGTTCAAACTGATTGGTTCAATACATCTCGATCATATTCACGTTCACGTTCCAATTCTCGATTGAAAGCGTCGTTCATTCCACGATCTGGCGTTGACTACCAAACTGCCGCACATGAGGTAACACATGTCTTCGATCTAAAGCAAAGCCTGGTTATGTATCTCTTCATTCACCTCGAGATCGGGATTCCCCAAACTGACACGAATGCGATGCAAAATGTATTCGGACATGTCATCCTTGTACTTGTTCCACAGTTCACGGGGATTCGATGGGAAGCATGTCAAAATAATGATAGAAAATAATGTACGTATCTGACTTGGAGATTCAGAAACAATTTCTTCAGCGATTGTAATGAGTATCATTTTCAAGCAAATTGAGCTGTTGACATGCAAGTAGAAGCATTCGTCATTTTTCGGATGAACTGTGTACATGCGACCAAGAGCATCAGTAGTCATTCGGATGAGCGGGAACCGCATCGCCTTGCTTTCGACGTTAAAATTTCTTCGATGTAGCTTTCCAAGTGTAATAACGTGGCATCTCAAAGTAGAGCAACGTTCGTGCAAACAGCGTAATATTTTTGTCAAAAAAATTATCATACCTAATTAAAAACATAACGTTATTTCAACATTATCCGATTTTATTTCGTTTTCATTTTATATCATCGATTTGTTTTATTCTAACCCATACTCTAAATTTAAAATTATTTAGAAGTCAATCGTATGCAAAAGAAGCAAAAACAAATGAATTTTGAAAAAATTGCCACCTAGCGGATGAAATCTGCATACATTATTTCAAGGTGTTCGCCATTTGAAAACTGTATGAGAATATTAATTTTCTTCATAATTTCTTTGCCGTGATATTTTTCCGATGTTTTAATGCTTATTCTGCTATTCTAGGCGGTTACGAATTTAATAAATCAAAGATCATTAAAATCCGAGCTGTTATTCTCGAGATATACGTGTTGTAACAAACCTCACTTTGTTTTATATATATAGATAGATTTAAACGAATTTAAAATAACAACTCTATCTATAGAATAAATGGTTTATTTATTTAAACAATCTTAATTTTATCAACACTTCCCTTTACTATTCAAGAAAGTATTTATATTAATAAAGATCGATTATCTACAGCTTGTATATATAAAAAAAATACACTGCAGCATCTGAAGCGAGCATGGTTAAAAAAAATCGATATGTTCTCCCTTTTCAGTACCTTTACACTGAACTCCCCATTTACACGGTAGATACGCTCAACGCGATACCGAGTAAAGAAAAAGTGTAAACAATTATATTAAAATTTAAAATTTGTGGTAGATAGGTTTCCTTGCATAAAAATAAATTAAGGATATCAAAAAATTAAATTCATTATCGCTTATTGTATCTTAATGTTATATAAAAAATACTTTAAAAAAATCAAACGTAACAAAAATTATTTACTATCACTATGAGACAATAGACGAAGCCTTTTACGAACATTTTGTATGACATATCTCTCATCTCTTGAGATATCCAGAAACTGTGTAATATTTCTGTCCAAATTTTTAAATGAATAGTCGATTTATTTCTCTTTTTTTGCACCGTGTTATTTCTAAATCGTCTTAAAACAGAGTTCAGTGTATTTTAATCATTAAGTTGGTGTATTCTATTCAAATCAATGTTATGCGTTATGCGTAATAATTCATTAAAAATGTTATGCGTAATAATTCATCGAGCTAACCTTCTTGCTGAGTAAAACTATTATCATGTTGAAATGAAAATAATGATTTCGATACCCACCGCTCAATAGGTTTATCATCTTGATATTGAATTGATATTCATCGTCTCTTTGCCAAAACATTAGCGAGTATTGCAATGCATTGTATGAACGGTGTGCTTCGTATCCAATATCGTTTAAATACTATTTCACAGAAGTTGCGCCACATTATAAACTAATTAAAATACACTGTTCCCGCTATGAGCCATGAATCCTGTGTTTGACCATAATTGGATAAATAGATTTTTACATCAGAATGATTTATCGGAATTAAAACCTAATAAAAATCGATGAAAACTCAAAATAACGGCGCATGTATACCAGAGATAATAATGTATACCTACATAGCGAGCAGTCAACTGTCAAAGTATAATGTAATCAATGCCATCTGGTGGATTTACTGGAAAACAGCATACAACGTGTCATATAATGTCCACGTTCCATTTGTATTTTTCAAAAAAACAAATTGTATGAGGACATTTATTTTCTTAATAATTTCTTTCCCGTGATATTTTTCCGATGTTTTAATGCTTATTCTGCTATTCTAGGCGGATAAGAATTTAATAAAACAAAGATCATTAAAATCCGAGCTGTTATTCTCGAGATATACGTGGTGTAACAAACCCCACTTTGTTTTATATATATAGATTACGAGTTAGTTTTGCAACATTGTGCACGTCAGCAATTTTCATAAAAAAAACATATCGTTATAACCATGTAGGTATCAAGTTTTGTAAACATAATTATCAATACATGTTTGTATCACAATTGAAAAAAAAGCCGGATCATGAAGTTATGTTAAAGCTAATACTTTTTTTTTTGTTGATTGTCAGCTTATCGGGAGTGCACTAAATCCTAATAGAGAAATTTGAATTATTTTTATTATGTAAACTTCTTTATGTTTGTATATAGACAATGTAAACTTTTGCTGCCCGTCAGTTCAAGTGCATTCGTGCACTAGATAAAACCAGAAGATGCCGAAAGGCGAAACCCGGGTCGTTATTGACAAAATTTATGTACAGTATAAAAAAACAAATTTGTCACTAAATTCTTCCATCAATCACCTTCAGTCGAAATTCTAAATTACTTCATAGACAAACTCAAGAACAAATATTTTAAGGCAAGATAACAATGAATCAGTCACTAGAGATTTTTTTTATTGTAAAAAAAGACACTACATTGCTTAACAGCTAATGCTAATACTCTACCTACTTTAACATAAATATGTACTATAATCACTTTTAGGGTGTTCGCTGTCAATACTTGGTAGAAAGGCATTATATTAATAAAAACACAATATTCCTTTGTCAACTGATGCAACTCGCAATTAGCGAAACCGGTCTTGACCTTTTAAATAAAGTGGAATAAAGTACAAAGGAACACTGCGACTTTATTGATATGTGTTTTGATTAATTTATCCCAAATAAAAAACATTTTAAGTATTAAATACAAAATATACAATTAAACGGAACTAGGAAAATTAGAGCATTAAAGAATAATAATCTAATTAACATTCATTTTAAAAATGTTTTTATCTATCTTTTTGAGTGTGCAGATCGAATAAGTGAATAAGAATAAGAACATTGTCAGTTTCGATGAATCAATCTTTATCTTATTTAAACTACCACATATAGTAGCTTGAAATCTCTCATTATGTTCATACGACTTGGCTAGGGCCTGCAATCCCAAAATCAAAGGACTGTATTTTGACCAATTCCAGGATTTCAAGGCTCACATTAAAATTTTAAAAACTTCTTCAAATTTAAAACAAGTATAATAAACTATAGAAATAAAAAAAATTGTTAGTAATTAATATTTTAAATGCGAATTTTTACCCGGCGAACTATACAAATAAAATGCGCTTCCGCAGTATAACTTTTTTTTATTTAGGCATGTACACCCTTTTTTACTGTACATAATTAATATATGTAATATCATTTATATAGATTACAAAATACTGTGATTGAAAAATAACAATCCTAGAAAAACAGTCAGAGATTCGATGTTTCAGTCTCGGTTACAAGATCAGAGTACTAGTGTGCTAGAATATATTCTGTTTGTTAATTTGACATCAAAACCAACTGCACTTAATTAGATACATAGTTTGATAATGTGTAATTTGGCACTGTGCAAATATTTGGAATAAAATATGTCACAAGTCACCCTCGCATGATTCTTTCTCGCTAGAATCGATCTTAAGTATGTTGTCAAGAAGTATTTGAGAGAATCGTTGCAAATCTCTCACAACGCGTGTAGGTATACAAGTTGATTAAAGTGCTTCAGCGAAGACCCTGTTTGCATTGTCTGTTGACAAAGTATCAGTGCCACCTTTGAAACGGTATCCCTTTCGTCTACTATTTGGCATATGTGACCCTTTTTGTCAAAACATTACATTTTCTTTTACATGCTAAGCTCACAAGTACCAACGTCAGCAATTTTGACAATTTAGTAGGACAAAGACGCTTTTTTCTATACGGAACACTAATTCCATTTCAATTTTACGATTCAATCACATTTCTTACATGATTTATAATTTTGGTTTATTTCATGAAATAAAGATCATTTCCAAGAGAAGAAAAGCACAGATATCTAAAATATTTGGAAGAAATTTAATGTTTGAAAAAACGTTACGTCAAGTTACATAATCAATAAAAATAATTACACAAATTTATATTTTAAGAACATTTCAAAAAAATATAATAATCATCCAATTGTGAATAATATTATAACTGCTGAATCAAAGCTTCTCAGCCTAATTCCAGTGCCTTCAAAAATTAAAAAAAAAGTATTGTGGCCGCCTGTGTGATCGAGTGGTCAACGACGTTGGCTACCGCTACGGAGGTCTCGGGTTCTAATCCCAGTACGGGTAGTTTCATAAATTGATTTTTCAATCGATTTATGAATTTCTGTTCAAAGGCATGGATGTCTTAAATTCCCCCCTCCCTCCCATCCTATCCTATAAACGGGACGTATCGAAAGCGATTAGCTAACCATTATTCCTGTCCTAGCCCTTTCCTTCTATTCCTACTCTCTTTGCAAAAAGAGAGGTTGAGCAACTGAGTAACGAGCAATTCTCGTTACTCAGTTACTCGCTACTAAAATTCTGTTGAGATAAACTCCATTAGGAGTCCATATGCTCCACATTCGGAGCGGACATTTATTAAAGAATAGATTATTTTCAATATTAGAATTGTAATATTGTATGTTTACGTTATTTTTACTCTTTTTGTGTTTTAAACATACAATATTAGAAATCCCTAAATGGGTTAAATGTATTTAATAATATCCTTTGACTCCAAACTTTTTTAAATTTTACTCAAGTATTTGCGGACAAAGTTGGATAAAAATATTTGTCGATGTTTTTGTCTTTTTTTTTACAACCATGTTTTGTTATATTATGCTTTGCCAACAGAATACGCAGTGTTTCCAAATGTCAATTTCAAAATAATATTTAAGATGTTTTTAATCAAATAAAATATTTACTTAGAAAACTATACCGATATTTAAAACATGTTATTTTCTCACTTTTAAGGTGTTTACTGTCAATACTTGGTGGAAAGGCATTATAATAAAAATAACAAAAGATTTTTAGTACTTTTTCCACATAAAATTTATTAGATCAGGACCGGTTTCGCTCATCGCGAGCATTATCAACTGATGATAATGTCAGTTCACTCAGTTGATAATGCTCGCGATGAGCGAAACCGGTCCTGATCTAATAAATTTTATGTGGAAAATGTACTAAAAATCTTTTATTATTTTTATTATGTTATTTTCTCTTGATTTAATTGGCATATACTTGGTAGAAAACTAATACAATAACGTATACACATTTCTAAAAGAATATTACGATATGGTCTATATCTATTTTAATTAAACGCCATTGTAAGAGCTTATATGTTCTAACGATGATATTTTTACCTTATGACAACGCTCTATCGAAGTTCTTTTTTGTGATAATTGAATATTTTAAAATAAAAAAAAAAAAATTAGATAAAAAACTAAATATTGACCTGATAAAATAATTCAGGTAACCATAGTCAGGTAACAAAGGCAAACAAAAGTTAACATGCAATGGTAGAACACTTATTTATTATATTTGAGAGTTTAAAAAAAATTCGATTACTTACTGGCTCGGTTTTATTAATTTTAGTCACATTACTTTTTTGTTGATAAAAAAATGAGTGAAGATTTTTTTACTTTTGAAACAGCACAAATGAAATCTACGACTCCTAAATACGATTAATTAATCACTATTGTTACGTCGCAGAATAGACATGTCTTTGTTCATTTATCCCAATTCCTTAGGTGGCACAATGTGTATTCTTTTACCCCGTTCACTCAGAAAGCCTTCTTTGCCCAGTCCCTTTTCAACCCTGTTTATATGTTTCGAGATGGGAGCATTCGTCACGTCACCTGCAAGACTCTGCTAAACTACTTGTGATACAATCGGCTTTCTTAAATAATGGACCTTTTTTGTTGCCTTTAGTTTATAAGCACTAGCTTGTATCATTTAGGGCATCTTATCTCGAAAAAGTCCTCAGCAAAAAGAATATTTGTCAGTGTAGAAACGAACACATTTAAGTGAGGTTTTTAAAGTAAAATAAACATAAGCTCAATGCTGTTGGGATTTTTGAAACATTTGACGTCACGTTTTAATGGTTAATATTCTTGAAATGAACCATTAACGCATGAAATGATTTTTACTTCCTCACCCCCACTAACGGATTCTATAATGCAGCGCAATTATATGATGCTCAATTATGTAAATTTAAATTGAAATGAGCAGTTGTTGATATTTTCAATGAGTTTCTTTGGAAAGAACATCACTTGTACTACAATAAAAAATAAAAAAACATTGATTGAGGTCAATATGGCGTCTAGCCTACATTAATATTAAGCTATTTGATTAAAATCAAATTTCAGTTCCTCGCTCCGATCAGTTTTGAACATCGTGACTAAATCTGTTTTTTTTTCTATCCATGGTTGTTTAACCAATCAGAGATTTTCTTACATTAGCAAAGCTACAACCTTTAATTTGATTAGGGTTCTGTGACTCTTGTATTACTTAACAATTCTATCTATAAATATTGGTCTTTAGTCAAACTTCGAATAAACAAAGCAATACCAGCTATTTTTAACAAGTAAAATCGTAGCTTTCAGAAATTGTATTTATATCTGAAAACAGAAATTTGCAATATTATATTTTAAAAATTACAAAAAAACCAAAAGAGTCCGACAATATTCTTCTTATAACTGTTATATTTTTCTTCGATCATTTATGTTTTAATGAGAATAATAGTCATTATAGTCCTGTAGTGTAATTCATTAGTTTAAAATTACATACCTTCAATATATTTTTTATATAGTTTTAATGAAATTGTAATATATTAATTTATTTATTTCTTCTTTAGCAACATGCTTAATGTATTCCGTGTGCAATGCGAGCTTTTAAGAAAAGCACAGTGCATGGAATGTTTGCTTGAATTTACGAGATAATTATTACATTGCAAATCACGGGCTGCCTCACACAACATAATATATGAGCTTTTACAGGGAAACGTTCTCACTACTCGCGGAAAATAAATCATAAGTGTAAAACACTAGCGAAGTGTGTTCTGGTTGTTATATTATATAATATAAAAAAAGAAAATTTCCTTGAATGTCAGCCATAACATGTATGTAGGTGGAAACATGTTTAAGGTGTTCACTGACAATACTTGGTGAAAAAGCATATTATTCAATAAAATATTACACTGTTTAGTACTAACTAGCTGTTAGCCCGTTGCCCAGCAACGTGAGATTTTTGTTGCATTATAGAAAAGTCAGAAATTTACTGGCATGAACAATTGAATGCATATTTATTATTATTTATGTATATAATCTAATGACAAATAATTAATAAACTCCATTTTTATATTTCCCTAGGGTACTCAACGTTGTACCTACCACCACCCGCTACGGCTTCACACTCTTTTATAGGGTGTATTCCGTAGCGTAACAACGTTAGTCGTGTTCAAAATTTTGCCAGAAATGTCGCGAGAAGAAATTCCTCAAGACTTGGTTGCATGCACTACAGTGTGCAGAAATTAAAAGTTAATAAATAATTAAGTGCAGTTGAAAATATTAGATTTTATCTTTTCAACTCAACTATTTATCCAGAAATTGCGTAAATTATTTATTTTTTAGAATAATGTTTAAGTTTGCTAACAACCATTTTTCGCAGTAGCAGAAATTTCGTAAATTACTTATTTTTTGGAATAATGTTTAAGTTTGCTAGCAACCATTTTTCGTAGTAGCCGAAATGTCGTAAATTATTTAATTTTTGGAATAATGTTTAAGTTTGCTAACAACCATTTTTCGTAGTAGCAGAAATTTCGTGAATTATCGAATTTTTTCAGTAGTAGCAGAACAGATGTCGTAATTTTTTTAATTTTGGGACATCAGTACGCACACATTTGTGGGTTGTGATATGTGATTATTTTATCGACTAAGATTCTACAGTTTTTTTTTTTATTTAGAAAAACAACAATATTTTCGATGAACTTTACTCCCGAATCGAGTCACTCGGAGGTTACCTATGTGGAAAATTTGTACGATAACTGCTTGTTACTCGACACAAAACCTGTCTTTAAATATATAGCGTAAAGATATAAATAGTCGTATTATTAATTGTTATATCTTTGTCCTGTTTTAAAGAAGCTTAGACACCCATGCCTCCCAAAACACAAACCCATAAATCTATTGAAAAATAAATTTATAAAAGTTCGACATTTTGTTTCTACGGATAATACTAGTTGAATAGAATCAAGGACTTTTTTCTAACTATAGTGACACATTAATATTCGATGAATATAATCATATTTTAAATCTTAGTCTAGAGCTACTAAGCATTATAAACTTAATATTTTTCAAATCGAGTTCATAAAACTTTACCTAAAACAATTACTTTTGTTATAAAAAAGCTAACAAATCATAAAATGGATAAAAACAGACATTTCACGAATATATTTCATATTATAATAATGCGATATTCTAATAATATGACTGGTAGTTTCATATTAAAGAACAAATATGCCCCAACGTAAAATTTTATACCGTTGCAGTGATATACACTGGACGTTAAAGATTTATCTCTCTAGTAATGCGAACGTAGAGTTTTATTTATTTTTCCCTTATACTTTATATAAATCTGAAATTTAATGCTGCTTCCACTTCTCTTTATATACCAGTTAAACAAAACTGTGGGTGTCCAAATAAAATAGTAAAAAAAAAACTTTCAGCTACGTCCGAAAAATATGTTTTAAACTTATATCGCTGTATCTTACATCTGTTTAAAAGAATATACATAGTTTAACCCCGAGAGTTCACAATCAATCAAATTATTCAGTCGCTTTTGAATCGCTCTCTTGGGCACATTTTTTCAACCCAACTGAATATAAAAAAATATTAACTAAGGTATCTTTGCAAAAAAAACATTTTTAATATTAAAAAAAAAAGATTTTTTATTTTACTGATTGTGTTACAAAGCGGAACGAGCATTTTTTTTTCTTTTTTGAGAAGCAACTATAGAATAAAGTATTTGTGGTTAGTTAGCTTTGTGTATAAATTTCTAGACATATTAAATAACAATTATTACGATATTAATGATATGAAATAAGTACGCCCATAGTTGATTTCTAATGCTTGGGAAACATTTATCCTGCCATAATATTCCTCAAAATATAACTTTACGTATGCTTCTGCTTCCACTTTTTATGATGATAACAACTTATTACATCCACGAAGTGAACATTGATCTTTTTTGTTTAAATTAAGAAACAAAATAAAATATGTATATTAAAATTTATGTGTTTTTTAGAGGCAATCTTATATTATTTGTACTTTATTCAAATAATTAAATAAACTTAGTTAATCATCTGATTTAAGGTTTCGACTGAAGGTGCTTGGTGAAATTTTAATATTAAACTTGAACGATTGAAATTTAATTAGTCATCAAATGTTATATAACTTTTCTCGGTATATTACAAAATGCGACACGTGTTCAAAGAGAACATCTCAAGGATTACGAATAAACTAATTGTTTCGTTATAAATTAAAAAAATTAACCAAATGAACTTCTTCATTGTTAGCTCCAAATCCATCAAAAATAAAAAATATTCTTCATTTCCATGAGAACCAAGATTGACTAACTTGTTGTATAAAAATTATCGTGCAATATGTTTTAAAAAATCTTAAATTTTTGAATGATTTTGTCAAGTAATTGACTGCCCTCTTCTTGGTGCTTTGATGCTATTTCTGGCTTGCTTCATCTATTCAAATGATTTTGCAACTATCCATAACATTGAAAAAATATTACGCAAGTTTTGCACCACTGGGTCGCTACAATTTTGTTCCTAACATTTCAGAGGCATCAGCAAATATCTCCCGGACTCCTCAACTTATACTACCCACCTCCTTATTTATATTCTGTTATCTTTTATTATTTCTAAGTTTACCGTCTTATCTGCACGTCTACGACCAAAAATTATACGCTGAATTTTCCCTCTTAAAAACTGTCGCGACATAAGTTTTTATACTTTTTCCAGTTCGGAGAAAAAATTTAACATCATTTTATTTTGAGAAAAAAGCTTTTAGTAACTATTTCTATAAGCTATAAGCGATTAGTAAATTTCCAAATAAAACTTATTTTGTTATTTTACAAGTGGGTTTAAAAAGTTATAGAAATTTTAACTTTTTATTACAGAATATTTTCAAATAACATGAATACGCTTTTTTATAACGTAAAGACAATTTATTGTATAACATGCTTTTCCCATGACAATGATATTATAATATGGTTATAGTCACAGTCTCACTATTATCATATCGCTCTTCTCCCCAGTATTGAAGCTTATAACAGATTAATAATCTGAGGCGACCGTGCTTTTAAATTAAAATGTTTGAAAAAAAAAATTTTGAACTGACTAAAATTATTTTTTTTGTGACTAAAAAATATTCCCTTTAATCTAGTATTTGTATTGTATTATTGTGTTAACAGTTAACTTATTTAAAAAATATATACGTATTTACTAATGGATTATGGATTTATGGATTTCCAAAAACTTAGCTATTCATTGTTAACCCTTTAAGATTATTTGTATGGAACATTTAATTGTTTACTAAAATTGTGATCATTTTCATCTTACGTGTTCTTTCATTTTAACAACACACTTTTTACCTGTCTGAACTACATAATCAATAACATATTTTATATATCAATCATTCAACTAATCATTTTAAGATTGTAAAAGTTTCGGAAATACTTTTCTTTTCAGTGTTTTTTTTGGACACAAAATTAATGCCTTCAAAATAATTATTACTCTAAACCACGTTTCCTCAACTGAGAGCCACAGAGAAAAATAGTTAAAAGGAGCAACATTACAACTTTGGGGGGACACGGACAAATCCTGGAAGACCTAAAAAAAAGGTCTCGCGTCTTTTCATTTTGGGTAATCCAAAAAAAAATAAAAATATTTTGGAATCTTTTAACATCTCACTTCGTCTCGAATAACTTATGTTTATAAAAAAAAACGGGTATGGGTGCCACGGAAAAATATGATACTCAAAAGGGGCCACGGATTCAAAAGGTTAAGAAATTATGCTCTAAGCAGTTTCAACAAATAAATTTATGCAATGGTATTAATGATTAATATTGGAATCAGACTAGATGTAATAGAGTATTTTATTATTTATAGATTTTTTGATGAGATAAGCGTTTCAAACGTTCTCGATTTCTTTTTTTTTTGCTATCGCTTTTTTCTTACTGTACACAAATAAAAAGGCGCTGTATGTGTATTGTAGTATCTTATCAAATCGAACAAACAAATCTCAACCAATAAAAGACTTGAGAAGTAAACTTCGTAGCCTATATCAGAATCTAACACGCGCGAAAGGGTTAACCTTTTCACTGACACTCCCGATGTTTACTGACAAATAATAGAAAACCACTTATCCCGGAGACAAAATTACAAAGGAGAGGTATAAAAGATTGCCCTGGAAGCTACACGCTAGCTTCGTCATAAACTTGAAAGTTATCTAATGTAAAACTTCGACAACCAACACAATTTGTATCCAAGTTATAATACGGCAAATAAGAATTTTGTAATTGTTCAACCTTATCACCTCCCAATGTGTTGTTTATTTTTTTAAAGGCCACATTCATTTATCTGATTCAACATAAGACCGCAGCAAACATTGACAATAGGGAATCTTTGGCTGGCAATTTCGATACAATTTCATGCCAATTTCTAAATCCCGGAAATTTGTGAATTTCACAATAATTTAAGGATTTACACAAATTCTCTTCTGAAATCTCAAGAATTTACAAATTTACAAAATAGCGAAATTGGCCAATCGAGTCAAAAGGCCGCACCAGAGAAGCCAAAAGGCCTCAGGTTCTCCACGACTGTTATCTATAACTTGTCTACTGTTAATGAAGCATCGTAAAATAAGTTTTTATCGTACATATATAATATTTTTTTTATATAATAGGTATATCGTTGTTATTCAGGCGTTTAACGTTAACCCATACTTTTTACAAAAAATTTGAAGAAAGATGTTTGAAGCTCGGAAAAAGTAGTGTTCAGCTAAAAAATGTCTATCCCCTAATTCTTTTTTTAGATCGTATGTTTGGGTATGAAAACGTCTTGAGAACCAACGCCTTTTAATAATCAATTTATGAAGGGATCGAGTTCTTTAGCAAAAAAATCATTCATTTATTTAAAAAAATATATTTATACAAATGAATGCATTCATGAACCTTATCCAATACTGAAAATGAGATATAAAGATAATTAACATGTCCTTTTAAGATTCTATTATTGTTACCTTATTCTATGTGACTTACAATTTTTTCTCGTTTCAATAACTTCTGCTGAGATGCTCCATTATGAATTAATATGGTCTCAATTGATTTTTGAGTGGACATTGTAACAAATACATTTATGAATGCTATCGATGTCATCCATCGATGAATTCTTGCAGAATTTGCAAAGTTTTACTTTAAATTTAAGATAACATTAAAATTGTTTAAGCTACATCAATTGTTTATTATAATGAATATTTAATAAATTAAAACTATTTTATCAATCATTACAATTAATTCCGAATGTATTTTTCTTATAAAAAATAAATAATTATAAAACAATTTGAGCCATTAAGAAATAGAGTGAGCCAAATAACTCTTTCACGTTTTTACTTAGAGTTTTGTTGGATTGCATATTTTTATTTTAGGGAGATGATACTATCGCAGTTTGTAGTTTCTAAGCTCACTTCACTTTAGCGATACTTTAAGACATGTATTATAGAATATTAAAACGTCACTAGCTCCTCTTTTTCTAAGATGCCGTTTTCTTTACTTCACTTCTCAGGTATTCAATTGTTATACTTAATACGTACAGTTGTATACTAAACGATCAAAAGTATTGAAAACTCATTGTCATACTAGAAACACGTGGCTTAAGAACATGACTAAAAGATCTTGATAGAACTTCAATACTAAATTTAAATGGTTCAAATAGACTAAACGTGTAGGAGTGTACACAATTTAAACGATTCAAATTTTGATACACATAAATTTATTATGACTAATAATTTAAAGTCTTAAAATACAACCTATTTTAAGCGATCCAACACTCCTTTTATGTGACTCGGCTTACAGGGACAGCCATTATGTAACAAAATGATGTCTTGATTTTACGTTATCGATACTTCGTATGTACGGGGAGATATGGACGATGACCGAACACAACCCCTTCAAGTCCGAGGAGAGATATACGAACGTCGGGCAAAGATTTAGTCTAGCAGGGATATGTCACTGGGTGGCGCTGCCCAATAACTCACTGCCCCGAAGGGGTTGACTCGTTTACAGTCGAATGGGTGCTCAATTTGACCCCAGTTAAAAACTTATTTATTTGCCAAATTTTAAACAATGAGGGTATACTTCATTGACATATAATGCCTTTTATCGATATTGTAAAAAAAAAATATTAAACGAACTGTCAGGTTCATTGAAATATTGATTTAAGACAAAATCAATTAAAAAAATGGCATTGACGATACAAACTATTCCACAACTAGCCCTATCATCCTTTTATGCAAACCCTTAAGAGAAAATTATAGTGAATGACATATGACCAGCTTCTTCATTGGATATACTACGTTAGAATTCCAAACGCTCAGCATTGCGATCGAAAATTATAAATAAATGATATGAATGCTATTTATCGATTATGTTATGAAAATATTCTTCAAAAGTTGATATCTCAATATATTGTTATTCAAAGGCTAACCAAAAAACGTAGATCAAAGAAGAGTTATATTTTAATTGAAGTAAAATTAAGTTCGATCTGTTGATATAGAAATATCTAAACAAGAAAAAAGTTTTAAATAACGAAATAATAATTCAGTGTTCATATAGACTGTGGACAGGAGGAAAGACGTATCCCTCAGTTTTTCCAAAACAGATTTTCTTTGATAATCACAATGTATACAACGTGACACACGTTCTATTTAAAGGTTGGAGGCTGAAAATGCCGAATTAGTATCTAAATTTAGTTTTTAAGGTTGAAAAAAGAAAGGCTTGTTAAAATTGCTACCAGGAAAAAGGACATAAAAAAAGTTTTTTTTTTAACAATTTATTAAATTAATATTAAGCTAAGTCAATAAAAACTCAGTTTAGAAGTATTCATGCACTTCAAGGTTGGTTATAACTCATAATTTGCATATGGCCCAAAATCATCAAAACACGTTTTTTGTGTCTCCTGTAAAATTTGATATGTGTGGGTTACGTCCTTTTTCTTTTCCAAAGTCGAAATGTATTTCAAAAAATAATATTTTTCGATGAAAAATAAACAATTCCAATTGTAAAAAATTAATTGAAGATTTCTACGACACTGTTTCAGGGTTTTGCCGAATTTCGTTTTCTGTTGCATACTTTTCTTTTCATAGAATAAATCCATCTAGACGTCGATACTTTATCGTCGTTTCTCAAATGCAGGGTTAAAATTGGTTTACAATATCAAAAGTACACAAAAGCATGCAAAATTGATAGCCATCGTAAATAGATATACGATATGGAAAATTTTGATTTGATAAACGGTTGCATTGTAACATTTTCAAATGCATATTTTTAATATTTTCTCGAATGTACTTGGCAGTACTTTTTTTAAAAAGCTCATTTAAGATTTAAAAATAAACTGAAAAGTTTGGTAAATAATTTATTCTGGTTTATATCACAAATAAAATATATTTTCTCATAATATATTTCAGAGATAATTTATTGTTTTTCAAACAACATCGAAAACAGAAGCTTATCATCAAATCATTTTCCTACATTTAAATAAAACATTTCACTGACGACTTTAAGCAAAAAAAAAATAACTGCTTATAGAGCAAAAGGTTTTTACGATGTCGATGTATCGTTTTCCATAATTGGTGTAAAAATAAATAGGTTACTAACTTGAAGTATTACCGAAACGTTTATCAATTACAAATAATTTCTGCGCTGCTTCTCAACTTTAAAAAGTGAAAAATCATTTTTTGAATCAATACTAGAAATAAACCATAAATAATATAAATATGACTCAAGACAGACCAATGTTCTTACAATTTTAAGTGTTGAGAAATAGTTAGTTGGTATTGTCAGTATCAGACTTAAACGTTTGTGTAGTCGAAATGTTTTTATAATTCAAGAAGTAAACCAAAAAAGTGTTTGGACATTTTCCATAGCCTTAAAAGAATACCTTTATTTCTGGAAGAACTAATACTTTAGTAACTGGAGTCGATATCAGGAATGCCTTCAGAAAACGGTTCATCACTCTTGTTGGCTTATTTTGAAGGTTTATAACCAAAACATTCACCGCTATGCTCAGCCAGATGGATGACATTGCCCAAATGTAAAATTGAACTAAAAAAAATAATTTTGAGTTAGCTCGTTTTGAAAGCAAATAATGGCCAATGAAATAATATTTTCTACATTTAAAAATTTCAAAACATTTAAAATAATTGAATGTAGAATAAATAATTGAAGCCTTACATATTGTATAATTTCCCATTGCGTTAGTAAATCATAAGCTAAATTTAAAGTGAATCTGCATTTGAAATGTAAATATAAATTACTAAGTCTTTTGTATACGGGAACAATTATTAAAGAAACTTGAAAGTTTGATTCATTCAATTATGTATCTAAAGATCGGTCCTATAAATATGTTAATTTAGGAGTATATGAGCGGTGTCATGAATACTCGAGACTTTTTACCGATAAAAAAATATTATATTCATAGTAATTAAGTCCCTGACCTATAAGTTATACAAAGTTACACCTATATTTAACTTTTTTCGGTGCAATGTTACTAATAAGTGATTTTATAGATTACAATACATTCTTACATTATTGAGAATTCAAAAAAAATAATTGATTTATACAAGCAAAACAGATCAATAGCCGTATCATGTAATAATCAATTTTTACTATTATTTTTAAGTAAAAACACGAGTATATGTAATAAATAACGATAAATACTTACTTTGTGAGCCTGTATTTTTTTTAAATTTATATTTCGTACAACTTTGAAGTTTTTCAACGTAAACTTTTTTCCGAGATGATAAAATAAATATATTATAAAATTACTTCACTGGTAAATTATAACGTACTATTATCCAAAAGACTAGCTAGTAAAATTCACACATTTCAAAAGTTTCAGGTTGTTCCCACAAGTTTTGTGTGTTGAAAGGTGCGAAAATTTCTGAATAAACATTGACCAAAATAAATATTCACATATCTCTTTGATGAGTTTGATAACGATACAATAATTATTTTCATAACATATACACTAGCATTAGACAACATACCGATATGTGGGGCACGTGGCATATCAATCGGGAGCTTTTCTAATACTTCCATGAAGCAACCGACGACGAGTATCAAATCAAACATCAGAATAGACATCTTTGTAATGGTAGATGACGGAATCCAAAAGGTTATTAGCAAAATCACGATGGCACCTGAAAGTTGTCGAAGATTTCATTGAACATTTAAAATCTACTGGATGAATTATGTTCCCAAGATAACTGATAGAAAATGTGGTACTGAGATTATTTTTTTCGTGAATGAATGACGAATATATTAAGAAAACTTCTGTTAAAAAAAAGTCATTATCGTTTTTGATTCAAAGTTAAAAAATATCTTCTTTAGTAAATTAGTGACCGTTGATTTGATTTTCGAATTAATTTAGTTTCTTCATTCAAAATTTCACTTTTATTTTATATTTTTGATTGTGTTTTGAACTAATTTTCTAGTTTGTATGTTGTTCGATGAGAAGTCGTCTTTATTCACTGTAAACGAATTGTGTTATTTTCCATAATGTGTTGTTTTTTAAAGTAAAGTCCTCACAAAAATTCACTATTAGCTTTTTTTCTACATGATTGTTTACCATCTATTAAAATACTTATTTGTGTATAAACTACCCTTTTTCTAGCTCATACAATGTCTCAGTTGCTCTACTAACAGTATAGATCATACTGAATAAAATAATGATAATATAGAGAAACGTTACTGATTAATAAGTCGAGGCTTCAGCACTATTTTCATATCAATCCAGAGAAAATTTATGATTAAACAAAATTTGTATTAATTACTGATTAATGACTTATTAAATGATGCCTTTCTGAACTATCGTTAATTTATAAAATCCAAAAGCTGGTAGTCGATGATCTTGAGTGGTGAATTCAATTAATGATGAATGAACTTAAATATATAGATAACTACAAGATTTATTAAATAATAATCGTAAAAGAAAGACAAAACACTGATTATATAAAACAAAATATATTGATCTTTTACCAAAGGAATTTGTTAGCTTAAATAAGAAAAGAACTCCAGGCAAAACAGTGAAGGCCAAACTCGTATATCTCTTTCATATTTTAAATTAAGCAATGATATATTTTTGTTGACTCACTTGCGAATGGCGTATACAAAAGCATTGTGTACTCGTGCCCCATTCTGCTGAACGCTATTGTTATATTGATGTGGTTATTCGTCTTTTCGTCATCTTCGTCTTCGATTATTTGAGAGTACGGTGTGTGACTGGTCCACCCTGACGTAAGAGTTGTTTCTGTCATATTCCACTCTTGAGAACTTACGGGATGTCGTATCTTAATGAACCAACAATCAAATATATTTTTATACCAACCCATTAACGAGGTTATTTTGAATATTTTATTAACATTACTCATCAAATCATTAACTACCGAAAATATTAAATAAAGAATCTACCGTAATTAAGAATTTCGACTGGAGGTGCATGGTGAGGAAATTTTAGAAATGAATAGGGCACAGTTTAATAGTTTAACAATTTTAAATGACATGGGAAATCTGCCAAATTCCCCACTTTTGTATCCTATATGTAAGTAAATATAACTATAAATTTTCCAGCCAACAAAATAAATGTAATTCTTAAAATTACTCACCATTCAAATCTGTAGGCATACCCATGGGCTAATCTATTTCGCCAGCGATGGTCTTAAGCTTAGTGATACATTTATTTCTAATATGAACACGATACATTTATTTATTTAACGTCAATTCAAGTTCATACGTGCATTTGAACGCCTGAAGATGCCAAAAGGCAAAACCCAGGTCGTTAGTGACAAGACTTGTGTGAATGTACATGACGAATCTACCAGACTTGTAAACGTAACATGTAGTATCTAGTAAAAAAGCAGCGTTGAAAGAATTCAATAAATCAGGCTTAAGAAATGACATTGATTTGAGATCTACTTTGTCTAAAATCTATTGTATGGTATGTGCAAATTTATCGTTTGCAATATTTTTCCCTTATTTTGAATAAAACTTTTTCAGCAAAAAATTGAGCTTTATTAAGAAGTTTGTTTAGATTAGGGCTACATATTTCGCTAGAGTGTGATCTAGTGAATATAAATTTTATATTTAAATTTCATCTATCTCGCTTAGTAAATATTTAAAATCATATTTTGGCATGCTATGATTTGATGAAACGACAACACCAGCAAACCCGGCACGCATAAATGATGATATTGAAAAAAATATATTTTACCGGATTAGGTAGACCCTTTAACTGCTCGGCGTCAATCAGCCTCAGCTCTACCATCGCATGCTGAGACCACAGTCCTAATCTTATGACGCATTGGTGGTCGTCTTTTGGCCAATGCACGAGGTTAGGTCCTGGGACACATCGAGTCTTCGTGATAGCACGGTACACCGCAACCACGTTGCCGGACGAAATGACGGTGGCAGGAAACTGTTTGTCCAGTTTAAGCAGATGAATCGTCTCTGAGCTGAACATAAAAAAATGTGCCGTTTAAACTTCTTTACTCGGGTCACCTCACCGTTAAAACTTTTGCACATAGTAGAGTCGAAAAAAACTGATTAAAATATATGAACAGAACGAAAAATTAAATGTTTTTCACCGTTTTAAGTAATTACCTAGATAAGAAAAAAATCAGCCATGTTTGATTACGAAAATATTTAACTTACACGATTCAACGAAATCAAAACTAAAAATTAGACCAGACATGAAAAATTGCTTTGCAATACGTAAATCATTCAACAGCTAACTACGTTCAACGTCGTTGGCTTAAAACACGTAGGTCACAGGATCAAATCCCAGTACGAACAGTTTTTATTGATTGATTTTTCAATCGTCTATGATTTTCTGTTCGAATGCATTGATAATGTATGCAATATCTTTTAATGCCTCCCTCCCACCCATCCTCTATAAACGGGATTTAACGAAGACGATTAGCTTATCACTATTCCTATCTTAGCCTTATTCTTCTATACCTACTTATAAATAATTGTTATATAATTCACGGAAAAATGTTCAATCTCATTAAAAAAAATATCTTACTCATAAATCATTAGTTCAGGTAGCCAAATTTCATCATTTGCGAACTGTGTATGGCCAATATCTCCAAAATCTTCAGGATCCCATCTGAGTTTTTGGTCAATCCAAGTCTAGAATCAAAAAATATTCTTACTATTGCAACGGTAAATGGCCATAACAGATAAACCTTAATTTACTGACGAATCCATCGAAAATATGAGGCGTTTAGTTTTATGTTTCGATTTGCGAACATCGTCGATCTTCGGACTTTATTATTAAAAATGTATTCTAGTACAAAACTATAGACGACAAACTGAAAAAGTATTCCAACAAGACTTCTTTTAAGGGCTTGAATATTGACAAACCTTTTTTATACATATTCTGAAAACTAATACATAATCCAATTTATAGCATTCACAATTTTTTCCAACGAAAAAAACTTATTTTGAAATATTATATAATCGAGTGGTTTTAGGAAACAACTGCAATTAGGAACTTTGTTTAAACAAATCATAAATTCGAATCAAGTGAGACCTTTTTGAATCTGAGTAACGTATGCAAAGTTTAAAAAAAAGCATTTTTCAAATAAATTTTAGGGCATAAATAAAATAATAATTATTTCAAAAAGAACACTCATTTAACTGATATTGATATGTCAGACAGCACAAATATACCAATCAGGTACAGAACTGACGTGTACGCAATAAATCCTAGTTGCTTATGTAACATGCAGAAAAATATTGTTAACTATATTATATGTACGCAAGGTATCTTTATATCACAGATTTTAACAAGACAAGTTTTAGTGGTAGATTAAATATTTTTGTTGCCTTCATTAGAAAGTAGAAATATCTATTTGAACCGACCAACGTTTTAGATGTAAAAATATATTCACCAAAAACAAACTTTTATTAGTGTATGTTTAGTACACATCGTCAACCGAAAGTGATTCGACTGTAATATGGTTTTTATTCTATTAAAGTTTGGTGATATTTTCAAATTATTTTCTACAAATCCAAAAATGATATAATTGGTGCTTCTCAAATTTAATAATGCTAATTTTTAAAATGCTTTTACCGTACTTTTATGGTTAGCACAAAATAGTTAAATAAAGTTGTGATTTGTGAAGTAACAAGTTTTACACTTTTAACTATAAGTGTTTTATATTTAATTATTTTTAAAAAAATGTGAGATCAAAATAGCCATTTACATGTGTAATATTCTTGAAAAAATATTTTATTTTAATATTTTTAGTAATTTAACAACGTTCATTTGTATGAAATATAGTTTGAATGTCTGCAAAAAACCGTTTCATTATTTTAATTAAAATTTAAAATACGAATTAATTGATAAAAGAGAGATATTTGTTATTTCTTTATGAAAAAAGAGTCACAACTGAAATCTTAACTGTCTAAATTTAATTAACCAATTCGCTAATAAAAAATGGAATAAAAATAAAAGAAAACAATCTTCCATCAAATTGTCACTAAATTTGACTACCAAAACAATTTAAGCTTTCGGTCCAAAAGCTTTTAAAGCAGAGAAAGCTGCAGATAAAATAGTTAACATTTTTATCCTTCATAAAAAAGTTTAACGAAGAAATCAAGTGTGTTATCTAATAAGTCAAAGCCCCTGTTTTGGTCATCTAATGAAAATAACATAAAAGCCATCAGACAAAGGGAAACTTATGATTCAGAAGAGGCCGTTGCTTGTTTTTATTTCTATTCTCTTTGATGTTTGCGAAGGTCGTAAATTTTTTATAACGCTTTTAAGGGCCGTCAAACAATAAAGTAGGAAAAACAGCAAGAAGATTAGTTTCACTGTCTCTCTATACAAAAAATCGTTCAAACGACTATGCAGTGTGTTTTTGGCATGACCAATACCAAAGTGGACCGTTTTAAGTACCGTATTAGCCTGACAATATATTTTTTTTGTCCAGTAACTAAATTTCGCCTTACATTTGGGTACTGTACAATGTAAACGTGTTCAAATAATGTTATTGATGTAAATTGGTCACTTAAACATTGACTAAAGAAATTTTACCTTTTTTGAAAACATTGAACAATAATAAGGCTCACCGTAACAGGAAATATGTTTCGGCAATCATTTCATACAAAATGTAATTACTAAAGTCTTTCCAACAGTGTATTTTTTTAAAATACACCGGGCACTCGGAAAAGATTTATCTTATTTGGACCGGGGCCAAAAGAGCTAATATCTATAAGTATCAATTTAAATTTACTATTAACCTCTCCATTTCACAACTACCTTAGATGTTTATTCGATCAAAAACCGGCGTGTTTTCGCTTCCATGACACCTGCTAATATTACTTTAAAGACGTCAATTCAAACGACAAATTACAAACGATCGTCAAATGAAAAACATACATCATTATCTTTTACTTTCACATTATTATGTAGGTTCTTAGAAAAATCAATATTTCTTTAAGTATAATATAACATTATCAAATAAATAAAGCCAACTTTATTCATATCTAGTGAAGTACAATATTTTAAACAATTGTAAAAATATGTTTTTATGTTTGCCATATATATTTTTTAATCATTTAAGATAATCACGTACTCCCATGACTAAGATCTCAAATGTAAAGCCTATAATGTATGATTTTCTACTTTTGAATTTAAAAAATATGGTACAGCAGGTCAGGAAAAAGAATAAAAGCTTATACCAACAGCCCAGTGGCGGGGTATCCTACAAGCGAATGAGTCGCGCGCTTGGTGCTTCCGAATTTTAGGGGCGTCAAAAACAACTTATATTATTTAACCCATATGATTTTTGTTGAAATTTTGATACATTTTTATTATTTTACATTGAGTTTTTGACGGTTTTATGTTATCCGAAAAAACAGGGCCTCTAAATTTTATTGCGCCTGAGACCTTTCGTGTGATTAATCTGCCACTGTTACCATGGCATCCATTAAAAATCATACGGTAAAATTGATTTCTGCTGAGGAAAAAGAAGATAGTTTTACGTGGAAACCATATGCATTTAAGGATTAAATTGAAAATAAATGAAATTGAACATTCGGAAACCTTCTGACTGCCAACATAATGTTAATGAAGTACACTAAGGTGAGGTTTTTTTTCCGTCAAAATAGTTTTCTAGATATTGATAATGGTTGGATGGTTGATAGAAATCAGTATAATTTATGCTAAGCTTCAGTCGAGATTTCGAACCCTATATCAGAACACGCAAATCAACGGCGGTCATAGTTTCACTCGTTTACTGAATATTCTATCAAAATTTGATTTGAACTGTCTCCGTTGTAGACATAATTATAAAATAGCTCTTTAATGATTGCACCGTGTCGATTTTAAATATGTGTGTCACCTTTTCGAATGTTCCACTAGAGTATTTCATTTAAAACGGCAGAGTAAATCAATTCGGTGTGAACACATACCCCACTCTTGTATGAAAAGCACGTTCTCATTGAGACCACTCTCCTCTGTCAATGGCGCAACGCCTTCCAACCCTAAGGCATTCGGTTCATTGGACCACACGTTATTGTGATTGCTTCAACGCTGGAATAAGATGCACAAAGCGGATCGAGCGCGATGCCACATGCGGAATTAAGGTAGGTGCGACAGAGAGGTAATTACAAACTGATAGTTTATTACAGAATTTGCAATCCTACACCGGAGTAATGATTCACCCCAATGGTTAGGAAGTAACTTGACAGTGTACATGGTCTAAATTTTAAAAGATTTAAAAAATATTTACTAATAGTTTCTATCATAAAAAATATGCATTGCCATATCCAAATAGTACATTTTGGGGTTTTTTCAATCCAACAATCACGCGTGGCAATTATTTTTTTGTGTACCTATTACTCATATGTACATTTTACATGGAAGATCCAAGCATTATTTTTTGTCAATGCCATATCCCTGTGATCTTGTGCTAAGAGCTATACTCAAACAATTAAATGGTCAGGGTTCAGGTTACAAAAGGTATATTTATCAAATTTTGATTTATGCAATCTCATATTTGAGATTTTGGCATGTTGTTCTCATCAAGTTTATCTCAGATGATTTAAAAATATTAATTATGTGGCACATTAACCATTTAAAGCTATGGAGCTAAATATTTTTACTTTTTGTTACAAAAATAAATAATCAAATATTACCTCTATAGAAAATTTAAAAATAAAATGTATTCGATTTCCAAAGATTTGGCTTAAAGGTAGAGCTATAATTCAAAAATATTCGATCCTAGAAGATGTGAAATGAGCCAAGTAGTTAAATGGTTAAAAAAAATATTGTACTTTTAAGTAAAATTACATCTTTACTTACTGTTTTGGTGGATTTTATATTTTTATTTTTGGGAGATTACAAACACATTGTAGTGTGTAACTGAAGTCACTTCATTTTTACGATACTTGAAGACATTTAGAATATTGTTACGCATCCAATTCAATTATTTATAAAATACCATTTGGCTTACTTCAACTTTAATGGGCTTAAAAGGATATGTAAAAAATCACTTTTGAAAACCAATTTTTAGCCTCACATTCAACACAAACACAAACAAATACACAAAAAAGGGGCTATCTAAAAACAAATCGCTAAAGTCTTTACTTTGAAAACGAATAAATATTCTTATTAATCTTTATCATTTTTTTCTATTTAAAAGTGTTATACAAGATATCCATTGGTTGAGTAGTTGGTTGGCACTTGGCAGTCACTATTGCGAATTTTTTACTTGCATTAATTAAAGCATTTCTGTAAGTGGGTAATCATAACAACATCATTATAAATTTAACAGATTATACAGTTTCAGTATGTATTTTACATTATTTATTATACTTCCCAAGCAACCAAGAAACAGGTTTCAGGCTAGGAGTGTCCAACAGTAAACTTTACGCAACCCACAATTTAACCCAATGTTCAAAACACAAAAAAAATATTTTGCGAACTTCCAGATATTGGAAATCGCTGAACAGTTTAGAAAAAGGGTCAAAATGGTAATGGCTCATATGGCAAAGTCGACCTTTTATCTCACATGTGAAATTTCACAAGAGTCTGTTGGTTTTTTTTGGGGGAGTTTTTTGCAGACATGTGTATTTGCCACCACCATTAGTCATATTTAGAAGTATATTTATTATATTTTTTTCAAAAATAGTGGTAAAAAGTCAAATTTTATAAACATATAATTTGCTTACAATGTGACTAAATTCAGAGACAGTTTTGCTCTGATTTGATTTTCTTGGCTACTAAACATTTCATAATGGCAGGCATTTAAATTTTCACAAATCAAAAACAAAACTTATTTCATTAGTGACTAACCGGTTCCCGGCATGCATTGCAATGCCACTCAAAGTAAGATGTCTTTTTTCTGTCTGTTTGACGTTTGTTGCCGATTTTCTATGGTACGACACATAAGCCACTTGCTGTCAGTTAATTGAACTATAACCTTCGCGCAATTGCAAGCATACGTTGACAAAATTAACTGTATGGCAGACATACAAACATTGATTTTTATATATAAGACCTACTGTTAGATACTTTTGAAAGCAAAAACTTTGTCAAAGTTTTTTTTGTAATCGCATGAGCGGTGTGGCAACTCATAAAATACAAACAAACAAACATTCATTTGTATATATTAGATTTATGAAAAAACCTATTGCTCAACTAATACACCAATACTTATGTATATCTGTACCCACTTATTAAAATAGATTGGCCAAGACATACCGTTCTTGGTCAAACGATATGAAAATAATACATAACCTTTGAATTTAAGACATTAATTAGTCTTACAACTATCATAGTCAGAAATATAATACACATTAATTTTCACATTTCCACGATAAACAGAAATAAAAAATAAAACATATTATTAGTATCTTTTTAAAGATTATAATCTTCACTTTAGTCCAATAGAAAACGGTCAAAATTGATTCCTGTTTTCTAAAAATTTGACCCATTGTAAAATTAAATACTAGTAATTACTACTATTTTTTACCGACTTTCCGGTGTTTATTAAAATAATGTAGAAAATAACTTAGCTTTAGGTATATTTTAAGACATCTTTTATTTTATAAAATTCAAATAAAAATCTAACCATTGCCAAGCCACCATTGACATCAAGAGTTGATTTAGCAACATCAAAGGACATTTTAGTTGCCTTATAATGAAGATCAAGAACAATCAAATCACGATCGGACAGCCTGGGTACCGCATAACGATCATAATCTTTCAATAAGCTTTCTCTGAGAAGGTCTCTTGGTGTTTTCTTCCTCTTCACAGTTTGAGAGCCTGTGAAAGTAATACAATTAGATTTATGCGTTATATCAATTCCTTACTTTAATATTTCAAATAGTTTATTTTTTAATTTAATACACTAAAATCTCTATTAAACAAATCTTCATTCTTTATATTTTTAATTAATTGAGTGTCAATAAATGACTTTTTTATCATTTTTTAACCTTTTTGCTGACCTACAAAAAGTACATCTATACCTAGCACCAGGGGCGGCCGGTCAATGTGGCATTGGACCAATGCACCCCTTGTATATGCAGGGGCGGTTATATTTCATGAAATTATATTCCAACGTAACATTTAGACCAATCACTCATTATAAATTCTTCATGTTTTTGTTGTCTATAATAAATATTTTAGAAAATTTTATTTTATTTTATTTTAGACAATAAAAACATGAAGAATTTAAAATGAGTGAATGGTATATATGTTATGTTTGAATATTATTTCATGAAATATAACCGCCCTTGTATATATACAAGCAGTGCATTGATCAAATGTCACATTGACCGGCCGCCACTGCCTAGCACGCTAGCTATAATTTGCAATTATTAATTTAATTATATTCATTGACGAGATAACTCGTCTCTGGCGTGTTGAGCACGAAGAGGCACGTTGAGATATCTCGTCTGTGCCAGCCATCGAGTAAATACAGGTTTTAGTTTTAGTTGTAAAGTTTCACTTTTATTGTAATTTTATGAACAAAATCTTTGACTCACTATCAGTTGTTGTACCATTAACATTTAGACAATCATATAAAACTCTTAAATCTACTCCTCCCCAACCAGCAAAGCTAAAGTATTTTATGTCCAAAGGCATCGGATCTCTGTAAGACACCAACGCTAAATCAGATCCTTCAGCTCCAAGCGATACAACACCAGCTAAAAAAATACACATCAGCATTATTAATAAAAGATTTCATAATTTTAGTCGGTAGAGCACTGGGTTGATATTAAAACCAATACGAAGGACAATTGATATTTTTCAAACAAAAGGCTATTTTTTTATCTCAAACTCAAGCACATCTCGTAATTTAATTGTTGCAGTAATTAAAAATAAATTTTATTGTTTTAGATTCACGTAATTCTGTAAAAAAACAAGTATATTTATGCTAGTAAAGATTTAAATCAAAAGAAACGATTCTTGTATTGACTACTGTTTTTTTTTATTTTTCACTGACAGTTAAAAATTTGAACATGTTTTGTTTTTGGTTTTAAATAAAGAATCTTCATAAAAATAATGATATTTTTTGTAGCACGTCAGTATATTTTCGAAAAATTCATTCTTATCTATATGCATACAATTCATTCATATCAATGAATCTCATCTTCTAAGTAAAGTTTATTTTTTTCTTTTCTGTTTTTGGCTGTTCTCTTTAGTACGATCTATATATATAAAACAAAGTGGGGTTTGTTACACCACGTCTATCTCGAGAATGGCAGCATGGATTTTAATGATCTTTGTTTTATTAAATTCTTATCCGCCTAGAATAGCATAATAAGCATTAAAACATCGGAAAAATATCACGGCAAAGAAATTATGAAGAAAATTAATATTCTCATACAGTTTTCAAATGGCGAACAGCTTGAAATATTTAAAATGTCGTTGTATGCAGATTTCATCCGCTAGATGGCAAATTTTCCAAAATTCATTTGTTTCTGCTTCTTTTGCATACGATTGACTTCTATATAATTTTAAATTTAGAGTATGGATTAGGATAAAACAAATCGATGATATGAAATGAAAACGAAAGAAAATCGGATAATATTGAAATAAGATTATGTTTATAATTAAATGTGATATTTTTTTGACAAAAATATTGCGCTGTTTGCACGAACGTTGCTCTACTTACACTTACACTTGGAAAGCTACATCGAATAAATTTTAACGTCGAAAGCAAGGCGATGCGGTTCCTGATCATCCGAATGACTTAAGATGCTCTTGGTCGCATTTACACAGTTCATCAGAAAAATGACGAATGCTTCTACTTGCATGTCAACAGCTCAATTCGCTTGAAAATGATACTCATCGGGACATGACAATCGCTGAAAAAATTGTTTCTGAATCTCCAAGTCAGATACGCACATTATTTTGACATGCTTCCCATCGAATCCACGTGAACTGTGGAACAAATACAATGATGACATGTGGGAAGACATTTTACATCGAATTCGTGTCAGTTCGGGGAATCCCGATCTCGAGGTGAATGAAGAGATACATAACCAGGCTTTGCTTTTGATTGAAGACATGTGTTACCTCATGTGCGGCAGTTTGTTAGTCAAGTTAGGAATGCCAACGCCAGATCGTGGAATGAACGACGCTTTCAATCGAGAATCGGAACGTGAACGTGAATATGATCGAGATGCATTGAACCAATCAGTTTGAACGAATGTACCACTATTGAACCCTCAACAGAAGGAAATTTACGATACGTTAATGAAGGTAATTGATGATGAAAATGGTGGCTTATTTTTCCTCGATGCGCCCGGTGGTGCTGGGAAGACATTTTTCATGTCATTGATTATGGCCACTGTTCGTGCGAGATAAAAAAAAATGCTGTAGCAGTTTCTTCTTCTGGAATAGCGGCCACGTAGATAGATTGACCGCTGCCGATGAAATAAACGCTTGCCTCAAATCATTGACTCTGGCGCTATGTGAAGAAGCTTCAGTTGACGACAAACATGCGAGTTGCATTGCTAAACGATCCATTTGCCGAAGATTTCTCCAAGCAATTGCTGACTATCTATTTATTCATTGTTAAAAATTAAAATTACAGTACATGACATAACAGCTGACACCAATTTGCCATGTACTTGAAAAATATAATAAGACAAAATATAAAATAAAACTACATAATACATCAGAATCAAAATCAACATAAAAAATCAAGAAATAAAATAGTGAAATTTTACAAACAGTTCACAAATACTACCACTAAAAATGTCCACTTCTCAAGACGATGCGTTGATCAATCTAACGGCCATTGGAACTGGTGACTTAAACTTTTTAAGCGATGTATAAGTTTTTAGAAATAAAAGTTTTTGCTCATAGTTACGCCCACTTAAGAATAAATTGGGAGCATGTAAATTAATAGTCATGAGAATTTGAGGATTATTAACTGGGCCCCGAAGGAGAAGAAAAAAATGCTTTAAGCTTGAAAAAAATCTTCGACTATTGTCGGTAACGACCGTGTTCCCGTTGACAAATCGAACAGATTGATTTCATTTCCGCCGAATTTTAGCAATTTCGTCTCAACGAAGGACGGCTTCATCAACAAAATGTTCCCAAACGTCTAATCACAAAAGTCACAATTGGTTGAGTGAATGAGCAATTCTTGCGGCGAAGAACAAAGATGTGGATCATTTAAATTTCACAATTCAAAATCAAATCGTTGGTCCACTACATTCCTTCAAATCTATCGACCGCTTAACAAACGAAGACGAAGCAACCAACTATCCGACTGAATTTTTAAACTCATTGGATCTGCCTGGCTTGCCACCGCACAACTTACAACTAAAGGTTGGCTCGGTAGTCATCATGTTTCAAGTTATCAAAGTTAACACAACACTTATTGATTCTGAGGCGTTACGAAGTTCGTTGGGTCAGCTAGTTATTTATATAATATACGTACTCACAGTTTTCTCTGTATAGAAAGTTCTTTGATCAAAAGAATGTGATCAAAATAAATTTTGATTAAAAAATTGCTAAGACAATCAGGTAATGATAGACAAGTGGCGGATTTAACATGAGTAATTCTTCACAGGTCTTAAATGCAGTGGTTTACGTCGTTGACTTTAGTTGTAGTGCTAGATTTATAAATAAAATATGTCATATTTTTAGTAAAATAAATAAACATACTTACTTTAATATAATGGTGTTATTTAACTAAGAATTATAAATATAATACCGTCTGTAATTTCGATCCATAAAGCAGTGTACTTTAATGGGGAGAGAATATTTTTGGTCATCCGGTTTATTTTTCCAAATTTTTGTTTCATTCTTCTGATCTCTGTAAAAGTGTTTGCTCCGGCACCAACGACTGCAAATGTGAAAGTGTTTCTATTATTTTTAAATAATTCTTATATAGGACATAGGAGGAAAATTTAAATTAAGTAAAAAAATATTAAACTAATAATAAGCATTTTATTCTGTCACCCAATATAGATACTAGGCGCATATCATAACACAAGTTGACTGTGCCACCGTCACCACACGTGAATGTTGCAGTTGATTGATTGAGCCTCTAGTATTACACAATAATGGTTATAAAAAGCAATCAATTTAGTTTCAAAAAATTGTATCCGTTGTAGAGAAGAACGAAACTTATCTTTTAAAAATGCACCATAATGTTTTAAAAATTTAAACAATAATAACCAAAGTGCAATTTATTATTTCAAAACGATTTACTCTGAGAAACTTTCGTTGTAGATTGAGTTTGCTGTGCGACAAATCACTAAGAGAATCAAGAAAATAACGTCCCAAGAAATATTATTCAAATATATCAAATGTATCAAAATAAGCCATGGCTGCCATTTAGTCAGCTTAGCACTTTGAGATCGTGTGAGGACGAACCACAGTAAACAGTTTTACTCGGTAAGCAATCATCTGTCACATAAATCAAAATGATGCGCCTTGAAGGTTACGACCACAAGAACAATCATGTATATTGAGCAATTTGCCTAGACACAATGCTAAACCATATGTTATATTAATTCATATTTCAAATATAAAATCACCTCACCAAATTCGTAAACAGGATCTGACGCACCCGGCTCTGCTACGGGGCTCAACAAGATATGACCATTGCTCAGACCTTTGATGGCAATATGCATTTCTAGTTTAACTCCAGGACGTGTAGATCCTCCTAACACCTCAAACATGTTGGGATAGTCATACCCGCTGTTGCAGTAATATGACTTACATTTGGAAGCCACTGTAAACAAAGTTTTAAATCATTCATAAATTTTTATAAGCTGCTATTTTTTTTAAATGAATTATTGCAAGAAGGTTGGATTTTTGGGTTGACGTTTTCGTTGAAGTTTTCATGTATTTAATTTTGAGGTACAATGTACATACTAGGGATTCTGCGTCGTGTCAACTCGAGAATAAATTCCCAAGTGATTGTCACTTTTTGCCCGTCTAGGTTCCCAGAACATTTGAACAAATCAACCCAAGGCTACTTTTTCATAAAATTTGTATAAAATAGATTGTCTCCATTTAATACAAATTGTTATATATTGAGAACTATTGTACATTTTGGAAATCAACAAAAAAAGGATAGAAACTTTTAAAATCTATCATTATTTTTTATTATAAAAAACTACCCTTTTTACGTGTGGCAGGTGCTAAATTTTAATAGTAACCATACAATTATCGACTCAATCTCACGAACGATGGGTAGTAAAAATTAACATAAATATTTATTATTATAATTTGCAATATTCAACTTAAAAATAAATTTGCGTAAGTTTTAATTTACCGAAAGATACCGACGACATACAAAAAAATATTTTCCAAAAAAAATACTACAGTACGACGGTTTTGGGGAGCGAGAATTTTCAACGACATAAAAATTGTATCCCTCGTGTCCCTTGACATAAAAAAAACGGAGAGTTCAGAATTTCTAGTAGATACGATGATTAAAATTCCACGTTACCATAATTATATTAGAAAAATAATATTACAATGAAAATCAATATCCAACCAGTTTTTAATCACTACATTTCAAAAGAATATATATAATATCTATAATATTTTTATTAATTTTGTTTGTAACGTGAAATTGTATTCATTGACTATACGTTTATCAAAAGGTTACTGCAGTCATGTGATTTTTTTCTTATATATGAATTCAAAAGAACTGTCAAATAAATTTCCGAACATCATTTAAGAATACTCACTTTCATCCGTAAAATTGAAGGCTGCATTGACCAGATTTGAACAAACCCATATGGTAAAGATGGGGAAAAACTTTTGACCAACGCTCATTATGATGTTTACAATTCTTTTCTATTTCATAGATCACTTGAACACCAAAAAAAAAATACTTTTTTATAACTACAAACAAAAATTGCCGATATCAGAAAATTTTTAATGCCACAAAGTTATATTGGCGGATATAGGTACATAGGAGTATAAGTTGAGCACATATGAAATTTACATACAAAACAAATGCACACGGTAACAATTCATGTAATATATTACGTGTGTACAAATAGATAGATGTGATCAAATAATTTTAAATAAGTTTCATGTAAAATCTGTTAGTTAAAACAGAAACAATTATCACTTTTAAGATGTTTACTGTCAATACTTGGTGGAAAGGCATTATAATAAAAATAATAAAAGATTTTTAGTACTTGTCAGTTGATAATGCTCGCGATGAGCGAAACCGGTCCTGATCTAATAAATTTTATGTGGAAAAAGTACTAAAAATCTTTTATTATTTTTATTAGAAACAATTATGTTTAAACTTATAAACGTTGAAGATTTTTGACTAAATACTTATTTTAATCCCTCAAATAAATTTGTGCTTAAAAATAATGAAGTGAATAAAAAAATGTTTTACTTTTATGTTTTTGAGAGTCAATCAAAATTTCAAGAATATCACACCAAGAAAACTTTTTTTTTTAAATTTTGATGTCTCGCAACACACATATATTTTTTGAATATATTATGTAAAAAACAAACATCGACGTAATATTATCTTTACCCTAAATTTGATATCAAATAAATCCTTACACTCAAACGCCGCGATCACTTTTTTCCAACGGTTTATAAATAATACTAACTTTATGATTCTACTGACCGAGTTAAAATATTAATTTGCTTTTGTAAATTGAGAGTTTTATCAATTGAAAAAGTGTGACTGTTAATTACTGATAAGAGCTTCCGACAGGCAGTGTATCATTTCTGTTTCATGTGATAACGTTCATTACATACTAAATACAACCGTCCCACGCTTTTTTATACAATATTCATGAATTCAATAATTTATGTGTATTTATTTTGATCAACCAAAGTACACAACAGATATGGCATCATTTAAAAATAAATAGTTACAGACAAATTTTATCAAATATATTTTGCCCTATGACGCCTTCCAGAGTAGAATATAATTCAATGGCCTAGTTCCATAGAACGATAAGTATTGTTTTGTTTTGAGTTATGTTACCCATTATTTAAAACCTCTTCTATAGCTCCACCAAAGTATAACTAGAAAAAATAGCTAGTTTTCTCTTGGTAGGTAAATGTTTGCATATGGAAAAAAAGAACCATAAACAATCATCTCTCAGTTGCATATAAATACAACCCGAAATATCATTGTATGGTTTTGAATTTAGATGAGTAACTAAAGGATTTACTAAAAAGATGAGACCAATAATTATTATCACTTGTTTACAATTCAGCTTAGACCAGTAGCGTTCTTAGGCAGAGTTTAAAATAGCGTCCATACTAATTTTCAACATGAAAATATGAACCCCTTATTTTAAAATCCATATGAGTATAGTGACGCTTTTCACTATTTCTGATTATTCTAGAATTTTTTTCCGTAGATAAGATAAGATGTAAGGAACCAAGTCTGGTCGCATTGGTCTAAAAATTAATACCAGTAACACCAATGTGATGTGTAACCAAACCTGCCATGACTCTGATAAGACCCTAACCAGCGCGGAGCAGATCATCGAGAGGGTCAACAGCTTTAGATACCTCAAAGTACATATCACGAATGACGGAAGTACACAAAAAGAGCTCGCCATTCGTCTTGGAATAGCTGGAGCCACATTTAACTCAATGCGGACTGTCTGAGACATACAGTTGTACTCGATTAAAACCAAATGCAATTAGTTCAACGCTTGCATTCTGCCAGTACTGCTTTACGGTACCAAATCATGGCACCTGATAAAGACTCAAAACCCTATACTTAGCTACGAGAACAGATGCTTGGGTTGGATAGTGGGGGTGAGTTGGTTTAATTTTGTGAGGAATTTGGAGATTATGAAACGCACAAAATAGCGCCCCTTTACGTCAGTAGTTATGGAGGGACGTTGGAACTGGCTCGGTCACGTGCTACAAATGCCTCCGAAAAGCCTCAATCCTGCCTGCCTCTTCTTTCGACCGATGTGATTCCGGCGTCTCGAACGACCGTCGGGTACTATCCATAGGATATACTCGGTGGAACTGAGGGATGCTGGCATGTCATGGGAGGATATAATATTGTACATTAAGTGTTAGATAAATATTTACGCTCGCTTTAAATTTACTTGATATTATATTGTACATTAAGCTTAGATAAATATTTTCGTCCGCCTTTAATTTATTTGACATTATATTGTACATTAAGTTTTAGATAAATATTTTCGCAGCGCGCTTTTACTTTTAGTCATATGAGACAATTATTCCGAAATTAATAACTCTAATCTACCGTCGACTAGTAGCGATAGTAGAATGTGAGTGATGGTTTGTTTCCCAATTCTCTGTAGATTCAACGATCCGACTTACTGTGCTGAAGAGTGTCATGTGGTCAGGATGTTGCTTAGACGAGGGAATAATTTTGAGGGAATAGATATCGGAATTATTTTTACCTTTTTAGTACACTTAAATAAAAGCTTATTTTTAAAAATATTTTTATTATAATTTATTCATAATATTATTACCATTGAAAATGTATTTTTCTTCATTTTTGTTTTATCAAAAGCATTGAAGCACTTTATTTATTTTAAGCCAAATTAAAAAAAAAACAACACATTTATAGTTGTAGCACTATGAAACTAAGCCATCGAATCATGTACTGGCATACATCATAGCATGGTTGTAAGTCAATTATTGAATATCTTTATTAAGAGAGGTAATAGATTTTTTGGTTCTTATTTTACAATGCTGTGTTAAAAACTACTGTTTTTGCTTATTGCGAATTATTTAAAAATCTGAATAATTGAATATGCTCACAATGAGCAAACCCACTCTTAAATCTTTCATTATATTTTAGAATAACTACACAAAAATGCTTATAATGTTAATTTTTTTAATTTTATAATAAAAATTGCTTCTGTTGTATTAGTATAAATACATGTCTTGTTAAACTAAAATCATCTACAGATTTCAAAACATAGCATCTGTAAAGTTCGTTTAAATTTGATGTATTTATTACTTAAAGTAATTGTTGCAGCCTAACTTTTAAAGCAGCTTTTACTTTTTGCAAACATCTACTAAATAAAATAAAACACTTTTACTGCTACTGTAAAAAAACTTCCCTTCTTCGATTTTCACTTTACCTCAATAACAGATAAAGATAAGAATACTGTTTGCCATATTCTATTTTAGTACTATAAAGTCTTGATGAATCCATATGAAAACCATTTCCTTATACCCAAGCCCCGAAAATTCCCAAAGACTCTTGCCGGATATCTGGAAAATAATGATAGGGCACTCCTCAAAGAAAGATGTCCCTATTCGAAAACGAACCACATCCTGCCCTGATGATGCTCCCAATCAGCGTCGCATCCTGCCTTTCCTGCAATCTGTTTGCAAAGGGATGCCACCCCTTCCCTCGTTTGGCTTGGCGTAAGAATAAAATTTCTCCCAAAAGACACTTTGATATGTGAGCGGCTCTTTTCAATACCAATCAAAACACTAGGGGCTAAAATAGATTTACTTTCAAAGGTTTTTTTCGAAAATAATATGCTAGCTTTTTCCCAATACAATATAACACAATTTTTAATAAATTGCTTTATAAAATAATACAAATCGACTGTGGATTGGAAAAAAGACGTCACCCACAGTTTGTTCAAATTATTTTTTTTCAATAATCACAATCTATACAAGTTAATGCACATTCTATCAAAAGGATGTAAGCTTAAAATGACAAATTTGTATCTAAGTTTAGTTTTTATGAAAAGACTGAAAAAAAAGTTTTGTTTGAAAAAAAATATTTAATTATTATCAGATAAAGTAAATTCAAAATCAGTTTATCAGTCTCCATTCACTAAAAATTTTCGTACATTGCATAATTTGTCTTTGGCCTAAAATCATCAAAAAACGTTTTTTGTGTCTCCTGTAAAATTTGTTATGTGTGGGTAACGTCTTTTTTTCTTTCTACAGTCGATATGTTTATATGTAATTATTACCATTTTTATTGCACAAATTCATAAGGTTTATGGTCTAAAATTGATAGTTTATTAATTAAAAGCACACTTACGTAACACACTGGTTGATTATTAGGTATTAATTTAATGAAGTCAAATATGTCATCGAGTTTAATTTTTAATGTTTTATTTTAAGACATTGACTATTGGTGTTAATTGGAATACTAAAATCTAAAAAACCAGCCAGTATGTTCAAGTCGATTAAATATTCACTGTAAACACGAACGCTTGAAAATGACTAAAAACAAATACTGAGTCAATAGTGATTATATGATGACAGATTTTTAGCAAATGTTAAAAATCATTTCACAATTATATTTTTTTAACTGTACGTGAGTCAACATCTTAAAATATATATTTATTTTTTTATAAAGCCATGTCCGCTTCCAATGTGGAGCATATGGACTTCTTATGGAGATTATCTCAACAGAAGTTTGTCTACGAGAACTACTTACTCAGACGAGTTACTCAGTTCTTCAACCTCTCTTTTTCCAGAGAGAGTAGGAATAGAAGGATAGGGCTGGGACAGGACTAGTGGTGAGTTAATTGCTCTCGATACGCCTCGTTCACAGGATAGGATGGGTGGGAGAGGGGAATTCGAGACATCACATACATCACATACATTGAATACGGAAAGTCATACCCAAATATGGACAGTCATAAGCTCTTTTTCCAGGAAATTTTGAAATAAATAGAGCACAATTTCATAGTCTTCTGATTTTAAATGAAATATTAAGCCTACCGGATCTCCGCTTTTATACCCTATATAAATATAATCATAAAACCTTTGCCGACAAACAAATAAATATAATTCTTGAAACTACTTACTACTCAAATCTGTGGGCATTCCCATGAGTTTATCCTTTTCGCCAGAAATGGCTTTAAACTCAATGATACATTTATTTCTTATATAAACACGAAACATTCATTTACTAAGCGTCAGTTCAAGTTTATCCGTGCACTTGAACGCATGAAGATGCTGAAAGGCGAAACTCGGGTCGTTAGTGACAAAATCTGTGAGAATGTACATAGTTTGAACGATTCAAATACAACTTTATTACATTTAAAATTTACTTTAATTTAAATTAATCCTATAAAATAAAAGTAGTTACGACTCTTGAACTTTCGTCTTTCTCGGGCGTAATTCGTTTACAACCATTCTTCGATTAACGTGAGAGTCGTTTAACACTGTTTAACTTTAACGTAGTCAAAAAACAAAATTTGTTTCAATATGTAATAACTAAATGAAATGCAAAATACGATTACAGACTATTTAACAAAGGCAAACCTAGTGTCGATAACAGATAGTTGGAATAATGACATAAGTGTATCCTTAATCTATAAACAGTATTTTTTGAAAACGATTCTTAAATTAACGAAACACAGACGATTAGTATGAACTAAACTATAATATTTATGAATTTATTCTTTTCACCTTTTTATTTTCAGAACTATCAAGACTTTTGAAGTCACCATTTTGCAAAGCAACATTCAATTATCTTTGAAGCTTGTACGTGGAAGAGAACAAGCCAGGCATGTGTGTTTTGTAAAATGATTTGGTAACAATTTGCTTGCAAACTTCCTGACATGGCACTAATTAACAGGTAGCTTCGATTAATTTGTATGCAACCAAGTCTTTATTAAAACTCCTTGTATGTTAATTTAGAGCAAAATTCATACCGTGCAAAGAGTAATTAAGTTTAAAGGAATTCTGTGGCCACTGCATTACTGAAGGAACCCGTATGCACATGTTAATATTATGAACATATTTTTTAAATTCCGATGCGCTAAATATTTAAAAGTTGAAAGATCACACGACATAAGCTATAACTAACTTGTAAGTTACTCGATAACAAAGACACTGAGAATTGAAATCACTTACACCCATGTCTTAAATTTTAAATCGAAAAAAAACTTGATATTAATTTTACCAGGAATTGGATCCAGACCTACCTTATTGGTTAAGCCAAGCACTTAAAAACTATAGCCATCTCATCAATGTAATGACATGGCTCAAATTTCACTACTAATTATTTTCAAAACAAACATGAATTTCTGTATCTCTTCTGCCTTAATAGCTCTTGAATATATCCCTTAGCTTAGGTACCAATCGGCCTCGCATCCTTGTAAATTCATTCAAGACCGTGACTCTTTTTTAATGTAAAATATAATATGTACTCTGATTTGTCAATGTTTTTATTTTACAGAAATGGCTCTTTTTTAACTGCAAATTGTTTAATCACTCTGACTTTCATTTTCATAAACAGTAAGGAGAGAAAATCATGACCATGAGGTCGTGTAATTAGCTAGTTACTCTCATAGCATCTACTTTTATAATCGGATGTCTGGAGAGAAACTTTAGCATCACAGGCATTCGTGCATCCGAATAGATCTTTATAAATCGATAATTTATAAAACTTTTCACCCTGTTACCATCCAGTGAACACTCCAAATGAAGTTTACATAATTTTATCACTAAATTATTGACCAAATAATAACCCGATTTCAATAATAGATAATCTTTGATGTTATTTTTAACTGAGACTTATTATACATGACATCTAAATGTAAATATTCTCAAATAAAAAGTCATTACAACGTCTTTAAAACCCGTCACTCTTCTGCAGTGAACAAGTTTTATCGGAAACATGTACACCAAAGAAATTTGTCGTGGATTGACCAAACGAGAGAAAAATAGTTGGAAGAGAATGTAGTATCATGTAGAATACCAAAATTTTTCTCTAAATACGTGATGCAAAATTTTCGGATTGGCGAAACGCTAGTTTAAAGAAGGTAAGGCAAGTCTCGGATTGATTCGAAGCATTTTTATTGCAAAAAAAAAAAAAAAATATGTTATATTTTTAAAAATGTTTACCAACTTACAAAACCTAGGTTATATATCAAGGAAGAAAAAGTCAAAACAAAATCTTTTTTAATCAAAAATATATCGTTACTCCAAGATATTGTAATTCTTCAAGCACGATTTCATGTTCATAAATTGAAATTAAAAACCTTTGTAAGAAAGAACAATAACACCCACTGTATATAGTCTGGAATGTGTATGTCAGAGGAGAGAAAGTTTATAACTGGATTTATAGGATAGTAATACAAAAAAATAGGGCAAGAAATTTATTAATGTTGTTTATTTAGTACACGAGTCATCACGAGCATTAATACATATTTACAAAATACTTAGTTTATTATTATTTGGTATCGTCAGTATTGTTAATATAATATTATTCATTTACATTAATTAATTTAGGATAATTATACTCATTAAATAATCACTTCGTTTAGAATGACTGGAAAATATATTGTTAAAAGTTAAAAACAGTTTTTTTAAATAACAACGCTTTAAAACAATCCTGGGCATACTTTTTGGCTGAAGTTCCACTTAAAAAATCAAAATAAAGTGGCAGGCCGTAAGAAAACTTTAATTTTTATTTTAGAGGGTCGCATGCGCCCACATGTTAAAGTTAACTCCAGTTTGCTCAAAATAATTAAATCAATTTTAATTAGATCTACTTATGTACAAGTGATTTATCGTTTCATAGTAATTTGAAACCAATTCACTCACTAAATGTATGTATCCGAAAAATCTTATATTATAATTTCTTTAAAAATCAAACAAAAAATAAATAAATACTTATATCGTAAAAAAAGCAATCATGGATATCTAATACCTCAAGATTTTTGAATTTTAAGATTTTTTTTCACAGTTTATTATTAATTGTAAATATCAATTAAATTACAAAAAAATAGGTTAAAATTAGGTGAGATTTAATGTATTTTTACTTACAGCTTATATTTATAAGCTCATTTAGAGTATAAAGTCTTTTCTATCACACTTTGTACATAGGAAATTCTAGCATTTCTTTTTTATTATATTGTGATTTTTTCGTATATTTTTCGATCGATGGCACTTCGTAATATCACAAAACATATTTATTTTGATAATTTTTAATACACTTACATTCTTAAAATACAGTTTATATATGAAAAGCATGCCAGCAGTGGAAATTTTCAATGTAGATAATATTATTTCAAAGAACGGAGATCAAGATTTTTCATAATCTCAGAACAAGGATTTTTACGTTGATTTATAATATTTTTTACAATTTTGACTCAATTCGTTGTTATAGTTTTGTGGTAGCGTGAAGCTTGACGTATCCAGAATGCTGCACATCATCACAAGCTAGAGGATCTGGTCGGAAGCATTGGTGGGTAGGCGTCACAAAATGCTTTGGTCTTTTCAAGAGACGCCTTGATGCCCAAAGTAAAGCAATAACAGCCACAAGCAATCCAATACCTGCAGCACCAGCCGCAATATTTAACCCTCCGACTGCCGAAGTTTTGCTTTGAATAGGAGTATTGATATATTTTTCTACTTTCACAGCAGACACACAACGAGAACTTGGGCCTGTCACTTGATATTCTGATAAAGAAGCGCAAACTCTGTACGGTCCTTGCATGAAACCTTCCATTTTTATATTAGTCCGGTCGCATTGGGTGTCTCTTTGGGCTATCATAGAACCCTGGGCAAACACTGCAAGACTAACGTAACAGTTATTTAAGGCATCGAAATATTCTGTTATTTGTTTCGGCGAAAGCTCTTGTTCACCATTTATCAGCTGTAGACTATGTGGACGTTCCGGTGGATATCCTGTCAAGGATATTTCAATCCAGAGAGTGCCTTCTACCGTGACGTTGGAACGTACACCGGAAACTCTGGAATGAGAAATTAACTTACTTATTGAGTGTTTTAATTATTTTAAATGTAAGAAATTTCAATTATTATAAAATAATTATCTGACGTAAAACAACAAACAATCTACGATTGTTACAAACATTAAATTCTAGATATCAAGATTGTTGATTCTTACGGAAGTAAAATAATAAAAATAGTTTTGATTTATTTTAATGGTTTTCAGCACGATCATTACTCATGTTGTTAAGTTAACGATAAAGTGTCATTATTGACTTAGAAATCAATTATGTTAAAATCTTAAGTCTACCGCAAACACTATTTAATAAATATGTAAATACTTTCACATTGTATTTAAGGAGAGGGGTGTTGAAAACAAATGAGAAGCTTGATATATTCATAGTTTATTATGAAACATTGTATTTAAGATGATATAAGGCTTATAATAACACATACCTGACTATAATTTAAAATTTCGACTGAAGGTGCTTGATGGAAATTCAATAATTATTTAGAATTATTTTTACACTTCCATTCAATCTTTGGTCGAACACGACCCGGGTTTCGTTATTAAAAAAAACATACCTGACTGTTGGATCTTTACGAGGGACGTCTATACCACTCGTGGGATGGAGAGGGATGACTTCACTGCACCCTAAAGCTATTGCAAGTTCATCACTTTCTTTTGAACCTTGCAGTAAAACAAGGCAGTATCTGTATCTGAATTAAACATCACAAATATAATTTTACTATTAAAATATTTCAAAAACTAATTTGTAATACAAGAATAAAAATGTATTCATTTTAAAGGCTCATTCATGATGATGAATTGAAAATTTACTGATTAAATTGATAAATGTTATATATTTACTAATATTGCATACATGCAAAATTTCCTTTACTTAATAGAAACTTTTTATCTGCACACATCGTTGCAGTTTGAATATAACTTGATTAAAACATTCTATGAATACATGTTTACAACATTCTTTCCACAGTAAAAACAGTAGACTCTTTTTAAATATCCTTCTTTTAAAGTGATTTTAAGCCAATTAGTTTGAAAAAACATTTTGATTATTTCATACATTCGTTTTTTTATATGCGCTTATGACAATAAACTTATCTTTTTGCGTCATAAAATCTCAATATAAAACAATAATTTAAAAAATATATACATACATTACTGTTTTTTGAGCACTTCAAATGCTTTATAGAACTTTTGACGTAGAAAATATCATAACTAGTTTGTTTTAAACATTATACCTATGATTTTTCATCAAATCTCGGCTTCCAGGAACAGTGACGTGAAGATCTGTAGAGTCTGTAAGACTCTGGGAGTTACAGTGGATGGGTTCCGAGCTGACAAGCGTTTCTTTTTCTCCAGATTCTTCATAAACAAAAATGGCATCGCAAGAAAATGGAGCTACTTTTGCATTCACCTGCCATCGTAATTTAACAAGTGCACCATCGTATTGGAATTCAGATAATGTGAACTGAAAAAAAAATATTTTTCGTTTGGCATTAACATAATCATAAAATGTTTATTTAGATTATCATTATACATATTAATAAAAATAATAAAAGATTTTTAGTACTTTTTCCACATAAAATTTATTAGATCAGGACCGGTTTCGCTCATCGCGAGCATTATCAACTGATAAGAAAAATATATAAACAGTGATATTTATACAAATTTAAATTGAAATTAAAACCTTACACCTTTTTATTTCAATTTAAAGTTGTGTAAATATCACTGTTTATATATTTTTCTTATCAGTTGATAATGCTCGCGATGAGCGAAACCGGTCCTGATCTAATAAATTTTATGTGGAAAAAGTACTAAAAATCTTTTATTATTTTTATTATAATGCCTTTCCACCAAGTATTGACAGTAAACACCTTAAAAGTGATTATACATATTATTATTTCCTTCCTCTCTATGAGAGTACATTTCTTATTGCCGGAGATAAATATAACGACAAATGAATTTAATGACAGCATCAGATAAATATAATATCATATATTATTACTTTAAGGACTGTTAAAATACAACAAAATTTTACTTTCTTTCCGATGGATTTGATGGTGAATTTAAATTATTTTTAATATTTTATTAATAGTCACTTTTTTCCACTAATTTTGTGACAGTAAAATGTTTTTTTAGTATATTTTGCAATAAGCCTGCCGTACACATGAGTATATTTCCGAAATTATGAGGTTTAAAAAGAATTTATGTGATTGTTTCAACTCATTTTTATATTATTTTAGCCGATAACTAAAGGAAAGATATCCCCCTTTTAAGGATTGCAATTATGGAAGGAAATTCTTGAACAGAAATTGATAAATCGATTAAAAAACTATTATTTGTAGTAAGACATGGAAGCCAATGTCGTTGACGCTACGCCATGGACCTGACAAGCGATAGACTCACGTCATATAATAAAAACAAAATTTGGTCAACAAATCATTGGTTACCTGATCTTTAGTCACTTTGGTCCCTTCCTCAGCTTCACTTTCAACCTCAGCGCTATCCCCATCAATATCAGAATCAGCATCAGCCTCGACATCAACAACATCAATATCATCAAAAGCTTCTTCAGTCGTCGTGGTATAATCGTCGCTAGAGTCGCAGGCAAGTTTTCTCGGGGGCAAAGCTCGCAACGGCGCCCCTTCTAATGAGGGTGGTGTCGCGCAGACAGCGCCGTCGCGATCCACGCTTGACAGATGTACGTCTGTTCGCAACCATGTAGCAAAATCGGACAGGCTGCAGTCGCAGTTCAGGGGGTTATCTGTTAAAATGCGGGTGAAATCAGCAATACCAGTATGTGCATTCATTTAAAATAAATTAAATAACTATATACATATATTTACAACCAGATGTCACATATTGGATTAGCTTGTGTCAAAACCTTTAGAAAACTTTCAGATATAAAAAATAATGACAATATTGTTTCATTTTATTGAGCATGATACACTTTAACAGATCATGTTACAATATACAAACAGAAATATTATTGATAGCTTTTCAATCTCTACTAATACCAAAAATCGTCAGTTTTTTTAATACTTGAATAAAATACGTGACATCAATACATTAAAGTTGTGAATTTAAAAATTATTCGATTATTTATTATTATTTTTTACTCATATATTTGTCTTAATTTCCTTTTTCTTATTACCTGACAAAGTTAACCTATCCAGCACAACTCCTAATTTCAAAGCGTCTGATGCGACAATAGATATGTCATTGTCATCTAGCCTTAGTTCTCTCAGGCCAATTAAAGGTCCAACTAGATCCGCGGTCAAAGCTCGTAGAAAGTTGTGACTCAACTCAAGCTTTTGTAGTAGAGGCAAGTGTGCTAAAGAGCTTCCTGTAACAAAGAGAAGATCGTTTTGTTTTTCCTTTTTCTTTATACGTGCAGATAATTTAAAAAAATCATTAATATTAGTAATCTATCATGCAGTTAAAATATATTTTCTTTTGATTTTTTAGAAATGTAGATAATGAACTGCAGTTAAATGCTTTCAATCTAAAGCAATATTCAACTCTTCAACTTTTAATTAGTCAAATAAAAATTTAAAAATAAAAAACTTTCGGTAAACAACATTTATTTATTTCATATAACAATTAACCGTGTGTGGTATTCATGCATAACAAAGTTTATTTTAGTCGAAAACTTGAAGTTCGTTGCAATCATTTTTGAATTCAAAGAAAAATGCTCTTTTCTTCTTCCTTTAGCATAAATTCAGTTAATGCATTCAATTTCAATGTTGTCGTGTGATTCATGAATATATTTTAATCAAAAATAAATTAAATAATGAATGTTCGATACAAAATCTTAAACACATTTTAAATGAATTAAAAGTACCTCTCAACAATACCATTTATGAGATTGTCTAACAGAAGTCTTAATTTTTTTTTTTAATTTAAATCTTTTTCACTCAGTACAAAGAGAAGGATGGGAAAGTCTTTCAGTTGGCAAAAGATTTTTCTTCTCAGATGAATATGTAATATTAAACATAGGTTTATATGTATTCTCGTTTCTTTTTTTTGTGAAATTTAGCTTATGAAACCTAGTGAGGTAATAATGATATGTATTTGCTTAAATCTTACCAGACACTGCGACGATTCCATTATGAGCTAAGTCCAACTCAGTCAAATTTGAGAGTTGACGAAATGCATGATCTTCCACTACGTCTATCTGATTGTGGTGCAAACTTAAAGATGTCAAATTCCTTAGACCTGAAGAAAATAGAAAAAAATCAAATTGAGCATCATCGTCCTAAAAAAAGTTTTATTTTCATCGAGTGGTTGGTGACCTGGGGCTGCAGACTTGTGGTAACTCCCATATTTTTTTATTATTTTAGAAGCACTCAAAAGTATACAAATACAACAGTTGTGCGAGCAATATCAAGTAAACAGCTATGTGTGTACCAGTCTTGATTAATCTAACGGAAAAATTAGCCCATTGATGACTTTTGTATATTAATGAAATTCCACTTCATTTTTAATGTACTTCAAATAATCTTATCTATATATATAAAAATGAATGTTTGTATGTTTGTTACCTATGCGCTCCTATACCGTTAATCCGATTGAGATAAAAACTTTAGTGAGTTATTGTGCGGATACCCGAATAGGTTTCTGAATAAAAAAATGTGTGTATTTCATATAGTTAAGCGACGGTTTTTATGTTTTCGGTGTGGATGGTTTTACTGAGATATCAAAAACAACTTACGTCCAAAATAAGGAAGTTGTTTGTGATTCCTTAGTTACGTTTGGTACGCGCCATAGTTACGTCAAACAATCAAGTGAATTTTTAATAGTCGTCACAAAGCATTCCTTTTGCTGTCAAAAAATTATGCCTCCCAAACGACTAGCTATTAATCGATTTACACTTCAAGTGCGAAAGAAAAAAGCACCACGAGCTTCAAAAACAGACGAGCAATGGGAAGTAAGTTTAAAAACCATTCGAGCTCGCTCTGCTCAAGCCCGATCGTCTGATACAATTGGAAATAGTTGCTTCAAATCAATTGATCTGTAAAACATCTTTTTGGTTGTGATTTGCAACGAGAAACACATTTTGAAGTCGACAAATTGGGTACATTCGTTCAAACAAATCTTCCAAAATTGGTTTCAAAACAACGCATTGCGTATGATAAAATTATGCATGCAATCAATCACGAAATTGGATCACGAAACAACATTGCATTGGCAATCGCTTCATCTGAAATTTTCTAACTCTTTTGGATCGTGGTCAAACAGCGCATTCAGCAAATAAATTGCCTTTGACCACCAACATGCAATATCAAAAAAAGGTCAAGAATGGGTGAAGTACTTTAATAATATCAACTCATTAAATGGGACGAATTTACTATGAAGCACAAAAAGGCATTAGAAAATCTTCACTATATGTACACTAAAAGATTTGAGAGGAAATGAACAGCTCTTTAGTGGAGCATTTATTTTATTGTCTGGTGATTTTCGACAAACTCTACCAGTTATACAACAGCTGCTAATGAATCAAGTGCATGTCTCAAATCATCACTTTTATGGCGACATGTACAGAAATTGATTTTGAAAGCCAATATGCGTGTAGAATTACAATATGACGTATCCGCTGAACGTTTAAAAAAACAATTGTTGGATATTGGGAATGGAAACATGAAAATCGATGAATCCACACAATTTATCACATTGCTAACAAGCTTCTGTAAAATTACAGGAACCATAAGCGAATTGATTCACAAAGTTTTCCCAAATATCACACAGCATTACAAAAATCATCAGTGGCTCAGTGAACGTGTTATATTAGCAGTCAAAAACAACGATGTTAATGCCATAAGCTTCAGGATTCAAAACGAAATACCAGGCGAAGAGACAACGAATAAGTCCATCAATATTTTAAATGAATCAAGACGAAGTTGCTAATTATCCAACTGAATTCTTAAACTGACTAGATTTGTTAGGCATGCCACCGCACGTTTTCCATTCCATTCGAATTTAAATGTTTGCAGTTTCCGGTGCGACTAGCATTTGCAATGACCATCAAAAAAGCACTGGAAAAATCGCCACAAGTGTGTGGACTAAATTTTGAAAATATTCTATGCTTCTCACAAGGACAGCTGTATGTGGCCTGCTCACAAAAAACAAAAAATATCGTGTTTCTAAAAGCAATTCAATAAACAGAATAAAAACACAAACACTTTCTTTATTTTTGTGGCATTGCAACGCATGCCAGGTACTTGCTAGTATTAAATAAATGTGATTTGATTTTATGTTCAGCCTATACTTTCTTCGTTCTTAATTATGTTGTATTGCTCTTATTCGATTATTTCAAGATATTCGAAGATAATTCATTGTAAAAAGTAGCAGAAAACTTCTTGAAGGTGAGTAAAACGGTTTTTAAATTAATTCCTCATCCAAAAGCAGTTGTTTATTTTATAAAAGATTTATAGAGGACTACCTGTTTCAATGTGTGGTCAATTTCATGTTTGGATTTTTTAGAGAATGCAAGATGTCATTATTTGGTTTATATACATATCTTTACATATTCATTTTTTTTGCATACTAAAAATACTTTCACAGTGCAACGAGGACTTATTGTTAGTCTATCTCTCTCAGATTTTTTCTATAGATTTACTATAAATGAGAAGTTATTGAGTACAATCGCTTTAAATTGTTGAACAAAAAAATATACCTAGAGGACAACCTGTCAGTCAATCATATGGTTAGCTTTTTATGAGTATGCAAGATATCGTATCACTTGTTCTACACAAAAAAGGTTTTGACAAAACAACGAGGACTTTTTGTTATTCTACCTATCTGGTTACTATAATATCTTGTTCAACCTCATAAATTGATTTTGACGGAGCAACGAGGACTCGTGGATTGCCTATTTTTGTGAAGGCTTTTCTAAGGTTATACTATTCAAGGAGTTGTTTAGTACAAAAGTTGAATGTAAAAATATTGTCAGCTTTTTAACAATATGCAAGAAAGACTTATTTGGTATTTATAGTTTATCACTTGTTTGACATTGTAAACAGATTTAGACGGAGCAACGAGTACTCGTTGTTAGTGTTTCCCTCTAAGGGTCATACTAAAGAGAAAGTCGCAGGATTATCTAATATGGCCACTTCCACTTTTGCTAATCACTTAATTTCGGAAAGACACGTGTTTAATCAGGAACAAGGGATCAAAATGTTACACCCAAATACGGACCCCCAGAAGCTCTTTTTCCAGGATATTCTAGAAATAAACAAAGCGCAATTGAACAGTCTTTCGATTTTAAATTAAATATTAAACATGCCTGGGTCGCCACTGTTATACCCTATATATATAGTCATAAAACCTTTTCCGACAAACAAAATAAATATAATTCTTAAAACTACTCACTACTCAAATTTGTGGGCATTCCCATGGGCGTATCCCTTTCGCCAACAATAGCTTTAAGCCCTGCGATGCATTTATTTATTATATAAACACGAAACATTCATTTGCTAAGCGTCGATTCAAGTTCATCCGTGCACTTGAACGCCTGAAGAACGCCTGAAGTGCGTCACCTGTGCGCATGTGTGCGCCGCACACTTCGCACACGCTACGAACCAGCCATGCACACAAGTCTTTTTCCGTCTGGCCTGGTAGTGCCGTTGTTTCGCATAACACAGCTTGGGAAGCGATGTGTATACTTATTCTTACCACCAGATAATCAATATATAGCAAATCAATTCGTTTTAAGTGATATCAAACCACGGAAAAAATAAAAAAATATACATTTGAAAAAAATATATATAACAAGCGTGAGGCCGAAAGGTTGCCATAAGAGTTCATATGTGCTAACCACTAGTCCTGTCCTAGCCTTACTCTTCTATCCTAACTTTCTTTGACAAAAGGGGGTTGAGCAAATGAGTAAGAAACAGTTCTCGAGGAAAAACTTCTTTTGACATACCCCGATTACGGAACATATGCTCCACATTGGAAACGGACATGAATAAAAAAGTCATTATGCAAGGTATTAAAACTAAATTTATTATTTCACTTGGGGGTCCATGGTCCGGTTTTTGCTTTGAAAGGGGTCCACGAGCATTATAAGTTTGGGAACCACTGTTGTAGATCGTTGCACAACAGTGTGTGAATAAAAAAGATCTATCAAATTAAATATATATTATATTAATATTCCAGTAAACTGTGTCCAAACAGTTATGATAAATGGTGCAATCTGTCGTCCACAATTTAATCATTTATTTTTTGCTATTGTAAAAAATATGTTTTATTTTAGGTTTTTTTACCGCGCAAATGCGTCTGCCAACTTTTAAACGCAGTTGCCAAATAACACGGCTCGCAGAGGAAAACCAAACGAAGAAAAAGTACGTGGAGACGGGGGAAGAGAAAAAAGAAGAAGCGGTTCGCTTAATCTGATATCTTTGTATAACGCATTCTTTTACTCGTTTCAACAGAGCTCGTTTGCGGGAAAAAAACACCTACACATCTTAGAAGTTTTTTTTTATTTATTCCAGGGTGGTAAAATAGATGCTCTTAATGATTGTTGAATGTGCAGGTTGTATTTATATTATAAACTTACTTAACATATGCAAATACTCTTTATTGTAAAAAGATGAATGGTGTATTTAAGCTCAAAAGTATAGCAATGATATTAATAACTTTTTTTAAAATTCCATCGATATTTCTTCAGTTAACTATTGCGATCCTACTGTTAAAATTATTAAAAACATATTCTTTAATTCAAAGACCATTAATTTGAATTGTTCAAATTATGTACATTCACACAATATTTTTCACGCCTTTCGGCATCTTCAGGCGTTCAAGTGCACAAATGATCCTGAACTGAAGCTTAGTATATGAATGTATCGTGTTTAAAAAATAAATAAATGCATCACTAAGTTTAAAGCCATTGCTGGTGAAACTATTTAACCCATGGGAATGCCTACATATTTGAATGGTGGATAATTTTAAGAATAATATTTATTTTTGTTTGTCGGGGAAATTTTATGACTATATTTACTCACGTATGGGGTATAGGAGTGGGGAATTTGGCAAATTTACCTGCTCATTCAATTATTATGATGGTGGCCAATAAATGATTCCAAAAATAAGTAGATTTTTTATTATTGGCCAGCCTGGTATATATTATAAACTTTATCCAATGTTCTTGCTTAAATAATGTTTTACGGCATTATTAATCATAGTATATTTATAAGACTTCTTCGACATTCAACAGGTAAATTTTGGTTTTCTGGTCATTGGTTATTAAGATTCATTACTATATTTATTTATTTATTCAACACCTAACGATGATGATGATGATGAACAAGGAGCATACAATCTCAATAACGAAGTATTTCTCTATTCTTTATCAAATATTTTATATTTTGTTATTAATTTTCACCCAGCTCCATTTAATGAAAAAATATGCTTTTCTCACTGAACACAATGAATTCTATGCATATCATTAAAGTGTCGTATTTCTACTAAAATAACGTTTGAATTGCAGTAAGCACTTTCCTACACATAAATACCAATGTGTGATTATAAAATTACAAAATTATTCATTATTCTAATTTGAATTAATGTTTTAATGTATTTTTGAAGTGGCCAATAATTGTAGTTTTTGATGGCCAATAATTGAAAAAAGTGGCCGATAATCGTAGATTTCTGCCTTTTTTCGTTTATTTTCTAAATAATGTAAAAGATATATTTTTAGATATTATTATTATTGGTAATTATAAACAAATAGACAATTTGTCACATCAGTTTTTTTAACTCCATCTTTTAATGCTTTGTATCTACAACACATAAACAAAGATGAAATAATCCTTAAATGGCCAATAATTGTATGTTTTCCCCCAAGAGCTTATCTATCTCTCGAGAACCTTTTTTGAATGTGAATTTTAAAGCACTTAAACATCATAGACATCCAAACATTTGATTCATTAATGTTAATTGTAAAAATCAAATAATGTGATATTTTTTTCAGGTTTTCGGGGCCGTAATCCTACAACATAAATATCACAGAAGCTCATTCGACATCATCACTATACATCTGTTATCTTAAACGTTTATTTTTTTATTTTTCTAATGATCATAGCATTTATTTTAGTATCTCAATTTTTTTAATATGACAGTAATAGCGCACCAATAAGCTGTCACCATGCACATACAATTTGTTGACAAAAAAAATTGCTTAGAATATTTTTTATATTTGAATAATTTTAACAGGTACGTGAAACCGATGATAACAGTTAAAATATATAATGTGAAAATATATAATTTAAAAGTGTTCAAATCTGATAAATTTGATTATATACTAGTTAAAGATTCTTTTATTGTTGTGGTTTAATTTCTGGTATTTTAAGAACGTTATCAAATTCGTTACAAAAACCCTTGCTTTTATCATACCTAACTGTCGCATAGCAAAAAATAGGGGAAAACGTAACATCCGGAAATATTAAAACGAGATTTTCATTACGATTTGCTAGTTTTGGTGAAAACTTGAATATTAAATTTAGATTAAATCTTTTTCGCTAGCAAAAAAAAATAGCCAGTAAAAGTTTAGACTCCACGCCATTCATTTTCATGTAAAACATTCTCGTGTAATACGTTGGTTTTGATGCATCAAATTTTATGGAAAATTTTATATTTTTTCAAAAAACGCAAATTAGCAGATGCACTTTAGAGGTAAGCTATAAAATTACATTTAAGATATTTTTTGATCCGATTTGATTTTTGATTTTGAAGATCCTTTAAATTGGTGTTCAATATACATAATCAAACATTTTTTATTTCAGTAAATGAATAACAGATATAAGTATTGAATTTAAATCGTTAAAATAACGTTTTGAGTTTTGCCTTTTCACATTTTTAGTCTTCCAAGTGAACAGATGAACTTTAAATAATTATTTACCAAGCTTCAATAGAGATAAAACGTTTGGGAGTGTACAAAATTTGATATTGAAATTCCACCAAGCACCTTCAGTCGAAATCTTAAATTGAAAAATATGATGTAATAAAAGGTAGGCTAAATTATGGTTTGTTATACAAAATCAGAATTAAATTACAGCTAAATACCAATTTTTTTTCTCGTAATAGGGTTCATTTCATAAAACAAGATTAACACGTTTTTTTTTAATAAAGTTTTAACAATATTGTAATAAAAAAGGTCCATTTCACTGGAAAAATGAATTGTCATTATTAAATCACAAAAATGACATAACTTAATCGCCTCTAATATTTTCCATGAAAAGTTTTCAACATAAATTAAATTATTTCTTTTTTCAATATAATCAACGCTTTTTGGTTTGTGAGGTCTCTCTATCACCACCGTCAGACAATTCCCATTTAAAAGTTTAAATTTAATTTTGTGATATGCGATTTAGCGGTGTGCACCCACCCAAATAACAAACTACTTTGAAACTTCTATCAAATAAGAAACTTTTGATAAATTGCATGATCTTTGGATCAGATTCTTTCTTCAATTCCATCTCTTTTTATTCAATTAAACTTCGGCAATTTTTCCAAAAACTTAAATTCTGTAATTAATTTTCTTTGACATAATTTAATTACGAATTTCTATCTTTTAAATATACTTAACGCTATACCCGTCATAAAGGGTCATGCGGTTTTAAATGATTGCCAGGAGTGTCTTAGGAGCAGTAACGAAAACTTGTTTGCTATTAGCTATGCACTTAAGTATGCTGAAATAAAAACAATATGTTGCTTTCTGTATATACTAACTTTTAATGAATACATTTTAATTCGTTCTCGTTAGATCCAAACTAGCATAGCCAAACAGTCTGTCTGTCAGTCAAACTGATTTGAATACGTTCTACGTCCATACTTGAAATTTTAAAAAGTTGCAACATATTGCTACTTTCAATCTAAATGTATAATTTAGATTTTTACATTTTGCATCTGAAAATTTTAATCCCAAGATTTATTTTCTTTTATGATCTTAAGAATCTAAGAAAAACGGTTTTTCCTAGGTTTTATATATTTTTTTATATATCTATCAGAAATATAGTACTTAAAATTTGAATCATTCAAGCTTAGTACATTCACACAAGTTTTGTCACTAAGAACTCGGGCTTCACCTTTCAGCATCTTCAGGCGCTCATAAATTATACAATATGTGAGCTTAAAACATTTTCGTTCAATTAAGTATAACAGGTGATTTACCTTTGTGCCTCTAAAATTCTTTGTGTCCTAATTGTCTCTTTGTATTCTAATGTCTTTTCTAGATACTAGATATAGCTAACCGTTTTTTGATATACAAGATATAGCTTTGTTTAAATTATTAATCTCCAAGCTTTTTAGCCAAAAGACTACAATGACTATTCCACACTAAGGGCCAAAACGTGGTTAGCTTATCATACCAACATACTGTAGTTTGAAATACCGGGCATGTCTATTGACTGGTGGTGCTCGCGGGCCTATTTGGATATCTTGGCTTAAATGATAAAAATGATGATGGCATTGCCAAAACTGAGCTTAACCCAAACACGCATTTTCCTAGTTGAGCCTCTCTGATCCTAAGCTCTCAGCTATGTATTTACTTAACTAGACGACACATTTTGTTTAAACTTTAAAAAATATTTTAATGACAATAAACACGACTGTTACACCAAATGATAGAATCTCGAAAATTTAAAAAAAGAACATTATATGATTATGATTTTTTTTTTAAAACGCATTTTCCGAAAGAATGAATCATTTATTATGATTATTATGCAGATTTTTTTTTATATGTATAGCTATTTACAATATAAGAATTATGTATATAGTTTTTACTAGTGGTGGGTGATACTTTTACCATATTTTGGGAAATTCCTCGATAAATAATAAAAACTATAATTTGAGACATTCACAAAATTTAACAAACGATAATTCTCGGTCCTGATCTCAAAAGCAAGCCCGATTGAAAATCCTTACTCGACAAGTAAAAAGTGCTCTTATATAAACACATTGTATAATATCTATAAAATGTGAACAAACTGTCAAATACTATTTTTTCAACATGTTTACTTTGTTCAGTAGGTAGTGTAGTAAGTTTTAAATATATAATATAACCATTTTTAAAATATTAACATCAATTATAGTTTTATTGTGTAATTTCGGTAATCAAATTCGAATTTTTGAACCGAATTTACATATTGGATTGTCTGAAGTAATCAGTATTATAAATAAACAAGTAATCAATGCGACCTGCGCGGTCAAGTAGTAAATGTCGTTTGCTTTGGTTATTTCTGTCTAATTTCGGTGATTTCTGTCCAAAGGTTGATCTTTGAACTTCTTCCCACCCATTATATCTTAAAAACGAGCGTATTGAAAGCAATAAGCTATTATATCATATTAAACCACTATTATATCCTTCTATTTTTATTATATTTGAAAAAAGAGATATCAAACAATTAAATTAGTAAACTTTGACTTATAATATTCGATTTATTATTCTTATTCTAATTTTTTATGAAAAAAAAATTAGAATAAAATAAAATTTACATTAAAAAAAAACCGTGCTTACTGCAAGAAAACATCCTTTTCCTTTGCTTTTCCGACTGAAAACTTATCACGTAGAACACTTTGCGGAAGTGAAAAGTGCGATTCTCAAAGTCGATAGCTAGAGCGACATTTCAACTTTTAAAAATTGCAAAAACAATCTTAAGCGAAAAAGGTCACAAAGATTTCACCACAAAAATAGCCAACAAATTACCAGTTACTACGCAATGAAATTTTCTTTACGTCTCATTCTCTCGCACATTGAAAAAAGCAAAGGATACGTTAGCCGTTACTTTCTTAAGCTGTAAAATGTGGCTTAATATTAATTGTAGGATAAGGCATTATCACGTTTTCGCTCTGCTGAATGTTAAGGATGGACTCATAGTTCAACAACTGAAATCCTTGGCTAACCGCTTTATATTACTTTATATTGACTGACTTATTCATAAATCTGCAACCCTTTTCAGGAAGTAGTAGCAACTATTAAAAAGTAATCACAACTCATCACAATATTGGAACGCAATAATCATCTAATTTATTTGTCAATTAGTAGTAATTGATGTAATACGTGGTACATAGACTTAACAGTTTTGTTCATAAAAAATATGACATGTTGTTCAAAGTATATCAAGTTGACAAACAATGAATTACAATTGCTACGTTGATTTATAAATTTTATTGGACGATGTAACCCAATTTCAATAGCATAAAATTAACAAATACAAGACACATTTTACAACCACTCTAAGACAGGGTGGAGAACATTTTCTTTTCGAAATGCCACATACATTCATCTGATTCAACATAAGATAGTAAAGAAAACATTGACTTCTTTGGCTGACAAGAATCTTTGACTGGCGATTTTGAAATCATGAGATTTTTGAAACAACTTCATGCTAATTTCTAAAGCCCAGAAATTTGCGGCTTTCCCAAAATTACCAGCGTGGGACTTTTTTTTTAGCTCTTCCAAAAATTTCGAATTCAAAATCTCAAGAATTTACCTATCAAATCAGAAGGCCTCGGGATCTCCACTACTGCTCTCGGAATTAAGATAACCAACAATATTATTTTAAAAAATTGAAGAGGTAAAAAATATTGATTGTCAATAATCTAATTTAATGTTTAAAAATCGTAAATATTTTTATTGTACTAAATAACTTCCCATAATATTTAGATTTTACGTCCACTTCTTTAAAAAATCGCTATCAAAATTAAAAATTCCCATTTTTTACAATCTGTGTAATGAATAAAACATACATTTTTTAAATAGAAAATTATTTTACCATGGATATTTAAAGAAATATTGATTTCAAAATAATAAAAAAATTGAACTTTCAAATAATTACTTCTCCGACTTTTAAATTAGGCAAGTAAAAAAGTTACGCATTGTATTGAGTATTTTTTATTTTATAATTAAAAAAGTTAATCTTCATTTGATGTTTGAAAGTTGTATTTTGTCAGTTTTTTCCAACAAAAATATATGAAATTAAAATTAATACACTGGATTAAAACATATTTCTTTCAATTACATTTTTTTTACGGTGTAAGATTTCGTCGACACAAAACAAAATAATAATTGCGAATTACATTGAAGATCAGAGCATAATTAAAAACAATTGTATCCAATGACCCTGCTTAGAGGTCCAAGGTGACTTTTAATTAGTTTAATTGGTAAAAAAAAACACTATTGCACACTTCAACAACCATTTATTTATGTTATGAAGAAGTATTGAAACTAGTTTTCTCTCACTTAAAGACTAAATTAAAAACGGTCATAAACTTTTACAGCTCGAATGGTCTGGAACTTAAAAGCTCTTGTTATTCAATTAAAATTGTTCTCTCAATTAAAAATCCTAATACTGTAAAAGCTGGCAGTAACGGCCCTTGCGTATTGTTTGAAAAATTTCCTATTCAAAACTTGAAGTGGCTAATGTTTGTCTAGCACAGTCCTTCTCAATATTTCAAAGGTAAAACTCAAAAATGGGCAGTCAATATAATTTCATTATAATTCTCGTGTGTGTTCAATACATCTGAGAAAACACAAACTGAAAAATATTCCGAAATATTAATACAAATCAGTACTAATTTATTTATAAACACTTATTATTACGCTCAGTAGCGGCCGGTCAATGTGGCATTTGATCAATGCACCCCTTGTATATGCAGGGGCAGCTATATTTTATGAAATAATATTCAAAAATAACATTTTTACCATTCTTTCATTTTAAATTCAATAAAATAAAATAAAATTTTAAATAAAATTTTCTAAAATATTTATCATAGACAATAAAATAAATACATGAAGAATTTAAAATGAGTGAATAGTATAAATGTTATTCTTGAATATTATTTCATAAAATATAACCGCCCTTGCATACAAGGGGTGCATTGATCGATTGCCGTATTGACCGGCCGCCGCTGATTACGCTAGATATTAAATTTTCCACTAGAAATATGCGGGTCCCCAAAGAAACCACTTCTAAAATAAGAATGTATTTAGATGATGACCAGTTATATGGTAATTGTTCGACGTAACATTAATGCGAGTGAAATATGGTTAAAAAACTATCTTTGAGTCATTTGTTTTCATTAGTTACGTACTTTATTACGATTGACAATATATCTGTAAGAGGAAAATGGTTTATGAGTGATAATATTATCTTTATATATCTACTCTCTTTGAAAAAAGTGAGATAGACCAACTAAGTAACAAACAGTTCTCGTAAAAAAAAGCACTGTTGAGATAAATTCCATTTGGAGTTCATATGCTCGACAAACAAAATGGGACCGATGGTGATTACTTTTTATTAGAGGATTTGAACTATAGATCACAGAATGGAAACTTTACAAATACTCAACGGTAATCGCATAGCATTGCACTGTAATAACTATTTATAGCGAATCGAAAAAATCTAAAAAAAAATAAATGTCAAAGTCACCTGTAAACTTTAGTTTTTAGTTCTAAATAATCTGATTTCAATAAAGAAAATTATTCTCGCTTCTGAACAGAATGAAAATTTATTCAGTTTTGCTTTGGTCCGTACCTAACGAAAATAAACGGTCGAGCAACAGAAATATTTTCACAAACACAGGTACCATTATTTCACTAACCTGTTTTTTATTTCATTTTACAGAAAGCTTTTTTAAGCTTTGAATTCGAGCAAAACATGCTTATTTAAATCACCAGTGTAAAAAAGTATCTCCTAACGATATTGAATCAAAAGAAAACATGGATATTATTATTGTAATAACATCTTCATTTGTGTTTTTATTGTAAAAAATTCAAAGAATATCTGAAATATGATCACTTATAAAAATTACAACATTTAAGTTTATTTATAATTGTGAAAAGTTTCGAAATGAAAAATCTATTTAAACTAAAAAGAAGAACGTTTTTGCCTTAAAAAATATTTCAAAGGTATTAAAGTTTTTTCGCATTGACGCGATATTGTATAAAAAATAGCAACGTCCAATATGTTTTTATGCAACATTTAAAAAAATAGGTTTAAAATAATCATTCAATCAAACTGAGTCTTTATAAGAGGAACATAAAAAAAGTTTAATAAAAAATTAGGTGAAAATATAGTTTAGAATTTTGACGGAAGGTGCTTGATGGAATTTCAATATCAAATTCGATATTATACGATACAAACTGTTTGCTGCAAGTCAGTTCAAGTTCACATTCGTGCACTTGAAAAGCCTGAAAATGCCGAAAGGTGAAACCCAGATGGATAGCGACGAAACTCATAGAAAAGTACAAAATTAAAACAATTCTTATTTGAAAATATAGTGTCAAAAATATAAGTATAACAATTATACAAACGTGCCAAGTTTTGCAATGATTAAAATTAAGCTTAAATATATGCATGATTTATAACAAACAGTAAATCTCTTTTGTAGTACATATTTGTTAATTCGGAGAATTTCAAGCAATGTCAATTAAAATTCTTCGTGTTTATTTTAATTATTTTCAACTTTTAACAACTGTGGTTGGTAAAGAAACGTTTACGTGTCTCTATGAAAAGGGTTCTTTTGTCTAGGGTAGTTTTGAATAGTTGTCTGAAAAACAAGAATTCAATATGATTGAAATAATAAATATATTTTTACTACACAAATGTCAAAGACAAAACAAAATATATCAGAGACTGAAGCTTCATTTTGTTATCATCAAAAATAACAACTTCATTGAATGAAATACACAAAACAAAAAAAACTCTCTAACTAATTGCAGTAACGCTCCTCGTTGGGTTATCAAAGCTCGACTTGACTCACTTTATCTGCCTCCTTTTGCGTCTTTACATTCCCGTTAAATGTTCATTTGGATCATTTAGTTTTTAAGTGCGGGACTTATCGCTACAGGTGTTGTCATAAACAAAGCGAAAAAAACGTGAGACAACGTTAAAAGTTATTGTCCCGTAAACAGCCCTGAATTAAATGAAGGACTGACTACAGTAGCAATTAATAGTATTATTTTTATTTCAGAGGGTTCTTACATTTACTCCTCTTGTACTTATAAAGATTTAATTTGTCAAAACATCCTTTTTTGTTTTGTCTTAAAGTTATAATTAAATTCTTTTTATTTTCTTTTTCAAATCTTCTAATCTACCCTCAAATATTATCATAAAACCAAACTACAAATGTTAAATAAAAACACTTTTACTGTAATACTTATACATTTTTTCAATAATTTACATTGATCATCTACATATCGACTGTAAAAAAGAAAAAGACGTAGCCCACAGTTTTTCAAAACAGCTTTAATTCGATAATCACAATGTATCAAACTTGATACAATAACTAAAACAAAAGGATGTAAGCTGCAAATGCCGAATTAGTATCTAATTTTAGATTTTAAGTTTGAAAAATATGAGCTTGTAAATAATTAAAATCAAAAAAAATGACTGAAATAAAGGCTTTTCACAGACAATTTATTTAATTAATATAAGATTGTGTCAGTTAAACACAAGGTTAGAAATCTCCGTGCACTTAAAGTTGTGTTTATTTCATAATTTACATATGGCCCAAAATCATCAAACTACGTTTTTTGTGCTTTCTGTAAAGTTACGTGTAGGTTACGTCCTTTTTCTTTTCCACAGTCGATATGTATTTCTTTGTAGTTCATAGCAAGGATATGTTTTTTACACTGTCATATGACAATGGGCTAAATTTTTGTACACAGCAATTTTATAAAATAAACAATAATTTGTCTAACTGGAGTACCTATTAAGCATATCCGCGAAATGAATTATTCTAAAGAACACAAACTCTCAAGAATTCTGAAATATGAAAATTTTTGGTTTCGATTAACCACCCACTGAGCTACTTACAACAAAAAAAAACTTATTAAAAAATAAAACTTCACATTCAATACTTTATAAAGAAATATTCGCAACATTTTTTTTCATGACCTACGTCAACTCCTTGAGGAAATATATTTCAAAGTTGAATTTTTTGATTCTCAAAATATCACGTAATTAAACATATTTAAAAACTTGAAATGTTTCGATTATGGTAAAATTATAAGCCGTTTACTTTAACCTTTCAAATAAAGTAAGATATTTTTTCCTTATTCCATTCTGTTTTAATCCAATTAAGGAAATTTCGAAAAATCATTGAAACAATAGCTGTTATTGAGTCGATCCTGTTGCCAAGATACCAACGTGATCGTTGGTGCTTCTTATAAATATCATATTTATCTCGGTCAATCGATATAATATGGATATCAGGTTAGCTTAATTTCAAACCAATCACAGCCTATTCAATTTTGAAAACAGGTTTATGACAATGCAGTCAGCTATCTAATATTCTTAAATATTCCTTCTCGTAAAAAAATAGCACAGTTTTGAGGTCCATAACAATTAAAACGGGTAATTGAAAGGCATTCCGTCTTTATGCCGCCGTCAGAACAATTTTTTAACTTAATTTTTCCTATTAATATATAATATACTATTTACGTAGAGGTACACGATATAATATTATCTGTTCATGAACGGAACTCTAACATCTTACCTAAATTCAAAAGTTAAGCAATAGATGTAATAATAAAGGAACGAAACACAAAAGGTATTAATAAATAATCGTCAAAGCAAATTTGTCGAAATTTCTATGTCTATCTAAAGAGTCTATTTAATAACTTTGGCTTCTTGTAATGGCTTAAGTAAAATTGATTGGATCATATTTATTTTCTCATTAAGAAGGTCGTTATCTTTACTTTAGTTTTTCTAGTGAATTTGGTTAAGGGTTTTCATTATAAAAAAACAAGTAGACGGGAGATTTCTCACACGATTTTTATAGAACGTATCTACCATTTTAAAAAGAATTGAATGTATAATGACGATTATTAAACAGCATTTGCGGTACATGATATTCTTATCTCCACATCAAGTTGAATTTGTGTGTTTTTCTATAAATGAAATAATATGTTAATAAAAACAATAATCCTTTGTACTTCATTCCACTTTATTTAATATGTCAGGACCGGTTTCGCTCATTGCGAGCATTGTCAACTGAAACCGGTCCTGACATATTAAATAAAGTGGAATGAAGTACAAAGGATTATTGTTTTTATTAATATAATGCCTTTCCACCAAGTATTGACAGTAAACACCCTAAAAGTGAAATAATATGTTAGTATTGTATTATATAAAAAAATATGTCTACTAATAACGTTTGTTCACATTGAGGTCCCTACTGTATATGTTTATAAAATTAAAGGAAATGTTTGTAAAATTCATCACTTTTTTTAATTGAATGATTTCGAATGCTAGAAATAAATTCTTGAAAACAATACCACATTCCCACGGTTAAGTATTATTAGATTCGGTTCACTAAGATCAGTAGTGGCCAAACTGTGGCGCGTTGCATTCTTGCGCCTTCTTATTATTTTGAAGTAACTGCCATAACTAAATCTATTTTCATATTTTCAACACATGAGTACTAAAATCTAAATTAAACAATAATTCTACCCGGGATCAAACTCAGATTCACCTGATCAGTAGAGCAAATTCTAACCAACTAAACCACATCAGGCGACTACGATAGTAATTTCTGACGCTCATTACCCTGTGAAAATTTCCTAGAGCTAAGAAAATTCACAAAAGGTTATATCGCTTTGTAATGATATATAAATATGAAAAAGCATTGAAATAAATGAAATTTATTAAAAAAAACAAGTTCGTTAATAATTGATTCAAATTTGAAGAAGAATTTTCTGCTGCTCTGAGTAACAAATTTAACTCCAAACATTGAAAGACTAGCGAAATCCAAACAGGCTCAAAGGTTTTATTTATAGTCAAACACTCGACAACTTTAGTTTATAATGTTATTCTACACACGAGACACTTTGTCAGCTGTAGCACCATCAGCAGGTTCAAGACAGCGATCACTCTCTCGTCTAAGAGATCATTTCTAATTATTGTTGATTGGTACTCCAATAAACGTGTGTCTTTTGAATTCGATAATTTGTTTTTTTTTTAGCTTGATTTATTCTTTTTTCTCCCATAAGCAAAGCAGATCTTACCTCTGTCTCTATTTTTCAACCCCAAACGTGAACGTAAGAACGTAGAGTGAGGATTTCAGTTGTATGGCGCATCTGAACTCGTCAACAACAATAAAAAGGCGTATGGTATGCAAAATTTTTGCGATCACTGACTTCGAAGTAATTTTTTTCTTCTTCGACGAAATTGCACAAAAAAGAGTTTATTTTTTTTGTCTCATACCTGCGAAAAACATATTCCTTGTCTGTCGAATTTGCTTGAAAAAATAAACAACTTATTTTTGTTGTGCTATTATAAAACACGAAACGATCTGTGAAAAGTACTCCGATGTTTTTATTCTAAATATTAATAAAAGCATTTTAAGGGCACAATTTTCAAAGAAGAAGATTACGTATTCAAGGAAGAAGAGAATTTTTAACCTTCAATTGAAAAATAAATAGGTTCGCAATTTATTAATTCTGTTTTTACGACGAAGATAATAATTCTCTAGGGATTGTTAATTAGAAGGGATCCTTTTATTGAAACATCTTAACAATAAACAACAACAAAAATATTAGGAAATATGTTTTTACAAGCAGTATAATTAAAATCAAAAGAATTGACTGTATCGGAAAAACATGATTTTCATTTAAATTACATATTATTCAAAATAATATATACTTTTGAAAGAGGCGAAACACTTGTCACAGTTTGTAGCACAATACGTAGAAGTTATGCTATTTTATTATATACCTATTTATTGAATAAACAAATATATTACTTCCGTGATTATTCCCTTAAAATCATGCATTACATATTTGATAACTAAAAATCGTTTCACAAATAAACAAGAAGAAAAACTATATTTAAAGGCTAATGAATACTGTTGTCAAAATTGACTAAATGTGATCAAATGATCGTATTTAGTAAATGTAATTTATTTTTTGAATGAATGATTTTGATTTAAACGAAGCCAACATATTTTTTTCATTATATACAACTATACAAGCCGTCAACACCATTTATAAAAGTAATTTTACAAATCTCTTTTATTATTTTAATTTATGAAAAGCAAATGATTCACAAACATGAGACATTTAAATTAAAAAATCCATATTTTATATATTGTTTAAAATATTTTATTTAAATCATACAATAGCCACCTTGAAAATAAGTCAAGCTTTTCTGAGCCCAACCATAACTCCACTCCACACTATCGTCAAAAAACATTAAAATAGTTCTATGGCAGTAAAGAACGTTTTCTCGTAGTTTTCTTTTCAATATCTTCCATAAAGTTCATCTGAATAATTATAACCAAGCAAACATACCTGCCAAGGCTCCTCTCTTTACACTGGTCAGACTGTTAAATCCAAGGTTCAAGAGTCTCAAACTCTTCAATCCAGGCAACAAGTTGGGTCCGAGAGGTCCAGCGATCAAATTCGAAGACAGATCCAATTCCATGAGTAACATCAAATCACCCAATGAAGAGAGGGAAGAGGCGTGCAAAACATTTCCTCGTAATCTCAGCGTCGTTAAAAGCTTTAAAGGCCTAAAGCATCCTGGAGCCAGCAAAGATAATTGATTTTCACTCAATTCCAGAAAGGTTAAATTTGAAAGACCCTAGAAAAGCATTTATAAAAATACATTACATTATGGAAAATATCATTTGTTTATTTTTAATAGAGCTCATTTCAAAGAAATTTCCCCAGTATTTTTTTCAATCGAAGTTAAAAAAATAGAATCAGATGTTAGAAAAGATTTCAGAAATCCATAGTTTCAAAATCAAATTTATAGATCGATTTTTTCGACTTATTATGGGTAATTACTTTCTTTCGAAACGTTAACTGATATAAAAATCGGCTATGCCTAAGGAATAGTTGTATAACACCGATTAATTTGCACTTCATTTTTATCCATTGATTTTTAAGTCGTATTTCTCCGATTTAAAGATGTAAAACATATTCGATTATCAAAATATGTGTGTGTATCAAAATGAATGATTTAATTAGTTTTCACACTTTCACAAAACAGCACATTATAGAAATAACCTCTTTCCAACCAATTCTTTTACATCAGCATAACCGTCGAATAAATTTTGAGAATAGAAAGCCAGTTAAAAGTATTGTAAAAAATGTTAAAAGTATCTACAAAGTATTCTGGATATCACCGAGTTGTTTATAAATTTCTACGAATCCGGTGTAATAAAAAAGGTTTTAGAATTTAAGCCATTCTGTTCATATAAATTCTTTTGTTTCGTAAATTTTTCAGCGTCACAAATTATCAGTGAAGCACCTAACAATGTTCTTAGAAAAAATATTTTCACAACTTTTTACAGCGTCTGTTATTGGCTTAGTTTAATTATCTTGGAAACAATGTTTTATTATAATTCATGTAGTTATTTATGACAATTAGTTTAATTAGATCTTCATCAAATGTCAACATGTTTTATTATAGATATGGATGTATTTATCTAATTGTTTAGAGAGCATATCTTCTGGTATCGTTTTTGTAATTATTGTATTTACCATGCTGGTATATGTGTGTTATAAATGTGCTCTTTATAAAATTCAAATTCAAAAATAAGATGTATCTTTGCACCATTGACAGATTCAAAAATTTTCCAAGGAGGGGGCCATTCAATTAAAAAATAAACATCATACAAAAATAATAGATTAAAAAAAAGATGATTTAAAAATAACATATCCATATAAAAGTAGTCAATACATAATTAAGTATGTATTCTATAAAACATCGTAAACTAAACAATTAAAGATCCTATTTCACAATAAAGTTTTAATAAAGTATAAAAATGGAGAAAAAAAATCTCCTCGGGGGGGGGCATGCCCCCTCCCCTCTTGGATCCGCAAATGCATTGCACGCAGAAATGTCTAACACGGCTTAATTGGAAAAAGACAAATAAAATTAATAAAAAACAAGAAGTTCATATATTTCACATACTGAAAAGGATTTTCTACAAAATTTCAGTAATTTTGTATAAGTAAAGAGGAATAAAAACATGAATTTATTAGTATATATTAATAATCTTGTCTCGAAGATACCTTCGATGGATTCGACAGTGACAATGAGGAAGTTATTTTTTAATATTAAATCAAATTTGATATGTTTGTTACTCCACTTGTTGGGATTAACCACACATAATGTAATTAATTATGTCAAAGTTTGTATCTTACTTTATCTTTGCGTTCAGTAGAAAAGGACAAACCCTGGCTTTTTACATTGTAATTTATAACTTAGTGTTGAAATCATTTTTTATTTTATTCTTAAACCTTGCGATGTTAAGTTTGATGATTCTTCATAAAGAGGTAAAACACGTGTTACAATTAATAACATAATAATTGTAATAAAATTTTAAGCTTTCATATTTAATTTATCATAGTTAGTTAGTTAGTAGATCGAGGAAAATGGGAACAAATAAGAAGTTTGAAAGATCATTTAGAGTTTTTTAAACACCAATGAATTGCATACAGCTTCCAATGATATGTTATAAGACATTTTTGCCAATACTGTACATTTAACAGTAAATTTTCATTGGAAACATATATTTTTCATCAATTAACAAAAAAAAATATAAAAATAATTGTTAAAGCTAAGAGGCCAATAAAAACGAGCATTTAGAAATTTTTAACAGAAGTCATCAATATTTGCATATTAATAAAAAAATAAATGAACAAATTTATAATATTAAAAAATATATAATTGATATAACATATAATCAATTAACTTTATAACCATATTCCGTAGGTATGTTACTCAGTAATTTTATGATATTCTATATAACAGTAAATTTGAAGTGTTTTTTTCTTACCACAAACGAATCGTTTTCTATTGACTTAAGTTTGTTATGCGATAAATCCAGTCTATCCAGTCCAGAAAGTTGAGACAGAGCTTCTGTTGGCACCTTTGTGAGTTGATTGTTGGGCAATCCTGAAAAATAAAGATTTTGTTTAACCAAGGGTTATAATATTTGCTGTCATCGTTGGTCGTAGTTCTACTCGTAGTAAAACATTGAGAATCAACTAAAAAATCTTATTTATTAACCGGATCTCTGCCGCAAGCGAGTTTATTCGCTCTACAATTCCGTGTTTAAGGGGCCGTCCATACAAAATGAGCGAATTAATACGCTCTACTTTATACTTGATTTACAAGACACCAGTACCTCTTTTAACCGGTTCTCTGCCACGGATGTGTTAACACGCCATACAATGTCGTGCTCGTAGGGCCGGCCATACTAAATGTGCGTGTTTACACGCAGTATTTGAGAACCGGGTTAAAAGGCCACAAGAAACGTATTTAATAATTTTAAAATATCATGCATACAGTGACATCTCTTGCATCATAGTATGATACCTAAACTTTAAAGATATTGTTTTTTAATCTATAATACATCGATTTTAAAAAAAAGCTTTTTTGTTGTGTTCAAATGTGTTGCTAGCGGGGCTAAGCGAATGATGGCGGAAATGACCCATCGTGTATTTATACGGTGAGTGTTTGTAATTTACTATTATTATTTGTCCAAAAAGTACATATTTATTAAGTTTTTTTTTAAAGAAAATCACGGCCCTCCATGCGCGGCACGGCACAGATCAGGTTCAGCGAAAGATGGAATTTGTAACGCACGTTATAACAAGATGTATCCTTCTTGTTATTCTATAATTACACAAAATTAAAAATGTTAACACCTCAAACATATAATTAAAAACCATCAAAGATTATTAAAAACATAATAATCCTTTGTACTTCATTCCACTTTATTTAATATGTCAGGACCGGTTTCGCTCATTGCGAGCATTGTCAATGTACAAAGGATTATTGTGTTTTTATTAATATAATGCCTTTCCACCAAGTATTGACAGTGAACACCCTAAAAGTGACCATCAAAGATTAATAAATTTTAAGTGGTGACTGATGGTAATTACAAACATAATTAAAATTTGGATTTTTTTTAACAAAGTGATATAAAATGCTACACTACTAAAGTTAATAACATAATGATAATTTTCTGTTTCCCCTGCTTCCAAGAAGTTAGTATGTATTCTCTTACAAAATCAACAGCCATGAAGATTCTGAAAAATATATTTTTTAAAACTATTTCAATTCTAACAAAAGAAATAAAATTAAAAAATATATGTAATATAAAAGAATTGTTAACATAGGTTAATGAAATGAATAAAGTAAAGGGGAAATTATACGTTTAATTAAAAAAAATATGTTTAATTAAAAAATTAACAATATTAAACTTTCTTGTATTTAAATCATTTTTGTAAAAGACATGAATGTTTAAAAAAATTCTGAAAGTTTTAACTCCTTATCTTATGGTATGACTGGTATGAGCGTTTGACTGGTAAATATATTAGTAAGTTTTACTGCTTGTAGAGCTTTCTTGTGTCTTTGCCCCGTTGTCATATTGTGGTTTTTAATCATTAACGTTAATAATTTATTTCTTTTATATCTCGTTTGCCATTTAACACCCTCCTACAACCGTACACTATGTGATGTGATGGAATGGGCGGTGATCAATACATCTTCACTTCTCTTCTCTATACTATATACCAACTCCATAAAGATGCAAACAGAAAAAAACGATGTTCGCTCTTTGGTCTCTCTCCACTTTTTCCTCCCCAACAATCTAGCATTTCAGGAGCAACTAACATTTTCTTTTCATTATATTTAATATAAATAGTGATAAATGTATTAAACTTGATATTAAAATATAACTTATTTCCTTAAAATACAACTTCAAACAGCAAGGAACCTTACCAAACAATTATCTTACGAATCTAAGAATTGCATAACATATTTTTTATCCAGTAGTAAAGGCTCTTAACTAAATGCACTTAATCAATTAGAAATAAATAAACATATTTAAGCCAATGACATTCTCAATGAGCAAAAAAATATCAATCTATTACCGGTGCTAAAACCCTAATGTAACTTATTATAAATAATCACTTTAATTTGCTTTGAATAATTCCTATTGAATATAATATTTTACTTTGTAATGTAAATTAGCATGTAAGAGTGTATGACAAGATATATTAAATATTTCTTCTAAGCCAGTATATATAGTTAAGTGTATGAAAATTTTAATACAGTTCTAATGAGAACATAAGCCAAAATTGCTAGCAAGTGTCTTTTTTCATCTTATTACAATAGATTTCTAACAAATAAATTCTTATTTAATCAATAAATCTTAAAATCTATAAGATTTCTCCATAGTGGCATCACTATAAGCTTTTTGTTTCTACAGTAAGGGAAAATAAATATTTAATATCTAAAGTTGAAAATAATTTTCAATATTGAGCCCAAACAGACAGAGGTAATGTAAAGCAACTGACGTCATTTTTCCTGATAAAAAGAGAAAATAATTTTAATCAAAGAAGAGCACGACATTTAAGGAACATTGAAATCAAATATATTTACTCCAGTTGAAGTTGTCAAAGCTACGTGTTGCTTACATAACCATCATACAGTATTAGAAGAACTTTATTTTAATGGATAAAAAGATATTATTCATTAAAATCTTAATGCAAAAGTTTTCTCGTATTTTCATCAGACAAATAGCAAGAGAAGTTTGACAGCGTATACAATTTCAGGAGGTTTATTTTCTTTTTCATTACATAGTGATTTTGTGTGTCGAGAATATTTACAAATAATTTAAATTGATTTATTTATTTTTCAATATTTAAATACGACAGAATTGAATCCGCCTAGTGCCGAGAAGGCCCACGTTACGTTATTGCACTGGTAACAAAATAAAATTGGCTAATTAGTATATCACGCTATTTATTGCAAAATATTTTATCGTTTTTTGAATACTATTGTCCGGGCACCGTATATTGGCAATGCCTTCGATAGGCTTCGCTTCTCGTTGTTTCTTTAATGAGTTTCCATTCAACCCCTGTCCAACTGTCATCGTGTTTCTTCCTTCTGATTTATTGCTCCTACAACAAAAGGACTCACTTGGTACACTCTCTACACGCCATAATACGTTCGCTATTGCCTAAAAGGCCCAATAAACTATTTTATTCTCGTAAGAAATCTAATCAACTTAGCAATAGAAAATTACAAAAAAATATATATATAAATAATTTGATGTAAAAGCTTTATTAATCAAAAATATTCTCAGAATATAATACGTTTCAGTACACACCTGTTTTTTTTTATAAGTGTAAAGAAATCTTTTTCAAGGTTTTCATTGCCAATACTTGGTGGGAAAGCATTAAAATAAAAATATATATATACATTTGTACTAATGCCCACTTTTATATAGTACAATCAGGACCGGTTTCGCTCATGACGCGCACCATCAGTTGACAACGCTCGTCATGAGTGAAACCGGTCCTGATCTCGTTCAATAAAAGCGCGAATTAGTACAAATGTATATTTTATATTTTGGAAAGAGAATTTAAATTTTTGAAAACCATTGGCTATTTGTTGCCATCTTAGGCTATTTTTAAACATTATGTGACGGGTAAACATTCATAAATTAATGTCATAATACAAAACAATATCTGATGCATAGACTTACTCCGTATACAGAAGCATGTTTGATATATTGTTTTTAAAAAGAGAAAGAGAGGTTAAGTAACAAGTGGTTCTCGTAAAAAAACTTATGTTGAGAAACCTCCATTAGAAATCCATATGATCCACATAGAGAACGGACATGGATTAGAAAAAAAAAACTGATACAATTTTATAATTTAAGATTTCGACTGAAGGTGCTTGGTGGAATTTCAATATTAAATTTGAATCGTTCAAACTATGTACATTCTCACAAATTTTGTCACTAACGACCCGGGTTTCGCCTTTCGGCATCTTCAGGCATTCAAGTGCACGGATGAACTTGAACTGACAGTCAGTTCAAGTCAGTTGTCAGTTCAAGTTCATCCGTGCACTTGAATGCCTGAAGATGCCGAAAGGCGAAACCCGGGTCGTTAGTGACAAAATTTGTGAGAATGTACATAGTTTGAACGATTCAAATTTGATACAATTTTATATGAGTTTATATACTACACATTGTGAACGGTCTAGGCCAGAAGTGGGGATCCTGCGGCCTTCTGGCCAATTCTGCAGTCCTGTAATTTGGAAATTCGGAAAAACGAAGTTAGCGAACTAAGGATTTCAAATTCCTCGGTGAGCTAAAAAAAAGCGAGGTTTGGAGATAATCTGGGGAAAAAGTATATGGAATTGAGGAATTCAAGTTCCTCTGTGAGCTAAAGAAAAAAAGAAAAACGATGTTTGGAGATAATCTGGGGAAAAAGTAGGGTAAGAAGGGATTCAAAATTAATCAATCCCGTCCTAGTCAATGTTTACTGCGGCCTTATGTCGAATCAGAAAAATGAATGCGGCCTTGAGAATGCTTGCGGAGTGAGAAGAAAAGGTTCTCCACCTCTGGTTTAGGCTTATAAAAATAATTTTGATGTAAAAACTTTCATTTTTTTTTTAAATATTGCAACTGTCAAAAATAATTCATACCACTAATTTGTGAGCAGATACCAAACGTCAATAGCTATTCTCGCCTACTCCGCGGCATCTACCTATTTTCGTATTTAATTTTCACGCCATAGGAGTCTTTTGCTCTCTTATATAATAATTTGATCTTGAATTCGCACCGGAAATTCCGGGAACATCTCACTGCTATACAATTTTTTCTCTGTCCTTTGATAGAAACGAAATATTTTTCATTGTTTTTTTTATTCGAATCCAAGGGAATGAAAAATCGTTTTCTATAGATATGATTGAAGTCAAAAAGCCACAAAGAAAATAATAACTAAATAAAAAATTCCGGAATAGGATACCACTATAATTTGAAAAAAATATGTTGTAGATAGTTTTATTATTTTAATCGTAAATTTAATCTTTGTAAATCTTTTTGATCTCTTATGACATTATTAAATATTTGTATCAAAAATCGTTTGTGTTTTGTTTATTTTAACCAAATACTTTGAATACATTAATTAAAGATAAATATAGCATTTTTTTAATCGTTAAAATCTATTTTTTATCGTACTAAAATAATGATTTTTCATTAAAAAAATATATTTTTTGTCTCAAATATAAAATATCTTATAAATAACATCAAAACTTTACCAAAATAAATTCAGATCAAAAATGCTTTCTCTGAGCTAAGAAGCGTTGTACATTGTTGACTAACTGTCAGACCAAGTTCATTTGTTTATCACATGTATAAACAATTCGAGCCATTTTGTTTGGTAATTAAAATCTCAGTAAGTTTCAGTTGATATTTGAGTTTACCGTTACATAACATTGAAATTTAATAAATAAATTGTATACGTGATAAAGAAAACATATTTTACCAAGAGCCTGCAGCGGTGACGCAAGACCTCTGAACGCCGCACTATGGACGTCTCGTATTTCCCCAGATGAGACCACTAAGCCGTGGAGGGCCACTCCTTCAAGTAGAGGTCCCGCTAATGCTGATACGTTCTGCACTGTACAGTCAAGCAGAGACACTGCTCGATGAGTAGGTAATGATCGAAGTGTGCGGCCTATTATCTGAAAGATGGATGATATTTATTAAAATGTCCCCTCTCAGGGCGGTTTATATGGACTCCTACTGGATATAATCTAGTTTTTTTTACGAAAACCGGTTTTCACAACCAATATTTTTTCGAAAAGCGTAAAAATAAGAGAATATGATCAGGACAAGAGTAGTTTTGAACTAATCACACCTTCTTAGTTTTTATGTTCAATATTTGACATGACAACTTATATTAATAAAAATACAATATTCCTTTGTACTTCATTCCACTTTATTTAATAGGTCAGGACCGGTTTTGCTCATTGCGAGCATTGTCAACTGATTATGTGCTACCTAGTAAATAATGTGGAATAAAGTACAAAGGAATATTGTGTTTTTATTAATATAATGCCTTTCCACCAAGTATTGACAGTGAACACCCTAAAAGTGATTACAGCTTATGTTAATACGCTAAATATTTTTATGTTGAAAAATTATACGAAATATTTACTCGATGTTTTTTTTTGTTTGTCACTAGAGATGCACTCGATGATAAGGATAAAATTTGTAAATTTGACATTGACCTTATATGAAATCGAACCCAGACCCGCGTGATTAGTAGAGCAAACTCTAGCTAACAAGACCACGGCGGGTGACCAATTTATAGAATCAGATGGATGAAAGGAAATCACACTGATTTTTTAAAAAATCAAATGAATATTGTTTTATTACTAAGTTTTTAAGCACAGTTTTAGTTCTCATAATTTTTACAGTATTGAAATTGATAGAATTTTATAAATCATGGAATTTATTTTTTGTATTTTTTAACAAAATGTTTTCAAATTTAAAAAAAAAACGAAACTAGGTTTGCTTTAGTTATAAAAATGAAAAAAAAATCGTCACATCATATATGAATTACAAGTTATTACATTCGTAATTTATCACCTGCATAGCTGACCGATCGCCAGTGCATCTTAAAGTATGCGGCAGGTCACAAGAGCATTCTACGGCAGGATGATCTTCAATCTGTGGACACCTCCAGGTCTCTTCAGGAACAGAGGTCGAAGCGCGACCTCCTTCACAGCAAACTAGCGCACCCCATAATGAAAGAATTGTAAGAATGGAGTTGCCACCTCCTCCCATTCTAGAACAAGTGAAAAAAAATACAATTAGAAACAAAATACACAAATAGTTTTTACATGTTTGTTGATTGATTCGTCGAGGCAAATACGAAAAGTCATAAATATGTACAGCGTAAATCAAATAAAATATATTTCTTTCAAATACTGTAAAGTAATTAGATGTCTGGGACACAGCTGTGCACGATAAAAACCAAATGCCATTAGTTCAATGCTTGAATCAGGGCTACTATTGAGCATCAAGAATATATGCTTTCATCGGATAATGAAGGTGAGATGGTATGGTTTCGTGAGTAATTCTGAGATGAAGAAACGATTAAAACAACGCTTCGTCACGTCAGTGATCAAGGATATATGTTAAAAGTGACTGGGTGGGACTCTAGCGTCTTGGAAAATCATCGGGTACTATCCATGAAATGAACTCGGTGGAATTGAAGGATGCTGGTATCTCATAGAAGGAAGCAAAGTAATAAGTAGGCCACATCAAAACATGGAGGTGGCACTTAGTTTTCATATGCTTTGCATAGAGAACAAATATGGTCAAAGAAGAAGAAGAAGATAATTAGATACTGATTTCGAATGATATCTGATAAAACGTTGAATGATATTTATTAATATATTTTTAGTGAAAATTCACACCTTTTTTACTCAATAGGAAGGGTTAGTAGAATAATTGTATAGCAAATGCTTTAATCAACTTAGACGTCTTTAAAAATCCAACTAGCTAGATGAATTGATTGAGGTGCCGAAAATTTGTAAAAAAACATCACATATGTTTTTTTAATAACACATGTCAATCGAAACTTTTTAAAACTTTTATATAAAAGAGTCAACATATCACAACTGACATTAAAATCGATCACTCAAAATGAAATTATGAAGACAAAAAAATATTTATTAAACATAAAAATATACGAAAAAATTAAAAATATTTTAATGCCATATTTAAATTAAAAGTTACAGTTTCACGTAACAGATATCGACTAATTAATTGAAACTTCTTAATTTTTGTCATCGACAAAATACAATAAATTAATACTTTCGATGGTTTCGGCGGTAACTTTGTGGAAATTCATTTTAATAGAAAATTTAAATTAACTTTGATTATTCCACGTATTGTGTTACTAACTGTGACACGTGTTTCGCCTCTTTTAGAGGCGAGTAAATAAAAAGGGTTTAAAGATGAATAGTTTAGAATTTTTAGAAATTAATAAAACTCTTAACAAAAAAGAAATATTATTAAATAATATTCTTAATAGCACAGGCGGTTCCCCGTTACTCAAATTGTTTCCAATTAATAAAGTAATCACAAACCTAGCTGATTGACTGCAGCTCATTAGTTTAATAGTTTGTAATGTTTAACGTCATTAGTAGTATGATTAAATTTGTTTGCACTGTTTCGATTTTATAATCCCCTCTTTGCTTCCCTTAAAAAGGAAAAATCCCATTCTGATTCTTTACAACTCATTAGTATAATTAGTATCATTATCTGTTTGCTTTATTTCGATTCTACACCCCCCTCCTTGCTCCTCTTAAAAGGAAAAAAACCCAAACCTCCATTTTGTAATTTTATAATTTTAAAATGTTAGAATCAATCTTGCTTCATTACTTAAGCAAACTTTGCGATAGTAAGTCTGAAGATGCCTCTGAAAGAGGCGAAACACGTGTCACAGTTAGTTACACAATACGTGGAATAATCAAAGTTAATTTAAATTTTCTATTACAATAAATTAGATTATATGCATTTACGTTCTTATGTAAATTAATATTCTTCCGTTTTTTACTGACATATCTATTGAGACTAAAACAGTTTAAAAAATATCATCTTTAGAACCCGATATGTGTTCGCTGATTCCTAAATACAAATATGTAATATTTTTGAGAGCAAACTAATTTACGAGCTTTTACGAAGATAAGTGTTTAAACAATATCACTACAAACATCAGAATGACTCAACAAAGGGTCGGATGGCTTTAGCAAAGGGCAAAATAAACAACCAAAAAGGTCTGCTATTCCAGTGCCGGATTGGGGTTCTATGCCCTTAAAGAGCTCCTAAAGGCCTTCAGGGATCTCCATACAAGGCCACGGCAGTCCTCGCAACCGGCTTGGTGCATTATTCATTGAATTATAGAAACAATACTCGGTGAAAAACCTTCTCAAACTAGTAAGAAATAAAACAACAAAAATAATATTACTCAGATTTCTGTTTGATCCATGTTGATTTAGGGTATTTATTATATACATAAATATAAAAATACAAATAAAAAAAAAAAAAAACTCATTTCTTTACCAAATCCTGCCATCTCACTCACCGTCAACTTTTGTTCTAACACTGTCGTTTGATATTGTTTATTAGTAAAAACCAATGCTTTACACTAGAAACGAAGTTTGCTGAATGTATTTAAATGTTTATTTATTGCATGTCTTCCATCGCCAACATAATATTTTTCCTCTCGGTTATAATAATTGTTCTGTATTCCTGTTATTAAGGATCCCAAACAATTATGTAACATTTTCGCATTTTGCTTTTTTAATTACTTTGGTTAATTTATGGCTTGCCTTAAGGAAGAAGTTTTCTGAAAACGGGACTTCATAGAGCAATCCGTCAAAAAAAACCTTGATTTAAGCCAAATTATCTTTAATCGAGTTTCAAAGAAGTGGTCGATGAAGATGATATGAATACTAACGTTGATCATATTTCAAACATAAGAAGTTTGAGTATCGCTGTAGACCATAGTCGGACCGGTTATTGAACGCGAGCACTAAAATAATTTGACATAAAAAATTTGCATCCATACAATGGACGGTCTTCTTTATTGTCAATCCATCGAATAAATCCAAGGGTGGTTCAAGTAATGACATCGATTTCACATTTGTATTACATAGGGGCCAACTATTTAATATTTTTCTGAAATTATTAAAAACCAATATATCTATAAAATCTTACTTGTAAAATATGTTCATGGTGTTCCATAAAACATACACGCATCACAATATTTTAGTACGTTACAAAAAATTAAGAAATCCCAATAGAAATATTAAAAAAGAAAACTTGGTTGGAACTATTTCAAAATGATTTGAAACAGTTGAACTCACGTATTTCTATGCTAGTATGTCGATTTTGTAAAAATCGTGGCTAAAATTTACCCAATGGCATCATCAGTGACTAAGAAGAAAGAAGAAACAATAAAATTCAATTGCATGCTTTTTCCGTTAGGAGTATTTAGTTCAGCATAATCACAAAAGACTTTTTTTTATATATTTTTTTAATAGAATACTACGAGACTCTAATTTGTTGACAATCTTTATATTATACACACAAAAGAACAAAGCTTTCATCCCAGCAAATTAATAGTTTATGGCTACAAAGTCATTAATAGAAAAAACTTTAGTTAATAACATTTTTAATAAGATAGGTGGATCATCTTTGTTGGATATATTTCCATTGGGTTTTTCCACTCTTAAATGATTTTTTAGTTTATTTGTAAAAGTTTCGATGGTATATCTGAAGCTGCTTCTCAAAGAGGAGAAACACGTGTCACAAGTTTTAGCAAAAAAAGTTGAATAATATTGTTATCAAATTTAATTTTATATTAAAAGACAAAGTAACCGTCGAATCTATCAATGAGATATTTGCTTTCATGACATCATTTTAATTATTAACACATTATCTGGTTGGAATAAAATAGCATTTTAACGTGAACCCTTCTATAAGTTGGCGCCTAATATTCTAAATTATGGTGACTGAATATTTTTATTGACTTTTAATAACTTACTTGTGAAAAATTATTGTTCAAAAATAATAATTGTCTAGGAAAATTCAATAAAATTAGTAATTATCTTGTTATTTTTCCGAAAATAATAATAAAATTTACTGCCAAAACAGCATTTTTTTATTTTTTATTGGTTTCAAGAAGCCAATTGTAAAATGAAAGATATGGTTTTATACATTATCTAAAATAAGGATTTCGACGGAAGGTGGTTGATGAAAACGTACAAAATTTTAACATCATCTAAGTATGATTATCAATCTTCAGCAGGATAACTATTACTAAAAACATTCAACTACTAATTTCCTCATTTGCACATTGCTTTTGAACCATTCACTAGTGTTTGTCTTTTAATACAGGTTAGTTAAATCTAGTAAGGAATCAAGTTAAATTATCATTTGACAACCTTCCAAGAGACATATGGAAAAAATGATATATTTGACGCTGTAACATCAAGAACTTTTTTTTATTAATTTACGTTAAAAACATGGATTTAAAACATTATGGTGCCCATAAACTAACAACAGAACAAAGGACTATATGTGCCAGTATGCAACTTTTTACTTGTTGAGATTATTTGAAGAACAATATTTGAAAATACTTGTAAATCAAAATGCTTTGCTTTTGTTATAATGTAGTTAAACTTAGCAAACGAAGGTGCCAAATCAATCAATTCACACGGTTTTGTTTACGAACTTACTTTTTGCGATATTTTACTTATTTTCACAAAATACATATAACTTGTATTGTAAACAAAGCATTCATGTATAAACAAATGCTAAGTAAAATTAAATAGATTTCTGGAACGTTTTTAGCATAAATATTTTTATCTGAATAACAGTATGACAAAAGAGAACATTTATCGTGGCATATCTGTCAAAAACTGTTTTCTGTAGCCTCATTATTTTGATTGACTCAATTTCTGATAACATTCGATGATTCCAATAAAGTTTAACAATATATTTCCAACTGTTTTATTTCTTTAGCAATACTTAAAATCAAATGTATTTAATATCTCCCGAGTTTATCTAAAAAAATATATTTTGATTTTGTTTCTGTGTGCATAGATATCGTTAAATAAATCGAAAACAAATCATATTTATGAGTAAAGATACTTTAAACTTTACACCAAACAAGTGAAAAGGTAATTAAGAATTATAGAGCATATGTCCTATTCTACTATGACTGGCTAGAAATTAACCATTAACTACAGCATACGCGAGATTCTGAACCAACCAATGTTTTTGAAAATCTTAATCATATTTTAGTTGCTATTTAATGGATTAATAAATAAATACTCACTTTAAGAAAACTCTGTAGACAAAGATAAGATGTATAAAAAAATAGCCCATTCCAATTATTGGCTGTGCAACCTGGAAGCTTTTAAGCGTCAGCTAGCAGCTAGCTACCGCAGACATATCGATTCATGTTTTTTCGTTTACTGAAGGCAACACAAATTCCTCTAACTCCTAGTATGGACCTATCCCTTTAAGGCTTAGTTCTTTGACAGACAGTGCATTTATGGAATAAAGACCACAGGCCCGAATTCCTTTGGCTTCGACATTGGTGAAATATAAAAAACTTATTCGAATTCTTTAATCGGTGATCGTTTCTGCTTATTATTTAGTTTTAAAGCTCCAATGCAATATTAAATCTTAATTTGAAAATTTCGTTTGTTCGTCTATTCCAAATATTAAAAAATAATATCTTTCTAGGGTTAGAAGCATCATTAACTTTCATCACTTGCTGACACCGCTTCTCGTAAAACGCACTTTCGTCAAATTCAGCTGCATTGATTGTAATTTTAGCATATCTTGCACATACACAAAAGTTTGATTGAAAAAAATGTGAGGTCGACACTTTTTCCGTATTACGCCATAGTGTTACAAATGTAATTTAATCGTTCTAGCTTTCTAAACCATATCTAAAAAGTGATCAAACTGAACTACGCAAGTTTTATTTAATTTTATATGATCCTATGCGAAGAAAAATTATAAAAATTGTAAACATTATCGAAAAAATTCACCCAGGCTACCGGCAACCTTTTTCAACCACTTTTATATTGCGTCAATTTATTTAACTAATATTCATTAAATTTTAATTTAAAAAAAATACCACTTAGCAGTGCCACCGGTCATCATATGCTTTACGCAAACGATGAAACATAGAGAGAGAAACAAAGATAATGTATATATATCTGTGCGTTGTATGTTAAAAATGTACTCACCTGTAAAAACATTCTACGCATTTTCTGGCAGAAACTGCGTGCATAAATATGATGTCTTACAGTACGACAGATTAATCACGTCAAATATATTGTATCATTACAACAATGATTGATTATTATGCAAGTTGAATTAAATACCTCTTCGCTTAATTTTTAATTTTTAAAATCACATTTTTTATAAAAAATGTGTATGTCAACGAATTCATTAAAATAATTGAGTTAATTTATTTGAATATGTTTCGTTACCTAGCTGCAGCGCTGACTAAAAGATTCCAGACGGTTCATTTATGGTAACCAGCTCTGAGCTCTGATGTGGACAATGGTTTTATTGCATGAATGGTCCTCGACATTTTTAAAGGCGGCCGATATAATCTAAACGCCATTCTTTTCAATGGTAAAACCACATCGAATTAAATTTTTCTGCTTGGTCTTCAAACACTTTTTGGAGTCGTACAAATATCTCCAAGTATGCTATTTGAATTAAATTTTGAAAACAAAACCATTGCTTTGAATGCAATATAGGGCTTTGTTCATATAAAATGTCTTTGCTGGAAATTCTTGTCGGAAATCGTTTATTGACTAGTGCATTCGTATTTTCAATTAAATTTAATCCACTATACATATTATACCATCGCATAATATAATCAATAAATACCTGTTTTAACATATTTATTTTTTCAAAAGAAAATTATTTAAAAGTATTAAATAAAAAATCCGTACCACATAAATCATTATAAATTTTATTAATACATTATGACTTCTTCTTAAAATAAATTTAACTTTGATATAATATGTATTGATGTTCACTGTCAATTTGAAGCGTTGATGTTTGGAAAATTTCAATAGAAAAAAAATGCGAGAACTGGTTGCTGTTTTGTCACCCTTTATCGTGAAGATAAATTATGAATCTAAAAGTTTACAAGTATTTAGAATATCGCTTCACCTTTTTTTATAATCAAATTGATAGAGGAGAGTGTCAATATCGTAAAATCTTTAATTTTCCAACTATTTGGTCTATATCGATATTTGATTGGTAGAATTCTGCTAAATTAAGGAGGAAATAGCACGGAAAATCTAAATCTCAAATAACTGATGAAAAAATTGAATACGAAAAGTACAAAATACGAAACTTATTATTCAATAACTTTATTGATAAGACTTAATTATTAAGACACGCCCAATATACATTTAAAAACGATATCTAAATCTATTAAAAAAATGTAAAAATGCTTTGTAATGTGGACCGTGAGTGCCTTTGCGTAGATGACCGTCCGTGCCGTTCCTAGGATAGATTTCAGGCTGAAAATCAGGCCATAGTTGAAGGCACTGTGCAAATAATACGTCGCGATGAGATCGATAATTGGAATCGGCGCCGACAGATGGCGCTGGCGTCGCTCTATGTAAACAAACAATCCGTGGATCTAACCCTACCGACGCGAGCTTTGACGTTTGATATCGAATTGCAATTGGTGAGCTTTGAAATCGGAGAAAGCTCTCGGTGCGTATGCAATAGCTTTACTGAAATACTTTGTATTATTTTACGACAACTGATTTCAAAAACTACAACATATTATTTGACTGCTGCATATTGAGTACAACGACGTTTGTTTCAATATATTTTGATTTTAGTAAAACGTATGAGTTCTGATTTTTTTTCTATCTAATCTATTTAAATATTTCCGCATCACCACCACGTGAACCCATCACACATTGTTTCAAAACAGTACTTTTATTTCACATTTTAAGACGTGGTTTGAAAAAGGATTGAAACAAAATATTACAATCAAAATTATTCAGTTGGTATTTGAGTCCTGAAATATATCATATTAATAATGAAAGTTGTTTGACTTAGTTTTAAAAAACGACTGGTATAAATATAAACATTAAATTTTGTTAAAAAAGCACCTTTTGCCACAATTCTACATTAATTATTTTCAAATCAAGACCAGTTTTGCTTGTCGCGATCATTCTCAACCGAGTTAAACTGGTCCCGATCTAAAATAGATAATGTCTATTAGATTCAAAAACTATTTATCTTTAACATATTGTAATTATGCCTTTCCACTAAGAATTGTCAGTGAACACTTTAAAGGTGGTTTAAGATTTCGACTGAAGGTGCTCGGTAGAATTTCAATATTCAATTTGAACGATTAAAACTTTAACGGTGATAAAACATTAAGAAAATCTGTTTTTAAATTAAAGTATTTTCACAATTTAATACGGTAAATAATTCATAACTTTCTTTTGCTTAACTGCATTATTGGCATTCTTATATCACTTCGAAACCTATAACAATATTTTTCAGAAGGATAATGGAATGCAGTTGAAATATTTATGAATACAATAATTGAATACAATTTTGGAGAAACAATGGCTCTTTAAAAATCGATCGTCATATATTTATGCCGAAACGGGTTATATAATATAAAATATTTCACTTTCGTCTTTTTTACTATAAATTTATAAGCACACTTATGTATTGTTATAGTGGCCTTTAAAATTCAATAAAATTTACTACAGATAAGTTATATTGCACGACTACCGTTCTTCGGCCGTCCAGCAAAATGTGTTCCTTGGAAACAAATGCTATTTATTGTTGTCACAGTTAAGAATCACAATATTTAACAAAAAAATCAATTTAAGATTTCGACTGAAGGTGCTTGGTGGAATTTCTCTTATAGACAATCTTTTATCAAAAAAACAAACTAAACTTGCAGAAAAAATGTTATTTAAAGGTATAGTGTCAAAGGACATAGATCATACTAGGTATTGGCGTAGAATCATTTTTTTAGGAAATACAAGTCTTAAAATTAAAAAACAGCTAGCTGATAGTGTAAGACCTGCTTTTTACTGTAAAAACTCTTTAGGCAAATTATTAGTTAATAATAAAGATAAAATACATTACTTAAATAAATCCGGGATTTATAGATTGCAATGCTCTTGTTGTACAAAGTTTTATATCGGCAAAACAGAAAGAACACTGAACATCCGGGTTTTAGAACATATGGCAGCCTTTAGATTGAAAAAAGACACGTCTACTTTTGCTAATCACTTAATATCGGAAGGACACGTGTTCAATCAGGAACAAGGGATAAAAATGTTACACCCAAATACGGACAGTCATAAGCTCTTTTTCCAAGAAATGTTAGAAATCAACAAAGCACAGCTGCAAAATCTTCCGATTTTAAACGAAATATCAAATTTTCCCACATCTCCTCTTCTATACCCTATATAACCATAAAATCATATAATCATAAAACCTTTGCCGACAAACAAATTATATAATTCTTGAAACTGCTCACTAGTCAAATCTGTTGGCATTCCCATGGGCTTATCCTTTTTGCCAGCAGTGGCTTTGGACTCAGTGATGCATTTATATCTTATATAAACACGAAACTTTCATTTACTAAGCGTCAGTTCAAGTTCATCCGTGCACTTGAATGCCTGAAGATGCCGAAAGGCGAAACCCGGGTCGTTAATGACAAAATTTGTGAGAATGTACATAGTTTGAACGATTCAAAAAAATCAATATTTGATAATTAAAAATATCTATATCACATATATTAAAGGCTTTTCTTAAAGAATAATTTGAATTCTTTTTTTAATTTTATTCTTGAATGTATAGTTGAAAATAAAACAGGCATAAATAAAGTTAATTGACTAAACTTACATTGACATTTCAAAAATCTGACTTTCGGTATTAGATAGCCGGATTACCAGAATACTGACAATGAAATCACTCACACATAAGGCTAGGACAGAACTAGTGGTTTACTAATCGCTCTCGCTACGCCCAGTTATTGAAGGATCGGAGGTAATTTTTAGACAACACAAACACCCATGCCTTCGAACAGAAATCGATAAATCGTTCGAAAAAAATCTGTTCGTGCCGGGACTCGAACCCATTAGATCCGTCACGGAAGCCAACAACGCTAACCTCTGCGCCATAGGACCCAAAAACACTTTTAAATCGATTAATAATGTTTTTTTTTCATATTCTATTCAATGGTTAGTCACGTGAATTATTGTACATCTTTTTGTTGAGTTGTCTTGAATCTAACTTAAATTCATCATTTATACAAAGAATAAAAAAATATAGTTTTTCGATAAGGTGCTCTTCTTTTGAAGAAGCATAAACTCAAACAAAAAAATGTTTGTGCGTTTATACTTTTTTTATTATAAATAAACTTAAATGCTTTTAATGTTAAAAAATGGTATATTGTTATATATTAAAAAACCCGTGACGTCCAAAAAATGATTATATATAACAATAATGAAACGTACAAAAGGTTCCTCATTTAATTTGGAGTTATTATGCGTATTCATAGAAAATTTGTCACCTCCAATTGTTGGCAATTATGCAATCATTTGAATTAGGCTAGCGCTGCGGACTATTGTGAACTATTTTGTACCATGATCATTCTCAAACGTTTCAAAAAATGTATGGTAAATACGTTTAGAGTTTTGAAATGATTGTCACTCGCCATAGTCAAGTAGTGATTCTTTAAGCTTCCCAATAAATATTGGATTGACTTCAAAATGAATCTCTGCATGCGCAATACAACCTAAGATATGAAGATTGAAAGTGATGTAGAGAATGTACGTGATTTTTAAATTTTAGTAAAAACTATCAGTATAAATTGAGACGAGCTAACACTCTACATCTTAATCTTCTATTCGCACTCTCTCTGAAGGGAGAGGTAAGATACAAAATCAAAATCAATTCTTGATGTATGGATTATATATGATTCAAGATTTAGGATTTTCGAACCATCATCTGTATAAACTGACTTTCTAGTGATACGAGAATTCATGAAATATCGGCTTTTTTGTTATATGCACACCGCACTCCGCAGTAAAAATAACGATCTTACGTTTTTAAAACTAATTATTGGCAATGGGGTAAAAATATCACAGTATTGAGTTATATAGAAGATACAATGCTTGCAATGAACGAAACCGGTTCTGACCTTATAAATGATGTGGAATAAATTACAAAAGAATATGGTGTTTTATTAACTATGCTACTTGTTGAAAACGTCGTTATCATATTCTGTTTAAAAAAAATCAGCATTTTACGATATAAAGTTTAGGGAACGGACCAAGCACCAACTTCAAGCATATTGCGTCAATTGTCATTTGTTAAAGTTGGCAAATTTTACTATTATATATAAGCCTTAGACGGAATGACGGTTTCTTGGGAGGCAGCGTAGCAAATATATACTCCACATAAGTATCAAATATTTTTAAACTGACGATAGATATTTGACAGTTAAGTTTATACTATTTAATGAATATGTTGATAAAAATAATAAAACATTTTTAGTATTTTTTCCACATAAAATTTACTGGATCAGAATTGGTTTTGCTCATGGTGAGCATTGTCAACTGATCAATGAGACTGAACTAAGGCTGAACTGACCATGAACGAAACCGGTCCTGATTCAATAAATTTTATGTGGAAAAAGTACTAAAAATGTTTTATTATTTTTATTATAATGCCATTCCACCACGTATTGACAGTGAACACCTTAAAAGTGAAGATGTTGATGTTATTTTATATTAAAATGTATTGGAAACACTTTATTTCATTTTAATCTAATAATTGCAAGCTGCGCAATAATTCTACGTAATTTATGGTGATCGTCATCGCAATTTGGCGATGGTCGGCTAGCTTTTCAAAATCTGTGTTCCATAAATCATAATATGAAACCAATTTCTATTTAATAAATACGTTAACGTAAGCAGGATGCAGACTCTAAAGCTCTATTGAAACGATGCATCAGTGAAATTATTGGTATTTGTCGTATTTAATTCGAAATTAACCTTAATATTTCAATTGCAATAGAAAAACATGGAAAAGTTTTTTCATTTTATTATTATCTCAAAATTGAATGAGATATCTTGAGTGTGAAAAATTTAAATATTTCAATATAATAAAGGTTAATAATGATTTAGTTGAAATAGGGAAGCTCACATTTTATCTAGTATTATGTGAATTTAACCATACATAACATACCATAAATTAATCCAGTACATAACATACAATAAATTGAATTGAAAATTTTGAATGCACAATTATGATTACGCGATTATTTTTTTCGTATAATTTTCGCAATTTGGGCAATCCTAACGAATAAATTTACGCTTAAAACAATACAATTGCAGTGGGTAAGTGGCAAAGCTTTACAAATTTTAAGGTTTCCGTTCTATTCAGTTTGATGTTCATGGGCTTAAATCCACAAAAGGGCAATCAATTTCCAACGTATTATTATCCCAATACAGTAATTTTTATATCAATATTTTCTGATAGCAATGTATGTACACAATCATTCAAAATTAAACATAGACTAAATTCTTTATATAGAATAAATATTATATGATATATTATCGCCAATATTTTCAGAACACGTTACTCTTTTTGTATTAAAAGTACTTGGACATTTATGCATTTATTTGCACATATCTTTATTTTCAACGCTGAACGCATTTATTAATTATTGCAATACCGTAACAAGTTTTTTTTTTTTTGCAGTATTTGGCACTCTCGTGTTTTGCAGTATTGGTGACGATGTGAAAAATACATTATTTTGCTTCGTACCAAAAACCTTAACAGATATTTTTATCGTTCAAAATTATGGTGTAAAAAAAACATTAGAGACTAAATTTTGCCTAAGAAAAGAGACCATTTTAATACTTTCGATGGTTTCGGCGGTAACTTTGTGGAAGTTCATTTTAATAAAAAAATTAAATTAACTTTGATTATTCCACGTATTGTGTTACTAACTGTGACACGTGTTTCGCCTCTTTCAGAGACATCTTCAGACTTACTATCGCAAAGTTTGCTTAAGTAATGAAGCAAGATTGATTCTAACATTTTAAAATTATGAAATTACAAAATGGAGTTTGGGTTGTTTTTCCTTTTATGGGGAGCAAGGAGGGGGGTGTAGAATCGCACATCATTACTTAAGCAAACTTTGCGATAGTAAGTCTGAAGATGCCTCTGAAAGAGGCGAAACACATGTCACAGTTAGTAACACAATACGTGGAATAATCAAAGTTTATTTAAATTTACTATTAATATGGCCATTTTAATGTCTAATCAAATAATGATTTTGTGTTCAAATAATTTATTTGGATTATATTGCAAAATATTTTTGTACCAATTTTCTATCTGAGTAATTGATAGCGATTATAGGTTTACAAATACATGCACACTAGCATTTATTTCTTGTTGTAATACATACTTTGTCGGATGGGAAGTTGCTTAATCTATGATATTCAAGGGTGGCGTTTGAAGCGAGACGCAAAAGGCCATCAGCCCCATTCAAAGGATTGTGATGGAGTCAAAGAAGAACAAAGGTCCCAACCGCAGTCCTGCACAAAATTGCATCTTAGATGAGCTTCATGCAAATCGCAATGTAACGCATCTTCAAACATACATTCGTTGCCAAGTTGAGCCAGCTTTTGACAGAGGCGTTTTAAAATTCACTTAAACTAAAAGATCATCATATTTATAAAAAAATTGTCGTACTAACAATTCAAATTCAAATATATCATCATAAATTATTGAAAAAGTCACATTTGTAATGTTTTATTAACACACCGTTCTTATCTGAAAGTTGGTTTCGTATTTGTGATAAAACTTAAATGACTATTTCCGTCACCAAAATAATAGAGTGAATAGAACCAAACAAAGTTCTTTAGCTATACGTGAATGGAGACGAATAGGATAATACAATCAGAATGAAATGAGAAAACTTAATCTGTACATTAATCAATTGATTTTTATATTGAAGTTTTTACTCCCTTGACCAAGCAACCGGGTATAAGGCCAAAAGCCAATATCATTGAGCTTTTAGCTAGGGTATATTGGAATTATAAAAAACACTTCAATGTGTTGCTATTCTTTTAAGAAATGTAAAAAATATAGAATCCTTCTCATGGTTTGTGCATGTAAAACTAAATTCAATATTTTTTTAGTCTAATTTATAGTATTCCGAACATAAAATATAAAAAAATAACTAACTAAATTACTAAGAAGGTGAAAAGGTTTCATTTATATACATGTATCATACATTACAAAAGATTTTTTTTTAATTTAATATTTTTGTAATGTAAAAAACAAGATATAACAGAATATTTTAAAACAAATAGTAGAAAAAAAATTAAGCTCTTGAAATTAACAAAGAATTCAACTGAATAAGCTCTGACAAAGTCTACTTTAATGCATAAAAAAAAATAGCATTCGTCTTAACTCACTCGCGTCTACCTAGAATATGTCAAAATGTGAAGCAATATTGTTAAGCACTGTTAAAGCTCTCTCCAGTGGCAGTTCTATCGGAATAACAGCTCTACATTTTAGAAGAAGTTAAATTACTTGGGGTGAAATATTAATATTAGAGAATATAATTGAATTTTGTGTTTAAAAATATAATTTTTTCAACACAACCATGTGAACAAAAAAAATATAATATTTCTATCCATGCCACTGACTAAAAAAACGAAACAAAGTTTTAAAGGGCTAAAATATAGGTGACTGTTTCATTGTACAAGAAATGATATCGTTTAGAAATAAACATGTTAAAGGGGGTGGAAAATAGAACGAGGGAGAGCGCCACTGCGCCTTGTATTGCATTCAAGTAACATTCAAATTAGATGCAGTTTGCTCAGAAGCAATAACACAATTAGGAGGCATACTCGACAACTGAAACAACTAAAAGGGGACAATCAACTCGTTAATGTAGGTACAAAAACGAATAATTTGCCCATTTAACTTAAACTTCCGCCACTAGTAGAATACTTTCTTTGGCATAAGTAGATTTTTAATGCATCCGTAGTCATTGTAGAGTCAAAAAACGATTTTGAAATTATTTAACAGTTGAATGCATCACATAAAATCGAAGCTTTCAGCAAAACAAATTAACAAATAACTATTTTGTGAACATACCAGGATATGATAAGTGGGAATCACATGACAGCTTGTAGCCTTTACAGGTTTTATAGTCAATAGCTGTAATAAAACAATCAAAAATATTACATATTTATAAAATTTTGTTTTGCAACTTGTGAATACGCGCGTGTTGGTTTTCATTAATTTTTCATCTAGAATTGATTGTGTCTTAAGAAATTAGCGACTTCCAACAATTCGTTAAAAATGGCAAAGGATTTCTCTAGGGAAGTATATTAAAGGCATATTGCATGAATTTCATCAAAATCGGAACGCTACAATTGTAATTGAAAAATTACCTTTATGTCAAAATTTCATGACGAAGGTTTTAACCTTCGTGATGGATAAACGTTTATTTGGACCACTTAAATTAAATTGGATATTTTGGCTTGAAAAATTGAAAATTAAAAAGACAACTGTCTAAAAGAGATAAGCACGATGTTTCATATTCAGATATAAGATAACAAAATTCAATTTTATTCCAAGTGTTGCTAGAAATAGTTTGGGTGCCGCACGAATTGAGTGACTTACTCACTTAATACACATTCATTTTAAGTATTTTGCGTAAAAATAGTAAATTATTTTCTAAGCGTCATTGCGTATAAGTTTTATTTGAATCTGTCTGGTACTTTTTGTGTACAATTATTTTGACATATTATACACTTATATATAAATAAATTTGCTCAGCACTCTACTTAATTACAATGCTTGAATGTTTTAGTTTCATATAAAATTAAATTTGTAAATTGGAATTAACAAAATTGACGAGCTTACTTACAAATTCTAATAAACGAGTCTTGTTGTTTTTTTTTACTTTTTTGGTCATCCGAATAAATTATTCCCAACGCGAACATTCAACATGAACATTCTCTCCACACAGCTCCCATCCTCTGTCCACCGATGTCGCTATCAGTGTATCGATTAAAATTTAAATTAAATGGTAATTCAATTGGTTCGAGCCTTCGCTATTTATAATACCAACATACATTGAAACACAATGTTCTCTCTGCTTTGCAGTCATTGTAAACTGTAATGATATAATAAATATTTATGAAAACGTATTATATAAGAAATATAATGCGAAACATTATATTATTTATTCACCTTGTTTTCTTATAACAATATTTTTCTGTATTAATCTGAGTTATATTTTTAATTGTCCTGAGGATTTTTTATGAGATGCGGAGGCTACAGGACACCAATGCAACATGTGCAATATCAATAATATATATAATCCTTTCACAAGACTACACTAATAATTTTATTAATTTACACAATTTAGATATAAGTTTATTGTTAACTTATAGCTTTGACCTACCTCATTTAGGTTTTAGACCATTACACATGATGTATTACAAATATTTGAGCATTTTTATTTACTTACTAATGTGCAAACCATCTCCAGCCCACCCCTGCTGAGTACTACCACTAGTCATTCTGTGTGTACTAATTTACTATTTAAATAGCTCTATGAGGTCAATATTATAAGTAGAGGTACACACTTTGAAAATAAATTAAATGCTGTGCCAACGGTTCACAATATGTGCGGAAAATTTTCCACCTGCATATTGTTTTGCATTCGAGACCGGAATCCAAAAGCTGTTTATTGCAACACAATATGAAATTGTTTCGAAAAGCAAATAGAAAGGCACGCTGATATATATATATACTACACAACCAACGCTGTGTTTGCAATTAAGTCGTTTTACGATTTAAATAACTTCGTAATATGATTTTAATTTCTACAAAGCGTCAAAATTTTCTTTAAGCCTTTTACCTTTACTTTTCCTTTACGTAGTTTTATGTGACGAAATAAGATACTATTTTAGTGTTTTGTTTTCGGTTTCTGTTTCTGTTATAAATATACTTCATTATGCTGACGCCAAAGTTCTTCTCCAAATATGCTACCAGTAGAAAGTGCAAAAGACCAAGACAATACAAGAAAATATTCTCGACTTCGTTTGTAACACCATACGAGAAGATGAGTTGTCAAGCTAAGAATTTGAGTTTTAAGCTCATTTTTTATTTTTAAATCAGCACGATCAAAGTTCTCAGGGGATATTGCATATACTAAAGAATTTTAATATTTAAATAATAAAAAAATAATTTTTACTAACATCTCACATAACTGAATAACAAATTTAAATATAGAAGGATGAATTGTGATTGAATTTTATGCACATGAGCATTTAATTTTCTAGTTCTTTTTTGTGACCTCATTTGAATAAAAAATTATATATGATAATCAATATTTCAATTTTTACTTAACAAGTGTTGCTTTCAGCTCTTTTTCTTTAAGCTATTCACAATTTCAATGAATAAAAACTTGTTTTAATTCTACTAATATTAAACATTATATTATAGGTGACAAATAGAGCATTTCTCTATGAAAACTGTATGTTACCCAGTCACTAAACTCCTTTTTTATTAAGTGAATAGGAATGAAAATAAAAAGTTAGTGGTTAGTTAATCGCTCTTTCTACGACCCGATTTAAAAGTCGTATAGTTGGTAATAAATACGATACACCCATACTTTTGAAAAAAAAATCGTAAATTTATTGAAAAATCAGCACCATAACCAAAACCATCGATCTTGACCTCTCCGTAAAATTATTTAAATCAAGTATATTTCATTTATTTGCAAGTATTTGTTTACATCGATGAAGTTTGAGAATGTGCGTTTTTATCAATAGGTATATAATGGTAGGTGGTATAATATATATTATGATCTATATTTTAAATTTAAAGGAACTATAAGCATTTTATTTGAACGCAGTACCTACATATTCTTATTATGTCAATTTTTTATCCTTTAACATTTATAATATTGCCAAATACATAGTATATTCTGCAATTTACTGTAACAAATAATTGGCAATCGTTTATTATAGATTTTTTTATTTATATGCAAATCACTCACTCATACACAGACATAATAATACTTATGAGGCTTAGTATCGGAATACATGAAACTCGTGTATAATTTAGGTTTTCAAGTTTCAGAGATGAAACATCAGAACTTTAAAACTGTTAAATTGATATTTTGTTTAGGTCAAGAGAGCATTAAATATCACAAACACTTGAATGGGTTTTAAAGAGTCAAATCATGTATATTTATATAAGAAATATTTCATAAAGTATTATTATTTACATAACACTCCTCATTTGCAAAAAAACACGTTTCGCAATTACCTCTATTCGTCAACTTAACTTCAATTACTTTTTAAACTGTATTTAATTTGAAAAAATCATTATGAATATTACTACTTTCTTAGTTGTTTTTGCTATTTTTGAATTTTTAAGATTTGCCTTGATTAAAAATAGTAAATATTTAATCGGATATCTAACAAAACGTCAAAGTACAGGGATTTTTATGATATATTGTATTCAGCTTAGAACATAACACCCACCAAATGGGCCGCATGTTTGTAATATTTGTCTGTCAGGCGTTTATCAAAGCATTTTGGCGTTCTACTTTCTGCGTTTTTTGCAATGCAGCCAAACCGTGCCGATCAATGAGAATGCGTGCGTTTTGAGTTATATTCTCGCCACTTTAAACAAATTCAAGCAGTAGATGTATCATTAATAAGTGAATAACATTTTTTTTTTGTATTATGTATCTTCTTAATTAGTGTGGAATTTTATTTTTAAATTTACCACATTCCTTTAAGACAACCAATTACGAGAAAATAAAGATTTTTTGACATTGGTTTACTTTAAAAGTGAGATATTTCAACCATTTTTTTTACCATGTCCGCTCCCAATGTAGAGCATATGGACTCCTAATAGAGTTTATCTCAACAGAAGTGTTTCTACGAGAACTGCTTGTTACTCAGTTACTCTATCTCTCTTTGTCAAAAGAGAGTAGGAATAGAAGGATAGAGCCAGGACAGGACTAGTGGTTAGCTAATCGCTCTCGATACGCCCCGTTCATAGGAAAGGATGGATGGGAGGGGGGAATTCAAGACATCACATACATCTATGCCTTCGAACAGAAATTCATAAATCGATTGAAAAATCAATTTATAAAACTGTCCGTACTGGGACTCGAACCCGTGACCTCTGTAATCAAAGCCAACGACATTGACCACTCGACCACACCGCCGGCACCATTGTGACGACCATTAATGGCTCTGGTTGAAAATTTCCACATTTGTGATATTCTGAAACCCAACTTATTGAAAGAGTGTCATAGATCAATGACGATTATGCATATAACCAAACCCAAACTTGTATGCAAAGCAAATATATTTTATTTTTGATTCTCAGTGGTAAAAAAATAACAGGATTCTTGTTCTTAAATTATTATGCCTCTTTATATAAATTTTGTTATGTACCATATATTATCTTTTGACGGTGTATATTGAAGCAAATGTATTTAAAAGTTTTTTTAAGTTGTGGATTATGTGTTTAAAATGAATAGCTGAATATATTTTGCAATGGATTTATTATCCATAAACAAAATTTAATCTACATGTTTATAGTAAACGCAAATATATTTTAATACTGGTACAAACTTAATAAAATTTGGAAAAGAAGAAAACCGTTTATTATTTATACCGTGTTTAAAATTGTAACGCAAAACAAATACATAATTACAGATATATTAAATAAATATGATATATGACTTGACACATTGTGTTTTATCTGCATTGCTTTATATTTTTTTTTCGTATTAAAAATATCGCATTATTTGCGGTGTTTTTATTCGGAACACTAAAATTAAATTATTCATTGTCACCCACTTTATAGTTTCTGATTATGAGAAGGTAGTTCAACATCGATCACTACAGATACTTGTATTTTAATGTAATTTATTTATACTTATAACAATTATTCACCTTCAAGGTGTTTAATGTCAATTCTTCGTAGGAACGCGTTATTTAAAATGCTCGCGATGCATTGCGCGCATCATTTTATTAATGCTCTTAATTAATTAAATAAATAATGTAGAGTAATTAAAAATGTGTATTTTTTATTTTTTGATAAGCCAAATACGTTTCAATCCATTTTAATTTAACAAAAGTTTCATGCCATCATATCCTACATAATTTTGATCAATAAAGGATTTTAATTAAACTTGAACTGACTGAAGTAATTAAAAACTTGACTGAAGTAATTAAAAAAAACTTTGTTTCATAAAAATCGAAAATACTGTCAAAAATATTTTTAATGTCTCATTTATACATATATTAAATTTAGTTTTACTTGTGTTTTATTGAGTATGCTTTTTAGTTTAAGAATGTTTTACAATCGAATTTAATTTTTGAAGATACACGCTTAATTGGCACGAATCAAATATGCGAAAAAAAGTTCTTAGAGCGTCGATCAAAAAATATGACCTGATTTTTTACAAATTGAATTATAAATTAACTCACAGAAAATGATTTTCAAAATTTATAATTCCTTATAAAACATTAATGATTAATGGGGCAGAGAATTTTGGAGGAATCATGTGGTGGCCATATGCTCCGACTAGGGAGCGGATATGGACAAAAAATGATTATGTGAAACTTGGCGCAAGCTATTTTTAACTACAGCAATTACCACCAATTGTACCATAATTTTTTTATGAAGTTGTCCAAGTTTAATTTTCACCGACTCAAAATATATATATAACTAAAACTTCGTTTTTATATCAAATACAAATACCAATTCTCATTTACGAATGGAAAAATGTGAAAAAAAAGAATACGAATCTTCGTTAAATTTTGTTGCACTACTTTTTTTACCATAAAAAAGCAATTTAACTTTGAACCTCCTCGTATCGGTAGTAACAAACACACGTGACCTTGCCAATGTTTATTTAACACCGTCGACGGCGATCATTACATTCGATACAATAAAATTATGCGCGCATCGGTTCTGCGCACAGTGCTCTAGTGTTACCCGAACAGTTGTCACTATAATAATATTATTATCCGCTGTCACGATGCGCGCGCAACTTGGACACCTCTTGAAATTGATCTTCGTACTTGCGCTGATCGGACTATACGAGGTAGAATGTAAACAGTTCACGAGATGTCAATTGGCTAAAGAACTACTGAAACAAAACTACCAAAGGACTTTCATTAGTAATTGTAAGTCTCTTTTACATGATTTCTTAAATACTTTACATCCGCGAAAAAGACTGTTTTTCATACAATAAATGTGATTTTAATTGATGACTGACGAATGATAATATTTCAATTTTTCACTTTTTAAATATAATACAATTAAATCTAAGATACATCAAAAACTTGTAGGTATTTGCTAATTAATAATTCTTTTAAATTTAATTCGAATTCATCAGACTTTTTGGCGCGATAGGTTTTTAAGCTACTTAAATTTTGGGTACATTTCATTAATAATACATTATTCTCATAAACTCAACGTAAACAAATCTTTGAGTATTCAAAAAATAAGCAAATACTTCAATACATTTTATGTGATACCTATAATATACATAAGTTATGCGAAGGTGCACTTAGGTTGAGTTGGTTAAATTTAATTTGGTTAGAGTTGATGGATAATAATATGTTTATAAACATCAATCAACATGAATTAGATATAAGAGTTAAAGCAATTCAATAAAGTTAATTGAACGCTGTTGCGGTTTTCTCGTTGAATCGTAAACAAATTAACACATGTAAACATTTTTATATGAAATTGCTTAGTGTATCAATGTTAGCAATTAGTCAAATAATATCCTTTCTGCCATAGAAACTGTTTGAAAACACGGTTTTTTGTTATTAATATCGATGTAATTGACTTGAGTGCATGAGTGTTGCGCTTTTGACTGCATTGAAATGAAATTGTTTTCAAATAGTTTTACGAATAAATTGCAAAAACTTGTTTGCTGATTTTTGTTCAAGTTATAAAGTTTCACCTCTCGTTCCGTCAAAATATTTCTTTGACGTGTAATGTTATTAATTTAAATGAACATATATCATAGACAATATTAGTGTCTTATCTAATCTAGGAATAAGCATGCATGTGATAATAATATATTTTCTTAAAAACCATTTATGTATACGTTTTTGCGTGTAAATTTTGATAGACCCAAAGAAAAATAAAAAGTAATAAATATATATGATTTGATTTTTTTCGTGTTTTCATTAAATGTATAAATTGCTTGATTGCATTCATTTTATATTCCCTTTTCTAAGAACTTGAGTAAAACAATAATAATAAAAAATCTTTGTTTTTCTCTACGTTAGAGGAAATCGTAAGTTTGTATGAATGTCTTCAAAACTTATCATTTTCAATATAATGTCAATTTTATTTCAAGATACAAACGAGAGCTTCCAATCATCTGAAGCTCTTACGCAATAAAAGTCGTAAATATAAAAAAAATATGATAGTGGAAAGTAATACGATATTTATTTCGTTTTGAAAAGAGAGATTATCATATAATTTTGTTTTGAGTCTTCAACGGAAAAAGTTAGACTTTCAATTTTTAAAATTGAAGCCAACCTTTGATCTCAAATAAAAATCTTATTTTTGATATCCTGTGTTATGCTGTGCACCCATGGCTGATGATAGTATTATCCTAAATTTCATATTAGCAATTCATATTTTACAGTTGTAATTCATTATATTTATAATGACTTATTATAATATATTTTAGAAGACTCATGTTTTCATTAATATAAATAATACTTAATACATTAAGTAGATCGATGCACTTATCTTAAATAATCATCTGTAGTAAAATGTTGTTGGCTTAGTTTTAATTTTAATTTTTATCTTATACTTTTTTCACTTTATTTTCTATATCCATTTTCTTAAAATTTGTATTGATCAATAATATTTTAAATATTATATAATATATTTACTGACTTTCGCATGTATTAACAGTCATAAATATTTGAAATTAATGTCTTACGAAAATATATGCTAAGTGGAAGCTGAAATTCTGGGCAAAACATTCAGACTCGTTTTAAAAAAAAATTGTACATAAATCGTGGCACCAAGTCTAGAAAAATATGTTCCGAACCCACTAAAATTTATCAAGCTAGTCAATAAATAAATAATATTTGGGAAGATTTAGAAAAAAATCAGACAGTAATTTCTAAATTCTTTATCGAGTTAATGCGATCGAATGCTGATATGAAGAATTCACACCCCAGTTTTCCAAAGAAGTTGTTATCCAGAGGTACCTTCATACCTACAGTATTATTACGCCAAAAATATTTGAAATACGTAGCTAGATATCGTTATGATTGCTGAAAAAATGACTTTATATACAAGAAGGAAGGGAAACGATTGAAAAAATCCAAAACAAATTCAAGGGAGGAAAAAAATATTTCATTATTTTCAGAGTCATGGTCGTTTTATTTTTTAACTAATCTACAAAACTACTAAAATAATACATTTTTATTGCTATAAAATGCTAAAATTGATAAAAATATATGTTTAAAATGAGAGTTTCTTCTAATCATTAAATAATTTGCTTATTGTTATTATAAAGATATTATAAAAAACAATGTTATTAATTTATTGATTGACATTGCATTGCATTAAAATTCAATTTATTTATCATATCTAATTTTTCCGTATATATTTAATTAACGGCTATCTCATTACAATATAATAATATTCAGTAGAATCGATCTCAAAAACAATGGCATGCATTCTTATCAAACAGGTTTTACTACATTTGTATTATAATTTTGAAAAAACTTTCATTATATTATGCCTGTTAATGAATTCTTTCAAAAATGTAGATTTATGATCGAAATAAACAATTATTAGCAATGCTGTTCTTTTTATATTAAATCTTAGAGTAATTTTCTTTTCATAGTCTCGTCATTAACGCGTAGGATTGAAAACGTCCACAATAAATTGTTCTGAGTAGTTTTTAATTGAATTTCGACTATTTTAATATAATATACATACACGTCAAACGATTAAAATCCACAGAATTGACAATTTGAAAAGGATACCGAGCATTATATTACCGAGTCCAGAATTTTTACTTGCGATTCTATATTACCTTACTGGTGAACTGTTTCATCAAGTATATTATGTTCATTACGAATAGAAAAAAATACCTTTCTTTTAAATCCTAAGCCAGAGTTTACAAATGCACTTGTGTTGTGTGTTATCTTATTTTTACTTCTACATTGATAGCGTTTGATTTATTGCCATTATGCGTACTTTAATTTACTTTTGGCAAGCCTGTAGCCAAGTTGTAATCATCGTTGACTTGGGCTGCTGTGTCCACGGGCTAGAATCCCAATACAAGCACATTAAAATATTGATATTTCCGGATGTATGAAACTCTGTGAGGAATCATAACAGCATTCACTTGTTTACTATTTCTGTCTTTAATTTATCCGTTTATTCATTCTCTTTCCGAGAAAGAGAAGTAAAGTTACTGAATAACAAGCAGTTCTCACAAAACAACGTATATACACATAAGTTTTATTAGAAGAAGCATAAGCAGATATGATTTTAAAATACCCATACTACCCTTGGTATAATATATATGAGAGCTTTCTCATACATTCATGAACAATCCTTACAAAAAATCAGGGCCCTGGAGTCGGAGACAAAATCGCGAAGTCGTGGTGTTATGAGTGAATTCAGAGTCGTAAGAAAACCCTTAATTTCGACTTCTTTTTTTTCGGTTAAAATATAAAAAGTTATACTTTTAAATAAAAATAGAAAAGGAGTTAAATTTTTTGTTCTATGTTCTATGTATTATTTACATATTTTTTGATTGTAAACCAAGTCGCACTACCTACAAGTCGCTCTTTTATTTTTGACGGCTTTATAGTCCTGCATAATACACACTGCTTTGATAACGTAAAGTTCGTTTATCTTAGGATTAAGAAATATTTCATCATTTCGTTTTTAATAACACTATGTATATATTTTTTTACAATTTTTCAAAAATCAGTGAATACATTACTACGTTAAGAGCTAAATCAATTGTTTCTCAGAATTGATCAACTGTCCATTTTTGAGTTAATTTTTATTCATGCGTGTCCGAATATATTATCATGTTGTAAACAAAACCTCCGCGATGCAGAAAAAAACCAGTTTTGATTGTATAATACAGTTTTTAATCAATCAAGAATTTTTTTGAAATATCAACATGAAATCATTCAAATTTTTTTCCACGAATTTAGCCCACATAAAATGACTATCAGCAATATGTCAACATCTTGATTTTTTTAAACATACCTCGTTCAGAATCGCAGATGTGGGCTTTCAATTTTGCTTTCCGACGGTGAATAGTTCAAGCATAAAATAACTTATTTTATATAAATGTATAAATGCTCTGAAATTGAATGGTAAGGGCTAACGTTTGCTTTATTTGATTGCGGTGTGTTATTCGATAAATTGATTTTAAATAAATTTCAGAATGTTTTATTTAATTTATTTAATAGCTTCTGAGAAGTCTAGCGAGAGCGAATAGTTAGCTAATAGTTTTATCAAAGCCTCATACGTACATATGTCCTAAAAATAAAAATTGTATTACTTAAGTATTTATGTTGAGTATTTTTATTTTGAATCCATTCGCTTCACACTATTGGCTGGCAATGCTGTCATTGTTACGTATATAATATTTCTATGAAAACTGGTTGAAAATTATTAATTTGACTTAAACATTTTTTTCATATAAATAAAAAAAAACAGAATTACTTTTGCAGCTAGTCAATCACCGCAGTATTGGATGATTAAGGGTATAATGTATTTAAAACAAAACATATTATCTTCGATACTGGTCCACAGTACCCTGCTCATGGAGTTTCATCAAATGAGTCATGACAAGCAGCCTACACACACACCCGCCCAATATTATGATTAACAATAATAGGACTATCTTCCTTAGGGTAAGAATAGGGGTGTTTCCCTTAACCAAATATCTGAGATTACCTCATTAAACTGCAAACATTGTTCAAATAAAAGTATCCATTTTTTTCATATCCGAAGCTTGTTGATTGTCAATACGTGGAAGAAATCAATAATATATTCAACAACAAAAAAAATACTTATTTGTACTGATTCCACTTTTATTATACACAAGCTGACCCGGCGAACTTCGTACCGCCTAACAGTCGATTCTTAAACTTTTTAGTTTTTTTAATACTTATTCCGCTATTCGGGACGCCCGGTCAGCTATTGAGATAAAAAAAGAAAAAAGGAAGTTAATAAGTCAACAATTACATTATATCAAAAAATAAAAATTGTAAAACACCTGAAATTCTTTTAATAATCAATAAAAAATCACAATGAAAATTACAATTTTAAAAATGAGTACTTTATTTGTTTGATTAAAAATAATGACTTATCACGCAAGAATAACCAAAATATATCCTCAAACGCTAAGACAGTGAGTGCTACAGTATTATCTCATTTGAAATATGATTGAAAAATTCCTGTATCCAAATAAAGTTTTTTGTTTTTACATACATAAATAATAAATGTATTATGACAGTTCATTGTCTTGTTACTTCATTAATATATCATTAAATGATACTTGAAATGCAATAAGGATTTTTTATTAAAAATGTGGTCGAAAAACCGCATCCGTTCTTGAAATAGTTTTTATTGATAAGATTATTTATAATAAATATTCACACTATCAATAGTGTAAAATAAATAAATATTGTTGCCATCTAAATATATTTGTTGTTCACATAATAAAACACGTGTAATGCTTAGATTTTATAATTTAAGATTTCGACTGAAGGTGCTTGGTGGAATTTCAATATTAAATTTGAATCGTTCAAACTATGTACATTCTCACAAATTTTGTCACTAACGACCCGGGTTTCGCCTTTCGGCATCTTCAGGCATTCAAGTGCACGGATGAACTTGAACTGACGCTTAGCAAATAAAATTTTCGTGCTTATATAAGATACAAATGCATCACTGAGTCCAAAGCCATTGCTGGCGAACAGGATGAGCTCATGGGAATGCCAACAGATTTGTGTAGTGAGCAGTTTCAAGAATTATATAATCTGTTTGTCGGCAAAGGTTTTATGATTATATGATTTTATGGTTATATAGGGTATAGAAGAGGAGATGTGGGAAAATTTGTTATTTCGTTTAAAATCGGAAGACTTTGCAACTGTGCTTTATTGATTTCTAAAATTTCTTGGAAAAAGAGCTTATGACTGTCCGTATTTGGGTGTAACATTTTTATCCCTTGTTCCTGATTGAACACGTGTCCTTCCGAAATTAAGTGATTAGCAAAAGTAGACGTGTCTTTTTTCAATCTAAAGGCTGCCATATGTTCTAAAACTCGGATGTTCAATGTTCTTTCTGTTTTGCCGATATAAAACTTTGTACAACAAGAGCATTGCAATCTATAAATCCCGGATTTATTTAAGTAATGTATTTATTTAAGTAATGTAAGAAGCCAACATTCTCTGACACTGCAATCCATAAAAATTCAATGCACCCATTTTCTTATAAACTAGCCGCTTTTCATTCAGAAATACATAGACTTGTGAGTGTTCCTTTAAACGAAATAAACTTTAATATTGAATTGAAAATCATCAAACAAATCGCCATAAACAATGGATACGATATGTCTCTTATAGACAATCTTTTATCAAAAAAACAAGCTAAACTTGCAGAAAAAATGTTATTTAAAGGTATAGTGTCAAAGGACATAGATCATACTAGGTATTGGCGTAGAATCATTTTTTTAGGAAATACAAGTCTCAAAATTAAAAAACAGCTAGCTGATAGTGTTAGACCTGCTTTTTACTGTAAAAACTCTTTAGGCAAATTATTAATTAACCTTTTCAGTACCGTGATGTTTTCAGTTAAAAAACATTCACTCACATACCTACCGCTTTTTTAAAATAATTTTTGAATAGTTTTAAAAAATAGTACTGAATTTATGAATATCAAAAGTTTACTTATAAAATGATATAAATAGTTTAATATTTTCAAGTTACATTCATGTTCTTCAGTGGATTTAAGGTATTCATGCCGTTTGTATGTAGCGGCCACCAGTGTCCTTACGGTACTGAAGCGGTTAATAATAAAGATAAAATACATTACTTAAATAAATCCGGGATTTATAGATTGCAATGCTCTTGTTGTACAAAGTTTTATATCGGCAAAACAGAAAGAACATTGAACATCCGAGTTTTAGAACATATGGCAGCCTTTAGATTGAAAAAAGACACGTCTACTTTTGCTAATCACTTAATTTCGGAAGGACACGTGTTCAATCAGGAACAAGGGATAAAAATGTTACACCCAAATACGGACAGTCATAAGCTCTTTTTCCAAGAAATTTTAGAAATCAATAAAGCACAGTTGCAAAGTCTTCCGATTTTAAACGAAATAACAAATTTTCCCACATCTCCTCTTTTATACCCTATATAACCATAAAATCATATAATCATAAAACCTTTGCCGACAAACAGATTATATAATTCTTGAAACTGCTCACTACACAAATCTGTTGGCATTCCCATGAGCTCATCCTGTTCGCCAGCAATGGCTTTGGACTCAGTGATGCATTTGTATCTTATATAAGCACGAAACTTTTATTTGCTAAGCGTCAGTTCAAGTTCATCCGTGCACTTGAATGCCTGAAGATGCCGAAAGGCGAAACCCGGGTCGTTAGTGACAAAATTTGTGAGAATGTACATAGTTTGAACGATTCAAATTTAGCTTAGATTTTAGTTGTAAACAACTGGATATAACATTTTTTTTCATTAAAAATGGTCCGAGACAACAAATTAATGTTTTTAATTTATCAAACACATCTAAGAATAAGTTACTGGCTTAATACAAGTTCAGACAGAAATGTTTTTATTCTTTTACTTCAAACGTACTCACAGTCTTTTTTTCAAGTACGTATTCATACAAAACAATCAACACAAAAACATCACGTTATTTGGAATAAAAAATGCGCACAGCAATAATATCATTGAGATCTTTTTATATCGTTTTTTTAATAGTTGTACTTAAATAAATTTAAACACAATAGTACGATTTTTTAGCGCAATGGTTAAATATTTACTTTATTATCTGACAAACGATATTTTGAACGTAAATTATATAATTTTAATCATCACGTGACAACCAATTACATATGTTTCAATGAGAAGCATATGGATTTCTAATGAGTACAGAAGATATCTAAAAAGTTTTGGATGAAAAACAGTCCTTCAATTTCTCTCTACAAAGTTTTATGACTGTACTAAAATGTGTTATGAAACCCATGCACTTGTACAATTTTAAAACAACACTTTTTTCTATAATACCATTATATATAATAGCGGTTAATGTTTGATTTTTGTGAGATAGCACCGGCTAATTAAAAACTTTTTTTTATATTTAATTTGGTTTTTACGTTAATTTTGATTATCAACACTATTTTGTTTTATAAATTTACGATATGTTTCGTTACGTTCACAAATAATGTATATATATATATATATTGTATAATGAATATATCTTAGGTATACTAGGAAAAGTGACTCAGTCAAGATTCTTGTTTGTGGCGAATTGAGTTTGAATTTCAATATTGTCAGTTGTTTTGGTCGATAATAATTGTAACAGTATTTATAAATCTGAAGCTTATTTTATGTACGTAATGAATTTCGTTTTTAACTTCTGATTTTTGATAACGCAAAAAACTTCTACCGTTGAAGGTAAAAGGTTTACAGCTAGTGTTCTCTCATTATTAAAAATATTAACGTTAAAACTATCTGCATATACCAAGATGTTTTAATTCAGCTATTTAATTATAAATTACACCATACCAAAAGAAAAACTAGATTTATGTATATCTTTTTATTGAAATATTAAAAAGCGAAGTTTATTCATATTTAATAATTTAAGACATAATCGTAAAACCTTCTATTCGTGATCAATCAAATTTAATGTTAGGGTTTTCCAAATAGTTTTTCCGGTAAACATAATTAATTTTATGATAGCAATAGAAACAGAATAAATTTATTCATATCTCTCGTTTATGACGTAGGGAATTTCCCGTTATAGAATGTTATTATGACAAACTCGTCACATGGGCGATGTACATTTCGTTTTATCAATATCGTGGCACGAATATAAAACATGTGTTTTTAAATATTACATATTTACATTTTTTATTTTTTTAATGAAAACAGAGCTGGGACAGTATTAAAAAATCGTATTTCCTTTTTATCAGAAACAATACTCCATACGTCGGAATAATTTCCACGAAGTAATTTATTGCGATTTTTCGTATTTTTCATGTTTGTCTTGTTGAATGTTATTTAGAATTGACTCTTATTACCATTTTCTTATAATTCTATATTCTTTGTACACAAAATAAAAATACATTTTAAATTAAAGCCACAAATAATATTCTATAATTTTAGTTGCAATGATTTTGGTCAGTTTCGCTAATGAAACATAATATTTTATCGACATATGATATCAATTCATATTCACGATATAATTCAATTATGTCATGACACTTTAGATTATAAAGAACTATTGATTTACTTTTAAAAAGTGGCGGATAGAAATTTTATGTTTCTACGCTATAATAAACTAGGGCTGTGGAGTCAGTCGAAAAAACCGGAGTATAATAATTAAAAAATATTGAACAATTATTAGTCTATTCATTATATTGATTGCTGAAATCAACTTGAATTATTCTAGTAATTAGAATGATCTGATGATGTATAGACATGTTAGTTAAACGAAAATATTTGAACAAATCAAGTCGGAGTCGGAATCTGTTTTTTATTCCACAGGCCTGGTGTTTAAAAATGGCTCAACGAATAAAAAACTAGTCTGCGTATCTTTTAAAATCTAGTAAAACGAATACTTTAAGGCTTGTTTTACGGTTGTAGTTTTTGAACACTTTACCCAAAATAGCACGACTCACTAAATCTGATATAAATACAAATGCATTGCTACGACCCAATATATAGAGTGTATAGTAAATATTATTGCCCGGTAATTTAATTGTATTTGTCTTTGCACTGTTGCGCCATTGTTTGCAAATAATACAATTTAATAACTAACAATTAAAAACTTTAACTGCGATGTTATTCCGCTTGTAAAAATAACAGATAATCTATCGGCTTATCTTGAGTTAGTGCTTTGTACATTGCTTACTTTTGCAATTCTCAATCGTGTATTTACCTTTGTAACTTCATGAGTTTACGTTGTAGATTAAGAACTTTTATAGAACTATAGATATGTAAAATGTTAATCGGTGTAAATATTAATTAGATATTTTTTTATCGGCTCACTTATCTCAGCGTAACAATGAAAAGTATTTTCTCGCAACTAAGTAACGTTACATTTTCTCACCAATGAATGCCAAGTTGTCTCAAAAACGGTTAACAGACTTGCTATACACTTACATGTCATCGTAAGGAAAAGTATTTATTTGACTTGAGATCTACTGTGTAACAACGGAAATGTTAGTTGTCGTAGCGACTTATTCGACGATGCCAAACGATCAGACTATTGAGAATAATTATGTTTATTTGTTGTTTATATTAGGTATTTTCAGATTCGACCAGCTTGCTTTACGACGACGTTTTCAATCTGGCACATTTAACTCTTGGCATTTTTAACTGATATCAAATAAAAATAGAACAGACAAAAAGATGTGGACATTACGGATAAACGAAAAATTAAAAAAAAGAATGTTAAAAATAGCAAAACCATTTAGTGTTACTTTCGTCTGTGAAACTTAAATCATCTTAACATAGAAAAGTTAATTAAGTATTTCGAAAAAAAAAAAAAATAGAAAAGTTAGTCAACGAATACTATTAAATACTAATTTTGTAAATTATATAAAGAAAATTCGTTGTTAACGTATCATTTTTGTAATCATAGCTGTTCCTATCAATCATCACATTATAATAATTCAATAAATTAAGGAGCAAACTCGAAAATTGCATTGAATTTTCCATGTGTATATTTTCAGATAACTCTACAAAAGGAAAAATGAATTATTTATTGTTGCAGCTTGAGTGAAAACGGAAGCCGCAGATGACATGTTTTATCATATTGAGTAACGTTAGCAAATCAAATTTCACTTCCGGTCAACAAAATATATCATAAATTCTGCAAACCACAATAATTTACTAGCTGTACAACGTGTTGTTGAAATGCAATCAATTTTGTTAATCCTTAACCACAGTTTCTTTAACCATTTCCTGCCAATTTCTTCCTTTTCGATGAGTTTTATTTATTTTTAGATGCGAGATATGCGGATTTTTTAAAAAATTTACGCGGTTAAAAGTCCCGCACTATTTCATCAATTTTTAAATAAGACATATTGTATTAAGAAAAACACAATATTCCTTTGTACTTATTTCCACTTAAATAAAGATAAATATAATCATTCAAGTATTGTATTAAAGTTTTGTTATTATTTTAATAAAAGAAAACGCAAAACATGTTTTTATTTTAGTACATATCTTTTTGGATTGTGCCCGGTATTGAGATAATAATTGGTCATATTGTTTTGCTTCATTTAAATAGTATTTTTTAATACTGATATTGATATTTTCACAATTGGCATTGCGATCCCAATTTAAAACATATTCTTACTAAGCCATCGATTATTTGTTTATGATTGTTCTTTTTCAGGGGTATGCTTGATTGACAATGAAAGCGAAAGGAACACTTCAAAAGTTGTCAGCAAATCGAACGGCAGTTTCAATTATGGTTTATTCCAGGTACGATCTAGTTATGTTATTATCAATTTTTACTCGCGGAAAGAAAATGCATTGATACTTTAGACGTGGCTTAACTACATCTGATCTGTGTTAGATATTTTATTAATTTACATATATTTTTCTTAACCAATAAAAAAATCTCGTTGCTTATATTTATTATATAATTTTAACTGAAAATTTATTCTATTCTCTGCTTTTTCGATATTGTTATTGTATTTTATATGAGATAATTTATTGGTAACTCACTGTGAGTCATTTGATAAAACAAAATTGGTTTGTTACAACTTGGGCAGAAAAACAAAAAAAAAATTGAACGAAATTTAAAATCTGTAAGCTGTTAACAATTATGCTGATACTTTTTTTGGTACAACGATTGTCACAAAGTGAATATTTTATCCAGCTAATTAAAATCATTCTACAGATTTGCGTTTGCATTTACGTTATCATTTACTTAAAAGGTTTCGCTTTTTTTCTGTGGACAGGTGCAAAGAAAATTTATGAGTCATAATTCTGGACTATGCGTGCTTTTATATAATACTTTTATATGTCATAACGCATCTTGTCATTGAATGAAACTAATACATTAGTTATCAATTTATGATACTTATGTGTAATGTTTAAGTTCTCAAATAAACAATCTTATTTGCTTACTGTTAATCCGTGGAAAAAGAGCATTTTAAGATTGATATCATTATGGTGGTGTAAGTTTTCAAAACATATTCATTTATATATATAAAAAAAACATTTTTTAACATTTCACAAGACTTATTTATGTAGGTATATAATATGCAAAAATATATAAAGCAATAGATCTTTACTTTAAACTTAATATATGTTCAATAAATAATATTTACAAAATCTATTTACGTCATATGTAACCAATCAGATATGCCTTTGGAAATTTTCATAAAAACCCTCAAAATAAACACATTAATATGAGAAGAAAATATTAATAGGCGTAATATTAACTTTACTTTATGTATTCGTCAGCGTTTTAAATAAAACTTTTGCTTTATTTTTCAGATTAACAGTAAAAAGTGGTGCAAAATTGGAAAAAAGGGTGGAGACTGCAATATCTCTTGTGAATGTAAGGAATATTTTAATTTTCAAAATACTTAGATACTATTTCAAGCTCGATTATTTTTCGACTAAGTTGTATTTTTTTATTGAATTCTTAGATTTTCCGGTGGTTTTTCACAGCTATTTATTTACACAATGAATCATTTAATAGACCGATCAATTTGTATTCTTCTCAAATTTCTAAATAATAAAATTTAAAATTTGTTAAATACGTCAGTTCTAGTAGTGAAAAAAATTGTCTAGTATTGAACAAATTCTCAATGACAATGCTCGCCATGAGCAAAACCGGTCCTGAACTTGATAAATTTCAGTGGAAATAAGTACAAAGGAATATTGTGCTTTTCTCAAGTTAATGCCTTTCCACCAAGTATTGGCATTGCACACCCTAAAAATGGTCTTTATTATTACGAATTATGCCCAAGAAAGGTTTAAGCGTCATATCATTTTAGGTTAATAAGATTTTATAAACATTGTTACATAACATTATATTAAATCTACCTTTAAAAAGAACTGTTGTCTTCTGTAGGTTCAGCAGTAAGAACTTTATCCTAGAAACCAGTTGTTCTAGCATGTTCAATATTAAATTAATATTTGTTCAATTTTAATTTGATATCTAGCGGATTTTTGATGCCCATTCTTATAAAATTGTTTTCAATTCTAATTAAAAAATCTTATCGAGTTTATCTTAAGTAGTTTGAAAGTTCTCAAGAGCTGATGCCTTAACTATTATTACTTGCAATTCCCAAAAAAAGTCAAGTTCATTTTAAAAAATGTATTAAATTGTATTTTTTTAAGGCCAAGTAAAAAATAAAACAGTCAATATTTATAAGCATAGCTTTAAGATAGACGGAACATTGAAAAAAGTTTCATTTAAATTAAATGAAAGGTGTCTACATCTTAAAACTATTCACAGTGTTAAATATAAGATTTCTCTAACATTAGTTAGTTATTCATTTCGATGAATCGCGTATTTGGGTGATTGCCATTATTGAAACTCAAGATAAATTATGAAATGAGTGCATTTCGAAATGCATTTTGTTGCATTCAACAAACGCACGAATATGTATGCAAAGAATTGCATTGCATTTCATTAACTAATAGTTACTATTCTTTTGGAATACACGATTAAAAGGTAAAAAATAACGTGCGAAATGAGAAAGATTACATTATCAAATACAAGTAACATTATTTGAATTATTTCATACAAAAATAATGAAACTTCTTTTTTTACTTTCAGCTCTCATAGACGATGACATATCTGATGATTCAGTTTGCGCGAACAAGATCTTTGAGCTTGAGGGTTTCAAGTCCTGGTCTGGTTGGCTAAAGCGCTGCAAGGGAAACAGACTTCCAGACATCTCAAGATGTCCAGATTTTTTAGAAACTTCCAGACAGTCACCGGAGGCAGACAAAGTCCGAAAGATTTCCATCGGATCCGTAGCGGCATCACATGGTAGATCATAAACTAAATCTACCGATTTAATTACTCGTTTATATTATTTAATATAAATAGATATAAATATAATGTATCTTAAATTATCATTTGAATATTCAAACGAAATTTATTTTATAACGTATTTTATTTATGTACATATACGTTTTTACTTTATTGACTGAGAATTCAAAGAAAATCGTACTTAAAATGATTCGACAAAATAATATAATTATTGATTTAGTACATTTAAATTTCACTAATGTCACAAACTTTTAATAATCCCAAACACGATTTTGGACAGTGAGAATAGACAGATATTAATTATATGTTATTACAATGTGTTTATTAACTAATAATTAGATTAAATTTCAAGCAATAATTTATTATATTATCAATTTGATTTAAAATATAATAAAAATGTATTCAATAGTTGATTAAACAATGAGTACCAAACAAACTTTAAAACAAATCTTAAAACCCGAACTACTCGTTACCTAAGCTGCAGAGTCAAACCAAAGATGTCACTTTACTGATTCCCAAAACACAAAATGTAAAATAAATTATATTAAAAAACTTAAACCTTTGCAAAATATCATTAAAACTTTGCTTTTAAAATACATTATTTATTATATTCACAGCGTGTTTTGTTTCAGCACAATAAATTTTTACTTTTTTAAATTGACTTTTATTTTCAATTACTAAAATAAGGTAAAAATAAAATTGTATATCTTATGTTTGTTAATATGTGAAATATGATAGTTTGGACATTTTATTATCAGAATCCACGGAAAAAGCTACTAAAAATTTACATTAATCCCTCTTTTAAAAATATTTTTCGCTCTCATGAAATAATCAAAAGAATACCGTTTTCATATTGTTATTACAATTCCCTGAATAATTCCATACTTACTCATTTCCTTTTAGAAATCCAGTAAAAGATTTTATTTCTATCACAGTCTGTTGTAAAAGATTACTTTTATTGTTTTCCGTCTTACCTGAAACAAAAAGAAATATTTATTTGTTTTTAAATCAATTATAAATATACCATCACGTAATTTTCATTAAAAAAAATATGTATACATAGAGAGCAATACCTCAAAGAATTTGTGAGATATGTGATAGTAAAGGAACCAAATTGTTCTTTTTATTTTACCCTAATGTCTACGACTATCTAAGCATCTTATCATATATTGTGATATTTTTTTATAATCAGATACTCCGAATAGAAGACCCTCAGTTCAAACGATCATGATCAATATCTTATTTCTCATAGGGCTTTACACATTTACTCCAACCCACCCATTTTTAATTTGTTCCTAAGAATTGGGTGAAAATAAGTGCTTAGCCTTTTTCTATAACCCTCTACGAAGGTCAAAGATGATCGACAGTTTCATAAAAAATTCTTGTAACACTTAATACTAAAAAAATACCGAAAATACTCAAGTTAGTAATTTTATCGACTGGTAGGTGGTGCTCAATATCACAAATTATTTAAATACAAAACCGTTAAAAAATTTAAACGTAATACATATAAATTGCGATAATCTCATAGATAAACATAGTATTTTTTGCATTTTCGTCTGAATAAGTAGCAAAGCTGGAAATGGGGGTTAAGCCAACACGTCGGAAAAGCGCAGGTTATTTAAGCGGTAATCCGAAAGTGTTGTTGTTTATTTGGCTACGCCAACCGGTACCGGCGGCCGACATGTTTGCTTTGACTAAACTCAGTTTTGTATTTGCAAAGATCATCACCTCATCCTGTACGTCTGTATATATATTTATTTTTTCATAACATATTTACTTTGCATTGTATATCATGCAATAAAAATGGATATAATAATTATGGAGTTTATTGTTAATTATTGGCACTAAGCTCTTACTTGTATTTATTAATTGTATTGCATTACTAAAACAACTTGCGCTTTGTTATTGAATCATTCAAATAAACTATTTTTCATAATTATGTATTTGTAAAATATAAGTCGTAATTGTGTTGTCGAGCATACAAAATGAGTAAATCCTTTTTAACTCTTAAAACGCGGATAACATCCACAGCATGCCTAATGCATGCTCTGGTTTGATGTCCATTTATAATATCAATATATCACCAGTTTCATTCAAATATCTTATTATAAAGATTAGATTGAAATTTCAGATATTTATACTTTTTAGCGATAAGCTAACCACTAGTCCTGTCTTAGCCGTATCCTTCTATCCTTACTACTCTCTTTCAAAAAGAGAGTTTGAGAGGCTGAGTAACAAACAGTTCTCGTAGAAAATCTTCTGTTGAGATACCTCCATTAGGAGACCATATGCTCCACATTGGGAATGGACACGAATAAAAAAAACGTTCAATCGAATTTCTTTCAATCCAAAAAAACTTTGGTTCAACTAATTTTGATTAGTATTATGCAATCATTCTTATAGTTTGTTTCTATCAATCATTTTTTATATTTTTGATAAATTATTTTCGTACATGTGAAACCAAAGATTTATACAACATACTTAGTTTTAAAAAACACAAATATGGTTTTTACCATTTTTTACACTAAAAAACACTTTTTTACAGCGGACGGATTTCAGGAAGGAAGGAACGGATGCAAGGAAGAGATAAAATACATTTGGGAATTTGAGTATCGAGTTTAAAAAAAAAGAAAACTTGAAATAATTATAAGGAATTTTCGCGATGGATTCGGCAGTAACTTTGTGGTTCATAACTTTCATTTTAATATAAAATAACTTAGATTATTCCACGTATTGTGATTGGTACTTTAACAAACCGTTTGTACTTAAACAAGCATTTGTGAATGAAAGATTGTCTGAGAATTCCTCTGAAAAAGTTATTTTATATTCGATTTAATATTTTTTAACTTAACATAGTTAAAATTAATCTTCACAACATAAAATTTAAGTAATGACAAACAAACAATATAATTCTTGAAACTACTTACTACTCAAATCTGTTGGCATTCCCACGAGCTTATCCTTTTCGCCAGCAATGGCTTTGGACTCGGTTATGCATTTGTTTCTTATATAAGCACGAAACTTTCATTTACTAAACGTCAGTTCAAGTTCATCCGTGCGCTTGAATGCCTGAAGATGCCGAAAGGCGAAACCCGGGTCGTTAGTGACAAAATCTGTGAGAATGTACATAGTTTGAACGATTCAAATCTAATAAGACTATTTCGAAAAACTTTTACAAGACTTCAACAAAACAGACACTCTTTATTGAATTTAAATTTAAAGTAAATTTTCCACCACTTTCTGGGAAAAAAATAATTACGGGAGATGTAAGCCACTCTTTATAAAATCATTGTCTATTTTGAAACAGTTTTTGCATTAACCTGCATTAAACGATTTAGTATTTCTGTTTGCCTGCATGTTTAAGCGAAGATTTTTTGTGTTTTGTCGAACATTAGAGCCTTAAAAAAAGAAAAACACATCACGACTTTCTAAAGAGTATTCCTTAAAGATAGTTAGATGAAAATAGTTAGTATGTTTGTTTTAGTTTATGTACAAATATTATGGCTTTACATGTTTTATGCTAAAAAAACAGTTTTGTTAAAACATAAAAATTAACAGCTTTATTTTACTACTAGATATGACACGCGCTTAAGAGACATATTCAGGTTTTACATTTTAAGGTAGGCATTGAATATATTTTTATGATTATTCATATATAATAAGCTTAGACAAAAAATTCCACCTTAAACTTAACGTGGGAAGAATTAACAGATAAACAAAAACACTACTATTAACGCGGGTAACTTTGGCCCACTTCTGAAAGTTTTTTGTATTTTTATAAATTGTCGTTACTATTATTTGATAAATATGAGTATCAGCGTTTTCAATTTCAGTTCACAAAACGTTTTTGGAAATATTTCTATGCTTGATGCTATGAAGTTTGCATCCTATATCGGGTAACTTTGGCCCATCCCACAAATATTCACAATATCTACTGTAATCTCAATAATTTTAAGGTATTCACAACATTTCTCCACTACTTCGTGTATATTGTACATAATCGTAGGCTAAAAACATAGAACGCATTTTTATAGAGTAGGAATAAAAATTACAAATATTGCCGACCGATGTTTTTTTAATCAAAATATGATAGCTACACAACTGACAACTACCGAATTTCACAATTTTGCAAATATGATGTATTATAATTCATACTTATACCTCCAACTTACCTCCTTTACTAAGAAACATACAGGTGGCAATGGAATGACCAGAACATTATAACGGCATAATTAAAACCATTTTTCTTGTAGTGAGCCAAAGTTACCCATATTGACTGTACTTATTTTAAAATTAATAACATTTGCTTAAAGAGAAAAATCAGAAATGTTTGTTATTGCAGTGCTGTTTTATTGTGCTTGTTTAAAATTTTATTTAGCTATTATTCATTAAAATCATTGTTTGAATACTAGGCTAAAAAAATTAAACTATGGAATATTTAATTTTTTAAATTTGTTATATTTATTATCTAGATTAAATGTCCAAAAAATTTATCGTTGAATTCATCGAAAAATATGTACTGTATAGTTTTGTTGCAGTTGTCTATCATGTTTACCTGATGAGAGAAAACAATATCGACCATGTATATTTTGTCAGTAGTTTATTTCCAAAAATATTATTATTCCATATCCTGCGATACACAAGTAAATTCCTTGGGCTATCGGAAAAGCAAACTTTGTCCGCGCAAAACTCCCAGTGTTGTTTGTACAGCAGCTCGAAAAGCTGAGAGAGCTCAAGGGATACTTTACTGTTTGCTGGGAAATCAGGAAGACAACGACAAGGCAAACATTTTTACACAGAAAACTATTGCTGCTTATCAAAGCTAAGAATAAAGCATATTGTCTTAATACGAAAGCTCTCGCCAAAGAAAATTTAGATGGTTATGTATAGAAATACTACTTGCCTGGTTATATTAACTGCAAACATTTTACTTTGACTTCGGTTATACGTTAGTATTGTATGATATAAAAAAGTAAACATGCTTTTTTTATTAATTAAACAACAATTTAATGAATTATACGCTTAAAACCGGTGTATTTAACTTTAATCATAATTTAAACTATAATTTCATTGCCCTTGGCCAGTTATAATATTAGCTTTGAATTGTATAATATTAAGTTAAGATTAAGTGAAATTTTATGACGAAAGTTTTGTTTTATAATCGATTTGACTCAGTTTTATGAACTTAACATTATCACAGCTTAAAAACTTGTGAAAATCTTACTTTATTTATGCCCAATAGAAAAAATCACCTTCTAAATATGTAGCGATTGAATGATTGGCTAATTCAAGATAAAAGGCAGGTGATATAAAAATATTTACAAAGGAAATAATTGTTGACAGGCGGAAGTTTTAAACGCAGTTTATTCTTAAGTAAAAATGTATCAGGATTTATTTTTTGAATAAAAAAATACCTAACCTTAATTTTATTGCAATAGGAGAACAGTAAATATTTTCCATTGAATGAAAACCCTAATGATTAACCTTTACGCCTTTTCAATGTTACAAACGTGTAATTTCACCCTTGCCACAATGATGCCTTATTAGTTTGGTCCAAGGCCTTTTAATATTTTCAATGCAAAAAATGTGAAGTGTTCATCCATTTAAAATGTTTTCAGTTCAATCTTTTATAATTGGTATATAATTTAGTGTTTTTATCACATCTTAAATAAGTAGTCGGTCAATCATAATTTAAATGGTTGGGATATAATAACAAATTAAGTTGAATTGAGTTAAAAATAACTGACTTTAAAAGCAACTATTGATCGGTGATTTAGTACGTAACTGACTAACTTAAAATATATAGATAGTGTGTACTTTAAAATGCTCTCGACTTTGATATATTGTATTGCATGGTCCAGTTATATCGGGTTAAGTATCTTTATAACTGATTAATGCATTGAATGCATTTGAAACGTCATTCGAGGTGATCACGATCCACTATAGCTGGAAGAGTAAACGGCTACAACTCGAGGCAATTGAGTTTGTGATTGCGTCGAGACGCATCCTGCAATTTGTTCCTTAGGGACTTGTCATACAAATAATACTATTCATTTTCATCCTGTCTATTATGTATCATATCTTAGATTCACTTTTACTATTTAGGTCGAGTATTGTCCTCGCTAGACGAAACTACACAGCAATGAGAATTGCATCACAATGTATCTGACACTATGTCAGTATCTTTGTTCAAAATAATTTATTATTATTTTTAAATGATATTCCTAGATTAAGTTATTCTAGTTTATATGTAAAAACATAAAAATATGAATTATTTTAATATTGAAATAAGCAGAAAGAAGCGTTGGCAACAGTGATGACATTTTCAATAATCTAGGTGCGTTCATATTTTAAATTAATTATATATTTTTTTTTTATGATTTTGTTAATAGTTTCGTTTACTACGTGCATTTCTTACTGATCAAAATCTAACTGCACTAAATTATACATATACTTGTTTTTTATAATATATTTTGTTTACTTTATTTTAAACTGTAATGATAATGCGCCGAATATTTTAAAGTTAAAAGATCATACGAGAAAAATTCAATGAGAATTTTTGTATTGTAAGTCACTCAAGATAAACTCGAGGTAAATTGCAAACAATCACGCATGTCTTAGGTCTCAAATTTAAATTGAAAAATCTAAATTTGACATTGACCTTAGCGGGAATCGACCCTAAGCCAACCTGGTCAGTAAAGCATGCTCTAACCAACTAGACCACAGCGGGTGAAAAATGTAAATTCAAAATTCTTTCTGTTTCTTTTACCAACCGGATGAATTCCGCCATCGTGGAAGGTCACTGATGACCATTTATATGATGTACTCGGTGGAGCTACACGACGCTGGGATGACATGTGAGGAAACAAGGAGATTGGCAGGTAACGGCTTCTCTTGGAGGAATCATGTGGTGGCCATATGCTCCGACTAGGGAGCAAATATGGCTAAAAAATATAATGTTTGTTAACTCCCACCTTATATGATAATTACTTCTAATTCATTTAAATTACAGAAGAGACTATCAATTCTATTTTTTCCTGGCCCTAATAAAGTTCTCACAAGTAAACGCTCATGTTATCAATAGATTTGTACAATTTTATTTATAAAAAAAAACATTTTAGGAGTAATTTGCTTTTTTGGTAGAATCGATAATCAAATAATGGTAGTCAAAAACATTAACATACATAATCATACATATATATTTTAACAATCTTTGAAACGAGAAAAACATTTCATTTGTATTTCCTTTCTAACATTGTATTTAAAAATACAATATATATCTGTTTTGTTTGGGAATATCTTATTTTAATCTACGAGATGAAAATTCGAAATTTTGCGGGCCTGTTTGCATGACCCTGCATTTTCATTGTTGAATAACAAAAGGGTCACACAATCCGACGCAATAATAAACTAACACGCCATTAAATATATTATTTATTCTCACTTAATGTTGCACAACGGAACATTGTCACCGACAAAACACCCACCTAAAGTTACGCACCACTGATTTTATAAAGATCAAAATGCGCACTTATCATCACCATCGGTACAATAAAACAATTCAACACAAATTTATAGAGTTTTTAATTGGATTTGTTGTTTTTTGTGTATTAATACGTGAGTAAGTAAAGACATAACCATATTTGTCCAAAATGCACTAGCTGTTCATACACTAGAATTTGTATTATTGTTAGTTAATTCACTAGTTAGAACTACAATATAAAAGTATTTCAATTACAAGAACAACTTGAACTAGAATTATTTTTCAATAAATTCAATTTTAATTTTAATAAAAAGTAAAGATGAACCTGGCTTGGACATTTGGAAAGCCTGAATTCTGCTTGTCTTTTCTACCAACCAGATGAATTCCGCCGTCGTGAAAAGCCACTGGTGACCATCTATAGCACGGTTTCCCAATCTATGTTCCAGGAGCCAGAGTAGGTGTTCCGCGGGCCAAAGTGGATTTTCCACAAAAAAATGGAATGGTTTTATACGCTGCAACACATTTAAACATTTTCTACTTCTTATTGAAAAGCGAGTGATGGTCTATCTCCACATAAGTTATGATGTCAAATATCTAGGTAAAAGAGGAGGTTTTGAATATAAATTGAATACGACAGCAAAAATTGTGCCAAATTTCTATCACTGAGGATGAAGGATTATTTTATCACACCTAAAATCATTAGTCATTAAAGACCAAGTTGTATGATTTTTCTTTGACCCTTTAAAATAAATATTGAAGTGGACCGAAATAGATTTCCAAACGCAATACAGTACAAAACAAGAAAAAATGGTTAAGCACATTTCATTAGATGAAGATTATTACCAAATAACAAATAAACAATGGTTGTACGATCATTAAATTCAATTGATTGAAAATTCTACAAGACTTTATTTCGCAAAAAAAATTCTGCAATCCTTTCTCAAACATCAAATCTCAGTAGGCATACAATCAATTCTAGAACGGCCACGGTGTAAAGCAGTTTTAAAGCAAATGTCAACTTTCTGCTATGCAGGCTTGAAACAATTAGTATTTCCATGGAAAATATATGCTATGGCGTAAAAAACTGTGAAAATGCAATACTTAAAAAAGAGATTTAGGCAAAATTAAATGATCAAACATGTTTAAAACATGTTTAAAAGTCTTCGAAATAGTGAATGTCCCGATCTGTGTTTTTAGAAATCTGGCAACCCTGTGCATATCCGAATAAATCAGAAGGTTTTCCAACTCGTGAGCAGGCCACATACAGCTGTCCTTGTGAGAAGCATAGAATATTTTCAAAATTTAGTCCACACACTTGTGGCGATTTTCCCAGTGCTTTTTTGACGGTCATTGCAAATGCTAGTCGCACCGGAAACTGCAAACATTTAAATTCGAATGGAATATCTCTCGGAATTATTGGGATGCGTGGCAACAGTACATCGTCTCCTTTAAATATTTTGATTAAAATTGTAGCTTAGATGATATTATTCTTTTTCACTGAAAGCCTGGGACCGTTGCAAAGTCGTAGTGGAGAAAAATGATAGGTACGCCAATTTTCAGTGTTAAAACGTGCGGTGGCATGCCTAACAAATCAAGTCAGTTTAAGAATTGGCAACTTCGTCTTGATTCATTTAAAATATTGATGTACTTATTCGTCGTCTCCTCGCCTGGTATTTCGTTTTGAATCCTGAAGCTGATGGCATTAACATCGTTGTTTTTGACTGCTAATATAACACGTTCACTGAGCCACTGATGATTTTTGTAATGCTGTGTGATATTTGGGAAAACTTTGTGAATCAATTCGCTTATGGTTCCTGCAATTTTACAGAAGCTTGTTGGCAATGTGATAAATTGTGTGAATTCATCGATTTTCATTTTTCCATTCCCAATATCCAACAATTGTTTTTCGAAACGTTCAGCGGAATTTCGGAAGATTTGTTTGAACGAATGTACCCAATTTGTCGACTTCAAAATGTGTTTCTCGTTGCAAATCACGATCGAAAATTTTGTTTACAGATCGATTCGGAGCAACTATTCCCAATTGTATCAGACGATCGGGCTTGAGCAGAGCGAGCTAGAACGGTTTTTAAACTTACTTCCCATTGCTCGTCTGTTTTTGAAGCTTCTGGTGCCGTTTTCTTTCGCACTTGAAGTGTAAATCGATTAATAGCTAGTTGTTTGGGAGGCATAATTGTTTGACAGCGAAAGGAATGCTTTGTGATGACTATTAAAAATTCACTTGATTGTTTGACGTAACCATGGTGCGTACCAAATGTAACTAAGGAATCACAAACAACTTCCTTATTTTGGACGTAAGTTGTTTTCGATATCTCAGTAAAACTATCCACACCGAAAATATAAAAACCGTTGCTAACTTTTATGAAATACACACATTTTTTAATTCAGAAACCTATTCGGGTATCCGCACAATAACTCACTAAAGTTTTTATCGCAATCGGATTAACGGTATAGGAGAGTATAGGTAACAAACAAACAAACATTCATTTTTATATATATAGATAGATAGATTATAAGTAAACTCATAATACTTGACTTAATAGAAGACAGGTGTTCACTATCAGCCCTTGGTGTAAAAGCATTGTATTCAAAAAATACAACACTGTTTTGTACTAATTTAACATGTATTCAATATGATCAGTTGATAATGCTGAGCATGAGCGGTTTTTCTACGACTGTTCTAGGTCAGTTAGAAAAATAATTTACAAAATGACAACAACTTTATTCCAAATAAATATTTCTATTCCAAAAAACTATCTTCTTAAAATTATCCTATAAATTTTTAGAATAGTAATCAAAACCTTTTGTGTTAGTATGTATTTAAATATTAATGATACGATATTCTAAAATTATATTTATTTTTTAATACCATTTTTTTTTTAAATATCAAAGTTTATATAATATTTACTCTGTGACAGTACCATCTATCAAAATTTTTTCAATGCTTATGATACACGAACAGAGACAGCAAGATAGAGAGTAGGTGTATGTATGTCTGTCTGTGTGTGCATACTACATGCCAGATATACCATGATAAATAAATGTATGTACTATATTTCGTATTCTATATAAATTTATTACAATTTTTCTGTTTTTATCAGAGCCTACGAAAACCACATAATTTGATTTTTATACGAACCATTTTTTTTTACCAATGTAGAGCATATGAACGCCTAATGAATTTTATCTCAACATAAGTGTTTCTACGACAACTGCTTGGTACTCTGTTGCTTAACCTCTCTTTGTTTCCAAAGTGAGTAGCTATAGAATAATAGGGCTAGGACACGACTAATGGTTAGCTAACCACTCTCCCTACGTTCCGTTTTTGGTATAGGATAGGTGGATGGGGGAAATTCAAGACATCAAAAACATCCATTGCTTTAGAAAGGAAATTCACAAGTCGTTTTATAAAACTGTTCGTATTGGGAATCAAACCCGTGACCTCCGTACCCGAAGTCATCGACGTAGACCACAAGACCACGCAGGTGAACATTGAGCATGAAATAATTCAACAAAAATAAATTGTAAAAAGCTTTTTTTTTTGTTTTTTATACATTTGAATTATGTATAAAAGATAAAACTATACATAACAAAATAATGAAAATAGTTAAAAAGTTAATATATTAAATTTGTGTAATTATAACATTATAAGAAAACTCACCAATACAGACTGTTTGTTTACTAAGAACAGAAAAAGCTTCTCTTCACAACAGAGCTTACAAAACTTTCAAATTAAATTACGGAAAAATCAAAAAGTTTTGCCGAAGTTTGCTGAGAGATTTTTCCAATTAGATAATAATAATCTACAAGGTGAAAAATATTAACCTGTATGCAATACGGTGCTATCTTTTCACAACAAAAGTTTCAGAGCTAAGCAATAAATCCTATCCATCATTCAACTGTCCAAGTTAGCAACACCCCAACTACCCTGTACCTAACTTGTACAGGATTCTAAAAAAATCTTTGATAGATATGTGTTTTATTATATCAAAAATGGTTGGTGAAAAATTCCCGTAAATTTTTTTTTTACTAAAAAATAATCGAATAATTATTAAAAAATAAGACATTTTTTTGAACTATATCAACTATTTTTTGATAAAGATCAGAATCTGTTTCTCTCATAACGAGCATGAGCAACCGCTTTTTAGAACTTTTTTTGTATTATGCCTTTTCATGAAGAATTGACAATGATCCTTTAGAGTGATCAGTGATTTAAGTAACAATAAATTATCGTATTATTCTTTTTATTTTTAATATATCTCATATTTTGTTATAAGAGATTTGGTCATTTACTTCACATTTTTTTGTGTGTAAGCAAACAAATTTTCTAAATATTTGAACGGAAGTATATTTTAAGTCTAATGCTTTTAGTTCATTGCTCATTTCCATACCACAGCTTTATATGTAATTATTTCTATCACAATTCAACAAAAATAACCGTTAACTTCATACAATTTATATGAAAAACTTTCAATATTTAATATGTTACTATGTCTAATAAAAACATTATTTAGCCTACCACTAGGTTATTAAATAAACCAGAAAGACTTATAAATGACTTTTGAAACGAATTTTTGTCATTTTATAGTATCGTGCAACAAGTTTGAAGTTACAAAAGATAAAATCTTTTCCTTATCATTAAAATTACTAATTAAACAACGAGTATTTTTGATTTTACCAATCCTTTAATTAACTTTTAAAAATAAAATCATATTACATTTTTCTAAGAATTTAATGATTTTGTTTTCTTATTATTAATTCAGATACGCTTTAAATAATTATTTTGTTCCGAAATAATCTTGTTTCAAAAAATACTCTCTACTTTACAAGCCTTTTACTTACAATAAATATGATACTTTTGATATTAAAAACCAGCCACTTTTCATTTAGCAATTTAAAAAAAAAACAGTCCAAATTGATTAACTTCAAGGAAAACAAACTAATTATCTCATGATTGCTAAGAAATATTTAAGCGAAAAGCTGCGCAATGGGGGTAGTAAACAATGATTATCGTTAAATACTTTGTTTTTCAATATCCACACAAATCTCAACGTCGGATTTCAAATCCGACTTTCTGAAAACAAACAAGCCATATTTAGTACATTCCATCAGTTATCAATATAATATATTATGTTACATGTTTGAACAGTTAAATAAGACTTCATGTTTTTAATTTCCTGATATTAAAAATTATCTTTGATAATATATTTTTTCTATTTCGAAAAAACTATTAACCTTATCGCAGCGAAACCATTTTTTTCTACGAGGATTGCTTGTTAGTTAGTTTTTTGACTTCTCTTTTCCAAAAAAGAGTATAAAAAGAGACAAAGAATAGAACACAACTAGCGATTAGCCAATTTTAAGAATTAAAAAGGAGGTAGAGAATTCTCGAATCCAGTCGACTGGAAAGTCAATTTCATAAAACTGTCTTTATTGTGGGAACGTAATTGAAACCACTATGGACCCGGAATCTTGATAATGCTCGCAGTAAGAGAAACCGGTCTTAACCTAAAACTGATTTTTATTTTTAATATTCCAGGAACAGTGGTTAACATAATATACGAATACATTCACTATCGTTTAATTATTTCTATATCATCGAAAGATCCTTCAAACTGACGCCTTTGTTAATGTTTACGATTGTCCTTAGCTATCATTCGACCTGTACTCTGCTAAGTTGTTTTTCAATATTGCGCCATGCAGTTTGTTATTGTGGATGAAATTATTGGAGAACTTTGCCCGCTATAAACAAAGCACTTGATATCGCTAGCTTCTAAAACTTTCACAGGATCAATTTAGTATCATGTTGCAACAAGCAACTTTCTTGCTAGCATAATAAACATCTCTATTATCATGCTGTTTTAATTTGACAGCAAATTGTTGTTATTTGTCAACAATAATAAACGCTGAATTATTTCGTATTTACATGCTACATCTTCCATGAATCATCATTTGGTTGCTTTTATTTTCCATATCTTCAATACTTCCTTTAATTTAAATATGTCTGAAAATTTGAATCGTTCAAACTATGTACATTCTCACAAATTTTGTCATTAACGACCCGGGTTTCGCCTTTCGGCATCTTCAGGCATTCAAGTGCACGGATGAACTTGAACTGTCAGTTCAAGTTCATCCGTGCACTTGAATGCCTGAAGATGCCGAAAGGCGAAACCCGGGTCGTTAATGACAAAATTTGTGAGAATGTACATAGTTTGAACGATTCAAATTTAATATTGAAATTCCACCAAGCACCTTCAGTCGAAATCTTAAATTATAAATATGTCTGCTTTTAGCTTGGAGTAAATAAAGCCTATCCCAACAGAAGTTAGCTTACAATAACTGCTTGTAACTCTCTCAATCTATCTTTTTCGAATAGGTCAAAGATACAAGGGTAAAACTAAAATATGACGTACTGTTAATTTAATCGCTCTCGCTACGCCCCGTTCACTGGTATTGGATAAATAGGGGGGAATAAAAATAATACAAACAGTAATCGCATTGAATCGAACACAAATCGATTAAAAAATAAATCGATCCAAACCTGTGAACTTTCCAACTTTTATTGGCCTCTAATGGAAGTATCTCAACATAACTTTATTTTCTACGAGAACTGTTTGTTACTCAGTCGCTCAATGTCTATTTTTTGAAGAGAGTAGTAGAAATAGAAGGATAAGGCTAGGACAATACTAGTGATTATCTATGATAATTGTTTTCTCTCTATGCCCGGTTATTGAAGTATCGGAAGAGTAGGAGGAAATTTTTAGACATTATAAACACCCATCGCCTTCGAGCAGAAATCGATAAATCGATTGAAAAAACGCTGTTTCTACTGGGACTCAAACCCGGCACGGAAGCCAATAACGCTAACCGCTACGCCATAGGACCTGACTAATTTTAAAATAAGTTAAATAACGTTACGTTCTGGATTGTAATAGTTGGCTCACTGCACTGCAATCTTTAATGAATACTGCGATGTACTATTTCTAAATTTACATCATATATATTTTTTATGCATGTTCATTTAGATTTCACAAATAATGGCTTTGATTCAGAAAACATTATTTTACTTATATAACACGCATATAAAAGATTTACAAGCGCAGATTTGGCAATAGTACAGTGCGTCTGTAGGGTCAACGTAGGATTTGTCCAGAATAATTTGTTAGTCGCTCCTTGGAAGGATTGCAGTCAGCAGCTGTTTTTAGCCTAGGCCCTTACATATTTCCTTAATCCAGGTAAGAATTTCCATTAATATTGTTATACTTCTGCGACTCAAACATTTTTAAACTGAAACTTTTTTAAACATTTCAAGTTTTTTGTAGGTATAATACAATGATATTTTTTGGAAATTATTCTACATTTTTAAACTTACACAGAATATTCGTGCTGTGTTATTTCTTATAATTTTCAGATTCTACACGGTTGTTTTTTTTTAAAAGACTTATGCTTAAATAGCAATTAAAATATATATATTTTAGACAGTATATACATTCAACATATGAGTACTGAGTTATTTTTGAATATTTAATTAAGAGAAATATTTAATAAATCGTGATTTATGACGTTAAAAATAAAGGCTCGTATTTTTCTGGTCAGAATTTAAATCACATTGGTCAGAATTTATATAAAATGGTCATAATATATCGGTCAGAAGAAATAGTCATTATTTAAATGAAATTTTAAAAAAACTTAAACTAACCTACTAACCAAAATTGTTATAAAATATTCTGACCGTATAATATTTTAATTCTGACCAAAAAATTGTCTTAAATTCTGAACATTTAATTTGTTTCCAAACATAAATTTTAAAATACTTTTCAATGATTAAGCCATTTCTTTTCAAAATGAAAATTTCATATCTGGCATTTTGGTCAATATTTACTCACTTGAAATGCGACTATTTTATTGTCAATATCGAGAATATAACTAATGAATCATTATTAGGTATATAATATACAAGCAATTTGGCTAACAATAAGCCAACATAACTTATGATAACAATATGGTATGATATATTTTAATATTAACATCAATACACACCATAATTATTTAATTTACACTAAAGAAAATTTCAAAATATTAAATACTCATTTTTATTAATTCCACTTGTATTTAATATAATCAGGACTGGTTTTGCTCATGACGAGCATAATCAAATGACTATATTGATAATCAGTTGATAATGCCCGTTATGAGTGAAACCGGTTCTGATCATATTAAAATAATAGTGAAATTAGTACATACAAATAAGCTGTAGCGGCCGGTCAATGTGGCATTTGATCAATGCACCCCTTGTATATGCAGGGGCGGCTATATTTCATGAAATAATATTCAAAAATAACATTAAACCATTCCCTCATTTTAAATTCAATAAAATATTTATTATAGACAATAAATACATGAAGAATTAAAATGAGTGAATGGTATTAATGTTATGTTTAATTATTATTTCATGAAATATAACCGCCTCTGCATATACAAGAGGTGCATTGATCGAATGCCACATTGACCGGCCGCCACTGCAAATAAATATGTTTTTTTTCGAATATAATGAACACACTAAAAGATTTGAAAAAATTCTCTCATTCGAAATTTAAAAATAAATAAAATTAATTTTACAGTTTGAAAAATCTTGTATATTAAGAATTCTCAGACATACTTTTTAATATCATACCAAAGAAACATATCTTTGACGCGGATAGGTATTTTTTGTTCTCTAGTTTATCTAACATTTGAAGTCTATGTAATATCGCGTTATGTAATCCGAAATTGAGAATTAATTCTAGGTTGAAAATGAACTTTAACAAAGTTACTGACGAATTCATCAAAAATATCATAGCTTAAAACTTAAAGCTCGTTCACTAACATGTCGTGGCTAGGCTTTCGGAGTAGTATTTTTCTCGTAACGTAGTCGGTTTAATTTACTAACAGTGTTTTTAAAGGTTCACTGATAATGTCAAATCGTTCGTTTAAACTTTAATCTTGTATTCTTTTACAAAACTGAAACTAGTATTCCATAAAAAAATATTATTCATTCTCAATTACTTTTGATTACTATTAAAACCAGTGAAAAACTTTGCATCATCATTATTCAAAACTCAAAAAAAGAAAAATAAACTTAATTTGAATCGTTCAAATTACCTACATTCACACAAGTTTTGTCTCTTATACCCTATATGTAAGTAAATATAATCACAAAAAAAATCCAACACACATAAGTAAATATCATCATATATTTTTTTCTAACAAACAAAAATAAATATAATTCCTTAAATTACTCACCATTAAAATCTGTAGGTATTCTCATGGGTTAATCCTTTTTGCCAGCAATGGCTTTGATACATGTATTTCCTATATGAACGCGATGCATTCGTTTACTAAGCATTAGTTCAGGTTCATTCGTGCACTTGAACGCCTGAAGTTGCCAGAAGGCGAAACCTGGGTCGTTAGTGACGAAACTTGTGTAAATGTACATAATTTGAACGATTCAAATTTTATATTGAAATTCCACCAAGTACCTTTTTCTCGAAATCTTAAATTGCGTTAATATCTTTATAACAATAATTAAAGATTCAAAGAGTGTTGGTTGAATATCGTTATTTGTGCTTATTTTAAAATAGCTTTAGTATCAAGTAATTTAATTTTGTATTACTTGGGATATGGTATTTGTTAAGGATTTTCAGCAAGATGCTTCAGCCGAGTATGCCTTCAAGATATCATGCAAGAGTTCTCACATTCACCTTCATCCTATTCTGGCTTGCATCATTGCACTGCAGTGATGCTAAGATCTTCACAAGGTGCCAACTGTCCAAAGAACTCATCCGATATTCTTTTCCTCGGAGCAATATTGGAAGCTGTAAGCTATTTTACTATACTATTATACTAACATAGTCAATAAAGTGATCATAGTTTGTTTCATAACGTAATTTTTATTTGAAGTAGTCTTTAAAAAATCTCCGATTAATTAATTTATAAACGAAAGATTTTTTAGTGTTTGTTTGTTAAATTCAAACTAAGCCAGAAAACAAAATCTTCTTGACATTTGAAAGTGAGTAATTTAAACCAACCCATTCAATTAAAAACGAAACAAACACAAATGCTTTCTAATCTACCCAATCTAATCAAATTCATCTATTTCTATTTTCTGGCTACTTTTCTATTTTAATTATAATTTTCTAAAAGAGTAATACATTACTTGTATTTAAATTTGAACGGTTCAAATTTAATATTGAAATTCCACCAAGCACCTTGAGTCGAAATCTTAAATTAAAATACTTTTACTTAAATCAAAAACAATTTAAAATATATCAAAATATAGCTATGATGGATTGGCCAACAATGTCTGAATCCTACTGTTTTATTGTTACATCAATTAACTAAATATTACGCGTATAATATTTCATTTGTTTTTATTTCTAACACTAAAAATTACATTTACTCAATAGATTACTTCGATTATATCTAGATATTTATTTTAATTATATAGTCCACTTCGGTTTGGTTAATCCATTAAATGCTTACAAGAGGAAGGTTTCCAAACACTATATTTTATCTGATATTTCAACGCAAAGTAAAATAAAGTTTGAGATATATTGCCACTATCTACGTGGATGTCGGTTGTTTGATAATATATTATTATATACTTCATAAATTTTCCGAAATTTTCTATTCGCCACAAACGATCATTATGTTGTCTCTTTACCTTAGTTTGTCGGATTTAAGGCTGTTATTATGAACCCTGCCATGGTGAGCTTTAGTGCTTTATTTTGACCACACAAGCAAAGATTTCATTATTTATAATAACATTTCTTCACAAGATTGTGCCTAATACCCAAAATGAAATTATATTACAAATATTTCTTATTAATTTAATTAATTCTAAATCCCGATTATTTTACCAAAAACAATTAAAGTTTTGACTACTACGTTTTAACAATGCCAGGATTGTTAAACGTCGCATTGTTTGGGTTTGATGTCCACGGGTTTGAATTCCATTATAATTTCACATAAATTGATTTTTCTATTAATTTACAGCATAACGTCTAACAATTTAACAAGGCCACACATTTTTTTATATCGGCAATATGTTGTTATTCAGTTTCCTGATGTTTCTGTTTAAGAAAGATTAAACATAAAATTTTGGAGCTTAGAATGGATTACAAGTCAGCTAATCGACTGTCAACAACAGGCCTGACTAAGAAAACGTTGTCAACGAATCTATTTTGGAATAATAGACTTTTTATAATATTAAATAGTAAACTGAAATATAACGTGGCCATAAGCAAAAATACAAATGAATAAGCAATAATGTTTTCACGCCTAAAACGTTTAGTCTTTTAGTTTGCTGAATGAATAAAAAAAACCCTACAGCTAAAAAGTGCTTAGTTATTTATGGACTCTTGTCAGTTATAACTTTCAACGAAATCCACTTAGTTCGTATTACTTCTCAATATCAATAACAAAACAAATAAATTTAGTACAAGTGAGTTTGTTTTTTAAGAAGATAGATCGATCTGCATTCATAACTCAAAATACCCAAGTTTTGACTTTTTCCGGCAGTATACCGACGATATCCGTAACTTTATATCAGGCAAATATCGTTGGAAATAATGTAGATTTTACAACACTTTTAAATCCGCCATTGTATAGTTACATTAGGATGTTTATTGAAAAACTTTACTGGCTCGAATCTCGGTTTTGCAAAATACCTGAGAGAGAACTTTACGCTGCTAATTTAATACTTTGCTTTAAATTAAACTATCCATTTAAGTTTCAATGGCTAATATCTGCCACGTACGTATGCTTAAGTATTAAACTTGGCAACGCGTGTTTCATACAAGTATAATTTCTTCTACCGTAACGGTAAATTATCTCAATTAAAGCTGCACAAAATATATTACTATAATTTAATAAAGGTACTGAAATTAATGTCGAAAATAAATTTTGTCAAAGAAATAAATCTGTTTGATAACAGAAACTTATTTTCGATTCAATATATAAATTAAAAACTTTATTATTAGATTTCTTTTGTATATATTGTAGTTTTAATAACTTGCTTCATTCACAGTTTATATATATATGCAATAATAAAAAAGTATTTTTAATTGAAATGTATTTATATTATTTTTAAGGGGTGTGCGTATTAGAAAACGAAAGCGGTAGAATGACAAACAAGGTGACAGTTCATTCAAATGGAACCAGCTACGGCCTTTTCCAGGTAAATGAAAAAAATGTTCATACTCATTTTAACTCTTTATGATTATTGTGATAAATGTTTTAAATCAGAAAAAAATATTTTTAAAAAGTTTGGCTAAAACTACATTCTACAAAAAAGACAATCTTAATTAACTAACCATATAAATATTTTCATATGTTGATGTTTTCGTTTTATTACTCATACCATTATTTTAAGCTCAATGTTTTTACAATTTTGTTTCATGCCATTTTATTATCAGTACATTTTGTCTGTTACTCTTACCATCACCATGTTATCTAACACTAAATATTTTTGCTCATAGACTTAAGATTTTCAAATTGTACTTATTTATTAACAAGTACATTTTAAAAAAGTATAAATGTATTGCTTTTGAAATGTAAAAAAATGTTTAAGATATTGTCAACAGTATAAAAAAAAAGTCAACCTAGTAAGCTCCGACAAGGTCCACTTTAATATAAAAATACAAGTGGTCATAAATATTAATTAAGTATTTCGACTGAGGGTGCTTCGGCCGAGGGAGACTGAGAATGCCTGAAGATGCCGAAAGGCGAAACCCGGGTCGTTAGCGACAAAACTCATGGAAAATTCATACATATTGCCATTCAAAGCAATAATGTTAAAGATTGTTTTAACACCATTGGCAGGCTGGTTTTTCACATCAGAAAACAATTAACATCCACTACTCCTCAAAAAAAAATCAGAATGTGTAGTGCGTTCAAACAGTCTTGTCTTCCCTTAGAGTTTATTTTGTTATTTTCTATCAGTATTTCTAGCATCACAATAATATGTTTGTACTACTTTTATTTAACTCACCAAGCTTAAATTAAAAAATATATTTTTTGGTAATTAATGACGCACGCGAGTGCTATTTTAATTTAAAATTTACTGTGGTTTAATTAATTAGGTATAATTAATCTTTTCATTGCAAGGGCGTTATTAATTCCAATCGTTACAATCGATTCCAATAGAATTGTCTAATTTGCGCGGAAGTGTCCGACCAGACAATTCTGAAAATGATAAATTAACCTGTGGCGCGAGTTGTTCTCTCAACCAATTAAATCAGTAACGAAAACTTTCATACTATACCGTAGGAAACTGCCGACGATTTAATTATCCGAGAATGGATTTATCAACATTACAATGAAATTGAATTGAACATGTATCTTTGTAACTTATTGTGCTTCGTTTTTTTTTCACTGTAATTAATTGATGGAAATTATTATGTCAAACTATTCAAGAATGGTTTAAACTTCATGCCGCTTATATTTATATGATGCATGTCATCAACATTTTTTTATCACGCAAACTTTAAGGCGTACATATACTAGGTCAATGGTCACTAATTTCAAAGAGAAGATAACCAATGAGTTTGGTAAGTGGAGTTAGTTTTTACTTGAATAAAAAACTTATTAGTAAATACTTCGACTAAAAATTTGATCGTTTATAAGATAACAATTATAATAATTATATGTATTGATTGGTTGCGCTTAAAATTGAGTAGCAGTCATTAAAAAAGACTACGAGTCCAACTTTAGCATTTAAAAGTAGTCTGACTGTGATATCAATCAAAAAAACCTTTTTGTTCAATCATTACTTAAATGCATAACTTTCACTAGTTTGAATAAATAATTTTCCTTGTAGTGGTACAGTGGTCAATTCCTAGTCCCATTACGTGTTCGAAGTGGTTCGGGTCCCAGTGCGAACAGTATTTTTTCAATTATTTGTAATGTTTAAATATTCCTTCCCACCCATTCAATCTTTGAATGACGGAGCGTAGAGAGAGAGAGAGAGATAATCACTAGTTAATCACTAGTCCTGCATTAGCCATATCCTTCTTTAATACTATTCTCTTAGAAATAGAGAGGTTGAGCATGTGAGTAACAAACAGTTTGCGTAGAAAAAACTTCTGTTGAGATATCTCTGGAAACAGACATAAACTAAAAAACAACATTTTTTATTTATATTATATTTTATATGCATATTAGATATATGTATTTGAATCGTTCAAACTATGTACATTCTCACAGATTTTGTCACTAACGACCCGGGTTTCGCCTTTTGGCATTTTAAGGCGTTCAAGTGCACGGATGAACTTAAACTGGCACTTAGTAAATGAATGTTTCGTGTTTATATAAGAAATAAATGTATCATTGAGTTTAAAGCCATTGCTGGCGAAAAGGTAAGCTCATGGGAATGCCCACAGATTTGAGTAGTAAGTAGTTTCAAGAATTATATTTATTTGTTTGTCAAAAATTAGTTATTTGTCTATCCGTTCTATTAAACAGGCAACGAATATCGGAACCAATAGACTATATATAGGTTTGGCTTCTGTTTTGTTTCTAAAAATTTTATCTTCTAAATAGTTCATATAAAACTCAGCTAACAACGGTGATAGGCAGTTTTCCATCGCAAGGCCTTCTATTTGTTTATAAATTGTATTGTTAAACAAACGATTGCAAAAAAACAAACTAAATTTGCAGAAAAAATGTTATTTAAAGGTATAGTGTCAAAGAGCATCGATCATACTAGGTATTGGCGTAGAATCATTTATTTTGGAAATACAAGTCTTAAAATTAAAAAACAGTTAGCTGATAGTGTTAGACCAGCTTTTTACTGTAAAAACTCTTTAGACAAATTATTAGTTAACAATAAAGATAAAATACATTACTTAAATAAATCCAGGATTTATAGATTGCAATGCTCATTCAATGAAACATTCATTTACTAAGTGTCAGTTCAAGTTCATTCGTGCACTCGAACGCCTGAAGATGCCGAAAGGCGAAACCCGGGTCGTCAGTGACAAAATCTATGAGAATGTACATAGTTTGAACGATTCAAATTTAATATTGAAATTCCACCAAGCACCTTCAGTCTAAATCTTAAATTATAGATACATGTATATCTATACCATTCAGTAATTTCTTGAGTTAACCCAGATTATATAATAGAATGTTAAATATTTTTTATTCGTTTTCGTATTTACCATCTTACATACCCAAGCCTTAGTGAGTTTTTTATTCAAAAGAAAAGCAGTATAAAAGAGTAAATTATTTTTCCTAAGATATTTCTTTGTTTTTACAAAACGAAGCCGAGTTTCTGGGCGAAGCTGTATGAGAGGCGTGACAGCGAATTGTAAATCACAAAGTCGTAAATCAATTTTGGAAATGCATCCATTTGGAAACGCATTACAAACTGCATGTCCTAAATTCTCTTTCACAACATACTTGTAGTACAGTAAGTTCCACATACAACACTGTTTTGCATTAATATTTTTTAGTTACATCACCAATATGTTTGTGTTTAAAAAGGGAATGGTATGGAATTGTTGTCTAAGTACTTTTATCAAAGAATTCATTTGTTTAACTATAGTACACTCAATTCTTTGCTTACGCGATGTTTTTTTAAACAATTTTGAAATAACACGGAACATTAAAAAGAACAAATATTATAATTTTACACGAATTATTTGTTCCAACACGTTTTCCAAAAGCGGAAAACGAATGTCATAATAACACGAAATGCAACACAAAACAGTAATAACAAAAAAAGGGTTTCATAATGTCCAGTCTCTCATAAAAGTTTGTACATAATCAAGTTGCGACGAAGTGGAAATATTTTTTATTAATTAAAAAACGTATTTTGTAAATACGTGGAATAATCTTATTATTTTATACTTATTATTAGTTATTTTATATTTTATATTTAAATGAACTTCCACAAAGTTACCGCCGAATCCATGGAAATTATTTTGTGTAATTTATTTTGGGTCTTTAGTTAAACTTTTTTAGACGATTTTCTATTACGACTTGCTGCTTTTTTTAAAATAACATGAGTATTTAAATTTAGTGGATCAATCAAGTAGTTTTGTTATAGAAATTTAAAGAAAATCAAACAGTGATAATAATAAAAACTTGGTAAAGTTTTAATTCAAGTATTAATTTACAATTAAATTGAATTCCATTGTTAACTATAAACTTTAATGGGAAAAGAACGGTACGAACTAGACAGAGTTCTAAAAAGTTTTGAAAATTGTATAATATATTCTTGTCTACTATTAGATCTTGCTCAATAATTTACAGAAGTTTTAAGTGTCAACATTTTGATCACTTCTTATGAAACAGAATATGAATTGCATTTGATATTTTTTCCTTCATCAGATGTCAAGCAAAATTATTTATTTTTCAATACTGTTTTATCAACTAAAAAATTAAGTATAAGTTTCAGCTTATGTTCAACAAATAATAATAATCACATTTTCATAGATAAAGATATCTATAGGGAAAAGCTAAACAAAATAAAAACATCTTTATAGGCTACCATTTCAACACCAGATAATTCAACGCTTTTTTACAATAATTATATAAACCATTATTTCTATCCCTACTCTCTTTCTTTTAAAAGAGAGTAATAATAGAAGGATAGGGCTAGGACAAAATAAGTAGACGAGTAAGCGCTCTCGCTACGCTTTGTTTGTAGTATAAGATGGATGAGAGAGGGGAATTAAAGACATTACATTCATCCATGCATTTGAACAGAAATTCATAAATCGGTTAAAACTCAATTTATAAAATTGTCCATTCTGGGATTCTAAACCATGACCTCCGTAACCGAAGTCAACGACGCTGACCACTTGATTTTGCAACCGGCATGGGTATGACTAGTGGTATACTAATCATTCTCGCTATGCCTTATTTTTAGAATAAGTAAATATCTATGCATACGATCACAAACAAAGTAACCGTCCTGGTATTTAAATCCGAGAGCTACGCAACAAACACCAACGACGTTAACTACTCGACCATGGGCACGAAATTAATATAATGGTGTTATTTTTGTCACCACACTATTTGGTAGTAAACGTAATTTAACGAAGAACAATAAAACCAATGATGTTTAAGCGGTTTCTGTAATTGCAGTTGCATTTTGTGGTGCTAGAAAATAACTGCCATATATATGCAGGTGCAGGAATTCTAAACCAGGAGTCGTAGAACACATTTACGCTCTAAATTCAAATGCATAAATTGTCCCGAAAATGTGACAGTGCGCAGTTAATTTCGCGTTAAAACAGCATTATTACGATTATACCACCAATAATAACACTGTCATAGTTTTAATTGTAAAACACATATACCATGCTAATGCAATTTACGGCATGAAACCTAAAAGGAAGTCAAATTTGATTTTTTAAGCTATACAAACATTATATATTAAAAATATATATATTGATGCTATATATGTTGCGATCGTGCCACAGCGCTTAAATTCGAAGGCTTCCGTGACGAATCTCTATGGTTTGATTCCCAGTATGAACAGAATTAATTAAGTAAAAAATATCAAAGTATTTAGTTCTATATTTAGTTTTATTAGGTAATTAGAACTATCTTTCTGATAAAGACGCTGAAAAACTTTTTTTTTAAGTTGTAGAACTAAATACTTGTTATTTTTTACCTTATTACAATTGAGTTCTATACAAATAAATCAATCAATGAACAGCATTTTGGCAGCACATACATGAGTGTTTTTGTGATGTTTAAATATTCTCTCCCACCATTCTAATCCATAAATAACGGGGCATAGCGGGAACGATTTTTTAACCACGTATCATCTACTTACCCTTTTATGCCATCTCGACAACTTTAATCGAATAAGAGACGATAAACAACTTGGAAACAAACGATTCTCGTAGAAAAAAAAATGGCGAGGTACTTCCATTTGGAGACCATATGCTCCACATTGAGAGCGGACATGGGCTTAATAAATAAAATACCAAAAAACGATTGAATTTTTTTTTTCGTAGCAGGTTCAAATAGTTTTTGAAACTCAGTTAAGTTACTTATCATTTTGTTTTGCGTGTTAACTTTGTCTTGTAAAAAAAGACATATTCATGTTTTCTTGCAGAGCAAATATTATGATTGGATGATCGTTTCAGGATCTTCAGCAAAACCCAATTCTCGTTTTAATACTTCTCGTATTGTGATCTCGAGTGACTGTAATTATGTTAATGGGTTTCACGGTAACTTTATGGAAATATTTTTTATATAAATTTAAATTACCTTTTTAGCTGTAGCTTTGTTTTAATTATAAATAAACAACTGGAAATCAGTATTTGCAATACTGGACGAATTTATCAGTATCGATTTTTTCGGTATTTTATATTAAATATCATTACTACAAATGTAAATACCATTATTACAAAAACATCGCGATATCGGGCGAGTAAATGCACTTTCAAAAACTGATATTTTTGTAGTAAATAATATATTGAATATCATGATCCCGGTGTCAGTAATAAATATAACTTTTAGGGTGTTCACTGTCAATACTTGGTGGAAAGGCATTATATTAATAAAAAATATAACTGCTCTATTTATTTCTTACTATATTATTATATTTATATGTACATAGAAACAACGGACACTTTCTTGTACACATAATTTTCTTTTAATCAAGTAATAGTAATATTTTAAGTTTATTTTAATCATTCCTTTACTTTATCGGTATAACGGACTCGTATTTTGTAAAATAATTGAAAATATTATCATATAAAACAATCTGTACGAAGATAAAAACTTATTAAAATGTTTTAATGGAACTCTAGGTAAGTTTAGCAGAAAGTATTTCGAGCCACGTGATAGGCACAAAACGTTACGCCGAATTAAGCACCCTTTAAACGAAAGCCAACCCTGCTTTCCAGTGACGTTCATACAATTAATTTTACAACTTATCACTATTTTTTACGTTTTGCATTTATTTTTGTAATTATAAGATTATGATTTTACATTTTAATTGATAATAAAACAGAAAAATAGAATTGATTTTCAGAATTTTTATTTTGTTTTTTATTTTTCAATATACATACCACTATATAATTGATATATTTTTTATGTATATTTTCCATATCCATAGTAAAATGGTTGAATGCAGAAAATACATCCATTCCATTCGAGTTTAAGCACATATTTAAAAATTAATATGGTATCTTGTTTTCAATGATCTTTCAAAACAGAAAATTACAGCGTTTGTTAGAAAAAAGATATATTTACCGATGTTGATGTTTGTGATGTGAAAGTTTGAAAAAATAACACTTAATATTATGTACATGGTGTTATCAGCATCGGAAATCAATTTCGAGAAACACCATGTATAGTATTGTTCCGCAACCTTTTTTCTTTACTGTATCCTTGTCGATCACATGAAACCCTGCCACAAGCGCTTTGTGAGGATGGTTTTCAAAGAAGCGAAACACGTATTACAATTTGTATGTAACACGTGCTGTGGAATAACTTTGTTGTGGAATAACTTTTTTATCATTTTTTTTTATTTTATATTAAAAATTAATTTCAACAAAGTTACCGCCGAATCCATCTAAAATATATAAGATTATAATAATTGAATGAAAAGTTAAATTTAATATTGATTTTTTGTGCAAACTAAAATCTACTTTTATATTGACATATAAATCATTCATTATTTCATTTTTATTAGTGGGTCTTGAGGTGATATGCAATATGTTGGCCGTAACTTGTGATCAAACAAAGCAAAAATAATTGTTGGCAATTCTCGATTATTGTTAAAACTCACACTCACTTTTTGAATAAAAACAAAACCTTATTTTCATTGAGTAATCGTAGTTGACTTTTTTTCAATAATATAGTATGACGCATTTAGTTGAAAAAAATGCTTCATTAGCTATTTTTCTTTTTTTAAAAACAGCAAAAAATGATTTGTACAGCTTTTTATCACTGAAATTGTTATTATACAGAATATAGCAAAATTTGGAAATGTACGAGTTTTTAAATATAAAAATAAGTAATATATACCAAGTTCAAGAACTAAATTAATTTAGAGATCAAATTTTCTGACCTAATGTAAGATATTATTCAAAACATGATTTTCCATAAAAGTAAATAACGGATTTTGAAACTGGATGTTTCAGTTGTTAAAATAACATCGACTGAGCTGATGAAATAACTGTTTTATTTATATTTGTTTGACATATGTTCTTGAAAATAAATATTTTTTAATACTGCGTTGCAAAATTAGAAAATGTAAGCTTAAAAAATATATTATGTGAATATTCAAAATAGTTTTTTTTCCACGAGCCGCACTGTAAGTTCTTCATCTTCACTCATTCTACCAACCATCTTAATTTATTGTTCTTGTAAAAGTTTCGTTAATTAGGTGCGCAGATGAATATAATCTAGCTCTGGACCTGCTAAATGTTGCGTGAAAAAGAACGAAAAATAGTCAGAATAAACAATTTAAGAAAGGTGAACAATAACTTTGACTTAATTCATTTTTAATATATGATTGAATTTAAAGTAATGCCACCTTGATATCTAAACATTCTAAACTAACGTAATTAGATAACATGTCAGACATACAGCCATGGTTGCATACATATAGATAATGACAGTGCATCAAATAATTAAATCGTCTTATGGAAAGCGATTAGATCTTCTTTCAATAAATTTATAACTGTTTTTATAAACATTACGGTTTTCATGACAGGTTTTAATAATCACAAAGTTATTCGTAGTATTCAAATCATAATAAGAGTTTGTAGTTAGAAGAAAAGACTGAGTTTTGTGAATAGTACTGCATTTTAATAATAAAAACAAACATATCTACTGCATTAAAACTAAAAAAAAATGTTGGAAAATCTTTCCGTTGAATATTTTAATATTTCTATTTCTCAAAAACTAAATGAAAATAAAAAAAAAACTACGATTGACCTGGCTTTGCCATGTGCTACGGATGCCCTTAGAAAATCTAACTAGACATGCACAATCTATTTTTTCTAGTGTGCTTGTGCTAGTACTTGAAAAAATATTCGAGGGCCGCAAAAAAAATCAAAACGGGCCGCATGCAGGCTAAGCCTTGATGCATTTTCTATTAATCGGATGGATTTTGTCGTCGTAGAAGACCACTGACGCTGGGTCTACTTGAGACGAGCAAAGAGACTGGCGGTAGATAAAGAATATTGGACCGTATGGTGAGAGCAGATATGGCTTAAAATAATATATACATGATAATGATTTAAATTTAGATGTTTATTTATGTTTCAACTATGTGAATGTCACTTGTTCACTAATTGTATTTTTAATTGAATAAATTTTGGAAAATTGTACAAACGTTTCATAAATGAGTTTTTATAGTAAATGATACAATAGGCAAAATTATATTATATGTTTGCGATGATGTCGTCCAATGAAGCTATCTTTTAATTACTTGGCGCCATTTAATCAAAAAGAAAAATTATATCGAATGCCGTGCAGCAAATTGCTAGGGGATCGAGTCTGCTATGTCTTGCGTCCGAACAATCTTATATTTGTACATTAACAATGGCGTACTAAAGAGGGGGAAGGTGGCATAGCATATATCCCCGAGCGCTGCGTCAAAATGGGGCTTATATTATTTAAAAAAAGGTGTTTTATTCGATTGATCGATGCACACATAAATTATTATATTTTTACAATATACAACTATCAAGAATTTAGTGTTACATTGTGAAGATAGTTGGTCTAAAACTACTTTATTTACTTACAAAGAACGCACGTGTTTTGTGTTTGGAACCGGTTTGGAAGGGCACCGTCAGGCACATTGTAGAATATTGTAATATTTGTTTGGGACTTTTCCCAAATAGACTTGAAAGGTTTATTTATCCTTTTTAGCGACCTTTTTAGAAAATAAGGACAGTGATTCATTAGTTAATTTTTACTTCACCCTATTTTGTTTTCAAAAAATTAAAACAACGTATATTATAAAAAAAAAACCAGAGGTGCCATTTGTGTAGTTCATCTTTGGGCGTAAAATATTCTAGGAACGCCACTACACATTGCTAGTAATATAAATTTACTCATTTGTCAAATGAACAACCATAAAATTTGTTTTTTTTTTTTAATATAGTTTCATGACAAAATACTATTATCATTTATGTTAACGTAAATCGTCTAGATGCCTTATGATAATTAATTTTTTTCGTCTACCTCGTAGAAATGGATTTAATTTTTTTCTGAATATATAGATCCTTTGATTTTTTTATATGTGTAACAAACTTTCCGTGTTTTTATCAATGCCGGAATTTAAGTTTCTACCAGGCGTGCAAAACAATTTTTTCAACTCATTTTTCTTTTATACTCGAAGTAAAGCTATGGAGAATGAATTACAACCATTTTTATTTTTCCAATTTTTGTTGAGATCTTCTCATGTGCAACCGAGTAGCATTACATATTGACATGGAAAAGACTACAAAAAAATGCTTAAAAGCAGTGAATATTATTTTTTAAAAAAAGTAAAATTTTATCAATATGTCGATTTTTGAACCTTCTGCTGTAGGACGATTAATTAATATGTATAATTCGTGTGCCATTAGAAATATTAAAATGTATAACATAATTCGGGCAGCAATGTTTAGACAGGGCCGTATCAGGTGCGCGATTATGTAAATATTAATCTTTGTTGAATCAATTTCGCGAACACCGATCGTGTACCCATTTACATCGCAAATATGCCGCCCGCTCGCCCCACTACCAACTAGCATTTGTTTTATTTCAAATGACATCATCTATTAAATACATTAAATTATGTTAGATTTAAAGACAAATTGTGTAGATATATCGGTCCAGAATTTATTGAATGTAAGATTTTAAATTTATTTAATATTTCAGAACTTTACGGGTTCGAGTCTCAGTACGAACAACATTTTTTTGATCGGTTCATCGATTTCTGTTCGAAGACATGCGTGTTTGGAATGTCTAAAAATTTCCTTCCACTCTTAGCGATCCTTTGATAAACGAATGTAGCGAAAACGATTAGCTAACCACTAGTCTTGTAGTAGTCTTATCCTTACTACTTTCTTTGAATAAGAGAGGTTGAGCGACTGAGTGACAAACAGTTCTTGTTAAAAAATCTGTTGAGATACTTCTATTAGGAGGCCATACGCTCCACATTGGGAGCGGACATAGTCCCCATAAGCCCATGCCTTTGTAATTACACTTTATATTATGTTGCTATTTTTATCATGTATTTAGCTATTTATTTTTAAAGGTGAACTTATTCCAAACCTAGATCTCAAAATTTTATAAATCCATGATAAAATTAATTCTTATCATAAAAAATAGAAATTGACTTTCCAATAAAAAAAAATTAAAGTGTGTTAGTATTATCATCTTAAATTTTCAATCTATGAATAACTTATTCATTTAATAACAATAAATAATCACCAATGCTCTAGAATCTTATTCAAATATTAAATCAAAAAGTAAAAAATTCGTATTGTCAAGTGTAAAGAGAGTGAATCTGCAACATTCTATTGGCTCAAAGGAATTCTTTACGCTTAGCTTACAAAGGTCGTTAAAATAATGCTTCCTTTATAAAAGAGATTTTAACGTCATTTAACGAGCTAAATAAGGAGTTAAATATATATATATAAACGTCGTTTTGGTGTTTAAAAAGAAAACATTGACAATAGCTGTGCATCGTAAAACCAATATCTTAATCGCTTACAAAGCGAATAGTTAAAAAACAGAGGAATTGGTGTATTTTGATTTTAGACAGGAGTCGTATCGCACAGCAATGATTTCATGTGACGCTTGTAAATTGTACATTTACATAAGTGCGAATTAATAACCGATTATATCGTCGTTTATCTGAATTCTCGCTTTCGGTTCTCGATAAAGTTTCAATTTGGAAAACGTACGAGCTTTCGATGTTTATCCTAATCATTTTATGCAAATTCCACAAGCTCAATCAACTCCAAATAGAGAAATATATTCCATAATTAATCAAGACTGTGTATTAACTTGACAAAGTAATCAAAAATAGTGATGTATACATATATACGCACATTAACTTTGAGCTTAACCCTTAAATGCATAATTTTCTACTTTTAAATAAAAAATATATTTCCATACACAAACATTTTATTTTATTTTAAATTTATCCAAAAAACACATTTTATACAGTTTATAAAAAAGGTAACACTTAGAATACACAATCAACTATAGAGTAAATAATCAATCTACTTAATGTTATTGTGGTGAACCATGTTTTTTTATTGTGAAAATTGTCGAAAATCAATGGCCACCACTCGAATACTACTCGCTTACTCTGTTTGAATGAAGATTATAATGGTTGAGCACGTGTAGACAAGACATCCATCTATTGAAACAATATGAAGAGTTAATATGTATTTTACCATTGGGTATAAGAATAAATGGTAAAAATATATTTTTACTTAAAGTAGATAATTAGAATACAGTATGTTGCATATCTGCAAAACAATACATTTTAGGAGATATTTCATATACATTATCAAAGTTTTTTTAAAATATGTATCATTTTATATTGAATCATATAAAACATATCTCATTTTGAAAACGAAATTATTTTAAAAATAGCAGATGCTTATGTGCTTTCTAAAATGAAAATACAGTTCTAGTTCTGCTTAAATCAATAATTAAAAAAATGATTGTTTTATTTCATGTTCATTGAAAGAAAATGATACATAGTTTAAGGTCCTTATCTGACAAAATGTAAAAATATCTGAAATAGAACTTCTGATTTTAGTATGAATTTAAAGTGTAATAAAAAAAACTTTTTTTCTTGATCTACTGGATTGACATGCTAGATGGTCATGATTACTTTTCTATTTCACTTGCTGTGGTGTATTTTGCTGCTATAATTAATCTTATGAACTTAAAATTAAAATGTTTAATATTGATATGCTGTTATATTGTTTAGCTCAACAGCAGTGAATGGTGTAAAAAGGGACGCAAAGGAGGGCTCTGTACAATGAAATGTGAAGGTAAACAGTTTATTTGACAATACAAAAAACAGTATATAACCTAAATAAAACATTATCTTTTTAGTAAAATAAGCGAAATACTTCCCATAAAACAAAACATCGAATAGTGATAAAAACATGATGTTTTAATTCAAATATTTTTGAGAAATCTTTCGCCCTCAGCACATAGTTCGACAACACATTTAATTAATACCTCGACTCTTTCAAACTCACTTTAAATTATAATGTATGATACAATGTATATAAATGCTGATACTGGAATAAGTTTATTACTTTCGTAGATTTGCTGAACGAGGATTTATCTGATGATGTTAGATGCGCCAAAAGAATGTTCGACAAGATGGGATTTCTCGGCTGGCCATCCTGGAAGTCTCGCTGCAAAGGAAAGCCGATGCCAGATATCTCCAGATGCCCTTAAAGACTAATGGATTCAATACGAGTAGAACGTGATTTATTTAACGCGTTAATTATGCTAGGTTTCAAGTAATTTAAAGATTTCGTTAGATTGTCAGTTTTCTAGTGTTGAATGTTCTCCAAAATTTTCTTATTACTGTTATATAAAAATAAATATTTATTTTTATTTTCAACGAATGAAGTAAAGGCTTATTTAAAAACAAAAAAATATTATTTATTCGTCAATACAACGCGACTTCGGCTATGATTGCCACTATCATTTTTACCTATGCTTTCCATAGAACCAACATTGAACGGCTTTCAATTTAATGAATATTTTTTTTACATTTTAAATATTATCCTTTGTTTAAAATTATTTTCTTTGCGAAATTTTCTACTTTTGTATTTTTTTACGATTTTTAAAAACGATAACAATAAATTCTATTATGGAAAATATTATTATAATAATTTTAAAAAATAATAAAAAAAAACATTTATTAGGTTTGTATTTCAATGTTCCTTTGCAACTGTTATGATAATTTTCTTTTATAGGTGAATAATAATGTAATACTATAGTTTTAATTTATATTCAGTTTTTATTCTAATAATTAATTACATTGTAAATGAATGTGTAGATTTGTATTTGAAAATAAAATAATAAATTTATTATGTTGTGTTTACTTTTGTATCGAACTGATTACGAATACCTTATTGTCTTATATTGTCACTGTTGCACTGTCAGAAGTTGGTGAGTAACATATTGATAGTTCTCAGTAAACAGCAAATGAAAAAAATATATTTTTAATTGTTCATAATATCTGCCACAAAATAATATACATGTACAATTGCCTGACTTTATATCAGCATTAATAATATAATAATAATCTTTAAAAATAAACTGTTATAAATAATGCTCCAACTGAGTTATTCCAGTTAAAGAAGTTATATCAAAGAATCTCTTTATCAACTGTGGAAAGGAAAATGGACGTAACCCACCCATACCAAATTTTACAGGACGCGCAAAAAACGAGCTATGATGATTTTGGCCTATAGGCAAATTATGTAATATACTCAAACTTGAAGTGCACGAAGACTTTTTAACTGGTGTTTAATTGACGTAACATAATAATAATTTTATAAATGGTTTAAGAATTATCTTGTTTTAAGTCTATTTTACTGTTTGCAAGTTTGACAGGTCCAACTTTTTCAAAGTTAAAAGTTAAATTTACATACTAATTCGGCATTTTCAGCTTACATCCTTTTGATAGAATGTGTATTAAGTTGTATAAATTGTGATTATCGAAAAAAAGGTATTTTGATAAAACTCTAGGCTACGTCCTCTTTCCTTTCCACAGACGATATGTACTTAATTATTTTTTATCAATTTTGTTAGTTACCAACTTCTGTCAGAATTTAGACGATATATAACCTAATGATTGTCATATTAAACTAAAAAAAGGTTTCACACTTTGTTTTGCTATTTAATATTGTGTTTTTTAAGAGTCAAGATTATCTTTACATTATATATGTAATTGATAAGGAAATAATTTCGCCAGAGAGAAGATTCATCCAGCAGTAAGTGTCTCTGTATTGAAGCGGTATTATTGCCTGATGATGTATCACACGGTGGGTTCTTAAATAACATATCTGGCGGTAGGTATGCGGTTAACAAAGGTGAACCTGTCGCATTCATGCTCGTTCCGTCAACGAATTCAAGAGTACATACACCACTAAGCTTGTAGGTATTATTCCCAAGCGACTTTTCTCATTGTTTCTTTCAGTCACTATCAAATTTGTATGCATGATTGCTAAAACGGCATGTGCTTCAGTTCTGATGTTCTTATGTGAAAAAAAATATATACTTCAATAACCGACAATTATATTGCATGACGATAATTTCAAATTACTACAATCATTCTTTAAACCTTTAAAGCATTTTTTTCCCCTAATAATTTTTTTAAAATCATAGTTATAAATTTCGTTTCCACATGTACCATTAAATACACAAATAATATGTAAAGCCCCGTAGTACGTGCAACTAGCTGTTTCATATATTCACAATCCGCGAATTGGTTCGTGAAATCTCTTAAATGTTTCACAGCGAGGTGGGCAAAAATCTTGACCCGAGAATCTCTTACTTTCAACAATACATAAGAATCGTTCTAAAAAAGATCAAGAGCAGTTCTGCTCGAATGGCATAATAACATCACAGAAGCTTGCATATTTAGGCGAAAATTCATAAAAATATTGAGTAAAAAAATTCAAATTAAAAACATGCAGCTGAATGGACAGTGTCGTCTTTTTTTGTTTCAGATTAGCTTTCATCTAGTCCTTTTCTAACATTTTTGTAATTCATCATTATAAAAGAGGTTGAGCGACTAAATAACAAACAGTTCTCGCAAAACAACTTTTGTCTATATAAGTTTTACCAGGAGTCAATATATTTCAGATAAGGAGTGAACATTATTTAACAGGAATTGGGTACTTGTACCTTTTGTCGTTTGCAAAACAAATTATATCCTACAGAAGCTATTTTTCTTACATATCGGCTACGGTGACAAATATTCGATGCTAGTTACTAATCTTATACCATATCAAGTCGAACATTGATTTGATTAACAATTTAGTTTTATTTATGTTAATAATTTGCAGAGCATGCACTTTAAATGTTTAAAGGTAAAGTAGTTTTCAATTTCGTAGAAAGGGAATTCATCTGTGTCAAATGATTTGTTTCTCTCCATTGATTGAATGAATACACAACTTTGCATTTCAAATGCTAATGAATTGTTTTCTACTTTAATGGCATTTTTGATGTATTGAGTGAATTATTTACAGTGAAACATTTATTTTGATCAATGTTTTCCGGTATTTTGGTCGTTTTTCCACACAATATCGTCGATTGCATTTTCAGTTGTATGTGTAAGTCACTTTGTGGGAACTGTCTGAAGCGAAACTGGAATAACGAGATTGTTTCTGTTGCTTTTCATGTTGACAAATGCGACTTGAGATGTTGCATTATCAAATAAATTATCGTCAGCACCTGCTACTCAATTTTGAATAACCTCCAATATTTCAAAAAATATTCTTAATCCAAAGAAACAAGGGAAAAGTATTCTGTGCCATCACGATTCTGATGCAGTAGAGGCTGAATCATTTAATTATATAGTAAATGCAAATGTCACAATTCATTATTTAATGCGCGAAATCGAATTACATTCATCTCGGAATTAAGTTTAAATGTAAAATTAAAAATCAACGTAGTTACGTCAGATTAAATAATACTTCTATAAAACCAATCATTGAGTTTTGACGGTGTATTTTAATATCTAAATATTCTCAATTAAATGGAATATAACATTTTTCTTTTATCGTAATTTGTTTTTTGCGTCATCAAAGAAGCTAAATTTAATATATTGAATTTGAATCGTTCAAACTATGTTCATTCTCACAGATTTTGTCATTAACGACCCGCGTTTCGCCTTTCGGCATCTTCAGGCGTTCAAGTGCACGGATGAACTTGAATTGACGCTTAGTACTTGAACGCCTGAAGATGCCGAAAGGCAAAACCCGGGTCGTTAGTGACAAAATCTGTGAGAATGTACATAGTTTGAACGATTCAAATTTAATATTGAAATTGCACCAAGCACCTTCAGTCGAAATCTTAAATTATAACATATTGAAACTGTAGAGAGGAAAAAATTATAAATCAGTAATATCAAACAACATATAAAATTGCCATCTGTAAAAACACAGAATATTGTCAAAAAACAGTCAATATTAGCACAACTCTTCTTCGCGAAGAATTTTTATATTTGATGGTTATTACACATTAAAAACTTGAATTTGATTAAGTTTCAATACGGAATTAATTGTATAATTAATACCGGGATCCCGGTTTTAGTAATATCGATATTGCTATCTCTAATCGAAAATTTAATGATGGTTGCTCACATTTTGTTGGTTTTTTGATTTAAATGTAAATCCCGGTTGTAATTTTGGTATCAATAAATTTAACCACGATTACCACTTGTAAACATGAAATATTTATTCAGATTTATGATTTACATTTTGGCAGAAAATTTAAATTCAGAGAAATCAAGATTAGTTTGTGTTTATGATCCTAATAATATAGTATAATTTTTATATCAAAACTGAATAAACTGGTTTGTAAAATTAGATTTGAATATCACAAATTTTACAAAATTATTGGGTTTGAAATGATGAATTTTAGTCATTGAATTTCCATTTGAACGTTTTTTTGCCGGAGAATAGACAAAATTGTTTGAAATATTTACTTAATGCTCTATTTCAAGCTTTATACGACTTACACGAAAACCTTTTGACTGAAATAATCAAGTTAGTCGAGTGCTTACATCAAACACACTCTTATAATGACGTTAGTAAGTGTTCGTAAATATTTTAATATAAAAATCTATCAGAAAGATGTGCGTAGCATTCACACTCTTAAACCATACTTCAACGATTGTGTTACTGAAGAACTAGAGATAGAGTCAATATGCCAGCGAAAAATTTGAGAAACTGATTTGTTTGCGTCAAAATATCATTGAAAATATGAAATTTCATCTTGACAGTACTGCATTTCAATAAAATAAAATTTTACATTGACGGAAATCGTGTCATTAATGATGAACAAAAATTTACCAAGAATACTTATTTTTAAGTTGTTATTATATACTATGATGTATTCTACTAATGTATCAATAGTAAAAAAAGTGATATTTCAATGATATGTAATCAAAGAATGTTTTGATAAAATATCCAAAAAAAGCTGTTTGATAATAATTTAAGATGCAAGAACATTTTTGCGTAAAATTTCAACCACAAACGTTTTTTATGCAATTTAAAATTGTATATAATATTTATTTTTTGTTATTTCGGAAGCGTTCGATAGTTTTGGCTTAACACTACCTTTACGGTGCTAAAAAATAACTCCGATATGTTGCTGGCTCTTAAAGAACCAAATGAAAAAACATGTTTTAACACTTACCGCCTTTTGATGGACGGTAAAAACCCAGGACGTATATTGGTTCATTTGGTTCCAGGACATTTGGTTCCAAAAAAGCCAGCAACATTTATTTTCAGCACCGTAGGGAAGTGTTAAATAACTTGAGGAACGTTTACATCAACATTACGATTTTTTCCTGCAATGGGGACGATATAATTATTAAGACACTATTTATTCACTTTCAATACATACCCTATATTTCATATTGTGATAATATAGTATATTATCTTCTCTCGCTTTTTATTTTAAGCCATGTTTACTTTCAATTGTAACCATACGGTATCTTTATAAAGATATCTAAGCTGAAGCTTTTTCTACGAGAACTCTTTTTTTCTCAGATGTTCAACCTCTCATATATCTCAAGATTAGGTAGATAAGATTAGTGATCAATTGATTATACGCACGATAAACAAAACATGTTCTGATATTTAATAAACAAAATTGGCACAAAAAAGGTTTTTTTTAAAATATAATGCCTTTCCACAGTAGACATAATAAAAGTGGTATGAAATGGTACAAATCAGCACGCAATTGTTATCCAAACAGCATCACAATGCCTAAATGGTTATCACTATTGAATACCGCAACTGTTATAACATTCTTGAATATTTTTTGAGAAAGCACAAAATAGCATTTTTACTGTCGATGTTATAAATAAATATTTCGAATTGAATTATAGATTTATAATTGAAATTTCATTGAAGATTATTGACGTCCAGTGTGACACCATGTGGTCATCTGACCGTGAGACAGAATCGGTAGGAAACTAATGTTGAAACGGGTCCACTCGAATTCTTGCATTACTTTTGAGACACGTTGAATCCAGTTCTTCGGCAGAGCAAACAAACTGGGAACAATTTTAACCCTCTCTCTGATTAGGCGCATATTCCATATCAAAAATTTCAATTATTGACAACTATCATTAATATAAAACAATATCTTAATACTCCAGTGTAAATTTATTTTCTCTAAAAGTACTAAAAATTAAAGTACTTAAATTTAAAGATAATTATCATTATTGCTTGAACCAGGGGTAGGGTGGAGAGGGGTTGGAGGGGCTCGCGCGAGCCCCTCGCTAATTTTAGAGAACATAATATTCTCAGATCAAATTAATACATAACTGCAATTTCTGACGTATGCATTATGTACAACAGCTTCAGTACACACAGTAGTACATTTTTAGCCATTTAAATTGATTAGTTTACGGTAAATTGCATATTGTTACATATTATTAGTGTATTTAGTAACAATCGATTACTTATTTAAATATTGTATATAATTGTATACGAGTGTTAAAAATTCACTCCTTGCTCGGAACACCGAGAATTGCTTAGAGATTAATTAATCGAATCTCTTGTTAAATTATTGGCAGCCCACCGCTAGCTTGAACTACATTTATTCTAGTTTTATTCCAATTTTCTTAAAACATTGTTATTCTAGACTGACTAAAGCTGTCACGGTTTAGCGTGCCTGGTAAGAAAACAATCTTTTATTGAAGCGTTCAGTATCAAGCACGGCCAAGTCAGCTTCGCTTAGTCTGAATGCTTTTTACTGAAGTTTTAATGTGACACGTATTATTAAATAATGATATTTAGCCAACTGATTCAAACCCTTATATCTGATTGCCTCTAAATGACTTTGCCAATATGATAAAGAGATCACATTGATTTAATGAATTTTGACAGTAATAACATTATTTAAAGTAGATTTTCATACACTTATAGTGCGTTTTTAAAACTGAAAAATTTATTGGATTTTAGGTATTAAAGATCCCTACACGAATTTATAAAAAATGTACATCGGCACAAACTTGACCATGACTTGGACGAGTTTGATACTGATATTATTATTTGATTTATTTTGATAAACAAAATATCAGGATACATAAAATGCTAAAGTAAGGAAGGGTGTTATAAAGAGTGTATTGCAGTTCTGAAACAATAAGACCCCAGGTTTCCTACCACTGAGTCAGATAAAATAATCAGATTAGTTATCATTTTTGTTTATGTATTAGAATTATTTTGAGATTTAATAATTGTCAAAATAGAAATTAAGTACATACTTCACTGATGTACAAGTAGTGAGCGAAAAAAATGTCGATATTTGACGGGTTAGGTAATATATTCGAAGCTGTTTTTCAGTCTGCCGAATTCCTTTTGTGTATTCCCGGGGAAGAATGTGACTCCTGGCTCCCGTCAGCGGGGACATTGTCCGCGGGAATAATTTACGACGCGGGCGTCTTCATTTTTGCCCGCTCCCCGTGATAAATTTTCACATTTATTGCTTAGGTACCCCGTCGTCAATTTAATAAAATTAATTGAACCAGCTCGCCGTCCATCAAAATGAAATATGAGACTGATTGAAAAATCTTCGGCCATGTTTTAATCAGCTTTGAATTTGAAATTCGTAACAGACGTGAGAAAATGAAAGAATTAATTTTGTAATAAGTACCATCTGTTGAATTTATCACTAAACTTTTATCTATAATACTCGTTCTGTTTTGTATTCCATGATTTATTTATGCGCTATTACTTGATTTCTTAGACTTAATTTGCAAACTGCATGCTTAAAAATAATTTTCAATAAAATTGTTTCGACTTTGAAACAAATTAATTCACGATGCTGTGAATTACGACGACGGTATCACAAAGCCCAGTGTACGCATATTTGAACAACTCTCTCATTTATAATCTAATTTATAAAAACTAATGTTTGTTTGTTCGTACTTTATGCGTTACCACACCGCTCATCCAAAAAAAATTGCTTGCACTTCCAGGAAGGTTATAGGCATATTAAAATCAACTTACAGTATGTCTTATACATAAAAATCAATGTTTGTATGTTTACCATACAGTTCATTTTGACAGCGTATGCTTGCACTTGCGCAAAGTTCATAATACATCTAACTTACATTAGGTGGCGCATGTGTCGTACCATATCGTCGTGCCAAATGTCGTGCCATAATGTCGTGCCAAAATCGGCAGCAAACAGAAAGAAAGAGAAAACATACACTTCAATAAACACAATTAAAGCACTAACACTTTTTTTCTTTGAGTGGCATTCCAAATCTTCCCGGGAGCCGGCTAGTTTTTAATAAAACTAATTTAAGTGCTTAACTTGATGATTTATTTATTATTATGAATATTGATATATATAAAACATAAGCAAATAATTTACTACTTTAATATAGCCATTGTGTCAGATTTTTTTATGTCAGACAAAAAGGGAAAATAATCTTAAGAGGTCACTGTAATTACTAATCGCTAAGTGGATCTCTTACTTTTATGCTTCAGTGGAAGACCGTATTGAAATTATTTTCATTTTGTACGGTGTAATTGGTCATATTTGATATTAGATGTAAAGTGAGCCAAGCTGTATTTTACAAGATTTTTTTAATGTGTTGTAACATTCTACACGTCTTAAAGTATCGTAAAAGTGTATTAACCTCACTTATTACATATTGCAATAGTGTTGACTCAATAAAATAAAAATATGTAATCCACCAAAACACCAAGTAAAGACGGGATTGTACTTAAGAGTCAAAGAAAAAAGATTAACCATTTTACTAGTTAGCTTACTTCACCTCTAGACAGATTATATTATTCTGTAACACGGATACAATGAAGAAATTTAAAAACATTTTTTTTTAATTTGGTTAGCCATGTTTGAAAAATAAAATGGGTGTTTTTTTTATAAAATTGCTTAACATGGTAAAAATATCAAACTGTTTATTTTGACCAGAATAAACTAAAAAAACGTAAATATGTTATATTAGGGTAATATACTTCTTAATCAGTACCATATAACTCAACTAAAGTAAATAAAATGTTGTTTTAACAATGGTGTGAAGCCAAGTCTTGTATCAACTAATTTATGTAATACAAGACTTGAGACATTATAATATTTACCTTATTAAAATTATAAGTAATAAATACTCTATAAAACATTCCAATTTACCGTTCGGGTAGTATTTTTCATCGCATAATCGTTTTAAATTCCATTAAAAGCGCTTGTTTATCCAATAATATCGATAATCAATTAATTACAAAGCAGTGACATTGTGCAAAATGTTATTAATACTTTTTATAAAACAAAATACGGTAAGCAGAGACGCGAACCGCAATTTTCATAGCGCCAGATAAATGATATTTATTTATCATGCAAATCCTTTAATCAAAATAACTAATCCACAGTATTAACAATTTATTACAATTTTACCGTTTGTTTGCCAAAAAATTGCAACACTGGAATGGATAACCCTAAAATGACCATATCTGTATACTTTTAATTTGGTTTATTCATATTATGTTGAAAAAAAACAGACAAATAACATTGCGATTTCATGGAGAGGGTTAGTAGATTTAAGCTTAATAACGCTTTCTACGTTAAACTGTCTGTATTTCATCATTGAATATCAATCAAGTCTTGAGTAACTGATCTTATAGCATTCCTGGCAATCATTTGAATGTTTTCGATGGCACTGTGTTACAGAATAAGCCTAGTAAATTTACAACGTCTGTAATAGTAAAGACATGTCTCAATGGCAAAGAAAGATAATTATTCTATAAATCTTAAATTAACAGTTTGATAAAAGCTGCTGTTATAACCATATGATACAATATTCAAAGAAATATTTCATATGTTTGAAGTAGTCAAAGAGGACCCAAATAAATATTCGATTTAACCAGCTTACGGGTTAATAATTGATCCACCACGCTTTGTTTATTTGTAGCCACATAAATCAAAATGTATGAAATAAAGACAGTGTAAGCATATTTAAAAGCAAACTGATATATTTAATTGGATAAAAGTGTCAATTTTCTATGAAATATATATCTTTACGGTTTCTCTTTTTGAAAATCGTTGAAAAACAAAATGGTGCTAATGTAAATTTTGACACTTGTCGTTGATTTGTAACGTATCAATGCGATATTTAAATAGTTAAACGACGTTTTTGGACCATCGAAAATCTTTGATAGTAAGGTTTAATAATTATTGTATTTGTTGTGTACATTATATTATGTCAGTAGACTATTTATGAAAGCAACATCATTATAGCACACCATGACAAAAAGTAAAACAAAAGCTATAGGATAAAATTCTTTACACAAATTGAGTTGGAATCGACCAATAACTCGTGAGAATAATTAATGAAATATAACACTCATATTAAAAAAGTTATATTTATGAAGTATTCGGTTGTTATTTGTCAGAAGTCATTTTTTTGTGTATAGTTAGGTACTCATAATATTTTAAATATTGTTATAATGTTAAAATACGATTACTTTACCATTGAAGTTTTAATTTCCTTTGAAATTAATACAAACTGACATATTTTTTACGATCAATTGAACCGTTTAAATTACTTTATCATGTTCTTACTATTTTCTATAATAGAGATAAAATAGAGATAATGATAAAAATAGAGAAAAACGTTCATATAAAATATAAATAAACCATTTAAAACAGCTATCAACTTTTTTTAAATGCAATCTTTGTGCAGTTAAGTATACTCAAATCGTTTGAAATGACACGGTCCACTAAAAAGAACGACTAAGATATTTTAACACCACGAATTATTTTTTTTAATACGATTTCCAGAAGCGGATTTCTTAATAACAGGAACTACACAAGACAGGAACAAACAAAAGGCTTCATTAAATACTAACGTATTAGACGTGTTTAATTTTTTTAGCGATAAACAGTTATTATTTTATTTATTAAATACACAATAATATGAGCAATACATTGTGTAATATACTTATTGAGTGTCTTCATTATTACTTATTTAAGAATATTGTCTATACTTTAATGTTGTTTTTTGTCAAATAACAAAGTTTTTAAATTCAGAGAACCAATTATCAATTTTTCTATAAATTCTATCACGTTTTATACATAGTTTTTTTGTAACCGTGTATTTTTTTTAGTGTACTTTACTTTTTATATGTTATAAACGTTTTATGACATCAATATTTTACGCTGTTACGTTATTAAAAGAAATGAACAACAAATAAACTTTGGATATAGTCAGACAAGGGTTGAATAATTCATATAAACCGCATCGAGGCGTTATTGTTTCCAAACATCGCTTTGTATTCCTAAACTAGATTTATCAGTTGAAATTTGAATATTTTTGCACAAATGCACGTAAAAAATATTGCAAATAGAAATATGTACAAGGGATTAACTTGCAATCAAATAAAAAAGAAATATTTTTTTTATATCGAACTGATAATTCTGTTTTTTTTTTAATTATTTATAAATAGTTTCATTTTTCTTAAAATCTTTTGTCAAACTGAAATAAGTCAATGATACGAAAAATACAAGGCTTTCTTCGATACTTATTCTACTTTAAAATATCTCTGTATACACTTATATTATTCAACCATATTTCAATTTTAATCTACATATATATATTTTAACCATCTCCACTCTCTGGAGAATATGGACTCTTAATGGAGTTTATCTCAACAGAAGTTATTTCTACGAGAACTATTTGCTATCCAGTTTCTCAAAGAAGAGTAGGATTAAGACAGGACTAGTAATAAATAAATGCTCTAGTTAAGCTCTGTTTTTAGGATTGGGTGGATAGAAGGATGAATTCAAGACATCACAAACATCCATGTCTTCGAACAGAAATTCACAAATCGATCGGAAAATCAATTTATAAAACTGTCCGTACTGGGATTCCGTGATCTCCGTTACCGAAACCAACGACATTGACCACTTGGCCACGCAGGCGGCAATTTATGTATAAAGTATGTTTTATGAAAAATTTCAAAAAGTATTTTCCTAATATTTTAAATATTCTTCACTTTCGTGCTCTGAGTCGGAGATTGACTCAATGAGTTTGGATAAACATTCAGTATTGAATTAGAAACAGTAAAATAATTAAACACTCTTTTGTGCAAATTTCACATTTATTTAATTTAAGACCGATTTCTATCAGTTGAAAATACTCGTGACGAATGAAACCGGTCCTGATCAATAAATTTGAAATGAGTCAAAATAAAAAGATAAAATATACATAAGTGTTGACAGTAAAAACATTTAAAGTGATAACGGAAATCGTGTATAATTTATTGAATTTTCCATATTGCATACACTTTGACAATGATTTTTTTTACATCCATTATTTTAATAATTCTTTTTAAAACCGTATTTATATTAATAAAAAATATATATACTTTATTATTATTTAAAAAATATATATAATCATTGACGTTGAAGGGATATAAGCCAAGCCACATTGAGCCGAAGGCTCGGTTGCTAACGAAACTTACTACATACTCACTTTTATAACTGGTTTACCAAGAGCTTTTTTGTCAAAGTTCAGTGACGCTTCGTACCATTATTAAAAATGAAAGAGTTTTCTTCATTATGAAAATTATTCTCTAACCATACTTCCTCTGGAAGTTTTTCTAGTTCATATTGTTAAAGACTGTTCAAATAATTCGTACTCAAAGTTTCTTTGTTAGTTTTAATTGTTGTAGGAATGTAGGGTTACCGTATTTTTGTGATTTAACTGTGACATAAAAAACTTAAAAAGTGGGACAATTTTCGTAAATTCAGATTTTTTATGGATGCTCAATTTTAACTAATACATAATTCTAAAAAAATCGGTACATTTGAATAAGAAAAAAAACAGAATTTTAATAATTACTAATGCTAATATTAATAAGAACACAATATTACTTTGTAATTTTTTCCCCACTTTATTTAAAAGATCAGGGCCGGTTTTGCTCATTGCAAGCATTATCGACTGCACAGTTGACATCAGTCATGGAATAAAGAACAAAAGAATATTGTGTTTTTATTAATATAATGTCTTTCCACCAAGTATTGATAGTGAACACCCTAAAAGTGACTAATGCTAATGCTTAAAATGTTTTTCTTTCTCTACATCGTTTTCAATTTTCGCAGAAACACTTCATAAACTTTCAAATCCTATTGAGAGGAATACTCTGAAGGAGAAGAGGTGCCATGTAAAATCTGAACGTCCAGTAACCATACGTGAAAACCAATCTTTCTTCTTAAAATTAACAAAAAAAATACTTACTTTATTTTATACTGACAATCAATTTCTTTTAAAAAAAACATTGAATGGGTCATTTCTGTTATAAAATAGACAAGTTTATGGACAGTCATCATTTATTTGAACACCGTCTCTTTGATTTTAAAAATACCAATGCATGTTTTTTTTCACATTGATAAGAAAAAGACAAGCATATCACACTGTAGCAAATTCGAAGTCGAACATTTTTTCAGATTCATATTACTATGTATTCAGCAAGTTAAGCCAACAAAATACATATGTATTATACAATAGTGATCCAAAAAACTTGATAATAAATTGAGCGGACATTTATGCTACTAAATTAAAATCTTGAATTCACGCCAAATTACGCCAAATTTCTGAACCTCACCAAATCAAAGAGCGTAATCTAGAGACCATAATTTCATAAAAATATATTTATATATATTTTCTCGAGAAAATTGTGTACATGACTGCTTATCCTATCAAAGTGGTTATTTTTACTTAGAGCCCTTAGACACTATGTTAAGATATGAATAAATATTTGTTCAGGCAGAGGACAAATCATATTGGCTACCTTTGAAATTTTATACTATAATATGATATTACCTATACAGGTGGATTTGGATTTAAAAAAGATTTCAAAACTACAGTGAAAAATCGTTCTCCAGACAATTTTTATGACAACTGCAATTAAATCATTAAAAAATATTTGAGCCCTTGAGATGTTAAGTGGTATTTTAGTAAAAAAATATTTAGATTCGTTATAATATTTGACACATCTTAAGGTATTATAAAAGTGAAATTCCTCTGGTAAAGACACGTTTCAATATTTTTATCTCCCTAAAATAAAAATATACAATTCTCCAAAACAATAAATATATACGTGATTGTACTTAAAAGTCGAATAGAAAAGTTTTACCATTCTACTACTTGGCTCACTTCACTTCCCAAGGGTCTATTTGATCGACTTTTTTATTGAGAGAACACAAATTGGTTTGATATGATTTATTATATTAATTTCAAAATAAGAAATTTTAAACACGTGTACTTTTTAAAATTAAAATCAACGAAAGAAGAAACCTTGACGTGAAACCACTGCCGCGCTGAAGTGACATTCCATATTATTATTATTGCATTGAATCGATGGATTGACAGGCTGTATTGAAAAGCTCGCCAATTATTTCACATACTGTATGAGCCTTCAACTTTTTTAGAGTGGCAGAAGCAAACAGCTTTCGCAAAGCTATGTGTGTTTTGACGCCGTACATTTATGAAAAAGGACGTGGAAAATGATAATACCATCTCCATGTTTATTGATTATCATTCAACGATTTTTTATTTATGAAAGATCATTTTTCAATTAAACTTTGAGTTACATTTGTATAATTTACGGTATTCTCGAATTCACCAATTGTATAAGGTACATATTTTATTTAGACAGTATAATTCAGTACTTTCTTCAGTATATTAGCATAAATATTGTGAACAGTATAAATATCAAATTTTCCAGTTTGTGCAAGCAAAATGTCAGTTTTTTTAAAAAATGTCTTAAGACACCTTATCCTTTGGATAGTTTTTATGTGACTAGTTACTGACAACTTTTGATTGTTTCATGTGACTCATAACCTCACCTTTCTAATTAATTGAAAAAAAAACATTATGATTTAATCACCAAGATTCATTTCAAGATACCGTTGTAAAAACGTTTCTGACCAAATAGTTTTCATAAATCAAATACGGTTTGTTTTAGTGTTTCATATGAAATTACTATTGGAATCACAATCAGTTTCGCTGGTAATAATTAAAATGTATGTTTTTTAATAACATATTTAAGTGCTATTACCATAATAAGCGCTGTAGCTTTGGCAGGAAGTTTTATGCATTATTATAAGTAAATTATTTTAATACTGTTGTTCACTATCAATATAATGCATTTATCAAAATCTCTCAGAGTTAAGTATCGACTACCAATATGTCAGACGTATATCAAAACACGACATTATATTAATTTATCTCTCTCATACAGATAAAAGAAAAAAAGACTTCTCCCTTCTCAGCCGAATGTCAATCAGTTACTATTATTTGTCATAAGAAATTGATCACTCTAGATGTCATATTAAGTGATGTCGAAAAAGAGACAGCGAAAAGTATTTTCTTTTATAAAGTGAACACTCTGGTTTTCTTTTTTCAAAGAAAAGTTCTGGATTATTTATGATATGCATATCGATATCATAATCAACGGCTGACACAATATCGGTTTAATAATATGTCAAATCTTGATGTGACTAACAAAAAATAATATAAAAAACGAAAAAGTTGTTTTTATTATGAAACGATTTTTTTCCTATATCACTCACTTATATTTTGAGTACTCACATGTCGCAAATTTTGATTCCTGTGATTATTACATACTTAGAAAAAGAACATTTTGTACTTTCAATTATTATATTTAGATGGTGCTGATTTATTTGTATCATTTCAATTTATTATAATAGTAAAATACAGCAGAAAGAAATAGGCAGATTTACAGTAATGTAACATAAATAACTACGGTTAAACGTTCTTTACAGCCTTTGATTCCAGTGAGGAGCATATAAACTTCTTATAAATATTCTCAACAAAGGGTATAACATGAAAACTCGTAGTAAGTCAGTCTTTCAAGCTGTAAGTAAATATAGTAAGTTTATGAAAGCCGTAATAACATTACCTGTATGTACGCTGCGAGTAGAAATGACGATTTATTAAAAATTAATTTAATGTCAATATCAGATTTGAATTAAGATGGCAAAAGAAAGAAACCCGAGCCGTTAGTGACAAACAACATACAAATTCACAACATTTGAAAGATTTAAATGTATAAATTATTAAATCGTGTCCATTGAGGGACTCGAATTCTTGATCATTTAACTGAGTGGAACAAAAGCTCACTTGCCTAAGAGACTGGCAACAACTATCGGAAAAAGAATATTCAAAGCAATAATTAAGCATTTGTTTTGTTTTAGAGATTTTTTTTATAACTATAATTTATGATACATTACTGACTGATTAAGGCATTTTTATTATTAAATTAGATTTTTTAGCTTTAACGCTACGAATGTTCTGTTTTTTTGTTATGATCGTAAAGTTGTTGAAATATGTCTAGTCCGAGGTTTAAATTTTGCAAACGAATATTGAATGTGCACATTCGAGATGTGTATCAAAATTTCAACATAACGTTTGACCAAGTTCACGATTAACACGCTTAAAATAGCACAATTTTCAGACGTAGTACTTGGATCAATAAATTTAACACGATTTATTTAGTATAATTAAAATAGAAAAAATGCATTCTTTTATTTGAATTATCTACAATTCAGGCTTAGACAGACAGTACGCTTGTCCAATCTTGACAAACTAAGCTTTGGTCGCATTGCTCAGTTAATCATTTAGAAACACTACTATTATTTTATCACAGTCTGCTAACTTTAAGCTCTAAGCCAGATATTGAGTGACAAATAAAAAGTTGACTGTTTACTTAACGTCACAATCTATGACACGATAAAAAAACACTTTCTATTTTTTTGTGATCCATTTAAATATATCTCTTCACAAATATAAACTGTTAATACAAACAATATTTTTTTTACTCGGACCATAATATTATTTTATTGCATTTTTTTAATCCATGTCCGTTTCCAATGTGAAGTATGTGGCTTCTCAATGGAGGAAAAATATCTTAACAGAAGTTTTATTTTATTCAGTTTTCTGAACTTTTCTGCGATTTCCACTGAATCATAAAAATTAAAAACCAATTTTTCATACTAGTTGTATAAAACTATCAAGGCAGTTTTATCTCATTGTAAACGTTTTCGTCAGATAACACATTTCATTTTTCAAATTACACGTTTTGTTCTTTGGGAGGATTATAGTATGAAACTTTTGCGCTTACACTCTACTTTATATTTATATTGTCGTTGTAATTTTTTCAGGTGCATGGCGCAGTGTTCAACATCGTTGGCTTCCGTGACGGATCTCACGGGTTCGAATCTCAGTACGAACAGCATTTTTTTAATTTAAGGCATGGATGTTTGTAATCCTTTCCTACTCCTAAAACCTAAAGTAACGGAACACAGCAAGAGCAATTAGCTTATCATTAGTCCTGTACTAACTATATTTTTTATATCCCTACTCTCTTAAAAAAAGGTAGGTTGAGCAACTGATTAACCATCAGTTTTCGTATAAACAACTCCGTTGAGATACCTCTATTAGAAGACCCTATTCTTCAAATTTTGAACAAAAATGGATTAAAAAAAATGGAAAGTGTAGACAGTCACTTACCATGATGAACTAATTCATTAAACCACAATCCGCTTCAGAAAATATTTACCATCTTTAATACTCGTTTTGAAAACATGTTATCACATAATTCAGCAAGAAATACAATATTTTCATTTGGTAATTTATATTATTCCAATAGGTTTATTTCACGAAAAATCGATTGGATATTTATAGTTCCCCGCGTGCTCGCAGTTACGACTTCCATCAAAAGCCAATATGTTAAATCAAGTCGCCGATTTCCGTCGACTTTTTCTCAGAGTAAACAAAGCGGTCCACTTTTCTTGGAGCAAGCAGAAAGGCAAGGCTCTCTCTTGCAAGCGGAAAACGTTAAATATTTAACGTGGTTCCGAATTCTTGAATAAAAAAATTTAAAACAAAATAACGCGAGTACGTGAAGTTTGGCGACGAACTTTCCGAAGAAACTACGGCTGTGTCTTTTATGTAAATACAAGGAGGCTTTTTTGTTTTCTGAAACAACGTGAAACTGTAAGAAGTTCAGACTTTTTATTGTGTGACATATGTAAGAAATTGCGCTGAAAACAGTTTATTTATCATATTTTAAATACATGTAACAACTGGATGACATGTATTGTAAATTTACATTCAAATTTAATAACACTATAGGTTCATCAAATTTGAATCACTTTAAATTTTGATGTGTCAACTGTTTGTGGATAGGTATAACAACAAATTTATTTTTGTACTACTTCTACAGCTTTTTTTACGTTGATCAGTACTATTTTCGATAATCGCAAGCACTTTTAACTTAATCATTTAATATAAGCCTAATAATAATCTGCTAGCAATATACAAGATGTTTTAACTTTTTGAGTTGACTTAAACGCGTTTTAGCTGACAACGTCTGTTGAGAGAAAAAAGGTTTATAACGTATTATTATAAATATTTTTTTATCTTATACAATATCAGTTTTCATTTTCACACCGTTTATTTGGAAAATTGTTGTCATCAAACCAAGCAGAATCTTGTCACTGTTTTTACCCAGAAATAAATGCATTTGTCCTGCTTTAATATGTCTTCAACATTTGCCTTATTTTGATGGTATTTTTTATCTGTTTATACTTATATATAATATAATTGTATTTTTAAAACAAAGGATAAAAATATTTATAAGTTGGTACGAATGTTTTCTATTTTATAAAGATAAATGTATTTGTTTGTACAAAGGCATGTTATTCCCGTTATAAATTTTAGGTATCATTTTAAATTCTTAGGCTTTATTCTGTAAATTTAATTAGTAACAGGACTCTGTGCATATTACAAATACCAATTCCACGAAAACGTGTAAAGGCGCTGAGAATTCAATTATTGGATTAAATTTCACTATTCTACTCGAAGTAGAACAGCAGGTAGATAGGTCGTGGTTTGAACAAAATAATATAATAAATGTTAACATATTTAACATGCAAAGTTAATTTATACAACTTCACGTCATAAAACATTGGTTTTTTTTTAGAATTCTAGTTTATTGCGAAGCTTTCCGATGTTTACAAATTTTGTTTACTAAATATGTTTTAATTATGATTTAGTATGGCGTTGTATATCGTACTATTACGATATAAAATATATATATATATATATCATCAACATGATGATGATCGAATGGCTGGTGATCCCATGTGGGCACATCTATGCTAGTGGATGTCCTCATAGCAAATTATGGGAAATCTCAAACACAGCAAGTCCATCTGCTGGCCTCCCCGCGGCGATCATCGGGCAATGCAGTTTCGACTGTAGCTAACAGCAAGGGGCAAAGGGCGAACCTTCCGGCGCCTTAAAACCGGTCTACTAGCTAAGGGAAGGAAATCCCTGACAGAAAAACCGGGTTGAGCCAACCTGCAGAGCCCTCGTGACTCAGGCCTCGGAAGCGCAGGGTTAATCACCCTGCCTTCTTAAATCAAAATGATTACGATAACACCATCGCAGATGCCTCTGACACCTAGCTCTGCCCAGCGACAACTTGGCAAGAAAACGGACACGATACTCTCCAACAACCACTCTATGCGCATAGGCGCATACAACGTGCGTACTATGTGCACCCCAGGAAAGGACCTACACGCCACTCGCATCATGCAAACCTACAAACTTGACGTTTTAGGGCTGAGCGAGGTGCGTTGGAAAGGCACGGGGAAAAAGTTGTTGGAGGGCGGATACACACTTATATATTCAGGCCAGGAGCGTTATCACCGCCAGGGAGTGGCAGTATTGATGTCGGGGAGGGCAGCCCGATGCCTTGTCAAATGGGAACCCATCTCAGAACGACTGATACGAGCCACCTTTCGGACGACTGACAGCTCGGTAACTGTCCTCCAGTGCTATGCCCCCACCGAGGATGCCGACACACAGGCAAAAGAAAATTTTTATAACTCTCTCCATGCGGCAATCTCCACAATCCCTCACAGAGACCGCGTAATCGTAATGGGGGATCTCAATGCGAGAGTGGGAGTTGATCCATTGCTTGGCCCCACAGTGATGGGAAGGCATGGCCTCGGTGTAGCCAATGACAACGGTGAGAGACTCATCGAGCTTGCCACTATGAATGAGCTCACCGTTGGCGGCACAATATTCCCCCACAGAGACATCCACAAATATACGTGGACCTCTCCTGACGGTTGCACAAAAGCACAAATTGACCACTTTCTCTACAGCACCTCTCACCGAAGGGAACTTCTCGACGTCCGTACCTACAGGGGTGCCGATATATACAGCGATCATGAACTGCTGGTCGGTAAAGTCCGTCTCAGACTCAGACGCCCAGTAAGGCACCCAACACGAAAAAGAACCGACATCGAGAGGCTACAATCTCCTAGAATTCGGCTAGACTTTGACGTCGCTGTGAGAAAGAACATCGTCGACTGTGCTAATGACCGGCAAAGTCCACACCGCGACCCCATCGAATTAGAATGGTCCAGCATAAAGAATGCAGTCGCGTCAGCCGCGCATGAGGCGCTTGGAGTCAGAAAAAGTACCCAGCCAAAGTGGATGTCTGACAACACGTGGAAGAATATTGAAGAGAGAGCCTGGCGTAAAGCACTGAGGGACAGTGAGACGAACTCAAATCGAGTCGAGGAACGTCGGACTAACTATCAACTCCAGGATAAGATAGTTAAAAAGTCTGTGCGACTCGATAAACGCCGATTCCTGGACAAGCAGATCGAAGCAGCAGAAGTGGCGTCACGTAGGAATGACACAAGAAGACTTTTCAAAATAACACGTGAAATTTGCGGCAGACGGCTGCCAACCGCGGGGCCTATCCGTAGTCCCAGCGGAACGATAGAGTCGAACGTAGAGCGTGTCAAAGAGATCTGGAGAGATCATTTCTGCGGGGTGCTTAACCGCCCCCCTCCTTCAGACCCCTTTGATATACCCAATGAAGCCACAATTACGGAAATTCCTCGAGCGTCGAACATTCCAGACTATGCGTCGATACATGCTGAGATCTCCTCGGCTGTGCAGCGCTTAAAAAACGGGAAGGCGCCGGGCATGGATGGTATACATCCAGAGTTCCTAAAGTACGGCCTGGAGGCGCTTCTGCACCCCCTGCACCAACTTCTTAGTATGGTGTGGGCGCAAGAGCGCTGTCCGAGGGACTGGGTTAATGGCAAGGTAGTCACAATCCACAAAAAAGGTGATCCACTGTGCTGTGACAACTACCGTGGCATAACGCTGCTCAGCGTACCTGGCAAGGTCCTGGCGCAGATAGTATTGGCGAGAATAAGGATTCCAATTATGAGTATCCTCAGGGAAAACCAGGCCGGGTTCTTACCTGGCCGATCCTGCGCGGACCAAATACACAATCTTAGGTGCCTTCTTCAGCAAAGCAACGAATTCAACAGTTCGCTGGCATGTTGCTTTGTAGACTACGAGAAGGCCTTTGATAGTCCGCACCGGTCTTCTCTATGGAACATATTAAAATTGTACGGAATCCCAACCAAGATTGTTGCCATCATCAAATGCTTGCACGAGGGGAGCGAATGCCGCATAAGAATCGGTGATATAACCACTGAATGGTTTGGAGTCTCAACCGGGGTCAGACAGGGCTGCGTCTTAGCTCCGTTCCTTTTCATTATAATCTTCGACTTCATTCTGAGGAAGTCAATTCCACCTGACCGAGGTGTGACCGTTACCCCCAATCTAAAGCTATGCGACCTCGAGTATGCAGACGACGCTGTTATATTTGATAAATCTGTCGAGGGTATTCAAGAGACAATGGATAGACTGCAGAGAAACTCATATCGCATCGGTCTTAAAATCAATGCGAGTAAAACCAATGTACTCTGCAACAGTGCCTGTCCGGACCCACACTACCCTTTGACGAGCGCCGGTCAAAACATCGAAAGAGTCGACGGTTTCAGGTACCTGGGGGTACACATGACGGGAGATGGCAATCCGTGTAAAGAGCTCGCGATCCGATTAGGGATAGCTGGAGCAACCTTTAACTCAATGCGGAAAGTCTGGGACTCACGGTTGTACTCGGTCAGAACCAAGTGCCTCCTATTCAACGCATGTATTTTAACAGTGCTGCTTTACGGTTGCGAATCATGGCACGTTACGAAAGCGCAGAGTAACCGTATACTGTGCTTCGAAAACAGATGCCTGCGACGAATGCTAGGGGTGAAATGGTCTGACTTTGTCAGGAACACGGAGATAAGAGAACGGACTAACCAGCCTCTTATCACGTCAAAAATAAAGAAACGGCGGTGGACCTGGCTTGGACACGTGTTGAGGATGCCTGAAGAGAGCCTGAACCCTGCCTGTCTCTTCTTCCGGCCGGATGGATTCCGGCGTCGTGGAAGGCCACTGATGACTATCCACAGGATGTACTCGGCGGAGTTACGGGACGCTGGGATGACCTGGGAGGAGGCGAGGAGACTTGCTGGAGATAGAGAATTGTGGAGGAGCTTCGTAGTGACCATATGCTCCGTATAGGGAGCGGATATGGATTAAAAAAATATATATATATATATATATCGGCCCGTATAAAAATAATAATTACACTTCATTCTTACCAGCACACAAAAAATTGTATAATTATTTCAACTTAAGCGTTATCAAATCAGATCACATCAATTCAAGATTGAAATTGTTGTCGTCGGCTTTTACAAGATTCATAGTAACAGTAGTGAAAGACAAACTTTTTAACGTGGTTTTCATTATATTATTCATTATATATAAATTTGTGATCATTTTTATTAGGGTTGAACTTAATTTGTAAGAACTTACCAACTTTTTACATGTTCATTTTAAATCTGACTTCGATTAAAGTCGAATATATGTACCTGCTAAATACATAAATTTACATATAGTTTAATGTGAGACAAAAAAAATATCTTCGCACAGACTACTGAAATAATTATTTATTAAAAATGAATCAGTTATAGTCGATTTATGATTATCCAACACATCATAATTGTATTTCAATAGAATATTTATTTCATAGTTTTCTAATATAAATTGAAATAAAATAAAATCGTAGAATCTGCTAATATTTACTGATGTCAATCATTATAGTAATGTTTTATTAATCATACTGATATAGCATAAACAAATTTAAAAAAAAAACAAACGATGAAATTTTCTTTTTTAAAATAATTATCTTCCTTCAGAATTTGAAATTAAGAACTTCGTATTGTATTTAATGACACGAAATTAAATTTGGTTGCAAGCCCGCGCAGAAAACAGGACGACAAAATAAAACGAACGTGACAGCTTATTCCAACTAGAGCGGTGTGTCCACGCTGTTTGAACAGAGCTTTCGAACGGATTAAGCTCATAGAATCTACGAATCGTGAAACTGCATTTGCAGCAATTTTTATAATATCCTTAGCTATTTTTTTTTATCTCAAACGATGTAAGTAAAAGAAGGGCCACAAAAGTTTGAGAAAATTGTTTGCATTGAACAGTAAGTGAAGAAATAATTGTTATGTAATCCGCTACTATTCTTCTTTTCGACCACATTTTTAACAAAGGTACAATTGTATTTCTATCGAACTTATTTTATCAAGTCTTATTTTTTTACAAATGCAAATAGATTTTCAGGAACAATGTTTACTGTTATAAACAATTGAATTCTCGTTAAGCTTGTGTTACAAACGATAGTTTCTTTAGAATAATCTAAAAAAATGATTGACATTGAGCATTAAATTAAAACTCTACAGAAAATTTATAAATCGGTAAAAACTACAGAAAAAAGCAGAATTTGCAATTATTTTTGTAAACTATTAATACAATGATATGAACAGTTTTTAAAGAAATATCAAATACCGTTTTATTCTAGCAGTTAATTTTACTAATGGATGATCGTTTCTATCTAATACACAAGTATGGCTTTTTATACTAAACCACTTGTTTTTATTATTATTTCCAATTACCAGATTACAGCAACCATCCAAAATATTTACGTTATTTTAAAAAAATCGATTTCAACTAGAAGCGCTTATAATTTTAATTTTATTTTACATTCTTTTGTGAAAACATTTAATAATAACAAAGTCAAGTTAAGACTTCTCATGGCAGAGATTTTAAAATTTCAAATCACAAAATTCACTAACTACCTGAAAAGTTGCAGATACTTTTTATTTTTGGTAATGTATGCAAAAAGATCACAACATATTTCCTTCTATACAATAACTATACTGCATCGTTGCCTCAATTAAGCAGAAAGCTTTAACTAAACTTGACTTCTTTTTAGTAAAGATTACTTTTTTAACAGCTTTTATATTCTATAGTGCCTTATCTATTGACTATACTGAGAAAATGTTTTCATATTGGTCTTTAACCATTGAATTGTAAAGGGCATCACTAGAACATATGGTAAAAAGTATAGTCAATTTTCTTCTAATTTAATTCAGAGAAATTCAAATCCATTTTAATGAGATGTGGCCGTTCTTTCGGTCTAAGAATATGCGACCTCGATTTAATCGACAATATATCGGTCGAAGGTATTTAAATGACAATTAACAAGCTGCAGAACTCGTATCGCATCCCTATTATTATTATTATTAGAGTAAGAAGTAGATTAAGAAAACCACTTTTAGGGTGTTCACTGTCAATACTTGGTGGAAAGGCATTATATTAATAAAAACAATAATCCTTTGTACTTCATTCCACTTTATTTAATATGTCAAGACCGGTTTCGCTCATTGCGAGCATTGTCAACTGATAAGAAATATAATTTAACAATGCTATTTATACAAAATTGAAAAGTTATACACAACAGTTGGCATTGAAAAGAAATTGCCAATTACATTAAAGTGATTCTAAAATAACACAAAATTAAAATGTTCAACACAACTAACATATAATTAAAAAGTCATCCCAGATTCATAAATTCAGAATGCGATTGAAAGTAATTACAAACATAATTAAAATTTGGGAAATTTTTGACAAAGTGATAAAATGTTACAATAATAAAGTGAATTCACGTGAAAGTGAAGAATAAAAGTGACTAATAAAGTGAAGTGAAGTGACTAATAAAGTGAAGAATAAAAGTGACTTTTTATCGATAAACAATATCAGCAAAACAGGATAGGTGTGCCAATTGACAAATATTCAAAAATTGCATGATCTGATGCAAAAAAATGTATAAATCATCCATTCACTGAATTCAATAAACGGGGATTTTCCGTTCTCGTTTTGTTGATTTTATCAAACCAATTGCTGCTGATTTGAATTATTATACGAAAATAAACAAAAAAACACACATTTCATTTGTCGTTTTAGTAAAAATAGTAGGCGTAAAAGCCATCTGTATTAAAAATGTATCACTCTTTGAATATAAAGTTTTAAAAAATCTACATTATTAAAATGTCTAGAAACAAATGAATTGTAGCGAAATGATCTGTTGATTAAAAGACAAAACCGCAAATGCTGAATTACCAAAGCATTATATCTTGTTCAATTGCTATCAGATAAGTGAAATAATAAACTTTTTCATCGGTACACTCAACGTTTATTCTACATTATAAGTTGTTAAGCAAATTAAAAATTATTGGATAAAAATTTACAAACATTAAAAAATACGTTTTGCTTTGCTTATCTGTTTTATCTTCTTTCGTGTAACTCGCTTAGGATACATGTTATGGGCGCTTAGTCTTTACGAATGAGATATCTTCACATATTAGCAACATTTTATGAAACACATTTATTATATATCAGCTACACCAAGTCACAAAATTTCGATAATGCAACAACAGCTGTTTCTGGAAACTGTTTACGAAAAGAATACCCAGTGCACAAAAACTGTTCTTCTTACTATGGAAAAAAACAGGTACTACATTATTACCGATGATAGTTTATTTAATTTTTAGTAGAATTATCAAGTTATACAAAATAATACAAGCACTGAAATGCAATCGAGAAGTTTTACATTGAAAATCATTCCAAGAATATAACTAAATAAATCATTTTGATTTCATGAACTAAATAATGTTTTTTTTGCTTTATTAGGTAAAGTTTATTGAACGTACTTTCGATGGTTTCGGCGGTAACTTTGTGGAAGTTCATTTTAATAGAAAATTTAAATTAACTTTGATTATTCCACGTATTGTGTAACTAACTGTGACACGTGTTTCGCCTCTTTCAGAGGCATCTTCAGACTTACTATCGCAAAGTTTGCTTAAGTAATGAAGCAAGATTGATTCTAACATTTTAAAATTATAAAATTACAAAATGGATTGGGTTCTTTTTCCTTTTAAGAGGAGCAAGGAGGGGGGTGTAGAATCGAAATAAAGCAAACAGATAATGATACTAATTTTGCTAATGAGTTGTAAACAATCAGAATGGGATTTTTCCTTTTTAATGGAAGCAAAGAGGGGATTATAAAATCGAAACAGTGCAAACAAATTTAATCATACTACTAATGACGTTAAACATTACAAACTATTAAAACTAATGAGCTGCAGTCAATCATCTAGGTTTGTGATTACTCTATTAATTGGAAACAATTTGAGTAACGGGGAACCGCCTGTGCTATTAAGAATATTATTTAATAATATTTCTTTTTTGTTAAGAGTTTTATTAATTTCTAAAAATTCTAAGCTATTCATCTTTAAACCCTTTTTATTTACTCGGTGGAGTATTTCTAAATTACAAATCTGATTAAAATTATGATTATTTTCTATTAAATGATTGGCAAACTCAGAAAAATTGTTACTTTTTAGACATCTTATATGTTCTTTAATTCTAATATTAAAGTTTCTACCTGTCTGTCCAACATAAGACGCTTGACAGTCTCCACAAGAGAGTCGATAGATACCACTCTGTGACGATGAATCTACGCGATCTTTACTGTTCAATAAAATTTTTCCTAAATTATTTACTGTATAAAACGCGGGTTCTATATTGTCTGGCAAAAATTTAACTATCTTTGACGAGATGTCTCCTAAATAAATAATTTCAATTGACACATATAAATAAAATTACTTGAGTATGTATTTTTGCTAGACTACAATGATCATTATAACGGATACGATATCATATAGGAAGTATTATTACAAATAAGGATTAAATTTATTTGGATAAGTTAACTTTTTTAAATATATTAACTTCCTCGCAAGGAGACTGACATTGTATTTCATTCGTATTTTATATTTTGTATAATTAATTACAACACAAAGAAAACTTTGGCCTTATTGATTTTGTAAGACTGTTGACGACAAAATCAAGATGGTCTCGTTTGAGATGTCTAATTTGTAATACCGACGAAATAAATTTTAACTTATTCAATAAGATTCTACTAATCTTTGTACTTATTTTGGAAGTATGTAACTAAAAATTATTCGCCTGTTAACAAAATTATAGTTATTAAAAAGTAGTGAGCATGTTCACTTAAAAAAACAATAGATAAGATTATGTTCATTTAAATATTTCACACTTTTTAATATTCACAGGTTGCAACCAGTTACACTAATCGAGTAAGGATTATCAAATTAGAAAAAATATGCCTATCTAAAAATCAAATACCTCTTTTTGTTTTTTTTATTACGTGATTTTACATAACATTAAATAAACGTTTTTGTGTGTATTGTATATTTGTGAAGGTTGAATTTTCGATTATAACGATAGTTGCTTGATACAAATTTACTTCTAATCATATGAAATCGTTGAAAAGCATCTTCATAGTAAATAGTAAAATTAAAAAGTTTCTAATTTTAAACAAGTAGTAAATGCGTTTTCATTTCAGTTCCTTTTCTTCTCAGTATTCAAACAAATCTGTAACTAAAATATAATATTTATAACCACTTTATTTTATTATCATAACGTTTTAAATATAACCATGAACGTTTTGTTCTCTGTTTGTGCATCAGAGGCAAATATAACGATCGTCGGAGAAATATGACTTCGAATGTTTTGTATTTATTTCAAAAGTTGACGCTTTTGAGAAGTGAAAATGGCGAAGAAAAATGGCTAACATTTATGGTAATCTTCGTGTTATATTTGCATTGGCCGTCTTTTTGCGGAAGCGGATATCAATTTTCAATGCTAGATTCATTTTTCGCATGCAACAAAATTTTCCATATCTTCTTTTCTTTCCGAATTGTTCTTACGGAGATATAATATATACTGTTTCAATTATTTTGGTATTCAATTCGTTATTTAAAAGTTTTCATTGTAAAGCTTTTATTATAGTAATTATAAAACGTTAAAGCGGTCATTACTTTGCTACGGGCTTTGCTTTTGTTTAAAAAATGATGTAATAGTCATTGACTGGAATAAAAAATTAAAATAATGAAACTAGATTATTGAAAAGAAGTTATATTAATTCTTTTATTTATATCTGAACATTCGTGTATCTTCATATTTCTCCATTTATTATTTTCTCGGTGAAGAATTTCTACCTTATTATTTTGATACAAATGATAATAATAAAGATTTTAAGTACTTTTTCCACATAAAATTTATTTGATCAGGACCAGTTTCGCTCATCGCGAGCATTATCAGTTGATCATGCTCGCGATGAGCAAAACCGGTCCTGATCAAATAAATTTTATGTGGAAAAGTACTAAAATCTTTTATTATTTTTATTTTAATGCCATTCCACCAAGTATTGACAGTAAACACCTTAAAAGTGACAAATGATTATGTTTATATTGAGCCTCTTTCATATGTTCAGCCGAAAGAAGAAATCCCAGCCTGCATTCGGTTTTATATATTAAAAATTATCACAACAAACATGTTCCTTTAAAAATAAATAATCTTACGATAGAGTAAGTCTGAAGATGCTTTTAACGAGGCAAAGCACGCGTCACAATTAGTAACACAGTCAGAAGAATAACAAAGTTATCAAATTCAATTATTTATTAGAAATGAAATTTGTTCGTCAATGTAGCGTAAATAAGCACGATCTTTCAACACTCAGGATAAAATAGAAGAGTGTTTTTGTGTGAATAAAATAAACACTTGATTAAACGAGTAGGAGTCAAATAATTTATTTCGTCTAAAAAAACGTGCCCCAATTAATCTCAATAGTTCTCATTTGTCTAGATGACGTGATAGAGTGTGGCTAGGTTGCCCAAGTGTCATTTGTCACCTGTAAGTCAGGTGTAATCTTGAACCACGTGTTGACTGCAACACTAAACACGTGTGAACCAGCGGTCACTTACAATTTACTATCGAGCTGATCTACGTACATAAACATAATCAAAAGCGATTCATGACATATTTATTTTGTCATGCATCTTTACAATTTCTCCACTCGTTGTATATAATTATACACGAAATAAATTATCACTATGCACGAAACAAACTGCTTCTATATTTGTACATAAAATCATAGAGCTTAGATATTTTTTGACTGTTATCTCTTTTTACAATATTGATCTACTTCATAACCTTTTTTTATTCTATGTTTTAATTTCTTGTTTCCGACGTAACCAATTAAATCGGCCGAAGACTGATAAGGATAGAAGTCGCTAGCGAGGTTTTTTGTAAATAATATTTCTTTTAGCATATTTTTTAAAAATGGTCTATAAAAAAGCCAAAACTTGATTACATTTAACAGATTTTGGGTGTTATCTGTCAATTCCAGACGAAAATGCTTAAATTCATAAAAAAAATATTAACCTTACTTTTTTATAAGATTTTGTTTCTAAAAGCTTTAAGGTTTTTCACTTGATAGAATTTAAACATTAAATCTTATTGAACTACAATAATATTAAATTAAGCTTGATGACTTTTTATTCTACTTGTTGTGTTAAAAAAATGTTACATACTGTTTTGCGAATCTTTTCATTGAAAATAGTAACAATTTTAATACAAAGAAAAATGTTAAAATATTCGGTGAAAAATGAAAAAATCATTAAAGAAAGGAAACATTTTAATACGATATGCTGATCAGCATTAATGAATTTACTTTCATTGGCATTTACTGTGCTGAATTAAAGTAATTAATTGTAATTAGTACGATCAATGTTTGTATCTTACTCCCTTTTTGCGTACAATAGAAAAGGACAAAACCCTGAATTTTATTTTTTAATTTAAAAATGAAGAGTTGGAAACAATTCTTAGCGTATTCGTAAACGTTGCGCTGTCTGATGATGCTTCTTGTTAAAGCGAAATACGTGTTACATTTTGCTACACTTCAAGTGGAAAAAAAGTAACAAAATTAGTTTTTATATATAAAATGTTTTTTCACAAAGATTCCGCCGAACTTCTTAATAATGCTTATTTAATTTAAGATTTCGACTGAAGGTGCTTTGTGGAATTTCAATATAAAATTTGAATCGCTCAAATTATGTACATTCACAAAAGTTTTGTCACTGACGACCCGGGTTTAAATACGGACTCCCATAAACAATTTTTGTATGAAATTTTAAAGATAAAAAGAGCACAATTGAAAGGCGCACCGATTTTGAATGACCAGGTAAATCTACCAAATTCCACACTCTTATACTTTATATGTGAGTAAATATAATCATAAAATTTCTCCGAAAAGCATAAATAAATATTTTTAAATTTTTAAATTATCCATCATTCAAATTTATAGGCATTCCCATGGGTTAATTCTTTTCGCCAGCAATGGCTTTAAACTTAGTGATACATTCATTTACTAAGTTTACTAAGTTCATCTGTGCACTTGAATACCTGTAGATGCCAAAAGGCGAAACCCAGGTCGTAAATTACAAAACTTGTGTGAATTTTCATAATTTGAACGACTCAAATTTAATACTTTAACTAATCCAATAAACTCTATTTCTTCATTATTTTAAGAATGATTTTTATTGGTTTTTTAGTACATCTTTTAGTAGTTGGTAAACTACCGTTTTGTACTTTCGATGGTTTCGGCGGTAACTTTGTGGAAGTTCATTTTAATAGAAAATTTAAATTAACTTTGATTATTCCACGTATTGTGTTACTAATAGAAAATAATCATAATTTTAATCAGATTTGTAATTTAGAAATACTCCACCGAGTAAATAAAAAGGGTTTAAAGATGAATAGCTTAGAATTTTTAGAAATTAATAAAACTCTTAACAAAAAAGAAATATTATTTAATAATATTCTTAATAGCACAGGTGGTTCCCCGTTACTCAAATTGTTTCCAATTAATAGAGTAATCACAAACCTTCATGATTGATTGTAGCTCATTAGTTTAATAGTTTGTAATGTTTAACGTCATTAGTAGTATGATTAAATTTTTTTGCACTGTTTCGATTTTATAATCCCCTCTTTGCTTCCCTTAAAAAGGAAAAATCCCAATCTGATTGATTACAAATCATTAGTATAATTAGTATCATTATCTGTTTGTTTTATTTCGATTCTACACCCCCCTCCTTGCTCCTCTTAAGGGAAAAAAACCCAAACCTCCATTTTGTAATTTTATAATTTTAAAATGTTAGAATCAATCTTGCTTCATTACTTAAGCAAACTTTGCGATAGTAAGTCTGAAGATGCCTCTGAAAGAGGCGAAACACGTGTCACAGTTAGTTACACAATACGTGGAATAATCAAAGTTAATTTAAATTTTCTATTACCGTTTTGTATCTCGTATATTTTAATCTCTGCACACATCTCAACGTGCATATGCAATGCAATGGTTTACGACCCAACCGATAAGTACTCGCTAATGTGTTTGTAATGAACGATCTGAAGTTAGAAAGTAGGCACACGTTTTTTATTAATCGACTCAATCTAAGCTCAGTACAAATAATAAAATTTTGTGTGGGATTCACATATTTTGATCAGGTGTATGAAAATTTTCTTATCATAATTTGACTTTATCTTTTATACGTAATTATTTTTGTCACTAATTGGTCAACGCTTTGGATTTCTATCTTCCGTCCGACGATTTAAAGCACCACTTCACATTATTTTAATTTACATTCGATAAATAAATATATTGGATGTGATATCTTTGGTTCCATGATTCTTCTGAACAAGAATCTTCCTTACAAAGAATTCTTCGGACACAGAATATTCCGTACATTCGAGTAGTTAGTAAAATATTTTTCTTTTACTCGATATTTAATATCTTATGTCACGGATTTCAAATATTTTTCAATTTAGAAACAATTAAATTTTTTAATAATAAATATATATTTACTTACATATATTACATGTACAAAGTATTTATTTATTAGTTGCGTCTTGTAAAAAAAAGACACCAAAGAATATTTGAAAACGAATAGTAGAAAAAACAATTTAAGCATTTTTTTATTGTCATCGAAGTCGATTGCGTAAACTACGACAAATTCTTCTTTAATACATATAAAAAACGATCTGTCTTAACTCACTCACGTCCGAATCAATATTATTAAGCACTGTTAAAGCTCTCTTCAATGGCATCCTCATTGGTAGGCTGGTTTTATATCTTAGAAGTATAAACAATTGTCGAAAATTCTTCAAAAATGATCGGGAATATTATGTTTCACATTTTCAAGAATGTGAACATATAAATTATTTATACTATGGTTGAATAAATGTTTTGGATTATTAATTTAAAACACAATGTGATATATTGTAATAGAGCTGATATTTTTGGATTGGACATTGCCATGAGATTATATTTAACATTTATTGAATTCAAAGATACAATTTAGAATCTATTTATTGTATAAGCCCGTGAAATATAAACTTTTGGTGATATTTAGTATCATGTAAAATTTGCTTGACTATTTTATCTTTCAGAAAATAGTAATAACCCCATTTGAAAAAAGTGCATAAATTTACACTTTCAATTTAAACTGGAAAGAAAAGGAAAACATTTGTCGATTACTTATTTTTATGTTGTTTCTCAACACATTATATCCGTTATCGATACATTTTTATAAAATCTTTCGTCACAAAACTTGTTTTAAAATTATATAATATTATTCACATTTATATCAGTCCATCTCCAATGTATTTTATTCATAACAAATTCTGTAATGATAATCGTCACTCTGAAATCGGTCTGTTCAAAGCATCTGACATTGTGGGCGTCTTCTGCCCACAGCAGAAAAAAACTAATATTTAATTATTTATTATGAGCAAGATTTGAAGTCTAACATACACAATACATAGCATATTCCGAGAGACATTAAAATTTTTCATTAGCATATCAATGCTGTCGCAGACGGATGCCAGTTCTCTATATTTATTTCGCAGGTAAAGATGGATAATACGCGCGCAATGAAAGCAAAATTATTGTGTGGAAAACTCTGCCATTCCGAATTATTAAAAACTTTGTTGTAAGCAAGTCTAAGTGAAAAAAATGAACAGTTATTTTAATAGAATTTTTGTTTCATTAAAAGTACGTTTTGACAAAATTATTCAAAATTTGAAACACAAGCTTAATGTATATTCATTTAACATGATTAAAAATGACCGATGAATTTAGTGCTATGTTTATTGAATAGATTAAAATCATAACATAATAAAAGATTCTTCTTTTAATACAAAATCCGTAATCACATTATGAGTACAGTGCTCTCTGGAAAATGTTATTTTAGACACCAATAGTGATATAAAATATCAAATAGCAATAAAGATTTATTATTAAATCTTAAATATGACAGGTTGTTTGCCACTGCTAAATTTATTTCCAGTGGTTTTTCCTTTGATGTAACTCATTATTTAAACATTTAGTAACATAAATGTCATTTATCGTATCATTATTGTTTCTTTGTTTTTCTATCCTCCCCTCCTTACTTCCCGTTTTTATTTTTACAATATGTCAGAATAGTATGATTAAAATCATTCGTACTTAAACATGCATTTGTGAAAGTAAAATTGTCTAGGGAGGCAAAACACGTGTCACAGTTTGTAGCACAATATGTACGTGGAATAATTTAAGTTATTTTATATTAAAATGAACTTCCACAAAGTTACCGCCGAATCCATCAAAAGTAACAATAGTGATATTTAGCCACGATTGTTACATCGTTTTAATTAAATTTTAATATTCAACTATGTTTTTGAAGATAGAAAATATACATTTAGAATTGATTAAATAATAAAAGTATGTAGTAATAAATAAAGAGATCATTCAATATTTTCAGCGTTTGGGTAAAAATTGATTGTATATTTAGAATGTTAGTTCCACTTAAAAAAACTTAAATATGATACTTTTTGTAAAATAGCAAGAGCTGAGAGTAATCTTCTGCAAGATGGAAGCTTCTTCAAACTTTCATGAAGATATGGCTAATACCTTTTGCAAACTATGTTTTCTAGAGAGTTGTTGCATGTATTCTCTTTGCTGTGTTACCTTCCAAAAGATAAGCATTACGACGTCGGTTATAATGCAATTTTAAAGAAAATAAATGAAAATCCATACTATAATATTTCTAACTCTGTAAACAAGAAGCTTATACATGTTATATAATATAAACTCTTTTCACGATGTTGGTAAGATTTAAGACTTTTATTTCAACTAAGTTTTTTATTATAAGCTAAATTTGTATTATAAGGTAAGGTAGTAATTTTAATATAAATTAGGAGGTTAGAACAAACAACAAGATGTATTGTGTATCTCTTCTAATGTAGTATATGCATATAACTGAGTATATGCAAGTTTAAAGATAGTTCTAACGATGGCGCACGCCGAAATAGCTTTAAACGCATGTTATATAAAAAAAATTAGAACTAAATAATTTTGATATTTTATACCTTATTACCATGAAGTTCTACCAAATAAATGCCAATTCAATCAATATTTTCTTATTGTTGTTTTACTATCAAATTATTAATATTTCAGTGGTAAACTTAATACATTTAGATTATTTCCAAACAATGAAAATTCCAACAAAAACATACTCAGATCCAACAGGCTAAGCCGACTCGATTGTCACTAAAGCTTTATGCTACAGGTTTGAGTTCTTTATAAGGATCACTGTTAGATTGATTTAAGTTTAAAACCACTAAATTCGTATTTTAAACTTTCAGATTACGGACTAAAAATAAAATAATTATAACCAATTTCTCAAGTGATTTGTCTCATTGAATTTTTTAGACAAAAGGCGTCAGTTATATTTGAAGCAAGGTAGTATTTTTTAACCCTCTTAATATTATAATATTGATGTTATTTTCATTAATCTAAAAAAAAACAAAACATCACTTTTTTATCTTAACTCTTGTTGCAAATTATTACTATTATTTTTTTGACTATTCAATTTTGCAAATAATCATTTGTAATTTTTCTACTGAACCACAAAATATGCAGTTAAACTTTATTAAGAATTGATTATACAAATATTTATATTATAGGTAAATGTAGTATAACATACATAGCCGACCGCTTATTTTTTCTGTATTATCTGATCTTCTTTTACTCACGTTTAACTTACATACATTCCATTACACAAACAAGTTTATATATTCTAACTTTATTAATCAGTTTTTAAATTTAAAAAAGTCAAATTGACATGTCATGAAACTATTTTGTTTAACTCTTTTAATTCAAATTATACCAGAAGATTAAATTGTCATGCAGGCTTGTGACTTCATAACGACTAATTTCTAATTTACACGTGCCTTAATTAATTTTGAAACACAAAACCATATTAGATACACGGTCGTATTAACGAAATCGTAATAAAAACATTTGATACGGTCTATGTTCTTCTGATGAGAATCTGGGCTTAATATTTACGCGCCCACGTTAATCCGGACGTATAACATCTTAAATAATCTACGTAGGTTAACAATTTTGAAAAGCTTTAATATATTCATTCTCAATCTAAAAAGACAGTTTTTGTCAACTTTTGGCAACATTATAGTCTAAGATTTCGTTTTCCAGCATCGCACTATGTGGATAATGCTGTATTTAAGAGTTCAATCAATTTAAAGACTTTAATGTTTTCACTATCCTTCTTTGTTCTTATAGATACGGATAAGCTTCATAATAATAGCTTCCTTGCAATGGGAAACCAACCAGTGACACTCATTTGTATACTACAAATTATTGCCATCCTTGTCTCTTCATCTTGTCTGATAAGAAACATTGAGCAATCTATCAATAAATCTCATTAAAATGCTACACAAGTAGTGCATATACTGCGCTGTATGTAGACAAAATATAAAGAATGTTTATATAAAATATTAAATATACTGACAAATTAGCTGACGACCTTTTAATCTTAAGGATTTCATTGACAATACTTGATTACAGATAGCATTTAAAATTAAATAAAAATTAAAATTAAAATTGTAAAAAGTAAACCTCTTAAAATAAATAATTGAAACGTTGATGATGGCACTGTGTTAAGCAATTATGAACTTATATAAAAGGTTTGCAGTATCTGTATAAATTTTAATTTAAATAAAACTTCCGTGAATGGACTACAGAAACCTGTTTAACAGTATTCAAATACGTTTTATGGACCGTACTTTGTTAAAATATTATTCTATTCATTATGATATTTTTATTTAAACGTGACCAACTGTGTTCACTTTTTTCATATTTTATTGACCTACTGGTACTTTAATTTGTTTCTTTTCTGCGTTATATTGTCCGAATTCTTAACTGCATGAATATATTCTCATTTCTTATACATATTTACATTTTTAGGAATGTTTTCATTTTCAATTAATGAATCAAATTTCTATCATTTAGAATTAATTGGTATAACAGGTAATTCCAATGCACAATATCAAATTTATTTGAACGCGGAATTTTTATAATTTATTCTCTACTCTGCTTATCCAAGTATTTAAATATTTAAAACTACTAGCTGTAAGCCCGTTGCCCAGAAACGTGAGATTTTTGTTGCAAAGTATTTAATTTAATTTAATTTTATATTATTTTATGTTATTTTATTTTATTTTATTTTATTTTATTTTATTTTATTTTATTTTATTTTATTTTATTTTATTTTATTTTATTTTATTTTATTTTATTTTATTTTATTTTATTTAATTTAATTTAATTTTATTTAATTTTATTTAATTTTATTTAATTTTATTTAATTTTATTTAATTTAATTTTAATTTATTTTATTTTATTTTATTTTATTTTATTTTATTTTATTTTATTTTATTTTATTTTATTTTATTTTATTGTATTTTATTTTATTTTTATTTATTTTATTTTTATTTATTTTATTTTTATTAGAAATTTCGTAAATTATTTAATTTTTGGAATAATGTTTAAGTTTGCTAACAACCATTTTTCGTAGTAGCCGAAATTTCGTTTATATTTGGAATAATGTTCAAGTTTGCTAACAACCATTTTTCGTAGGAGCAGAAATTTCGTAAATTATTTAATATTTGGAATAATGTTCAAGTTTGCTAACAACCATTTTTCGTAGGAGCAGAAATTTCGTAAATGATTTAATATTTGGAAGAATGTTCAAGTTTGCTAACAACCATTTTTCGTAGGAGCAGAAATTTCGTAAATTATTTAATTTTTGAAATAATGTTCAAGTTTGCTAACAACCATTTTTCGTAGGAGCAGAAATTTCGTAAATTATTTAATATTTGGAATAATGTCCAAGTTTGCTAACAATCATTTTTCGTAGTAGCAGAAATTTCGTAAATTATTTAATATTTGGAATAATGTTCAAGTTTGCTAACAATCATTTTTCGTAGTACCATAAATCGACCTCGGCGCATATATCGACAGCCCTGCAAAGGTTTCAAGTGTGCAAACAAATATATTTCGTAGAAAAAGAAAAATATCTTGGAATCATTTTTTTGAATTGGCCACACTAAGTATTTGACATATTCTATTTTTGAATTTTCAATACAAACAAACAATCAAAGTCAAGTTTGAAATAGTTCTTTTTTCGAATGCTTAATATATATAATCTAATTTTGTCGCACCTGAAAGTTTGCCTTTTACCTCAGCGGTAAGACGTTCCGTTCATATTGCAAAGTTCCACGTTTCGAATCCAACCCGCGGCAGAAATAAAATGTGAAATAAAGTTTAGCGTTTTTTCACATTTAAAACTATGTGCTTCTTCAGCGTAATGAAAAAATACTTCTAGTATGAATAAAAAAAATGTCGACAGTCGGGCTGTGGGGATGAGGAGGGGGAGGGGAAATCGGTGACAATCATATAGAAGATGGATGACACTGAACAAAATCTGTCAAATCAGCCCCTAGCCCTATAATTATAGCTTCAAAAAATCGAATCAGTTCATTTGATTATTTAAAAAACTTCGTAGCCATGCAAATTTTGAAATAAAGTTCTCTCAATATTAATTACGATGCTTTAGTTCTAAGCCAGGAAATTTGAATTTTGAATATAAAAAGACGTCCATTCCAATTGGCCGAAAAATGTGATGTTCAAAATATGTTCAAAATAAATCGCTATCATTGGGCGAAGTGGACATCAGTACGCACACATTTGTGAAAAGTAAAAAGTGAAAAGTGAAAACTTATTTTATCGGCTATTAATATATAGATATTTGTACCTACAAGTCCCTGAGCAGAAAACTTTAGAACCAGTACAATATCAGTGAATAATACATAACGGAGCATAATCACACATGATATTTTACGAGAACCAGTTGTAAATTATACGTTATAAAACTGAGGTTAGCTTTGCAGGATCGCATAGAGCAATTGAGTGAAGATTGAAGACTTTAAATTGAATTTCATAACAACAATACTACATAAATAAATGATTAGTTTTTTGCAGCTCTGTATCGGGCCAGAAACATGATGTGTTCATAATTTTCTTTTTTTGTTCGTTATTACATACAAAAACGGTCATGAAATAGTGGTCGCATACACATAGCAAGTAGTGGTAGAACAAACATTCAGATATGCAAAAATGTTTTTAAAAACAAAAATGAACAATTTTGCCTTTGAAAATACATAATCTTTACTACGCAATCAAGAAGATCGAAATTCTTGATGACCTTTTAGAGTTTCGTTTGCAATATTCCTAATAAGATAAATTGTTTATTTATTTTGCAAAATTACCAAATTATCTTCATTCATCAATATGTAAAAATACCATAGCACATCAAATGATTTCAATTATTATATTTCAATATTATATTAAACTTCATTTGCATTCGAAATGAGTTCAGTTGGGCGCCACTGCAGTGACTGCATATTCATGGCTCTTTTAATTTCATTGATAAATATATCTCAAGTCAAAGGCGCGTAAATAAATTTTCTCGTTTCATTCTTTAAATATTGAACGTGGCCACTTGAATGAAAAATAAACAATGCTAGAAAGCATTGTAAAGGAAATTTAAAACTATTTGAATAAACTAGTTTAGGTATATAATTAGATTTATGAAGAAATAACTGAATAGAGAGAAAATTTATATTTAAAATAAGCTTGAGTTAGCATAGTTTATATTATGTACATAAATTTAATTACAGTTAATATAAATATTCTCTTCTAGCCGTATAGAAAAAACTGTCACGCTTTCATCTTTCTCGGAAGTCAAAAGCTCGAATCGACGAATGGAATTTATCATGAATTGATTTTTCAATCGATTTGAAAACTCATATAAGTGATTATTTGATTTGTTTCCAATCACCTCCGATGTTAAATTTGAATCGTTCAAATTATGTGCATTCACACAAGTTTTGTCACTGATACGCGGGTATCTCAAGTCAATTCAAGTTCATTCATGCACTTGAACGCCGGAAGATGCCGAAAGGTAAAACCCGGGTCGTTAGTAACAAAACTTGTGTGAATGTACATAATTTGAACGGTTCAAATTTAATATTGAAATTCCACCAAGCACCTTCAGTCGAAATCTTAAAACATACGTATTTATTATGTTACCTGACAAAATGGCCAAGACTAAATATGCATACTTCTAACGTAACTTTACAGAAGCACTTTTAAAGAGTATTTTTTTATCCATCTCCGCTCTCAATGGGGAACATATGGCCTTCTAATGGAGGTATCTCAAAAATATTTTTTCAACGAGAAAGGCTGTTTAGTCGCTTTACCTCTCCTTTTCCAAAGAGAGTAGTAGGGATATAAGGATAAGGCTAGAACAGGACTAATCATTGACTAATCTCTCTTGCTACACCCAGTTATTAAAGGATTAGAAAAGTGGGAGAAAAATTAAGACATCACAAACGACCATGCCTTTGAACCTACAACTCAGCACAGCTCAATAAATTTATTGAAGAATCAATACATTGTTAATTACCAATTATATATAATTCAGTAACTGATCACCTATGCATTTGCAACTGGCTTTGTATTTATTTGCTATTATTGACAATAAAAATATTCACATTGTTTGTAAATAATTCAAAATTAACCCAAAAGTAAAAGTTATCTTGTATTGTTATGGCCGAGTTTATATTTGACAGTTACAAATTAAAACTTCGAAGCGATTTTCGAGGACACATTTTAAATGTGTTGCCCCATTCATAAAATTATTATAAATAAGAAATTTAATCTAATCATATGTCTTGCGTGTGGGTGGACATAGTTTTTTTCCTCTACGTTACATTGATCATTAGATTCGGATGAAAATTAGTTCAGAGCAATAAATATTATCTCTAACAAGTGGTGAGTAGAATTGGTAAACTAATTTTATCTTCTTTGCATCCGTGACATATGAAAAATACCTTTTATTTAACACGGTAAGATAATTTACGCTTGTTTAAGTTAATCGAATCTGGTCGATTGAATTGGTTATCAGTAAAAGTAGACACTAATTTGATCAAATAACTAATTTTAGATTACGACTTAGTGCAATTGGTGCAATTTAATATTAAATCGGAATCGTTAAAATTTTGTACACTCTCACATTTTTTGTCACTGATGACCCACGTTTTGCCTTTTTGCATTCAGTCATTCAACTGCATGGATTAACTTGAACTGACGCTTTGTAAATAACTGTATCATCTGTAAATAATATGCTAACCGGTTCCCGTCAAGCGTTGCAATGCCACTCAAAGAAAGAAAGTGTTTTAATTGTGTTTATTGAAGTGCATATTTTCTTTTTCTGTCTGTTTAACGTTTGCTGCCGATTTTTTATGGTACGACACATGCGCCACCTATCGTACGTTAATTTCACTATAACTTTCGCGCAAGTGCAACCATACGATGTCAAAATGAACTGTATGGCAGACATACAAACATTGATTTTTATATATAAGACCTAATGTAAGATAATTTTACTATGCTCTTAACCTTCTCGGAAGTGCAAGCAAAAATTTTGTCAAAGTAGTATTGCAATTGGATGAGCGGTGTGGCAACGCATAAAGTACGAACAAACAAACATTATTTTTTTATATATTAGATAAAAAAAAATATCACTCAATTAATAGCTATTGATGGCAATGTGGATTTTTTTTCTGTTTAAACTTCATGAAGTTTATACAAGTATTTGCATATTAAATAAAATGTAAGACGTTTCAAATAATAATATATTAGTAACGAAAATTAATTTGAATCTTCATTAATATCTAAATATTTCGAATACCTTATGTTTAAAGTTATATAGTTGGTGGTAATTTTATGTCGTTGAAAAATGTGACCATGAATACATTACTATAAAAATTCTTGTTACTAGTGTTTCCAACCACATTCTGAACATATTTAATAATTGAGAAACTGTTTACTCATAGCCAGTTTACGTTGAACACTTACTGTTACTACTGCCTGATTTCAGTATCACACCATTTTCAAAACGGTTTCTTGTCATCAGTAAAATTTTAATTCCTTATTCTTTTGAAAATCAATATTTTATTAGTAGCTTACTTTTTAATAATATTATTTATTGTAGAAATCTAAATTATATTTAAAATAAAAAAAATATTTTGAAAAATAGATTGAATATTGCTAATAGTTATTTATTTTAATATATATTATGTTTTCCGGTGAAGAATTGACAGATCAACCTCATTCTAGAGATTATAAAAAGGACCGTTAGATAATCACTTTTCAAGCAGTTATTTGTATACAAACTGTTACCAAATCAGTCGATTGGTAAAAATAATATTTACAATTTTGGGAGCTTGTTTTTTAAGTGGATGGATACACATGTTAACCAGAATGTGTCGACGTTAAGAACCTTAATTAAAATTATTTCCTCATCGAAATAATATAGAGTCGTGGGCAGTGAGTGATATTGGCGTGGTTTTGTGAACAGGCACTCCTCGCAGCAGTGACGCGTGGGATTTGAACTCAAAAAGTGGCTTGAACTGAGCGAAAGTTATGAAATATCTGTCCACAACAATGCCACGTGGTACACGGCGTCAGATGGTCACACTAGGAGTGAGTAGAAAGCAAACCGTTAATGAATGCAATCGTAGGGCTATAATTCCCCACGTGAAAACGACCGGGTGCCATGACTCGGTAGTTTACATACATGGCAACTGTTTAACTGTCAGATATTTCTACTTTTGATATGTTGTTGTGAAATAATAATATATCGACTAATGAAAACGCCCAGAAAATTAAGCGCAACTTTAAAATGTATTGGAACATTTTCTATTGGTTTTAATCTAGCTCAAATAATCTCAGTTGCTTTTAACGTTTCCACTGTCAATTCGTGGCAGAAATTCATTTTTATTTAGGAAAAAGAATCATTCTCATAAATATCATAACTATACAAATCGTCACCGTTCTCGCAAAAAAAAACTGACAAAAATTAGTTAAGATATTCTTTGATATCATTTTTTGTATGGAATAACTCAGTTGGTGTATCTATTATACCAGCTTGCCAGAAAAAATAATTATTTGTATGGGCAATTATTATTAATCCTGTTTTAAAAGCAAGAATTGTCATTGTGTATTTCTGAGCTCTTATTGTTTCAGATCGGCATAAACTTATCTTTATTTTGATATTATAGTTATTTATGTAACAAAACCTATCGATTCTAGAGTCTTTATACTTAAAGCTGAAATTTCTGAATCTGTTACAAACCAAACATACAAAATATGAGTACAAAATAGTTTTCTGTTTTTTTAATCTCAGTTGATTTTGAAGTTGCTCAAAATAGTCAGAAAATACTTCTCCTTTCTTTATCAGTAATATTGATTTTTTTCCTTATCACAGTTAAACAATATGTCATATCAAGTTTTTAATAAATAATTAAATCCATTCGAACAAATACTTGAATAATTCTTTGACTTACGAAATTTTGTTTACTGCCACTAACGCAAGTAAATATTAAAAAACTAGTTTTATACATCAACCAGTGGCATTGCAGTTGTTCGTTCATTGCGTTCGACGCGCAGACAGAGTACTTAAGTGTATGCGTGCTGTACTTAACCCACAGACAGGTGAATTCTAACAATAACTTTAAAGTTATTAACAAATTCACATAAAATATATAAAATTCATCTATATTGTGATTATTTATTTAAAACACATGTTTCTGCAGCTTAAAGCCATAAAATGTTGATTTGATCCAACGAAATATTTAAAAAAAAAAAAAGTATATGAATGAATATTACTTTTATTTTGGTTTGCACTAATAAAGATTGATGGTAGCACTGTAAAAATCATGAAATATATGAAACTTGAAATGCAAAATTTGACTCAATAGTATTTATTTTAAGTGACATAAATATTTTGATATTTAACTAAATAAGAATTCTTAGTTTGTACGTTTAAAAATCCTTCGGCAGGGATATTTATTTCAATAAATATTTAATTTGTTAATTCATTAATGCTTTAATCTGATTATCTTACGTTTACGTATTCATCTTCGGAAAATAATTTCTTATCGTATTATTCTGATTACTAACTACTCGAGGCTTTTCATAATATAACATTCGTTAATTTCATTGAATGAATTATTTCTTTCCGGACCCAAAAATAAATTCCTAAGTGATCGACGCGCGTCAGACAAATTATATTTTGGTGTGTTTCTTAATAGTCAAGTGGCCCAGAGCTTTTTGCACCTACGCAGCACACATAAAAAAAATATGTAGGCGATCCGGTATTGCCTTACGATAAAACCAAATGATTTCCTCACTTAACCACAGGTTTTTGTGTGATTGATATTTTTACTATGATTGATAAGCGGTATTTTATCCAAACTCATCTTGAATGGATTGTTCGTAGAAGTGTTGGTCAAAGCCTGGGGAATTTCTGTTTGTTGGTTTAGTTAAAGGTAAACATGTTATTAATAAAAAATAATGATAGAGAGAGATTTACAAGAATGATTGATTGCCGTACAAAAGCTATACGTTATTTAGAAAAAAACTTTATTTATTTAATGCATTATCGTAGATGCTTTCGCCTACGTGCTTAAAAAATACATAACTGGAATATGTAAGTATACAAAATTTTTTAGACAAATGAATGTTTTTTGGCTGTTTAGATCACTTTAATTCTTAAATATCTGCCGGCATTGTTAGATACCCTGAAATAAGTTTAGGGCAATACACGAAACGTCATATTTACATATGCATATAATTGAACCATCATTGCTATCTTTTCGACAGCCTTACAATATAATATGTACAATAAAATATACATTCGATATGCATACAACTTGCAACTCTACCAGTGCTGCTTAACGGAATTATATCATGGCACATGACGAATACTCAAAAAACTATATACTGAGCATAAAGAATAGATGCTTGCGTCGGACAATGGGGGTGAGAAACTCGAAGATTCGGGAACGTATAAGATAGTGCCCCGTCACGTCAGTGGTTATGAAGAAACGTTGCAACTGGCTGGGTAATGTGCTGCGGATGCCTCCAGAAAGTCTTAACTAATTTTCCCTCTAATTTTCCGAAGATTTTGTGCGCAAAATACATTGGTTGTGCAACTTTTAAAGGAAATTAAAAAAATTGTGCGCCACATAACGGTATTTAGACCTACTTAACGAAATGGTTAATGTTTTATAATGACAATAATAAACAACACTATATAATGATAATTATTTTTTTCTGTTGGTGGTATAGCTGGTGTAACTTTGTGCGCTCTTTTCTAATGCATGTGTGCGCGCACTCGCGCACAGCTTAGTGGGAACACTGGTCTTAACCCTGCCTGCCTCTTCTTCCAAACGGTGAGATTCCGGCGTCCTGGTCGAACGTTAGATACTATCCATAGGATGTACTCGGTAGAACAAAGGAATGCAGGGCCAGCTCGTGGCGTGTGCGAAGTGTACGGCGCACACAGGCGCACAGACGCCATGCTAAAATGTTGGCACTATTCAATCATTTTTTTCTATTTTTAAAGGCGCCAAAGACAAATTGATATATCATGGAAGGAAGCAAAGCAGTTGGTGTAAGACGGGGAAACAAATGGCGTGGTGGCCGTATGCTTCACATAAGGAGTGAATATAATTTAAGGAGAATAATAGAATACATTTATTTAATAATCTATTCATTACCAAATATTTACTTCACTTCATTTTCAATTCAGATTTTATTATACATATACATATAATTTGACTGTTTTTACAATTTGTCAACAGAGCTGTTAGTTTTGATGATATCTACATAAACAAATAGTGTTCGCTTTATGAATGACTGAATTCGTTCCATGTCATATTTGATACTACATATGGCATATTGCATAGAGATTATACTGGAAAATTATTATTGTTATATATTATACATATGAAATTCCGTACATAGAATATGATTTTACCAAAACCGATATAACTGTTTATAGTTAACTTTCTACCATTTACGACTTCATCGTAGGATATCACCTTTCACCCAACAAATTTAGTCTGGAATAGATAGGAATAGTGGAGGTGTAGTACGTGTAAAACAAATTAGCTCACTGGAACACTCCGGAAACAATGGATAACAGTGCTCCAGGGTGGTTGCGCTATGATGCGGTTTGTTCAAAGCCATTGTCATGGTAAAATTTTGAAGGGGCCATTGTTTTTGTTGGTGTTATTACAGGTCTGACATTCGCTGACGAAATTATCGCAACTCTCAACATATGTATATTTATTTTTCGGCTGTATTTTGGTCATCTGTTTACCGTTTATGAATTGTGATTAAATGTATGTGTTTTACGTAAAACAAATCAAAGTCAAAGAAAATCATTTACTTCTGTTTGTATTGATAATCATATTTTTTCATGATATACATCGTTGTAGATTTAAAATAAAAACAGGGTTTTCTAATGCATAAAAAACGTATATATATACTTCACTAAAAATTTAATAAAAATGAAATATGACTTGTTTTAATATACATATATATTGATACGAATAAACGTTTCCTAAGAGCAAATGAGAGCATTTAAAAAAAACTGTCGGTTCAATAATGTTAAACTACCATGGACCTACAATCTTTGCCGTCAATGAAAAGAGAAGCTCTCTTTAAGTTCGTTAAATGAAAATGCTCCATGGTAAGTCCAGATATTTCAAGTAGTGAGTCAACACGGCATACAAATATATACAATTTCATTATTTAAATTTAATGGAATCGGGTATAGTTGCAGTATTAACTGTTTCATTGCTGGCAAAGTTAATAAAAATACATTAAAAAAGTGAGTGTCGCATAATTGAATTCGGTATAAATAATTAGTGGAAATATTTTTTTCTTCTCTTGAAATGGTCTTTATTTTTTTCTTCTAGTTTGATTATATTCAACGAATAGTCTATTTTTCAAATATATTTGGCTCACTAATACAACTTAGATTACAACTTCCTCATATCTGTATTTTATCTCATTACCTTGATAATGAATTTACAAATGCTGCTCTGATTTTTCTCATATTAAAAATAAACTTTTTTAATATTGTAGGCATGCAATGGTGCCACTTTTGATTCTAGCGCTTTGTATTAAAAAAATGTAGTCAGAGTCGCAAATTTTTTTCTGACTCCCATAAAAACAGTCCCAAAAAAAATTCTACAGCCCTGATTATGAATCGTCAAAAGTAACATAAATATATACATATTATTTTTCTATTAATTGCCTTAAGTCCGTTTATATTTATATTATTAATTATAAAATGTTCTCTGTAATTTTGCGGTGCATCGTATTTATTTAACACTGTGTATGCAACACGTTCGACATGAGCAAGAACTTAGTGGGAGAGTAATAATAATATTATTATTGTTTGCCAAAACGTATGAAACTTGACATGCCAAACAATATTTAAATGATAATGAACGCATGCATAAACAAAACTTAACCTGGCAACGTTCGTTGTCATGTGCCCGTCAGATAAATATCCAGCACAAAGATAAAACGTTTTTTTTACAATGCTAATCATTCAGTGAAGTTTTGACAAAACAAATGTTTTCTGTGCTTTTATTACTTTTTTTAAACAAAGATAAGAAATCACATTAGCATTTCATCTGAATTATGTTAACTATCAATTCTTAGAGAAAGCGAAAGATTCATTTATGAAAATCTAACGGATTTTTTTAATAAAAAATCTAACTTTAGGTCCAGGAATGTGTATGAGGCATTTCATCCATCTAAGAGCATTATGTCACCTTCCGTGGCTCAGTTGGTTAGAGCTTGCTCTACCGATCAAGCAGGTCTGGGTTCGATTCCCGGTAAGGTCACAGTGAATTTGAGAATTATTCAATTCAAAGTTGTGATCGAAGACTAGGTGTTTGTGATGTCAATTCACACTAATAAAAATAATAAAACATTTTTAGTACTTTTTCCATATAAAATTTATTGGATCAGGACTGGTCTCGCTCATGGTGAGCATTGTCAACTGATAATAAATACAATGAAACAGTGATATTTATACAAAAGTTAAGTAAGAAAAACAAGGTATGACAAACAATTGGTATTACAACTAAGCGAATGAATTGAAGCAAAATACAAGAAAAATAAACTATAAATAAAAAGTTTAAGACCGCTTAACAATGCAAACTATCACAACAAAAATCAATTGATTATGAATTATCATTAACAAAGTAGAAGAATTTTAAGAAGAAGTTGAGCAACTGAGTAACAGTTCTCGTAGAAAAAGCTTCTGTTTAGATACCTCCATTAGGAGGCCATATGCTCCACATTGGGAATGAACATAGATAAAAAAGAGCATAAATTATCATGAAAAGCTTTAAGAATAATGCGGTCATTCAACAAAACATATCATTTACTCAATGTTTGATTACAATTTTTGATAGAGAAATCAGCAGCGAGTTTAAGTCTTTAAGTAATTATTTTAAATCTTTACACCAACTCATCCAAAACCAATTTACATATAAAATTATGTCAACCACGAAAGCTTACGCTGATAACATATTTAATATTTATTACAATTTCCTATTATATTGTCACAAGTCTTAAGCTTAAAACCGTTACAGATGATGGTGGATTAAAGTTGGAGACCTTAACAATATCTTAGTCATTGGGCACTGCAGTCAACGGCGAACTTTTGAGTCCATCGAAGGCGTAAACTTTGATTTTTAATAAACTTAAATCAGTTATAATTGAAAATTTCTGATACGTTATCGATTAAGATATGGTTTAATCACCTTATTCACGATTCACCAGCAATACTGACATTAAAGAGATATGAAAGATGTATTTATACTGTTTTAAATAACGAGAGATTTTCGCAAATGTGCATGATAAAAATTCAGTAGATGTTTCATTCGTTCGTATCATTTAGAAACTTTTTAAACTTTACGAGACAAACAGTAAGTTTGCAGGAAAAAAAAGTTCGTAATGAAGTTTTATTTTGAAAGCACGTTATTAAAGAAAACTTGAATTTATTACATTGGAAAACACGTTACGTAAACTTTATTGTAACTAGAAAAAATATAAGGGAACCCTTTTGTTTGACTGGGGAAAATGAACATCTTTTCATAAAGTTTCAATACAAAAATTAATAAACTTTTTCCTTGATTAATTGGAGCTTATTAGAACTTCTTAATCATAAATATAGTATTAATACAGCATGGTATTATTTCATGATGTTACAACTGGTAATAAATGATATAACAACAATTTAGACAGCTTAATTCTTTATTATAATTAAGAGTAGTGTGAAGAGTAAATTGAGTTACAGGTGTTAAGCATTTTAATTTTGTGTTATTATAATGTAATTTTTAAATCTTTTTTCATTGTTAATAATTGCTTACACCTTTTATTTCAATTTAAATTTGTATTAATAGCACTGTTTATATATTTTTCTTATCAATTGATAATGCTCGCGATGAGCGACACCGGTCCTGATCAAATAAATGATTTATGTTGAAAAAGTACTAAAAATGTTTTATTATTTTTATTATAATGCCATCCCACCAAGTATTGACAGTGAACGCATTAAAAGTGATTAATCGAAGAATCTTGGGCAAAAAATATTTTTCTTCTTAATGGTGATGGCACTGGAATCTGTTTAATTTTTTTAAGAATATGATGTGAATAGAGCATATTTGTTCTACGTGGATGTTAGTGAGCTTAAAATAATATTGTTTTTTTAGGTTCTTAAATTCACTCGAAAGTATTCATTGCCGATTCCATCATTATATACCTACCGACGCTTATTTTTTTATTAAAACATGTGATATTCATGAACACGTGCAGTCATAGCCACTGTTTGAAAATGAAGTTTAAAAGATATTTTTAAAAATTCTACTGATAATTATTAGAACCCCATATGACTTTTAAAAAAACCGATAAATTACTTTTAGGGTGTTCACTGTAAATACTTGGTGGAATGCAATGCACTATATTAATCAAAACACAATATTCCTTTGTACTTTATTCCACTTTATTTAATTAGTCAGGACCGGTTATGCTCATTGCAAGCGTTGTCAATTGACATCAGTTGAAAATGCTGGCAATGAGCAAAACCAGTCCTGACATATTAAATAAAGTGAAATAAATAACAAAGGAATATTATGTTTTTATTAACGTCTTTCATACTTGAAGTGATTAACGTTTAAAAATTCTCAGTCTTCAAAATTGATATTTTATAAATAAGGTTTGGAAAAAACAATATATTTTTTAATTGTGGTTAGTAAACCTTTGAATTCAGATAATTTTTATTCTCTTAATGCACAATAGAAAATATAAATACGGAAGTTTAGTGAAAGCAAGTGCAATGCAATTTATTAATAAACGCATATTTTTGCAGAATTACGTCCTGTTGCCCCGCTGCAGTCGCAAGTTATATTGTTTATAAAAACCATTGTTAACAGAGGCCAAGTACCATAATAATGCCGGGCGAGCAGAACAGACTGAGGGTGTGGAGTGGAGTGCACTCCTCGTAGCGTGACGGTGGCCTTTTGTTGCCATCCTGAGGAAACACTTTTTTTATTATTTTAATTCTGTCGCTTGAACACAAAAGGAAAGCATTTTCTCTTATTTGTCACACTGTCCGCAATTACACTGAGCATGTAGCATTGTATCTATTCAAATCAAATTTATTTTGTATTTTTCTCTGAGCTCATGGAAAGACCATTTTTTTATTGATTGTTTATGTGTCTTTTGAACACAGTGTCAAAAAAGACGTGAAACTCAACATACCGAAAACAATTTTTTCAACAATTCACTTTGAATTGAAGCAGAAGCACATCAAAATAAAAAAAGTATTAATAAAATGTTTAAAAAATGTTGATCGCTTTTTCGGAAACACGTCACGGTCAGAATTATTGCTTTTTATTTTTAGTTGAATATATTTGCATTAAGAAAAACCGTTCCTCATCGTTACATAAAATTGTGAGAATAGTGCGAAACTTTTTTCGTTTATTTCGATAACCATGATGCTTTTTTACTGAGAATCGAGAGTTAACACGTGAAACGCCTAATTATAATTTGATTTTGTTGTTCTCAAAAGAGTCGTAATAAGTTTGATTTTCAACACATAAGAATTAAATCGTTCAAATTATGTACATTCACACAGATTTTGTCACTAACGACCTGGGTTTCGCCTTTCGGCATCTTCAGCCGTTCAAATGCACGGATGAACTTGACGAAGGCGAAACCCGGGTCGTTAGTGACAAAATCTGTGTAAATGTACATAATTTGAACGATTCAAATTCCACCAAGCACCTTCAGTCGAAATCTTAAATTATATCAAATGTCTTTTAATTAGATGTGTTAAACATTTTATTTAATTTTGTGTTATTTTAAAATCACTTATAAAGTAATTGGTAATTTCTTTTCTCTGTCAATTGTTGTTTACACCTTTTCATTTAAATTTATTTTTGTATAAATATATTTCTTATCAGTTGACAATACTCGCAATGAGCGAAACCGGTCCTGACTTATTAAATAAAGTGGATTAAAGTACAAAAGAATATTGTGTTTTTATTAATATTTTGGATACATTTGTATTTTTAATAACTTACATGTATATTTTTTTACCATGTCCACTCCCAATGTGGAGCATATGGACTCCTTACGGAGTTTATCTCAACAGAAGTGTTTCTACGAGAACTGCTTGTTACTCAGTTGCTCAACCTCTCTTCTTTCAAAGGGAGTAGGTATTATGTATAGTATATGATATATTTTCATATTAATATTTATATGCTACGGCCCACGTTATGCAGCAAAAACCAGCATGCGGCATAGGCGAAAAAAAATAAATATCACCGTTTCACTCACCCTATGAGATATCTGACGACAAAGATTTGGTGTCTTATAATTTACAATATAATTCAAATATTTTTTTAATCACCACCGGTAGGTACCTTGGCCACCCGGCTTGCATCCAAACCTTCTTGGCGGTTCTTGGTCCGATATGCATTTTCATGAATGGCAAAAATCTAATTTTACTTCGTATAGCCAGGAAAAAAATATGACCACGTGTATTGAATACAGCAAGACAGTGAATTCACAAACATCTAAAATTCAGTATAGCTGATTCATATTTATAAATAAACCTGGTATACACCCACGTATAAATTATGTATAAACGCTTCACTCGTCCAAATGCCATGATATATCGATAGAATATCAAAAAAACTACTCGTATTCGGTAAAAGGGTAAACTTTTGTATTTATTAAAGGCCAATAACTATATTAAGATCAAAGCATAATCAAACATCATATTTATACTAGTTACCATAGCCAATTCTCTTGTCGCTCTACAGCATAAATCCTGGAATGGACACCTATCTGCATTGAATAGTTTATTTTAAAATGTATTTACATTTAAACGCATGGATGTTTGCTCTGTTCTCATAATTTTTCGCCCACTATATTATCCTGAACAGGCATATAAAAAGTTATATGCTAGTTACTATTTGTCTTCCAGTCCCATTCTTACATCTTCAGTGATTTAATAGTACTTTTTGACAAATTGACTGTCAACGATGGTTGAATGTTCCGTATTTGTTTGTTTATTGAAATATACATTAGTTTCTTTTTATCTATGTCCGCTTCTAATGTGCAGCATATGGCTTCCTAATGAAGTTGTCTCAACAGGAGTTTTTCTACAAGAACTGCTTGTTACTCAGTCACTCAACCTCACTTTTTTCCAACTGTGTTTTTTCTACGAGAACTGTTATTCAGTTGCTCAACTTCTTCTTTTTTTCAAAGTGTGTAGTAGGAAAAAAAGGACAAGGCTATAACAGGACTAGTGGTTAACTAATCGCTATTGCTACACCCAGTTATTAAAGAATCAGAAGGATGGGAGGAAAGGAAATAATGTGAATTGACATCACAAACCCATTCTACGATCACAAATTTGAATTAAAAAATTCTATAATTTAAGATTTCGACTGAAGGTGCTTGGTGGAATTTCATTATTAAATTTGAATCCTTCAAATTATGTACATTTACACAGATTTTGTCACTAACGACCCGGGTTTCGCCTTTCGGCATCTTCCCGGGTCGTTAGTGACAAAATCTGTGAGAATGTACATAGTTTGAACGATTCAAATGAACAATTACCCAGACCTGCGTGATCGGTAGAGCAAGCTCTAACCAACTGGGCCACAGCAGGCGACAGCATTACTTACTACATAGTGTTATTTATTTAAAATTAAATTCCACGTATTTGATGATTTATTTCAAATAATCCATACATATAATGACATAAATTTTCTCGATGGTCTTAGAACGCAGAAAATTTTGGAACAAAAAAATAAAAATTGAAAAGTTTTGACAAAAATCACAAAATCCATAATTCCACATAAATATACAGAAGAACTCTCTTGGAAAGCCGAATACTGAGATAAGCTGTTCGTGAGTTCACCAATATCAAGGAAGTCAGACTATGCACCTAATAGGAAAAAAAACTAAATGTCAAAGACTCAAATATTACGTATAATAAAGACATTACATTTTACATCCATCAAAGATTGTATATTATGCATCATGTTTTGTCTGCCTAGCTAGACAAGACCACCATGTCCCGTACTAAAATGTTATTCAAATTTCAAGTACAGTTGATGCCTTAAAAGGGGGAAATTATTAGTATAAAGCAGAGCATTTTGCCAGTGTGTCTTGAGGCAATGATTCTTGATTAAATTTTCTACGACCCCATATTGTAAGAGCACCATTTTTATATTAAATTCCGTTATATATGAAACACGTGGAAACACAGTTGTAAAATATTTCGGCCAGTTTATTAAAAAAATTATTACTACAACTCCCTTTAAAATATTGTATGCAATGTCTGCATTGGAATCAGCCATCAAACGGATTATTGTCCAAGTTTTTATTGTTCTGAGAATGAAAATGTTTCTATGTTTCATACATTTTTCTTGGAAAAAAGCTCATAATGAATTTATTTCTCTAGTTAAAAATATGAATAAAATATTGAATACCTCATTCTTGAGAAAAGTTTACTTTATTATTTATATAGTTTCACACAGTTGTGATACTATAGACCAGGGTTCGGTAGACCAGGGTTTCTCAACCGGGAGCCCTGAGATTTTGAGAGCCACAGTACAGTTGAGGAAGGCCACGGGCAAGTTACCCGAATTTCCAAAATTTCTGCAAATCCGCTTTTTTCTGGATTTTAAATTTTAAATCCTAGGAAGAGCTAAAAAAAAGTGCCACGCCGATTATTTGGTTAAATCTGCAAATTCTTGGGATCTATAACTCGGAAGAGCTAAAAAAAGGTCCCACGCTGGTTATTTGGGCAAATCCGCAAATTCCTGGGAATTCATTAAAAAAATATTTTTTATGGGAAGACAAAACAATGGTATGGGAGCACTAAAAATAACGACACTCAAAAGGGGTCACGAACTCAAAAAGTTTGAGAAACACTGCAACAGACTATTCTTTTTTATTAACGTATATTTGTGCGTGTTATGTATACACTGAAAATATAACTAATCCACTCTAGCAATCTTAATAATTTGGAAAGAAAAATTAAGTTTGTTGTATTAAAACAATAATTGTTTTAACTTTGTATGTCGCCTCTCGTGTGTAGTATGTACATATCTTCATATAAAATCGAGTGTTTTTACCGCAAGAATAATTCTATCACGAAAACTTTTTGTTAGCCTATCATTTATAAGCATCTTAAGGCCTAATACCGTAGCGTTATTTATTTATTAAATAAACTTGCAATAGTTCGTCTGAAGATTTTTCTCATAACAGTAAAAATCTGTCACAGTTTTTGACACAATAAATGGAAAAAAATATCTTTTTTTCTCCATTTCCGTTCTCTAGTCGTAGTATATGGCCACCACATGATTCCTTTAAGATTCTCTGTCCCCCGCCAGTCTTCTTGCTTCTTCCTATGTCATTACAGCGTCCCGTAGCTCCGCCGAGTACATCATATAGATCAGCGGTCGGGGAACTTTTTTAACCGTTACCCTAAAACTCGATATTACCCCCTCATTTTGAAAATGAGACAGTCAATGTTATAAGTTTAAAGAATGGTCTGTAAAAATTCTAACACGTTTATAAAATAGCAAACTAGAAAAATTTCCTTATTACCCCCAAAAAAATATTTTTTACCCCATTTGGGATAATTTACCCCGGTTCCCCAACCGCTGCTATAGATGGTCATCAGTGCCCTTCCCCGGCCGCAAAATCCATCCGGTTGGTAGAAGAGATAAGCAGAATTCAGGCTTTCTTGTGACATCCACAGCATATGTCCAAGTCGGGTCCATCGTCGCTTTTTAACTTTGGACGTAATTGACGGCTCCTTAGTCCGTTCTCTTATCTCTGTGTTTCTGGTAAAGTCAAACCACCGCACGCCCAGTATTCGGCTCATGCATCTGTTTTCAAAGCACAGTATACGGTTACACTGTGCTTTTGTAAGGTACCATGACTCACAACCATAAAGCAGCACTGTCAGAATACATGAAAAATATCATAATTTAAGAAAATCCACAAAGCTACTGACGAACTCATCGAAAGAATGAATAATAAAATGCAAATTAATTAATAATTATTGTTGTTTACTAAATCAAATTGAGTATTCTATCAGCATTCGTTTCATACATGTATGCACTCGCTGTTTTACGGTCACCTTCCATATCGCAATAACGATAAAGAAAATGAACGAAATTATTTTTCTGACATTATGCATTGAATATACACAACGCAATGCCAATAATAACTATGCCGCTTGCAATGTCAGTAACAAAACAACGTATGACAAAAAATCGCGATAACTGACGTCTCCATTGAGTAAAAGTAATTAAATGAGTGAAGCTACTTAACTTGCTATCTTCGTATAGAATGCATTCAGTACTAAAAAGAAAATGTTTCTTATAATTATTTCATAATAAATATGTCAGTGTATTGTTCACTTAATTTAACGTTTTGACTATTTCTTTTAATTCGCGTCTAATATGTATAAAATTTAACATTACTACTCTTTTAAATGTAAATTAAAAATGTTATTTTTTTTGGCTTGCTTTGATGATGTACGCGAACAATTAATACTGAAATTAATTTAATTCATCGAAATTTAATTGTTTGTTTTTAACCTACGTTTTAACTCCATCTACTTTTCTTTTCGTCTGTATCTTTAAAAGTGTAAAACAATTTCTCTATATGTATTTTAAGCGATTTTCATAGTGCTGATATTCATTTGTGTAGAAAAACTGTACAAAAGGCAAAACTACGTAGCACATTATTGTTTGTCAATTATTGTTCACGTAGTTCAGTTCGGAACGAGTAAATGAATGACTCAGTGAGATATCATCATACCCGTGTATATATTGTAGTTTTTCCGTTCGTCCGTTTTTAGCTGGTAACAAAAGAGAATCTGGATTGAATGGCGCTCCATCCGGACTAACACCCACTCTGAGCCCCTCCTGCGCCACCCGCGTTGCCCCTCTGCGCCACTCACTACTCTGTATTATGCAAGTTTTATAAAACGTCACATGAAATATCAGCAGCGCTTAATCTTTATAATCTCTGCACCTCCGTGTCATTTTTCAAGTCTTATTTTGGTGGCATGAATAGCTTTCATAATGAGCTCAGTGCAATAAACAGGGGTTGTATAATCCTCATTAAGTAATGCACATATTTTGAATATATTCTACTGTCTTGTAATACTTATACGGGGCCACGAAACTCAAATACATTATTCTTGCGATTAACAATTTACAATGTTTTGAAATAACAAGGTGCTATACCTCCTGCATGTACTTACTACTAGGCTTCCCAATCCCGGTATCCCAGATCTCGTTATCCCGGGATCCCGTCCAATTTCGCAATCCCAAAATCGCGGGATCGTGACCGCATTAATGCCGGGATTTCGAGATTGAGATTTTTTTTAGCAAATCCCGTAGGATTTTGGATTTGGAAGAGCTAAAAAAAAAGATTCACGCTGGTATTTTAGACAAATCGGCAAATTCCTGGGTTTTCGAAATTGGAAATGAAATTTCAAAAATTTGAAAAAGACTTCATGTTAAAATAGTCAATCACAAAATTCCGGGATCACAAAAAGGCTCTAGGATTGGATACCTTACTTACTACTCAGCATTATACGCTGAGAGCCTTATTCATCTTCAGCCGAAAATTTAGAAATAAATATTACACAGGCTATGGATATCAAAAAAGACGAAAGTGATGTCGTACCAAATGTGCTAAACGTTTACTGTCTGATACGAAAAACGATAATGAAGTATATCTTTTCATATCCTGAATTAATTTTTATACAAGAAAACCTATTCAACTCTTTTTGTTATTCTACTTCGTAGATTTTATCCACCGTGTAAATGAGATTGCAGTGTATATACATATATTTTTTGTTATAAAAGAATCTTCTTAAATTGTACTTTCTTTAATGCTGCTCGATTTTATTTTCTGTATGATTGTTTATGCCATATAGCATTTTAAATCACTCGTCGATCATTCAAAAAATCATTTAATGGAAAAAAGAGGTCGACTCTTGACTCTCGACAATGAAATCAAATACGTTGTGAAGGAAAGGCTTATGCACAAGTCTGGTTAATTGCCGCTTTAAAATGTTGAAGATTACTAAAGCTGCAGGCTATCAATGATTTAGGTGAAGTGGTAATGATAAAAAAGGTGATGTAATTTTGAAAGGTGCTAGACAAGCAGGAAATGAAGAAATTTGTATGGAAACATAAATTTAATAATAATACATGCAAAATATTAAATTTAACATGTTTTGTGTTTTGCACCCATTTCAATAATTAGTCTGTATCGCTTAGCACGCGCAATTTTATTTTTAAAAAATAATGAATATTTATATTAGAGCTTAGTTTGATAATCTTCTTAGCGTCATACCTATATGTGCCTGCATGCAGATATACAGAATGTCCGAGAGAGACGATGCAAAATTTCAAGCCGGCACTGCTTTTTTAGTCTACAGGGATATTTCACCTGATAAATTATTTCCTACCACTCTGTACACGTATGAAACAACGGCTTAAAATATCACATAGTCTTCAAAGAATTTTCCAGCTGGGAAGTTTGCTTTTTTTCTATTTATAGACATTTTTAACCGATGCTTCTATTGGAATTCTATAAATTTTATTTAAAAATGTTTATATAACGTTTTAGCGTTAAAATAAAGTTATGCTGACAAGTATTGGTAAGAATATATCAAAATAGACAGGGGTGGGCTGAAGAGGCCTCGGAGAAGCTCGCATGAGCCCATCGTTAAATTTTACAAATGCTGTCGAGCCCCTTGTTAATTTAAGAAAAAACAATACATAACTACAACTTCTTGATACGTATAGTATAGTGTACACAGTAGTACATTTTTACCCATTTACATTGATTAGTTTAAAGTAAATTGCGTATTGTTGTTATAAGTGTAATATCGTTTACTTTGCCACGTGTACTAAACATAAAAGACCATTATTAAAAAGGATAATTGGACATTTGCATTATTTTACGATTACTAATTTCTCAATTTTTTATGTGTCACGTCTTTCTTTTTGTTTTTATGCATCGTTATATTAATTTTTTCTAAGCTTTAAATTACAAGAAACAGACCATTTTGATCAAAAATAGATATAGTCAAAATAAATTCAATACGTAAAGGCCTCTCGTCACAGTGGAAACGTTTTTTGAGACTCTCATCGATATTATTAAGTTTGTATTTTTATTTTAACGTATATTTGATAATTTCTTTTTAAATAAACCTTAATTAAATTACAGATGTTGGTTCGTTATTTTATCGTGCTGCCATTGAAACATATACAATAACTATAACTATTATAATAATAATATAAATTATAATTACAGCTAAGCTGCTTAAGTATATTATTGTTATAATTTAATTAATATTTACCTTCAATCATGTATCGTGAGCAATCAAATCAAACTCTGTATGAATTAATTATGGTTCCATCAATTAAGTATTACTCGAAGCAATCACCATCGGCATTGTAAATTTACATTCCATTCGAATCGATTCAATCGCGAATCGTTATTAAAAAATCATACATCACTCACTCAGTCAGTTATTAATTTCGTATAAATAATGTCTCATTTTACACAATACGGAATATGAAAAGTTCATTACATTCAATAAATGCGATTGGATATTATTTGAAATAAACAGGTACATTCGTATTAAAATTATTCAATATGTTTTTATTGCGATGCTCACATCATTAATGATATAATATTTTACACTCGAACAAGCTTTTATTCACATATTTAGCGTAAATAATCGCTATCTATATTGTGATTATAATTTTGGTTATTTTCATAATGAGCAAATGTTTTAATAAAGGGTGTCAAATTGTAAAACTTAACATTGAATATGTTCAATTTTTATGCCGAATACACTTTTTGTGGCTCATTAAGGCAATACAACACCAAGAGGATAGGCAAAACACATAAAACATGGCTTGTCTTGCGATCAAAACTAAGTTTTTTCCTCGGAAAAAATACTCTTAATTTCGATGCTTTACAACAATTTATGTTTACTCATATAGTTACAATCTAACATATTGAAATACAAATGTATTTAAATTGCACAACAATATGGATGAGATGTTGAGTATACGTCATGTTCATGTGTATTTCTTTATTTACAATTGTAACCTTACAATTACTTATGTGCTTACTGATGACCATACATTTTTAGTACTTTTTCCACATAAAATTTATTAGATCAGGACCGGTTTCGCTCATCGCGAGCATTATCAACTAATAATGCTCGCGATGAGCGAAACCGGTCCTGATCTAATAAATTTTATGTGGAAAAAGTACTAAAAATGTTTTATTATTTTTATTATAATGCCATTCCACCAAGTATTGACAGTGAACACCTTAAAAGTGATGACCATACAATTACAACTACAACTTCATTGGAGCGGACCGTCTTTCTTGATGTCATCAGTGAATAATAATGAAAATAAAATATCTTTAGGAAAAGGGAGAGTAAGAAAAACATAATGGCGACCGCGGCAGCACTTACGAACTAAATACCAAGTGAAAACTAAATATTTTATTTAAGAACTCCACAGATTTTGTCCTAATAATTCCATACATTCCATGACTTTTTTCTTTGGTAGCTTAGTCACTAGCCTTTTACCAGCTGACAAAAGATCGGGATGAGTGAACGCGGTTTTATCATTATGAAAATATTGCATTATTTTCTTTAATATTGAAATGTGACTGGTTTCACTTATCTATAGACAGTATTGACCATTTTCAACTGATTCAAAAATGAAATAAATATATAAATTGAATATTATTAATATAAGATACTTTGAAGAATTGTCAAAAATTATAATATGATGATCGGTGTATAAATAATAAAATCCCTCGAGAAGTGAAGTGAGCCGACTAGTAAAATGGTAAAACATTTTATTGAACTTAAATACAATCACGTCTTTCCTTGGTATTTTTTTAGATTAAATATTTTTATTTTACGGAGACATCACTATTGTTACGTGTTTTAACTGAGGTTACTTCATTTTTGAGACACGATATACGTGTAGAATATTACAACGCATACAACACTAATACCACTTGGCTCACTTCACCTCTAATGGGCCTAATACGAGGTCAAAGCTCGTTAAAATATTTTTTTTATATATATACATGTAGTCTTAAAAAAACTTCTAATTATCAATTCCAGCTATTAACACTAACATTATGAAGTCGATATGCAATATCAGTTGCATTGTGTCTAATTTGAAACAAGTTTGGATATTAGACGCCCCACGTGCACATTTCGCACTGTACATTCAAAATTATGAGCGTCGTTATTAGCACTGGCAAAAGTGCACTTTAAAATCGCCATTTTCCGTATTACCAGAATTACGTATGTTAATTTGCAATCTGCATAATACAGGATAAATATTTAACATATGCTGTAATCGATTGTCGACTATAATTATTAGCAAGCCGAATAAACAAAGTTTGCATGAAAGCTTAATTTGCGATTAATTATTTACTCAGGTGTAGCAGTAGTCACTACGATGTAAATATTTCAATAACACGAATGGATTTTTCAACAGTGTTGGCTCTTAATCTACACCATTATTTACGTGCATTTCCAAAATAATTTCAAACACCAATTCAATATACGAGCATAATTAATATTTAACGATTTATAATTTTACAACAAAATTTTGAATGATTAAAAATTAAAATCTTGTTTTTTTACAACCCAAATAATGATAATGGCTCGTATTTAACCGGTCTGAATATTAATACTGTTTTGGTTATGATTTTTATCACAATGGTCTGAATTTATATTACATTGGTCCAAATTTATATTAAATGGTCATAATATATCGGTCAGTGTACAGAAGGCAGAAAAATAATAATTTTTCAGAATTTATATAAAATAATCATAGTTTAAATGAAATTTAAAAAAACCTAACCTTACCAAAATGGTTATAAAATCTGACCCTATAATATTTTTATTCTGACCGTTCATATTTCAACTCTACCAAAATTTGAATTTTATTCAGACCGAAATTCTGACCAAAAATTGATTTAAACTCTGACAATTTATTTTGTTCCCATATTATATTTACATAATACACAAAAACAGAACACTGGTCACATGCGAATATATGAAGCGTCTAGTTACAAAAAGCGATATGTGCACATTTTACTATTTGCGCACAAATAAAGATTTCATATTTCAAGCCAAAATAGGTTTTTTTAAGTTGAGATTATTTTTGTATTGTATTACTAGCCGGTTCCCGGCAAGCGTTGCAAATCCTCTCAAAGAAAGAAATTGTTTGTGTTTTAATTGTGTTTATTGAAGTGCATATTTTCATTTTCTGACTGTTTGAAGTTTGACGTTTGCTGCCAATTGTCTATGGTACGACACACGCGTCACTTTCTGTAAATTAATTTTACTGTAACATTCGCGCAAGTGCAATTATATGTTGTCAAAATGAACTGTAAGTTAATTTTACTTTGCCTATAACCTTGCTGGAAGTGCAAGCAAAAAGTTTGTCAAAGTTTTATTGCGATCGGATGAGCGGTGTGGCAGCGCATAAAGTACGAACAAAGAAATCTTCATTTTATATATAAGATTCGATTATATCTTTAAAAAAAAAATAACTGCATTTATTAGCAGATAAATCGTTTAATCAGTAAATAATATATAAGAAAAATAAAATTGCACATACTAGAAACTAGAACTAACCAGATTTGAAAGATTACGATCCATGAAAATGTCGCTAATTGAGATTTAAAAAAACGTATACATACTTATATTAAGCTTATACTGGTTGCACTAACCGCATATTTTTTACGTTATGACTATAACTAAAATAAGCGATATCTTACAACGAAATAACTTTCATCGATTCATGGAAATATGTAAGAAATTAGTTTAACAATCACCAAATCTGTTAGCAATAATCTAACTGATTTATAATTTATTTATCCCATATGGCGTCTCAATGCCAAATCGGCTTTTTGAATAAAAACAACATTAAATTAGAAGCAAAAAATAATCAGCCTCCCACGTGTGTTGTATAATGTTATAATCTACCTCTATTTTCACCACTTTATGAGTCTGCAAGTATACAGTGTGGTTCTAAAAATATCGTTAATAATATAACAAGAAGACGCCCTGTTGTGAAAATCGGATTGCTTAAATTTCCGCTGACTGTAAATTCTGCGAATAATTATACGTTATCACTTATATCAACTTACTTTTAAAATGTCATATGGTTTATTTATTTATTGTTTCAAAATTTAAAATACAGTACATAACAATACAGCTGACGTCAATTCGCCATGCACTTGACATATATAATAAAAAATAAATTAAAAAACAGTTAATTATACATCAAAATCAACATACAAAATTGATAAATAAAAAATTTATACTTATCAAACATTTACAAAAAATGAGTTGATCACTCGAACGACTCTTGGAAATGATGATTTTTGAAGCCCAGTGATTATATCAAAACATAGATATGTCTAAAAAAATCACAATTAAACTTGTCTAATCTCAACAGAAGTGTTTTGCAAAAACTGCTTGTTACTCAGTTTCTCAAACTCTTTTTATCCAATAGAGAATAGTATAGAAGGATAGAGCTAGGGCAAGACTAGTGGTAAGATATTAAAAGGTAAGATGGATGGGAAGAAATATCATACATCACAGACATCCATGCCTTCAAACAGAATTTCATAATTCGATTGAAAAAAACAATGCATTAATGCTGTCTCTACTGGTATTCGAACCCGTGAGCGTGAGCACCATAACCGCAACCAAAAACTTTGTCCACTCGACCAGTGATTCGTGTTAAATATTAACACTTGAAAACATATTAAATACAAATTGTGTTCTAAAAAACCAAATTGAATTATCATTGAATGCATTCAGCTGATAATACTTTTGTTTATGTTTTTTTTTCCAATAAACACAGGTTAGATGATAATATTGTCATATTATTTATAACTTTGAAACCTTATGTTTACATTTTTAGTTAAGGAACACCCAGTACGTAATGATGTAATGTTTGTGTACGTTAGTAATAAAAACGCAATTGCTTATTTTATAAAATGCTTTATAAAGTGTATATTCAAATAACATTTATACTTTGTACTTATTAAATAAAAACAGTCCATCAAATTTCATATTTCAATTCAATACTTTTACTCTGAATATCAAACATGGAAAACTACGTACAAACATAAAATAAATAATCCAAAAGTTATTAAGTGTTTATTTACTTTTCTTAAAATTAAAATTAACAAAATAATATATTATTTATAATCAATCGATTTTATCGGAAAATACAAAAATAAGACTTGTGCCTATTTTAAGATTTTAATATGTATGGTGATGTAAAAAATAATGTACGTAATGCCTAATGCAGTTTCATCTAAAGTCATTTATTAAAAACACATGTCAAAATAGTAAAAATGTACAATTTAATTTTGTTTGTTATATTCTTGCTTGAAAAAAAAAATTGATAAAGAAAAGCTGTCAAAAATAATTTATACTTGTGAGTTATTAAATAGTGAAAATATATATTTTTCAATTAAAACTAGAAGATCAAATAATCTACAAAAGGATTTTTTTTATTATTATTTTGATATGAAATAATTATGTTTTTTAAATGCAACGTGTCTAAAATTAGCCACCGCGTGTTGAATTTACAAAAAAATAATGAGATAAGCATTCATACTTTAAATTTGTTTTCATATTACTGTATCGTTTTTTCAAGACGCATAAAAATTGAATCGATCATTTTTGTTACATTTTGATGCGATTTGTGTCTAACAATATAGGTTTCGCCTTTCGGATGTTACTGACACATATAATTTTAAAGACTTACGGAACGTGTTTATGTTTATATGAATATTTTTCCAATTGATTGAACCTCACATAAATATCAAACCATTAGTAAAATGAATCCAGGTTGCTATCAACATCTTAAGAGTGAGTAATATTATTCAGTCAATTCAGACTAATCCGTGGATGTGTATGTCTAAAGGCGATTTCCCGGTCATAAGTGACATAATGAATCAAAATGTCCTATATTTGAACGATTCAATTTTGATATTAAAATTCCATCAAGCACCGCTAGTCCAAATCCTAAATCAATTAAAACGTATTATAAAAATACGAAAAAGTACACTAAGCATGTGACCTAACAGTCATATAACTGATAAGTAGCTCTCGATTATTTTATCCCAGTATCCAAAGTCATTTCACAGACGATTTCATTAAATTTGATCCATCTACATTCTACAAATAGGCGTTCAGAGGCACAAATATCTATGATTTTAACAAGCATTCGAATTAACATAAAAATACTATATGATTATACCTAGTATTCAATTTTTAACGCCACAATGAGAGAAGCGAGTATTTTCGATATCTAATCATTGTTTTATAATTATTTAAAAAGCTCTTTTTTGTCATGATTCCAAAATTATTTATTAATATCAAGACTGGTTTTGCTTATAACGAGAATTTCTAATCATCAGTTGAGTTACACCGATAAAATAATAATATAATGCCTATCCACCAAGTATTGAAAGTGAACACCTTAAAATCGATTATATTCTCACCGTTTTCAAGAATACTGCGTAAACGGTTGAATAACAACTATTTATCATTAAATAACTTTGGTTAAGATCTTTCATCTAGAGCAGTGGTTTTAACTTTTTGGTGATCTGCACCTCATTGAATCTGAAAATATGTTCTCGCACCCCCTTGAAAATTTTATTTACACCCGATTTTAAAATTTCGGGAATTATATTTATCGCATGGTGTTTATGTTATTAAAAAATATATCTATACATTGCATATAAATACAAAACAACATCTCAAATTTTAAAGACTAGGTTGTTTTTTAGTACATTTAATACATATTTTTTTAAATAACAGTCAAAACAAACTCCCGCACCACAATAAATGTTTTATCGCACCCCAGATTAAGAACACTGATCTTAAGTATATATCTTCTTCGTTGGGGTTGAAACCAATCCTGACATTTTGAATAAATGTGGAATTATAGAAAAGAGTGTTTTTTTTATATATTTAATGCCTTTCCACCAAGTCCGTAAAACTTGATATATTTTATCAAAAACTAAATCCATAAACGTCTAGTGACTATCATAATTAATTTTCAGCTATTATTTATATGAGTGCTTACTTAAAGGTATTTTTTTATTCATGTTTACGTTATACTGACTGCGTGATTTGGTGAATGAATACATAAACAACAATCATTTATAATACAGTACTTACTAGTCATTTTAATTAATTGCTGACAACCTATTCAATTATCTGAAAAAAAAATTAGACGTTAAAATATTAATTACTTATTATGAAAATGTCTTACCTTATAATCTCCATTTGTTTACGATTAATCCAAAAACACAGCAATCGGTTTTATATTCACAAAACACATCTCCATCTTGGAGCACACTTGTGCTGTCCAATCGCCATTGAATACAATATCACTCTGTAACTTGTAGGCTTGACATACATTAGAGTCACTCACATTCATACAATCCAAATATTGTTTCTTCGTATGTTCATTATGATTATTACACCATTTATTTATTTATATAATATTCTCTTTAACTCCTACTCTACAAACAAAACGAAAGTTACTTTTAACAGTTAAGAACATGTATGTATAGCAAGTTTCAAATTATTATTTTACCTAAACAAACATTTTAGCGATTTGTATTATGTATAATAATAACCATTTTTTTCATACCACTGTCTCATTTTTTAAAAAGAAGAAATGCATCTCTTATGTTCACTCCCAATAAATTATAAAAATATTCTTTACTTTTTTTACATGCATTATTTGATCATTTGATTATTTGATCTCACGATTCCCAGAAAGAAACAAACACAGAAGCGAATAACCGATTTCCTAATAACAATAAATTGAATAACAAACAAAATGCTTCATTAGATCCTAACACGTTAGACCTGTCCGAAATTTCTAGCGACGGAAGTGAATTATGTCCAGTCCCTCATAAAGGTTCCCGTACATAATCAAGTAGCAATGAATATTACTATTATTTTTAAATTAAAGTATGAATAATATTCCGTGTTATTTTCTAATGTAATTTTTGTTTTAAATTCACGAACTAATCTTAATTTTTTCCATGAATTCTATAATTTTCGTTCAAATTAAAAATAGAAAAAAGTTATAAAATACATACGAAAAAAATGTAGCGTCTTAATTGTTCACCTTTTTCAATAAGTTTATATTCTATATTGAAGTGTGTGCATAGTTATAATAAATACATATATAGCAACTTTAGAGTCAATGGTATACGTACATGCTTCTCATAAGGAGAGGACAATCTCAGAAAAGAATTTATATGATGGAGACTCCTACAAAAATCCTACCAACAACAACATGAACATGAATAAAATTTAAATATGAAGTCAACTTATGAATGCAAATCCTATTCATAACAAATTGTATGAACTAAAAGTCAAAAGAGAAAAGTGTGAACGGAATGTACGTGATAAAAACAATGGTTCAGTGGATAAGGGTGCCTGTTTTGTTACAACACAAAACATCTGAGCTCAGAGCCCAAGGATAATGTTGTTCCTACAAATAACCATTACAACGATTTCATTTGTGTGCATTTACCATAATATTCTCTAATAAACAAATGTAAATATATTTTACAGCAATTCATTCGTTACTTTATCGAATGCTTTATTTTCTTAAAATTTAAATCATACATAAAAATATGATTAATTGATTCTAATAAATAGAGCGGTACAGACGAAAATATAGCTCTAGAGATTTAGGAATGTATAGATCATGATTTGGGAATGCATAATATATCTCCTGGAACCTTTTGTTCCACTTTTCCATGAGTCAACTAGCACAAGCTTTGAAATATCTTTAAAATATCTACCAAATATGTATTCTTTTAAATTTTTACTGGTTCTCTGAATTAAAATATTATATAGTAAAAAAAAGAATTTTATAAAAATAACTCGCAGTTACTTTCACGCCCACAAAAGCAATAAGAGATGAAGCACGTAAAATTATGAATACTGTGAGGTATCAATTGCCAAAAGTTATAAAAAAAACGTTACGTTATCAGGGATATTTTTTTAGAGGGCTGTTTTTACAAGTCAATCACTCAATCACATTTTATGATAAATAAAATAAAGACTATATAGTAAGAGGTAAATATTTAATATAACTTTAACTACAATGGACTTCATATTTTTTGTAAATATAATAAATTAATTAATCTAAGCGTTCGGAAAAAAAGTATATACTATTTTTGTAGGACTTAAGGATCCCACAATAATATAAATATAATGCTTTTATTGTGATATCAATATATTTTTCTTTCAATTAATTACAAAATCGTTTGATGTGAGGCAGGATAATTAAAGAAATACATATTTTTGTATAGGAATGTTTGTTCCATTTACAAAGAACATGGTTTGTAAATCACTCTCAAGAGCATGAGCAAAGTATTACAATCATAAACAACATAGACAGGCTTTCAAATAGATACAAATTTACGTACAGAGATTTTTCTCAGCATAGTTGAAAGTTGAATATTGTTGTGTGCGTTATAAATCAGCGACAATGAAGTAATGACAATAATTCATAAAAAGTATGAAGTAAATCTACGACAGACTTTTTTTGCCAATATTGAATTATCAGCCTATCTATGAAAATGATTGAACTTCAATTTACAATACTTTTGTTATTCTCGCGTTGTCTTGTAATAAAAAGAGCTATTTCTGGTTTGTCATGATGATAATGAGTCATTCCTTAAGAGATGCGTAATCGAATCTTTTGATTTTGAAAGATCTTTAGATTTCACCGCGTTTGGCAGCTTAGGCGTTAATAAATGGTCGACATTCCGTAGGCAGACCGTATAAATGTCAAATGTTATTCTGTTATAGTCACCAAAAAAAAAAATTGCCCGTGGGAGATCATGAATAAAATTTCGATTGTAAAAACTGCACGAATCCGTAATACAGTTTCTGAATTGGACATTATGCAAATATTAGGTTAGGTGGTCGGCCACACAACAATATGTTGCCAAAGATGTTTTAAAAAACACAAAAATTAAGGATAAAATCTAACACATAAACATGTCGATAGAGATATTTATTGAACCAATAACAACAATGCTATTTCATGTTTTACTATGATGTTTTCATATGTCATTTTTTATTACCGCAAGCCGTACAAATAACTACCAGCTGAATTGTGGTATTTTATATATTTTTTCAATTAAACTTAAATAAGTTTCTGAACTACTTACTCGTCTTTAAAACCTCACAAAAAAGATTCTCATCATTAAAATACACTATTTTTCTTAATGACATATCATTATCTAATGGCGTCATTTAAATATATACTCTTCACGAAGACAATACAATGGACTATTTTTACGGAATGATTAAATTCCACATCATTACTAATACCGGTTTCGTCGAAATATATTTACATGAATACAATTAGTGGTGGGCTGCCGCTACGTTAACATGTAGCTCGCTCAATATCAAAGCTTCTCGCGGTACTTCGGGGGAAGGTTGGACTGTTTATCAATCGTATACCATACGTTATTATTGTTAAGCAGTCGAATGTTAACACATATACTTATATTATGTAATGATACGCAATGTATCAATACCAATAGCTGAAAAATGTATTTAACTATTATACATTAGTTTGAAAAAGTGAAGAGTTCCAAGATTGACAAAGAAGATCTATTCTCTTAGCTCCAATTTTATTCAACGTTTAACATAAGCTCTCGAAGATAACATATATGACAAAAATACCAAATATACATCACTGCATTTTTAAATTTAATTATAGTGCATAATTATACATTATATAACGCATAAATCTGAGATTATTGTTGTTCCTATATTAAGATCGGGCTCGCCGGTCTGAATCGAATTAAACGAGGAGCTCGTGCAAAGCCCTGCAAGCCTTCTCAAACCCTATCCTAGATACAGTAACAATTTCTTCATTAGAACTTTTTTACAGACCAAAACAAAAATAGTGCTACTTCGTAAGCAGGTAAAAAAATAGTTTCACAATGTGTGCTGATAACTTCTGATCGAATATATATTGTGCGGTTTATTTAAAAAAACATACACATGTTTCTTTATGAGTTTAGGAAAAGATTATATGTATGGTTATTAATCGACGCATGTTTTTTTTAAATTCAAACAACCTTCGATTTCGCAACTGACACATACCTCCTAGGTTTAAATTTAACAATTATTATGAATTGAACCTCAAACAAATAGCTTCACGGCTTAGCTAGATTATATACCTGCTATTCATGAATAAAAGTAAATTACACATTTCATAAGAATTTTGTAGCATATCCGCTTCAAGACTGATTCATCTAAATTAAACTATTTTACGAAATAACAATAGCCGAATTTAATATAATTGTACGTCTGACAGGTGTCAAGTAGGTTATAAAAAAACTAACTGAGAATTTCCTGAATCAAATTACATTTCTTATGAATACAAAAATTTATCGTTCTGATTAATATTAACATCTCGAATTTATATTATATTGTATCTTCATTCAAAAATGAATTTTTACCAACCTTAATCACAATAAAAAAAGGCTGCAAAATAAAAAGTTAATATTTTTCGTCTAAAATATTAATTTTGTAAACATCTATAAAAAATATATTTTATTTTACTAATTGATCAATAAATTATTATTGTTTATGGCACTTAAAACCAGTCCCAGTCCTAACTTACATTTTTTATTCATTTATAATTTTGTATAATAATGAAAAAAAAGCTTTTACTTGTTTGTCATCTTAATAGTTCAATAAAAATGGTATCGGTAGTCAATTTGTATCAAAATTAACACATGTTCTATATAAACCTAAAATCTAATATTATATATCAAATTTTCAATATCACTAAATAGTTACATTTTCTATGTTCACTTATTACTTACAATACTGAGATTTCAAACATTATTTGTTGTTTTATAAACTACACACAAGTTTTGTTTTATTATACCGTTTGCTTTTATTTCACCACAACATATTTTTTTACTATTATTAATTAAAATGTATTATTTCATCGATTATTTTACTTCATCTTATTCACAATATCGCTCAAAACATACTAGTTTCAATTGAAAAACCCGCGTTTTTAGCTGTCAAAATCACACGTTTGCGTTCTTTTTTAAAAACGTGCGGCAAAAAAAACCGACCTGCGCGCGCATCTATACGAAAAGCAACTAAAACATGCACTCACCTTTTGGATGCGAGTCACCTAGCGGGCAAAAAAATCACTAACCGGTCCGGAAGACATGGTGGGATGAAAATACCTTGTATCTCAACAACTAAAAGATCTTCTTATAAAAGCATTTTGATTTCAATCTAACATGTATGCAATTTTTAAATTATTATTTCAATCAATATTTAAGATAATACACAAATTTAAAAAACACGATGTTGTGGTTACTTAAACACATCGCTATATGCTATATATATTTCAGCGTTTCACCAAAAATAAATCGAGAGCATACGAATTAAAATTAATAAATTTTACTGAATAATAAATATTATATATATTTTTTTTAATCAATAAAAATATCCTTGGCAAATAAAGAAAATAATTTCGTTTGTAAAAGATATAAAAGATATGGTATAAGGGGTGCAGTGTTGATTTAGGTAGTGATTTACTTATTTTATTTAAAAAATATGTACTAGCGAAACGATTTATATTTTGATATATATTTATTCTTATTTATCTGTCACGCAAGTATAAAAAACTCGACACACACACTATATTTGTCTGCGCACCAAGCATATTCATTCTATTGAGTGAATATTGAAAGGTGGTGCTGTCATCTAGTTACTTGTTAGATCAGTCTTCTTCAACCTATGGTCCGTGGACCGGCACCGGTCCGCGAGGGTATATTACCGGTTCGCGAAGACTTTTATGTTTCGAAATTTTATGGACTTGATTATCTCCTCGATGTTAATGCAAAATGGTGAATAAACTGCCTCCTGATATCTTTAAGGTGTCAGCTATCTAACGCAACTTCAATCGGTCGGTCAAAACTATTTTGAGGACTTTTTTATGTTTTCTGGAACAACAGCCGAATTCGGGCGACCAGAACGTTCAGTTCAGAAATCATGAAATGAGCGTTCAGAAATCAGCAGACCACTTCTCTACCATTTTTCTCGATGGGAAAGAGTCCGAATAACACCTATCAAGCCATTGCTTTGATTGAACGGTATTTTTCCCTTTAAAAAGCAATGCTTTATCGGCACACGAAATTCAAATTTTTGCATTGTTTTGAAAATTACAAAAATAGCGTTACTAAAACCACTGTAACGTTAATTGTTATGAAATTTTGACAAGTATTATTTTAAGATTGGTACTTTTCTAAAATCATATGGATTTGTCAATAGTGGCGCGATCTATATGTCATCCCACTAACTTATTGACGACGGTCCGCGAGATATTTTTCCAATTTTTACCGGTCCTCGGATGTAAAAAGGTTGAAGAACACTGTGTTAGATTATTATAAAGGCTTTTTTCTGGTAATAAAAAAAATAGTGTTCATCAATCAAATTTTAAAAAAAATCTTTTTCAATTATTATATTCAAAATTGATAACCGAGTGTGACGCAAAGTTCTCGATTTAATTTTATACCAAAATTGAAATTTATCAAAGCCACTTCTGAATTTGTCAAAAGCATTATCTCAGATGTATTTAAATCAATCACTTTTAAGGTATTCACTGTCGATATTTGGTAAAAGCATTATATTCAACAACTTAAAAAAACTAAAATAATTCAAATGATCATGATTGGTTTTGCTCATGACGAGCATTCATGTGACATTGACTAGTTACATCGCAAACATTTAAGCCTAGTACCAAACGATATTGAGAATTGCAAGTTAACTGACGAGATATTCATATTTTCATAAGCTGTTTATCATAATATTGCTTGACACTGTTTGTCTCGCCCAAACACAACACTGTCATCTGCCTCGATCTATTATTATCGTGAACATCATGGTAAATAAGTTAGCGTTTTTTTTTATCCGTCATAGGTAGGATCCGAGCCGACGTCTGCCTACATTAAATAAATAAATATAAGAGTTACAAGTAGTCTGGTGCATCGAATGTGGTGGGTGTACCGTATATGGACATAACTGGTTCCTCGAGTGTGGTAGTCTGCAGCTAGCAGTCGCTGGAGGACTGCGCAAGCTCTGCGACGACAATATTCTTCGTGTACCGGACAGACCACGCATGTGGGGACTTGATATTGTTGACTCGTTCAGAACCAATATACGACAAAAACATCGATAGTAATTACTATGTATTTGTCGGTTACACATTTAGTTTAAAACTATGAACAACGAAAACATTGAATTGGATTTTATTATATTTCGGGAACAAATTAAATGGTCAGAGTTTAAATAATTTTTGGTCAGAATTCAAATAAACTTTTGGTCTGGATAACAATATTATACGGTCAGATTTTTATAACTATTTTGGTTAGGTTTTTTTTGAATTTCATTTAAATTACGACTATTTTATACAAATTCCGACAATTAATTATTTATTCTGCCCTCTGTACACTGACTGATATAGTATGACAATTTAGTATAAATTCTGACCAATATAATATAAATTCAGACCAATGTGATAAAAATTACGACCGAAACTGTATAAAAAATCAGACCGGAAAAATTCGAGCCTTATATTTCTAGTAACTTGACCTAATTAAAAACGTAAATGAACAGGGCCGTCGCAAGAGTGATAAGTTAACCACTATTCCTGCCTTAGCTCTATCCTTCTATCTGTACTTACGTCGTAAAAAGATAGTTTGAGCAACTAAGTGACAAATAGTTCTCGTAGAAAAAGACGTATGTTGAAATATCACCATTAGGGTGAATCCACATTGGGATCGGTAATGAATTTATATAAAAAAAGTAACTGCGATAAAATGTGTATGTAAAAGCTTTAATCAAATAATTTCAAATATTTATAGGTAACATTGTCACATGGTATGTACTATTTTGTCAAAAATATTTTTATATATTGATGTACTATGTAAAGTTTTTTTTATATTTTAATTATATTTGTCAAGTGCATGGTGAATTAACGTCAGCTTTAATGCCATATACTGTACTTTTGATTTTAAGCAATAAATAAATTAATAAATATAATATTTAAAAATTTCGGCTGCTTCAACGACTTAGGTATTTAATATAACGCAAAATAAATGTGAACTTTTTTTACAATTTCTACCTACAAACGGAGTTTATCCCAAGAGAAGTTTATTGTGAAAACTGATTATTACACAATTTTTCGTTTTCAAAGAGGGTAGAGTTAAGAAGTATATGGCTAGGACATAACCAGTGGTAAGCTTATCGCTCTTGCTGCACTCCGTCTGATAAATGAGTGAGAAGTTCATACATTACAGAAATCTATGTCCTCGAACGGAAATTTATAAATCAATTGATAAACACTGTATCTACCTAAATTCAACTCACTGGACAGTGTAACCGATTCCAACGACATTGACCACTCGGCTATAGAACTGACCTAGTTTAGTGACATATTTTCAAAAGTAACCATTGAATATTTGTACTATTTTGTTATTCCAAAATATCTTATCATTATTTTTTATTGTATATCTCTAAGCCTTGCTTTTTTTTATAAGAATAAAATACTATTATACGATATTGAAAACTTTATTGTACTCTTGTTGTGCTGCCAAGTGTTTCTTTGATAGCCATCTTTGAACTATATCGCTAGACTAAATTAATTTAATCGGATGATTTCCTTCAAAAAGAAAAAGATGTGTCGTATTTACTCACACAACAAAAGGAATGACAACGTTTTTTTTAATGTAAAAAATCTCAGCACGCAACCTTCGAATACATAGCAAATATGTTTATTTTGAATGTTTCGAGCGCAAATCACTTGAGAAATGAGTGATCACTGGAATTTAAATTTTGAGCAGTTCCGTAGTAACACTATAACTAAAAATATAAAATAGCTATAGACAGTTGTACATACTCGCATTACAGATTACTTGAGAGGAAAAAGATAAATTTAAAAGTGAATTAATAAAGATATAAATAACAGTTTTCAAATTATAGATAACTTTATTATATTGATTGAATTGGCATTTCCTTCTGGTAGAATTCCTATTTAATAAGGTAAAAAATACCAAGGTATTTAGTTTATCATTTTTTTTGCTATTTCGGCGCATGCCTTCATCAGAACTATGTTTAAACGTATATTAACTTACTAGAAGAGATATGCAATACCTACATCACGCTATTTACTCTAACATCTTAATTATTTAAATCACTACAGTTAAAACACGCCATTGAAAAATTAAACACTATCCCAAATCTATTCGTATTGTGACTAAAGGCATTATCTTCACTGATGTTGTTGGATACCAGCACATTTATAATATGTTAAAACAAATTTCCCGGCTAGATATTGAATACAAAATTTTTGAACATGGAAGTTATCATGAACTTAACTAAAAAATAACATATTATATTCGTTTGAAAAATATGTCAAATGAAAGAAAGTCGATTTACTAGATTCTTATTAATGATTTATAAAACGAAAATATATTCACGACAACCGTGTACTTCATGGATGCACTGGATTTATTTATTTTGTGTGCCATTGTTCACTAACAAATTACGAGAAAAAAATTGCAATGATAACCTTTTTATGAGTTATTTTTTATTTGTCTGATATGAACGAAGTCATCAAAGTGTTAATAAAATATAAAAACTGTTGTCTATAGAGGTAAGGTTGAACTTTCGCTTCGGTAGGTTGGTAGCATTGTTAAGAGAGCGGCAAAAACACAGCCTTTTGCGGAAAATCAACAAACGTTGGCGGCATTTTATTATAATTGAATTCACTCTATTCTGAAGGTACACGGTTGGCTAAAATTTAGCATTTAACGTTGTAGATATCAAAGAAAAACACATGCACTCTTAATTACTAGTTTACTTTTTCTAAGCTAACGAAACGAAAATAATTCACAAATGAAATTACTTCATTCGGTATAAAAAACAGAGATTGCCTTGTCTGCATTTTTTATTCTGTTATATCGTGCTTATTGCCAGTGTGAAACAGATGGATTAACAAGAGCTTTTCTACTATGACTATTCAACTGACCAATTTCTCTCTTTTGAGAAGGTTATAATGAATGATGGATTAAAAAGCATAACGAGTTTGACGGGTTCGTGTCACAGCGGTAAACGTCATTGACTTCCGTAACGGATTTTACAGGGTTGAGTCCCGGTACGAAAAGCATTGAAATCAATTTCTGTTCGAAGACACAATTATTTCTCACACTTCCAATCTTAAAGTAACAAGACAAAGTGAGAGCGATTAGTAAACCACTACATTTGCCTTATACTTCTATTCCTACTACCGTCATCGAAAAAAGGAGTTGAGCAACTGAGTAAACAACAGCTCTCGTAGAAAAACTGATGTTGATATTCCTCTATTAGGAGACCATAAATTTTCTACAAAAAAGGAATTTGGCAATAACTCTCTCTTCACTCCAGTATTGAAAAGAGTGCGATTGTCGAAGAATTAAAACATCATCCATTACTTGCATAGAAATCCATATAACGAAAAATTATAATATAATTAAAACTGTTTTTATATTATTAGTTTTATTTCGGCTGTCACCATCGTCAGAACTAGTTCTGATCATAGTTCTGACGAGAGCGAAAGCCGAAATAGCTATCAACTAATAATATATAACCGTAGAACTAAATACGTTGCTATTTTTAACCTAGTAAATGCTAATTCAATTAATAAAACGGAAAAATAATTAACGCAACATTCATTCCGGAAATTCGAGCACTTGATGGCGCAACTGTATTCGACTGCATGGAAGTTTGTTTTTTTGTCGTTAATTCCACGGTCCGACATCTGGTCCTAAAAATCAGCTTAAAAAGAATGATTATCTTATTAATTTTAGTTGTCTTTCTTTTATTTTATTGTAAGCAATAAAAAAAATCTAGTTTAAAGACAACAGTAACTGTTAAACAGTGCCCTTTGAAATTCTTCGTTAAACTTTCGTGTTAAAATGTTACGTCGTATAACCATACACTGTCAAATGACACAAAGATAATAAACGACATTTCGATTCTCCACTACGCCTCTTTTTTTACTTGTTTTTAACTGTAGAAATGCTCAATGGGTAATAACTTAATATCACCTGTAAGCCACTAATATGATATTTATAAAACAATAGTTTACAGTCATGCATATTATGAAAATAAACCTACACGTGTAATCACATTTCCCTACATTGTAATTTGATAGAACAAACGACTTAAACGAACGGGCTTATAAGGGTAACGGCGGGCAAGATGGGACACGTTTCTGAGCTAAATTTAGAGTGAACACCGTTTCAAGTACACAAGGGTAGTCGGAATGCAATTAAAAAAAATACCACTTCTATAAACTGCAGCACATAAACACAGACGCTGCATTCCGATTCTTTTGCGACAATATGTAAACCAATATTGTAAATGTCAACTTACTCTGCTGCCCATTTATGCACATACACTCTTCACTACATTTTTTTATTTACTTTTTTAACACACTGCGTCATTTGAGTTGTAGCCTTGGGTAATTTAATTCATTTGATGTGTTTCAATGAACTTGCTTACTCGCAATTAGAAGGAAGCTAAAGTGTTAAGAAATTACATGAACCCCCGATAGACGAACGAAAAAAATAGAAATAGTTTAAACATATCTAACTGTGCACAGTATAACTCTGCTGTGACAGTTTGACCAGGTTTTTATAATTTGTAGTGAATTGCACTTTTAAACTATCATCTTTTGAAATCTTTGGAAAATTCGCTTCAGGATAAAAAAAAAAGCTACTTCTGTGGATAATAACAAATCATTTGGACTCTTATTTTAATGAAAAACTGGCCGAATTTTACGAAAGAGGCATTAAAAATCTACCTGATCTGTGGAGGGGGATTATAAATAATAACGGAAATTATTTAATTGATTAATATTGTACAGCTTTTGTTATTTTTTTTTTCTCCAAATAAAAAAAATAACAATTTTTTTGACTTTACTTATTATATAATGGAGGTATCTCAATAGAAGTTATTTTTTACGAGAACCGTTTCTTACTCAATTGCTTCACCTCTATTTTTTCGAAGAGAGTAGTAGGGAAAGAGCTAGGACATGACTGGTGGTTAACAAATCGATCTCGCTATGCACCGTTATTGAAGAGCTGTAAATATGAAAAATGAGACATCACAAACACCTTCAAACAGGAATCGATAAATAATAGAAAATAAAAAGATTGAAAAAATACTGTTCGTAATGGGACCCAGGAGAACAATAACAAAAGTCAACGACTTTGAACACTGTGCCACGGACCCGACTAGTGTCGAGAGCAAAATTGTCTAACTTTTTCACTTAATTTGATTGATTACCTTCTAGTATTTAAAAATAGCTTTTTTATATTTTTGTAAATTTACATTGAAACACATCGGAAATAATTTAATTTCTCCTTACCTTACACATTTTTAACAAGTTATGTTATATCTTAAGAGAGCATCATTAAATAATGACTACTCCTCTATTAACCTGGTTACTTTTTGAGTGCTTAAGTAGCAACTAGATATCGTTTATAGAAATCTATTGAACATTCCTTTTTGAGTCCATATACTGAAGTTCGGAAACAGGCATTGTAAAATACATAAAAATATTTCTTTTCATCAAATTATTATCATTATTGCTGTCGGGTGTATTTATTCGTTTCTAACAAAACATAAAGTTGCGACTTTCTAGGACTTTAGGTTAACTTTCAATTTGATTGTTAATAAAAGTTGGAAAAAATAGTTTTTCTTGAACGAGATATATTCCATTTTCTGTGATCCGACTCCAATCTTCTGATTATCGGACTTCTTCAGCACATCCTTTATCAGCAGTCTTATTATCTCGGACTTAATTTTTGGGAACCTTTATAAGTTACTCTTATGTTTCTATTTGAAAAGATGTCTATTGTGTAGAACAAAAAAAAATTCAACATACAATTTAAAAAATCTTATCAAAATTATATCAATTCGTTCTTCCTAGAAAAATACGTTTTCTTTATAAAGCAATTATGTTAGTAATTCAAATTTAACAAGTTAAACTTGTCAAGTTGTTTACAGTCCCCATAAACTTACTACATATGAGTTAATTTTAATTTTGTTTAAATTTGCAAGCGCCTTCCTTGCATAAAAATCATATCCCATTTGGAGAGGGTGACCTTTCAAGATTAAAAATTGGAAGCCAAATTAGGTAAGCAGAATTAATTCCACGGGTTATGTAGACTTAATACCTGTACACAGCTATGTGTTTTAGAGGTAAATTCAGTGCTCCAAATGTCAAAAGTAAGAATATTATTGAAAATTTGATAGTTATCTGATATTAAATATACAGTGGCTATATTTCGTTTTTATCATTTTATATCACTGAATTTCGAAGATTTTAGTTTTTCGGCTACACTTGATAAAACCAGATGCCGAAAGGCGAAACCTGGGTCGTTATCGACAAAATTTATCGAAGTGTACAGAATAAAAATAATTCAAAAATTGTACATTGTATTTATTCACTGAATTCATATTTTTTATAAATACAATGTAATAAGTATTTTTTTTTAGGATGTAAAAATATAGATAGTAATTAATTCTACAATTTTTTTTAAGTGAAAAAATCCATTAAAGAAATTAAACATTAGGTTACTGTGGCATTTAAATTTCATGGTAATTTAGAAACGCATCTTAAAAATAGCAAAGATAAAATTAACAAACTTGACCGAAGCGGTATATATAAAATGTCATATGGGTCGGTTGTTTCGCTATATATAATTTATGACAGACAGGTAGTTTATCGACTCGAGCTAAATAGCAAATACGATCGCTTAACAATAAAAAATCGTAGACGTAGCGAGAGCGATAAGTTAACCACTGGCCTTGTTTTAGCCCTATCCTTCTATCCCTACAGGTATCTTCGAAAAAGATAAGGTTAAGCAACTGAGTAACAGTTTTCGTAGAAAAAACATGAATTGGGATACTTCCACACTATTAAAAAAATCAACGAGGCTCATGCGAGGTATGGTAAAAAAAAACACAAAATAAATTCCCATCACATGAATAAAATATTAAATTGATCAAATTACTTTGACAATTTGAAGCACTGAATCAATAGATATACGATACGCACATACAATGTATACACTATAGGTAATACAGGTCGCGATATATACCTCAGCCTCTCATCTGACATACAGGGGACGGGTCACGTATCCTTTTTGTATAAAAAAATAATACTCCGGCTAACACTTCCTGGCCTTTACAGAGCCAAATCTGGATTTAAGTATCATTTGCATAATAGACAAGTCTGCTTAAATAACAAAATTAGTATATGACAGGGACTTTCATAGACCCCTTTGGCAATTCATGATAATTTTTACTTTGTTAAAAAAACACCATATCCATTAGAGGTAATGTGAGTCAAGTGGTATGTTAGAAAAAAAGTTAGATACGTTGTAATATTATACACGTTTTAAAGTATCGTAAAAGTGAAGTAACTTCAGTTAATAAGCACTGCAATAGTGTTATCTCGGTAATTCACCATAACATCAAGTAAATCCGTGATTTTACTTAAAAGTCTAAGAAAAATCTTTTACTATTTTACTAGTTGGCTCACTTCACCTCTCGAGAGCTGATATTAATGGACACTTTTACTGGTATATTTTGAAAAAGATTTTTTATTTTTCTGTATAATTTAATTCCATGCCCGCTTTCAATGAGATAAATAAATATGGACTCCTAATAGAGAATTAAAACCGATTTTCATAAAACAAAAAAATGTTTTTCTTTTTATTGATTGAATAAAATTGTCTTTTACTGGTTAGATCTAAATTTTTATAAGTTGAAAAAATATCAAAGTATTTTAGTTCTACAAAAATATATTATCTGTATATATGGTTGATAATTACATCGGTTTATGCCTTCGTCGGAACTATGTTGAAACATATTAACTGGATTAGAAGAGACACAATACATCCAAACTTTCTTATTTATAGTACTTTGCACTATATTCCAACATTATTGAAGTATTTTCAGATCATTTCTGACACAGCGCCACTGAGCTGGATTCACGTCAAGCTATGACTTTGCATAAAAAGTTTCCTCAATCTCCCTTCCGGTAAAAAATACCTTTATCTTTACATCACCCCTCGTGATGTAAGCTTTTTATTTAAAATCCGTACGTTATACTTGAAAAAAAATATAAGCTGCCGATGTCTTAAAAGAAAAGCTTTTTAAAGTGAAACACATCTAAATCCAGATAATCCGTCGAAATGACACAAACAGTAAAAACAAAAAAAAAACGGCGGAAAAGCTTCCACGTGGCCATTATATTCCTGTATCCGGATATGCATTTAAATGACCGTCTCCCATATTCACAGTGGCTGAAAGTCAACTTGCGTTCACCCGAGAAAAAAGAGGATTTTTACATATTAAAAAATCCGCACATGGGCTTAGAAATTATCCTTTTTAACTTCGTATACGGAAAAATAAAACACGGGATATTTTTCGGTTTATTCTGTTTATTTTTGTTTGTTTCAGGAACCATTTTAAGTCTTTTTAATGTATACGAAAAACAATGATAACGTAAGTATGCTTTTATGTTGCGCTGTATAGAATGATTACTGTATACGTATGTAAGTTTCGTTTCATAAATTCGACTCTACTCCTTAAACAATAGTTGTTAGCATTTTAATTGTTTTTGAATACAAAAAGTATTCAGAGTAGCTCAAGCGGTGTAGATAATTAACTGTTTTTCGTATCACTTTTACGGTGTTCACTGTCAATACTTGGTGGAATGGCATTATAATAAAAATAATAAAACATTTTTAGTACTTTTTCCACATAAAATTTATTAGATCAGGACCGGTTCCTAAATAAGCATATATTTGATATCTCTAAAAACTTTAAAATCCTGCATGTTAACAATAAATCTTTAAAACTTGATAAACAAGAGATCTTAGAAATAAATAGACATAAATTCTTGCCGGACTCTAATTTATTAAATGAACAGCTTGTATTTGCATCATCACCTTTGTTATATCCGTTTCATTAACATAATTCTAGCCTATTATATTTCCTTTTTTGTACTGTTTTATTTCTTTAGAATTTTAATTTTCTCAGTTTACTTTTATTTTGTAAGAATTTATATTGCCTTTATTCTTTTCGCAGGAATCAATTTTGCGGGATTAAACTCTACTGGATTTTCCAAACTCAATTTGGTTGACAGACATTAAGATTTATTTATTATATACACTAATTGTTGGTTTTTACTTTTGTAATGATAATTCATACCTAATTGGTTTTTGTCATAATAGTTTCATTGCTAAGTGGTCTTCAACTTTTTATTTATAGTTTATTTTCCTTGTATTTTACTTCAATTCTTTTGCTAGGTTGTAATACCAATTGTTTGTCATACCTTGTTTTTATCACTTAACTTTTGTATAAATATCACTGTTTTATTGTTTTTCTTATCAGTTGACAATGCTCATCATGAGCGAAACCGGTCCTGATCTAATAAATTTTATGTGGAAAAAGTACTAAAAATGTTTTATTGTTTTTCGTATATTAAACATGATGTTTTACAATCATATAGATAGACTATAACAGAAATGGGGAACTTTTTCATTTCTAAAGGCTACATTGATTTATCTGATTCAACATAAGACCGAAGTAAAGAAAATTTTGACATCCCTCCTCCCATAAACTTAATATTTTTAATTCACAATGTGAATAAGTCGAAACGCAATTTAAAAAATCTTTTAGGAAAAAAAACACGTACAAATCAATCATATTATATTATATATTATTTTTTGTTGACATCTATTTTGAGTATGTGTTTTGAGATTTATTATTACTGTCGTCTCAATTTTTTGACTAGTTTTCAATCATCAAGCTGCGTATCGACAAGAAAAATACAAAATAAATTACGTACATAGTTGAACATAATGTTACAGTTTAACAACGTTTAGTGGCTGTTTTGCGTCTGCTATTTGTTGGAGAGCATTTTAATATTTGGTTCAACCATTTAAATAAATATAAAACAACCAAGGTAAATATTTCAGTTGTACCAATTGTACCAACCGAGTGAAAGATTGATTATAAAGCCTAAATTTAAAAAGAAATCTAAAGCCCAACTAATTATCATATTTGAACTAATGGAGAGCCTACAAGAGACTAAAAGTGAGAATTATATAGTACATACTTCTACAAATAAGAATTATTCTAAAACTTTTTTTTTCATTTTAGCGCAAGTGCACATTAAAATATTTTTATAAAACAATTGGAATTTTGTTTTTTGATAATCGTAGTTACCTTTGAAGTAATTTAATGACACAGATTGCTACTTTGATAAATAATACGTCATGTGTTAGGAGTGTTACATGGTTATAGGTGGTGACGATTAAAACTTTGAGTAACATAAGAGCTATAAACAATATTCTAAAAGTTTGCAATATTCAGTTTAAATATGTTAGTGTGTTTGGGAAATATTATATTATTTTTCAAATATTTATTTCGATCATCTCAACATGTTCACTAGTAAGCAATGAATCGAAATGAATAAGAATCACATCAATTCGATGCGATGATAATAATAAATATAAACAGCTTCCATTGTTTTGAAGAAAACCTAAGAGACTGCCCGTGAAACTGTCTGTATAGTCGTTTTAATACAGCGCGTTAAAGCGAATCCGTTATTTAACGTCGTTTATTTCGACGTCGTTGCTCGTTTAACGGATTTACAATGGCGTTAAAGACGCCTTTTGATTCCGCTGCGACGATTCTAACGTCGCATAATTTTTCTCGCCAATCTATTTTCATTTCTCTCTTTCTGACTTCCTGTCATGGAGAAATTGATGCAACTTTTGCTGTGCAACCAGCCTGGAGAAGTCGCTAGAGAGGTGTGCGGTGCAATGATATGCATTTATTTTTAATAAAAATATTTTTTTACAGTATGTTATCAATCATTCACCATATTTCATGTTTTGAAGCGTGGCCGAACAGGTCATCTATAATACATTAATTTAAATGATAATTTTAAATTTTAAATAATATTATTAAGTGCTATAATTAATTTTATTTTTCCACACTTCGTCTTCAAAGAGTAATTGAAAAAACAGGTGGTCCTTTTATTTACCCATTCACCCATAAAAGCCACCCCATCTTAATTTTTTAGTATATTTGAAGAAGAAATATATATTTTTTTATAATAATTGAAAAAATTTTATTCAAAGTTACAGAAGTAAAATAAAGTGTGCATATATTATGTTCCTTAAAATAATGATATTTTTTTTGTCAACAGCGGATGATCAACCATATCTGTTTGGAATATGAATTAGGTATGTGGATTAGTAATTTAAAATCGTAGTGTTAACCGTACTCTAGCGAGCCCTTTGTTGAATTTTACCAAGGCCTGCCGGCCCCTTTACAAAAAACAATATTCTCAGATCATATTAGTACAAAACTGCAATTTTTTAATTATATATTTTCTACGACGGCTTTAGTATACACAGTAGTACATTTTTAGCCAGTTACATTGATAAGTTAACATTGCATATTGCTACATATCGTAAGTGTATCAAGTAAAGATCGATTGCTCACTTTAGTATTGCATATAAGTACATAGAAGTGATAAAAAAATCTCTGTGAAATATTGACTTGTTAACGTATTGGCAACCCAACGCTGAGCGTATTCTGAGACGCAGCACAGATTTTGTATAACATACATATTTCTATCAATTGAAAATGGTGGTCAAGAGCGAAACCGGTCTTGAAGAAATTAAATAAATTACCTTTACCACCAAGTATTGAATGTTAACTACTTAAAAATGGTGTATTAAATACTTAACTAGCTGTAAGCCCGTTGCCCAGCAACGTGAGATTTTTGTTGCAAAGTATTTAATTTTTTTTTTTTATGGTATTTTATTTTATTTTATTTAATTTTATTTTATTTTATTTTATTTTATTTTATTTTATTTTATTTTATTTTATTTTATTTTATTTAATTTAATTTAATTTTATTTTATTTTATTTTATTTTATTTTATTTTATTTTATTTTATTTTATTTCATTTAATTTCATTTTATTTTATTTTATTTTATTTTATTTTATTTTATTTTATTTTATTTTATTTTATTTTATTTTATTTTATTTTATTTTATTTTATTTTATTTTATTTTATTTTATTTTATTTTATTTTATTTTATTTTATTTTATTTTATTTTATTTTATTTTATTGTATTGTATTTTATTTTATTTTTATTTATTTTATTTTTATAGTTAGCAGAAATTTCGTAAATTATTTAATTTTTGGAATAATGTTTAAGTTTGCTAACAACCATTTTTTGTAGTAGCCGAAATTTCGTTTATATTTAATTTTTGGAATAATGTCAAGTTTGCTAACAACCATTTTTCGTAGGAGCAGAAATTTCGTAAATTATTTAATATTTAGAATAATGTTCAAGTTTGCTAACAACCATTTTTTGTAGTAGCCGAAATTTTGTTTATATTTAATTTTTGGAATAATGTTCAAGTTTGCTAACAACCATTTTTCGTAGGAGTAGAAATTTCGTAAAATATTTAATATTTGAAATAATGTTTAATTTTGCTAACAATCATTTTTCGTAGTAGCCGAAATTTCGTAAACTATTTAATTTTTGGAATAATGTTTAAGTTTGCTAACAACCATTTTTCGTAGTAGCAGAAATTTCGTTTATATTTAATTTTTGGAATAATGTCAAGTTTGCTAACAACCATTTTTCGTAGGAGCAGAAATTTCGTAAATTATTTAATATTTGGAACAGTGTTCAAGTTTGCTAACAACCATTTTTCGTAGGAGCAGAAATTTCGTAAATTATTTAATATTTAGAATAATGTTCAAGTTTGCTAACAACCATTTTTTGTAGTAGCCGAAATTTTGTTTATATTTAATTTTTGGAATAATGTTCAAGTTGGCTAACAACCATTTTTCGTAGGAGTAGAAATTTCGTAAAATATTTAATTTTTGAAATAATGTTTAAGTTTGCTAACAACCATTTTTCGTAGTAGCAGAAATTTCGTAAAATATTTTATTTTTGAAATAATGTTTAAGTTTGCTAACAACCATTTTTCTTAGGAGCAGAAATTTCGTAAATTATTTAATATTTGGAATAATGTTCAAGTTTGCTTACAACCATTTTTCGTAGGAGCAGAAATTTCGTAAATTATTTAATATTTAGAATAATGTTCAAGTTTGCTAACAACCATTTTTTGTAGTAGCCGAAATTTCGTTTATATTTAATTTTTGGAATAATGTCAAGTTTGCTAACAACCATTTTTCGTAGGAGCAGAAATTTCGTAAATTATTTAATATTTGGAATAATGTTCAAGTTTGCTAACAACCATTTTTCGTAGGAGCAGAAATTTCGTAAATTATTTAATATTTAGAATAATGTTCAAGTTTGCTAACAACCATTTTTTGTAGTAGCCGAAATTTTGTTTATATTTAATTTTTGGAATAATGTTCAAGTTTGCTAACAACCATTTTTCGTAGGAGTAGAAATTTCGTAAAATATTTAATATTTGAAATAATGTTTAATTTTGCTAACAATCATTTTTCGTAGTAGCCGAAATTTCGTAAACTATTTAATTTTTGGAATAATGTTTAAGTTTGCTAACAACCATTTTTCGTAGTAGCAGAAATTTCGTTTATATTTAATTTTTGGAATAATGTCAAGTTTGCTAACAACCATTTTTCGTAGGAGCAGAAATTTCGTAAATTATTTAATATTTGGAATAGTGTTCAAGTTTGCTAACAACCATTTTTCGTAGGAGCAGAAATTTCGTAAATTATTTAATATTTAGAATAATGTTCAAGTTTGCTAACAACCATTTTTTGTAGTAGCCGAAATTTCGTTTATATTTAATTTTTGGTATAATGTTCAAGTTTGCTAACAACCATTTTTCGTAGTAGCAGAAATTTCGTGAAATATTTTATTTTTGAAATAATGTTTAAGTTTGCTGACAACCATTTTTCGTAGTAGCAGAAATTTCGTAAAATATTTTATTTTTGAAATAATGTTTATGTTTGCTAACAACCATTTTTTGTAGTAGCCGAAATTGCGTAAATTATTTAATTTTTGGAATAATGTTCAAGTTTGCTAACAACCATTTTTCGTAGGAGCAGAAATTTCGTAAATTATTTAATATTTAGAATAATGTTCAAGTTTGCTAACAACCATTTTTCGTAGGAGCAGAAATTGCGTAAATTATTTAATAATTGGAATAATGTTCAAGTATATTTCGTAGAAAAAGAAAAATATCTCATTAGTATTTGACATATTCTATTTTCCAATTATTCAAATTCGTTTAGTGCATTGCTTCACAGATGTCATTGTAAGGTCACTAAGAAAACACTTGGTTTGAAATTTTTAAAATAAATAGATGTTCCACCTCACCAATTTTAATCGCTTTGTGGAACAATGGATATTTGTGCAAACGATTAGAATGAAAAAGGGACATGGGTTCGATCCTCAGCTGGACAGAATATTTTTGGTCAGTACGAAAATTAATTGTTTTGTCATGACTTCAAATATTCACTAATAGACGCCAGAGAAAAATGAACGGATGGCGATAGCGGGCAGAGGGGTGGGTGGAAGGGGACCGTCTTCAGGAGGAGGGGAAATCAGTGACAATCATGCAATCAAAACGGACATTATCGACTATTAATAAATAGAAGATGACACTGAACAAAATCACTGTCAAATCAGCTCCTAGCCCTATAACTATAGCTTCAAAAAATCGAATCAGTACATTTGATTATTTAAAAAACTTCGTAGCCATGCAAACTTTCAAATAAAGTTCTCTCAATATTATTACAATGCTTTAGTTCTAAGCCAGGAAATTTGAATTTTGAATATAAAAAGACGTCCATTCCAATTGGCCGAAAAACTTTGGTGTTCAAAATAAAGCGCTATCATTGGGCGAAGTGGACATCAGTACGCACACATTTGTGAAAAGTGATTATTTTATCGGCTATTAATGTTAAGATTATATTATTTTACATCTGTAGATTCATACGACTTAATGAAATATTCTTCATAAAATTTTGACTTTGAAAATGCTCCGCTTTATCATTTTCTCATAAAACGTCTAGGGTAGGATCGGTTGATATTGGATACGTTTTTCTCTCTTTAAGAAAGTGTCAACGATAAATCCAAGCGATACAATTAGAATACATTTTCAGCATCGTGCTGTTTGAAATGTATCGCAGATGCACTGTGTAAAGAAATTATTGAATAAAGATAGTTTATCTAGCAACATTCAAATTTAAGCATATTCATTTTTTATATGATACAAATTATTTACTCTTCTATCCGGGACTGTAAAATCGTAAATACGGGTGCCTCCAACTCTTTTTTTGAAATCGGAGTCGGACCATTCAGTCTTAGTCAGGTTTTAGGACTGTAAATATATGGAGCCTCATTATGGCTGATATTTTATAGCCCGTATACTTTTGCTTAGATTTTTATATATATGTTAATTATTTTACATGGTCCCCCTTAGGTCTTAGGGTTTCCAAATTTTACTGCTTCTGGGGACTTTTATGTGCTTAATTCGATGTGAAAAACGTAGAATTGGGATTTCACTGTACAACATTTTGTAGTTGGAGAAGAAGAAGTGATAGATGGTGAAGAGTCGCTTACGATCAAGACGTGTACACTCGTAGAATTATCCAGTGTTAAATTCTTATAGTTTCTACTAAAAACTAAATGTTCTTTCGCTGACAAATCCAGTTTTGATCACATTAGATGTGGAATTAATACAACAAAACTTGTTTTTGAATACTAAATAAAACTGTTTTTTTATGAATTCGACGTTGATTTTGCTAAAATTCATTTTTATTTAAAAACAAAATCGGTTTCTTTAATATAAAATTTGACTTCAATTTTACTTTGAATTTCAATCAAGATTAAATTAAGAATATTTACGTAAATTACTTTAATTTTGTATAATAAATCCAAACCTGTCAAACTCTTATTTAAGCTTAATTTATTTGTTTCAAATAAATTATAGTATGACGATATGTTCTCGACGTTTTCTTGAAATTTTAGAATAAGATATTTATTTAAAATATTACAAAGTAAACTCACATTTTTTGTGTGTTCTACAGTGTTTGACTAGACGAGTTTACAATACAAGTTTACTGTAATTAGTTTGTGTTAATTATCCCTTGATCGCGACATTTTGCGCACACCCTCTCGCTGTTTAGCAAAAATGTCAAGTACACTTATTATGTCTACGACAGCGTTTCTCAAATGCTGTTCCAGGAAGATTTTTTTAAAAAATAACAGTTATAAAGCTTAAAATATTTTACTTGGAAGATAATTACTTCTATTGTCTGGCGGCAAGAACAAAAAATGGGTCTAAGATTAATTAAATATCGGCATATTAAAAATGAGATTTTCTCTTAATTTTAATTAGAGATCATGGACATGGGTGTTTGTGGTGTATTTTCTCCTCACGTTGATTTTGAGTGGCTCTATAAAAATACGAACATTGATTAGACTTTATATTGTGTTAAAAAAAAACACCTAATTATCAAGCGCCTTGGCTGTCGCCTGTTATTCTATGAATTAATTTTAAGTTTCTCATCAGAAAAAGATTTGCTACTATGCGAAAGACTTAGTATATATGCTTTTATATCGTAATTCCGTTATGAAAGGTGGCAGTGACAAATAGCGGGTAGTAATCAGACAACCAACATGTAAACCATGGGTGGGGAACCTTTTCATTTCTAAAGGCCACATTCATTTATCTGATTCAACATACGGCAGCAGTAAAGAAAATGTTGACACCCTTCTCCCCTTTGTTTCAAGTTTCGAACATATAATGGGTTGTAACACTTTTTTTCCAAGCGCTTGCGTTTATTTTTTTGATCAAAGTGAATATTTTGATTAAGTCAAAAGACCGCATCAGAGTAGCCAAGAGGCCGCAGCTTCCCTTCCACTGAAGTAAACCTTAAATAATAACGTATTTAAATACGTCAATGGCTTAAGCTGTTTAAGGCACATATATACCAGGGCTGTGGAGTCGCGGTATTTTGGCCGGAGTGGGAGTCGCGGCATTTTAGCCGGAGCCGGAGTCGTGAAAAATGAGCGGCTCGATTTTTTTTTGAAAAATATATTTAATGATGTGTATTTAAACAAAATATTCAAAAGTGTTAACATTTCATGCTTGGCTGACTAAAGATGATCTGATGGTATACACATATATAAGTTAAAATGAAATTATTGAAAAATTTCCTCGGAGTCGGAGTCGTAAATTATTTTTAAGCTGGATTTGGAGTCGGAGTCGTCTTTTTTTCATGCGACTCCACAGCCCTGGTATATACACAGCATTCGTTGAGACGAATGTGTTGATTTGGGTACTGATGCTTCTTAGCAAATGTCACAAAAGTGTCAGGTACTTTGATATGAATATTTATTTAAACTCCGTATTAATGCACTCTGAGCTAAAATATTTTTAACACGCATTCTAGATGACGGAGGCCAGATTAAAACTTTTATTCATAATTGCAGTCACGCTTACCAAAAATCTTATGTAATCTTGTGAATATTTCTGGATCATAAATTTTGATGACCTACCTGGTGCATTGTCCAGTGTTCATGATTATATTAAATATTAATTAATGTTTATTATCTTTCCTTCTAAAACATTCTTCATTTTTTTTTTATTGCGAGAGATCAAATATTTGCACCGTTTCATATTTTGCAAAAAAATGCAAAAGCCGTTTGGACTGTTTCGCAATTGCTTCAATATTCGTAAACACGTATTATAAAGAATGTCAAAAGATAAATATCTAAATATTTATCATTATAACTAAGCGTCATTCTTCATTAAAACATATTTTAAAGTTTTTATCTTCTTTAATTCTTACTATACACTATGTAAAATGTTCTGTTGCTATTATAAATATAATTGGGAAACGCTAGTCTACGCAGTAGCCACCAACCATTTCATAAATAGAGCGGAAACCTTTTGTTAGATGAATCGGAAAAAATAATCATTATATAATAAACTAATAAGAATTATTACCGGCAGAAAGCTTCTGCCAAGTTTTTACGTTTACATATAATATCGACTGTGGAAAGGAAAAAGGAAGTAACCCACACATATCAAATTTTACAGGAGGCGCTAAAAACGTGTTTTGATGATTTTGTGACATATGCAAATTATGAATTATACACAACCCTGAAGTGCACGGAGACTTCTAAACTGGTGTTAAATTGACAAAATCTAATATTAATTAAAGAAATTGTCTAGAAAAAACCTTTATTTCAATCTTTTTTCTTGGTTTTAATTTTTTACAAGGTCATTTTTTCAATCTTAAAAGCTAAATTTAGATACTAATTCGGCATTTGCAGCTTGCATCCTTTTGATAGAACGTGTATCAAGTTTGATACATTGTGATTATCGAAAAAAACCTGTTTTGAATAAACTGTGGGTTAAGCCCTTTTTCCTTTCCACAGTCGATATCATGACAATACATACAAACACTGTTTTTTCAGAGCTGTGAAGTCAGAATCGGAGTCATGAGTCGTGAAGTCAGGTGTTTTTGCAGGTAGCGGAGTAGGATTCAAACAAATTGATCCAAAGATATTGAAAAACTATTAGTCTATCCATCATATTTATTGGTGAACTTTACTTGAATCATTCTAGTAACTAGAATGATCTGATAGTATGCAGATATGTCAGTTTAACTGAAAAAATTAGGTCGAAGTTGGAGTTAGAGTCTTTATTTTTACCCGACTCTACACCCCGGGTTTTTTAATCAATGTTTTTTTTGTTTAATGTCCACATACGAATAACGAGCAGAAAAAATATTGCTTAAGGATTTTGACTACCGAGTCAGTACAACTAATGCATTTCGAATTTACGTAATCTAATGTATGACCATATGTATATGTGCTCATGAACTAATTCGGCTGGTCCCATAGTATTTTTTGTAGCGTTAATAGAAGTCTTGATATTTCATATGGTGTGACTTTACACTTTAGGCATGGATGTTTGTTGGTCGTAGTGATTTGTTAGTTTTAGTGTTGTTGGCGTGAATTCGTGCAGTAGAGCAAAAACGTTTTGACTCTTTTGTAGATCAGGCAACTAGCGTGGTTCCGCTGCAGGTCGGGCGGTGTCGTTTGTGTTGATGAGTTGATAGCTTTCCTGAACGCAGATGAGTTGGGTGCAATGTTCCCTTTTAGCTGCGCGCGCGGCCGCGCAACAGTTGAGAAGCCCCCGCGCACTCATACCTCTATCAGTCAGCGCAGCCGTTGAAATTTCCGCGCAGCTAACCTCTTGTTTTGGAGGAAGCATTGGTTGGGTGTAATGCATTAGAGCCAGCAGATTTTCAACTCAAAATATGCATATGTGCTTTTTTTTGCTTACTATAAAGCAGCCATACTCAACCTGCGGCCCCCGGGCTGCATGCGGCCCAGTAACCTTTAATGTGCGGCCCAGTAAGCTCTTACTAAATCGAGTATTTAAAATTCATCGGTGGGCTAAAAAAAAAAAGAGTTGGAGATATCTGAGGAAAAAGTATACCAAATCGAGGATTTCGAATTCCTCGGTGAGCTTAAAAAAAAGGAGTATACCATAAATATGTTGCGGCTTACGTAGAGAAGCAAATATCGGAATGCGGCCCGGAAGAAAAAAAAAAAGTATGGCTGCTATAGAGTAAGCAAACGAATCTTTAGAATTATTCCATTATTGAAACCATTCTTCGAAATCATTTTTTTACTTACAAACAATACTTATAAATATGAAGACGGCGGTTTTTCCATTTTATATTAAAAATAATTATAAGGCTTAAATAAAGAAGGCTACAATAATTTTATTTATTTCACTTTCAGATAATAAAATTTGTCTTTTTTTATTTATTTGATACGAATATTTAAAGTTTACTTGTCACTGATGAAATTTCGCACAGCTGCTTTATTATGCTGAGTGAATTGAAAGCTCTGAAGCGTTATTAAAGATGTTGAAGTCTTAAAAAAGCAATATGAATATTTTGAATATGCTGAATAACTTAAAACTCACGACGCTATTTTTCAGGTAAGTTTTGCCATCTCACAACCTAATGCCTACTTACAGATCTGTGCGATATGCTTATGCATAACTAATCTCAATTTTCGTTCGTGATAGTTTACTTCTATACATCGGTATTTTGCCAGGAAACTTTAAGTCAAAAAACCATGTTTTGAGATAATCAACTTTTTCGAATATCATGAACCGAACTGTTAATGTAGCATGGCCGTTGGCAATAAGACAAATGAATAAACAGTACAGCAATTGACCAAAATGCTTTCAACTCAAAAACTTTAGTCATCTTATCGTAGAGATAAGGAATATACAAAGCTTAAAGCTATTTTTACGTTTTCTAGGTTTTAACTACCAATAAAATTTACTTTGTTTGTAATACTTCTTTAAATAAAGAAATGAAATATGAGTAAGCTGTTTTTTCAGATGATTGTGTTTAAATCAATCGATCTGCATTCATAGCTCCAATTTTTTATTGTGACGTGTGCTGTGTGGCACTTTGGGCCATCTTGTTGATATCACAGGTCTTATAGTTAAATTCCTTTAAAATGGAGGATAAATTGCCAGTAATTATAAATCTATAGCGCTCTAAATTGACTGTAACGTTCTGGCAGCAATCATTTGTGAAGAAATATGAACCAATAAATCCAAAAGCTCATAAAGCATAACAAACAATGACGTTTTGGGATGTAGTGATGGCTCAATAATGGTTTGTAGATTTTATTCACTCCATATGCGTAAATTTTTCTTAGTGCCGTAGCCATTTAATCAAAATTGAGCCTTTTCAAAATTGTTTTTTTAGAATTTCTTAAAATTTGCTTTAGTCTGGCGTTAGTCTATTCATGGTGAAATGGCAAACTAAACTGAGCACAAATCAGCCTCCGCTATGAAATTGAATATCGGTGGAAAAAGTGTTGCTAATTCGAAAAACACTTTATGTTAGCCAATATTACAAGCGTCACTAGAATGTCTACTTTATCGTTGTTAATATTTTTTTAATAATATGCGTCTGTTTTTTAATAGGGGATTTCTACCCCATTCAACTAAGCACCTTTACAGACACAAAATGTTAGACAGCAAGCGCTCTTTAAGCAAACCGAACAAGTATCTTAAACGTTGCAGAGTAGTTGATGAAGTTGGTACTCATTCAATACAGCGTAGCCGTTTTCTAATTTGAACTTAATGAATCTTTCTCAAACAGTGCTTTCCGGCCTCGGTTACAAAGACTCCAGTCACTTTCCTTTGAATCGGGCCTTCCTTTCAAAGGTGCTAACTACCGGGTACACAGTAGATTCTTCTTTTAAAAAACATTTTCAGAACGTTAGTAATACTTAAATACAATGAACTCTTTTTTAAACGGTTTTTTTACACTACTTGAAATAATACGATTCTGTATCTCTTGCATGTACTTACTATTCATTACTATGCCTACTACATTACTGTTAAATTTCTAAAGAAATATTACAAATGATATCTCAAGTGATGAAAGCGATTTCGTATCAAATTTGCGTAAACGGATTCGCCTATTTCATATTTCTCAACCTTTTTGGGCCCGTGGCTTAAACTACTTTTGTTTTTTTCTGAATCATCATACATTGTTTTACAAGAATTATCTGATATCCAATCACTTAAACTTTTTTCTGCTGAGAAGTGAGATGGGTGTGGCATTGAAAAGCAAGACGATTAGTTAAGTTAACAATCTTCCAATGGAATCGATGATATATAAATGATAACTAGGACTGGCTCGAGGATATTTGCGCCTGTGTACGAGGTGCCTTTGACGCATCGAAAAACTAGATCTAAATGATTGAATAGTGCTAAAATCTTAGTGTGTGTGTATAAGCCGCACGTGCGGCTGTGTGCCCCGCACTCTTTGCACACGCCACGACTCAGCCTCGATGTTAACATCAAAAATATTTTTAAATTTGAATGTATTTATAATTCGGTTGAAAAAATAATTTATTTAAGTTTTCGTTTGGGGATTTCGCCTTATAGATATTGCAATAGAATAAGTCAAGCGCCCAAGCTACTCAGTTATAGACTACAGCAGTACTTCATTGCTTGGTACTGCAATGCTCCCTCTAAGACAAGAGGTGAGCTGCGCAAAAATTTCATAGGCTCCGCGGATCGGTCAAATATTATTCGAATAACTGTTTTGTAGTGCGCGCCAACCCGGAATGAGTGCGCGGGGGCTTCCCAACTGATGCGCGGCCGCGCGCGCGCGCAGCTTAGAGGAAACGTTGCAGTTGGTAGCATCTAAATTTTAAACAATTTTATCAAACGTTTTCTAGTTATCACTAAAAAAACGCTTTGATTAAATACTAAGTACTCGTTACATGACCGACGTGTTCAACGACAGTAATAATTTGTATTATTATTTTTAGTCAACTTTGTACTCACCCTGTAAAATGACTTCTAGCAATATTACTTAGTGTGATGACGAGTATTGTACGTACACAAGACTACTTGATATTAAACTAAGTGTCAACTGAGTGTGACTCCTTTAGTTTGCAAAGAAGCTTTTCCAACAGCTTTTATGAATGATACTTAATAACGCATTCACCGCGACGTCTACTAATTAAAACAGAAATTTAAAGGGAAAATGTTTGATCTCATAAAATAGTTCATCCGAATTTATAATCTTCTAGTTTTTTATGTTTGTATACATTACATTTTAAAAATTTATGATTAACATAAATAGCAATATACTATACTTCTTAATATAAATACGTATTTTTTTAAAGATTCCAGTCAGAAGCCAAAAATTAAGAGCTCAGCTGAGTGATAACAAAAATATAATATTTTGTCCAAGCTAGTTGAAATTCTGAAGTCTCGGAAACATTGGGCTATTTTTTGAGAGCTGTCTTTTATCTTTGTTTTTCAAAAAAAATAAGAATATTAATAGTATTAGGACAAGTCAGGTGACTAGCTTATTGCGTTTTTAATATTGAATGAGTATGAGGAAATTTTAGATATCAAATACATCCATGCTTTCAAGCTGAAATCTACAAATCGATTGCAAACTTATTTATTGGTTTTTCCATACTGTTATTTGACTCCGTGAACACCGATGTTTGTACGCTTGACTGCTTAATATTTCATTGTTATTTGTGTATAGGTTGAATTATTCCAATACTTTTAAATTATAACATAAGAAAAGTTCTATATGCTCAATTTGCTGTTCTTTACATATCAATTTGAATAGATTAATGATATTTTTTCTAACTTGGCTTTACTTTGTTAGGGAGAAAACCAAATATAATTGTGCAAATTGTATTTTCTTAATCAACATACATTATTTGAGAAACGTAAGTCTTTTGTGCAATAAGAGAATGAATGAGTGTAACAGTTCTTTGTGAATAGCAACTTTATATCTCTAACTGAATTAAATGGCTTGTTTTAACATTCACTCCCTTTTTATAAACACTGAGACGTAAAAATGGAAAGGAAATTATCTACTTAACTGTTTACAGCTCCCACCGTATTCACTCCACTCAGTAAATTTCAGGAATATATTTACTTACTCACTTGATATATTTCGTTCAGCTATAACTGCTGTTCTGAGAATAAGAAATAATTCGATTATTATTATGTTTGCCTGTTATTTTTTTGTAAGAAACAGAGAAAAGAGAAAATGTTCTATATCACAGGGGTCCACAGAATGTTCCAAGGGAGCACAGAGAAAAAAATATTTTAAGGGAGCCACAGCACAGTTTTGGGGGCCCATGGGCATCCTCAGTAAATGACCGTTTACGAAATCCGTAAATTAACAGGATTTGAAAATATGGCAGCAAACAATTTTTTTTAAAATCCGCCATCGAGGTAAAAAAAAAGTCTCAGATATTTTTATTTTGGGAAATCCATAAATTGTCAGGTTTTGAAAATATGCCAGCGACCAAAAACTTTTAACTTCCAAGTCACCTAAAAAATAAAAATAATATGGTAGAGTTGAAAATACTGTTCGGTATGTTTTATAGGCTGGTAGAATCAATGGTCCATATTTACGTATAATTTTGCGTAAAGGACCTGTGAATTGGCCTCAAGAACCGTGTGTGATTTAACACAGTTAGATTATTTTCTCAGGAGATATGCAAAAATGCCAGTCTGCGCTGAATAACCAGAGACGATATACCGACATACGGTCATAGCTGCTTCAAAAAGTGATCGAAAATTGGACTTCCAGTTTGCACTTTATTCGGCCCAACCGCGACGTCCATATGCACGAAATTTTGAAACATATGCAGGAAAAAAACGTAACTCACACAGCAAATTCTACAGGAGGCACAAAAAACATGTTTTGATGATTAAAAGATTATATCTAGGCACCATAATACTACACGAGGTTTTTCTTTGCGTTAAATGTGTTTTAAGGTTGTGTGTATCTAAAAATCACTTTACTACATTATACATGTATTTTTACTTTATTTGGTCATAAAATATCTCCAATGATCTTTAATACATTATTAAATTCGTATGATATAAAATATTGTATTAGATAAATATAATATTGAATACAGTGCTTGTTCTATATAATAATTGGTGTTGTGGCATTGTTTGTAGCGTTCTATGTTAGTTAAATGCCAACATTGAAGTCTAGTTTCCCACTTAGCGTCAGTTATCTTCATTTACAATAATTACTATGGAAAATGTAAGACGTCCCTTTCGATATATCCTCACGAGACTGATGCTCTATGACAGAGATGCTCAACTTATTGTTATATAATAGAACATAATTCGAGATGAATATCAACATTTATAATATGTTGTTCGTATAGTATTATGGTTTAAAAATTACCCGATAAATTTGGTCGATTTTCTATACGACTATGCATGGATCTTAAAGCTACAATAAAAAAGGAAAAAGGTGTTTATAACAAAAAAAAATGTCAGTTCATGACACAGCTTCTGTGACGGATCTCATGAGTTCGAGCTCGAGTAAGAACAGCATTTTTTTCGATCGGCTTATCGATTTCTGGGTGTTATCAACAGTTATATAACTGTCACCACAGGCAATGATGATAAAAAAAACTTATTTATAAACACAATACACATTCATAATTATCACACCAACTATAACAACAACATTATATGAAAACGTTTTCTATTAAATTTGCCAATTTTCATCAGCACCCCGTGTGATGGCCGTAATTCAAGACACTGCACACCGCTGATGTACATGTACATATATTAATTTTAACATAACACGTATTTTAATCATAAAATAATTACAGTTTCATCTTTCACAGTAAAGTTTAAGTTCACTGCTTTACATGAGATCCATTTTAGTCTGACCATTTTCAATTTAGTCACCCGCTTGGGGAACATCTGCTTCGACAGTCTGCTAAGGAACAATAATCCAATTTATTACAAAGAGCTAATAAACAAATGACTACCTGCTTTTTTGTTTACATCCGAAGACAAGAAACAAAATAATGTGTTTATAATCATTGAGCTTTAAGTAAATACTTTCCTGGTTTTAATGAATAAATATTTCAAGTAACAAAAATAAATACGAAAGCATTTCACAAAATATATTATAAGTTTTTTTCTAATTTTATATTCCTTAATCGACTTCATATAATATATGTATGACAAAAATACCTAAATTTTTCTCGAGTTTATTTCGGCATTAGTGATAATTAGTACAAGTAGATTTATTTTTCTTATACAAGTAAAAAAAACTAAAGTACAAATGTCTTCAAGTATTAAATCAACGTATTCTTGACGAAGAACAATAAAGCAAACAAACATTACGCAGCGACAAAAAAGCTTGTACCAAGATTTTTTTGAAACCCAATCATGACCATAAGTTTTGTACACACCCAACTAAATCAGCTCTCGTTTTATGTACAGAAAAGGTAAAAACTTTCCGCAAATTGTTAGCGTAAAAAAGTGGAGAACGTGGGAATACCTTAATGAATTACCTCGACAGAACACGCCGCTCCGAGGGCTTATAATAATCCTCAATAAATTTTCATCAGCCCAAAAAGACTTTTTTCAGTTCCGCTCTTTAAGGATTGGAATGGCTTGCTAAGCGACTCTTGCAGGTGAATATAATTCAATGTGACATCGTATACATTAAATGAATTTGGTGTATGTACTAAATTTCTAGCACTTAACAGAATTTTATTATACGATAGTAACCAGCTATCGGATGTATAAATGTGGTTTAAAATAAAATGCAAACGAATTATCACATTTTGGAATCAAACACTATTCAGTTAGAGCTAAATTACAATTTTCAATAAAACTACATACATTTTATATTCAAGATTTTCGAGTTTGTCTTACTGATGTATATTATTAATCCAATATTATATATTACCTGTCTAACACTTCTAAATGACGATGTCATAAAGAATCTCAACTCATTTTAGTTTTAGTTTTTTTTTTATTAATTTTCACAAATTGCTCAATTCATATTTAGCATGTTTATTAAATACTCGTTGGTCATCATTTTCGTAAGTAAATACTATAAAGAAGTTTGTTTATGAATAATCAATACAATATTTAATTAACGATTTATAAGCATTTATATTTTTTTATCATGATGGAACAATAACTATAACTGTAAAAAATCTTTTATTTTTTAATTTATAACATAAGATTTGAACCAATCGTTAGTTAACTCTTAAAGTTGTGACAGTCTGTCTGATGATGCTTCTTAAACAGGCAAAACATGTGTCACAAGTTGAAACACAAAAAGTGGAATAACCAAGTTATCAAATTTAGTTTTATAGTAAAAATAAACTTTCACAAAGTTACCGCTTAATCTATCAAAGATAAGTTCTTAATCATTTAGTTTTCCTAAATGGATTTTATTATCTTTCAATTTCAGGAATAAAAGCGGTCATTTATTTATTGCCATTTTAAACAGATTCAAAAAATTAAAATCACTAGTTTTGATATCTGAATAGAAGACCTCTACGAACTCATTATAAAAACTAGAACTATATGGTAAAAAAAAACACAAAGACTATCAGAACGGTAAGAAAGTATATAAGATTCGTTTTTTACAGTTGATCCGCATTATCTTACATGGTGACGGTCCTCAGATACAATAACCATCAAAAACAAACAGAACTTCTCCAGTAATATTTTAAAATCATAAATATATGTAGTTTAATGTTGAATGAAAAATACAAAAAACTAAGTTGTTTGTAAAACATATAACCATAGTCATTCATTCATTATTTTAACTGTAATGTATACTTCATTTTGGACGGAAGTTTTCTTTAGTAAAGAATACGACGTATATACTAACGGTTTTGTAAGTTAGGATGTATAAAAGTAACTACTCGCAGTTTTATTTTCCCTCGTAAATTAATTAAAGCCAACCTAAAGTAATTCTTTCCTAATAGAAAATTTTAGGTAACTTTGATTATTCCACGTATTGTGTTACTAACTGTGTTTACTAACTTAATTTAAATTTTCTATTAAAATGAACTTTCACAAAGTTACCGCCGAAACCATCAAAAGTATTAATTCTCTCCTAATCATCAAATCACTATCCTGTAATGTTTAGCCAAATTTTCAATTTAATGGGTTAATTAAAAGACCCGGAACAGAATCTACCACGCCAAATTTACTTGTGTAAAAAAACTTCATTTGATATTTTGTAAAAGTACTTACTTTTTAATACAATTCGTCTAATAATTTGTATCTTTTATGTGACCGTAATCAGAATTTAAAATGGTCAAATGGTGTACTGCCGTGCGAAGACATATTAAATGTTTAATACAATAATGTAAGCAAACAAGAATAAATTTGAATAAAGTGAAGAAACACTGCTACAGGTTTTCTGTGAAAATGCAACGAGTTTTTCCATCTCGCATTTAAGGCTTGCGCCACTGCTTTCCCCATTCGTTGCTCACGCTATCGGCTTAATTTTTATTTCAATAGCTTTTTTTACTGCCTTACTATTGAGCTCAATGTTATCCGAGCTTTTTCCTTCGAGATATTATTATTTTTTAACAAACTGATATAATGCTACATTTAACTGAATATATTTTCAATAGTTGAAGGGCCGTTCACTACACTGACAAAAAAGTACAACAATATGGTTTTGCGTTGAATTTTTTATAGAAACATTTTTTTATATTTCCTTTTAAATAAGTCCTTTGCCACACAACCGGGTGTCATGAGTGCTAAAACTTTTATAACTTATGTACAGAAAAAAATAACATGAGATATAATAACAACCAAGCATAATTTAATAGAAAATTTAAATTAACTTTGATTATTCCACGTATTGTGTTACTAACTGTGACACGTATGTCGCCTCTTTCAGAGGCATCTTCAGACTTACTCATTACGTCATTAGTAGTATGATTAAATTTGTTTGCACTGTTTCGATTTTATAATCCCCTCTTTGCTTCCCTTAAAAAGGAAAAATCCCAATCTGATTGATTACAACTCATTAGTATCATTAGTATCATTATCTGTTTGTTTTATTTCGATTCTACACCCCCCTCCTTGCTCCTCTTAAAAGGAAAAAAAACCCAAACCTCCATTTTGTAATTTTATAATTTTAAAATGTTAGAATCAATCTTGCTTCATTACTTAAGCAAACTTTGCGATAGTAAGTCTGAAGATGCCTCTGAAAGAGGCGAAACACGTGTCACAGTTAGTAACACAATACGTGGAATAATCAAAGTTAATTTAAATTTTCTATTAAAATGAACTTCCACAAAGTTACCGCCGAAAAAATCGAAAGTATTAAGCATAATTTAATTATTATTTTAGTATATTTATTAGTTAAATATATTATTGTCGGGTCCTATAGCGCAGCGGTTAGCGCTGTTGGCTTCTGTGCTGGACCTCACGGGTTCGAGTCCCAGTACGAATAGAATTTTTTCGATCGATTTCTGTTCGTAGGCATGGGTGTTTGTGATGTCTAATAAGTCCTTTCCATCTTTGTGATTCTTCAATAACTGAGCGTAGCGAGAGCGATTAGCTTACCACTAGCCCTGTCCTAGCATTGTCCTTTTCTCCCTACTATTCTCTTGGAAAATAGTGGTTGAGCAAGGAGCTCTTTATGTGGAGGCCATATGCTCCACATAACGAGTGGACATGGATAAATATATATATATATGTATTATTATGTGGATACTGTAGGGATAAAAGATTTATTACTTTTCATTGCAAAAAGCAAATGTAGAAATACGACTATCTGCTAGGTACTTCTCCTTGCAGACTTAGATTTATTTATTACTGTATTTCAGTTATCAAGGCCTTAAGTCACTTAATATGACCTAACCGATGATATTAGTTTTCAACGTTGGCATAGCAACGCAAAATACAATAAGAATGTCACAAATCAAAAAATCCATCAAAAATTAAGTAACAGTAATAAATTTGTGTATGTATAACTCAAAATTCCGTATACGATTTTTATATAAATATATGATATACTCTTCTACAATGTTGCAAAATTTCTGATACCGTCATTGTATCTAATATCAAATAACTTTTGATCTGAAGTTATCAAACATAACATGCAAATTAGTATCATTGACAAATTTACTTGCTCTGGCAAGCAATTTCGCTTGTCAAACTTTGCCATACTTTAGCAGGTTCATAATTATTATTGTTTTAGTTGGAACAATAGAAATGCACTGTGAATAATTTGTTAGGCGATAATTTTCGCATCAGGCAGTGCTATAATTTAGGGGGTGAACGAATATGATCATTAATTTAAACGAACCATTTCAAAAATTAAATTACGATGATTAACTTCTCATGTGTGGTTATAATTTAGAACTTATAAACTATAAACACTCGATGGTTTCGGCGGTTACTTTGTGGAAGTTCATTTTAATAGAAAATTTATATTAACTTTATACACTCGTATTACTTTACAAAAAGAGGCTTTATTAAAAAAGAGATTATGATTTCTTTTAAAACTTGCCCAGGTTGCGATAATCAATAATCATTCACAGATATGATAATCAATACTCATTTATTTGTATCGTTTGACAGTTATATACAAATATGTATTCAAATAATAATTAATATAGTGAGGGCATTTCTGACGACATGAGACGAGATGAGACGGTATTACTATATCAAATTACTATTGCTTTGTCTCTAAAGATAAACATTATCTTCTATTAAAAACGTAATGTTGTCGAGACTATTTACATATTTTGTCAATAGGAAAATATAAAGCTTAATAAATGTACGCATCTGATAAAAAAAGAAGTGACCATATACTTGATATCACAAAATAAGACTTCGCGATTGACTTGCAATATATAAAAATTTGATATCGTCGACAGCCAAATTCAAATCGCATATAAAGTGTTTCAAATCAAATATGGTGACCTAATTGTAATATAATATAAATCTTTAAATAGAAAATAGGTCGCCGCTTAAGGACGTCATTGGTGTTTTATTTACCATACACAGCATACGATTAGTAGAATAGTTTAGGGAATACTTAAATTAAACTGAAACGTTCTTGAAAAGCGAAATACACTTTATCGTTTGAAGACCCTTAATAAATAATAATATTAAGCAGTATTTTTTAACTATATACACACTATCAAAGAAATAAAGCTTTAGTCTCACTCTTAAATACGATTATTTAAAATTATTCATGAATATAAATAATTCATTATAACAATCATGTCAAATATATTAGAATTTTTTTAACAATAATTGTTAAAAAACAATTTAAACAAAATTAACAATAGAAAAATAAATAAAAATATGATGTTTTTCATTTAAAATTGCTTCCTCATAAGATATTGCCTAGTTACCTCGACCCTGAATACCTTGGGATAAGGGTGATGCTTCTTTTTAACAATGGGGTGCAACTTAACAGGTTTTCTTGTTACTCACGAAGCTTCCTTATTTCAAGCCTCTCTCTTTAATTGCTGTATTAGAACGAAAATTTCCCCTTTGATGTTTTTCTTTTCGATTTTTTTATTTTATTTCAAGTTAGCGGAAAACAAACCAACAAGTCTACTGAATAAAACGCAATTGGACGGATAAACTAATATACTAAGAATTGTCTACTTAAATATCAAGTATATTCCATATTATCAACTGTTATTTCAGTCACATTTTCTCTCATCCTTAAATAAGTAATAATTTACTGATAAAAATCCTTTCAACTCATTTCCTATTCTTAGCCAGTCCTCACTTTTTTACTTCCAATGTAAAATATAGTCGCTTGATATAAGAAGAATTTAAAAATAAATTATTTTACGAGAACTTGTTGTAAGCTAGTAGCTACATTTTTTAAGTTTAGAATAAAAAAACATTGAGTTTGAAAGGGGATTGTTGTTAGCTAGTTGCTCACTAGAATTGGATGACATTTAATAAAGGATGCTACATAAAAACATCACATTTTATTTGTTAAACGTCTTAAATGCAAAAATCACAAAACGTTTAAAAATTTATGTATTAAAGTGTAAATTCAAACTTTTGACGACGTAACCGTAAATGAGCGTTAACTAGTTAACTAGTCGTAGGTTTCCTGGGACTGGTATCAAAAAAAAATTAAATAATATAATTGAAAATTGATTCATTTTTTTAATTTGGAATATTAAAGAAGCGTTATGATATAAAAACACCGTTCTTTACAAAAGCTTTTCCATTTATAAGGATAACGATTACCGTTGCATTAAACATGTAAATTGAAGTACCTACTTACCTCTTTCCTGGAGCTTTCATAAAAAACTTTGAATATTATTTTCATAAGATAATAATTTTAATTGAACAGTTGAAAAGGACGTAAAAGCGATTTGTATTTCTTTATTACATGCAAGTACGAATTTCTTTCCAGCAAAAATACCTTTTTACAATTTAAGGCTGAATTTTCATAGAGTTTTTGCTTTGTGAAAACTGATATCATTATGGCCATTTAAAATACCCCTGAATTATTTATATTTTTTGCAATACTTTTTATAATTCAATTACTTGCCAATTAGGGCCTGGCCAGAATATATGATAGATAATGGTATAACTACTGTCGATTGTGTTTTATATGTTTATAAAAATACCTTCGGCATACTTCCAGGAAACATTAGGACAATAATTGGGTGTTATAAATGCAGATCGATAGATTTAAACACGTTTTATAGTCTCAAAAATAAGCTGTTACATATTAAATTTAACTGTTATGAACATTCAAAGACATAATCCAAAATTAGTATATATTTCATTAGTACTTTAAGAATCTTTACAAATATATTGATTTGCGTGCTTAATACTGAGCATAAAAATCTTATCTTCATTTTTTTATTCTAAGTTATAAGAATGTTTCCTTCATTTTATATTGTTTAAAGTCATAGTATGCTTAAAAATAAACGAAATTTAATATTTTATACATCAAATTAACGTATAATATATAAACATTTAATGTAAAAGAAAAATCGCGTTCCAACATAGGAGTAACTCAATCTTAAGATTAAATGCACCGAACACAACATGATTGATGGGTTTTCTTGACATTAAGTGTCCCATACTATATGACAACTTGCCTTCAATGCTAATGGATTACTCAAAATCCCTTGAATATATTTCAACATGACTTGTGACACGACGAATAATTTCAAAGAGAAAAGCTTAATAGAAAAAAATCGCAAATAGAATGCTGTAAGAGGTTTTTGCGTCGTCTTTTTTGCAATAATAATAATAAAATGGCCCATTTTTACATATAATTTACATTTTTTACACGTACAATATTTCACTTAGATTTTATTTTTGCACTTTGCTTACAAAAATAAAATCTTAAAAAATGTTTTGAAAGATTTTGAATCAATGAGAACAAATTATTAAAAATATATTATTTAAAAATAATTCTTATCCATACTTATTTTTTATTCATTCAATAATATTGCTTAAATCATCATTTTTTTAGTTTAAATTTATTATTCAATGAAAAAAATAGCAACGCATTTATTAAGAGTAGCTTTTTATTTTAAGCGTCGAAAACGATTTTTGAAAAATCTGTTTATTTTTGTGAGGGAAAAAATCATCATTATTCCGTATGATATTTTGTTTTTCGAAAGATGACAGTTATATTATATAAATATAATTGTACCCACCGTGGGAGATGAGAAACGTGAGGTATAATTTATTTATAAAAATGTCTCGGAGACTATAGTATGATCAAATGATTTTGATAACGGTTTTGGAATCTTTCATTGTTCTAAAAATGGACTCAGCCTAATATTATACATAAACCTTTTAATAATATGACAAAAATAACTATTTACAGAACTGTAGCGAAATAAAACTAGCGTTAATTCCAAGTATGGGTGGATATGGTAAAATCATTCTTTCGAATATTAACAGCTAAGAATGTAAAGCAAATTATATTGAAATATTGTATAAGAAACTTTGTACGTATTACATGTCTGAATAATGATGCTATGGCAGTAGCATAAATTTTTGTATTCATTTCCGCTCCCAATTTTAATAATATGGCTTCTTAATGGACGTATCTCAACAGAACTTGTTCTACGAGAACTGGTTGTTACTCAGTTACTCAACCTCTCTTTTTTTAAGAGAGTAGAGATATAAAGCTTAGGGTTAGAACAGTTCTAGTAGTTGGCTAATACTTTTTGCTACGCCTCGTTTTTTTTATAATTTGAAATGTGGAAGGGAATCGTAAACTTCATAGATAAAATGCTGTTCATACTAGGATTCGAGCGCTTAAGATACGTCACGGAAGTCAATAGCGTTGTCCATTGCGCTAGAGTTCCGTCTAATTATAATTTTATTAGAATTTGAAAATATTTTCTGTAAAGAAACTTATATTTAACGATTGACAAAACCATACCTACTATTTCTTAATAAATAATTTCAAGCGAAATCAACTATTTTTCTATTAGAAGGAGATTTGAATATAATATATTCTCAAGAATCATTTACACTTCAAGGAACAAATACAATCAAGATCAAACTAAGTTATTGATTCCCCTTGTAGAACGCCGTTGTGGCAGATATGTTTTTAAATGAGTTGCAGGTATTCTTTCAGAAAAGCTTAACCGAGAAAAAATCGACCAAAAAACCCAAACAGTTCCATGAAAAATTCAGTAGTAATTATTTCTGTTATAACACAGGCGTCTTTGTTCTACCTGGACACGAGGAAAACCAATAATAGAATAGTGGTGCGAACTCTACCCTTCGAAACATCCTTGTATAACTTATTTATCGAGGTCAGCTGACTTAATTCATGATTACTCTGATTGTAACAAGAATCAACCTCTTTATATCAATAAATTGATATACACTGATGTTTTTATTTTGGGTCTTACTCGAAACATTTCATATAATACATAAACCTCAAAAAACCACTACCAGAGACAGTATTCTATAGTCTTAAAATAAAATTTGAATTGTTTGAATTTTGTACTTTTCCATAAGTTTTGTTGCTAACGACCCGGGTTTCGCCTTTCGGCATCTTCAGGCATTCCAAGTGCACGGATGTACTCGTGCACTTGGAATGCCTGAAGATGCCGAAAGGCGAAACCCGGGTCGTTAGCAACAAAACTTATGGAAAAGTACAAAATTCAAACAATTCAAATTTCGTATTGAAATTCCATCAAGCACCCTCAGTCGAAATACTTAATTAAGTCTTAAAATAATTTAATATAATTATATATTTTTTAATTAGTTTTAGCATTCAAAAGATATTCAAATATATCATAAAAATGCACAATTCTGTGGTAGAATCAGAGTTGCATTTAACCTGATCTCTGCCCAGAGCGTATATTTACGCGCTACAAGTCCGTGTTCAAGGGGCCGTCCAAACAAAATGCGCGTAATATTACGCTCTCCTTTGTACTTAATTTACAAGTCACCAGTACCTCTCTTAAATAATTAAATTTAACTCGCATATATTGACATCTTTTGAGATTGTGTTGTAATACTTGAACTCGAAGGATATTGAATTTTAATCTGTAATACATCGATTTTTTGACATCGACAAAAGTTTTCGTGTGTTGTTGATATGCGGCGCTACTATATAGGGTTACGCCATACATATTATTAGTGACTAATGAAATACCGGGACTCCCATTTATTCTTACGTTATGTTTGTCCAGTGTTATATTTATAAACGGGGAATTATTTCTATTCTGAATACTCACTGCAAGTAACAATGATCCTGGAAAAATGGTCAGTTATGTGTGTGTTTTCATGTTTGACACATCTTAGTTGTAATTTAAGATTTCGACTGAAGGTGCTTGGTGGAATTTCAATATTAAATTTGAATCGTTCAAACTATGTACATTCTCACAAATTTTGTCATTAATGACCCGGGTTTCGCCTTTCGGCATCTTCAGGCATTCAAGTGCACGGATGCCTGAAGATGCCGAAAGGCGAAACCCGGGTCGTTAATGACAAAATTTGTGAGAATGTACATAGTTTGAACGATTCAAACATCTTAGTTGGTTTTGTGGGCCAGAATATCGTTTTTGTTAAGTATTTCATTTACAACAGTTTTATAACTAGATACATTAACAGTTTATTTTTAAATTTACGTCTTTTTTCGTTATTTACCAAATGATTTTTTGTGTTTTAAAACTTTATAACCTGCGTTGTTTGTGAGTGTCTGTTTATTTTATAAGATTTTCCTGTGTCGTAACTTTTTTGACGATTTTTTATATATCTTTTTCAACTTACGTTTCCTGGATATTTGATTTTTTACATATACTATTTTAACGCCTGAGAATGGAAGGACAACAAAGTACATCTAGGTATAAGTACAAACAATGTAAAGTGGCTCTCTGCATAGAACCTTGTTTTGAGGCATACCACACGTTAGAAGACTATTAATTTGTTTTAAACTGTTCGCCGTATTTTATATATATATTTAAGATACAATTTTGATATGATAGAACTACTTTTGATATACGACCGTGATACGATTTTCCGTGTGAATTTTGTGACAACCCTGAGGTTTTGTGGATCATTTATTTCGGACATTTTTGGATAAATGTCAGCGGAAATGGCGCATCGTGTATTTTTATGGTAAGTCTATATGATATACTATTAGGATATGTCCAAAAATATATATTTATTAGGATTTATTTTTTGAAAGAAAACCGCGGCCCTCCGTGTACGGCCATATTAATACCGCACGGCACAGATCAGGTTAAGCAAATTACGCGGATTTAAGCAAACAAATTAAAATTATCATGAAATCACACAAATACTACATTATTACCAACAGTTGTTTATATAGTGTGAGGGGAGGTACATATAATTTGATTTGCAAATGAATGCATATGTAGACCCCGCTTACTGGCTTTACTAAGGATTTCTAATCTCTGTAACGATCACACTCTTCCGACGGCAACGATAGTAAAGGAATACAAACTACCAAAACATTAGCGATGATGGAGACTCCAAGAACTTTGACGCTTACGCGCCCTAGTACTTAAAGTTCCATAAATTTGAAATCCACAAAAACAGTTGCTTAAAACGTAAGAATATAACAAAGTTTCGATTTTTTTTCAATTTAAATACAAGTTAATAAGTAATTTTAAAGATTGTTAGACAATACATTATATTGTGAATTCTGTTATAGTATTTTTTGATCTACATAGGTGTGGAACGATAGAAATAAATTTTTTTTTTTTTTTTTAAACCATGTCCGCTCCCAATGTGGAGCATATGGACTCCTAATGGAGTTTATCTCAACAGAAGTGTTTCTACGAGAACTGCTTGTTACTCAGTTGCTCAACCTCTCTTTTTCCAAAGAGAGTAGGGATAGAAGGATAGGGCTAGGACAGGATTAGTGGTAAGCTAATGTGGTCGAGTGGTTAACGCTGTTGGCTTCGGCTACAGAGGGCCCGGGTTCAAATCCCGGTACGGACAGTTTTATAAATTGATTTTTCAATCGATTTATGAACTTCTGTTCAAAGGCATGGATGTATGTGATGTCTTGAATTCCCCCCTCTCACCCATCCTATCCTATGAACGGGGCGTACCGAGAGCGATTAGCTTAGAAATAAATAGTAATGTTAATTCATTTAAAAGAAATTCTCACCGCTTTGCTAATCTCATATACGTTACAGTCTCTGGTGATGTTACTATTCATAGTCTATACGTAATTACCTATAATAAATAATATTATAGTTTTTTTAAATTGAAAAAAAATATACATTTTTCAAACTCAATGTGTTAAGCGTCAGTTCTTGGTGGAAAGGTATTTTATATCATAGACAAAAACAAAAAGCATTGTTTTAGATAAAAATTTTAATAATGAGTAAAAACCACCACTTCATAAAATTTCAGAATTAGTCGAATAAAAAATGTTTTATTTTAAAATTAAATAAGCGAAGGGCCGTGAAACGTATAAGTTTTTTGCGTGTAGGCTTATTATCTGATGTGGGTCAAAGTTGCCTTGTAGCTTGTCAGCAAGTTTTCGATACCATATCAAATTATTGTACTGAAACATTATTTGCTTTGGCTGTAAGAAATTACATGTCATAATTTATAAGGGATATAATGATAAATTATTTCGTGTATGATACGATTAGTTAGTGAGAATTATTTATTAAAAACACTAGAATAGAACAAGAAAAAGTGTTTGACAAAATTTAATGTTTGTTTAGGTTCACGTATTTGAAGCATATTCGAGTAACTAGTCATTAGTAAACTAGAAGCGTTCGAGATCTGGCTGTATCAAAAAAAAAAAAGTTTACGTTTTCAAAGTGATACTTTGCAATAAATATACTTTTTAAAATTCAACATTTATATTGGAGAAAAACGACGGTTAAAAATAATATATTATAAGTCACACAAAGCTCTCTATCAAGACTATCTGCCGGTGTCACTTTTAAAATATATAAATGCATTAGGTCTACGTAAAATATAAAGAAAATAAGCATTATCTTTTTTTTATTTAACACAGCTTAATTTTATATATCAATCGTTCTGGATTTCTTATGAAATCGCGTAAAAATAAAATGATCGATATAAGCTAGTTTTTATTGAACATCTGATAAAGTTTTCAAAATGAAATGGCTTTCAAGATAAAGGAGATTTGTTTTTAAATCTATGTCCGCTTTCAATGTGAAACATATGGCCTCTTCAAAGAGGTATCTCAATAAAATCTTTTAAAATAAGAGAGACTAATACATTGAAAAAATATATAAATAAGTTCACCGCTTAATGGATGCCACCGGGTTTTTTAAAAATATAATCAGATATTTTTATAAGTGAGATAATATAATAGAATAAACTGAGTTGTTCTCTTAATTCTAGCGAAATCAGTTATACGAATTAATTTTCTTTAACACTTATACAAACATCATTCGTAGCATGATAATTTTACATGTTATAGTTAAAACTTACATTATTGCTTTCTTTGTCCACTAATAGATTTTTCATAATGGCTTTCTATTATGTTCCCGGGTTATAACAATAAATTATTTATTATGTATGCTTGTAAGCCGTGCGTAATAGAGAAACGTTGGCAAAAAAATTGCGCCAATTTTTGCCGAAATATACATTATTAAGTGCGAAGTTTCGTAACAAAAGCATTTATATAATGAAGACGCTGTGAATAAACGCGGGACCGGAAGTAAAACACAATTAGTAATTTCACTTCTGCCGCAATTCGTTTTTGTTTCAAAACAGTCCGCGGTCGTCTCTCTCTCCTATTAAATAATCAAACAATTAAAACATTCTTTCATATTCATGAATTTCGCCCTGCTGAGGCTGGTGTTTTGTGTATACGCCGTGTTTAAAAGCGCCAACCTTTGGCAAACCTTAAGTTAAATACAACCTTCGGGAGTGCTTTGCTGTTCATATGATGTTTCGACCGACCGAACATTCTTCAAACTATGAAAATAATGAATATCTTATACCTACATATATATAATTGGCCACACATTTTTTCATATTTACATATTGAGTATAGAAAGAAAAAAGGACGTAACCACACATGGCAAATTTTACAGCAGGCACAAAAAACATTATTTGATGATTTTCGGCCATACGCAAATAATAAAATAAGCACATCCTTGAAGTGCGTGGAGACATCTAAACTGGTGTTCAATTAACATAATCTAATATTTATTTAGGAAATTGTTTAGGAAAAACCTTTTTTTCAGTCTTTTTTCTTGGTTTCAATTTTCACAAGCTCATATTTTTTCAAACATAAAACTAAATTTAGATACTAACTAATTCAGCATTTGCAGCTTACATCATCTTGATAGAACGTGTATCCAGTTGGATACATTGTTATTATCGAAAACAATCTGTTAAAACTGTGGGTTAAGTCTTTTTTCCTTTCCACAGTTGATATATATAATTGGCCGTACATTTTTATGTATACATATAATGCTTTGTTGTAATAAAATCAAAATTGATTATACGTAGCTAATTATCAGTGGAAACCATAAAAAGGAGGTCCGTCCTCACACGGGACCAATAGGCCACGCTGACTTGATTGCAACCAAAGCTTACTTTACGGCATTTGAAAAGTTTGCCAATTTACAAGGGGATCGTCACAACCTTTATTCTTCACTAGAGTCATTAAACTCGTCTACGTTGACGAACTCTCAGTATACGGATCATACACAAGATACTTAATATGAACTTGATTTATGTGGCTGAGCTAGTCACACATTTTTTATTACTATTATTTTCTTTTTTAAGCACATTAGTGCATGGTTCAAAATCAGTCCCGTGCAGTTCTGCTCGGGCCATGAATGTGAAGCGTAGACTCCTTTTTTCTGTCGATAGCGTTGTGGAAGGCGGCCATTAAACATTGGCTGCGTATACGCAACGGGTGGTGATGGGAAACCAACTTGTAATTAGGTTTTATTTTCAAGATGTTTACTGTCAATACCTAGTGGAAGGCATTGTTAAAAATAAAATATTTCTTTATATTTCATTATATTTACGAAGTCCACACTTATCAAATATAATCAAAAACGGTTTTTCTCATGAAAAATATTTTCATTAGTTGATTTTTAGATATAAAAGTGGAATTAGTACAAAATATTTATTTTTTTCAACTAGGTTTTTCAATGTATATTCCAGTCTATTTTTAAAAGCGAGAACGTTAAATTTGCTTAAATTCCTCTTCACCCACTTACGGATTGCAATACCGAACGAATATATCAATACAGGCATTTCATGCAGAATTTCATATGAAATACTGGTATTGCAAATAACAATTACGGTTTCTTATATAAAATAAAAATTCATTATTGAAAATCTCATAAATTCTGCATCCTGCTAATATTGATAAAACTTCGTTGAAAATATTTCAATTCATCGCGAACAGTTTTATTAAAATACATATCTTATGTTTACTATACATTAAAAATTGTATTTTCGTTAATTTTAATGCTGAAACAGTGGTACTTTTTCAGTGTAAAAAAATAGTTTTTCGATACTGAAAAACCACTTAAAATACCGAGATTGTTTCAGATCCTGTAAATTGAGTAAAAAATAACTTGTCAATTCTCGTCACAACAATTCTATCTTTAATTAATTTTTCTTCTCGAATATAATAATAATATTTTAAAGTTTTAATGAATTCGCTGTCTAAATAAAACGAAACGTCTTATACAAACCTAGAAAGATTTTAAATAGTAGATCGTGCATTCAACCTTATCCTTACCTCAAACTTGTCAAGCTTTCTATCACAATGCAAACGATGTCTTATAATAATCGAACACTTTTTTCTGTAATTACACACAGTATTCGTAAAAAGTTTTTTCTTTGGAGAATCTTTGTTATAACATTATTTAAATAAAAATATATGCAGGAAAGTGACATAAAACTTTCTCTGTACCCACTCGAGAAAGAAAAAGTTGCAAGTACGCTGTAAGCCGATTTCGCAAAAGATTATTATGAGTAAAGTTATTCTATTTTTTATCAACCGTGTAAAAATGATGGTTATTTAATTTTCAATACTAGGGTCATTAATGCAAATCTTTATTTTTTTATTTTTGTTAAATAATTCATAAAAAATATTTGACTTATAAAACGGTATATACTGCGAAATGAGGATTTAGTTTTAGCCACCCGGCTGAATATGAACGTTATTACTATCTGTCATTTATCCGGGATTTGAACTAAGCCTGTCAAGTGTATACACACTTGGTACAACAAAAGGCGCTCGGCTGTGCGGTCTCGAGACGTAACGACAAAGAAAATTCATGAACCACTTTCTGCGTGTACAATAGAAATATAACACTTTTGATACTTTCGCCTTATCCCGTTCCTGAAAAGGGGGCTCTAGTTACGTTCCCGTAATGCCTTTTCGATGGGTGGCTTCATAGCTTTGCAAAATAGGATGGGGGTAAGTGGGGGACTGTTTATGGAAAACGATGTCTTTACATTTTATCACTCACTCAAATCTAGCAATGCTAGACGTTTTTTTAATAACAAAATTCAGAAAACTTGTGAAGAAATAATTCTGAACGTTGAATTGTTTCTATGATAAAATATTCTATATGACACAATTTGCATCACTTACAATTCATTTCAAAAAGCTCACTCACTGACTGAAACATAAATAAGCAGTCGACAAAAGAATCACTGTTTTCAACATGACTCATTACAGTTTATTATGAGTTTTGCAAAAATTACTTCTTACTTCACTTAAACGATACCAAATTTTGAATAATTTGTTGAATGTTTTCATGTCCAAGTACTTAAATCCGTGGGTCAAAAAATCTCACGGGAGAAAAATATATTTACAAAAGAGTGAATAACGGTATTATATAAAGTATTGTAAATGAAAATATATTAAGAGTATAGCCCCGCCATAAGTTGTAAACAGTTTATGTTTAAACAAATATTTTCAATGATATAATGATTTCTGATAGCAGGGTGTAACAAGTATGATGAGCTAAAGTGTTGTTCTAACTCTATCGTTTATATCTCTACTCTCTTCGAATAATTGGAGGTTGAACAAATGAGTAACAAGCAAATTTGAATTTTGTACTTTTCCATGAGTTTTGTCACTAATGACCCAGGTTTCGCCTTTCGGCATCTTCAGGCAGTCCAAGTGCACGGATGTACTTAAACTGACGCGTAGTAAACAGTTTGTATCGTTTATATACAAAAATATAAGTAGATCACTAAGTTAAAAGGTTATTAAAATGTATTTTACATTTGAATAGCCTTTTAACTTAGCGAAACACGGGTCGTTAGCAACAAAACTCATGGAAAAGTACAAAATTCAAACAATTCAAATTTGATATTGAAATTCCATCAAGCACCCTCAGTCGAAATACTTAATTGGAGTAACAAGCATTTTCCGCAGAAAAACTTTTGTTGAAACCTCCATTCGGAGGCTATATCCTCTACATTGGAAGCAGACATGGATTAATCAAAAATAAATCTCTTACTGGAATAGCTTAATAAAAATAAAATAAACATTTTTTTTATTAATTCCACAACTTTATTATAAGTTCAAGACCAGATACGCATGATATCATTTCATCAGTTGAAAATGCATGCAATGAGCGAAAATTGTTCTATTCTTTGCATAAAATAACTAGTATGTATACGAAAAAAAGAATAAAATAATACACCTTTCACTTTTACGGTGTTCACTGTCAATACTCGGTGGATTTTATTTTTTTTTGGATATCAAATTTATGGAGCTTTAAGTACCAGGACGCGCTAGCGTCTAGGTTCTTCTAGTCCCCTTCATCGATAAAAAGTTTTTGAAGAATTGTAAATTGTATCCCCTTACCATCGTTTGCAGACGGAAGGGCATGATCGCTACAGAGATAAGAAGTTCACGGGAACTCCATATGCATTATTATGCAAATCACATTCTATATGCTTCCCCACACTGCATCCGTTCATGTACACACACATACGCATACATACACACACACATACAGTACACAAAAAAGTCAAACAAAGAGTCATTTTCGTGATGCTAATTTCGTTCTAAAAGTGACAATTTTAACTCGGTGGATAGGCATTATATTAATAAAACACTATATTCCACTTTATTTAAAAGGTCAGAACCGGTTTCGCTCATTGCGAGTATTGTCAACAGAATAATGAATGAAGAACTTGACAATGCTAAGTACAAAGGAGTATTGTGTTTTTATTAATGACACATTTCCACTAAAAATTGAAATAAGTATATGCTACAATCAAAAACTCTTCATTTAAAGCGTCGTTTTTATTAAAATTATACCCGTCACTAGTTTTCATTTCGTAAAATGTTTGATGTTTTATTTTCACTTAACACATTTTCTTGTAAATAGAGGACTTTGAAATTATACATGTGTACTTGAACAACTTCTTGTTAATCTTTTATACAAACCGATGTTGATTATAAAAGAATGGGAGTTTCAAAAGCATCGTCCGTTTATATAAACTATACAGGGTGTGACATACACAATTGTTAAAAATATATACAGCGCTTATAGCGAGCATACAGAACACCCCTGTCACAATGGCCGTACTAATGGAGAACTTATTTAAAAAATGGCAAAATTATAATTTGACAAATGTGCGGAAAATTATATAATTCGTCTTTGATTTTTAAATTAAATCGATACAATTCAATTAAGCCTATTCTTTAAAACAGATAAAAGCTGTTAAAGTAAAATAAAATTATTTGAGTTTAAATATGTTATTGACAAAAAAGGTGTTTTTTTATGTTTAGGAAGTATTTAGCAAAGAATTCAAATTTACAATTGCAGATAGCCCTACGACTACTTATTGGTCCAACCGAATAATTATTTGTCACATAGGGAACAGATGACTTATTATTTATTTATATTCAATAATAAAACAATTTTTTGGACAAATTCCAATCTTTTAAAAAATATGAAATCAGGACTGGTTTCGCTTATCCTTAAATTGATATTAAAATAATATGTGGGTGAAAATATTCGCAAAGATTATTTTTTTTGATAAAATATCACATATTGTATTGATTAGAGTTTGCTAGAATGTCATTATAATAATTTGGTAAAAACTAAATATAATATAAGTTGGAACTGCTCTTATATAATATGCAGCTAAATGACATATGATAACCAATCATTACATATTTATTGATTATGAACTACCATGGCAAATAAGTATGGTCACTCTCTGGGCACGCCGGTTTTCACGCGGCCACCGCGACGTTAACAATAAAATGTTCCACCCACTCGTTAATCATCCGCGGTCACCCCAGTACAGTCCGACCAGCGCGGTCCTGCGCAACGATGCGCGGACTTGGACAAAAAAATGCCTATTTCTTTTGTGTTTATTTTTGTTTTTAATTTAACCGAGTGACTTCAATTTGGACCAACAAAAAGAACTGAAAAATGTGCACATATTATTTACAGGACAGGATATTCTACAGTGGTCCTTGGTGAAAAAGGAAAGGCTTTTATACGATTTTTCTTTACTAAGAGATAAATAAAATGTCATGTTTTTTTTCACAAAGTAACTATTTCCTAGAATGTGATGTTAAGATTTATTCAAAGAATGACTTTTTTTCTAATTCACTTTGATTCTTATGATTATCATTTTTCGCATCAAGGCATAAAAATACAAAAGCTTGACTCAGTGTTTAAGTCATTTACACTTTCGATGGTTTCGGCGGTAACTTTGTGGAAGTTCATTTTAATAGAAAATTTAAATTAACTTTGATTATTCCACGTATTGTACACAGGAAAAAAACCCAAATCCATTTTGTAATTTCATAATTTTAAAATGTTAAAATCAATCTTGCTTCATTACTTAAGCAAACTTTGCGATAGTTAGTCTGAAGATGCCTCTGAAAGAGGCGAAACGCGTGTCACAGTTAGTAAGACAATACGTGGAATAATCAAAGTTAATTTAAATTTTCTATCATTCACACTTTTGTGTGTTTAATATTTAACAGCATTTTTTCAAACGAATAATCAATTTCTATTCAAAGGCTATTTGTGATGTCAAAAAATTCCCCCTCACCATTCCAATACCAAAATAACAGGGTATAGCGAGAAAGATTAGCTTACCACTAGTTCTGTCCTAACCCTAGCTTTCCTATCTATACTCTCTTTTTAAAAAAAGATAGGTTGAGCAGCTGAGCAACAAGCACCTCTCGTAGGAAAATTATATTGAGATGCTTCCATTTGAAGGCAATATGATACACATTGAGAGCAGACATGGATGAAAAAAAATGTTTAAAAAAAGGCTTAAATGCATAATCACTTATTTATCCATGTTGGGGGTTTATAAAGCCCCCCCCCCCCTCCCCGACTATGATCACTGCATTCGAATCTAAAGCTGGTAAAGACACGCGCTGTTAATTAAATAAGAATTTTATTTAGAAAATTTTGTATTAAAATTAAAAGTTTTTTACTAACCATAATGTACTGACTGATTTTTTAATTATATTGATTATTTCTATATAACCAAACGAAGTTTTTGGTACTTCTTGTTTGTTATTTATATCAGCCGAATTTCTTACAGTGTAAGACTTACACAAACTGCATCAATTCCATGAATCGATCGATAAATCAACATGTAACATTAGATATGCGTTTTAATAATCTATGTCGCATCGTAAAAGTAAAATTACCTCAGTAAATAAACACTGCAATAGTGTTATCTCGTTAAAATAAAAATCCACCAAAACACTGAATAATGACGTGATTGTGCTTAAAAGTCCAATGGAAAAGTTTTCATATTTTGTTTACTTCTTGATACCTCAAATCGTCTGTCAGGGACTCAACCTTGTAACAAAAAAGTACGGACACACAGAAACGTTGACGATTCGGCAACATTACATGCAGTCTAATGAATAAATAACATGATATATTTTCTAACAAAAAATCAGAAAAAATATATTAATATTAAAAAATGTATTGAGTTGTATTTTTTGCTTGATTCACGACAGTTTTTTATTAATTTTCACTATAGTTTTGCAAAGTAAATATCCATCAAACTCATCACATTAAATTTGATCAATAAGACGAGAAAGTATTATAAGTGACACGGTTATATGCCTTACTGAAAGAATCAAAAGTATTTCACGCTAAAATTTAAAAGCAGTTTTTGATTTAGGTGGGATGATAAATCAGTGATTCTCGAAATAACACGTTTTTATATTTTAAATTTAAATTTTATATTATTTATAACCATTGAATAATGAATTGAATAATTCGTGATTCAAAATTTACATAAAAAGTATTTAATTTATAGCAGATTGTGACAAACGAAAGAAAATTTATGTATCCGAATAAAATAGTATTTAATCAATCACTTTCCGGATCGATAGCACAGTGGTCAACGTAGTTTTGTTATCAAAATTTCCCCCACCATTTCAATTCTAAAATATTGGGGTGTAGTGAGAGTGGTTAGCCAACCTTTAGTCCTGTATACCAAAGGAAGTATTTTGTTTTGTAATATAATAAAAAAAAAATCCGATAAACAATCAAATAAATATAGATTTGTGCTAATAAGTTTAAGCCATTCTCGTAGGCTTCTTTTTGCAACCATGTATCTGAACTTTTTGCTGAATATATTGATTGTTTTTTTTTTCAATTATCAGTTAAGATATCCGTTAATTATTTTTTAAGATATAATTTAAAATGCCTCTTCTTGTGGTATCAACTCGTTCAAACAGGATGTATTGCATATACTTAATAGTAAATACCCAACTTTTAGACATAGCCTACTATATATAATGTTCAATGATGATCATTCTCGTCATGAGTGAAACTGCTCCTTATCATTTAAAATAAGAATGAAATTAGTGCAAAAGAGAGTTTTATTTTTAATATCATGTTAAATGATCTAAACATAGAGGCTGATAGACTGTGTTGGACGCAATCCAAATTACCTAACCTAGTTCATATCTGCTGCCCGTGGTCAATGCAAAACAATAGTAGGAACTTCTAAAATCTTTGGGCACTCGTCTTTTTCTAGCTTTTACTAAAAAATCTAATTTATTTTAACATTTAGCGGGGTTTAGAGACCGTGATTACCTCAGTTATAAGGTTAAAATATAAGAAAGTATTTAAGTTCTACAAATATTTTGTTATTTTTTCACCATATTAAAACGGATTTTTACTTAATAAATTATATTTCAATCATAAGCTCAGTACCTTCTTTACCTTAACCCGTTCTAAAACAGGTGGTTGAGAGACTAGATAACAACCAGTTTTTAAGAAATATCTGCTGTTGAGGTGCTCAATTGATCTCATATATTATATAGTCCACATTGGAAGCAGACAGTGTTTGAAAAAGTCATTTTATTTTCGGTTTTAATAATTAGTTTGATATACTGAGAAGCACTGTCATTGAGACATTACAATGCTTGGCTTTTCACATACGAGTTAAATAATTCTGAAAAGGTAAAAAACTTTAAGTGTCTTTAAAATTTTCTTATTTTTACCCTCACTCAGGTGTCTAGAGTCTAGACTATGTTTTGATTTCTTCGGTTCGTTAATTTTGCTTGGCATTGATTTTTTGTGCAACGCTTATTTCAAAAAACTAAAATTGAATTCAACAAGAAAATTTCTTTACAGAAATGATTCTATTGTAAGCCAATTAATTTACTCTGTGAGGAATGTAATTTTGAGAAAAAAAATATCAGTAATACATGGTGTTTTTATAGACAAATCTTCAAAATTTTATCGACTTCAAGGGGCCACCGAAAATTTTCAAACCAGGTTTTGGCTCCAAATATTTTACACCGATTGTGTGAAAAATTGTAACATGTGTTTTGCTTCTTTTAGAAGCATCTTCAGAGTTACTATCATAATGTTATTCATTAGTAAATTTAACATTGATTCTAATTCTTAGTGAGGGATTTAGATACAAGCACTCTAAGTACTTATTACAAATTGATTACTTGTATTTGGGATGATAAATTGTATAGAAAATAAAATATTGCTGACATCTAAACTTCTCTCTGCGTTCGGTAGAAAGAGAAAAAAGGCCAAACTCTGATATGTAAATTATAAATTCAAATTACTAATCACTGTTTAAATATTTTCAAATAACCTTAGTATTATAAATCTGAAGATGTTTCTATAATAAACAATCTATCACAAAACGAAAATAACTTCTAAAATCAATTATATAATATGAACTCATTTAAGTTTCAAATTATTAAATATTCTCAAGCAGACCATCGCTTGACCTTTTATTTTGATCAATTTATTGTTTTTTCGGTCAAGAGTTTTTGCGTAATGTTTTGTCAGCCTCTTGTTGTCAAACAAAATTTCCTGTCTATATTAGAAAAACATAACAAAATATGAGTTTACTTTTTATTACTATTTTTGCAAAATTACCTAACCCATATTTGTTTTTTTATCGAAAATGTTTATTTATTATTATATTCTGTCTTCAAAGAATTTATTTGCATTAAAGGACGTGTATTTTTTTTCCTCAATCACATCATTATTATTTTTGTCTTATCTCTTTTCCATTTTCTATCAAAGTAACATTATGTACATGTCTATGACAGGTAGAAAATTGAAAATATATTTTGCTTTTAATGTATACATTTAACGAAATATGTTTCAGTAAACCATAATTCTCTTTAAAAAATATTAAAAAAAAATATTTTGCTTCGACTGATTTAATTATAAAATAATATTTTTTTTATCCTTATTTTTTCGTCATGTGTAATATAGACAAATTATAAAGTAATGTAAGCCAACTATATAAAACTAGGAGTAAAAAACTCGTCAGATTCTGTCATGTTAAGACAGAATGTTCAAGTGCTGTTTTTTTACCATGGGCTTCTAGCCTGGCTTAAATCAAAACAGGCTAACCGGATTATCACATGTTTTAAAAAACCGAAACTCGGCTTATTTTTCAATAAACCTCTACATTGAAAATTATTTTTCAGCCATGAATACAATGGATTTTTATACAATCATTCATTTTACGTATTAGCTTATATTTTTTTATGTTTTGCAACAATGATTTATTTTCAAAATAACAATTTCAATTAAGGTTGGGTTTTTAGTTGATTTTAATAAAACTTTCAAATAGCAAATTGGATGTTCTACATAAGAGAATTAATTGGATGTCTTACGATAACTCTTTGTAATTCAGTTATGTATTTTTCTAGTAGATTAAGGGTAAAAACGATGGGCCTAAGGCAGGACTAAAGTTAGCAGATTATACACAGCAACCATGACCACGAGTATAGAGAATTAGTTAAATGCCCGGAAGTTCATATGTAGAAGTGTTCAAAAATAATTCAATAATGTGAAACTAAATTGATTATAGTTAATCAAAAAAGGCAATAGATTAGTTATCCCTTTGGATCCCAACCGGATGCAGGTGTCCGGAACATATGCAAGCGCACGCGGATGTCCAAGATATTAAAAAAAATCAAATACTTGATATTCTAATAAAATATAAGCAATATTTTGATGACTATGGGTAGTGCCATCTATACTGAGTCAATATAGGTTTTTAAAATATCGAATTCGAGTGTATATTAGGCAAAATTATTTTTCTCAAATACACGCAGTATCTCTGGGACACATTAATGATTTATTTTCGCGGTATTCAAACGGTTATATTGTGTTGACATCAATATCAAAGACAGGTTCTTTGTTTTGTTTTTAATTTGTGTCGAGCGCATTTCCTACTAGAAAAGAGTTAAAATATAGAATACATTCAATTTATTTACCTTGAAGCACATATATCACTTTTACTAACAAAATATTTATATTGAATATTAGAATTAGAAACAACACAGAATTTAGAGAATCGTCATTTTATTCACTAGTTAAAATAAGCATAGCAAAATATTTATAGAAAATCGACAATTTAAAAACAGCACGTCACCTACAATAACAAATTTATTTATGTCGTAAAAAGAATCTTTGATTCAAATTTGTTGCTTCACTTTTATTTTAATAAGGCTTTTATTTTTTCGAATAGTCAACTCAAAGAAAAAGAAATTCAGTAGAAATGCTGTAACGAGAGTTACATATGCTGGTAGTTAAATTATAACTCGGAATTTTTCGTTTTCTTCTTGACAATAAATTATTGAAACAACTGCTTTCATGAAAACTCGTCCTTAACATAGCAAAAGCATACAACTCACACTTACATCAATAGCAATCAAATTATAATTAAAACTTAATTTCAGTTGATAATGCTCGCGATGAGCGAAACCGGTCCTGATCTAATAAATTTTATGTGGAAAAAGTACTAAAAATCTTTTATTATTTTTATCTTAATTTTAGGCTCAATATCAATAGTTATTATTCATCGATAAGTTTTCCTCATAAGCAACAATTACCTCAAAGTATATTGATTGAATTGGTATTTATTTGGTAGAACTCCATTGTAATAGGGTAAAAATAGCATCGTATTTAGGTCTACAGTTTTTTTATAATATTAGTTAATAGATATTTCGGCGTGCATCATCGTTAGAACTATGTTTAATGTTTATACTAATTTAGAAGAGATACACAATTAATCTTGTTATTTACTCTAACATCATAATTCATATTACAATTATAGTATTACATTTATTGAATATGACTTTAGTGTTTTAAAGAAGGATATATGAGATTTTACTACTTGTTCTGACAAAGACATATGCCGAAATAGTTATCAACTATATAAAAAAATATATTTTAGAACTAAAAAACTTGTTAATATTAAAAAATGTTAATTCAATCAACCAAATTTAACAGCGCTAAGGCTCGAAGAAACAATAAATATAATACAATTTCAATTAAAACCGAAATAATTCATAGAAACGAATTTCAGTTGAAAATGCTAGATTTTTTTTCCTGTTGACATACATTTATTTTTTCCAATAACACCCAAACTGAAATTATAAATCATAATTGTAAAAACCACACACATTTATTTTGTATATACCAATTCATAACAAAAATCTCTCGTGAGAGATACGCTTTGTAAAAAATTCCGTTTTACGATGCTTCCTTCCATCTGTATATAACGTTGCCATAAAAAATCCTCTTCAATTATACATAAACGTCTGTGTTTATTGTATATTTATGTTTTATGTGGCGGTTTGTTTTATGGCCACATGTACATGTTTGTTTCAAAGCAAGCCGAAATGCTTACTTGCTCTTTCTCGTTATACACGCAAATATGTCAGTGATTCTAGACACATATATTATTTTCTTACCACACTTCTTAAGCCAACGGTTGATTTACTCATTTGAATACGCAGCGAGTGGCAACGTCATTGACGAGTATCAGTAAAGACAGTTTGATAAATTTATTATAAACTTATGATGTTAACGATTTCCTATTCATCATCCAATCCCAAAAAATGAGGCTTTGTGAGAGCGATTAGTTTATCACTCGTCCTGTCAGAGCCTTTTTCTTCTATCCTTACTCTCTCCAAATTTGAGCAACTGAATAACAAGCAGCTCTCGTAGAAAAACGTCTTTTTAACTTTACTAATCAAGGAGTCTTGGGAGACACATTGGGAGCAGACATTGTTAAAAAAACTCAGTTGCATATCCGATCCTGAGCTTTAATAAATAATATGGAATATATAAAAAATGGGTTTTATTTTTCAATATAGGTAATGAATTTCCGCTATGAAATGACTGCGAACGTGTTAAAAGTGACTTGTTCTCTTGAATACTAAATAAAATAAAATTTCAAATTAAGAATTTTATCATTTTTTTTACATTTCTATAAGCTTATTCATTAACGACCCGGGTTTCGTCTTTCAGCATCTTCAGCCATTCAAGTCAACGGATGAACGAGAACTGTGTTTGTAAAAAAATGTATTGATTAAAAAAATAGATATTATTATTGAAACGTTGGAAGAACGTGACTTTGCTGGTAAGACTAGGAGTCACAGGACTTAGACTATTGGAAGTCAGCGATTGGCGTAAGAAGGCACTTAACACAAAATAACTTAATAAGGTGGCCAAGATCCACTCCTGACTGTTGTGCTAAAAATAATATAATATTTTCACCAGAAGATGTATTTATCTAGATCTGAATGAATTATCATTATTGGGAAAATATGCAAATAAATAATTACAAAACTTGCAAGATTTGTAATGACAAGTAGTAATTACAACCAAATGTCATAAAAAGACGATCGAGAAAGTTATTCCAGCATGGAAATAATGTATTTATGTTTTTGGTTGTTGTTGGTATGATAAATATTAAACAGCTTTTTTTATAATAAAAATAATAAAACATTTTTAGTACTTTTTCCACATAAAATTTATTAGATCAGGACCGGTTTCGCTCATCGCGAGCATTATCAACTGATAAGAAAAATACATAAACAGTGATATTTATACAAATTTAAATTGAAATAAAAAGGTGTAAGCAACTATTAACAATTTAAAGGATTAGCAAATTACATTATAATTACACAAAATTAAAATGCTTAACAATGCTTTTTTCTTATCAGTTGATAATGCTCGCGATGAGCGAAACCGGTCCTGATCTAATAAATTTTATGTGGAAAAAGTACTAAAAATGTTTTATTATTTTTATTATAATGCCATTCCACCAAGTATTGACAGTGAACACCTTAAAAGTGAGCTTTTTTTATATCAAATCTTAAATAAATGATACAAAAAGATACGAAATGAAACATTAATAGTTTGGTACCTTAAATATTTTATTTATTTTCTCCTATTAAGTATTAAAATTTCAATTTCTAATCACTCACTGTACAATAATACATTGACTGTTAAACATTTTATCTGTGCCATCTTTTTTGTTAAATATTTTGCTAGCTTGCAGCCAAGGCGCGAGATATTTTTAAGTTTTTGAATCGCACGATATAAGTTACATGACGATCAACTCGAGAAGAAAAAACATGAACTATTGCTTACATAAAGTTGTCACTCAAATTTGAATTCATTGAAAAAAATACCTTGCTGGGAGTTGAATCTAAGCCCAATTGATCTCTAAGATAAAGCACTTATTACTAGGTCACAGAGGTCCTACCTATTTGTCAAAGTCAAATTCTAAAGTCAGAGTTAATCATTTTTCAAAAAAAAATCTAAAAAACAATCTAAAAAATTCCCATCGTCTCACCAATTTACAAGAATTCATCTTTGTTAAAAAAAAATGCGAAACAAAACATTCCCTCTTTTCATAAATGCCTACTTATTTCGCAGCTTTGTTTTTGGGTCAAGTGTTTCTTTTCACACAATATTCAAGACATTAAGAACACTCAAATAATAATAATGGATAAGTGAGTGCCACAAAAGGTTACAAACCACTGAAACAGTGTACAACAAACAAGAATTTTACAGTAGAGTACTTGTAATGAAGGTATAATGAACTCATTTATAACTATATTTTGTATGCTATACATTTTTGTCAGTGTTTAGTAATTTCATTTGAATTTTTCTATTTCTGGGAAATCTATAAATATTATTTTTATTTATACATGACATCGTTTTGACGAGCAAGATATTATCTTTGGTTTGTAAAGGAAATTCAATTGAGTTAATTTACAATATTCAGAGACGGTTTCTTATTTAAATTAAAGTAATAAATATACTTACTCAATAGATGCTTGAATAATATATTTGTAGTAATTTCGCATTTTCTTTTGTCAAACTCGATTTCGTAAATTATTTGTAGAAATTTATGTTCGGCATTTAGGTTATTTAAAACATTATAACTCCCGTAATAACACGTATTTAACCTGTTCTTCGTCTGAAAATGTTTCTTAACATAGCGAAACAAGTGACTTAGTCACACAATAAAACACGCATAATGAATTGATAAACTTAATTGTGTTGTATGTATTATACTTTTTATTGAAATACTAGCCGGTACCCGGCAAGTGTTGCAATGCCAATCGAAGAAAGAAAGTGTTTGTGTTTTAATTCAAATTCAAATTCGAACGGCGGCCATTTTTGTTTTGGAATACTGCAGTTTGAACGGTAAAAAACATTGAAATCTACGAATATTTTAGTTTTTCGACACTTATACGCCCATAATCATTCCGGAAGTGCAAGCTAAATTATTGTCGAAGTTTTATCGCTATCGGACCTGTGGCGTTGGAATCCATAGACGCCAAAGTTTTTGCAAACATACAAAAATTCATTTTTATATATATATATATTAGATAAGAATATAAGATTTAGTAATCTCTTATATGTTTACGTACTCTTTATTCCTGAAGTATTTTGATAATTTGCACTGTGTTGGTAAAATAAATAAATGTTCTTCAATGATTGTTACTGAATACATTGTAGTTGACTTACCCAGATTTTTTAGAATAAAGTTACTATCAATCATAATTGTATTGGTTTGAAGAAAATTTCGTATACGTTAGGGAGTTAGGCAATCGATATACATATTATGTACAAGCAGGTTCAGAGTTGTCCATCAAATTTTGTTATTACAAGCCTAGCCCCACTCCAGTATTCGCTTACAGTCTTCTTTTTTTATCGCTTTATTCATGGATATTCATATATTTGATTATTTCTAACACGGAATTCTGGCATTTTTTTTAAATAATTAACGGCTCACCTATACGTTTATTATTTTATTGAAAAGCATCCAGAAACTGAGTTAATGTTTTTACTTATTACATACACGAGCAATGATATCAAATTATTAATATTTGTTAATCTAGAAACCAGTGTAAATATAAATATTTAAAAATTATAAAATCTAAGCACTTAAGGTCTTTAAGGAATGTTAAAGTTGTTTCAATAGTTAATAAGGTAGTTGTATTTTAATTTCAAAATAGAGTTGTTTTAAGGTTTATTTGAGAATTTCCAAGAATTGCGATTTGAATTTGACTTCGTATATGAATGATTAATTCTAAAGCTAACCTCACACTACCTCAACTGTCAGACCTTAAATATGTTCACGTGTCGCTTTGAAAAAGAAGAAATTGAAAACCTTTGGCTTCATCTTTTGAAATTATCCCCTCAAAAAAACCAATTCTCTTATTTTAAGTTTGTAGTAATTAATTTCTTTCTTAATTTTTTATCACACTCACAAGAGACGCGAAAACTTTTGAATCTCTCAAAAAAAATTTTTTTTTAATTATTGAAGTAAGTATTCATTTATGCATTTAAGAAAAAGTTAAGCTACCACAGTTAAATTCAACTAAAAACATTGAAGAAAATATTAGTAGTAAGTAAACTAGGTAAACGACTTTAACATGAAAGTTGTAAGGTCTGTTTAGACATCAATGAGTATGTAGCTAAGTTTTAAAAGCTTTAAAGCTTTTGTCCTTCTCGAACAGTCGGCGAAAGGTTTGATTTTCCAAATTGACACATTCACTTTTCCATCTACCTTTTTTTCTGATCCTAAAAATGGGGTAAAAAGATCGATGACTTTACCAAAAAAATATTTTAGCCCCACCCTATCGTTTTACCATTGATTGAATTGAATTTAATAACAGTGCTACTCTCCTTGTGGTGCTAAAAATTTTGACACGTGTTTTGCCTCTTAGCTTAAACCTGATTCTAATTCTTACTGTGTCCAGTAGAAAATATGATAGGAAATATAGAGAAAAATACCCCTGCCTTAATTTCATAATTTATAACTTGAAGAATTAGAGTCAATTTTTAATTTATTCGTAAACTTTACTATATTATGTCTGATGATGCATTTTAAAAAGGCGAAACATTTGTCACAATTTGTAACACAATAATTGAAGTAAAAAAGTGGTCAAATTTATTTTTTTATTAAAAATAAACTTCCACAAAGTTACCGCCGAATTCATCAAACAAAAAAATGATGGATTAACGTTACATTGCGGTTATTACATAAACGGAAATATGATAATTTATTCATTCTTCAAGATCAAATCTATACTCATTAAGATTTGTTTATATGAAGAAAATATTTCTATATGCCATGAATATAATCTATTCAATACGCATCTTCAATCAAAACTGATTCGTGATTTTCTTTTGAGTGCGTAAAAATTGAAATAAATTATTTATTTTTATAAAAAAATATATCTATGCTGGCATTTATAGCTGTGTTTGATCTCTGTCGGTGACGAAGTATAAAACGACGCCACAAAATCGACGCCCTGTAAATACGCATTCAAATTGTGATCGCAACAGACGCCGGCGTCCGCTACCTTTGCCTGACCTTTTGAGACGGATCGCTTCATCCTTGCATTATGTATGCCGACAGGAAACGTGTGATACGAATAAAGGAAACGGCTTTTATCGAAGGATCTATTTTGGTCATTTTTTGACTGTTACAATATTGAAATGAATTGTTTTGGACGTTTAGTGACTGTATCTTCAGATTTATCGTGTTTATCGGCAGTTCATTTCGTTAAATAATATACATTTTAAGATAAAAAATTCTTTAATAAATTACCCAAACCGGTATCGTATAGAAAGAGACTATTTAAGAGGTCAATGAAAAAAATTAAACATTCAGTAGCAAAAATATTTCTACCAAATAAAACCACTTAGGACTTCATCATCTGGACTTTTCTATTAGATTTTTATTTGTATGGTATGACCTAAGATTACAGAAATTAAACACAGCACCTCAAAACAACAGTAAAATCTCTTTTATGGTCTCCACTGCCAATACTTGGTGAAAAGTCATTATAATCAAAAATAAAAATACATTTGTACTAATTCCATTTTAATTTAAAAGATCAGAACCGGTTTCAACTGATAGTCATGTGTGAAACCGTTCCTGATCTTTTTATTATTGTGATATAATGAATTTCTCTTCGCTTTGTGTTTTTAAATAAATAAGAAAAATAACTTTTAATGAATAAAGCTATTTTTAAATATTTCCATTTTTGAATAATTGCACTCAACTAATTCTCATTAAGCCCAACCATTTTTATAAGATATTACAGTTATCTCTTATACAACACTGTTTTCCGTAGTTCTGTAGTGTAGAACAACATTACTCGTTTCACTTTAACGGTCGGTTGAAACCGATCCTGATATTTTTAAATAAAAGTGGAATTAGTACAAATTTATTTTTCATTTTTTGAATTTAAAGACAATGATACATGATGTGTCCCACTTCTACATATATTAACATTAATTAAATAACAGTAATATTTTTTATATTTTTAAAATGCATTGAATTAAAAATTTTAACGGAATTTATAATTTGTATGGCACCGTGTTATATGGAGGAGGTGGGGTTGCTCCTTCTACAAAAAAGCGTTTAATATAAGAGATAACTGAAATATCTTAAAAATTGGTTGGAGATGGATGAAAATGAGTTGAGTTCAATAATTTTAAAACCGAAATATTTAAAAGTAAATAAATATATACAAAAAGTTGCCTTTTTCTTTTGTTTGTTTCTAAATACAAAGTGAAGATAAAATCATTATATCTAAATAATTACTGAGAAACAGGAATCCAATCCAATCTTTTAAGGAAATTGCTTCCAACATGCGGAAAAGAATAAAGCACACCTAAGAGTCGTGCAGGAAGAAAACCGTTCAGGCGAGAGGTGTACTCAAGTGATGGAGGTGTCGTTGTCTAATAAGGAATTCCCGAAACGTAGCAAGAGTATCGGTTTACCTTTGTCTTTCTCGTCTTTGGTGGGATTCGGGATGCGTTTTGGGATTCGTTTTGTGGTCGTGTGAGAAAATGAGTGTCTTTGAGTGCCAATTTCAACGGATTTACCAAAAAATAAATAAACTGAGTATTACTGAAATAGTAACGTAGCTAAAGCATACTAAGTAAAATACGAGGAAAGTTTTTTTGAGTTCATGAAAGATTGTTTACTCGACGCATCGTGATTTTATTATATTTATTGAATATAAATAGAATAATTTTGTTTTAGTATTTAAATTATGTATTTATTTTTTATCCATGTCCGCTCCCAATGTGGAGCATATGGCCTCCTAATGGAGGTATCTTAACAGACGCTTTTCAACGAGAACTGTTTGTAACTCAGTCACCCAACCTCTCGTATTCAAATAGAGTAGTAAGGAAAGACGAATAAGGACAGGACAGGACTAGTGAATAACTAATCGCTCTCGCTACTCACAGTTATTAAAGGATTGGAAAGAGTGGAAGGGAATTTTTAGACATCACAAACACCCATGCCTACGAAATTGATCGAAAAATGCTATGAACCAAGTATGCCAGTGAATACCAATCCAGTGAATGCCAGTGAATACCAACCAAGTAATACAAAAAAATCATGAGTTTTTCATTTTCCAGTCCAAATTGTTTATTTTTTTAATGTGTTAATATTTAAAAATTTGGGAGCCACTGCTACAATCCGATTAAGTGCATCAAAGCACATCGTGCCGATGATATCTGTCATTTTTATCAATCCTTGTAAAACGAGTGCATTAATTTCATTGTCTTTGATTTTCTCAGTGAATTTGTATCAAAATAATTCAATAAATAAAAATTTCCCTTAATTCAAGAAAAAGTATTTTAAATAATGTAATCTTTCAATTTCGTTTGTACTTGGGTGTTGAATCAATTTAGTGTATTAATCAAAAAACAATATTCCTTCGTACTTCATTCCACTTTATTTTATAGGTCAGGACCGGTTTCGCTCATTGCGAGCATCGTCAGCTGATAAGAAAAATATATAAACAGTGCTATTTATCACGTTTAAGGTGTTCACTATCAATACTTGGTGGATGGCATTATAATAAAAATAATAAAACATAGTGCTATTTATACAAAATTAAATTGAAATAAAAGGTGTAAGCAATAATCAAAAATGAAAAGAATTTACGAATTACATTATAAGTAACTCTACAATCACACAAAATTAAATTTCTCTAAAATTAAGTTGACAATGCTCGCAATGAGCGAAACCGGCCCTGACCTATTAAATAAAGTGGAATGAAGTACAAAAGAATATATTTTTTTTATTAATATAATGCCTCTCTACCAATTATTGACAGTGAACAGTGATCAATTTAGTGTAGTAAAGTAAACGATGTATTCCATAGTTTAAAAAAAACACTGGTGTAAGCTGTCATACCTATGTACATACAAAAGTTTAAAACAAACACATAAATCTCAATAGCAGAATTTAGTGTGAGAGTAAATATAAAATAATTGAACCGACGTATTCTTTTATTGTTGTTTATCGTACGAATAAAATAATTCCAAAACACATAATTTTAAAACAACAAAAAAAAACAAGCATAATTATTTTTTCCTGTCTAAATTTAATCCTCAGCTTTTCTCGCTTTTAAAACTCAATTTGGAGAAAAGGTACACATTTCTATGTTCGAGTCGGTATAACTTATATTTTAAGCGTTGAAATAAGTCGGTCGTTGTAAAAATTTCATTAGCGAGAAACAAAAGCGAAATTAAACTCAAGCACTGACTGGACTCTGAACGTACTTACAAGATTTGGATAGAAAATGTTTGCCTAGTGACGTTCAGATCTTTAAAAGGGGCTTCAATTCCTATCTTTGTCAACAGAAATCAATAAATTAGACAATATTATACATACGAGGTGGATTTTAATCTACCTGTAGTGTTTTTCTCATTGTGAAAATGGTTTTTATATTAATTCAATCAAAAATACACGAAAAAATCTTAATTTTTATGATATCTGCAAATTTAAATCTTCCGTGTTTCTAAATAGACGCATTATTAGTTAATTTCAAAGATTTTCAAATTAAAATGCTCCTGATTTTCATAAACGTAACTGAAATCAAAACAAAAATATTTGTCTTCTCGTCTTTGAAGCCATTTGCCAACGGCTATACGACTGACCAATGTATTGCTGATAAAAATGAACATAACATAATATTATTGTAAAAAAACTTTGGAAATTGTTTCATATTTTCCCATTCGAATCTTTATGGAAATAATATTAATCTTTTTATGAAATGATAATAACTGTTTTTTCAATTATGTGTGTATTTTGTTGTATGTATTTTTCGAATAATATTTAACAAATAAATGCTCGGAGTTTTCTTTGGCATTGTTTCCGTTAATACAGTACTATGCATGTATGAGAGTAAGAAAAAGGTACTTGAAGTTGATTCATGCTGATATATTTCTAGAGCATGTCAATGTTTTTTTTAATATTTATATCAACTGTGAAAAGGAAAAATAACGTATCCCACACATAGCAAATTTTACAGGAGACACAAAAAACGTGTTTTGATGATTTTGGGCCATATGCAAATTATGAAATATACACAACCTTTAATTGCACGGAGACTTCTAAACTGGTGTTCAATTGACATATCATAATATTAATTGAAGAAGTTGTCTAGGAAAAACATTTTTTTACGTCTTTTTTCTTGATTTTAATTTTCAGATGCTCATCTTTTTTCAAACCTAAAAGCTAAATTTAGATACAAATTCGTCATTTGAAGCTTACATCTTTTTCATAGAACGTGCATAAGGTTTCATTCATTGTGACCATCTAAAAAAAGCTGTTTTGAAGAAACTGTGGGTTACGTCCTTTTTCCTCTCCACAGTCGATATTTATAAGGTACCTTTTTTGTTTTTGTCGAAGGGTATAGACATTGACATTTTAAACAGACGAAGTATTAAGATAATTTTTATTCGCAGGTAAATATTGAAATTAAAGTAATGAATTTCAATATATTTTTTAATTATTTGCATTAATTTTTTTTTTAGCTTTCTTAAAGTGAGGAGTTCAAATAGGGGACTTCATTTGTAAAATGGTCACACGCGGCAAACGGCTTTATTCGAGACCATTCCAGGAATAGAGACTATTCTCTTGGACGACCTATCTTAACCGATTCAAAGGCGGGTTAGTTCATTATTTCAAAAAAAACTAATCATCTTATTTGAGCCGAGAATCCACCGCGACTTAACAACTTTTTTAAGCTACGGCATTTTATTCTAAGAAAATGGCACGAGTTTGTCAGTTAAAAAAACGCTTTGAGAATAATTAGAAGAAATAAACCACAAGTCATTTTTCCATCAAATCTTTCCTTAGAAATTACTTTGTATTTATTTGTACATAAAAACAAAGATATATTTTTTCGCAGATTTTATTTTTATTACTAAAAATACTCATAAGAATAAATATACTTTGATAACATTCTTATTTAATTGGTTGTTCAACTAGGTGTGATACGATATTTGCTCTTAGAATAGCAAAACAAGGCTTAATCTATAGCAACATTTTAAATGTTCACTTAGACTTTGATTATTATTTTTAATTCATGTTATTTACCTAACTTATATTTTATATGTTTATCATTTCCACTATCAGAAAGCTTCCATCTTGGTGTTTATTAAATTAGGTCTTTTATCATCTTTTTTATTCGTCATTTATAATCATTTAATACACTTTTTCGACGTAATATCGGTGAGCAGTAATAATTGTAGAAGTAAAAAGGGAAAACAATATTTAATTTAGCGTAGTGATTATGAACTACTTACTTAATTGGCTACTTATCATTTCTCAATAACCTTTGGTGAAATATCATCAACATAATATAGCTTTTACATACATGTATGTGTTATTTAAATTTTATACTACATTTTTTTTTTACATTTTTTTTAATAGTATTTATTCTTCTTTATGTTCAAAATTTATCTATTTTTTTTTATTTTGGTGTTTTAATGACAATTATTTAAAGAAGCCGTAATTCAAATTGTATTTGTTATAAATACATCATTAAATTATTTTAAATAAGCAAATATCACAACGAACTAAATTGTGTCAACAAGTTGATTCAGTACTAAAAACTTAATTCTTTATTAACGAAAACTGATTATAAATCAGCAGCTGAATAATCCATCTTTGATATCGCCTTATTCTGAATATTGTATTTGGGCCTTTTTATGTAAAGGTTTTTCCCAAAATAATGTTTTAATGACATGTATTGTTGAATGAAAAATCAATTCTCGTCAATAATCTATTCGGGAAATCAAACTCTTGATTTTAGAACGACATAAAAAGTAAAACATTCTTCGAATGTCATATTATGCGGTGACGGTAATGCATGATATATTTTTGTTAATTTTAAAATTAAGATTAATATCTTTTCAATTTAAAATTTGTCTTCAATTCCGAACTCCACCCGAGATTCATATACAACGTTTAATCGACCGAAGCACATTTTGTTTATTGGACTTGATTAAAATTGCACTCGCCAGTCACGTTTCGCTCTCAAATGGAGTCCATTTAATGGCTTCAAGAAAGTGGCCACTATCGATTCGACTGGAGTTTTTCAAAATCAGTCACTCCAATTCGAAGATCTTTCCTTTTAAGCAGGGAGTCACCATTTGGAGACTAAGAAGAGTTTTTTTTTACTCCAGTCTTTAATCAAAGGAAAGCCACCCGACCGTATCGTTTTTTGAAAAACTTATGATTGATTTTTTTCCAATCCGTAAAGTTCAAAGACTGATAATTTGATTGTGTACCGGGACCAATTAAAAAGTTTTGTCTTGAGCCCTGAGAAAATGAAAATTATACTGCTCTCGGTACCTGGGTGATTTTTTTTTCAGTTTGCTTCTTTACGACAGTATAGGGATTTGAAAGGTCTGAAAGGATACCCAAGTTTTCGTTGTGGCAATTCTGAGACAAGGACTTGACAAAGAAGTAAGCTTCTATTCATTTTATGATTGTACTTTTAACAAATTTCGCATATTGTTAAATGATTACTACTATTGTCTCAAGAGCAATTGTAAACAAAACTAACACATCGCTAGTATGATAACTACTGACAATATATAATACGAGTACTTATAGTTTTTGAAAAAGTATTTAGTTTAAGTAAGCCTTAGATTCAACTGACTTCATAAATGAAATTCTTTCTTTAGTATTATCTTTAATTGGTTTTAGTCCTTTCTTAGCGTTGACCAAACTGGAGTTAGAAAAAAATATTTGTATTGTAATCATTTATTTAAGAATAAGAATCAATGTTTAATTTCAAAATTATATCATATAACAGTAGAGATAATCTGAGGATGCTTCTTAAAAAGGCTAAACACGTCTCACGATTTGTAACACAATCAGTGGAATAATACAGTTATCAAAAATATAATTTAATACTTCATTATTTTATTAATTATAGTCTAGTCAGTAAAAAAAATACGATAGATTTATACTTAATGACATACAAAATTCTTTCAAATTATGGTCAAGCTATTCAAAATGATATATATCTTTGGTATATCATAATATTTTTACTGTTAGCCATACCAATGTAAATTAAAATATTTTTGTTAAGAGCCATTAAATGAAGAAGTATGATAATTTTTTGCTGTATTATTGGTTAGTTAAAAACGAACTGGAAGCATATAAAAAATTGATTATCATAACAAAAACCAAATGTAACTGAATATTACACAAAATATCTTTTAGAACATAACAAAGTCCCTTATCCTTTATCTTCTATACGTCGAGTATATCCATGGTTTTACGCATAATCTGCAGATCGATCTTATTATTTGAGAGAGAGCTTTATATAAAAAAGCTCTTTGTCCGGGCCTACGAGAAGCTTTTCAATGTGGGTCGGATGTCACACTATCGGAAGAAAACAGCTTTAAACTTATTTTAAAGGAGGAAACTTCTCGTGACATTTTTGTGTGAATTACAATCCTTCTACTGATGGGTGTTTAAGATACGGGTGATATTTCCCAAGGTAACTTTCTATATTACAGTGTCTCCATAGAGATAGGTAAAAAAATCGAAGAGTTTTTCGAAAAGTTCATGATAAAGAAACATAGATTTTTTTAACAGTCTTTACTTAACTGAAACTTATTTACATCATCATTGCTGGCCTAAAAATCTTATTAACTTTAAGTCTATATTTCTTTTTACAATTACAAGTAAAAAAACTTTTTATTTTAGTTCAAAATTGGGAATGTCGATTGCAAAACGCTGATCTTTTTTGAGTTACTATTTTATTTTATAAAACAACATCATAATTTAAAGAAAGTCTTGAAAAGATTCATTGGTTTTTTTTAAATACATCATTTTAAATTTAAGATTTCGACTGAAGGTGCTTGGTGGAATTTCAATATTAAATTTGAATCGTTCAAATTATGTACATTCAAACAGATTTTGTCACTAGCGACCCGGGTTTCTCCTTTCCTTAGCTCAAGTTCAACCGTGCACTTGTACTCCTGAAGATACTGAAAGGCGAAACCCGGGTCGTTAGTGACAAAACCTGTGTGAATGTACATAATTTGAACGATTCAAATTTAGCATCATTTTAATATTGTATAGGTTTTTAAATTCCACGACTCTTCTAAACTATTATATTAAATCATTTTTATCTCAGTGTTTGGTGACAACTAGGGTTTATACCATATATGGGCAACCACCGGCCCGCCGAGCTATTTTGTCCGGCCCTGATTCATCTCGGCAAAGTATTAGAGAAAAAAAGGGAGGGATTAAACAATGGAGATGACACGGGCGCTTGCAGTGGCTCCACTCTACTAGTTCATGATCACCACCATATAAGAAATAACAACGTGTTTTATTTAATTTAATATTGCTTCATTAAGTTTGATAATTTGGTCTGGCCCTTGACTCGGAGACAGAATGATAATTTGGCCTCAGACCTAGGAAAGGTTGCCCATGCCTGGTTTATACGAAAATTGACTTAGAATTCTAATATTTCCTGAACCCCAATTTTAGCCGGTTATAAAAGTTTACTAAAAAATAGTAATTTTAGTATTTTTTTTTTATTTTACATATTTTTTAAACCATGTCCGCTCCCAATGTGGAGCATATGGACTCCTAATGGAGTTTATCTCAACAGAAGTGTTTCCACGAGAACTGCTTGTTACTCAGTTGCTCAACCTCTCTTTTTCCAAAGAGAGTAGGGATAGAAGGATAGGGCTAGGACAGGATTAGTGGTAAGCTAATCGCTCTCGATACGCCCCGTTCATAGGATAGGATGGGTGAAAGGGGTGAATTCAAGACATCGCATACATCCATGCCTTTGAACAGAAATTCATAAATCGATTGAAAAATCAATTTATAAAACTGTCCATACCGGGATTTGAACCCGGGCCCTCCGTAGCCGAAGCCAACAACGTTGACCACGCGACCACACAGGCAGACATTTTGCATATTAATTATATTATATCCACCGGTTATTATCTATTATATAAAATTATTCTGTGTTCATCTCTATATCCTTAGAATAAACAAAACATTCACTGACCCATTATTTAGTAATGTAATTGTGTTAATGAAATGTCCTGAAATAGAAAATGTTTTTGAGTTTGTATTTGTCAACTGTTTCCGATTCAAAATGCACAAAACAAATATTTTCCAAATAAACCTTAATATAACAATTTCAGCACATTAATTGATTGCATGACAAAGCTGCATATTCCAACTCTTTTATTTTTTACTATAGTGGCTTCAAATCAAAATTTGAACGTTCATGAATAAATAATTAATTAATTAATCCAAATTTAAATAATAGAAACAGAGTTACCATATTAAGAAACCTACACATTTTATTAAATAGATTAGTTAATAGATAGAAACAGGGAACATTTCAATTATAATACTACATATGAATAAGTATTAATTTTTCGAAGTAACTCACGGCTGAGATAATCTGATCTTAATTGAATGATCTGATGTATCTAATACATTCAATAAACAATTATTTAAATTGCTGTATATTGGCGTCACTAGATATTACGACATTCAACGTTGCAAATCGCAAGAGGCCGCGGCTCGGTGCGCAATTATTAAATAACCTTCCTTCGAAGCCTCCCGAGTGTGTATTGTAGTGCCTGCTACAGTTATGGAAAACCTTCGAGAACGACCATTGTGACAACAATATAATACATTCAATATCAGATTATTAGAATTATAGACGCAATACACGTATCTTAGTGGTTAAAGATAATTAACTTTTTAATACACATCGCACCTCCGATAAAGTGAAGTTATTAGCCAAAATCATGATTTTAAAAGTATAAAAAAATATCTTCAAAAATCTTTGAATGGTAAATTATTGCAAAATATAGCTCTTTTTGAAATTTATAAATCATTCTGACTCTTAAGCACCAAATCAATTACTTTCATATAAAAAATGTATAATGTTGGCGGGGCTCAAATTTCGACATACTCAATCTAACAAATAGCTTGGAGGGGGACTTTTGTAAAGTTTGCACGAGGGCCCCGAATTTCTAGCTACGTCACTCAGTGACTAAATACTCAGCAAAGTGTATTTTTATTTAATACAAAAACATATTTTGAGAACGAATCCTAATGTATGTTTTGTAGATATTTATTAAATAATGGACATGGATCGAACATAATAAGTTTAGAAGAAGAAAACATTAGTTGTATAATTACTAAATTGATTTTTTGGTTATTTTGAAAAATCTACATTTTGTTTTTTGAGTATATTTTAGAGGCGTTGTGATATTAGATTGATTATGTTTTTGTTGAAATTCATAATTATTTGTAATGGTTTTATAAACGATAAAAAAAAATTGTTTCATGCATTAAATCCACATTCACTGTTCTATATTCCTTTGCCTGAACCACTAGCGACTGGTGCATTCTGTATTTTAGCAAAGTTGTACAGAAACTTACTTCTCTGTTCGGTAGACTCAGGACTCGGGAGGTCTCATAACATTGTCGAGTGGCTAAACATACACATCGCGTCGCGATTGTTGAGCAACAACTGTACCAACTTTGCAAGAATCAAATTTTGAAGCCTCTCTGTCTGCCCGCCTGCAGAAGCTTAATGCAATGGCTCGAATTTGATCCAAAATAGATTAATCTTTGTACGACTTTGCCTACTGTTACTATCTGCTGCCAAAATAGTATGTAAAAGCAAAATAAAAAACCAAAAAAGCTTAACAGAAACACTGAATGTAATCTGTTTTTTAAAGTATGTAACCGAAGCAAAAAAATGATTTTCGATGACCGACGCCACTCAAATTACAAAACATTAAATATTTTGTTAATTTATATCCGTTCCCAATGTAGAGTATAAGGCTCTCTAAATAATGTGTCTAAACAGGAGAACTGTTTGCTACTCAGTCGCTCAACATCTCTTTTTTTCAAAGGAGGTATAGAAAAAAGGACAGGACGAAACTATTGGTGAAATAATCTCTCTCGCTATGTCCCTTTATTTAAGGGTTGGAAGCAGTGGCGGCCAGTCAATGTGGCATTGGATCAATGCACCCCTTTTACATGCAGGGACGGTTATAATTCATGAAATTATTATCAAACATATCATTTATACCATTCACTGATTTATATTAAATATTAAAAAAATTCTATAATAAAATAAATATATAGACAATAAATACATGAAGAATTTAAAATTATTGAATGGTAATAAATGTTATGTTTGAATATTATTTCATGAAATATAACCGCCCCTGAATATAAAAGGGATGCATTGATCCAATGCCACATTGGCCTGCCGCAAATATTTTATTTCATCTTCTAATTTATACAAAACTTCGTTTACGAAAACAGGAATTTATAAGTATATAAACATTTACATTTAGACGTTGATTAACCTAAGTTCACTTTGCTAACAAAAAATATTTAACTTGAAACAATCAAAAATGCAACATCATTTCCCAACGGAATCTATGAAAAGATATGTAAACCTCATAAATCCAATGTGATCATTTTTCTCCAAGAACCGATTTTTATGCGGCACCAATTTTGGATGCTATAGTTTCGAGTAACATAATATTTTTTGTGACACCAATTTGAGGATGCGATCAATTTTCTCTGAAAGCCGAAATATTTTTTGAGAACCGATTTTTTCGCGGCACCAATTTGGGATGCAATCATTTTTCAGTTGATTTTCAAATTTTGGATGCGATCAATTCTCTCCGAGAACCGAAATATTTTATGAGCCGATTTTTTTTGCTGCATCAATTTGGGAAGCGATCAATTTTCTCCGAGAACCGAAATATTTTTTGAGAGCCGATTTTTTTTGCAGCATCAATTTGGGATGCGATCAATTTTCTCCAAGAACCGATTTTTTTGTGACACAAATTTAGGATGCGATATTTTTTTCGAGTGACAATATTTTTTGCGACACAAATTTAGAATGCGATATTTTTTCTAGTGACAAAATATTTTTTGCGACACCAATTTGGGATGCGATCAATTTTCTCCGAGAACCGATTTTTTTGAGACACCAATATGGGATGCAATCATTTTTCAATTGATTTTCAAATTTTGGTTGCGATAAATTTTCTCCGTGGGCCGAAATATTTTTTGATAGCTAATTTTTTTTCGCGTTACCAATTTGGGAAGCGATTAATTTTCTCCGAGAACCATTTTTTTTTGCTGTACCATTTTGGAATGCGATATTTTTTATCGAGTGACATAACATTTATTGCGACATTAATTTGGGATGCGATCAATTTTCTAATTTCGAATCTTTTACTCCGACGGTAAAATTAGCATACTTAAATGAAATATTTATAGGTTAAACTATAATAGCATATAATTCCATGATAAATAGATTAGTATCACTACCAATCAATCATTTAGATTACCTAAATTATCTTTAAACTAAAAAAACTTTCATACATATTGCAATCAATATCGGGTAGAAAGCAACTGTGATACAAAAATTAATTCATAAAAAAAAAACAATTAAAACTCTTAAGGCAACTTATTTACCTTAACGTTATCCAAGAGAACCGCTTTTTTAGATCAATAAACTACATATGAAGAATTAGCGAAATCGAAAAAACGAGTCACGTCACGAGGTAAATCACTATTGGGTTTTAAGATTTTCAAATTCTTCGGTGAGCTAAAAAAAACTAGTCACGGAGATATTTTTAGCAAATTGGTAAATTCCTGGGCTTTTGGATTCGAGCTGTACCGAAAACCGAAAACCGTTAAAACCGTCATTTTTGCCGAAACGAAAACCGGAACCGGAACGAAAAAAATAGCGGTTCGAAGCCCTGCTTTTATCAATAAAAAATCAGGCTCACAATTTGCAAACCATTTTTTTCCGAGCCTCAAGACATGAGTTTAAGTTTAGCGCCAAGTTTGCATCTTTGTCATAAGGGTCAAAAACTAAATTTATTGGAACTTGAAATTAACAGGCATAAACAAAACATCTTAAATGAACAAACCATTATCAATCCATCACCTTTGTTAAGACCCCTAATGTAATTAACAACAGATTAAAAATAACAAAGTATTTTAGTTCTACAGTTAAAATACTTTGTTATTTTTAATCTGTTATAATTGGAGTTCTACCAAGTAAATGCCAAATCAACTAATAAACCTAATGTAATTAATAGTAAATATCAGTGTTCTTGATATTAATAAAAAATTGGCGAGGTACTTCCATTAGGAGTCCATATGCTCCACATTGGGAGCGGACATGGTTTTAAAAAAAAACAGTTTTATTTGTCCTAATTTACCTTGAAAAATCCCATATTGCTTATCTTCGAGTCATATTTAATAAGTGTAATATTATAATTGTTTTTTGAATGAGGATGTTTGAGTAAATAACATGATGCATTGTGAATCTCTTCGGAGCCAGTATATATAGATGAGATAAATGTAAGCTTAATCATAGTTCTGACGATGGTGAATGCCGAAATAGTTGTTAACTAATAAATATAAAAAAACAGTAGAACTAAATACGTTGCTATATTTCACATAAGTGAAACAATTATTGTATTAAAAGTAATGAATTATTTATGGGATTTTGATGAATTTTATATTTTGGTTAGGATTTGTGTCATTCTGGCAATAATTGATAAACAGGTAAACGAAAACAGCAAAACCGTGAGATCAAATTAATCGAAAAATGACTACAATCACACCTTCGTTTTTTATGGACCTATACATAATCAAGTTTGTTGGAATAAAATTATGCTTAAACTTGGTATTGGTTTCATCCTGCAGTATCTTAAATAACTTCAGATGGTGACGGGCTTAAAATAGATGCCATTATTGTGCTATATTTTAACATGCTTTAAAATATTATATCCGTGCTCCAGCGACACAGTAATACATTCATGAAAATTCTTGGACAGCATTAAGCATTTATTTGTATTCTAAATCTGTAAAATCTCAAAATCAGGCAAGCTGAATCGATTAAAAAAATGTATATTCGCTTAATTAAAGTAAAAGTAACACAAACCACAACACAGTAATAATTGAGAAATGTGTTATTTTCATTCGAAAGTAGATTTTAACTAAAGGATAGAATAAAACGGCTGACTTTTTATCTCGTTTTCGCTAAACACTTCCTGTTGAAATGCCGTTCATATGCTGTCTATTTGCAAATTTTTGAAAATCTTCTTAGATTAAATTCTTCGTTTGCATTTAAAATCAATTGCTAAAACCAAGCGCGAAATCTACAAAATTTATTCCGTGTCTACATCGAAACTTTAATGGGCTGTCAGTACATCTTAAATGCAACAAATTGTTCATCTCTTAGATTGCATGGCATAATTTTATGCATGAACTTTTTGCAAGGAAGTTTCTCGTTAAAATTGCACCGGAAGTTTGATAGTTGGAGCCTGTTTCGAAATCTCGCTAATTCTTCTTCGCGACTGAATTTTGGATGCACTTTATAGTTGCGTCATGCAAAAAGCAGAATCAAGATGGCTACAATTTGCAATATTTTACATTTTCCGTCTAAATTTATTATAAAGCTCTAATCTGCAAAACCATGCAAATAAGATTGTGAAATGTTTTACATTATAAATCAGTTGTTCCATTATGTTTTCAATATATATTATAATATACATTATTCCACAGTAGATTTATCTTTAAGATGTTTCTTAGTAAAACAAAACAGCCTTCACATCTAGTTAAACAAGTGTAATAACAAAGTTGTAAATTTTAATTTTGTAATATCTATACACAATTTTTTCGATGTCGGTTCAGAAATAATTACAAAGTTTCTCAATGTTTATTAAGACCCAAACTCCTGCCGAAAACATAGCACGTATTTCGGCCAACTTGTACCTCACACAAAGGTTTATACTCAGTCAAATTGAATTTCGGGAGTTCCCGTTTATAAATTAACAAGTGAGATATTCATCTGGGCTCAGATGGGAGCCAGTTACGGCGCTGGGGAAAACCCCAAAACTTGGCATCCTATTATTTTCAGCGCGCTCATATATCAAGCGACAGTGTTTGCAATTATTATAACTATCTATAACGGTTAGCCGTGGTACTGCTTTGCTTATATTACATTTGATACAAATCTACCCTTAAATGAATCAGCTGAAGGCAACCATTATTGTTTGTGTGTACCATTATATTTCAGAGCCCTAATTTTAACGCTTTGCTTCGTACACATGTGAGTAAAATATTAATTTTAACTACATTAAGCAGCGTATCCCTAGTTAATGGCGAAAGAATCTACTGTTTTGGTGTCTGTGGCGATCTAAGATGATAGAAAATAAGTTTTTTTACGATTTTAAAGTTATTCATAAAATCAAATTCTCCGGAGAAAGTTGATTTTATTCTTTTATTAACCATCTGCTTGTTGGCGTTTTTTAAATCGAAATTTTTCATCCAAAATAACATTTTTTTACTAAAACTTTTTTCACACCTCTATTTGATACTTAAACCAGTAAATTTGTCTCTAGGAGGCAGGATTTTTTATTGTTGTTTCTAGGATATCTCATACCCGCGTGCATAATACTTTAGTAAAGTAATGTATTACGAAATGATCTTTTAGCTTGAAGTGGGATAAATATGAATAAAAACACTTAAAGAATACTGATTGTGGATGTTTAATAAACGAAAATGTTATTTTGGCTTATTTCGACGTTTTTCAAGATTTAAAAAATCAAGACAAACTTTCGTAAATAAGAAATATATTTCACTTCACTTTTAACTTGGTTACAATAAACAGTAGCTTTTATTATAAAATATTAAATAACTTAGATTATTCCATATTGTGCTACAAACCGTATATTTTTATAATATATCAGAATAGTAAAATGAAAATCATTCGTACTTAAACGAGCATTTGTGAAAGTAAGATTGCCTGAGGATGCCTCTGAAAGAGGCGAAACACGTATCACAGTTTGTAGCACAATACGTGTAATAATCTAAGTTATAAAAAGTTGAGAAAATAATATAAATAACAATAGCTACATTAAATGAATGCTTCTGACGTTTGGTCACGATAAGTTCTGCATTAATTTAATATGTACGCTATTGCATTTCGTTATTAACAATTCAGCCCACTTCTCGGTATCCAAACGTAATACTCGAGTATAGAGTCAAAGCTAATTCTAATAAATGATCCAAAACACGGGAAAGGAGTTACTCGATGTTTAAAATACACGTGAAAGAGTACATAAATCGCAATATTTAGTATCCATTGTCCACCTTGTCTGCTATCAATGGACTATTATATTTACTACGAGAAATACTTGTTATACTAAATTTGAATCGTTCAAACTATGTACATTCTCACAAATTTTGTCACTAACGACCCGGGTTTCGCCTTTCGGCATCTTCAGGCATTCAAGTGCACGGATGAACTTGAACTGACGCTTAGCAAATAAAAGTTTCGTGCTTATATAAGATACAAATGCATCACCGAGTCCAAAGCCATTGCTGGCGAAAAGGATGAGCTCATGGGAATTCCAACAGATTTGTGTAGTGAGCAGTTTCAAGAATTATATAATCTGTTTGTCGGCAAAGGTTTTATGATTATATGATTTTATGGTTATATAGGGTATAGAAGAGGAGATGTGGGAAAATTTGTTATTTCGTTTAAAATCGGAAGACTTTGCAACTGTGCTTTATTGATTTCTAAAATTTCTTGGAAAAAGAGCTTATGACTGTCCGTATTTGGGTGTAACATTTTTATCCCTTGTTCCTGATTGAACACGTGTCCTTCCGAAATTAAGTGATTAGCAAAAGTTGTTATACTGTTTTTTCTCTTTACAGGACAAAAAAAAATGATTATCCAATGGCTTCGGTTACGTTTTATCTTTATGTTGGGACGATTGAAAGGGATTTTTTGACGGATATCCATGCCTTCAAACCGAGATTCATAAATCAGCTTTATGAAACTATTCGAACTGGAATTAGCACCCGTGTGTTCTGCAACCGAATTCAACGATGTTGACGACTCTGCCACGGAATTAGTAATTTGATTTACTAAATATACATATTTTAAATTAAATCTGTTCTTGGTATAAACTTTTTGTGAAGCGAGATAAAAAGATGAGTTATGACAGTCACAGTCCCAATAATACGGATGATGATAAGTGTTGGTGGTCTATTTAACCACTGTTATAAATAATAACTATTCTTTAATATTTAAACGAGAAGTAAGAATTTATTTTATTTTTTTTTCATTTATGAGCTGTATAGGGATTAAAACATAAAAATTTCATGGTCTTAAATACAAATTTACCGACCGATTGAAAGTCAACTAACGCAAATTATATCTATCGTGAGTTGTAAAACTGTACATTTTCGCTACGATTTAACTTGAGTAATTTTTATAACATTAACATCTTCACGTTCTTATTTTTCTCTACTACTATATAATTTATTTTTAAAAAGCTTGTTATTTATAGTTGAAGAAAGCGTTTTTTAAAAAATTGTATACTGGTTGATAAATTTACACAAATAAGTATCAGTATCTTTGTAAAAAGAGAGATTGAGCGACTGAGTAACAAGCAGTTTTCGTAGAAACACTTATGTTGAGATAAATTCTACTAGGAGTCCATATGCTCTACATTTGGAGCGGAAATGGTAAATATATATATATCAGTAATAAAATATGTACATGAAAAAATTCATCACGTGAAAAATTAGAACTCTAAATATAAGTCGTCTGGAAGAAAAACAAACTGCAAATAAATTATTAATTGAGTAAAATAAATCCCGTGTAAATATACAACGATATTTAAAGAAATCAATTACTTAGATGGAGAAATTTAATACTGAGTTAAATTTAGCCTTGCAAGCATTGTAACTTAACACTAAATAACTGTTCGAAAATGCATTTGGAACTATTTACTTTACAACTGCAATCAAACCGCCATTACTGAGCTTCCCTTGAGATCTTTGTGGTTTCACAATCACGCCCTTATTTTTATTTCCTTCCAGCTAAGCGAGTGCTTTGTTGAGTCAAATTTATTTTATTGACAGCGTTCAAATAATGAATACGGTTCTGCAGTGGATTTTCGCTTCGGCTTGAATATTTTAATATGCACATTCAAATAAGTTTTGCTACAAAAAAATGCATTTTAATGATTCCGTCTTTTGAATTTTAGCAGAGTACAAAAATGTAAAACAAAAATTTGAGTATTTCGAATTTTAAAATTCGTTTGGATATTGTATGAAAGCGATCCCTTGATCGAAAAAAGGACTTGGATGGAAATACAAAATTACTCGCCCACAACAATTGATTATCCTACCATACTTACTCACATCTTTTTCGATAGCAAGGATCGTTTCATTAATGAATACAGGATAAGTATTCATTTATTATTAAAACAATTATTTACTACAAAACAAATAGTATGTATTTCTCGAAATTTGATTTGAATTGAAAACAATTCTTGATCTCCCTTTTTTCTCTTGTAGTTGATTTCATTCGATATCATTATTGTTTTCAACTGTTCTGTTGCAACATAATATTATATAAATGGAAAGAACATATAAATGTATAACATTATATAAACGGAAAGAATTGTGTATAAATTGCTTTAAATAATTTACAACAAAACAGAACACAGCGTTGAAAATATTTTTTATAAGTAATGGTTATGTGCGTGGAATTCTGTTTCGAGAGAAAATGTAGTCAATCTCCAGTCATAGCGAGCATCGTTTAAATTTCTATTCGCATTTTCTTTCCGTGAAAAATCGACGCCTTCACAAAATGGCGTCGAGGCTGACGACGTCGCGCCTCGTAGTAATGAAGGATTTGTATTCCGGTCGCTTGAGGACATTTCCCACTTTTGGGCTTTTCTCGGTTATGGTTTCGATTCAATCCATCGGGAGTGAAGACTGGGGGGTCTGTACACACGCCTACCGAGTCATTTGATTTTTTTACGTGCAATTTGGTGGGAAGAGAATGATCAATTTCATAAAAGTCAACCAAAGGGTATCGAAGAAACAAAAAGTAAAATGATTTTTCTTATTGATCGTAGATAACTTCAAAAGTTAAAGTGCTATAGCTTTTGTTAGAAAGTTAACATTGTAGGAGTTTTCTAAAAATATTTTAATCTTTTAGTTTTATAAAGTTTTATTTTAAAGCCCATCTTCTGTTTGAATTATGTTTGCAAAAATCTTTTTACATATTGATTTCTTTTGCCTCCTTAAAAATCAATTGCCAATTTAATCAATAAATTAACAGCGTTAAAAAAAGCGATGCATTTTTCACCGTACAATCTGATTTCATGTACAATCTTATTAGCTTCAATAGATGATACCTACTCACTTTATAATATTTATTATATCGTAGAGAAGGCAAGTTTTGAAAAATTGTATTTATTTCATAATAATGAGATACTTTTTTATCTTCGGCAGACTATTGTCAGTCAAAATAAATAAAAAAGAATTAAAATCCGTTAGAAGTAGAGAAACGAACATTATGAAATTGAACTAAGAAATTCACATTTGCTACTTGGTCAACTTCTCAAAATTAAGAAATATGTTTCGTTAAAGTGTCATTTAAATCAACCGTTTGCTTGTGATAAGCATGATAAGTTTTCAAATAAAGCTCACTTAAAAGGAAATATAGAATTGGACTGTGTGTACATTTTTAAATCTCCTAGTTTCGATATTGATGTTACGTACATTTTTCTGTGACGATTATATTTCTATGTACAAATTTAATACTTATACTAATTTTATAAAAAGAGGAAAAATTTAAACAAATGTTTTTGTATCCTTATTGTACCTGATATGCGAATTTGGGGGTTTTATTCATACAGTATATACACAAATTTTTATGATACCAACTTTTATCGCGTAAATCTAATATAATAAATATTGCAGAGCGTCATCTACGTGAGCGAACAGTGATAAAATAAAATAAAACAGGATATATCCACCCCATTTCCCCACGATGCACCCCTGTACATTTTGCTCCCTATAAAATCAAAGCACGAGGTATCGTGGGACGAACTCGGTCATCAATTTTTCATGAACGTCTCGTGCTCCATTTTGCACGCCACTATTTAACAGCAGTCGTTGCTATTGATAAATCAACGCTTTCAACTGCAATTCATAGTTAAAGAAACATATTTGGAAAATTATTAGTTTATTTCAGATTTTTTTTCATCATAGATTGCGACAATTCTTTTTTTGACAAATATATCGATCATGAGTGCATAGACAAAATAGTTTAGTTAACTTTTTTTGTCACCCATCCAAAATGAAACACGCTTACTTTGTTATGCTGACTTGTTCAAACACACGTGTCTAAAACTAAACGAATTGCCTGTTCATAATTTGAACGTCGCGAAATGAGTCGGTGCATTATTGAACGCTCGCGAGTGCAATAGCGGCCCTCGGATGTAAAATACGGCTCTGGTGAGTGTTGCGGAGACTCTATTGTGATTCCGCCCCTGTATTGTTGGGGGAAAATTGAAAATCTACCAAAAAACCCGAGCAAACTTGACGTTAAATGAAATGTCGCGAAGCTACTGCCGATGCATGCACGAAAGGCGCGTGGGCAAAATAAATATGCGTTTTTTTTTACAAAATTTTGACACTATTTCTCAGACACCTCAAACAAATTATCTCAACATATATTTATTAATAAAAATTAAAACTCAACAACGCGATGTTACCAGATCCTAAAACATAATCAATTTATAAATTTGCGGCTTAGGAAGATCGAAGATGTATAAAAATAAACTGAATTTGAGTATATTGATCAACTCATCTTCATAATAAACTAATAAAAAGAAATAAAAAATTATGTTAACTAAACAGGCCGTTTAAAGAATAAAATAAAAGACAGGTGTTTAAAAAAAAAATCACGTTGTTTCCTTACAAAATATTTAATTAAATATTCTTGAATTCAATCCTTTGTTTGCACAAATCAAAATAACGAAAGCTCTGACCACTTTGTTTTCAAAACTGTCGGTAATTAATTTAATCAATAAAGAATAATTGAAAGATAAAAATTATGCCAAGTAAGATATATGAATTTATTTGGATTTAAATAGGCAACACGCAATCGTGATAACACCTTAGAACTATGCATTGCTATTTTAATCTTGTTATTGTTCTACTTCACTTTTAGGGTGTTCACTGTCAATAATTGGTGGAAAGGTCAAGACCGGTTTCGCTTTTTGCAAGCATTGTCAACTGACAATAGACAACTGACATAAGCATTGAAAGACATTAGTCGACAATGCTCACAATGAACGAAACCGGTCCTGACTTTTTAAATAAAGTGGAATGAAGTACAAAGGAATATTGTGTTTTTATTAATAAATTGTTAGTAATCACCAATTTGTTAGACAAAAAAAGTATTTTTTATTCTATCAAACTAAATTGGGATCGAACGTAACTTGAGAAGAATTTTGAGTCGGCAAAGAGCGGAAAAAATATATTTGTATTCAATGATTTATTGGAGAGGAGCTATTTCCGAAAGAAGCATTTACCCGTCGGCAAATTGACTCTCAACAATGAAACTTCACTTTGTGGCAAAAGTGAAAAAATGAATTGTTGACAAGACGAAGGGAAGGGAACAATCGCTTTTCCTCAAAGCGCGACCCGTTTGAAAGGCATTTTCAAAATAATGCAACCTTTACTTACAACGGGGCCATATTAAAACGCTGCGCAACAAAGGGGCAATAATATAATGGCATTCGTTTGTAACCATACAAATGAATAGATAATCAAATCTTCAGTGAACACAAGCACTCGTTATATGTATATAATATTATATCACATAAGAAACGAATGGTATAAAATTATCTCATTACAACGAAAAGAATAAAATCTTTGTCACATTATTAGTTCTTAAAAAAAACGTCTCAAATAAAAACTGTTAAATAAATATGCATGTGGCGTAATACTTCGATGGTCCAGTTCAACAGAACGATAAATAAACAATTTGTGTTTTGAGTTATGTCACTCATTATATTCAAATAATTCTCTTCAGCTCGACAAAAACACAACTAGAAAAAAAAATAGTTTTCTCTCTAGGAAGAAGTTTAAATACATAAATAAAGAAAAATAAACCATTCTCTCTCAGTTTTACTGACGTATCAATAAATTTGAATTGAAATGAGATCAATGACTAAATGATTCACTAAAAAGATGAGACAAATAATAATTATAACTCTTTTACAACTCAGTTTAAATGTGTCTAAAATTTGTTCAGCCATTTCTGAAAACAACAAATGTATAGTTGTAGCACTATGGAACTAGGCATCGTCTTTCTTTTGTGGCGTTTTTAATGATTTAATAATAAGACAGCGTAACCCAAATGGGGCTCCTCAAAGGAAAACAATATGAAAAATCTAATCGATTATAATTATTTCAGTAAAAATACAAAACACAACAGCAAACAAATAGACCACGATGTTGCCAGTACAATAAATATATTTTATACTAAGCCATTCATTGATTCTTTACGATAACGACGGTGTAATCGATTCCCCATCAAATTAATCATTTACACAGTATATTAACTTCTCAGTACATTTAAATCAGTTTTTTATAGAACGAGTAGATTTTGATTATTTTTTTGGACGTCTCTTCAGCATTTCAGTGATAAAATAGTCGCTCATTCTTAATTTCGAGTAGGTTACCTGGAACAATTTTTAATAGTTTGTTCTTAGACTATGTTTTTTACTAAATTACATAGCAAGTACAAAAACAATGCTATCAATTTAATTTTCACTTACCAGTCTTATAGCCGAGTGGACAAACATTTATCTTAGAATAAATTCTGTTGAGATAGACTTGCTATGCATATGCTTGGAATTAGGAGCCTACATGAAGAAAAAAAATACCTACGATACTACTCTGAAAAATAAAGTTATCACAATTTTACCTTTTTGTATCAATAAAAATATCATTTGCTAGAAGACTCTCATTTCTTAAGTTGCACCTTTCTAAGAGAGTAGACACTTACAAAAAAGGGCGAAAGTATTTTCATGTGTGACTTTTTGGAAGTCTACGACAGAAGTGACATTAATATTAATTACTTTTATTATTTAACTTTTCAGATATGTCACTCAGTTATATATCTTTCAAATAAATCTTCAGAAAAAGTTACTTTAGTTCATAGCATCATAATGCCTTTAAGATAAAAACACAAGAGGATATGATTAAAATTAAAGCTTATGATTTTGAAATAAATACACAAGTGAAAAACCTAAAAAAATATTTGGGCATAAGTTTTTTACTAAAGTTTTTCAGTATTAATCGAATTATTTGCTAAGCCAACCGTAAACACGTCAAAAAGTATAAAGTATTATCCAAATTTTGTATGAATGATATAACGTTAATAATTTGTACCTTGACGCCTGCATTACAATTACATCACGTCATGACATAAAATATAATAACACCCTTAATTGATTCATACATTTTCTTAGGCAATGCTCTTCAATAAAACACATTTACTAGTTCCACAGTTTTCGTTAAAGATTAGGTCCAGTTTCGCTCATCTCGAACAATGCTAACTAGGGCATCCAATCCCGGGATCCCGTTCAACTTTCTGATCCCAAAATGCCGGGATTGAGATGGCCGCGATCCCGGGATTTCGGGATTGAGAAAACGAGTTTCCGTGAGATTCCGGGAAAAAGTATAGCAAATTGAGGATTTCAAATTCCTCGGTGAGAAAATCTCAATTCCGGGATCTCGGGATTCAAAATAAATCAATCCCGAAATCCCGGGATTGGAAAAAGGCTCCGGGATTGGATACCCTAATGCTTACCGATAAAAATATAAATCGATATATTTCTACAAAAACTGTTAGACGTTTTTCTTCTAGTACTGCTTTTTTAATAAAATTCTTCTAATCAAGAATTGCAGTGAACACTTTAAAAGTGACAATGAATTATTATATCATGAAATTTCCATTGGGGCTGCAGTAGTTGTAAGTAAACTTTTAAATTTACATGTTTAAGACAAGAAACAAAATATTAATGTGAACTAAAGTGTCTTAGTATCAAGTGAAGGCAGTGTGCAAAATAGAATAGGTTATGATTCAATCCATGTAAGGCACACCAGCTAAAATGAAGCACTTTTCAGTCTGTTAGCGTATGTTTGTGTATAAATTTCCCTCATCCTTGCTAAGCACATCCATAACTGATAAGCTACATTAACGTTAGTAGCAGTAATACACAACAATTCAGTGTGATTTACAAATTATTTCATAAAATCAATATTTTAATTTAAAATTTCGACTGAGGTGCTTGGTGGAATTTCAATATTAAATTTGAATCATTCAAATTATGTTAATTCACACAAGTTTTTTCACTAACTAGGAACAAGGGATTAGAATGTTGTACCCATATACAGACGTGCATAAATTGTTTTTCCGGGAAATTTTACAAAAAAAATAGAGAATAATTGAGTAATTTACCGATTTTTAATGAGCTGGTAAATTCTCCACAATAATGTATGTAAATATAGTCATAAAAAATCCAACAAACAAAAATAAATATAATTCTTAAGACTATTTACCATTCAAATCTGTAGGCATTCCCATGGGTTAATCCTTTTCGCCAGCAATGGCTTTAAACTTAGTGATTGATTTATTTTTCATATAAACACGATACATTCATTTACCAAACGTCAGTTCAAGTTCAGCCGTGCACTTGAACGCCTGAAGATGCCGAAAGGCGAAACTCGGGTCGTTAATGACAACACTTCTGTGAATGTACATAATTTGAACGATTCAAATTTAAAATCTATATATTATAAATAAACAAATATGTCGTAGATTAGACTGGCAAAAATGGCTTGGATTGAAAATAAATCGAAATTTTGAATTTCAATACCAGCTTCTTTTATATTGAAATATAGGTTTTAAAAATTCATGGTACTTCAACAGAATAAATAACCGTACACTTATTAATTGACTGTTCGTCCATCAAATATGTATTGAATCTGAGATTTCTTTGTAGCAGCGCTGGACTTACATTATGTTTGTGACATATATATTTATAATACTTGTGTTGTTTATATTCATCTGGCATTCCAATTAGGATCAACAGAAATATAATAACTAATCAACATAAGCAGGTGTTAATTATTGGTAACGTGATCATTTAAAAATATTTATCATATATTAGTTATCATTGTCACGTCAGTAGGAATAACAAGTAGTTGGAATTATAAATTCAAAAAATAGACTATCTTCAACAAGAAAAAAGAAGTTTTGTGTTTTAAGGGCGCATCCCATCTATAGACAAGGTGCAGGCAGGCGCAAGGTTATTTGACGCCCTAGGTAACGTTTATTGGTGCACCTAGGGCATCCGATCCCGGGAACTTTGTATAATCCCGGGATCTTGTAGTTGAACATTAACCACAAAATCGTATAGAATTTCGGGGTGGAGTATTATTTGCTAGGTGATTTTGAAATCCTGAGAATTGACAGAATTCCCAAAATGAAAAGACACGAGAACTTTTTTTAGCTCTTTCAGGATTTCCAATTTCAAAAATCCAAGAATTCGCGGAATTCCCAGAATGAAAAAAACTAGGACCTTTTTTTCTATTTTGGTTTGCGCTCTAGGCGGTTGCCTATTTAATCTGTATGGTGGCGCCGTCCCTGAAAATGTGGTAAGTTTGTTACAATGCTTTGTAAATATAACATTAAAATTATTTACTTGTGTAATAATCAGAGGAATTGTAAATAATTAAACAATCTCATATTCAAATCACAAAAGCATGAGGTAGTATTTCAGTGTCACACTTACGATGTCATCTATTTATTATATATTTATTGCCATATATATGGGTGTTGTACCCCTGGCGAAGATAAACTGCTAGCGGAGTAACGCCCTCCCTGTTTTGCCAGCTAGAAAGGATTCAAAGTTGACGATCTCCGACTTATATTGCATAATTCCGCAATTAATAAGGAAGACACAAGACGCCTTGACGCCTTTGTCCTTAGATGCGGATAGAGTAAGTCGCATCTTTGTTCAACGGAATATTAGTGAACCGAAAACGGGCGATCCAAACTTGGATAGTCACTGGAAAAGAATTTTGAGAGTGAGATATTAATTGAGTACTAATTTAGCGATTGTTAATAACAAAATATTTGAAGCTCTCTCTTTTTTATCTTTGTGTGAAAAGTATTTTTAGCTTCGGAACAGCTTTTTATTCGTTTTTAAGAAAGTTCACTTATTTTACTTGCGAGTTTTTTGGTTGCAATACAATCAATCACCAAACACTTAATAATGGCTAGCACATTAATTAACTCTCTTGATTTGCTTACTAAGCTTCTCTAAAATGTCATTTTTGTTAAACGTATGTCTCCGATCAACTTTCAAATGCTTACTCAATTTTCGTCAATAAAGTAGAATGACCGATAGGTCCCATTGATGGTTTACGGACTTGGGTAGCTTTATTCTTTCAGAAAATATTTAATCACTCTCCTATTGATAGTCAAATGTAGTATTTTAGTAACAATTTCAATCCAGCGTGAAAACCACATCGCTATTTTTACCATAAGCAGTTGTGGGGGCTTTTTGTGCGAAATTATTGCGCCAAGTTTTCTAATAATCATTCATTTCATAATAATTCGAGTATCGTGTATCTTTTGAGCTTTTATGTCGTAAAAGACATTTTTTACGATACTTTGTTTATTTATATAAATACTTCATCCCACAAAAGCTAGCAGTTGACATTCGTAAGCTCAAAGTAGCATTTATTTAAGTGGTTACAATGATGGTGAGAATCTAGTGATTGCTTCACTGTGGGCTACTTACTTCTACGGCGTTGAAATATGTATGTGATTCCTAATCAAATATGTCGTTTTGCTCATTATTATAGTTGAAGGATACTTTAGTTACCTAAGACATAATACAACATTAATCGGATATCAAAAATATGAGTCTTCTAATTATTTGTCAATTTTGACATACTTGACTCGAGTCATTTTAATCAGTGTAATCGGATTCGAAGCAACGAATAGCTTTGCATAATAAATCGTCATTTTGTGGCATCACCGAATTGGGGAGTCTTATGTTGACTTCTCGACACAACTCTCTTATTTCTCCTACCCCCATACTCTCAACCCCTTTCCGATTATTTTTTTCATATTTATTTACTCACATACAAATTCACTTCACACGTACAAACACTCTTGTAGAGATTAAAATATCGAATACTTCATCTACAAACCATATAATTCTAGTTAGGAAAATATTTCATTTCATGGAAAAACTTCATTATTTAACCATCAAGCGGAATTTCAGTTTTAAAAAAAGCACTTCTTTAAATGTCAATGAAATGCTTTATGTATTTATAAATAACACTGTAAACAATATTTCTAATCAGTTGATAATGTTAGTATTGAGCGAAGTCGGTCTTGATCCCTTTTAATTAAAGTGGAAATAGTACAAAGAGATTGTGTTTTTTACTATGAAAAATTTTTCTCGAGTGAAATTCGCTGTTTTTTTTCAGATTAAGCAGGTTATATTCAAATGTCGATAAATATTGTATATTGAAACTAAAAGCAAAATTGGTTATATGTTATAATATTTTTTCTGTCACCTCCAACCCTTGAAACTCTCTTGGAAATCACTTTTAGGGTGTTCACTGTCAATACTTGGTAGAAAGGCATTATATTTATAAAAACACAATATTCCTTTGTACTTTATTTCCACTTTATTTAGAAAGGTCAGTTTTCTCTTGAAATCAACTGGTTTATAGAAAGCAGTTACATTATATTATATTTAAAGCTTATTTATAAGTAATTGTTTTTGTTTTCTGTTCAACTATATTTTTATCGTGATTATCTTGCCATTTAATATATTGAAGGCATTTAATAAAAACTGTTATATTTTGTATCTTTAATGCCTCCAAAAAGAGATATTGGGCGTCTGAATAACCAGCAGTCATCGTTGAAATTCGCATCTTCTTCAACTTCTGTTTTGATAGGCTCCGTTAAAAATCCAAATGGTACACGTAAAGAACGAAAATTGTTAAAAAATCACAATACCAAAAAAAAAAATACTAACAAACATTCACAAATAAATTAATCAAATGATATTAAAAGCAAAAACTTTGTGCTAAAATAAATTTTAGAATATAAATTATGAAGATGTTTTCATTATTCCACCCAGAATTAACATGATACATGATTAGACTTATCAATCTGACAGGTTTCAATTTTTAATGAAAGATTACATATACATTACTTGAAGATTAAATATCATTAATATTTAAACATGCCCTTGTCAATAGAATAAGAGCATTATTATAATTTAATTAACGGGTACAACTTAACCTACACATGAGGCATTAATTAATACACTAATTAACGGCTTAATCGAATCCGTACTAATTAACGCTTACTGGGAACTAAGAACTTAATCTTAACTCAAAACTCAGCGAGACCGAATTTGCGGAGAACAATCATAATGAGGTAATAATTAATACCTACTCATTATTGACATTATTAACTTACAGGTGATATAATTTTGCTGCACCATTTACTAAAGACATCCGTTTAACTTTCACGACAACTTTGATAAATCCAAATAGAATTACAATTTTTGTTTTTTAACATTTTCCATTTCTAAGTTTTGCATATTTTGTTGACAAGAGTCACTTTATATGTGACAGTCATTGAATTTATATTACAGCTTTTTGAAAGATGTTTGAGCTTTCAATAATTTAATACATTAAAAAACTTTAAGGCTAGTTGAAAAGTGAAAGTTGTGGGCTTTTGCAGTTTTTTCAAATTTATTTATCAATTTGATATTTAAATTGTTTTTTTTTGTTATTTTACTGGTTGTATTTTCTGGTCGTGCATAGTAAAAAAATATCCTTCTCATAATTTCTCACGTATAAGTTAAGAATTATAATCAATATATACGTTATAATATATAAATAAAAACTTAAGCTTATAGTTTATCTGAGAACGTGTAACACATAGTAACACATTTATGACAATCACTTGGATCATCTCAAATCAAAACGTTTCGGTTAATCATTAGGATGCATATCATTTTTATGATTATTATACTATTCCACTTTCCGTCTTCTGACTAAAGTGAATAAAGCGGCGGTGACGTGTTTAAGCAATGACGTTTTTTTCAATAATACATGTTTTCTCTCTAATTTGGCCATATTCCTTTTATCCCTATGAGAAACATAGTTCCACAGTTCCGCCGTGTACATCGTATGGATAGTATACGACGGTTGTCCAGGACGCCGAAATCCCACCGGCCAGAAAAAGAAAGAAACAGAATTGAAGCCCTCTGAAGGCATCTGTAGCACGTGACCTAGCCGATTCTAATGTCTCTGCATGATCTCTGAATGACCAACTTCATGTAACAGGGCGCTTGCTGCTTTGAACGATCCCTATAAGAGTACCTCACGAAATCAAACAAAAATACCCCTAACATCCAGAGGAGTTATTCTTTATGCTCAGTATACGGTTTCCTGAGTTTTGGTCAGGTGCCATGATTCGCTTTCGTAGAGAAAAACTCGTATAATGCAAGCATTGTGTCACAGACAGTCCACATTGAGCTTAATACGGCTTCAAGCAGGGCTGTGAAGTCGGAGTTGGAGTCGGAATCGGAGTCGCGGAGTCGCGGTATTTTGGCCAGAGTCGGAGTCGTGAAAAATGAACGGCTCGAAATTTCCTCGGAGTCGGAGTCGTTTTTTTTTTTAAATGACTCCACAGCCTTGGCTTCAACTATTCCTAAGTAAATAACCAGCTCTTCTTTTGCGTTACCGTCTTCCAGGATACCTACACGAAACTAGCTGAAGCTGTTGGCTTTCCTGATGATCTGTAACGTATCGATCAGGATCCTTTAAGAGCCATGACAGGTTGGATTAAAAATCACATTACGTTTATTTTCAGAACATGCAACCTGAATCAGTTCCTAGTGTCCTGGATGCGTTTGACAGATTTTTCGATGGATCATCTGAATATTCGTGAGCATTAGCTATACTTACATTAATCACGTCACTGGTGCCCTTTTTTACAGTAAGCGGTCAGTAAAATGGTATTCTTAGGATAGCTTCAATCAACTGAAACGAGTGTCTATAAAAAATATTTAACAATATCGCTAATGAGTAGCTGTCATTATCTCAGAATCTTAACCTGTAAATGTAAAAGGTTAACAGTTAATCCTTTTTTTCATGTACGTAAAAAACTTAAATTATTTAAATTTATATACTGTAAGCCAGCGATTTCCAGCCAGGCGTGGAATATTGCAAAGGGAGGTGCGAACAGTTCAAAATTTATTACCATCACACTTTTTAAATGGTAAATTTATTTACCATTTAAAAAGTGTCGTATTACTATATGAAATAAAGGATGGGGAGGCGCGAAGATATTTTTTTCTTCGAAGGGAGGCGTAGTAACATTAAGGTTGGAAACCACTGCTGTAAACGCTTGAATTATTTTCTCCACCCAATTTGTTGAAAATAATATTTGTAATGAGATTTTTGTTCATTCAATTTATAAAATTCAATGAGGGGCTCTGTTATAAAACAAAATAATAATTATCATAAGAGCAAGAATCCGAAACTAATTTTGTTTGACATTCAAAACCAATTTCAATAATAATTCAAACTCAAAAACATTACGTGCTTAGTTTATTTTATTAGGCGAACAATGTCAGCGGGCATTTTGGTTATTCAATTTATTTTAGATTCACAACTAAAGAAAACTTTTAATGAGTTTTCATTAAATAAAGGTTATTCAATCCAACACGATGCTTTGAAAATAAATATTAATGTTAATTTGTTCCATTCAAAAGAACTTTGTATTAATCTTTTTAATAGAGAGACAGTTTTTATTAATAAACAATTAAAAATAACTACATCGTTCTGAGTGTTTTAATATTTTATATAAAATTAATATTAAATAACAATGTAATACATGAATTAAAAACACGATATTAGTTTTTTTAATAAATACGGCAAAGATCAACAATATATTTAAGATTGTCCTCGTTTTTACGAGTGTGTTATTCCAAATTATAAATTATACAGATGTACACTGTCAATACTAAAAATTTAAGACTCTTTTGTACTTATTTCACAATTTTAATACGATCACTACGGGTCTCGCATATGAAGAGCATTTTCAACTGTATGAAATTAATACAAAAAAGTGTTTTGTTTATTGAAGATTATTTTTTTACGAATCAATTGACACCTTTTTAATTGAAAAAAATGTTTGTTTTAATATTTTTTAAAACGATAAAATTAGCTCTAATAGGTTTAGTTCATATTAAAGTTTAAAAAAACTGAGACCACAAAAGTTCTTCTGCACCCATTTTCATCAAAACATTTTTTTAAATGAAACAACGCTATTTTGACATTGCTTGACAACGCTTAAGCATTGAGAAGTGATTCTCAATGCTTAAGTGATATTTTTTAGGCCTTATTAGTCTCTCAGTCACAATTGATCTCGGGCTATGAAACCGGTCTCATGAATGGTGAAAATAATTCACCCAGTGTAAAATAAAATAGAATATCTAAAATAACTAACCCAAAAGAAACATATATTATACTATCCGAGCTTTTTCATTCTGACATATTTCTACTTTGAAAGCTTTGGTACATTAGTTTATACTACTGTTTCTTGACGGGTGCGTTTTTATATTTTTAACATTTCAGAGACCCTGCCGAAATCAGAGTGATGCAATCACTCGGATTCCTACAATACTGTCAATCCTTGTGAGACGAGCGTTTTCATTTCCACGGAGTTGCCATGTGGCGTTAGCGATGAAGAAAATAACCGTTCGCAAAATATATTGTTTATACAGTCACCTACCAGAGTAAGTTAGCCACGTGATATTGTTTTCTTTCAAGTAAGATAGTGTGACAAATTCTGAGCGAATGCTGCATTTGTTGGCAATTTTAAGATTGGGCAAAAACTGACTTGTTTGGTTATCTCAACTCCTACCCTTTTGTAATATCAGATTTTTAAAAAATGATACTTATTTTACTACCTGATAAGGGTTTCATTTGAATGGGAAAATCACTAATTAAATTCGCTTAGAACTTGTCGCAATATCTTATTTTAAAGGAAAAATATCAAATGGCTAGCTTATTCTGTTAGGGGAATGTATATTCAATTAAAAGTATTTTTTAATAATAAAGTAGTTTTACATTCATTTTTTATTTAACCTAATGCGAATGTATTAGCATATTTTACAATTTTAGCAAAAAAATAGCATATATTGTACATTTTAGCACATATTTAGCATACATTGCAAAATGCTTAAAATACGGATCTACCTTTACTAATAGCTTAAGATCTTTTATTTGAAATATTGATTTATCAATTATTATTTACTAAATTAATTGATGCTGATATCGTTGAACCTTATCGACCAATGTTATATAAGAATAAAGCAATGGTGACGAAGGCTGGTGTGCGGTTGAAAAAGTAAATAAAAAGCCTTTCGCGGTCTGAAAGAAAAACAAAAAAACTTTCTTCCCTGAAACGGGAAAATAATGCAGTCAGTAAAAGACGGGAGCGAAATGCTCTCTTTGCGTTTCAGGAATAGAGGAACTGTCTTTTCTATACCTTAGGGGTTTCCAATACTACAGATGTATATTTGAATTATTTATAAAATGCAAAAAATTTAGTATAACATAATGTTTTGTATACATATTTTTTAATCATATAAATTTATTATGAATTATATATTGGTTGTTTTACTTTTTAAAATATCTTTACACATGAATGTATCGTTAGGCTTATTATGTCTCATTCTTGTAAATTCAAAACAAATCTGAAACTTATTACTGTTTACATATTTTTAAAATCGACTCAAGATAAGTAACATAAAGACAAACCAAACTAGGCGAGAAAAGTAAAAAATAGCAAAAACTACCTAGTAATAATATGGTAAACATTCAGAAACGTTTGCTGAGGCAATTGTTAAACTTTAACTAAAGATAGTAGGACAGTATTGGATCGTTTATTACTTTCGTCTCTGATACTCTTGGATACTAATTGAAAAATTGATATTCAAATACAATCTACTTATCCCTAATTCGCGCAATTTCACTTTTACACGATCGAGAAAAATCAACTATCTATTTAAATACTACTACTCAAACGCATATGGATTCACAAACACAGGCGTCATTGGCTTACTTTTTTTTCATTTAATTTGCAGCCTACACACCCCATCTTTAGTGGCTAATATGTTACTGTATAATTACATTAAATATTTATTCTTTTTAATTTATTGTCTAACAATTCAGTGGCGGATTAAGCACTTTGGAGGCCCCAGGCGCAATAAATTTTTGAGACCCTGTTTTTGAATGACATAAAAGTGTTGCAAACTCTTCGTAGAAAAATAATGAATATTGAAAACTGAAATTAAAATCTAAGGTTTTATATAGTTTATGCTATTTTTGAGGCCCCAAGCGGGCGCCTCTTGCGTTTATGGGGTAATCCGCCAGTGTAACAATTAGTGAATAGATGAAAAGAAACATATTGTTTTTGCTTACAGAAGGATACGAATTTCTACCTAAGTCTAAAATTATGTGAATGTTTTTGAAACCTATCTTGATTTTTTGTTTAATTATCTGCAACGTAAATTAAGATATGAGTGTACGTACAATGTTAATCATCAAACTTTAATTAAGTGGTTTAAAATTGAACAAAGCTAGTAGTGCACGGATGAACTTGAACTGACGCTTAGCAAATGAAAGTTTCGTGTTATATATAAGATATAAATGCATCACTGAGTCCAAAGCCACTGCTGGCGAAAACAATGAGCCCATGGGAATTCCAACAGATTTGACTAGTGAGCAGTTTCAAGAATTATATAATTTGTTTGTCGGCAAAGGTTTTATGATTATATGATTTTATGGTTATATAGGGTATAGAAGTGGAGATGTGGGAAAATTTGATATTTCGTTTAAAATCGGAAGATTTTGCAGCTGTGCTTTGTTGATTTCTAAAATTTCTTGGAAAAAGAGCTAATGACTGTCCGTATTTGGGTGTAACATTTTTATCCCTTGTTCCTGATTGAACACGTGTCCTTCCAATATTAAGTGATTAGCAAAAGTAGACGTGTCTTTTTTCAATCTAAAGGCTGCCATATGTTCTAAAACCCGGATGTTCAGTGTTCTTTCTGTTTTGCCGATATAAAACTTTGTACAACAAGAGCATTGCAATCTATAAATCCCGGATTTATTTAAGTAATGTATTTTATCTTTATTATTAACTAATAATTTGCCTAAAGAGTTTTTACAGTAAAAAGCAGGTCTAACACTATCAGCTAGTTGTTTTTTAATTTTAAGACTTGTATTTCCTAAAAAAATGATTCTACGCCAATACCTAGTATGATCTATGTCCTTTGACACTATACCTTTAAATAACATTTTTTCTGCAAGTTTAGTTTGTTTTTTTGATAAAAGATTGTCTATAAGAGACATATCGTATCCATTGTTTATGGCGATTTGTTTGATGATTTTCAATTCGATATTAAAGTTTATTTCGTTTAAACGTAACAGGTTGTAAACCTGTTTAATGGAACAGATAGACAAATAACTAACTTTCATAACTTTATAAATTCATTAGATAAAAATATTAAATTCACTCTAGAATTCGGAGGCAAAAATATTAACTTTCTTGACTTAAATATTAACATTGAAAATCATTCTCACGAGTTTAAAATATTTCGGAAGCCAACATTCTCTGACACTGTAATCCATAAAAATTCAATGCACCCATTTTCTTATAAACTAGCCGCTTTTCATTCAGAAATACATAGACTTGTGAGTGTTCCTTTAAACGAAATAAACTTTAATATCGAATTGAAAATCATCAAACAAATCGCCATAAACAATGGATACGATATGTCTCTTATAGACAATCTTTTATCAAAAAAACAAACTAAACTTGCAGAAAAAATGTTATTTAAAGGTATAGTGTCAAAGGACATAGATCATACTAGGTATTGGCGTAGAATCATTTTTTTAGGAAATACAAGTCTTAAAATTAAAAAACAACTAGCTGATAGTGTTAGACCTGCTTTTTACTGTAAAAACTCTTTAGGCAAATTATTAGTTAATAATAAAGATAAAATACATTACTTAAATAAATCCGGGATTTATAGATTGCAATGCTCTTGTTGTACAAAGTTTTATATCGGCAAAACAGAAAGAACACTGAACATCCGGGTTTTAGAACATATGGCAGCCTTTAGATTGAAAAAAGACACGTCTACTTTTGCTAATCACTTAATATTGGAAGGACACGTGTTCAATCAGGAACAAGGGATAAAAATGTTACACCCAAATACGGACAGTCATTAGCTCTTTTTCCAAGAAATTTTAGAAATCAACAAAGCACAGCTGCAAAATCTTCCGATTTTAAACGAAATATCAAATTTTCCCACATCTCCTCTTCTATACCCTATATAACCATAAAATCATATAATCATAAAACCTTTGCCGACAAACAAATTATATAATTCTTGAAACTGCTCACTAGTCAAATCTGTTGGAATTCCCATGGGCTCATTGTTTTCGCCAGCAGTGGCTTTGGACTCAGTGATGCATTTATATCTTATATATAACACGAAACTTTCATTTGCTAAGCGTCAGTTCAAGTTCATCCGTGCACTTGAATGCCTGAAGATGCCGAAAGGCGAAACCCGGGTCGTTAATGACAAAATTTGTGAGAATGTACATAGTTTGAACGATTCAAATTTAATATTGAAACTCCACCAAGCACCTTCAGTCGAAATCTTAAAAAGCTAGTAGGCTTTTAAAATCGTATAGTTTTACATTTCGTTCATGTTTTTTGCTGCATTTCTTATTGATTGAAAGGTAAAAACGTTTGCAGGCCGCACGTTTTAACCCTTGAGTAAAATAAACTTTAGTGTCTGTGTATACAAACCTCCACATTTGTGACGAATGACTTGCCATGCTTTGAATTTTAAATCGAATTCACCACAAGACGGCTAACGACTGGTGACACAGTGGGAAAAAAACTATTCTCTGTTTTCGTAAAACTACAAAACTATCGTTCTGTTGGCAGCATTGTTTAAAACAACGGTTAGTAAAATGGATTGTTTGTCTATTCGAATGCAAAAGAACAATTTGCGGCCAACTTTTATTCAAATTTAAATAATAACTTATATTACTTTGAAAGACTTACAATAATTTTAATTCAAGCCTTCTAATATTATAATGTTTCCTCGTGTTTCCCAACTGTGGCATATAATCCCACAAATCTTGACTGTAAAACTTTACCAATTAACTGTAGGTACATATAAAAGGGCTTTTCGGTTTTCAAAAACTGGTTTTTTGGCTAAATTTGTGAGATTCGAAAACCGGTTTTTTTCATTTTCGTAACCGGCTTTAAATATATTTTTTATTATTTAAATAAAAACGTTAATATCTTAACATGATTTTGTCATGGTTTCAAATAAAACGAGATGAAATACATATGTATGTACATAGTATAATATTCAGTATAGAAAGTATACATACTACTATTATTTATAATCTAGGAATGCGGCTCGATTAGATCATTACTAAGTGATCGATCAGTAGACACTTTGTGTTTTCTTAAATCATATTTTCTGAAGAGTAACACCAAATAATTTCTTATTGTGTATTATTATGCACATAAATAAACGAAATGAAAAAGAATTTAATGAAAACCGGATAAAACCGGTTTTCGAAAAATATTGACATTCGAAAACCGGTTATTTTAAATTTCGGTTTTTGTATAAGCCCTAATACATATATATGAAATGTGAAAAAACATCATAAACACCCATACCATCGTGGCTTGAAGAACCAGCCGATCTATAATACATGCAAACAATTCACGAAATGTTACTTCGAAAATTAATTGTAATGCATTATATTACACTTATGTAAGGATCAGCGATATGCTTCGATGCTCTTATTACAAGCATTGCATTGATAAAGCTCCTCTAAAATGGTTGTAGTCCCGGATAATGAAGTGTGCACCGGAGCCAAGAGATGTCGTTAAGGCAGCTGCACTGCCCCTTAATTCGCCTGCGGTGTCCAGTTTTAATTATGCAGATCGACTGCGGACAAAACAGTATCGACTTCACTTCACTTCCTTCTCCACTGTATGTGTGCGAAGACACTGTCACTGCTAGCTAACAGCATTTTTCGCTCTTCTACTAAACAAGTATTGATTATTTCTTTTATGCCATCTATTGATACAATTAGCAAACCTTCTTTAAATTGATCAACAAAATTTATTCATTAACATTAATAATAAAATTTAATTTGATTACTTTTTTACTTCACAAATTTACCGCTAAATCCATCAAAGATATTAATAAAATAATTGCACATTCAGACATGAATGCTTATGAAGATACAATTTGAAGCAACAAAAAAATACCAAGCTTTACTCATTTTTTTAAATCCATGTCCGCTCCCAATGTGGAACATATGGATTCCTAGTGAAGGTATCTCAACAGTTTTTTTTTCTACGAGAACTGTTTGTCACTCAGTAGCTCAACCTAACTTTTTTTCAAAGTGAGTAGTTGGGAATTAGGGATAAGGCTAGAACAGGACTAATCGCTATTGCTACACCCAGTTATTTAAGGATCAGAAGGATGGGAGGAGAGGAAATAATGTGAATTGACATCACAAACTCCTAGTCTTCGATCACAACTTTGAATTGAATAATTTTCAAATTCACTGTGACCTTACCAGGAATCGAACTCAGACCTGCGTGATCAGTAGAACAAGCTATAACCAACTTAGCCACAGTAGGCGACTGTTTATTACTAGTATAAAAAGGTTTAGAATTAAATGAACTTTCGGTTAGATGATTTGCACTTATAGTGTAGCTCCCCATAGAACCCTGTTTGGCTAATTTATTTTATGTTTGAATCAAAATAAAATATTATATCCACGGATGGTTGTGATAACAAATTAAAAATATACATTAAATATGTATTTTGTTATATTTTCAACAAAGTCAAAAATTAAGTTCACTTTTACCAGTGAAAACCATCCAATCCACAAGTGCAATTAGTTTTAACCCGTATAAAAATACTACAATAGCTGTGCTTCGCGGCGCATCAAAATGAATGCATAAAAGATTTCCAATTAATTGTAAAACCTACAAACAAATTATCGTAGTATATTTTAGCTGCTTTTTAGTGTTAATAAATCCTTTTTAAAAAATCGTTAATACAGATATTGAATAGTATATTTCAAGCATAAGCTCTTTAAAGATCAGTGCTTAGTACTTCTGTAGTTTTCGTGATTTTTACCACGTGTGCATAGTAAAAAATGGAAAATGTCAAACCCAGCAAGTCCGTTTGCCGGGCTACTAGCGGCGGCCATCAGCCGATACAAAATTGGCTGTATCAAACAGCAAAAGGCAAAAGGCGTCTTAACATCGGTTATTTGACTTAGGTAGGCAAATCCTTGGCAGAAAGTGTGTCAAGCCAACTTGCGGAGCTTTCATGGCTCAAATCTCGGAAGTACATGGTTGATCACCATGTCTTCTTAAGCCAATCGACTACGATACCACATCCGCAGAAGTCTCGGACAACCAGTTCTGAGGAACCGTATGGTGGCTACATAGTTTGAGTAGGGAGTGGATATGATATTTTCAAAAAACAATGTTATCTCACATCAGCTTATTTAGATTTTCGGAAAGTTTAAAAGCAATTCGTTAGCAAATTATCGTTTATTTACATTTACAGGAAAAGTTTTAACTTTACTTAATATAATTTAAGATGAACTTGAACTGACAGCTCAAGTTCATCCGTGCACTTGTACACCTGAAGATGCCGAAAGGTGAAACCCGGGTTGTTAGTGACAAAACTTGTGTGAATGTACATAATTTGAAAGATTCATTTTTTTTTAATATTTTGACATAAACCCTCTAAATTATAGAATATAATGGACAGGTAGAATGTTTAACACGGCCTAGATCATCTTTGCTTTCTTATTCATCTCCATTTTATATTGGTCGTTAAATCATGGAACAAGCTTATGAATGTAAGAGAATCTCTGCTGGTCTGAAAATGTAGAATGTTGAGTGTCGCTAGTCATAAAATTTTGAAATATTCATCCGTTTTCACCTTGGTTAGTTTCCCTTGAGAATCGAACGTCCTGTCACTGGACAGCTTCTCAAAGCTTATGCACTAAGCGTTTAAAGTTAGATTTAGCAAACGTTCATTTTATCAACACAAGAACAGGCGTCTCTTTTCAAAAGTAGACAAATTGCTTCACAATAACATTTAACACATTAAAAGAGTTGCATTTAAAATATTATTGTTAACATTACCTTTTTACATGGATCCTTAACCTATTATATAACTGGTGTCTTAATGATTGTTTCTCACGTCTGATGTTTAGCCAAAACCTTCTTTTCTTTACTTTACATACTTTACCAATATAGAAGATGGTTTTCAACAGCTTTATAATCTGCTAAAGTCCATTAGGTTAGAAAAAGAGGTATGCTGTAGAGGGGTATTGGTAGTCCGTCCTAAAATCAATTCCATTGTCACTTGCAACTTCTACACCAGTTATTAAAAAAATTGGAAAAACTATATTGTAAGAAGAATATAATAAATAGTTCACTTTTAAGGTGTTCACTGTCAATACTTTGTGGAAAGGCATTATAATAAAAATAATAAAAGATTTTTAGTACTTTTTCCACATAAATATATTTCCAAAAAAATACATTTTGATAATGCTCGCGATGAGCGAAACCGGTCCTGATCTAATAAATTTGATGTGGAAAAAGTACTAAAAATCTTTTATTATTTTTATTATAATAAATAGTATTAAGTAGAGCAGATTTATGCAAATCTTTTGGCTGTCGGGGCAGATTGAGAATGAATGTTTGGACATTAAAAAAACTGGAAAATTTAGTAAATTTATTTAATTAGGAATGAGAGTGGCATACGTGTTTAATTAACCCACCAAATAGTCATTTAATGTTGTTAATACTTTCCTGTGCAGAAGTATTCTGAGTTAATACGGTTACTAAAAAATAATCTGATAAATGAGTCAACCTTGTCTTACTTTTATTAATTTGCATTACATTTAATATCTTCTTTATCGAGGAACTCGTGTAGCGATCCACAGTTTTGGATTCTTTCTATAAGGAAAATGGTGCCATTATAACGGTAAGGCTTTGCATAATGCACCGTCTGGTGGCGACCTCTGCTCGGAAAATCTTCGTGGCTCAATAGAAAGCGCTTTCCGGCAGGTAATGCCACCGGGATTCAAGGCTTACTTTCATTCCATAACTTGCACCATCGCTTTTAATACTTAACCATCACATCTTTAGTCATAACTATCTTAGGGTATTTTTATTATTATTTCTAGAGATTTTATCTGATAGAATATTAAAATATAACATATTTGTATTAGTATATTTGTATTCTTTTTACTTTTGCATAAAAGCTTTTTCCGATATGTTTAATAATATTTTGCAGTGATTGTTTTTAATTTAAAACATTTGATTTATTTTTATAAAATACTATTGCTACTTTGTCTTGTAATTTAAATTACCGCGAAATAAGCAACAAAAGTTACTTCGAAAAAAGTCTCTAGATAAAAAGAAAATGGTGTTTTGTGTTGTGTCACATAAAAGTGTCGCTATTTCATTCAGTCCAGAGAATACAATAATATGAATACGAAAAACACTCAATTTTGATAAAAATACAAAATCCTATAAACAATGACACGAACTTTACCTTGAGAACTATGCCCATTAATCGTTGCAAAAGATGTTTTCCCCTTAAAGCGATTTTGGTAGAATAATAAAAATTTCTGTGACAGCACGCGGAAAACATAAATTATCAATCAGAAGGAAAATATTAAAAAAATGAAATACGTACATTTCCGCCGCTACAGTGATTTGTCACTCGAAATCTTTCTCGAAGCGGTGTTGCCATAATTCAGCGGATATTTTTCAGACCACTTCTTCCTGAATTTCATTTTTACTTCCTCGGTATTGCCAGTGATGTTGGTGTGGGGATAAATAATGATTTACACGCGGCGGGAACGATTTTTAAATTTATTTAAATGGCAATTATTTCTCGTTCGAGCTTTACTACCGACAGTTTAAATGTTTATATTTAAAGGCATAATACTATGTAGATAGTGAATAAATTTCTGCCATATTCCTCAAACGTTTAATACAAGTATCGGTATTTATTTTTTTGTGAAACTTAAAATACTGTGTTAACCAAAAATATAGGAAACACAGATATTTGAAAAATGGTTTTTGTATAAGCCTTAAATGCAACTAAATAAGATGGCGGTAACTACTCAGTTATATAGTATGTACATAATAATCTTCCCAGTCTTAATCATTCTCAAAAAGCTATAAGTACATTATTGATGGTTACACCCTGCACCATAATTATGTGATTTCTAGTGACAAGTCGACCTGACCAAAGATAATTATTCGTCCAACCATAATGTAGGTTGGTTCAAAATAATTCTTCAGTCTTAATACGCAATACACAGTAAATCTCCATTCTCCGTTTTTCAAGGGACCTAATCATAATGGAAAATATTCAACAAAAATGGTCAATTGGGATGATATTTATGATGGAAGATCGAAGAAATCACTAAATCGGTTAATGGTCAAGGCTGAATTATTTAATATTGTTCTTATGGATGTTTGACCGGGATTATGAAAAATAAACGATCCGTGCGAGAACGTTAGATCAGAGTTAATCTGTGGCCCATTTTACAAATGGTTGAAGACACAGTCAGAATATCATAAACGGTCAATAAGTTACGGTAAGAAGAGACTATTGTTAGTGTGTTACTTGTAAATATTATACTTGGTGTAAAGGCATTTTATTAAAAAAAAATATATTCAGTTTTCCTAATTCCCATTTTTTTTAATAAGATCAGGACCGGTTTCCGAGATTTTGATTATTTTCGTATTTACCGTTAGTCTCCACTTTCACTTAATTACTCTTTGATGAGTTTTTTAATTATATTTTAGAGGTCCTAAACATTTTTATTTTAGTCAATTTAGTGTAACTTTTTCATATTTTGTACCTTTATTTGTAAATTCCTTTCAATACTTATCGTTTTGTTACCTCTTATTATTTTACTTGTGTATAAATAACACTGTTTATTATTTGCACTATCTTAAATTGAGGAGCAAACATTCAAAAAGTGTTTTGTCACAAATTTTGAAAAATGGCGTTTTATATCAATTCTGATAGCCCATAATAAAACCTATGAATGGAAATCAAAATAAGTGTTCAAAAAGGTATTTTTTCATATTAAAATGAAATCATAAAGTTGACACATTCATACAAACCGTCACTTTTGCAACACTTAAATCATCATTTTCCAAGCTTTGTATTTGTGTGACAGAACACTTTTTGAATGTTTGCTCCTCAATTGTATTATTTTATTAGTTAGTAATACTCGAAATGAGCGAAACCGGTCCTGATCCTATTCAATACAAGTGGGAATCAGTACTAATGAGTGTTTTATTTTTTGAATAGGATACTATTTAGTAATAATACTGATCATTGAAAATGTGTTACCCATCATACCACTTCTATAATATTTTGCTTTTTTTACATACTGCTAAAATATTTAAATCAAATACCTTTTAAATATTTACACGCTGTATGTAATACCGATTTAACGTTTTACTGTCCATAAACAAAATTATATAATCCCAATTTACAATATGTTCAAAGGAAAATCCTTAAATCACGTCTACTTTGAAAGCTATACGTTAAAGTATTAGAATGTACTGTATTAGCCATGTGTGGCTCTCTTGGTTATTCCGTCGGAGTCTGCAAAACACGTTACGTACTTCATATTTAAATCCAATTTTTCCATAACGACCTGTTTCCTCTTATTGCCGTCATGTTGTATATAAAACACTGAGGTAGCCAAACAGTGTCGTCCCTACTTCGCAATACGAGTCTTAAGTGTTCAATTTTGTATTTTGATGATATATATAAAGATAAATTAGTTGTATACCTAGTTAATTATTTCAGTATACCTATAATTAATTTGTCGGCCTTTAGAGCTTTATCACAGCAATCAGGTAGATCTGGGCTCAAGTCTCGGTTAGGTCAATAACAAATTTAGATTTCCATTGTTTACTCGAGTTCTAAGACTCTATTTAAATCGCTAGGGTCAAAAATGGCGCCACTGCTGCAAGCCAGAAGATTATATTTAAAGCCGTTTTTTAAGCTAAGGTTAGAGTCGGAGCCGGAGTCGTCTTATTTGTTGACGACCACAGACAGCCCTGCTACAAATACGTATCTCTATTTTGAGTTTTTTGATGTTATGAATTCAGAATTTCAATACACACATAGTATGGAGTACCATTGACTCGTACAACAATAAGTATTTTACTTGTTAATATTAATTATTGGTGTCACAAGTAAAGTAAAAAAAAAAAATTATCGATGCAATATATTTTTGCTTCTTAGATCATTAACTTTGTATTACCACCGCACACATATGTATGTTTCTAGTAATATACGTTAAATATCCACTATAAGTAAAATTATTACAAATAAAATTGTATATTTTTACGGTTTATTTAGTCGGTAAACAAATGGAATAAAAAAAAAATTAACATTTCAAACAGCCCGTCTTTTCGAAAATACAATATTTTATTTTTGATGCTGTTGGCAGCATCACTTTGGAGTAATGTCAAAGATACCTACCTCCAAGGCAACCTGAAAATTTTGCATTAAATAGCTTTTTAATTGAGTACAAATTCGTTGCATTACTAAACAACTTAGAAAGTTAGATTTATCTAATCCTAATTAAGTGTTAGCCACACCATTAACACCCTAATTCTCCCCTAACTGCGCACGTCACTGCCACCTAGAGTTTACGACGGGATTTAACCACGCAAGATAGAATAAGTTACGCGTGGAACAGTGCAAAAGTTTGCGTAACTTATCACTACTTACTTGAAGTTCTTTTTGTGTTCGAAAATAACTTGGATACTACAACACGCTGTTGTTGTGACGGTAAGCGAAAACAAAAATAATTCACCTCGCTTAATACTTTTGCGTCGACCTAAATCTCTGCTAGAGAACGAATCTTTATTTTCCACGATATTTTTTTCTGGAAAACAGTCATTCTTTTTTGTAAACAATAATTTCCATATTCATATATCAATCATTTAAGATTCGCCACACTTTTAATATAGAGCAAATTTTATAAATTTACAAACATGCATCTTCAACAGATAAAACGAGATCTAGTCGTAAGTCAGACAGGCTTGTTAATATCCAAAATCATCTAAGAAGTAATCAAGCAACAATAATTCTTGTTTTTTAGTATTTTAATCTCGTGAGCACTTCAGGGCTTCAATTCAAGAATGACTTTTGTCTTAAAGACGCACAAAGATTGTTTTCAAAGGAAAAACGGTTTATTTTATCAAAATATTATTAATCAATAAGTGAGATTGGACGAGCTAAATTTTCCAATAAAATAATCTACTAATTATGCAACGTATTACGAATCCATTTATGTTAATCGTATATATTTCGTAACTTTAATCAACCCCTCGTTTATACATATACCCACAGGCCACAACTTTAGAAACTCGAGTTTAACACAAAACATGAATTCTATTCTGTAATTATTTCATTGATCAATATTTTGGGGCGAACGAGTTACCATTAAGGGGGCTTCCCGAGGCTTAAATCGCTAGCACAAGGGTCACAGTTGACGGTTTGGGGCCATAATTTTCACAATTTCCATACTTCAAATGAGTCGCTTTGTCGGTGTAAGATAAGACAGCCTTATTGCTCTGGACCAACATATTCTCCAAAGGAGCTATCCCAATTGCATTAATAGCTCACACTTAGTAAGTTACTTGTAATTATTTCTATTTACAAAGCTTATTATTATTAACTGCTTTCAAAGTATTTTTTTAGAAATATTAAGACCACTTTTCAGTCTCAATAGATTAAGTGTCAACTTTGTTGCCTTTTTTAAATTCTATATAAAATTTTAATAGACTGCATAAACGGTTTTTCTTAACCTAAATAAATAAATAAATTTAAATAAAAAGATACTATCAATGATTACATTCATTTGAAGATACATCTCTTAAACTAGTTTCATTTCTTTTTTTTTATTATATATTTGAAGTGATGTATAGAAATATGGGCGAACTACAATTATGAAGTCAAATAATATTGTAGTGAAATGTTGTATATTAAGAATTTTTAAAATAAATAATATGATAACAACGATGGTGACAAACTGTTGTAGAAAAATGGTCAACTCATTTAAATATGCCAAATGATAGGAAAATATAATCTTAATAAATATGTTAGTGAAACGTTCTACCCTCTACAGCAGTGTCTGCCAAACTGTGTGCCGCGGCACACTACTGTGCCGCAAGAAGTCTCAGGTGTGCCGCGGTGGGAGAAGCCTTAAAAATGTCAATTTTAAATAATGCGTATTCGGTACAAAATCGAGTATTTCAAATTCCTCGGTGAGCAAAAAAAAATTAAATGATGTTCTGTGACAATTCGGGAAAAAGTATAACAAATTCCTCGGTGAGCTAAAAAAAACGATGTTCTGTGACAATTTGGGAAAAAGTATACCAAATCGAGGATTTCAAATTAAAAAAAAAGTATTTTGATTAAGAAATTTTGACACAAATAACAACATGCTTACAAATAAGTCACTCAACAAGTATTTTTCATGTCGCTGTGGATAGTAGACCGATAATCAAATTTTAATAAAGTTACATGTATTGTTTCGAAAAATTGAGAAATGATTTTTTTTACAAAAAATCGTATATTTGATAGAATCAAACGTATTGTAATTTTCAAAACAGTCATATTTTATTATAACATTCCACTAACAGTTTACTGTGTAAGGTGGACAATGCTTAAAATGTGTTTTCTTATTTTTCTTAGTAAAGTAATTCTTAGAAACTTTTTTTTTTTTTGTTTTTCGAAATATATTTAACATTTTTACAAGTTTATAGAGTATTGTCGCTGTATTGATATGTCACCCGCCCTTAATATTATTTTATTTCATTTATAAAAAAGTAATGGTAATAATATATTCTTTTTAAAACTCTCATTATACTTTACAACTTTTCAAAAAATAAAAATCAAAATACTCAATTTCACGAATCATTCATATTAATTCACTGTCATGCTGTTAAAAAATAGTTTTTAAGTTTCCATTAATTCAATATCTAAGATTTTTTTAAATATTATTATTATAAAACTGAAATATTGTAGATAACTTTAGTTCTATCGTGTATTATATTAAAAGTTTTTTCAAAGCAAAGTTGTGCCATAAACTCTCCCAATTATTACGTTCGACTTCTCGAAAGTATAAATTTAATTTTTCATGTTTATCTGTGATTGAAAAAGTTTCCGAGAATTGTTCGTTTCGCGAAGTTAATAATATCTTCAAGTGATATTATTAGTTGCCCCTTGTTTCTCCCAGACAACTTTCTACGTATGTTTTATCCTTTCTACTAAGAACATGTTTTCTTTTCAAAGATTCACTTTGATCTTAACAATAAATTGAGGGTGGATTGAACATTGTCTATGGAATCAAAAGTCTTATAGTTATTGTTTGACTGGAATAAGATTGGTACTTGTCTATTTGTCAGTTATATATTATATACATTGACACGGTAGGGTTTATTGTCACCCGCTCCCACTACCACTTTTATGAAGAAAACTGGCAGAATTTTAAAATGTAAATAATAATAAATTTTGTTATCAGGTAACCCGTAGTATCAATTGTTTTATTGTTAATGGCCTTAAATGGCAACATTGTTTTTCGATACCGATGTGATTTTTGTTTCTTTCTTTCTTCCTCTTTGGGACACGAACCAGACACGACGTGTGTGGGGACACTTCCCGGTCCTGTGACTTGCTCCCAGAAACCTTTAGTTGTAAATTCACGTTTAGTTTTTTTCTTTTGTGGTGTTTCGTCCGGATGGAAGAACTGATATTTTTTCCATTTCGACGAGAATTAAAAATCAGTTTGTTATTTGGCATCAATTTTCTTAACTTTTATAAAATCGTGTGAGCAAGCTAGGTTTTATAATAGTTATTGTGTATTGTAATAATTCAACATTTTGTCTGTTAAATATTGTATGTAATTAATTCGGTGATTGCAAGTTCTTAAATAAACATTTCGTGATAGTAGAGCGATTGGTTTTATTTAATTTCTACCTACCTGTTAACGTCGAGTTTATACCAACGGTATTGTTCTTAATGATTTTTATTAGTGGGGATTTATTCTTGGGGTTTAACATCGTGAACAATAGTAGAAATTTCTAACGATAAATGAAACTCGCTCTAAAATAAATTACGAGTAATGTTAACATCCATAAATTGTATTATTGGAATAATATTCTAAGTGCTATATAATCTGACATAACACACTGCTGCCAAGTACAGTCACGACTCAGATCACATACAATCATTGACATTTATTTTAATCTACAACGAATGATTTTCATATAAACTTGTATATAACTTATTGTTGATAATATATTTATTGTGTCAAACTTAAATATTGGAGGTAGGCTAAAGAAAATTTTCTTCTATCTATAGGTAGATACATGTTAATATTCTAATATTATACATATTTAATTTATTCAAGTTACAGTTAAAGTGTGCATCGAATGCATTTTACATTTAAACCAATTATAATATAAACGAGAGAACAACTGAACACTTGAATTAGTCAATGTGCACATTGACTACACAGACGTAATTAAATTGATCACAAATTAAAAAATATTCACGTTTGCATCATAACTTTACTCTCCGCTGTTGTGTGCGCGTAATCACGCAGTTATTGTGTTTAACTATAATCTAACATTTCACATTACCTAAAAAAATCAACGTCTTGTTGCCATTCTAGATCTCTTTCTATTCAACAAATCTAACCTAACCTAACTTAACCTAACGTAACCTCAACGGTAATGTCATTTGATAATCCATACATTAGTTTGTCAAAACGCTGTAAGCTACAACTTAAACTGATAGTTAATGTATACGCTAAATAGTGTATGTACATATTGATAAAATTTTACAATTTGACTGTGACATATTATATTATTTATTGAGTCCTTTTTCTTTCATATATTTCCAAATGGTGAAAGGAATTCCGATGACATTTTAAAAACCCAAATGATTTTTTTTAGTAACATTAGTTTACTGAAACCCGAGAAAATATGCCTGGCTAAATTATTACGTTATCTTATAAGTAGCCAAGCTGAGAATACTTTCAATCTCAAGAGTATAAAACTTTAACCCCCTGATAAAATTATCTTTGACAAAGCTTAAGTGATGTCTTCTCCCAGAGTGTAGATTCACTCGGGCAGTGTCGACGCCATTGGGAAGAAATTTAATATTTCACAACAGTATTGTTTCAAATGCGCGGACATGGGTAAATTAATGTATTTTTACCCCGATTTACGCGAGGCTCGTTTTACGCTATTACACTTAAGCGAGTTCAGTAAAAATAACAGATTGTTTAACAAGGGTAAATGCAGAAGAATCGACTGCTAGATATGATTCTGATAATAAAAATTTTGCACCAACTCTAAAGAAACAACTGGTTAGATTAGCATACAGAAGATACGCAGAGGAATAATGAATTTTTATCACGTTTAAAGTTATATGCATACAATATACCTATTATAATAATAAAATATTATGTTTTTTCCCGACATTTCCTTTTTTTATAATATATAGATATACGAGAATTACATATGTATGTATGTGTTCACTTTACACGATTTTTCGGAACTTATCTCCCATTTAATTGTTTGTTATTTGGCTCAATTTATGCTAATTCGATTTATGCGAAATTTTGCAAAACCTATCAATCGCTTTGTCAAACTACTTTCCAATCAAATGTTTTATTTTTTTTATTATTCTAACAACTGATTTTCTCGCGATTTGAAAAATAAACATTTTTTTCTTTTTTGTGTCGATTTTTTTGTTTGTTATATAAATGTAAATATTTTAAAAATAAGAGCTCCACCCTAGTTATGAATAAGTAGGTGTACATGCTATACTCTTCTGCTGTTGTTTGTTCTTTGCTCAAACGAGTGTTGAAGGAACTCTCGTCAAAAGTTGGTTAATTGATAAATCGACTGTCAGAAATATGAAGACATTAGTTCAACTTTCGAAAGCTGTATTGTTTTGTATGGAACAGACGCCGTCGATAGAATCATTAAGCAGAATAACGACGAAAGTATTGCGTCAACATTGAAAAATATGTATTATTATAGACAAAGAGTCGTATTGTTTATAAGTCGTGTCATGATAAATATAAACAGTTTTCCTCCGAGCAATATTCAAGGTTCTTGTTTTCTTGCAAAGTTTCGTTATATCACACTATTATTACGATAATAAACGAAACTTCTAAATAATTTCTTAGACAATCGACAAACTTTATATAATATAATATTACACGTATCATTTAGCTTCCAAGCACATAATAATTAATTTTAGAGTATAGAGTCTATTGCTTCCATATCGTTTTTAAGCCTCGTCCACACCGTACTCCCGGATTATGACTGATTTCTCAAATAAGATGAATAAAAGAAGGACTTTATTTGCTAAACAAAACTTGTTAGTAAATTACTTTTAAAAAAACAACACAATAATCTAGGCTTTTATATGCATATTATGTTTTAACGGTTTTTAAAAGCAAGGATTTTCAACGTTTCAAATATTAGAATTTTTATCATTTTTGTACTAATTAAACCTTAACCTACTTTTATTTTAATAAAAAGTTATGAAGTATGTAGTTTAATAGTCGGTACATATCTTAACTTCATTAAATTAAATGATTTTATTTCGCTTATTTTATTAAACCGGTTTAAACCGAGCTTAAGGATATATATAAATCATCTAGCTATCAACCAAGTCTCTTTATTAAATGTGTACATTATATTCTCAGCGCCTTCAGATAATTGAATTGGCATTAGCTTGACTGAACTGCATTACATCAAGATAAAAGTATTTAGTCCAATAAGAATTATTAGATTTATTTGACAGCTACATCTGCGATCTTGTGAAACTGAAATAGCTATCTAGTTTATCCTAAATTTTATTTAAAACTGACTCCGGATTGATTTTTTCAATTATTTTCGTTTAACTTATATTATATATGTTTATTATCAAATCATCTTTAGTCAGCCTGTTATGCAATGGCAACACAATGGACTCTTGTGGTTGGAATACATATCATTAGAGTCGTAAGATTTTTCCGACTCCGAATCTACAGCCCTGGAATACGGTTTGAAAAAGTATACCTTTACACGATTTTAATTACTATAATGCTGTTTTTATGTCCGCTCCCAATGTGGCCGCCTAATGGAAGTTTCTCGATATAAGTTTTTCTACGAGAACTGTTTGTTTTAGACATCACAAACATCTATGCCGTTGAACAGAAATTGATTTAAAACTCTCTTAAAACTTGTAAGATCCGGCACTTCAGCCACAACGTTAACCGCTGCGCCAGGAACCGTTATGTTAATACTTGAAGTGAATAAATAAAAACAATTAGGCAAGTAACATCGCAAATTTTTCATCGTCCTCTTGGAATTTCGAATTATTATCTAAAGACTATGTCTATGTCAACACATTTCAATGGTTTTCAAATTTTATAAAAATATCGTTAAATTATAAAAATATCAAAAAACTTTTATCACGAATACGGAGTGAATATAATGCTATAGATTTGAATCGTTCAAACTATGTACATTCTCACAAATTTTGTCACTAACGACCCGGGTTTCGCCTTTCGGCATCTTCAGGCATTCAAGTGCACGGATGAACTTGAACTGACTGAACTTGAACTTGACTTGAACTTGACTTGAACTTGAACTGATCAAGTTCATCCGTGCACTTGAATGCCTGAAGATGCCGAAAGGCGAAACCCGGGTCGTTAGTGACAAAATTTGTGAGAATGTACATAGTTTGAACGATTCAAATTTAATATTGAAATTCCACCAAGCACCTTCAGTCGAAATCTTAAATTAAATTAATGCTATAGACATTATGAAAATGTTCACAGCGCCTGATATACGGAAGAAACGAAGCGTTTATTTTGCTAATGAGCTTATGTTCCTTGTAAGATCAGCAAGAAGGGGAGAAGGAAATATTCGCTATTAAATGAAGCTTTATCGAGCTTTTCCGTTTGCTTTTAGGGAGCTTCCAGACTGACAAGACTGATAGAAGAAATCTGTATACGGGTTAGGACTTACTCTCATGAATAATGTCAATATTAGGAAGGTCTTCCGTGTTGCTTTATTCGAAAAGGTTAATGAAAATTTCGTAATATAGCTGATTGCGGTTAACAGCTCAATTTATAGAGTGTTAAAATGAATTCTCTCGACACATCGCAAAATGCTGAGATAAAATAAATAAAATATAACTACATTCATATTGAATTTATTCGGTCACGGCATTGTCTTGTGCTTTGAATTAGGATAATTTGCGTTTTAAAATAAATGTAGAGTAAATTCTTACCTAGAATTTACTGTTAACACTTTAAGAGTGATAAATTCTCAATGATTAAATAACAGATCGACTTTTCTCGTAATATATTATGATTATATATAGGATGCTTTTTTGGACACAGAACTTTAAAATCAAATAAATAACACAAAAATCTTCGTTATGTCTGTGTTATTGGTTTAATTGGAAAGATAATCTTATGCCATTGGTGTTTGAATATGATTTGAGGAGGTGGCTGGAGTATCAGTAGTCATGAATCTATAACGCTCTCCGTTGACTGTAACGTACTGACCGGCATAATTTGTGAGTACTTATGGACCTATGATTCCACCAGCCAATAAAATACACCAAACAGTGGCATTTGAGGATGTAACGATGTCTCATTAATGGATTGTGATTTTTTTACTTAAAATACGGCAACTTCACTTATTGACGTAGCCATTTAATCAACAAAATAAAACCATGTTTTTCAAAATAAAATTGCAAAATTTTCAAACGTTGTTCTAGTGTAAGTATATTAATGATAAAATGACAAACCAAACTGAACACAAATCATCATGTCAGCTGTCAAATTGACTGCTGCTGGAAAAAGTATTGTTTATTCAAAAATCGACTTTTTCGATTATACAACATCTATAAAAATAAAACTCTAACCATATAATTTATAGCACTCATTATACAGTTTCATATTAAACTGGTATGGGTCTATGTTTTTTTACAGGAATATAGATACAAGTAACTTATGACTTATCAGAGAGCATTTAATTAAATTTTCAACTGTTTACGATGATGAAATAAATTGGTTGTAAAAAAAAAAAATGTATATGTATAGTTTATCAATTAGTAAAAAAGTGCAGTAAAAAACCTAATAACTTGGCCCACAAGTGGTCATACTTTTAGTCATCCACAGCATAAACCTACTTTACTTTACTTTTTAATACTCAATGGTCTCCCAAATTATTATCGGATAATATTTCTTAGAATACATTTGTTATAATGTTATAAACTTAAATGGAAATTAAATGAGTTTGTCTAGTTTCTATGTTCTCTAAAGTATAAGTTAATACTTAGTAATTGTTGTAACATTTGGTAATTCGTTGAATTACTATTTTGTGTTGTACGCGAAGCTTGTTATTATATTATAATATTGTATAATATAATATGAATTTGGGCGTCGATCATGTTAGATTTCGCGTGCTTATAATAAACCCTTAATAAAAAGTAGTGCCCGGGTTACCCTAATGTAAGACATAGTTCATAAATCTGACTCCAAATAAAAGATATAATACAGGTTGAAATCAATTATATTATTAGTGGTATATAAAACAAAAATGGTATATTTTTAAATATCAACATTTTTATTATATATGTCTTTTATCCGAAAAGTGTTTTGAAGAATTAAAAAAATGGGCTTTTCTTGAAATGTAAAAAAAATGATTAGTCAGAAAAACTTTGATATGGTAGACGAGAGAGTCCCATTAATTTTCATTATATCGTACAAGCCTCATGTAATACTGCTCACATATGCGATTCACAGACACTTCCAATACCATACGTTAAATTGTAAATAAATTGATTCAAATTGCACAATAAATTTACATTTTTCCACATTTATTGGTTATGTTATTATAATCCGCCCATATAATATTGTTGATGTTTAAAGCAACATAAGAGGAAAATGATCCACTTTTCTGATGTTATACAATACTAAATTTATTTCTTATAATATGATCACAGTAATTTCTGATTGATAACTGACTAAATCGAGTCATTAAAAAATGCTACGCTTATGCCAAAAGATCGAAACAAAATGTTAATAAAAAGAATATGCAGTGCTCACAAATTTATTATATTATAGAGTTATGAATAATGAAACTTTTTACAATACCATACACCATGAAAATAGCTAACATTTCACAATTCAGATTAATCAAATATTTTGAAAAATCAACAAAAACATGTTCCGAAAGCAATAACAAAATGGCGATAGCGTGTTGTCATTTATTATTGTAGCTTCGTCACTCCGCCATTGTTATCTGTTGTATCTTTACAATTTTATGAACCCATCAAAACTGTCAAAACTCACTCCCAATCTTCGAAATGTTTTGAAAGGATTATACGTAAGAATTGAATAAACTTTTCCAAACTTTCTTTCGTTAATAGTGTGTCAAATTTATAAGCCAAAACGATTACTTGACAATTCAATTGTGTTATAATAATACAGACATCTAACAAATTAATCGAAAAGCTTGTCAAGAATGACAGCGCGATGAATAAATACAAGCGATAATGTTAATTAGTAAATTAAATAAATTTACAATCTAGATTCAAGGTCATTGAGATCGCAAAAAAAAACGTTTCAGACAGGTGTCAATTCATTATTTATTATTTATATTGTTTACTTTTAATCGTTAGCGGAGTGTGATAATAATACGAAATAATAATATCTACATATACAATAGTTAATATTCTATATTTTATAGAACATGACCTAAAGAACTATTATAAAAGGATTTAAACATTTATTAAGGGGGTTCTCTCATACTCGACGTGATTTTTCTATTTGCTTTTTATACACACATAAATGCAATACTTGCGGCTATTTTCACTGTTGTTATAATAATGAATGAGAATAGTATGTAGATTTCTTCAACATGTGAGAAATAGTGGGAGTACTTATTTATACAATTAGTAGTAAGTAGTTATTATTACATACAATTATTGGCCACTTAAGGATTTTTTCAACTTTGTTCTTGATTTGTGGACACATATTAGAATTGTGAAACAAAAAAATACCATATGTTCAATTGTTTATTTACTTATGATAATCAATTATCGAAACATGTAAAAAAATACATTTTGCACTTGAAAAAAATAAACAAAATAAGGCAGAAATCTACAATTATTGGCCACTTTTTTCAATTATCGGCCACCAAAAGATACAATTATTGGCCATACCAAAAATTGCAGTAAAAAAAATTAAAAAAAAAAATAATAACTAATGGTGTAATTTTATTTTCCCACATCAATATGAAATGTAAAATTAAGTGATTAATGCATACTTTAATGTCATTTTAATGTTAGAATCATATGTTTTCATTAAATTGAGCTGAATGGACATAAATTTTAAAATCGGAAATACCTATAATGATTTAAAAAATCTTTTTTTTTAATCCATGTCCGCTACCAATGTGGAGTATATGGCCTCCTAATGAAGGTGGCTCAACAGAAGTTTTTCTACGAGAATTGTTTGTTACTCAGCCGCTCAACCTCACTTTTTTCTAAGTGAGTAGTTAAAAAATATATGTTATCAAAATTTAATAATGTAAGTTCGTCATTATCACTGAAGTGCTTAATAAATTCATCTAATGATGAGTCTGAATAACTAATGTCATATGGTTCATAAATTTTATGGTCAATGTTCTCACAATTATTCAAAAAAAATGTTTCGTTATTACAGTAATATTAATGCAGGTAAATTGGTTTTCTTGTCAACTTCTTCGTCTTTCCTTACAATTGCTTTTTGCTTTTTCGCTTAAATTTGTTTCATCTTTGATTCAGTTTTTATATAGACAATATTCTCTTTATTATTAAAAGATTTTATTTTTCCATTACTTATGGTTTTTTGGACCAATCTCAATAGCCATCTATCAAAAAGTGCACACACGACATGCACGAACAGACTATACATTTTGCTTCCTAAAAAACGCCCTACCAACCAGCAAACAAAAAAACCCTCATAAATTCATGTAAGAAATTCTTGCCGCACGCTATTTTAGACCTTATTATTTCTTACGTAAGATGCTAATTTCAAAAACCGTTAAATAGTTTTATAATAAATAGTGATGTACACTTTTTAATTAATGTAATGTTGTTCATTTAAAATGCGAACAATTTGTTTTAAAAAATGATGTTAGTATTTTTTTTATATATAAAATACAATATACCTATTTATGTACATGTGGAATTTTACGCTCAATTTTATATGGCGTCCGATTTGCTTAAAAATCTTAAGATTTTTCAAAATCTTTTATTCATTTGCAACACGTAGTAAAAATAATGTGGTGGCCAAAAATCACTGATGGATGTGTCGAGTATGAAATAACAAAATAATAATAAAAACTATGAGAATGGCGATAGAGAATGGAAACAAGCAAAATATTTAATTGTAATGTATATGAACAGTTTTACGTATTAATTTACGTATTTTGGCTAATTAATTTGGAAAGATTCTGCTGTATTGTGATAGGGCCGATATTTTTGATTATATTGAAAAGACTTATAATTCATGTAGGTATTTAATTTACATACGCAGTATGCTTACATCATTTTATTATCTTATTGATACTCATGTATTATACATTCACTTGACAAATGCAAACAATGTGAATATCAAATATCAGACTTTTTTTTCACATTGTAGTTGCAATATAAGACTTTAATAAATAATTTATTGTGTGACCATCTCTAGTGTACCGCTGTACACAAACGTACATGAGCGAGAGTTAGACTATGTTCAGTAAGTGCATGCCCGCCGATATAATTAAATACGTATAGTACCGTTTTTTTCTGTATTTCATAACCATGCAGATATATTGGTTTTTTTGCCAATGCCTTTGTTTTTTTATTAAAACCGTTTTTTGTTTTTTTTTCTTCTTTTTGTTTATTCTTGGCTTCTTTGATCTGTAATTCCACTTTTTTATTTTTCTTCAATTAAAGCATAGTTTGAATTTTTTTAATAACACAGCAAACGGTGCTTGTTCAATTTGACGGTTTACTTTTCTTTTGAGGGTTTCTGGCATTGTTAAAAAATTACCCAAAGTTTTGTAGTCTATTTTAACAACTGAGTTGTCATCCATACTGCAGGCTGATAGTTTTAATTATGAGCCATCGAAACTACAATTATGGGCCAGGTGGCCAACATTTATATAGGATTGATGGAAAAATCTGATAAATACATATGTGATTAGTAATAGTCTCAAAATACTATTTTAGAAATAAAATTGAACATTTTATTTATAAGTCACATATTGTATTATTGGTATCCAGGCCAATAATAGAAATTTTGCAAAAAAAATGGAATTAATTATTGGCCACCACCATAATAACTTTTTACAAAAATATATAAAATTCAATCAATAAATGATTTATAAATACACTGAAGACAAACTACTGAAATCAATTTTCAATTTATTTAATGAACATATAAATGTTTAACGTACCTTTACACGGAAGTCAAATCTTTGTGATATTAACAACAAATCTCACTTGTTTCGCGGCAACGCTCCAACAGTAAGTTTTAAATCAGATTTTAGGTTATTTAACAATGCTTTAAATCAGCGTTTCTCAACCGGGAGCCATGAGGCTCCCTGGGGGGGGACAGCATGTCCCAAGGGGGCCACAGATTTTTTTTTTTGTTTTGGGGAGCAAATTTTTTGTTTTGGGAAACAGTTTTGGGGAGCCACAGCAGACTTTAGGGGGGCCACGGCCACCCAAAATATAATGAACTAAAATTTATATTTAAATCAAATAGAATACAGTAGGACAATTATACATTGCAGCAGAAATAATGTATGTATTATTCATACTTTTTCTATTATTTTCCAATGATATTAAGGGATACCATAATAACTGCATCTAAAAGTAAATGTCGACAATATTGTATTGACTATCTTGTCCACGGATTTCTTTCATCACCCCGTGATAATATGAAACTCATGTTGCTCATGTTTTGCTTCACTAATGCATATTCACTAATCCATTTTATACAAATCACATGGAAATGGAAGAAAAACCATTTGAAAAATTTAAAACGCTTTAAGTTTCCACAGCAAAGAAAATTGGACATATAGTATCCAGGCCTTTCTTATATAAACACGAAACATTCATTTACTAAGCGTCAGCTTAAGTTCATCCGCGCACTTGAACGCATGAAGATGCCGAAAGGCGAAACCCGGGTCGTTAGTGACAAAATCTGTGTAAATGTACATAATTTGAACGATTCAAATTTATTAAAATTTCACCAAGTACCTTCAGTTGAAATATTAAATTATACATAATTTATTTTTTAACCTTTTAGCTGCCGTAGATGATTAATAGTAATTACCTAGCACGCCGTTTATAATTTGCAATTATTAATTCAATTAGTTATTGATGAGATAACTAAGTGCTTAACTCGCGTGTTACGTACGAAATTTTTTACGAGATATCTCGTTTGTGGCAGCCATCGAGTTAACAAATAATTTGTAAACAAAATTTTATTGTGTTGTATTTTTAAAAAAATAAATGTATATATTTTCATTTTTCACGAGCCCCGAGAATTTTATTACTATGGATAAGGGGGGGGGCACGGAAAAATTTGAGTCTCGAAAGGGGGCCACAGACTTAAAAAGGTTGAGAAACTATGCTTTAAATGATAGTTATCTGCTTTATATCAACGGAGGAATACTTAATGAACTTCCTTATTAAGTCAACGAGTGGTAATGTTTGTTTTATATCTTATAAAACTAGACTTTGTCTGCATGTGGCCAATAATTGAATCTGGCCAATAATAGTAGGTTTACCCTATGTATATTCCGTGTGATTAAACGTTTATTTATTGTTCCTACAACGCATTTCTTGTTAGCATTCTCTTTTAAATGTATCTAATTCAATTAATAAATATCCCGTCCAAAATGTATGCAAAGATTTATGAACCTCCCGTTTTCGATACTAAAGCTTAATCTCTCTGATCTCAGTTTCTTGTCTCTCATGTTCATTGCGCATATGCGCAATAGTATAATATTTCATATTTCTAGAAGAGAATTTACCATATCCCAAATATATCTCGGGGAGTGGTGTTATTAATATAATAATTTTGTCGGTGGGTACAACAAAATAATACGGAAGGTGTACGATAACGCCTGATTAGATTAGTTATCTGACGTGTTTAGTAATTACCGACTGGGTTGCCGGTTGCTGTTGCTGTTGCCAGTAGTAAGTTGCGAGTTGAGAGTAGGGATTCTAATCAAATATTCGAATATATTCTGTTCTTTTTTGATATTCGGATGTTCGAATATTCGATTAATTATTAGTATATATTTTTAAACAGATAATATTAAATATTATTTGATACTTATTTAGCCATATGGTTTACATAAGTGTCATCTGACGATACATTATATAACGGTAAAATTTATTTTGTTTAGCTTTTACTAATTTAATGTCAGAAATATTATGAAAGAACAAAGAATATTTTCATTTTTTAATGCACATAGTGGCTCAATCATAGTTTTACTATTTTTAATGGGAACTGTTTTTTTTTATTTCAAAACTATTGCGAACTTATAAATCTTAGATAATTGAATCAAACACAAACCCAAAATTAAAAACATCATTTTTTACATTACTTGTTTTTATAATGAGGATTTCAAACCTAGCCTTCAGATATCTCTTTAATCTGAGTTGTGTTATTGTTTTTTGTTTGATTTGTGGGCTAAAGTTACCGAAATAAACGTAAAAAGACTTTTTTTGGTAGAGAAAAAATATGGAAAATATTTTTGATGGGGGTGTATTGTGATGGTAGTTTGGTCTCTTGATGGTAGTGACGATGGTGATTGAGTTGATAATCTTGATCTTAGATAATAAAATAAAAGATAAAAGAACAATAATTAGGGATGTGTATCTTAGATATTTTTTTTGATTCTCCATTTTTATTTACTATTTAAACTAGATAGAAAGTCAACCCACCAGTATCCAACATAATATCGAGTTCTCATACTCTTGTTATGTAATCTTTTCCTTTTTTCTTGTCTACTTCTTCTTATTGGTACTGTTTCGAGTCGTAGAGGAGTCAGGAGGGATGGGATCTACAGGTACTTGAGAAGTAAAACTCTTCAAGGCCTTGCATGATGTGTGTGGATACTGTATGTATATTCGTGGATGAGTGCATTGATAATCGGGCTAGAATAGTTTGTGATATATACGAAGAAACTTTTGACAGCTTCGCAATGAGGTTTTGGAGAAGTTTAAGTCTAGTTAGTAGTGTCTTACGAACGTACCACGAGGCTTCCATCTATACACGTAAATAAATATTTTGAATTGTCTGATTTAAGCGCAGATGTTTTGTGATAATGTATTTTTAAATACTACATCAAATATTTATTTATAATATATCCGTGCAAATATTCGAATATTCGAAAAATATATTTAACGAATATTTTGAATCCCTAGATGAAAGTAGCGACTATTACTGCGAGGAAAGCACCACACGGGAATGGATAAAATTTCATTATGTTTCGTCATTATTAAATCATAATACCAGAGCAAAAGATTATTTTCTATGTATAGGGTTATAGTTCAGAGTTAAACAATCTTTACTGTTCATATTTATTTGTGGTGAATATGTTCAAAAAACCTGTCATTAATAAAAAAATATGTTGCTTGGAATAAAACCAATGCTATCGTGCGTTGTTACGATATAATGTAATACATTTTGTTACTAGAAAAAATAAATTTAATTTGGAGGTCAAAACTTGTTTGTCAGAATACGTCAATTACTGTAGCCTGGCGTTAACAGATCCATTTATAAAAATAATCTTGGTACGGTCTGTAGCAAATTTACACGTGATCTTGATCAAAGGTCTCTTCATCATAATCATTAGTGACTTTGTTGAAATTCATTCGGAAGTGTATGTAGGCATCTAAAATCTCGATAACTTTGTATTGATTTTATTATTTGAACTTTGTTGGATATGATAATATATTATCCTATAATAAAAAAATTATTTCAGTTCCGACATTGTAAATATTTGAGTAATAGTGTACATACCAATATATTTTTTTTGGATTTGTTCATATTTATTTATTTTTATACAACAAAACTATGAAACAATTTTTTGTTTAAAATAGTCAAACTTCCAACATTCAGTATCAATTTTTTTGGACGTTTTAAATATCGGATTTCATCCAAATATTTTAAGGTTGAAGATACCGAAAGGTGAAATAGAGTTCACACGTGACAAAATATAAATTGGTTGAGATTGATATTTTAAATAATAATAAAAGATTCCAACCTTCAGTGGATCATATTAATTACAATAAAAAATGTATTATGATTAATACAAAATGCGTCGTATTTGTACATACCATACATTGAGCTATACAATTTGTAATAATGGTTTACACAAAAATACTGCTTGATAATTATTTTTTACCTTAAAATTGTCCTTTCAATGAAAACGATTGAGAATGTCTGTTAAATATTATACAAAAAGCTATGAAATGAATACATATAATATATTACCTATATTTTCGAAACATCAAATTAATATACAGCTAAAATTTTGTAATATACATCCATGGACAGGAAGTCTTTTCGGTGTAAAGTTTATTTATTTGACAAGAATGATGAAAATATTCATTTTTTCTAGGTATTATTTAATAAGAACTTAGATTGCAAAATAATGGAGACATTCAATAGAAACAATATTGTATAAAAAAATTAAATTAAGATTTTTTCAAATGCAATCATCGTTGGATTATTATTTAATATTGTTTATTTTACGTAAACAAAAAAATATAAAAAGTTTCCCGTACCGGGAATCGAACCCGAGCCTCCTGGGTGAAAGCCAGGTATCCTAGCCACTAGACCATACGGGAGTACATACAGTGGGCTGAAAATAAATAATATAAACAAAACCATGAAAACTCAAAATATTTTTCTTTAAATTATGATATCATGTATTTTCTCAGATGATAACAAATTTGTTCAGATGTTCATTTATAATTTCAAAAAAACTTTTGAAAGAGATAACGTTGCAGTAAAATGTAACATAGGTATATTGAAACGCAATTCATCATTACCAGCTGACTGATATAAACATCTAAATAACACTAACTATGAAATTGTTGCTTTTACCTCAAGATGGCGCTACGAAATATTTAAATTCAATATAAAATATTTTTATAATTTTTCAATTAAAATGTTGAATCATTTCTAAAAATTGTACACATCCTTAGCCAGATATGCTGATATTTGATCTAATAAAAACACCCATCCTCAAGATCTTTAATCAAAATAATTTATTTATATAATATTACACCCAGTCCCTTTTTTACGCGAGTTTTTTAGACGGCACCGTTTCTTTTTTTAACGCGATTTACTCGTTGTTACGCGATTTTTTCTTTCCATTTTTTTTACAAAAGAACCAGTGGACCTTTTTTAAATCCTGTTATAGTACAATAATTGAATTCGCAAAATAGCACGATTTGGCCATAGTTAAATAGTTAATAGATAGACGAAAGATAGTTAAAAAAAATAGTGATAATCGATTGAAAATTTTCATAAAATATTTTCGACACTCCACGAAAATTTTTACTAAAAAAGATCAGTTCTGGTTTTGTCTAGTGATAAAATTCAACATTTCTTTTATCTTACCATCAATGCTTAAATTGCATTATTTTTAAATATTATTTAGCTAAGACATGTTAGAATAATTTAGTATTAGGTCAACAATTCAGTTTATTTTTTTACTGGTACAGAAAATTTTGTTTGTCGAAAAATAAAAATGATTGTTAGGTTATTTTAAATTATATTCGTTCCCTTCTTGGAGCATAGACACCCTGGCAGTGCTACTTTACGATTGCGTGTCATGGTATCTTATGAAAACACATAGAAATCTTGTGGTGAATACTAGAGGTAAGGTGGTGTGACTTCGTCTGAAACTTGAAGATTAGAGAGTGAATTAACCAATTTCTTATATCGTCCAAATAAACTGTGGTGCAGAAACCGCAGAGAAACTTGAATCCTGTTTATCTCCTTTACCATCCAGCAACATTCTTTTTCCGTGGAATGCCACTGATGATCATTAGTAAGATGTACTCGGCAAAGCTATGAAACATTGGCAGCCTGGATGACATGGGAAGAAACCAGTAGACGAGCAGGTGACAACGAACCTTATCTCTATTGCTTCTTACCAATCTTCCCCTTAGGTCGAAAACTTTTGACCGAGCCTTAGTAGTGCTTTTATAAGCCAATTGTTTCATAACTCTATTTTTGACAAATCGAGGACTTTAAGTCTATTATCACTATCCACAAAAGTCTACAATTTCAATAGAGCTGAAAAAAGCTCTTTATTATTTTGTAACTTTACCTAAGGATAACTTAATACGTAACAGAATATTCATATTTTACAATTTATTGTGTACTTTACGTTTATATTGCTTATGATGACGCTAATTTTTTTAAGTATGATTTAAAAAAAACATTAAAATACGACAAAAATTAATATAGTTCACGTAAATTTTTGATTATCATTTAAGAAAAAATAAGAAAAGATTGACATAACTTTGTTTGACAATCATGGAGCTGAGAATGAAAAATAACATTATCAACAAAAAAAGTAAAAACACTTTTTGAAGATAACTTTGCTTGGCTTTAAGCCAGAGGTGGGCTTGAGTAGGCTCGGAGAAGCTTGCGCGATCCCTTTGTTAAATTTTACTGAGGCCGGCTAGCTCCTTGTTAATTTAAGAGAAAACAATATTCTCAGATCAAATGAGTACATAACTGCAATTTACCTGCAATTAGGACAGCTTTAGTATACACATTAGTACATTTTTGGTCATTTACATTGATAAGTTTACGGTAAATTGTATATTGTTGCATATTATAAGTGTATTAAGTAACAATTGATTGCTTATTTAAGTATTCCATCAGAGTCATAAAAAAACTCACTGCTTCCCCAGAACAGCGCCAATTACTTTGATATAAAGCGAGCCCCTTTTTTAACGTATTGGCACCCCACAGCTGCTTTAAGTCTTCTAAATATTGTACATTTTTTATTAATAACATTGTTACTATCATTTCTATTATTTTAAACAATATTTATTTAATGTATTTTTCTTGTTTAAATCTAACAAAAATATTTTTGTGATTTTACAAAATTCGTCATCTATCCAATAGATTATAATTTTAAATATTGACAAAATTTTCCCTCAAATCAATCTGCTAAGAGAGGTATTATTCAATATGTGTATGCTTTTAATATCCCGAAATTAAATTACACGATAATGGGGAAATGTGATTTCTCGGTAAAGTTATGTTTAACTTGCCTAAATTATGAAGACAAAGGAAATTATTGCCATGCGTAGAGATACGCACTCCACAAACCAATTACCCCTTTGATAGTGAAATAATTGCATTATTAAATTGATACGATTATGAATAAGCGCTGGAGGCATAATCAATACGGGGTTGTAAAAAACACATCTACGATCTGCTCTACGAAAATACACCTACGCCGTAGGCCCCTTATTGATAACGCTAAAATATATATTTCTCTCGGCTTATACGAGGCCAAAATGAGAATGCATACCACCATTCTCGAGAATATGAATTGTTTGTGATTATTTTTTAAGAAATCGTGGACATGAATTGTTTGTTCTCTCAAGGTGTAGAACCAGCCTGCCAATGAAAATGCCACTGGGAGAGCTTTAACGGTGTTAAACGATATTACTTCGGATGTCGACATATTCCACGTAGACGTGGGTCAGTTCCGACGAATGCTATTTTTTATGTATTAAAGTAGAGTTCGTCGGAGCTTACTCAGTTGCTTTCATTGCCATTTTTTTTTCTACTGCTTTTAATATTAATTTAATATTTTTTTTTCTTCATTGTAAAAGTCTTCAATTTATAACATGTTATGCAATGTTAATTAGTTAATTAAATAAATTGATATTAAACTAGCTGTAAGCCCGTTGACCTCAACGGGGGATTTTTGTTGCATTTTTAAGTAGGAGCAGAAATTTCGTCAATTATTTAATTTTTGGAATAATGTTTAAGTTTGCTAACAATTATTTTTCGTAGTAGCATAAATATACCTCGTTAATTATTTAATTTTTGGAATAATGTTTAAGTTTGCTCACAATAATTTTTCGTAGTAGCATAAATCGACCTCGGGGCATATATCGACAGCCCTGCAGTATTTAAATTGTAAATTATTTAATTTTCGGAATAATGCTTAAGTTTGCTAACAATCATTTTTCGTAGTAGAAGATTTTAAAATAAAAGTCGAAATATAGTTCCTTAAAATATCTATACCGTCATTAAAATATTCCTAATGCATGTAAGAAATTAAAAATATGTCATGGCCAGATGCAAAATATAACCATACCTTCCAATAATCGAATCAATGACACTGATCAAAATCTGTCAAATCAGCTCCAAAAATCTTCGCCCAGCCTTACAATTATAGCTTCAAAAAATCGAATCAGTATGTTTGATTATTTAAAAACTTCATAGCGATGCAAACTTTCAAATAAAGTTCTCTTAATATTATTACGATGCTTCAGTTCTAAGCCAGGAAATTTGAATTTTGAATATAAAAAGACGTCCATTCCAACTGGACGTACGAAATATGCGATTCAAAATAAGCCGCTAGCATTGGCCGAAAAATATGCTGTTCGAAATAAACCCTTATCATTGGGCGAAATGGACAGCAGTACGGACATATTTTATCGTCTATTATTGTTAAGATTTTCTTTTACACTTCACAAACACTCTGTTATAAGCACCCACACTGCAAAATTCTCTAACCAAGAAGTATTATTCTTTTGGCACAATGGTTTGTCACCGAATTACAGTTAGTCTGAAATCTGTCTGAGAATTATGAGCCATTCGTATTAGATCACCAATGCTTTGTACCACTTGTTCATCGAGACACCTACAATGAAACAACTTAATATGTTGTCTGAAGATTTTTTTCTATATTCGCGCCTGATGCTCTTTATATTATTTTACATACTGGGCTTAGTTTACAGTATGCTTTAACAATCTTTTAATTAAGTGCTTCCCAACCTTATGAATTATTTCCCCCCTTTATTAAAATTACATATTTACCTAACAAATTATGAAAAAAAAAAAATCATTCCTATATTTAAATATATATATATAATGTTACACGTACAACTCATGCAAAAAAGAAAATGACATTCAAATTAGTGCGATCATTGTGCGTGATCTGTGACGAGTTTATTTATCCTTGATAGTTTTATCATATTTGGGTATTTTGTTTCTTTCTCAACATAAAGCTAAGCCGTTCTATGCTTATGTATAATTGTTTCCTAAAGAAAAATAAAAATTAACTTCTTTTGAATTGGAAAATCTGTATGCATTGCTTTACAAAAAAACGCAAATAGTAATAATTTACGCATCGCACCCAACCCCCCACCACACATTTAAATTGACCCCGGTGGGACTACTTCTCGCCTTAGGATACACTGCTTTAAATCTTTATATATAAAAATCTCGTGTTACGGTGTTTGTTGTCTAACTCCTCCGAAACGGCTTGACCGATTTTTTTATGTATATTTGTTAAATAGTAGAATAGGTTGTTAAGTATATTTCATCCCGCTAGGTGAAGGGTGTTCCTATCCAGATTTTTTTTTCAATATTTCTGACATCCGTCGTTCGAATTTCAAACAGAACGAAAATATTTAAGTTGTTGAATGACAGATGGCGCTAAGTGCGCAGCATCCAAAATAATAATGTTGTTTATGACTCCTTAGTTACGTTCGTTTGATACGTGCCATGGTTACGTCAACAATAAAGGGGTATTTATTGTAAACAATTATCAAGTGAATTTGTAATAGTCGTCACAAAGCATTTCTTTCGCTGTCAAACAATTATTCCACTTAAACGACTAGCTATTAGTTGATCTAGACCTCAAGCACGAAAGAACACGGCATCACGAGCTTCAGAAACAGACGAGCAAGTTTGAAAACCGTTTGAGCTCGCACTGCTCAAGCCCGATCGTCTGATACAATGATCTGCAAACAACCTTTTTGACCGTGATTTGCAACAAGAAACACAATTTGATGTCGACAAATTGGGTACATTCGTTCAAACAAATCTTCCGAAATTGGTCCCAGAACAACGCATAGCGTACGATAAAATTATGCATGCAATCAATCACAATCCAAAACTTTGATCATGAAACATTTTCCATTGGCAATCGCTTCATCTGCAATTGCAGCAACTCTTTTGGATGGTGGTCAAACAGCGCATTCAGCAAATAAATTGCTTTTGAACACCAACATGCAATATCAAAAAAAGTCCTGAATGGGTGCAAAGTACTTTAATCATATCAACTCATTAAATGGGAAGAATTTCCATTGGCGCACAAAACGGCATTGGAAAATCTTCATTATATGTACACTAAAAGATTTGAGAGGAAATGAACAGGTCTTTGGTGGCGCACCTTTTTTATTTTCTGGTGATTTTCGACAAACTCTACCAGTTATACCACGTTCAACAGCTGCTGATGAATCAAGTGCATGTCTCAAATCATCAGTTTTATGGTGACATGTGCAGAAATTGAATTTGAAAGTTAATATGCGTGTAGGATTACAATATGACGCATCCGCTGAACGTTTCAAAAAACAATTGTCGGAAATTGGGAATGGAAAAATGGAAATTGATGAATCCACACAATGTATGACATTGTCACCAAGCTTCTGTAAAACTACAGGAACCATAAGCGAATTGATGCACAAAGTTTTCCAAAATATCGCACAGAATTACAAACATCATCAGTGGCTCAGTGAACGTGTAATATTAGCAGTCAAAAACAACGATGGTAATGCCATCAACGTCAGGATTCAAAACGAAATACCAGGCAAAGTAACAACGTATAAGTTCATCGATACTATAAATTGATCAAGACGAAGTTGTCAATTATCCAACTGAATTCTTAAACTCACTTGATTTGTTAGGCTTGCTACCGCACGTTTTAACACTAAAATTGGCGTACCTATCATTCTTCTCCGAAATATAAATCCACCACGACTTCGCAAAGGTACCAGGCTTTCAGTGAAAAAGTAATGAACGATAACATCCCAGCTACAATTTTAAATGGAAAATTTAAAGGATACGATGTACTGTTGCCAAGCATTCCAATAATTCCGACAGATAGGCCATTAGAATTAAAATGTTTGCAGTTATCCGATGCGACTCGCATTTGGACAATAGCAAGAAGTGTGTGTACTAAATTTTTAAAATCCATGCTTCTTACATGGACAGCTGTATCTGGCCTGTTCACGCGTTGAAAAACCTTCAGATCTATTCATATACGCACCAGACAAAAAAACAAAATATATCCAAAAGCACTTCAATAAACAGAATTAAAACACAAACATTTTCTTTCTTTGAGTGGCATTGCAACGCAAGCCGGGTCAGCTAGTAATTTATAAAAAATAAAACATTTTTTTATTTATTTTACAATTTTTGTAAATTACTATTAAAAATGTGGAATCAGTACAAAAAAAATGTAATATACCTTTCGGCTCCATGTAACAGTGGGCAACGTCGTTGGCTCCATGTCGTACTTTGCTAGTTTGAATCCTAGTAAATGGATGTTTGTCATGTCTAAAGATCCCCCTCCCCCTCCCAACCAGACAATAAGAGAGCTTAGCGAGAGTGATAAGCCAACTACTAGTCATGTTATAGTTATATTCCTACTCTCTTCGAAAAAGAGATATTGATCAACTAAGTAACACACAGTTCGCGCAATATATAAAAAAACACATAAAGTAAGCTCTAAATAATGTTTGATTACTAAACATTCCACGAAATTTGACATTTTTCATACAAATTTCAATTAGATCCGCGAATCAATCAAAATAATGAATAATATTATTTATTCTGTGAATAAACTTTAATCACAAAGGACCCGATATTGGCACTGTACAATACCACCAATTCATCATTATAACAACTATCAATAACCAATTGAGTGGACTGTACTCGAGTAAAACCTTCGAGAGAAGTTAATTATTATAAACACAACATCTTGATCGTAATTAGTTGGAAACTGGGAGTTCGCAAAGTTTATCAAGATTCTAATCAAAACATATAATTTAAGTTCATTGTTACATTGTTTATTATGTTATAATAATTCAATACAGTATATAGTAAGATACTATACAGTTATATACTAGTTTATGTAATCGGCTTTAAAAGGCCTAAGGGGACATTGATATCTTTAAAGCCCAAAATCATTATAATATATGAATATTATTATTCATCTATTATATTGTATTTTGAATTGAAGGGAACATACTCAAAGTTCATTGATACGCCTCTTACATTACAATATTCTATATATTTAAGGATTCGACATTAATAATTTCCGACTTATTATTATTATGTGTTTCATTTATAATCTAATAGATAAAAATGTATGTTTGTTTGTTCGTACTTTATGCGTTGCCACACCACACCGCTCATCCGATTGCAATACAACTTTGACAAACTTTTTGCTTGCACTTCCGGGAAAGTTATATAGAGCATATATCAGGAGGTAGATTTCAAATTTGGTCAAATCCACTGTTTGACAAACTGAGAAAATGAGAGATTTTCATTCCTCTTTCCTAATAAGTTTGTGTTTACTAGCAATATTCTTAAAAATATATTTAAAAATTAAAAACTACAAATACAGTGTAAAAATGTTAACTTTCAATAGAAAAAAAGGCATTTTAAAGGTGGATTTGACTAGTTTCGTTAGTAACATGTGGATTTGACTACATTTGAAAATCAGGAAGCTGGATTTGGCTAATTTTGACAGGAAACTGTCAGAATTTTTTCAAAGCTTCATTAATATGCAAGCAGGGTTGCACAATATAAAATATTTGTAGGAGATATTGAAAAAGCTTAAATTCATATTCAAATTTTATTAAGTAACATAAAATTTAAAAATCAACATTGTAAACATGCACAAAAAATGAAAACAAAATAATTTAAATGAAATGAAATCGCTAATGCAAGGTTCAACAAATTCTTCGCACAAAATATTATCCTCATCCAAAGTTTCTTCTTCAGCACTGTTTTCTTTATTCATTTCCATAACTGTTTAGTAATAAACTAGTTCTTCTCGTTCCATTGAAAAATTTGTGCATAAACGCAATTGATAATTTAGAAGGTAGATAAATCCGCCGTGTTTAAGAATTGAATTGTTTAATAAATCCTTACCGCATCATTCATTGCAGCATTTTTATTGGACTTTTGATCACCGCCATGCTTTTCTAATACTATTAACCCAGAATCTTTGTGTCATTTTAACACGCCTCTAATCCTGCCCTTATTAATTGTTAAGGCTTTTAGAAACATGTTGCGGAATACAGGTATCACTATCCCATCACTTTTTTGCAGTGTATAAACAATGCTCATTCCTTTAGAATATCACTTAATAATTTCACATCTTGCATGGACACATTAATGCAGTTGTAAGACAGACTGTTATGCCTGCAGGGGTATCTTTCGGGTAATGTCGTACATGAGTATCTGAAACAAAAACATTTAAATGAATTCCATATTTGTATACTCCGTAAACAGTGGATTAATATTAATTATACAATCTTTATATTAAACCAAACATTCAAATATGTAATCAAAAAAGTGGTGGAAATATATGTATTTTCTTAAACATTCAAATGCCAAACCTAACCTAAAAAATGGTTGAATTTACTGACCTTTTCTTCTTTGATTTAAGCCGTTTATTTTGGTAATCTGCAGATTTCATTTTTCTGGCTTGGTGAGAGGGAACCTCTTCTACACATTTTTCTATTATATTTGTTAAAAATTTAATGATTATTAGGTAAATTCCTGCTTTTTTGACAGCGAAAAACGAGCGTGTGGTATTTTTGGTCAACTTCCAATGTATAGAATTCGGCAAGATGGCGTCTGCCTTTGCGATGATGTGAATGGTTGAAATGGATTTGGCACAGTTTGAAAATAAGGCTTTCTGGATTTGCCCACTATCGAAAATTAGTCACATATTTAGAAGATGTTTTCAACGATTTAACATTGGATTTTGCTAGTTTTGAAAATCACATAATGTCCAGCGCTTTCAAAAGAATAATTCTAGCATTGTCTGTTAAAAAAACACAATTTTGGAGTTGACCAGTTTTGAAAATTACCTCCTGATATATAGAAAGCATATAAAAATTAGCCTACAGTAGGTCTTATACATAAAAATCAATGTTTGTATGTCGGCCATACAGTTTATTTTGACAACGTATGCTTGTACTTGCGCGAAGGTTATAGTACAATTAACTTACAGTAGGCGGCGCGTGTGTCGTCCCGTAGACAATCGACAGCAAACGTCAAACGTCAATCAGAAAGAAAAAGAAAACATGCACTTCAATAAACATAATTAACAACGCTTTCTTTCTTTGAGTGGCATTGCAACGCTTGCCGGGAACCACCTAGTATTTTATAAAAAAAAAATGTTTCATTGAAAAGGTATCATTAATATAAACAAAATATTTCTGAAAAAGTTTATTTACCTGTAACACAACCAATGGGATAAAAAAATATCAAATTTAATACGATGTTAAAAATGAGTTTCAATAAGCCTCAGCCTAATATGATCAAACAAATTAATTGTGCTTATATGCACTTCAATAAGTTCTTTTGTTAATTAATCTATGAGTTTAGATATAAAGTCTTTATTACAACTCTAACGGTGACACTAAAACTGATACAAGCATTGAAATATTTCTGAACAACCTGTAAATACATTAAATTATAGTTTGCACATATCGTTCTTCAAATTTCACTTCATACGTTGATATAATGCTCTTAGACTCCATTACTTTCAAGTAAATGATAGACAATCTAATTCATGTGTACGTATATTTGTTAAATATCGTCTAATACACATAAGGACTGTATTAACCTTTAGAGGAGTATGAACGTACATGTACGTCGGCGCCATTTTTCTGTAAATGAGTATGGAAGTACTTTAAACTCAACACAGGAGTGTCTGTAAGCATATATATGCTCTAAGTATGAATTACTTATGTTCATTGAGAAGAATTCACAAAATTGTCATGTTAAGAAAGGGCAGTAAATTGAAGTAAGGTCTGTTTAGATCCATTCACTCCTCTAAATGTTAATAGCTTCAAAAAGTTTATTTTATAACTCATGCAAGCTCGATTTGTTACGAGAAGAATCATGCTTTCCAAAACGCTTAGTATTTATATTTTATTAGCTAACATCTGCATAAATCTTTATGGGTGAGTGCAATGGTCTACAATGACACCTATCACTTTTAAGGTGTTCACTGTCAATACTTGGTGGAATGGCATTATAATAAAAATAATAAAACATTTTTAGTACTTTTTCCACATAAAATTTATTAGATCAGGACCGGTTTCGCTCATGATGAGCATTGTCAACTGATAAGAAAAACAATAAAACAGTGATATTTATACAAAAGTTAAGTGATAAAAACAAGGTATGACAAACAATTGGTATTACAACCATTCCAGTCCATATGCTCCACATTGGGAGCGGACATGGTTAAAATAAAAAAAAATAGACGTAATTTAAATACTAAAATATTCCCAGAGTACCAAAGCATCGATTGTTTCGCCATTTAATCAAAGGTTTCGGTTTACGGTACAAAATGAATGTTTACGAACAATAAATTCCGTAAAACAAACACCATTGATATCTGGTAGCATTCATCGATGTAGAGAACAAAGCGAAAAATAAATTTTAAAAATATCGAAATATGAAGCTTTATAATAACAAACAATAAATATTGTCGACAAATGCATTCAAATACAGTACACGTGCGTATAATGCATTTAAGAAATTTAATAATTGGTATCAAGTTACCTTTTCGGCTGCGACTTGCTCTTATTGTAAACTCTTATCGCAAAGATAAAGTCTTAATATTAAATTGGGCATCGTTTATTGCACATGCTTGAACTTCCGACTTGAAAACCAACACGTTTTTGATTTAAAATCAATCCCGAAAGTTTCGGTATCATGTCTTATAATCCCGGGATTGAAATGTATCGAAAACTGTACGGGAGCCCGGGATCCCGGGATTGGATTCCTTAGTCACTACCTATTTTTTTCAATAAAAATATATCTTAACAATAAAAAGCAATACTTATTTTTTTTTCAAATGAAGTCGGCACTAACGCCTTTTTTATTGACAGTTAAAAATTCTCCATTTGGCAGTAAAACATTTGACATTTCATTAATAGTACGTTTTGCATTATAACCCCACAATTATGAATTTTCAATAAAAAATTAATAAAAAGCCAATGTAAATTTGAATCGTTCAAATTATGTACATTCATACAGATTATGTCACTAACGACCCGGGTTTCGCCTTTCGGAATCTTCAGGTGCTCACGTGCACTGACAAATTTAATATTGAAATTCCACCAAGCACCTTAAGTCGAAATCTTAAATTAAAAAGCCAATGTATTTCATTTTGTTAACAAATAATCAAATTTTCAATGGTGTGTGCTTCAAATGTGATAATACTGTACTGTAATAAATAAATATGCCTTAATTTTGTTCAATTGTCTGAAATTTTAATGTAGTTTATTAAAACACCAGTGCTACATAATAATAAAAAATTCGAATAGTACCTCAAACTTACTTTTCAATTATTTTTTTGGTCGTCACGCAATTAAGAAGTAACAAAACTTTGAATCGTCAGAATGTTTTGAGCTATCAAAATTAATTAAGCTAAAACCAGTGCTACAATACTTTCATAGTATTATATGTTTTATTATTCATATTCCAGTAGCTGTGCCACTTACAGACATTTACTATTCCCTGTTTTAAGGCGAAAGCCAGGCAGAGAGTAGCGTCATTACGAAATAGCTTTTCTCGTCGTGTTTACGTCAATCTGTATACATTAATGTGAGTCGCTTTTAAAACGTCATGCTAAGTTTACGTCAAGTTAACGTCACCTAATAAACAGGAATGTATAAATCTCTATGGATGTCAACCGTAGATCTCGGAACGGGTGTGGCATAGTGAAGAAATGGGATTGGTATTACAAAACACAAAGTGGTGAGAATTTGAGAGTTATGCGACACGTTGTGTTTACGAGGTAAATAAAAAAGAAAGCAAGACGTTTGAAGTGTAATAATACAATATAAACATCATACGAGGAGAGTAAACTTCCGGTTCAAAAAAAACCATGTGTAATAATATTAAAAGCTAAACTAGCGAGTTTCTGGATATTTGTTGATAGTTATATGTTTGTTCTAAAGAGTTTAGACTCGAAACTAAACATTAAATTCTTCTTAAACGCGATTTAAAAATAATAAAATATAAAAAATAGGAAAGTCACAGATTTTTAAAACGCATTTTTCACTTTTAGGGTGGTCACTGTCAATACTTGGTGGAAAGGCATTATATTAAAAAAAAAACACAATATTCCTTTGTACAACTTCCACTTTTATTTAGCGAGATCACGACTACTCATGACTATAATCAATTGGTAATGCTCTTCATGAGCGACACCGAACTTGATCTTGCCTTGTTTATTTTGTTTAATTTGAATATATTAAGTAAGTGTTTGACATTCTGGATTGATTTATTTTTTTTACTCTTTCAACTGTTATTTTACGTAAATTTTAGCACCATTTTTATTTTGAAAGAAGGTATGATACTTCACGTTACGTCTGCGGAAGTCGCAAGCTCGAATCCTGGTCCAAAGAAAAAAAATGTTTAACAGCATTTTTTTACATTTCAATTCATGGTTTCCCTTTCAATACGGCAACGGATGGCAATGTCCACTTTAATATTTGCAGGCGGCAGTTCCCGTCTAAATTAGCTTATGGTATGACAATAAATAATATATCAATAAGTCGCACGGTCAAACGTTTGATAGAGTAGGTATTTTTTTCACAACCGGCATTAACTCATAGTCCCGGCCTCACGGACTCCTGGCTCACAGTCCCTGTACTAAGCTTGCTCGAAAGTGAGGTGTAAAAGTTCTCTATAAATATTATGTGATTAAAAGATTGCGACAGAGAAAGAAAAATTACGAGTGATGACTCAAAATACACATAGTTTTTAGTGAAATGTTATAAGAGTTTAAGCTCCACGTTGTAAGATTGAGGTTAAACTCGTTTTCATTTTCAATGCTGTCAGTTTTCTCTCTCGATTATTTAGTAAATTAATAAAAATCAGCAGGTTTTGAATAAGCAATATTATTTATTTTAAAATTTCAACAATATATGTATGTTCTTAAAGTATTTTCCATTTGGAGAACTTATTGAGTTAAGGACATTCTGCTTAAAACTGGTCTCTTGCCGTAATATTTCTTTCAACATAATGATGGTTAGAGAGAAGAATGATAATGCTGATCATTTTAGATCTTAATTTAAATTCACGTCCATGTAGGAAATCAAGATTTTTCAATTCATATTTGATGTCTTTAAAAAGAAACCTATGTATGATATTATAGCATGTGCTGCATTTATTCTTTCTTTACTAGCCCAGTTTTGAAAACGATTCTATGATAGAGCTATGAGAGACCAAACCTTACGTTCTCTTAATCTAAAACTTAAAATGTTTAACCAAAATTTAAGGATTAGCGTAGTATATAAATATAAAAATGCTATTTACTAATATATTGTAATTACAATCGAAAGAGCATAATAGTTAGTCATCAATATAAATCAGCGTTATCACTTATCATTTAATTATATATCGACTGTGGAAAGGAAAAAGGACGTAACCCACAGTTCTTCAAGACAGCTTTTCACAATGTGTGAAACTTGATACTCGTTCTATCAAATGCCGAATTACTATCTAAATTTAGCTTTTAAGTTTGAAAAAAGATGAGCTCGTGAAAATTGAAATCGAGAAAAAATACTGAAAAAAAGGTTTTTCCTAGACAATTGCTTTAATAATATTAGATTATGTCAATTAAACACCAGTTTAGAAGTCTTCGTGCACTTCAAGGTCGTGTATATTTCATAATTTGCTTATGGCCCAAAATCATCAAAACACGTTTTTTGTGCCTCCTGTAAAATTTAGCAAATTTGTGTGTGTGGGTTGCGTCCTTTTTCCTTTCCATAGTCGATGTATATTATATTATGTTAATGGCAGTGCAATCTTGTTTATTGATAACAATTTTTTTTAATGGGAATTGTAAAAGTATGTCATTGAATCATTTTATATATAGTTTTTCATTGAGAGTGTTCTAAGAAACTAAAATATCTTATCTTACCTTTCAAGCACTTGTTAATTTATTGCACGTTATCTTATAACATTTTTTTTCTGATTGTAAATAGTTTGTATTGAAAATCGTCTATCAACGATTACTTAGATTTATTTTAGATTTTTTTGCATATTGTTTCATTTAAAAAACGCCTTAGAAAAATTATAGCGCTCTATGCGTTTGCTGTTTCACAATGGACTTAAGTATTCATCTTTACCACAATGGCGGAGTTTAAGTTGACATATCCATATGATACATTCACATTTATTTTCTTTATTTTAATAAAAACACAATAATCCTTTGTACTTCATTCCACTTTATTTAATATGTCAGGACCGGTTTCACTCATTGCTAGCATTGTCAACTGTTCTTTATAAGAAATATAAATTTAAAAAAAAAACAAAAAAACTTACTGTAATTTATTTTCTATGTTACTATTTTGCTTAATATTAATAGTGCATACTGAAAAGTGCGGTTCAGTGCAGGTCTATATATTTTATCAATGTCCGCTCCCAATGTAGACCATACGGCCTCTTAATGGAGGTATCTTAAATAAGGTTTTTCTACGAGAACTTTTTGTTAGTCAGTTACTCAACCTCTCTTTTTTAATAGGAAGATATATTTTTTTTTCTTTTTTAAGTAGGGATAGAAGGATAGGACTAGTACAGGACTAGTGACTAGCTAATCTTTCAGAGGTAATTTAACTCATCAAATACATCCATTTCTTCGGACAGAAATTCATAAATAAAAAAATGTTTTTCGTTTCATAAAATTTCTTTCTACCACGAATTGACAATAAATAAAAAAGTAACAGCAAGTAAAAAAAAATATATTATCTGAATTGTATATTTTAACAAGAACTCAATCGAAAAATTGCCGTCAAGTTTTTTTGCCACTGAGAACTATGATATGTATCATAATTATATAAAAGCAAAGTTGGCAGACTGTGCCTAATTTATAAACCAATACATCTTCTCTAGCACGCCCCTTTATTATGTTAAAGTTTACTAAATGTGTAACTGAATCACAATTAAACTATAACTTAATAAAATAAACAACTGACAGACAAAAAGGGCTCGATTTTCAGTTTGTTTTGCGTATAAAAGTGATTTAGTTTTGCCTTTATGAAAATGTGAGAATGTTTGCTAAAATTTTACATATTATACCCGCCTAGGTAATAATATGATACTTTCGTAGTTTGATATTGCCACGCTCGGCTTATATGGTACAAAATTATATTTTATCCAATATACTTTTGAAATAAATACCAAATAATAATTAACTATCAAGTCAAATTAATTATATGAACTATCAAGTAAAAATTTCAGCATGTTTTATCTATCTTGCGTATCTTGCGTATACGAAACATTGCGTATGAGAGCTTGTTATGGCGACTTATTAAGAAAACTACTGAATTTTTCGCCCACTGTCGTCTAGTTGGTTAGAGCTTGCTCTACCGATCAGGTGGGTCTGGGTTCGATTCCCGGTAAGGTCAATGGCAAATTGGATTTTTTTCAATTTTAATTTGAGATCTTAAACATGGGTGTTTGTGAATTCAATTATCCTTGAGTTAGTCTCACATGTGACTTTCAAAAAATTCTCATCGAGTATATCCAAAGTGAATCCATAGTGAAAGCCATGCTATGGAGTTGAAAACAGGTACTTTTTCAGATGACCGGTCTGGATTCATTATGTTCAAAGTAATATCACATCATTATAAAACCATTTGTTTCTCTAATATTGTAGTAAATACATATTTATATTGTATCTTTTCAATTAAATATTTTTCAAAATAAGAAAAAATCACATTTTCTAAGGTTTTTAAATAAAAATCTCGGAGAACAAAAGCAAACAAAGAAGTCAAATCATTTTATTAAAATATATTTTTTTACAATACTTCAATACAGAATATGAGGTTGGATAGTTCATTAAAAAAATCAACGTCATTATTGGGATTTTAATCAATTAATAATTAATCTCAAAATTTATTTGTGCACACCGGTTCATTACCCAATCTTTCCATAGGATTTCTGAAGTAATATCAGTAATGAAAAATCAGTAAGTCAAACTAGGGTAGCACATTTCACTTCATTATTTTTTAAATATTATTATTGATTAAATCATCATTTACTTGGTATATTGCCATTGTTATATGATAATACGCAGCATTTATTTCATAATATCACAATAGGCGTCAAAATCGTATATAATATTATATGAATTCCGCTTGTTACTGTTTTTTTATGTAATTTATAATTAATGTTTTATATAACTGTGATATTTAAAAGTGGAAAGTATTTTTTTTTTGTTTTACCACACATCGCATTTCTTGCCATTCGCTATATTTCTTACAATCATTACTTAATTTGCATATATGACCCTTCCGATGTATCGTAAATTGTAAATTAATAACACCAAAGAATCACAGAATATCCATACAAGAAATCTTTCAAACATACATGTTATATTCAACGAAAAATAAGCTCATAAATTGTAATTTAGAGATGATCTACGTATAACCGCCATACACTTTGTTAGGAGAGGCTAGGATTCAACGGCCCGGTCTTTTTTGCTGTTTTTTTTCTAAAACACTGTTTGGAACTTAATACTGCTATGGTTTTTCTCGTATGATCTTTCATCTTCAAAATATTAGACGCATTGGCGTAAGCTGTAATGTCAAATATTTTTTTTTAATTAAAAAAAAATGTGTTTATTGAAGAGCATGATTTCTTTTTCTGTCTGTTTGACGTTTGCTGCCAATTGTTTATGGTACAACACACGAGCCACCTACTGTAATTTAGTTGTACTATAACCTTCGCGCAAGTGTTATCATACGTTGTCAAAATGAACTGTATGGTAGACATTTATTTGTCAACGTTTTATTGCAATCGGATGAGCGGTGTGGCAACGCATACAGTACGAACAAACAAACATTCATTTCCATAACTTTCCACGATTTGTTCCATTCTCTGATCATGATTGTGTGACTTTATTTCATACGTTCAGTCTTTTTTCGTATTCGAAATTATTATTCTATGATTACCGTTTCTAAAAAGATGAACATTACTACAAAATTACTTAAAACAAATTATTAAATAAATATAAATAGTAAAAAACATAAATTAATGTTATTTTATTCTTACTATTAATAACCTAAACCTTAAAAATATGAATTCCAGAATATAAGATATATATTTCTTCATCTACTCTAACGAAATAACTAACTACTCATCAATAAGTACTATTATCTACAAAAGTAGAATTAGTATAGAATAATATTGTAGCACGGCTCATACTGATTTTTATATGGTCTGTCGGTCGCACTGAATATTTTAACAAATATATACTATACAAAAAATAAATATAAATATACATTACAGCTTACGCCAATGCTTCAAATATTTTTTTTAAATTAAAACATAAAAACTTATCAAGAAACATCCTGCGCTGGATTTACATGTCTATGAATCACTTTTAGGCTTTTCACTGTCAATACTTATTTGAAAGGCACTATATTAAGAAAAACACAATATTGCTTTGTACTTATTTCCACTTTTATTTACCAAGATCAGGACTGGTTTCGCTCATGGCGAGCATTATCAACCGATGATAATGCTCGATAATGCTATTGAAGTGTCAATCAACTATTTCTACTCATTTCACACAATGAGTATTGTGAAATTGGTATTAAACGTGTTTTATGCTTTCACATAATGCCTTTCCGCCAAGAATTGAAGGTCAGGTTGAATAATATTCCGTTTTTCGAAACATCCCACATTTTCTTTGTATTCTAGATACACATGTTTAAAAGAAGATCCTCAGTTGGATTTTGACTAGTTAGAAGACCACCGATTTACTGAGAAGAATGGATATACAAGGACGGCAAAATCCTCCTTTAATTCGCGTATATTGAGTCGGTGCTAACCACCCAGATGGCTGAAGGTAGGTGGGAAAATAGACCTAATCCCGACAACAGAGACATCATAAATTAAAAAATAAGACGAAATAAGTTAAAATGAAGGCTACAACAAAGATTACCCTGTTTATTATGTGGGTAGGTAAATCAAAAACTTGTTCTAATTAGATAGGCTATATTTGCATGACGTTCTTCGTGAAAAAGCTTTATATTAAAAGAAAAAAACACTTTTTTGTACTGTTTTATTAAAAATCAGAACCAATTTTATTCATCACTATTAACTAACCTTTAGTGAACGTCGAGCGGTGGAGATATTATATTATATTAGACGAGTCTGTCAAAATATTTATGAGCTAAAAAAATTTATGTTTTTTCCCTATATTTTCTTAAGCACTTTATTGGCTGTCTATTAAAAAAATTTACCTATTTTCTTTTTTATCGATTGCAATTTTTCAACGAATATATTGTAGAAAATTTAGCCATGTTATTTAACAAATTCAATATAACGCGCTGTCCTATTCTAAATAATTCTCTCGAAAGCAAAAATAAAGATGGAGAAAGTGGAAAAGGCGGCAACCGAAAGCGGTCGAGCCCGGTTAGCGCGACATCTGGCGGGAGTTTTGCGCGCGGAATTCGAAACGTAAGGCGGGAAAAAATATGCTAAAACAGAACGCCAACAAAACGGACCCAAAATTTACATAAAATTTCAACGGACGTGTCGCTTGTGTACATCAAATGTGTGGACTCCCCTGTGTATTTTTGTATGAAATAAATTGTATAAAAGGGGTGCCGAGGAATTTGAATGCTTTATTACATTTTAAAACTCGGTTTTATTTGACTAAATGCTTATTTAACAGTCCTGCCTAGTGACGTCACGGGATAACCTAATTTTTTTGTCATCGAAAAATTCTTTTACTTTTTTTTATTTATTGCTTCGACCGCTGTTTTTTTCAAAAGCGTGTACATTTCGTCAAATCTGAATATAAATCTACCTACAAATACATCATATTATATATTATAATTTGAATTCATAATAAATGCTGACAAAATTTTAATCTCACACAAAACACAAAAACAAGTATTGCTTTAATTTAAGATTTCGACTAAAGGTGCCCGGCGTTATGTACTAAAATTATGTACATTCACACAGGCTTTGTCACTAACGACGCGGGACTCGCCTTTCGGCATCTTCAGGCAATCAAATTTACGGATGAATTCCCATCTCTTGTATCCTATAGGTAAGTAAATACAATTATAAATCTTCCAGCAAACAAAATAAATATAATCATTAATCTTTCAGCAAACAAAAATAATGATACTTGAAATTACTCACCATTCAAATCTGTAGGCATTCCCATGGGTTAATCCATTTCGCCAGCAATGGCTTAAAACTGAAAAAAAAAACATTTTCATGAAAAACGTTCCATTAAAAAAAGTTAAAAGTACCGGGTACTCGTCAAAAATTACCCGATTTAAGGTATTTTTTTTTTGAATATCGGTTATTCAGTTACGGTTTTTCGAAAACACGGTAGGTACAATACGTACCAAAATCTCTACAGTGAAACATAATTTGTGTTTCTTTGTGTGAGAGCTGTATTGGAAATTGAATATTCGGATTTGATAATACATTTTCGCCCTCAAGTGTGTTATTTGGATTTTTACGTTAAATCATTGAATCCTTATATTAATTCACAATACATAATAGCAATGTATTGAAACAATTTTCTCAGTAGGATCTTCGAATAGATTTGGGAACTCATAATGAATCTATTAAACAGTAATTTGAATACTATTTCAAATAGACAATCGAATATTTTAAACATAATATAAACCGCGACTTAATATTAAGGGAAGTAATTTTTGAATAAAAACTTAACGATAATCTGTTTACCATCGTTAAGGTAGTCTATTTTTGTTTTATCTTCGAGAATATTTATAACATATTTTGCCAAATCTTTGCATACAATGTATAATATATAATTATATAATTTTAAAGAATTATCTTCACATGAGATAAAATAGCAAAACTGAATCACGCTGTAAAAATCAAGTAACCTCTTTCTCCCTGCAGCGTTGATTCAACATCTCAGCAGATGCTTTTTCTATTGAATTGGTCAATCACTTTTTTTGAAAGATAGTGGAAATGGAAGGATGTAACTAGGACAGAACTCGTGGTTTACTAATCGCTCTCGCTACGCCTTGCTATTTGAGTATTGGAAGAGTGGGAGAATTTTTTCAGACATTGCAACCTCCGAACAGATATCGATAAATGGATTGAAATAAATGATATTATTACTGGGACTTCAAGCCCGTGAGATACGTCAACAAAGCCAACGACGATTTTTTTATTTGTGACTTAGCTGCGTATGATATTTATCGAGACAAATATGGTTTTTGTCCCTTTCATTGTGAAAAATTGAATATTAAATAAAAAATATTCGACGTGATTCGTCTTGTTTGGATATGTAGGAATCTATTTTCACCTAAGACATATATTTGTTATTCTATCGTGTATCTTTCACTCAATTTAACATCGTCCCAATCAAAAAAAATGCATACTGATTTTTTTAACTTATACGGGCGGACCTCCACTTTCGCACACAATTGGTTCCTGAAAATGTTTGCGAATGTTGAATGTTCGAAAGTAGAGTGATGTAAAAAAAACACCAAAAATTGTCCTTTAAAATATTTTTTTAATAAACTTGTCAAGAGTTAGTTGTATTTTACTCTTTTTTTTTCATTTCTTCATAGAGAGGTCTGTAACATGCAGTGCTTTTATGGATCGCCTTAGTTCGCACTTGAGATATGCGTTCGCTCGATTTTTAGAAGATTTGTACCCAGAGACAATTGATTCTTTCTTTAATAAGAATGTACGATTAGGCATGTTCTTCCAAAATAAATCAGTCTCATCTACATTGAATATTTGACCAGGAGAATATTCTACATCTTCAATAATTTTGGACAATGAGGAAATTAAGTATTTTCCAGCTTCTCTATCCACATCAGCCGATTCTCCAATGAATTTAATTAATACTATGTAATTAATAATAACACCTCGTTTTAAATTTGGCAAACCAGGCGTTACTTGCCAAAACAAAACATTTTTTCATTATCGCCATAAAATCTAAAATATAACGATTTTCAAAAAATGTGCGAAATAGCGAGTTGTGCGAACGTAGAGGTCCGCCTGTATCGTGAAATATGTAATATTTTTTGTTTCTCGTAAATTTATAATAATAAAAAAATCCAAAATAAATGCTCTTAGATAGTTTATTTACAATAAAATAAATACAACATCATTTACTACAAACATGTAACGATGAATAACAAAAATATTAGCCGACAACCATACATAATGGAAAGAGTTTTTTGAATGGTAGGGAAAATTGAAAAAAAATAAAAACGAACAATATTTTAGCTTGGTCAGAATAAATATATTTTTTTAAATGCGCATATCGGTCCAATAACTTTGGTCAACGATATATATTATATATCACAAGAATACCGCTCAATAATTAACAGACAACATTCTCCGGGTAATTGCACACGTGGAGGACATCATCGAACACAAGTGGGTTCTTGCACGTATACCTTGTGTACACGTATTCATTTTTGGAGTTCATGCTGCAAAGATAGAAAACTTGGCAATCGAATGCATCCCTGATGAAACCGATTCCGTTGCAAATTGGGTGAGGCTTCGCTGTCGGTGGGAGTGATGCTTCAGTAGTGGGTTCTGGGGCTACAGTTGTTGAAACTGGTGCCATGGTAGTAGGAGCTGGTGCTTCGGTGGTTGCAGCTGGGGCTTCAGTAGTTGGAACTGTAGCCATGGTAGTTGGAACTGGTGCTTCAGTAGTTGGAGCTGGGGCTTCAGTAGTTGGAACTGGAGCCATGGTAGTTGGAACTGGTGCTTCAGTACTTGGAATTGGAGCTTCAGTAGTTGGAACTGGAGCCATGGTAGTTGGAACTGGTGCTTCAGTAGTTGGAGCTGGTGCTTCAGTAGTTGGAACTGGTGCTGCAGTAGTTGTAGCTTCGGTAGTGGGAACTGGTGCTTGTGTAGTTGTGGTAGTTGTCGTTGTTGTGGTAGTTGTTGTGGTAGTGGTAGCTGGAGTCTAGAATGTCACATATGAATAATTATTATTATTTATATATACGCGTTGTAATAAAATATTCAAAAAAAAATTAATAATGACAGCTAATTATTATTGTCTTAAATACTATTTCAATTAATGGTCAGTTACTGTTTTCGAAACTAATAATTCACAAAATTCTCAAGAACTCGTGACTTACTGCAGTATTAGCCATTCCTCTCTTTAAGATGTTCAACAGAGGGTAACGTCCCCTTCCGCATGCTCCCGAGAAATCGTCAGTCTCAACACTCCATACCATGGCCCCTCCCAAGCCGTTGGCTTTGATGTAGTCGACCTAAATTTTTCATAATAGTTTAGTGAAAAAAGTCAACAGCAGTATTAAATGGTACATTTGTATATTATCAACATATTTTAGCCTACCTTCAATTGAGTCGACCTCTCATCATCGTATCCGACCCATTGGTTTCCATTGACCAGGAAAGGAGCCTGTGCTTCAGAGTCCCAGAACTTACGCGCTCCCGCTGCTTGTTGCATCTTGCAAATCTAAAAAACGAACCGAATTAGAAAACAAGATATGTTTATTATTTTACTATATTTTTTTGCTTACAAATTCAAATTATAGTTATCGAAATATAATCGAAGCTTTTAGATGAATGTAAACAGGTTTTGAATACACATCGGTCATCATTATTTTTATTGATCAAACAAGAGTATCTAATTAAGAGACTTTACCCACATATTACATATTATAATATATACCTCATTGTATCCCAACATGCCGGCTTCTCTGGTGTACATTCCCTCAATACCTGCTCCAGCAACGGAGCAACGAGGAATTGCGCATCCTGTAGATATTAAAGTGAAACTGCGACCATACAGACCAACTCCCATCACCAACTTCTCAGCTGGTGCTCCCAAACGAATCCAAGTCTTGATACTGTCGTCCTGTAAATTAATTATTTATAATTCTAATAACCGTGACGCCATGAAAATATTTGACAATACAGCTTGCTTCTGATGCGGTGAACCTTTTTAGTTTAACATCGCTCGATATCAACTCGAGCATTGTTTTAAATAATTCACTCTAGATAAGTGGACAGAAAGAAGATGTGATTGTTGTCAACCAAGATACTTCGATGGCCGAATAAAATCTCGGAAAATTTTCCTCAGAGGCTTTGTAAAATGGTGGTAATTGAAACCCGAAAAGAAGCACAATGTCGCCAAGAAAAAACTATGCTAGACTTTGGTTAAAAACCATTAAACAAGAAGCATTTTTTTTAAATTTAAAAGTTTATTTAGTTTAATTTTGCATATTTATTCAAGCACATATTTAAGCCTATATCACAATTATTTATTACTCACAATATTGAGTCCTTCGTCTTTTGTTCCAAGTTCAGCGGCTGCTCCGTATAGAGGTGCATTGTGACCTGTTTGCTTTTCCCATGCTCCGTGGAAATCGTATGTCATGACATTAATGAAATCTAAATACCTGTAAATGATTAATTATCAAATTTGATTAATCATTTTTAATTTGATATCAAAGTAAATATATCAGATGGCAAAACCGTGACGGAGAAATTTGAGGATACAATCTGAAAGTTAATCTACTCAATTCTCTTTTAGCTAGTTCGAGATATGGACTCAAATTCTAAATTCACATTATTACGTACAATTTATTCGTGGAAATTGAAACTAAAAACATTCACGTGTATCTTTTACATTGAGTATTTGTGAAAGGAATTTTCAATTGTTTTCGTTTCACAAAGCCTTCAGACAGAAAATGAAAAAAAAATATTATATTTTTTACTCACTGGGCGACAACAGGAACATCGTATGATTGGATCATCGAAAACTCAGCAGCAGCTACGGCAGCGGTCAGGAGGTATCCATGCTTATTGAACTCAACTCTCAGGGCCTTGATCAGTTCATTGAATGTGTATTTATCGTCTGGTCTTCCTCCTCTCTGTCCAGGGTACTCCCAATCCAAATCGAGACCGTCAAATCCAAATTTGCCTAAGAATGCAACGGCGCTTTCGACGAATCGAGCTCTGTTATAGGGTACTACGAATGCCTGAAATTGCAATGGAATTTAAAAGGTGCGTTTGATATTTCTCAGATCACAGATTACTTATATTTTTACCACACACATTCCATTTCGAATGTCATGTATGTATGAATATGATTCTTTGTTTTTCTACCCAAAACTTTCTCAATTTCAAGATTTCCCTATTCCAGTATGCAAGCTAGATCTCAAATATTGTTTCCGTTCTGAGTATTTTTACAATGACCAGTCTTTTACGGCATTATATCAGCTGAAAAGAGATCTTTCAAACTACGCCGATCGGAGAGATTTACAGCACGACTATAATACTTTAATTTTTAAAATAATAAAAAAATAATTATTCCACTTACATCAGAATACTTTTCAGATCCCTCATTCCACCCACCGATGGCAACAATAGTCTTCAAAGCTGGATTTTTCTTCTTAAGTCCAACAAACCTTTTGAAAGCACCTAAAATCATACAAATAACATAACAATAAAATTTACAATCATTTAAATTCAATAAGAGATATCAACACTCTTTCATTGATTACAGACCTTTTCCCCAGTCCTCTTCGAGATCGTTCCATGGATCGTATACCTTGATGGTGGCATCAGTGTTCAAAGCCAAGAAACCATAAATCACATGAGTGCAAAGGTTTGCATCAATATCTTCGACGTCAAATCTTCCCGCGCCTGGCCTGTACACAGACCAACTTCCGAAATAGCATACTACCTTTTCTGTAAAAATATAAAGCATTTGATTAGTTGACTTCTGCGCACTATTGTAGTAATATTTGACGTCATGATAACAGCTTTTATACTTTCAGTGCACAGCCAACATTGTATTATTATAAAATATCCAAATCGGCTTAACTTAGTTGGTGATATGACAGGTCGTTACATTTTCTTGGCTGAATTGGAGAGATTCTGTTTCTTTTACGTTATCATTAATATTTTTTGTCACAAATGTACTAACTAGTGTTAACTGATGGTCCAGTTGGGTTTTCAACATTGCTCGGTCCTTCAATTGGTATTTCTTCGATATGTGAAGGAAGCTCTACATCTGGTGGAAGTTCTCCGCCTGGTCCGCCTGACTGCAAGGAATTCGTTTGACTTTTCAGCATCATTATAATAACAAAAATAAAAGACTTTTCCAATATATATGTTTGGTATATTTGCAAGAATATTCTAATGATGATTATTTTAGCTGGTTTTTTAAATACCAATAAAAGAAAGCTTTCTTTTCCCCACTTGATTCAATCAACAGCTTAAATACTTTCTGCGGTAACTTAAGTTTTCATTTTATATTAAAATTTAATTTAAAAAAAACGTGTACTGAGAAAACCTCGACTAACTTCCACTTCCATTCCGTTCTTTAAGATGTTCAACAATGGGAATCGTCCTTTTCCGCAAGCTCCTGAGAAATCATCAGTGTCGATACTCCAAACCATTGCACCTCCCAAGTTATGTTCTTTGATGAATTCAACCTAAAAAATATAGATATAAACATAATGTGTATTGATTTTTAATGGATCAATTTCATAGACGTTTTCTGTGATTGTGGGTCAGTTAACTTGTCGTTTTCCGGTAGTATAAACCTACACCAACTCACTGTTTTTAGTGTCAGATAGAATGTGGGTGGAATAGGATGTAAACATAACAGATTTTCAACTCCTCCATGCTCATGATGCATTCATAGCTAGTTGAGCCATTAAATCATTCAAGCATTTTAAGCATTTATAAATAAAATGAGGGTGAAAATTAGACCTAGAATATATTTTCAAGCATATATACATTTTTTATTATACATAATTATTTTTAGCTTCTAACATAGGTTTAAATACTGTCAATAAACAGTGAAACTGAGATGCCATCATGGCAGGGAACGTGATTTTTTAGGATGGCATGTTACGGGTTAATTAGTATGTTCAGGAATTTTAACCCTAAACGACACAACCAAGTGAAAAAGCCATAAAGCGTCTTCCATTCGTCTACGGGGTAGTTATTTTAATAAATCACACATTAAAGTTAAGACAAAAATGCTTTATTACCTTTAACTGTGTTGATCTTTCGTCGTCGTATCCAACCCATTGATTTCCAGTCACTATGTAAGCCGATTTAGCCTCATCATCCCAATACTTCTTTGTTCCGGCCACTGTTTCTCTTTGGCAGATCTGAAAGTTTAATTTATTCAATAACGCATACTCGAGTGATAACATATTTTTTTTCATTTTATAGAAAGATGAAAATATTCCACAAACCTCGTTGTATCCAAGCATACCATCAGATGATGTGAAAGGTCCACCAATGCCAGCTCCGGAAGCAGGGCAGCGAGGTTCAGTGCAAGCTGTCGAGGCCAAAGTGAACGAACGTCCATAAAGACCAACACCCATGATCAACTTCTCAGCCGGAGCTCCCATGTCTATCCAGTTTTTGATACTTGATTCCTAAAAAATGATATTGTGAATGTAAATAATGGTATTTTTTTCAACCCATAATGCTTGGTAAATTTATCAAAATCAAACTCAACATTAATATTGCATATTATTTGACCCTTATTGGTTGTTTGTGATGTCAATTCTCCTCGAGTTTATCTTGTATAATTTTTCAACTTCAAAATATTTTCACACATTGGCATTAGCTGTAATGCCAAATATATTTGATTTAATTTAGAAAATCACTCAATCTTTTTTAAATTATAACATTTGTTTTCCGTTTTGGTACTTTCCCTGTTTTTTGTTTATTTTAACGAGACATAGCAGCAAAAAGGCAAAATATCGTTTTCGAGGTATCAATGGTAGAACATCGATTGATCAACTCGTAACTTGCATCTTTGTTGCCAAAACTGATTTTCAAGCATTGAATTTGGCGAATATTTGACGCATTATGTATAAGTTATATGTATTAAAATATTTCATTATTTCTTGGATATTGATTAGTTCAAAACTAATATTATTATATTTTGGCCAAAACGACGACAATTATAATATCGTATATGGGCTATTTTTAAGAAAATAATTTAATTCGACAATAAATGTGTGGTCTATTATTTTCGAATGAGATGGTATTCCTTACAATATCTAATCCTTCAGCTTCTGTTCCCTTTTCTACAGCTGCACCATAAATTGGGGCATTGTGGCCGGTGACGTTTTCCCAGGCTCCATGGAAATCGTAAGTCATGACATTGATGAAGTCTAAATATCTGAAAATAACAATAAACCGGTCAGGTACTATTATTAAGAATTATTAGAATCAATTATAAGAGCTGAACCAAGTTTATATTTTTTAAAGTCTGGCCTCAAAAAAATATTAATCTCTGCAACTTAATTTGATTAAATTACGAGTTAATTATTTAAATAAATAATTGAAAACTAATACAACATGGTGGATTAATAACGTAATAAGACAACTAACTGCTGATAAAAAATGATTCATATGGATATTTTCAATTGTTTTTGTATACATTTAAAATTAATGTTTTTTACTTACTGGGCTACAACCGGAACATCATAAGATTGAACCATTGAGAATTCGGCTGCGGCAACGGCAGCTGTCAAAAGGTATCCATACTTGTCGAATTCAACGCGCAACTCCTTCAAAAGCTTGTTCAGATTATATTTGTCTGTAGGCTTTCCTCCTCTCTGTCCGGGGTATTCCCAATCGAGATCCAGACCGTCAAAACCGTGAGTCCTGAGGAATTGGATTGAGCTTTGGACGAAACGGGTTCTGTCAGCGGGATCTTCGAAAGCCTTAAGAAAAATGATCAATCGATTGTTAAAAATATGTCGATCCTGAATTTGTGGTACATTGGACAATACATACAGTGTAATTTAAGAGTAAAACATAAAATTTACAATAGTTTTGTGACCATAGGAAAAATATTACATATCTTTCGGCTGTATTAAGCGCTTTTAAATTAAGTATTAAAATGGTATGCTGGTGAATAAATTATTGAATTAACAACAAATATTTTAAAAAAAAACATATTCCAATTGTTCGAATTTTGTACATTTCCACTTATACATACAATCATATTATATAAAAAGTACGACCTATACGTCTTTATAACAGACCAGGAAAATACTCATTAGCATAGCAAAACCAGTCAACATTTTATAATGTCTATTTTACATTATTAAATATGATTCTGGGATTAAAATTTTAATTTGTGTATTGACTTACGTCGGAATATTTTTCAGATCCTTCATTCCATCCTCCAATGGCAGCGATGGCTTTGAGGGAAGGATTTTTTCTCTTCAGGTTGACAAACCTCTTGAAAGCGCCTATACAGAAAAAGATATTTTTTTACCCAATAATATATAGGAAACGACTTATGATAGTAAGATATCAAAATAATAACCGACTACCTTAAAATAATAGTAGAATAGTTTATAAAAATAGTGACTGATTTCCTTTTTATTTTTCTTCTACTGGTATTGTTTTTTTTTGTTTACATCGTAAAAATAATTGATTGCTTACACCAACTATGAAAAAAAATTAAAGAATTTTAACTGCTGTTTCAAATTATTGACAGTAGGTTCATCGTTTAAGACGAACAAATGACTTTTATAAGTGTATAATAAATTTAAATATTAAAATAACCTCATGAAACGGTAGAAATATACGCTCATAAGTATACGCAGAAAAACAATCAATCCGCGTATGTACTGTATAATATACCATCCGGACCTGAAAGGTTTTTTAGCTATCCATTGTCTTACATCAAAGCTGGCTTATAATTTATTTAGACAAAATGTTATGTTCTTAATAAAATTATCGAATACAAATAACATTGTTTTACTACTGAAGAGCTTCCGTTTCATTTAATCATTTAATATATGTGATTATGGGATTAAATAATAAACAGCTAATTATTATTTTACGGTTTTATGATAAAATCCATGTATTTTTATTTTTCAGATAAGTATTTAATTTTGCTTTGTTATTATGCATACGCAATAATACAATATAGATGACATGTTAAACTTAAAATGTCTCCATATTCGCTATGTTTTTAAAAGCATATCTGTGTCGAATACAAATTATTTAGATATTATAGAGGGTCTATTACAAACCCTGTTTACAATTCAATAAATGTAGAATGATGGAATCTTACGAGTTTTTTTTTACCACTCGGGAAAGATTTAAATTGTAACATAAATGAAATGTTTACTTGAATTTTGTATCCTTGTAATTTTGTAATTTGTAAAAATTGCTAATGTTTATTTAATAATGGTATCAAATTTAAAAATTAGTTCGACAAAAATTGCATAAATTATTTTTTAATATATTTTTTTCTCAAGGTTTAATACCGCCATATATTTTATAACATAAGCAAACACTTTTCCGTTATTTCTGTTAATTGTAGCTGAATAAAATACGAAGGGCTGTTTTACCTTTGCCCCAGTTTTCTTCGAGATCATTCCAAGGGTCGTAGACCCTGATGGTGGCATCTGTATTCAAAGCAAGGAACCCATAGATCACATGAGTGCAAATGGTTGGATCTATATCTTCAACGTCGAATTTTCCTGCTCCATGTCTATATACCGACCAGCTACCAAAATAGCAAACAACTTTCTCTGAAAAGTAATGAAAATTAATCAGTTTGCTATCTAGCTTTGTTCGTATATTTTTTAATTTTCGTAAGTTCTTTTGAGTCCTTAATACCAGTAGCATTTAAAGATTGCAATTTCGGCTGTTTTTCATTATTGAAATATCGTGTTAGAAAATGCAAAATTACAGGTATTCCGGTGCAAAACAAAATAACCCAATAAGACGTATTTTTTCTATTAATTTTAACTTTTTCTTAGTACCAATAATTAGTACGAAATGCCGGTGTTAACATATACGTCTATTATTGCAGTCTCTAGATACTTATTTATTAACACACAGTATTAATTTCAGATACTTTTTCGAATAAACAAATAACCGTAAATTCGTACATACATCTGGTTAGAATAATAGTATTGACGTTTATAAAATTTAAATAGTTAAAAATGTACCCATAACAGCCCCACTTAAAATACTGTAAATAAGACTCCACCCCCAAGTAAAGAAAATAGCGACTCTGAATTGCAGTTTTAGACAGTCTTCTTTATATTTAATTGTTTTTTTAACATTTAATTATTATGTTTTTTAGTTATCATTGTACCTTTTTAAAAATACAAGCAAACTGCACAACATATTTATCAAACATAAATTTGTCGTCTTAATAATATATGTATAATTGATATACAATGTTCATATATTTTTTTTTTAAATTCCTCAAATAAAAGTGAGCTAATTTCCACAAACTTTCCGATTAAAATATAATATTCAGCTTGTTATCTTGATGTGTATTCCAAGAATCATTATCACGAAGTAAAATGATATACAAAGATATAAATAGTTTTTTTTTCATTCATACCAAGTACCAACACTAACTATTAATACGGACTTCGATAACAATAATTTAATTGCACTTCGTTTGTTCTGATTTTTAAATTTGTAGTTCTTTCTATGTCTCAATTTTTTTGAATTGACAAAACTACCATAGATAAAATTAAATCGATAATTATATACAATTTTTTGAATTATATATTCAATTTTCAGTTTGATATCTATGTATTGTTAATTCTTATTTTGAGAAAAAAATATAAAAAAATCTCTTTATAAAATGAATACATACAGATTTTGTAAGTGAATAATGTTTATAAATTAAGCAAAAATCTAATAACAGAAAAATTCAAGTGATCTTGTTGTATATACGAGGTGATGAAATTCACAATATACATGAATTATAAAACATAACATCATATTATGTTTTATAATGCATATAAAAAAAATAAACGACTATTACAATTTAAATAGATGTATATACTTTCACATAGTAAAAGACAAAATTAATATATTATAGTAAATTTTGTTTTTTTTTAATCAAATGAAGTTGTTTTTCAGCAGTTTACAATTATATATTTTTTTAACATTGATGCCTCAAAGAACATTTAACAGTAGTCATTGTTAATGAGGACTGATTTTGCGGCAATCGTACACTCACTTTTTAATGAAGGATTATAGATGATAAAATACAATGAATAGCCACTTACTTCCTGCCTCAACCTGTGAAGTGGACAAACTCACGAACACAAAAACTGCTAAGCTCAAAAAAACACCTTTAACCATCATCGTACACGGTATTATTTAAACTGTTTTACAGATGTATTATATGTTGGGTATTTCAATATCACTTGACAAGACTCAAAACACACTATGCCAACCTGTAAAAATGGCGGGTATTTTATACATTTAAAAAATCTCAAATTAGATAAGGAATACTTAGTTATTAGTAGCTTATTAATGCATTCCTTCGTATCTTTATTGCTTCTTTAATTCTGTTTGTGTTTTAATTATTTTATTAACTGTACAAAATCTAATTTATTGATTTATGATCGCAAAATATGACACGAGAATATTTCTTATTGCTGGTTATTATTGAAATAGTGAATATTTTTGCGATTTTTCGATAACATTTTTTACGGAGCCACTGAAAAATCAAAATTGTATATTGGATATATTGTATGTTATCATTGATTCTCAGCAACTGCAGATGTGCGTGAAGAGGTTTGTGTGATCATTTTTTTTTATTCTGTGGACGGCATTCTTTTAAAGAAATCTATTATATTAAAAAAAAAACATTTTCTACTATACATTGCATACTACGGTAACTTTGTAATTAATCAGTGTCTATTTTCATCGAATTGTACCATTGGGACTAGAGCTTGTCATTTTTCAAAAAAAGGGCTTCAAACCAAGGTTTTCAGCGAAATTTTCGACATTCGAAAGCTGGTCTTTTTATGTTGTTAACCCGGTTTCAATTATTAGAATTAATGTTCACTTTTTTTATTATTTAATCAAAAAAGTTAGTATTTTGACATGAAACTCTACCTTGGTAACAAATAAAACTAAATAAAAGACATTTTAATAATCAGTATACAATAATGAATGCGTTCAAAATAATATATTTTGAAAATGTTTTTATCGTGCATTTTAACATGGATATAGTATAACAAATAAACAAAGTTTACAAAATTTGAAACTTTTGTCTAACTTCGAAAACTGGTTTAAATCGGATTAAGAAAATGTTGAAATTCAAAAACATTGGTTTTTATACAAGCCCTAAGTGGTACCTAATAAAATATCGAGGTATTTTTTTATTGATTAGTATGTTTTTTTAACTAGATAATTGTATTTTCAGTTCCAGGTACGTTGTTTTTTTCTCCATTTGAATAATTTATTTTCATGTATTTAGTTTCCTTGCATAGAATTCGTTGTAGTAGGCTTAAAAGTAACAAAAATGACAATTTTAATATGGCTGTTTTGTTGAATTGATCACGATTCCCATGGATATAGCCTAATTAAAATTTCAGCTACGATTTTATAAGGCCTCTGGGGTGGAATTATGTTTATTGAGAACATTCGAAATCTGCACTTACTTTCCTACTATTTTGTCTCAAACTTTCTTCTTCTTTTTAAAACCCTATCTGATAGGTTGGAAATATGGTTATAAGTAATTTCCTGAAAAATCTTACAAAACTAATAATTAAAAGAAAATTCCATAGCAAAAATTTTTTGACGGCATCGTCGTAATATGCATTTAAATTCGGATACATAAGCCAATCAAAATTAAGCATCATTTTATAATATGTATGTTTTACAAAATACCAAACCATCTTACTCAGGACCTAAATTTAGGACACGCTTTCGTAGAGATATGAAAGAGATTTGGGACAAGTTTCACGTAGAATCTTGGAGCAAGATTTGTGACAAGACAATAACTGGAAAGGTTGTTTATTTAAGAACATGCTTTATTGATTACAATATTAATAACTGTTGTCTATAATATAAAAAAATATAAGAATGAACTTTACCGCTTGAGTCACAAATAATATTGTGGGATCATTTGGGTATTTTGCATTCAAGGAATATACAGATATGAGATACTTTATTTAGATTCAAAATTCTTAATCTCACGCTTAATGTGACTTTTTGTCAAAGGTGAGATATAAAATGAAAAAAATGGATGAAACTGATTTATAATAGTTTTAAAACCGATTGCTGGTATTGAAAATGGATAAGAAAGACGTTTGTAAATACACTTTTAAGACAATAGAGTAGCAATAAACTATTTATAAGTATGATTAGATACAAAATGTGAGTCACGTTGTACTTTCATTTGTATTGACAGTAGATAAGACATGGAAAATAAGTCACTAAGGTGCAAATCAAACCCTTCGAATCGATCGTAAAGATTCGATTCACTTGCGTAATCACTTCGCTTTCTATTGACAGATTGTTAGAGTGATAAAACAAATGACTCGTGGTTCAAACTAATTGCATCTTCCGCAGGTCATCTTTTTTCTCAATCTCTAACCAGGGACGTCCCGTGAGGGATAGGTGAGCAGGTAGCTGCCTAGGTGCGACAAGTCTTAGAGAGCGGCAAAATATGATCACAGAATTTAAAATCACGAAATATTTTTGACATACGAATTCGGTTCATGTAAATATCATGTCTATATGTCTTTATAAAAAAATCCTTAAAATATATTTTTAATAGTAATAATATGATGACATAAATTTATCGCAAAGATGATCCTTAAATATGAAATTTACCGATGGTGGCAGTTTTGCAATAGATTAATAAAGCCTAGCAGAAATGGCCTCGGTCATAAAAGCGCTTAAGAGAGTATGTAGGTACATGATTAGAATTTCCATAGTTTTTATATATATTCTTAGAATAACGAAAAATAATGCAAAATATAATACTAGTACTCTTATGTTATGTTGTTTCATGAAAAAATATTTTGAAAAATTGTAAAGGCGCTATTTTAAAATATGTCATGGGGCGGCACTTGCCTGAGAACGTTACTGTCTCTTATAGACAGGACGATTTATATAGTCAATATAACCGAACGAGCGACTCTCATGTCAACTAACCATAGATAAAACAACATCTAACATTGATAATTATTATGCTTACTATCTAAACAATAAGCAGTAATAAATAGCATAGCTTTAATAACAAAAGTATCAATAAACTAATCCTATTATATTTCCTGTTATCTGTGCATTATTTTGGACAAAACAACTACAAGAAGTGGGTGTGAAAAAAGATGAACAACCTCGTATCTATAAAATACTAAACAAAGGTTGAATTAGATTACTAAACTTTGGTGCAATTGTCCCAAGGGGCCTGTCAAGATTCGGCAGTTTCTTATCTATACGATATTTTGGGTTATAACCGCACTTTTCTTTTATTGGTTATAATAAACCGATATCGTTATATATGCAAAACAATCTACGTAACAAAAAAAAACAACAAAAAAAAACAAATATGTATAACAATTTTACATCTGATTTATTATTTAGATTAGGTACAAGGTACAATTGAATGTTTTTTGTATTTAACTTCTCCTTTACCGGCCTTTGCTACAAAGTTACCTGATCGGCCTGTTTTATTTATTATCATAAGAAACAGCCTGGGCTTCTTAGAGAAAAAAGTGAGGCACACAGAACGTTATGAATGCCCCCTTATTTAAAATGTCTGGACTGAAGTACCTAGGTTCATTTACTAAAATTGGAAATTCCCGAATGTATAAGAAACCAAAGAACACTTCTGATGAGTGAGAACCCTTTCAATGTGAGCCCCATGGCAACTTCCCAGGCGCAATAAAATTTGGATACCCTGATAACGTCAGAAAATTCTAAGCAAAATAGAAAAATATATAAAATTCTGAACAAACAGTATATGGGTTATATAAGATTCGGAGGCCCAAAACGCGCGCCTTATTTTCTTGTAGGATAATCCGCCACTGGTAGCATTAACTTTGAACTATAAATAAATACAAACTGTAGAAATATTTTACAATAAAAACGTTTTTTGTAAATGATAACTTTAAATTTCATTTTTCTTTGCAGTCCAAACTCATGACAATTTTGCTACGTGGCTCACAAAATGTTGTGCATGCCTGCTGTCAGTTATAACAAATTAATAAGTAGCTAGCTGTAAGCCCTTTGACCTCAACGGGGGAATTATTGTTGCATTTTTAAGTAGTCAGAAATTTACTGGCGTGAAAAATAAATCACAAACCTATTTTTTGAATAAGCCAGAAATTCTAAAAGTAAAAGAAATATATCTCGGGGCATATATAGACAGCCCTGCCTTCCAGTATCTTAATTCTATATAATATAATTTTTAGAATAATTGAAATGTTCAAGTTTGCTAACAATCATTTTTCGTAGTAGCAAAAATCGACCTCAGCGCATATATCGACAGCCCTGCAGTTTTTAAATTGTAAATTATTAAATTTTTGGAATAATGTTCAAGTTTACTAACAATCATTTTTCGTAGTAGCAAAAATTGACCTCGGCGCATATATCGACAGCCCTGCAGTATTTAAATTGTAAATTAATTAATTTTTGGAATAATGTTCAAGTTTGCCAACAATCCTTTTTCGTAGTAGCAGAAATCGACCTCGGCGCATATATCGACAGCCCTGAAGTTTTTTAATTGTAAATTATTAAATTTTAGGAATAATGTTTAAGTTTGCTAACAATCATTTTTCGTAGTAGCATAAATCGACCTTGGGGCATATATCGACAGCCCTGCAGTATTTAAATTGTAAATTATCTAATTTTTGGAGTAATGTTTAAGTTTGCTAACAATCATTTTTCGTAGTAGAAGATTTTAAAATAAAAGTCGAAATATAGTTCTATAAAATATCCATACCGTCATTAGAATATTCCTAATGCATGTAAGAAATTAAAACGATTTTACGGCCGGATTTAAAATATAACCATATCTTCCAATAATCGAATCAATGACACTGATCAAAATCTATCAAATCAGCTCCAAAAAATCTTCGCCCAGCCCTACAATTATAGCTTCAAAAAATCGAATCAGTATATTTGATTATTTAAAAAACTTTGTAGCGATGCAAACTTTCAAATAAAGTTCTCTCAATATTATTACATTTTTTGAGTTCTTAGCCAGGATGTTTGAATTTCGAATATTGATGATAATTTCCTATTGGACGGATCAAAAATGAGCGGTTCAAAATAAGCCGTAAGCATTGGTCGAAAAATGTGCTGTTCAAAATAAACCTTTATCATCGGGCGAAAAGGATAGTGTTACGAACATATTTGTGATTATTTTATCGGCTATTAATGTTAAGACTAGCTGTAAGCCCGTTGACCTCAACGGGGGGATTTTTGTTGCATTTTTAAGTAGTCAGAAAGTTTACTGGCGTAAAAAATAAATTACCAACCTATTTATCGAATTAGCCAGAAATTCTGATAGTAAAAGAAATATATCTCGTTAGTGTTAAGATATTTGTATGCATTTTTACTATGATCAGTAGGTACCCGTTTTGCTTAACGAGTAAACTTTTTAACTTATTATTTTTCTTGACCTCTAAATATTTATTATATGGAATGCATATTTACAAAAATTGTGTTTATTTTTAAGGTACCTAGGAATGTAACAATATTATTTTTTCAAAAATTATTATTAACAAATTAATGTGACTGTTCTTGAAAATTGTTTTGTGTGCAATGTACATCAGCAACTTTCCCATCATAACTCACATTTAGTAGTCTTTTTTATTTTATTTTTTATTACTACGGATACAAATTTCACGATTACACATTTGAAAAAATTGTTTTCAGAAATATCAAACGTTTGCCTTTACATCATATGAAAATTCGATTTCTTTTTAAGCCGATAATGCTATTTTTAGTATCAGTATAATGACGCATCCATTTTTAAATAAAGTTCTAGGCTCTGATACCTTCTTATTACCGTGGACCCAAAGTGTATGAAGTTTCGCGGATCCTTTGTGAAAAAAAAATGTATTCTTCTTTATTTGCATTACAGTAATAATCCTTAACAAGGCCGCATTAAACTAAAATTATTAAAGTTATTCCAAGTAACGATTTTTATTTCACAAAGCATATTAAATATTTATATTCATAAAAATAAATTTAAGCTCAGGTAATTTGATATTTGTCAGGTCTATTTTCCATGCCGGATCTCACGGGCTTGAGTCCCAGTACGAACAGCATTTTTTTCGATAAATGTATTGATTTCTGCTCGAAGACATAAATGTATCTGTTGCCTAAAAAATCCTTCCCACCATTCCAATTCTTCAATAACTGGGAGTAGCGAGAGTAAAGTCAATTCTTCTTGAGTTAATCTCATGTGACTTTCATATAATATTATAATTTCATATAAAGAACTGAAAAAAAATGATTTTCTACCTCTACACGCATCAGAATTATTTAGCGATTTAGTACATTTTTAAGTGTTTATTCTACATCATTCCAACATGAACAGTTGTCATAAAATGAAAAAACATTTCAAGGAATGTATAAATCGAATAATCCCTACGATGACATAGCTACTGTGAGATGAAATAAATTTAACAGATGTTACATAATCACAGTGTTGTCAGTGAATTCTTCACTTATCACTCATCAAACGCCTGTTCAAGACTCTCTGAAAACGTGAGCGAGGACATCCTCGTGGAGATCCCGGTGGGTTTAATATTTCATTTAAAATCGGAAGGCTATGCAATTGTGCTGTTTATTTCCAAAATTTCATGGAAAAAGAGCTTATGACTGTCCGTATTTGGGTGTAACATTTTTATCCCTTGTTCCTGATTGAACACGTGTCCTGCCGAAATCAAGTGATTAGCAAAAGTAAAGGTGTCCTTTTTCAATCTGTGAGAATGTACATAGTTTGAAATAGAAACAGTTTGTGTTTGAATCGCTTGGCCGAAGTCTTGCTGAGATTGTTTTCTATTCGGCAGAGTTCACTCTCTCGACTGCATACTGCATACTTGGTCCAAGTGAAACATTAATTTTGATAAAATAATTAGTCACTTATTAGTTTATTCATTCAATACAAAAATTATGAGTGCGAAGGGAGTTTTACTTTTGTACTGCTGTGGTGAAGGGGATGACTCGCCAACTTGAATTATAACAGGCGTCCATTTAATGAGTTTATATTTATATTAATATAAATATGATGCCAACGCATTAATATATCATTTAAAAATTGACAAAATTACATTGTTGGTATTCAGGCTATTATTAATAATGCATGAAAAATCGAATGTATATTTACGAAAATGAATGCTTTATAATTTTGTTAATAAATACTGGTTTACCATCTAGTTATAATTACCAACAACAATTATAATAAGTTGGAAGCCAACATCAAAGCAATAATTTTTTATAGAATTTTATTTATTTTTATTGCTTGATGTGCAGGTCTTATTGGGCCATTCAAATTACAGTAGGTGATTATTGATTCATACAAGTATTTTTATTTATGATAACAATGTTGAGCAAATCTCATTTATAATTCATTTTTTTCCACTAGCCAATGTCCACTGAAGTGATTGAATCTTTTGATTAATTACAATAACTGCGAAATGACCCAATGTTAATTCCTGCTTTGTTTATTGGGGATGTTTCTATTCCTGACCATACACATGTAAAGGTATAAATACGCACTGAAATGACATTGAACCAGAGGAACATTGTAATTGGTATTTTCGATGTATTAGGCGGTAACTTTGTGGAAGTTTATTTTGAATATAAAATTCAATTCGATAACTTTCTTATTCCACTTGTTGAGTTACAAAACATGACAGGTGTTTCGCCTCGTATGTCTTTAATTGGTGTTAATTAATTTGAAAAATTAACATAAATATCGAGGAGATGCAAAATAAAAATACCATGGAGAAGCTAGAACTTCACCAAGGGACAACAGTCATTGTATAGTAATAAAAAAGAGATCTGTATCTAAATAAATTAATTTTTAATTTGATAAATAGATATACTCACAGATTAAAACTATTTTTAATCTTCTATTGCCTTTTCCTTGTCTGCGTCATCAATTTATCATAAAAATAAACATTATCATTAACATCTTAATACCTTAATTAATGTAATTAATAATTATCTAAAACATTGTAAATTTCTCTCCTTTTATTGTATGTAATAAAAAGATAAATAACTTACTGCGGATTATTTGTCCAATTTTTATCAACAATATATACCAAAGGGAGCATTCAATAATTTAATACATTTTTATATTAACTTTTTTATCTTGCTTTCAATATGAGGGTATCAAAGGTCAATCAATCTGGTCGAAGAATTTTCTACCATTTCCAATCCTTATGTGAGCCATTCGAACCCCTAGTGGAGCATTACAATACGAGTTTTTATTCAGTATTTCATTTTTAAGATTGGGCTGGGACAAGGCTATTGGTTAGCTTATACTCCATTTTAAAGAGCGAATGTGTTGGAGAATGTAGACATTGCAGACATCCGTGACAGTGAACACCCTAAAAGTGAGACATCCATGAATTTCAACTCAAATCCATACATTGGAAAATCAATGAACGAAAGCGACATTGACCAATTATAATATGCCCAGTTACATACAATTATACCACAAAAAAAATATAATACACCACAACAAATAGGATTTCTTAAATGGAGTATTTTTGATGGTTTCGGAGATAACTTTGTAGAAATTCTTCTTTATAATACAAAATTGAAATTGATAACAATTTTAATTTTATATTTTCCTTTGCTTATTTTTGTTCATTAAAATACTGCGGTATATAATGCCTCTTTTTCTTTGTATGCCATCAGCCATAGTTATGTTTTATATTTGGGGAGGTAAAAATATATTTTGATTATTCAATTATATATTTCATACGGTATAAATTTTCGAGGATACATTTTGTGGATATATTTCACATTATAATCAATATTATAAAAAAAATATAGACTCACACAATGACTTAAATGCGTAGCATTTCAATTACGTATACTGGAAATTACATACTATCAAAAATTTATAGAGAAGATAGTCAAAAAGTGAAGAAAATGGAAGAGACACAAAACAGTAATCGTAAATTGTGTTATTAGAACAATTAAGAAATTCAAATTTATTTTCCATAGACAAAATATATGTATGACAGATTGAAGGATAATTGAAAAATTAATAAACCAAAAACACTAACTAAAGCATTCCTACATAGACTTAAAATATAATATACAGATCTGGGCACTTCATTTTGTACTGTAAATCCTCGATATAACAGACGAATGGAAGCGAGGGGGAGTTTGTTAAAGAATAATACAAGCCCTTTAAGTCTTACAAAATAATGACTCAGCACATTTCCATGCAAGGTCAGTTAAGTTTACACAAGTAACGACAACAAAAAATGAAAAGGGGTGCATGATGTGCCGATGGGATGTCTCTAAGCAGATCTCAAATCATCGGTTGACACCCGTTTAAGCCGCCACAGCTGTGGTCCATTGTATCGAGGTTTTACTGTGACTATATTTATAATATCACATAAAAAGTATATTTCGAAAACAAACAAAAATCATTGATTGCTGTTCTGCAGAAATATGTAAAGCTTGCGGTGTTTCCCCCGTTGACTTAATAACACATTATTGACAGGCAGTGTCGAAGCCTCCGGCATTTACCTGTTTGTTGAATTTGTCTCTTCAAAAATGATAGGTAGAGAAGAGAGCCCACTATATTGTATAATAAAATCAACTCATTATGCAAACCGTTTCTAAGAAACATTTCTTTAAATAAATATCAAAGGATTACTGTGTGTAACAAGTATTAAAAGATACCGTTTACTGATATAATATATAAATCTAGAATTCTCTATAATAAGACACGGATATTATCATAATTAAATTATCAACGAGTTTGGCAAGGCCTCGAATTAACTCTTAAGACTCCACTCTACGAGTTGTGCTGCTACCGTCGTATCACCGTTAATTAATCACGCATCACTATCTCTGTCCGATATATGTATATAAATGTAAATTATTTAATAATAATTGTGCAGACAGTTAACAATAATTATAAGCTCGAAACGGCAGAGGTGAGAGACTCTGCAAAAATACAATTAATATTGGTATTTCACTACTGCTTAGGAATATTTTTAAAGTAATATTTTGCAAACGAAGGCAAGATTATAATAGTATCATCATAAATATCACTGAACTGTCTCCTATATTAAATAGAACTGACAGTGACTTAAAATATAGTTCAAGAAAAATTGCGCGGTATAAAAATATTGCAATGCAAGCAAAGGCAAATTGTATTCATATTTATAACTAGTCAAAATTTAGGTTACAGTCAATGTTCCCTCTGAGCTGCGTTGCAAAGCCGCTGCACACTAGCTCCGGGTTAACTCTCTCCAATACAACTATTTGAATAACGTATTTTTTTAATTAGAAATTAATAACCCTAACTAACCGAAATAAATTATAAATTTAACATTTTGATAATTCAACTAGAATTATTTTTTTATATATTGTCAAAACAAAAAATTGATCTTAAGAAAATTTGTTTTATTCTGCTTTTTTCTTAATATGTGCTTAATTTATTTTATGTAAAAAAATTCTTATCTAGAATGAGTTTTTCTTGTGTTTTAATTTAATACCCTTATTAGTGTAAATTATTCAATGATAATATTTTTTATTATTCAAATTAAAAACAAAAAAACACTATTTTTATATCAAATATGACAAATTATGCCACGAATTTGTTGGAGTGGCCTGCGCAAGTCTTTGAATTTTTCGCACAGCTAACCTCTCGTCTCAAAGGGAACATCAGTTATAACTATAAGTTTTGATATAAATATAAACTCTATTACCCAAAAAAAAGCTTAATTTAAATTTTTAATATAAGAATAGACTAAAATTATCATATACAACCAAAATTACTTACATTGTTATCGTAATTATTGAAAATTGTGTAAATGCATATTATAAAAGCGACATATTTGATATACATACATATAAGGCATTATTCATGGATGGTTTATCTGTACAGATCACAAGCTTAAAAACTATTCTACAATATTTCAGGCAAAATGTGTCTAAATTAATCTTTTCAAATGAAATAATAAAAAAATAATAAATATCAAAACATAAATAAACAAAAAAAGGCACCGATTTGAATAAAATAAGCAACAGCGTTCAGTAAGCCAGATATTTATAGTGCAATTTCATCAAACATTATAATTCAATATAAATTTGACGAATCGATCACAAAAATACAAAAGTTGAAAAAATAACCATTATAATAAAAATGATGTGTATCATTCATCTAACATGGAATTAATAAACATTTAAATTCATATTTAGTCTTACAAATCTATTTTATTAGTAAAGATTTTTTTAACTTACATAATTATAATTTCTTTGGCAATCTACACTCGAATTGTTTTTCAATAATTCAGTTATATTAATAATATAGGTTTGAATCTAAATGTATTGATACATATAAAACATGCATTTAACGAATAATACAGCTTTAAGCAGATTTTTCAGCAATAACCTTATTTAATTGAAGCATAAAACCAAATTAATATCGGTATCACTTGACGGTGCAACAGGTAACTCAGAAAAAGCTGTAAACGATTTCACTTGTTTGATGATTGTATTCTACCAGTAATATGACATAGCAACATCGAATGTAGGTTGTTTATATCAGTTAGATCAGTTAGGTCAGTGCCCTGAGTTCTTCAGCATTTACATTTAATACACGGTTCAATATAAAATGGCTATTATTTCAAGAAATACATATGGACAATAGTGTACTTTCGAAAAGGAGGCAATGGTTTCAATGAGGTTTAGAAAAACTACAGATCTCAGGAAATTGAGTAGTCGCTGTACAGTGAATCAATTCTGAATACATATTGAAGGCGGTTATTACAGCAGTAGAAAATAAGAATGGAATCTAAAACAGTTATGATTATTGTAGTTGAATTGAAATTATGATCATTGTAATTGTCATTGTTTTTACCTACAGTTACTGTAGTGATAAATTCTGTACAAGTAATACTGATCGTTATTGGTAATATGCCCCAATCGCTTAAAGCTTTGACATAAATACTAAATGACATGTCACTAGAAAGTCAGCTGTCATGCGTCATCAGAGAGGAAGAATATTTTAGTAACTTTTTCAATTCAACATTCCACAAACATTTATCAGTCATTTTAACCGTAACATTTATTGCTCAAGACAGTCCCCCTACGTTCAAATCACGGATGTCATTTGATCAACTTTTGTTTGGAAAACATCTGCGATTGATCCAATTTGAGTTGCTCCAGTTGCAACTGCCTCCTTATGGACCCGAGCTGCGTAAGTATATTCTCTTGCTTGCCGTCGTCCGTGAAATTGTTTCGCAAAATATTCTTTTGAACCGCCGGCACTTGCCATTTCTGTTCTACGTTCTTCATGGCTTCGCTGTTGAGACTCGCCGTCATGGCACCGTCTCCGTCGGTCCTTTCGTTTTTGGACGGCTCTTTCATGACCGGAATCGGAAGGGAATCATCATAATTACCGGCGAAGGCACTGTTTCTTCTCAAGCTCTTCGTGTCTATCATTTCTGTGATGTTTTTGCTCAAAAATGCCGGCTCATAGCTGGGCCTCACGTTCTTCGTCGCATTATTTCTATTGATATAATTACTAACATTTATGCGGGAATTTCTTCCATCGTAGATTTTGGAATCGCCGACTTCACCGTTATAAATTGGCCTTTTTATTGGACGGTTAGGTTCCTGCGAAAACCTTTGCACGGAATACGGGACCGGATTCGATTCGACTGCGTTATAATTTTTGACAGGTATCGACTGAGCGAATACCGAGTCGTCCGGGATGTTTGTCGAATAAGGTAACCTCTGACTCGTCGGATCTTGCCCGACGTACGGATTATTGCGCCTAATATTGTAACTCATCATATCCGTTTGGCTGTTTTCGCTTCTGCCTTTAGCCGGAGGGGAATAATAAAAGGGAAGCCGGCTTCTCTCCGTCTCCGGTAACTGTTTGGAGACCGCGGCGTGTGTTCTAGTGACCGGATCCGATCGGGACGTTCTGGTGGTTCTAATTTCATTGACGGTGTGGTTCGTTCGAAGGTTTCGCACGTTTTTCTTTTCGTTGTCTATATCACTCAGTAGCTTCACTCGTCTTCGTTCAAATTCATTGGCATCTTTGCGCATCTGAAATACGATTAACAGGTTTGCGTAAAATTTTATAATTATAAATTTGGGACAAAAGAAAAAAAATATAAAAAATATATTTACTCTAATAGCTAACTGCTTCTGTTTATCCATCTCATTTTCCTGTGACATTTTTAACATCTTCAATTGTTCTTCTAGTCTCCTAGTTTCAGCCTCTTCGAGTAATCTGAAAATGAACAATTTCAATTTTCATTTACATGCTGCAACCCAATTACTATACGATGCTGTCTATCACCTGACTTTCATACATAAGGTGCCCCGAAAATCATCAAGCTAACCGTCAACCAAGCAAGGGTTATTTGAGTTGTCATTAAATATATATGGACTCCGACTCTAGACTTTACCTTTATTTTTTAAAGGTAAAGTAAAGGTGAAGGCAGGTTGTTGCCGTGCAATGTTATTTTTGTCTGCTTTATTCAATGAACTAACCTATGGACACCTAAATATTTTTGGTTCAATTTGTCTGTGTGAATTTTCAAACTACCCGATTTTCCATATGCGAGTTGAGTTATCCAGTTTCAACTCGATACCGATTTCTAAAAATGTATGTGATTTACTTGAAACATTGATCAAATTGATTTACACATATCTTTTATTACATTTAGTATAAAACCATAATATGAAATCATAACACTAAAAATGTCAGCTTTATAGCCATGAAAATTCCTAATAATTTTAACATGGAATATGTTGCCGCCTGTTTGGTCGAGTGGTCAACGTTGTTGGCTTTGGCTACGGAGGGCCCGGGTTCAAATCCTGGTACGGACAGTTTTATAAATTGATTTATGAATTTCTGTTCAAAGGCATGGATGTTTGTGATGTTTTTAATTCCCCCCTCTCACCCATTCTATCCTATGAACGAGGCGTATCGAGAGCGATTAGCTTACTACTAATTCTGTCTTAGCCCTATCCTTCTATCCCTACTCTCTTTGGAAAAAGAGAGGTTGAGCAACTGAGTAACAAGCAGTTCTCATAGAAACACTTCTGTTGAGATAAACTCCATTAGGAGTCCATATTCTCCACATTGGGAGCGGACATGATTTAAAAAAAAAAAAAAATATGTTGTACGCATACATTCGCAATACAAATTAGACAAAAACAGAGTCTGAATTGCGACAGTAATGCAAGGAATTGCAAGGAGATTATCTTTATGAATATGCCGTAAGTTTCACAGAGAAGTTATAAATATTTTGGTTCAAAACTAAATGGGTTCTAATGGGGAGTAAGTTAATAAAGATTGTAACCATTTTTAATGTTAAATCAAACAAACAATAAAAAAATTGTAATCTATATAATCTATGTGACAATAGCGCACTTCTCTCTAGCTTTTCTTTCTTCTCTGATGCGTTGTTGATCGTCGATCTGTTTCTTTAATTCTTGCTGATAGGTCATTCTTTTGGCGGCAGTTTCCTGAAAAACAGTCATGAAAACACTTGAATAATTGGGTAAAAAAAAAAAAATTTAAATTTAAAATTAAAATAAATTTTTCATCTCAACTTAATTTAGAATAGGCATTCAGACATATGGCTACAATATGGCATTTGGCGAATAATCACCGTTTTATTTGATATTGACATTTTCGAGAAGCTCTTACAGTTCTTGTGAAGAGATATACACCGCACGCACCGCGATATATACACCGGCGGACTAACATTCAGGCAAAATGTGATTCGATAATCAATACTCGTTAAGAGGGCTGCACAGACACGGGCTTGACCCACTTGTGTTTGAATCGTGAGTCAGCTATGCGGCTATACTATTCATAACAAATATTAAATAGATTAAATAATTGTCATGAAAATCTTGACAGTAAACTCTTTTATATGGCTTCATCATATATGTATACCAAAAGTTATTATAGATAATGTTAAGATGTCAAGAACATGTATGGGAATTAAAAACATATTTGGAGAGGGGTTGTCAGCTAGCCACTCTCGCTACGCTCCAATTATGTGCAGTATTGGTTAGAGAAGTACGCGTTTGAACGGGTGAAAACATCCATCCATAACCGTTGAATAAAAATGACAAATAAAAGATTTGATCCCTTGAAAGGGAAATAACACAGAAAATACTTGTGTGTAGGGTCACGAAATTACCATTCGGCCGGACGAATCAAAATGGACGCATCAACTAATGAAATGAAAACATTTTCCTAAAATAATTTAGGTCACCATTTTGAGCGTATTTGCTGCATGAAGTGATTATCTTATTCACTGATTACAGACCCTTCAAAATAAATGTTTCTTAATAAATCAATCAATATCCAACAGGAGTTTGGTGGATTACTTTTTGAGCTTTGATCGTTTCAAATATTTAAATAACTTGTGTCATCAAAAAGAAAAGATAACAATAATCCCAAAAATTTTAAACCCATACAGATGGTGCGCAATCTATTCACTAGATATACGTGTAAGCCAGATACGCTGCATATGTGGATCATATTGAATTATCGACACGAGTTTTACTATGAAAACTACTTGTTATTCTGCTCCTTAACTTTTCCTTTCCGGAGAGATAGGACAAGTAGTTATCTAATTGCTCTTACCATGCCCTTTTTTTAGGATCAAAGGAGCAGAAGGGAATTTTTAGACATTCTATAAATATTTGTTTTTGAATACAAAATTGAGTAGCTTAGTATCAAAATAGGCCAAACGCCATATATTAAATTTTACAGGAGAGTGATTTTTGAAAGTCAAATTGATAGTGCAGATTGGTAGTGCTGTTTACTCAGAACTATCAATCTGCTACTTACCAACTTCAACCAGAACAGTGACGATTTATACAGACGGCGGCAAAGAGTGATTTATTTAGACCGTACCTGTTCCATCTGCACATTTCTCTGCTTAATTGCATCAGCATCAAACAAGGAGGGCATATAAGTGTGCCTAAGATCTTGAAGAAGTTTTGCCCGCGGACTGTCTTTACGAAACACGTTGTTGCCAATACCTGTGAATACAATAAAATAAGAATCTCATTTACATTACATTACTGTAAACTTTCCACCTGATTTTCAAGCCACCACTTTTACGTTTTCTTTAACATTTTTAAACAATCACCACTTTTGAAAGCTGTAAAATAATTTAATCTCGTTGAAGCTGCAAATTTATTGCATTGAATATCAAATATAAATCCGACATTACTTATCGATACCATTGATTTACAATGTTTTCAATAGAGCATTATGTAACTTCTAACCAGCGTTCCCTCTAAGCTTTGCGCAGCAGTTTGAATCCTTCTGCGCACTTATTCCGGATTCGCGCGCAATCCAATACCACTATCTAAATAATATTTTTTTAATTTGAAATAGCTTTTAAATGACCAATTTATTGATCTTAATGGAGTATATTATATTAGGATTAGTTGTAAGGAAGGACATAAAAAGTTAGAATTATTGTAAATAAATTTATAAAATATGTCAATAAATTTACTAGCGACTGATTTATTTGTTTCATTCTGTTTATTTTGCTAAATTTGTGCTTGATTTTATTTTAGATAAAATAATAGAATGAGTTCTGTTGTTGTGTTAAATGTTAAAAAATCTATATATTAATAGTCGATAAGGTCCGTCTGTAAGGTGTCCTCGACCTCCCAGTCTCCACTTTTTTAAATAAAATAATATAATATAATATAATATAAAATAAAATAAAATAAAATAAAATAAAATAAAATAAAATAAAATAAAATAGAATAGAATAGAATAGAATAGAATAGAATAAAATAAAATAAAATAAAATAAAATAAAATAAAATAAAATAAAATAAAATAAAATAAAATAAAATAAAATAAAATAAAATAAAATAAAATAAAATAAAATAAAATAAAATAAAATAAAATAAAATAAAATAAAATAAAATAAAATAAAATAAAATAAAATAAAATAAAATAAAATAAAATAAAATAAAATAAAATAAAATAAAATAAAATAAAATAAAATAAAATAAAATAAAATAAAATAAAATAAAATAAAATAAAATAAAATAAAATAAAATAAAATAAAATAAAATTAAATTAAATTAAATTAAATTAAATTAAATTAAATTAAATTAAATTAAATTAAATAAAATTAAATTAAATTAAATTAAATTAAATTAAATTAAATAAAATTAAATAAAATTAAATTAAATAAAATTAAATAAAATTAAATAAAATAAAATTAAATTAAATTAAATTAAATAAAATTAAATTAAATTAAATTAAATTAAATAAAATAAAATAAAATAAAATAAAATAAAATAAAATTAAATTAAATTAAACTAAATAAAATCAAACACAATGCAGCAAAAATCTCCCGTTGCTGGGCAACGGGCTTACAGCTAGTATTTATAAATTATCAAATGATAATTTTATTTATTATGCAAATCAAAACAAAAAAAACACTACTTTTTATATCAAATATAACAAATTATGCCGCGCATTGGTTGGATTAGCCTGCGCAGCTAACCTCTTGTGTTTTTAATTTTTTTTTTTAGAATTTTATTAAAAAAATATTTGACATTACAGCTTACGCCAATGCGTCAAATAAAAAAATTAAATTTAAAAAATTTAGGAGAGCATTACTTCTAACCATCTTTCAGCCGCCAAGGCAAATCTCACTAGCCCTACCAGCATCCTTTAATTCTATTGGGTACACCATATGGATAGTATCCGACGGATGTCCAGAACGCTAGGTCAGAAGAAAAGGCAAGCAGGGTTGAAAGCTCCACAGAGTTATCTGCAGCACGGGACCCGGTCAGTTTCAACGTCTCACCGTGATTGCTGACATAACAGGACGCTGGCAGATCCGTTTTGTCTCGATGTCGACCACATCACCTCCAATACACCAGAGATGTAAATAAGTTTTGTTAAACCTAGAAATTAATATATTCTTATACTGGTAATGGTAATGTTTTACCAGAGAACGGGTCGAAATATTCGTTTCCATATTCTAATCGTCCATCGTCATTGTATTTGTTTTTGTCGGCTACAGACGGAGGCACAATCAGATTGTTCTGTGTTCCGATGTTCACCTTCTCGACCAACATCCTCCAGTCACCAGGCGGGACGTTTCCATTCACCGAAGGCCTCGGAGAGAGTTCACGCTCCGCTTTGGTTATTAAAGCATTGCTTGATCTGCGCTCTAGCTCCAACTAAAATAATAATAAAAAAAAATTATAGTGACACCTGTGATTGAATTGTTAAAGCATTAGCGTTCAATTTTTTACTGACAAGTATCTTTATAAACTGTTTTTTATTGTTTACAGCATCTTCGTTACAACGGATTTCGAATTGGATCGACAAAATTTTCAAACTAACGTTCAAAGAATCTTTTTTTTTTACCATGTCCGATACCAATGTGGAGCATATGGACTCCTAATGGTGTTTATCTCAACAGAAGTGTTTCTACGAGAACTGCTTGTTACTCAGTTGCTCAACTGCTCTTTTTCCACTGCCCATTCCTTCTATTCCTAGAATAGAAGGAATGGGCTAGGACATGACTAGTGGTTAGCTAATCGCTCTCGATACGCCCCGTTCATAGGATAGAATTGGTGGGAGGGAGGAATTCAAGACATCACATAAATCCATGCCTTTGAACAGAAATTCATAAATCGATTGAAAAATCAATTTACAAAACTGCCCGTACTGGGATTCGAACCCATGACCTCCGTAGCGGTAGCCAACGACGTTGACCACTCGACCACACACTTATGCATGTTTGTATTACATTGTACCTAGTTGTTAGAGGTCTGCACGGGCCCGGGCCTGGCCCGCGGGCTCTTACCCGGTCCGACCCGCAGGTAAGCGCGATTGAGATTCGGGCTCGGGCCGGGCCCGGGTAAGGAATTTATTCTTTAGAAAAATATTTCAGACTATTTTCGTGTCATAATATATATTTTAAGATATAATTAAAGATGAATCTGTTTTGACAAAAGTAACAGAATTAGGGGGGTCATTATTCAAATTAAAATGGCAAATTGCAGGGGCAACTGTGTTCTCTCAACTCAAAAAACAAGAAAATAGATGTTCTGATTCGCTGGAATTGATATAAAAATATTTTTTAAAACTCCAGTGATTAAAGATGTTTTTTTTTTAAAAATACACTGTTTTGTATTTATTATTTCTCGCATTATTTTTAAAGGTACCTTCTTTCAAAAGAAATCACTTTCGTGATATAATATCGTTACAATATCGTTCTGGGTATTTTCAATATTTAAACAACCATATTTTTAGATTTTCATATGTTACAAATAAGCCGATTTTATAATTTATTTAACCATGTAAAAAAAAATATTTCACTCTATTTCGATGAAAAATCTGTTATGTAAGGAGTCTGAGGGGAGGGATGTTTATAGATGTCTGTTGAATTTGCTTATAGCCTATTATAATGAAAAGTAAGGTGAATAGTTGTATTATCGTTTTAATTACTAACACCATATATTATTTATTCTTATATTTTTTATTGACATGTTATTCTTTAGATATGGATACTAATAGTTTTATTATTTTTTGCAAATGAATAGGACAATTTTGTAAAAAGGTTAAATTTGGTAAACACAATAGCAATACAATATAAAGTGTAAAATTCTATTTCAGCTTGATTCTCTTTTTGGAATCTATGACAGTAGAGACCACATGCATACAGATGAACCCAATGAAGATCTAGGCCAGAAATAATAGCTTCCAGAAAATGATTTAAAGTAATAATGAATGCGGTTTTTGCTATTTTAACTATTTATTTTATAATTCTAAAACTTTATTAAGTATTAGTTTGACCCATAACCAAAACAGATGTTTTTATTTATTTGCATATAGTAAAAGGAGAAATAATCAAAATAAAAAATATATAGAATTTTTTTTTTTTTTTTTAAAAAAACGCACAAATAGTGAATATATTTGATGAGAAAATTTCATTTACCAGTTCTTCGGGATCGGTTTGAACACCAACAGACGAAGGTCTGCGATGCCTGGCCTCGTAACTATTATCGCGGCTGTACTTCTCCCAGTCTTTTGTCTGCGAGGAGTAACCTTCGTCTTGCCTGGCAGCTTTCTTCTCTTCTTCAAGAAACAAATTTCGGCCAGGAGGAAGTCTTTGCTGGATTGCGGCTTGCTTCTTCAAGTTGTTGATGTGATTTTGCTAAAAAGTAATTATATGTCTCACATCATTAGATAATATAACTCTTGAATTACTTATAGAACCAGACTTCTGCACTTCAATTGAGGTGTAAATTTTTGGCAAGACCTTTTTATATTTGAAAAAATATATACACCGAAAGCCTCTCAGCATCAGTCATCTGGTGGTAAGTGTTGGCTAAACATAAATCAGTATTGTAGTATCATCTCGACATTTATACATGGTCGTAGCACTTGACGGCTAAGTCTCACGCAGATTAATTTCATACAATAAATAAAAATGAGTGTCCGATAAAATTTGGACTGACTTCATATTTCATACGAGTTCCTGAAATATAAATTTAATTTAAACATTTTTATTATTTTTTTCATCTTTTGATATAACTACATTTGGACCTCGACTCTCATCATTATAGTGTATAGTTTTAAAGGAAATATGTTATCAAAATATACTGTAAAATTAAATGAACAAAAGTCCACTAACATTCATTCGAAACCATATTTTTACAGAGATAACTTGATCTGTTAATTTGATCTTCTTGGTGAATAATAAATTGATAGCATATTTTTATCTCCTGAATCGGCTTACCTTAGCCAGATACTCTCTGTATTCGACCTGTCTTTTCTGCAATAGCTTCTTCCGGCGTTCTTCATACAGCCCCAAACCAAGGAAAACATCTCCGCCTCGCTGACTGTTGCGGCCTTCGCCCATGATTTCAGGATTATTTGGGGAGTACTCTCCCGCCCGAAGCATGCCAATGTTGAGGCCTGAATATTTCTGTGAAAGTTATAATATTTTTGGTAAATCATTTACTCATTAAATATATAATTCAAGCAGTCGTAAACTTCCTTTTCTGCTTTTATACAGTTCGCTATGTCATACTTATATTTAAGTTTAGATCTTTCTTGATAATATCTTTAGACTGAAGATGCTTTTCAAAGATGATAAACACATGAGATTTGTGCAAATTATCAGATTTCTACAAAGTTGCCGTTGAATACATCGAACAAAAAAAAAGGTAATCTTTTGCTTCAATCAACTTAAACTGGTCAACGATATCTTTAATGTTGCAAAACAAGATTAAAATTAAAGAATAATTCAAAATTAGTTAAATATTTCTTCAAAGAATGTTTCAAAAAGACACGTCATCGTGATGGATGAAATGGAGAGATCTTTAAGTGTCACTTTCAGGCAATGCCTTTTCTACTTTAATTGTTTCCTTAAAAATAGCCCATTGTGTAAATATTAACACCAGACATCATAACAATATTTCCTTTATATTTATACCAACAGAAAGAAGGAATCGGGCGATCGGTTGCCGAAAAAAAAAATTTTTTAAACCAACCCCGCAGACAATATGTAGCATTAAGACTCGTAACAGAGCATTTAATTTGGTCATAATAAAGGTGATTCATTTAGAGGTACTTTTTCTTATTGGGATTTGATGATAGATAACACGTGAGTTGTGCCCAAGTGTTATTTTATTTTTGTTCAGTATTGTTTTACAATTCATAATGGAAAGACTTACGCCGGCACAGCGCCTACAAATTATTCAGCCATATTACGCAAATCAGCGTTCTGCGAGGAATGTTTTTCGTGCACTTAGAACAACATTTTGTTTAGCGATGAGGCCTATTTCTGGCTTAATGGATATGTCAATAAACAAAATTGCCGTATTTGGTTTGAAGATCAACCCGAAGAGGTACAAGAGCTGCCACTACATCCACAAAAAACAACGGTTTGGTGTGGTTTCTGGGCTGGTGGAATAATCGGTCCATATTTTTTTAATGGCTTCATTAAGAGAAAATTTCGGTGAACAAATAATTTCAAGCTTCGGACCAGTGAATTGGCCGTCTAGATCAGTGTTTCTTAACCATATTGAAAGAATCGCCCCCTTTACCACAGTAAAATTATCCAGCGCCCCCCCTCCCCACAAAAAAAATTACTCTCTTTTTTATGTATTTCATGCAATGATTTTCTTTACAAATAAAAAATTATAAGAAAAACAAATAAAAAACATGATTATTTTTATAAAAATTATGTATTTATTGCCATTTATGTCATATTAACATTACATACAAAATTATATTATTATTTTAACTAAAAAGTAAATAATTCAATGGAAATGAGAATTTTTATTAAAAAAAATTAATGAGATCCTTGAGCCTCATGTGATTGGGCTATTTTCGTAATATTAGGTTCAAGTTTAGTTAAATATAGTCTTAAATCTCCTCTTTGGCTTATCTGTAATCGATTTCGGGATTTTTTTTAATATATGCGTTACTGCGCTAAAACCCTTTTCCACTAAATATGATGAAGGAAATGCTACGATGGGTAATTTTACCTCTTTCCACAGAAGAGGGTATTGATGGCGAAAATGGACCCAAAAAACATCATAATTACATTGATTGAACACAATTTTAGCTTCACAGTCATTTTGTAGCTCAATAAACTGCTCTTTTAAATTTTCACTGACATTTTCTACATTTGATAAAAATGGAATAATTATCCAATCTGGTATTAAAAGTTCATACAAGTCTTTGAATCTATTATCATATCTTCGATAAGGGCGTCAATGTGGCTACAGTATGTTTCCAAATCAGAATCCTTAAGTATATCTTTTTTTAATTGTTGTAAAGAAGGAAACTGATGGAGTTCTCGCCGACAAAGATTATCTTTAAATAATTTGAGTTTGTTAATAAAGCTCAGTACAACACCTTTGGCTTTAATAAGGCTGATATTGTTTCCTTGAAGCTTCAGGAGATTTTCATTCATCTTTTCGAATATATCCGAAAGATAGGCCACATCATTTCGCAGTAATTTTAATTCAAAGCATATGTTTTCATTGTTTACTTCCAAAAATTCCACAATTGTATCAAATAATGCATAAAATCTTTTTAAACAATTTCCTTTTGATAGCCATCTTACTTCTGTATGTAAGATAAGTCGTTCGAATTCTTCATTATTTTCTTTACACAGTTGACGAAATAATCTATCATTCAAGGGATGAGACTTTATTTTATTGACGACATTTATAACAATACTCAGCGATTTATGAAGTCTTCAATTAATCTTCTTTGCGACTAAATGTTGACGGTGAATGATGCAGTGAATTGCTAGAACATTTGGTGCAACGTTCTTCAACCTTGATATAAAACCACGATGCCGACCAACCATAGCTGGTGCTCCGTCAGTAGCACAGGCAATAACATTAGTAAAGGGAATCTTTTTTTCAGTGAAAAAGTTTTCAAGGGTTTCAAATACTGACGAACCTTTCGTGTCAGTAGTAAGTAATTTTGAAAATAACATTTCTTCGATAATTTTTTCATTCTTCACAAATCGTACATAAGCAAGTAGTAGAGATTCATTATCACGCAGAGTACTCTCATCCAATTGTAATGAAAAATCGTTGGACTGTAGTTCATCACATAACTGAATTTCGATATCATTTGCCATCTCATCAATTCTTTTTGAAACCGTGTCATTGCTCAATGGGACTGAAGAAAGAATCTCTTGCTGATTTTGTCCGATCATATTATTAATGAATACACGTATAGCTGGTAGTATTAATTTTTCTCCATATATATGTGGTGCACCACATTTTGCAATAATTTGTGCTATTTCATAAGATACTATTAGTCCTTTATCGTTCCGACTTGAAATCTTCTTAAAAACATTACTGAGAGTATTACGGCTTTCAAATGTTTTCTTAAGTTCTTGAAAGTACAATATATCTTTATTATTCTTGTCGGGATTCTTGCCGCCGCGCGCGCTGCGAGCGCCCAGCCGGTGCAGACTCGTGCAATATGCAGAAGCGACACAACGCCCACTTCAACTGCCGCAGCGCCCCATAAATGCTAAAAATTTAAAAACGCCCCGCCAGACCTTTAAAACGCCCACAAGGGGGCGCTGGCGCCCCGGTTAAGAACCACTGGTCTAGATCTTGCGATATAACACCTCTAGACTTATTTCTTTGGGGCTACGTAAAGTCGAAAGTCTATATAATTAAACCGACTACGATTGAGGAATTGGAGGCCAACATTACTCGCATCATTACCCAAATACCAGTCGAAATGCTCAAACGTGTCATCCAAAATTGGAACTTTCGAATATTAGGCGTAGTTACGGCCAACATTTAAAAGAAATAATATTTAAAAAATAAATGTAGAAAATGGGTCTGTTTATTATATTCAAGACTATGCAATAAATTTTTTTTTATAAACGTTTTTTTGTCTTTTGAAATAAGTACCTCCTAATGAATCACCCTTTATAATAAATTAACAATAATCCGTCGCTTTACTTCTATTTTCAGAGAGAGAAAGGGTAGAAAGATGGGGACTACTAAGCATGTAAATGAAAAATACATTGCATAAATAATAAATGTTTTCGAAAAGAAATTCTTTGAATTCAATATGAACTTTAACAGTAGTATATCGACTGTGGAAAGGAAAAAGGACGTAACCCTCAATTTTCCAAAACAGCTTTTTTTTCGATAATCACAATGTATACAATTTGACACACATTCTATCAAAAGGATGGAAGCTGAAAATGCCGAATAAGTATCTAAATTTAGCTTTTAAGTTTGAAAAAGATGACCATGTAAAAAATTAAAACTAAGAACAAAGACTGAAATAAAGGTTTTTCCTAGAGAAATTCTTGAATTAATATTAGATTATGTCAATTAAACACCAGTTTAGAAGTCTCCGTGCACTTCAAGGTTGTGTTTAATTCGTAATTTGCATATGTCACAAAATCATCAAAACACGTTTTTAACGCCTCCTGTAAAATTTTATATGTGTGGGTTACGTCCTTTTTACTTTCCACAGTCGATATGATGTTTCAAGAAGGTCGAGAAGCGCCTCCCTCTTAATTTTATTTCCCTTGGGATTTCTCTCCCTCCACCACCATATATCAATACCAGTATTACAAAAAAAAATAAATATAACCAAAAAAATACAAACAATTTGGATCAGACGACCTTTGAACCAGGTGATTAAATCAAAATCGGTATTTCGATATATCATATAAAATAATGTCATTTAAAAATATACATAGTCATAAACGGATGATTTTCATAAACAGAACAATAATGCACCATGTACAAGGGTAATCAATTCTGGAACCTGTCAATATTGATACAACTCTTGGTCGATGTAAAATGTTTCAATTCATCGCAAACAATTTTATCAAAATATGTGATAGATTTTATTATTATTAATATTTCACTTTTCTTAATATAATATGTTATTCTTAAAAAAAAACCACCATTCAAATCTGTAGACATTCCCATGGGTGAATCCTTTTCGCCAGCAATGGCTTAAAGCTTAGTGATACATTTATTTCTTATATAAAAACGATACATTCATTTACTAAGCGTCATTTGAAGTTCATTCGTGCATTTGAACCCCTGAAGATGCCGAAAGGAGAAACCCGGGCCGTTAGTGACAAAACTTGCGTGAATGTACATAATTTGAACAATTCAAATTTAATATTTAAATTCCACAAAGCACCTTCATTATAAATGTATTTTGATAATTATTTTTATTTATATGAATTAATATCTCAGCTGACCAATAGCTGTGTCCAATAATTGAAATAATTCAGTTTTATATTAGGTGGACCCGAAAGTATTCGCGTATTTTTTTTAAAAACTTTTTCAATTTTATTTATTTCAAAAAATTTACAAGTAAATTATAAAACATAAGCTCCATCAATATTCAACACATCTTCCCATCGTTTTGGCAGATCTTCGATCCCTTTCGTAATTCGTAATGAATTATCCCCCTCATATCCCACCATATGCATAAAAGGACCTTTTTTATGGTCAATCCCGGCTTAGGCGTTGGAACTGGGGTTTCTTTCCGAGAAAGCCATTGTTTTTTGCGTCGTTTATTATCGTAAACGACCCATTTCTCGTCACCAGTTACAACGCTATTCAAGAAGGGACTATTTTTTTGTCTTGTAAGCAAGGAGAGGCACGTGTTGCGTCGCTCGTTCTTGTTGGCTTCGGTCAAGGCGTGCGGTACCCATACACCCATCCTATTCGTTTTACCGATGAGTTTTAAATGTGTTTGTACAGTGGTCCATGGGGATCTGAGTCTCAGCGACAATTCCTCGATTGTTTGTCGTGGATCCGACTCGATTAGAGATTTCAGCGCCTCATTGTCAAAATTTGAAGGCCTTCCGCATCTCGGCTCGTCAATTAAACTTCTGTTGCCCGATTTAAATTTTTGAAACCAATATTGACATCTGCGAGCTGTAACCACTTCACCATAAAGATCTTTGAGCGTTTTAGTAGTTTTTGTGGCATTCCAACCCAAATCAAAAAAAACCAGCATACAATGCCGGATGTGAACTTCGCTAGTTTCGGGTCTGGACATCTTACCCTTAACAATAAAAAAAAAATTTATGCACGAAAATAATGTTAAACCATAGTTCTACAAAAAAAAAAAACTTACACAGATGTTGCCGTCACCGTGTCCAGACACGAACTGAGGTAAACATATGGTCTCAAAAATACGCGAATACTTTCGGGTCCCCCTAATATAATAAGTATATTAAAAGAATATCTATCGTGACTTGTGTTAATTGTTTCAATGGAACATGTTCTTTAGGCGAACAATTAAATATTTGAAATGAGCATGTCCAATCAAAATGACTGAGTAAAACAAAAGAAGTTTGAATCGGCTGTGTGACAGAGCGAGCGAATTTGAATAATCCACACTCCAGTCGCAATTCACAATACACTTAAATAATGAAGTGACACAAACGAAAATAGATTCGCCGATGACTAAGCCTCTATGTTATGTAGTAATAATGTCAGCCACTGATGCTGATTTGCAAATTGGCCCAAGGAGAATTAAATAAGTCAGCAATTTCTGAGCATCATTACTATTATTACATTATGTTATGTAAAAAAATTTTTTGAATCAATACTGCAAATGATATTAGATGGTAGATTGGCAAACGCATATAGTATGACCAAACATTTTGAAATCAAGCTTGGATGTGAACTCTGCTTGCGCGTGATTGCAAATTCCACAGGTGAGGGAACTGATTAAGGAACGCAATCCCATAGAATAGCCAAACCATCAGGGCAGATTAGTTACTTGATTGAATAAGTATTTATTTGATAGAAATCCACTATAATAGATTCACATTGATAGCAGTTGTCCCACAAGAACAGCACCTCAACTTTTCTTTTGCGGAGTGAGTAAGAATAGAAGGATAGGGTAAGAACAAGACTAGTGATTAGATAATCGTAAATTAATTCAACATTTTTAGGATTGTATAGAACGGATGGAATTTAAACATCACAACATCCATGCCTTCAAACACAAATCTGTAAATCGATTTATGGTTGTTTTTGCTGTAATTCAAACCTGTGAACACCGCATTCAAAGCCAACAACAATGACCGCTCGATCACAGACCAAGACAGGACCTTCTGATCGCTAAGCAGAGCTCTTACCGCTGAGTTACAGTGGCTGATCAATGTTAATATGTTTTCATTTGAATATAGTCTATCATAATACTTTTATAATGATAGCAGATTTGATGAAGTTCAATTAAAAATAGTAATTAATAAAAAAAATGTTATGTCTAGAATTTGAACAACAAGACAATTACTTAAATTATTAAAGGTTGGCTTTAATTACAACAATAACCTAGCTAAGTTTAAGCAATGTCGTACAAATTTATGTAATTTTTTAAGTAAAGTGCAAAATAATGTAACATGAAAAACATCTCAATAAGAATTTTAATATTCCTTCAATCAAACCACGAAAATTATCATACAAAAACTATTTTTTTATAATCAAGTTGAAGCTATTGGATTTCTGAAAATACATTTGGAATTAATAGGGTCATAATAATTTGGAATTGAATTTTGTTTTCTTACAATCAATTATCATTAAAACGCCTTCTGCGGAAATACTCTTTATGGAGTATGCATCGTCGGTATACTACCAGAAAAGTCAAAAATTGGATGTTTTGATTCACAAATGCAGATCGATAGATTTAAACATGATCTGTAAAAACAAGCTTACTCATATAGTATTAAATTTATTTATTTTAATATTTAAATAAGTACCTATAGAAAGCTAGTTTTTTTTCATTAGCAGATATTACTCCGAGAAACCTATAATTAACCTAACACATTATAGCTGTACAGATTTATTATTTCTTCAGCTACCCAAACACAATTAGATGACTTTTTGAGCTGTCAGCACATTGGTCAATTGTTGTTTATTCAATTGTCTTATTGTCTATGGCAGCGATTTCCAACCTGGTAGGCGTGGACTATTGCTAAGAGATGCGAACAGTCCAAAATATTTATTTACCCTTTAAAACGTGTCTTTAATTACTATATGAAATAAAGGATGGGGAGGAGCGAAGATATTTTTTCTTCAAAGGGAGGCGCAGTAACATAAAAGTTGGAAACCACTGGTCTATGGCCATGCCCTATAATGACTTACCCTTAATAAATTGGAGATATCGACATCTGAATGTTGATCGTCTGCTGTTGATGCACATTCCTCGTCAAAGTTGTTGATTTCTGCCTCACCGTGTTCGTCATCACTTCTTTCTCTGCTTTTTGTATCCTCTTCTAAGGCACTGAATACGTTATTGTCTCCTGAAATCTAAACAATAACATCTGTTAAATCCAAGTTATGTAAAAAGACATAAAATAAGATAAACACATGATTATTAAAAAGAAATTAACGACTACAGTCAGTTCTCGACTTACGACGGGGCTCCGTTCTACCACCTAGGACGTAGGTCAAAATGGTCGTAAGTCGAATTTCATACAAAAAATAATGAAATTATAGACATAAAAAGTGTGTGATACGTTAGTGGTATTAATTTCAGAATATGTCCTATAAGTAATATACGTGTATTTATAATATAATAATAATACATATTTAAAAAGTTATTCTGTGGTATTTTTATCATCTGTGCTAATATCCATAGGCGTCTCAGTGATTGTAGTAGTGGGGTTAGTTTTTCTCACAAACATGTCCAGATTTGTTTGTGTCAATTGTTTTTTCTTTTCTTTATAAATTTCATTGAAACAGGCGGGTGCGAGCTGAATCAGGCGATATACCTTCAAAAATCTATCAGTGTCCATATTCTCAAATTGTTGGATTCCATTGTTGATTTGGCTAAAAGCTGCAGCCATGTCTTTGAGCACAATTTTTTTATGTAGGTCGTTGTGTTCGTCTAGTTATTTTGATTTTTTTTCTGTAGCATGTTCCTTCTCAATCTCAATCAAATCTTGATTAGTGAGTTCAACATCATTTTTTAAAAGTTGAATTATATCTTCACGGTCTACTTAAAGATTAAGTTTTTGAGCAAATTGTACAATTATATTCATTACTTCTCCTACTTCATTTTCATTATTAAAATTTATATTACTATTATGTTTTAATAGTTTGTTCCATATGCCATTCATACATGGTGACTTTACGTTTGACCATTCTTTTGAGATATGTTTAATTGCTTGAAAGATGTTATAGTTTTTCCAAAATTCTCTCAATGTCTGGTCTTTTTCTATTGTTTTTATACGTTGTTTACATAAAGATGATGCAATCGATTGCATCATCTTAGTTAAGGTGAACGCATCAATTACATTAAGGCCCACGCATTATTTTTATTTTTTTTATTTGGTCTCCGTCGTAAGTCCGAATGGTCGTAAGTATAGAACTGACTGTATTTATAAATTCAAAAAATACGATTAAAAAATACCTAGAATAATACCATAAGCAAGACAAATAGCATTATACAGTTATATATAGGTTTTAAAATTTGCTTGCATCTTTCATCAAAATGCCACATACAAAAACAAAAACAATATTCAGAAGAACAGAGATAAAAAAACATATCCCTATCCCATCGATAACACAATAAACGAAATAAGTCAGAAATCTTACAATAGCCTTAAAACGAATCCTGATGTAAAGCTGCACAGCACATTTCGAAAAATCCCAAATTAAAAAATCTTTGAGATCAACGACATCATATTGTCAGTATGGATTACAATACTGGTATAACCGAAAACGGGATCTTGGTATTCATTGTGTTTATTCAATACCGAAATATTGGTTTTGAAAATACAAAAAAACCGTCACATATTCTTAGAAAATTGTTCGCAATTAACTGAAATTCAGAACAAATTCAGACAGGTTCCAGAATTGGTGAGCCTTTCAATGATGTATTATGTGAAAAACTTAAGATATTTATGAAAATCATTTATTCCAAAGATCACGATATATTATATGAAATATCGAAATATCAAATTTAATTTACTCTATTTTTTAATTTGAAATACGAAATACCGAATCATCGGTAATAATATATTCGTTCTGTATTGCAACCCTTGGTAGTTACTAATCTTTGTAATTTTCCACATATTATGTACTCTTTTAAATGTTTGGTTAAAAAAAACTTACCATAATAGAAACACGTTGACCGGTGTTACTGCATAAAGAGTGACTAAGTTTGATAACTGGACTAGTTTTTATAAACCTTTTTACACTTACTGATCGGTAGAAATATAGTAGTCGGATCGTAAATTTTGTATGCAGAAAATTTCGGTGGACCGGCACAGGCCCGCGGGCCACCGGTTGGGAAGCACTTTCAATAATATAATCAGTGTTTCCCAACAGTTTTTCCCCTTGACGAATTATCAATAGAAAAAAATGAACCACCGAAGTAAGACAATATTTAATTTTGTTATGTTTTTCTTATGCTAACACACCGTGTTAACCCATAGCCGGATTCTTTATGCAAACAAGATGTGAAAGCAGACATAAAAAAAAACACTTAAATAATAAAAAAATATAGAATACATTAAAAAAATCAAAAATAAAATTACATCCGCTCTCTGAATGGAGCATATGGAATCTAAGGTGACGTAATTTATGATGATCACTCAAATTTTCTCCAAGTAAACAGTAGAAACAGAAAGTATGAACGTAAGCGAATCGCTCTATAATTTCAAACGTGTATGTGGTCTTAAGGATTGGAGACGTCGCACACAGTCGTACCGGCGAAGTTATAATTATATCGACTGAAAAATCAATATGTTTATAAGCTGGGGATTTATGCTCCAGACAGATGAACATAACCAACTAGGGCATCCAATCCCGGGATCCCGTTCAATTTTCTGATCCCGAAATTCCGGGATTGAGATGGCCGCGATCCCGGGATTTCGGGATTGAGAAATTTTGAGCAAATTCTCGAAATTTACACGAAATTGGCAAATTGAAGATTTCAAATTCCCCGGTGAGCTAAAAAAAAAAAAACGAGTTTCTGTGAGATTCTCGGAAATAGTATACCAAATTGGAGATTTCAAATTCTTCGGTGAGCTAAAAAAAAAAAAACGAGTTTCCGTGAGATTCCGGGAAAAAGTATAGCAAATTGAGGATTTCAAATTCCTCGGTGAGAAAATCTCAATCCCGAAATCCCGGGATTGGAAAAAGGCTTCGGGATTAGATACCCTATAACCAACCGAAGAAAGCGAGCAATACATAATTCGGTTCATATGTCCGGTTTTATACTGCACTGTTTTCTCCGTGTACGGTTTTTTCCATATCCGGATTTGTCTGGGTAGGATTTTTTCCTGTCCGTTTTTTTCTGAGTACGATTTAATTTTAGACTCAACTTATCTCAACATGAATTTTAATTACTTTCCTCATTCAATCAGTCGCACTATGTGGTCTAGTTGGTAAGAGCGTTGCCTTGGGGATCAGGCGGGTCTGGTTTCAAATCCCGTTAAGGCCATTGTCAAATTTAGATTTATTTTCGATTTAAATTTGATATCTAAGACATGGATGTTTGCGATGTGTTTTCTCGAGTTGATGTCGGGTGACTTTTCTCATAAAATTCATTTCGTGCCGCCTCATAGCCGAATCATAAAATACATGAGGGTCCAACGAAACGCGGGTCAAAATTTGTAATAAAATTTTTGGGGAGGAAGGACTTTGCATGACGTTTACATGGGTGCCCCAAATTTCTAGCTACACCACTGGCAACCGACATGGATTTAAAAAAAAATGAAAAAAAAACACAATGTACCTACACATTTTTTAATCAGTCGTATACAACCTTTACATTTTCTACCCAATTCGCCGGTTGAATGCCTGAGTACGCAATCAATTTTCGACAAAATCAACAGAACAAAACAAAGCTATTGTTATCGACCAAACAAATGTTCCAAAAGTCTTCCGTGACTAATGAATCTTGAAAAGGGAAAACTAATCGAAAATTACCGTGTATTTTACGAAAAACCATCCGTCAAATAAGACATCGTCCACAAATATTACGCTAGATGTCTATATTCTTAACTAGCAGGGTTGGCAGAAGAGTAAAAAAACAAAAAAAATACATTTTGGAAATATCCCAAATAACCTATGTCATTAATCTATACACAAGAATCAATCGAAATCTAAAGAGCATGGATCTTTGATGGCAGATTTCAAACCCTTTTTTTAAATAAACACCTTCGATACCGGTTTCACTTGTCGCAACCATTATCAACTAAAAAATATATAATTCGATACAGGGTTTTTTTTATATAAAATTGAGTCAGGCAGAGTTATAAAAGGGTGTAATAAACAATTGATAATAATAAAAAGTCATTTTAAATAAATAAATAAATGAAATTTAATTATTTATAATTAATCCTATCGAAAGCTGACAGAATATTTAATACGACAGTATTGCTTAAATAAATACAGTTAAAGGATATGAAAATGTACTGTGCCTGTACACAACCTATAAATAAAAAAGACAGGAAACTGAGAGCTCACTTTGCAGGATCCTCATAGTTTCAGTGGGTAAATAAAGGATCAAATAAAAGGCAAAAAACATATACTTAAAACAACAAAAAAAACTGAGAGGAGCGCTCAGGGGCGTTGAACGCTTGACTACAGAGTCAGCAAGTCCATTGCAATTGGGGAATCCAATCCCGAGCCAAAATGTTGATCCAGGGATTTCGGGATGAGAAATTTTCGATCACGGGACTAATCCCGAAATCAGTTTGATTATAAAAGGTATAAAAATTGATGATTTAGGCCAAAAATAAAAATAATTACTTTCGGCAACTTCATTCAAATATAGTTCAATAAAATGCGCTGAAGAAATTTAATAGTCTTGTCATCCGATTACCGTTTTATTTGCGCTAAAGATCGCATATCTCTTATCGCATAGAATTTAAATTGGGCATCGTTTATTGCATACGTGTGAACTGCTGACTTGAAAACCAACACATTTATTTAAATTTGAATCGTTCAAACTATGTACATTCTCACAAATTTTGTCACTAACGACCCGGGTTTCGCCTTTCGGCATCTTCAGGCATTCAAGTGCACGGATGAACTTGAACTGACGCTTAGCAAATAAAAGTTTCGTGCTTATATAAGATACAAATGCATCACCGAGTCCAAAGCCATTGCTGGCGAAAAGGATGAGCTCATGGGAATTCCAACAGATTTGTGTAGTGAGCAGTTTCAAGAATTATATAATCTGTTTGTCGGCAAAGGTTTTATGATTATATGATTATATGATGCATTTGTATCTTATATAAGCACGAAACTTTTATTTGCTAAGCGTCAGTTCAAGTTCATCCGTGCACTTGAATGCCTGAAGATGCCGAAAGGCGAAACCCGGGTCGTTAGTGACAAAATTTGTGAGAATGTACATAGTTTGAACGATTCAAATTTAATATTGAAATTCCACCAAGCACCTTCAGTCGAAATCTTAAATTAAAACAACACATTTATGTTTTAAAATCAAGTTTCGGGATCATGTCTTCCAATCCCGGTATTGAAATGCATTGAAAAATGTACGGGATCTCGGGATTGGATTCCCTAATTGCAATGTATTGTGAATCAATACACGATTAATTATCTCCCACTGCACAATTTCATCGTGATTCATATCGCTAACGATCATGACAAAACGTGATCAAAAGCATAAACAATCCATAAAAACTGTTTCCGAACCATTAAAAATAATTACAAAGTATAAAATTAATGCATTTCTAAAAGCGTCAAATATACTTGTTATGCTCATGAATTCTCTTCTTTATATCTTCATCATATATCTATATCGTCATCTTCTTTTAAAACCATGAATAATGTAAGCCATGCACATAAAAAAAATACAATTCATATCGACTGTGGAAATGAAAAAGGACGTAACCTACAGTTTTTTCAAAACAGCTTTTTTCGATAAATACAAATTATCAAACTTGATACACGTTATATCGAAAGGATGTAAGCTGCAAATGCAGAATTAGTGTATAAATTTAGCTTTAAAGTTTGAAAAAATATGAACTTGTGAAAATTGAAGCCAAGAAAAAAGGCTAAAAAAAGTTTTTCCCAGACAATTTCTTTAATTAAAATTAGATTATGTCAATTAAACACCAGTTTAGAAGTCTTCGTCCACTTCCAGGTTGTGTATATATTATAATTTGCAGATGCATTCAAAATCATCAAAACACGTTTTTTGTGCCTCCTGTAAAATTTGTTATGTGTGGGTTACGTCCTTTTTCCTTTCCAAAGTCGATATAATCATCAAGATAGCACATTATGCGTTGTTTTCTCTACGGGGAAGTTTAGGAAGACAGTCAGATGCATGTGTCAAAACTGCACTCGATAATGATGACAAATTAAATAACCAATCTTTTATGACCATTCTCCTATTCAATGTGTATTTATATAACGCATCCCTGGAAAAATTATGATACGACTAAGAGTAAGTGATAGGCTTTCCAATCCCGGGATACCGAACCCCGTAATCCCGGGATCCCGTCCAACTTTGTAATCCCGAAATCTCGGGATTGGTATAGTCGCGATCCCGGGCAAATTACTGAGTTTTTGAAATTGGAAATGAAATAATGAAAAATTCCGACACCAAAACTTTTCTCAAATTATACACGATTTCATGTTGAGTTCCCAATCCCGGGATTGAAAATTAATCAATCCCGAAATCCCGGGATCACAAAAAGGCTCCGGAATTGGATACCCTAGTTAGCAAAACATTAATGTGCAAATAGAACATTTGCACGAGTCGCTTTTTTAACGCGGTTTTTAAATAACACGGTCCAATTAAAATAGCAAGTACTATATTTTTACACGAATCATTTGTTTTAACACGAATCCCAGACACAAAAAAACACAGAAGCGGATAACGGATTTCTTAATAAAAATAAATTCAAGACAGTAATAACAAACAAAAGCCTTTATTCGATCCTAACACATTAGATGTGTCACGAAAACGGTGAAAGTGATGAAACCGGTTTACGTCCAGCCTTAATTAAAGTTCCCGTATACAATCATGTAGCGATTAATGGTATTATATTTTCTTAATTAAAATAATAATTTGTGTAATTTACTTATTAGGTCTTCACTGCTTCTTCGTCTTCACACTTTTTTACCACGATTTTATCAACCAGAATGTTTTAAAGATCAAGGTTTTTAATCTTTCATATTAATTATATCACCATTTTACACGGTTCGTTTAAGCGCGTGAAAAAAAAGATCTGGTTGTATGACGAATCTAGATAAATAACATCAATCGGAAAAACTTTAGAATTTCACCGGCATGAAGCCGATATCGACTGGTTGCCATGCAGTTTCTTTCAGCGGATTGAATGAAAAAAAACGTGAACCGAGTCCGAGACTTCTTTGATATAACATCAAAAATAATATAAATATCATTGATGTCATAGATAAATTATTTAACGATACAATGGCAAAAGTTTTTGAATAAATGTATTATTACTCGAATGAAAAAAATTCAAGAGAATTCGTGAGATTGTTGTGTGCAAAAACGTTTTTTCAGAGATACTATAAATACATTAGGAATGATATTTTCTCTATATAGGGAAGATTTACCTCTTCAGAAGACACACCAATACATAAAAGACTTACTTGATTATTGTTTTATAAAGTAATTTTAAATATAATACTGAATTGAGTGTCCTATTCAATTACACAGTGAGACAACATAAAATAACAGTAAGGGGTAAATTATTACTATCAATAATGTAAAAATGATCATTTCAAAATTACAACATGAGACCGGCAAAACTTAAATCGCCGGAACAGACAGTTTTTTGATAAATATTATAAATACTTATAAAACAATAATTACACACTGCATGTTGTGCGAAACAGTACCAGTCAATAATGTAAAGTGCAATTATTACTTTTATATTACTGTCAGTAATAATATCACATGCATATTTGCAAGCCATATGCAAAGTACGGAACACATTAATTCTAAATGTTTATTTCACAAGTACCAGTATTAAACATAATTTTGATGAGAAATACAATGGGATATTTTACTTTTTATAATTTACTAACAATTTAATGTGTTTGTAACAAACGTAACAAACAAAAAAATACTATTCGTTGCAGATAGGTTTGCCGAATTATTGTAGTCGAATTGTAGTCGGTTCTCCCACGGAACGGAAAGCAATAAAATGAATAAAATAATCTCAAACATATCTCACAAAACTCTCAAACACAATGTGTTTGAGCAATACAATAATTTCAAACATATCTCACAGTTTAAGTTAAAGAAAATAGACACAGCAATGCATTGGCTAATGGCTCGTTCATTTTTGTGTTTATGATATGCCGTCAGTGTAAAAAATGATTTTATTTTAAAGTGTCCTAGTTTTGATCAAATGTCAAATGAATTCAGAAAAGAGTAAGTTTTTCTCTACAGTGTGTAGATAAGTTTTTTTTAGTAAATAACCCATCTTATTCACACTAGTTAAATGTAGGTTTTAAGACTCAAACACGCTGATGGATCAGTGTATTTAGACGTTATAAAAAAATACACAGGAGACAATTAAATTTTAATTTTAATTTCAAACCATAATAATAGTATAAATATCTAACCTAACCGCATTCGACGTCCACCAATAACACTGAAAAATCACCGAACCAAAACACGGCAATCACCGACAGCCGTGGAGCACCGTGTTGCACTCAGGCGCGCTATGAAATTATTTCAAACATTTTCCAATTTCACATTTCGATATTATTTAATTCGCCGTCGGTTATGCGCGAGCGCGTCCACATTTCGGCCGCCACTGCACCAACCAACTAACCGGGAACAATCACAAATCACAACATCTGAATATTCACGTCTAAATAAGATCAAATAATTGAATATATTTTTACTGGGAATTGTAAAATATAAATTTACCAGTAAAGAGTGTTCAAAATTGACGATGGACGCGTCCAGTGGCGTCTGTGATAACGATAACACTGGACTTTATATATGAAAAAAACCATACGGTTACGGATGCGCAGAATTCAAAGTCAGCGGCGCAGGGCGGTGCCGTAAGAAAATTTCACCAGACATATAAAGTTTGTACATATGTAATTTTATATTATACTTTAACGTCGCATTAAAATTATCTTAACAACGTGCGACAATGTATTAGCTTTCAAATTTGAAAAAAAATAGCAACATCTAACTCATACTGAAGACATTTATTACGGTATAAAAACAATTCTTCAAATCTATATACATGCTCCATGCTTTTTTAAATATTAACTGCAGTCAATGTTATATTTGTTTATTTTAACCAATTTTGAATGCCCAATGAGCACGTTATATAATACAGTCATTCACAACTTTTTTCTACATACATACATGTATTTATAATTCAAAGTTAATATTCATTTAGTGTATATTATTATAAAAGCAAACATTTGACCTCTCAACTGTATTTTATTGTTGAATATTATATATGTTTGAAATACAAAATTTCTCAGACAAAAAATCTTAGCGGCACCGTATGGTGATCATATACTTCGAATAGGGAGGAGAAATGGTAAAAAAATAAGCAAAAATGATTCATTACAATATATATATCTCTGCTTCAGTGTCAAACTAATTATCAATGACCAGCATTTCATTTGCCAAAAATTCAAATAAAAACGATCAACGAAGCCCAACTAGGTTAGCAAAGAATTTTAATCGGATAAATTATAATCCGTGAATACGTTACAAAAAAAACTTTCATCTAATTACACATGATTGTCGTGCGTGAAAAAGCTTTAAAATACTTTTCAGGAAATGCGTGCCTATGAAACACCATACCCCCTACAATAAAGCGTAGATTATGAACCCACCCGAAAAATATACAAAGTACACCTCTGCACATAATTAGTATAGCCAGAGTCCGTGAAGCAGAATAGTAGTATATATGGGGTGACCAGATTAAAAAAAAAATACAATAAATACAATGGATACAAAAAAAAAATACAATGGATATATCAAGAGGTGTGGTACTAAGTTATTAATTGTAGTTTTTATTTTGTTTAAAAACAAATACTATCGCCCATTGATCAGATAATTTGTGGTAATTAATCATCTCTGTTATAGTTTTGTTTAGTTTAGGCTAGGGGTGGGGAACATTTTCACTTCTAACGGCCACATTCATTTAACTGATTCAACATAAGGCCGCAATAAAGAAAACGTTGACAACCCCCCCCCCCCCCTTTTTTTCAACTTTCGAACATATAAAGGGTTGATTACGCTCTTTTTCCAAACGCTTGCGTATATTTGTTTGATCGAAGTGTATATTTTGATCAAGTCAAAATGCCGCATCAGAGTAGCCAAGAGACCGCAGGTTCCCCTCGACTGGTTTAGGCAATAGTAAGCTTTCTCTCGTCGCAACAGCTTAAGAAAATTTACGCGTAACTGTGTTACTACGGAAAGAAAATACATCGTTATACTTATCAAAAATTTATTTCTTTCTAGGTCCCAAAAATAATTACAGACTCTTAGTTTTTCCTTAGTTGAGACCGTAGTGCGTTGTATTACTGCCAGATTCTACTCGATGTCGCAGTACTTACGCAGAACACTGCAGATCTAGACTATAAAGTCGATGAATTTTCCATTACATTGGCGTTAGGCCAAAAATAAATAATAACTTAACTGGACTTAAGACTAGATAGAAACAGTCATTAAGACGCTGTAAGTCATTAAAACATCAACTCGATTCAAATTAAACAAATCAATATAATACGAATCTTCTGGTCACCCTGTATTTACCTGAAGTGAATGTCCATGCTTATTTTATTATTCATATCGTCACAGAATGTAAATAATTATCGTTTTGTCTCACTTTTGTAAAATAATAGTCTTTCTAATTTAACGTGTATTTACATAAATGATATCAAAATGATGTGTCGTCTGCCTCATCTATACAATTTTTAAAAAATCGGATCGATTGAAAGAAAAAACACACTTTCCGTGTAACATCTTACAAAATATTAATTACTCCATAATGTTTCGAAACCATTTACATTTTAAATGTATGAACAACTTTAAATAATAATAATAATAATAATACGCAAGCTAAAAGTAAATATATTGTATAAAAATATTTTAAAAACAATGCTTGTAACGTTTTCCAATCAAGCAATTTCCACTGACATTTTATGCACTGTAATAAATCTTACCAACGCAAAGAAATAGTTTTTTCAATAGTGGGTCGTCAATTTCTAGTAAAAATACAGTAAATCTATCAGAAAAATAACATTGTTTAAACCAACTCCTCAAGCTGATGACATCAGTTGAAGCCCCATGCAACATCGTCTTACTGAAGTTTGAAATTTAATCATTAAAATATAAAACTTAAAACAGCAAATTGAGTACAATATGATATAATACAATATGGTGCTTTGAAAGGTCAAACTAGGCAATGACACGAACAATTGTGGTGTGTACATCGAGGGTATTATGACAGACGAATTAACTCTTTAAAGATAAACAATAATTTTGTTGAGAAAACTTATGGTCAGGTGAAAACACGCGCATAAAATAAATATTGTTAAATAGACCACAGCAGTTTTAAAAAGCTGGTTTTGTTAACATGATGGAGATTTTGGTACCTCATAACACCTTTTGAAACAAAGTACAATTTCGGAATACAAAAAGACATTACGTATATAAGAATTTAATGCATATTACATTACAACCAGTGCTGTAGTCGTAACCTTCACACAGGGTATAAGGTAACGCACCTTAGCGCGATATCGTATACTTTTTGGAAAATTGTACTCTGATATTTATACCCTTATACACTTTCCCTTATTGTAGTTCACTGTAGCGTGGATAAGAAGAAGGTTTACAAGTTGACAGACAATGAATTAAGCCGGGATGATATTTAACTCGATGGCTGCCACAGACGAGATATATCGTAAAAAAAATAGTGCTCAACACGCCAGAGACGAGTTATCTCGTCAATAACTAATTAAATTAATAATTGCAAATTATAGCCGGCGTGCTAGGTATTTACTATTAATTATCTACGGCAGCTAAAAGGCTAATTCGATTCCCGCAAAAACAACGAATATCTTCGATGGATTCAGCGGAAACTTGAACTTAATAACATTACGATTTCACTGATTATATTACAAATTGTGTCATGTGTATCGCCGCATTGAGAAGCAACTTCAGACTAACTATCGTTAAATTATTTATTTAAATAACAATTTTTATCACAAAAATATGCACACTCGTGGCAATGCTTAAAAGATGCAATTTAAACAATGAAAATTGAATGTTGGTTACATGCGCCGTAAGACAAAAAGGAGATTAACAGTGTGCTTACAATATTATTGAAGAGAAGGCATTTTATTTTTGGTATTTTGATAAGTTGGTTTGATCAGAGGGTATACACTGTTTTTCAAATACAGCAAGAGGTATACGTTTTAAATCCCTTGTATTCTTTTCATTACAGCACTGGTGATAGCCCAATGGAATATGTTTTCATACATCGATTTTACATTTAATGTAACTCTTCACAATAACAGCTATCAAGTTTTCACCAACTCCACAATTCTGAGAGGTGAGCCGTTGCTTGTATCGAGACACTTTCCATATGCATGTATCTTCACACCCTGTCTAAAAAGCTTAGTTCACACCAAAGAAAATATCGCCGCGAAAACAAGAACACACAATAACAAGGTTATTGACTCATTTCAAAATTCAATTTGCAGGGCATATGAGCGGTTGGTACATGAAATATTCAATAAGTATATAAAATCAGGCCCGCACTAATTTAATAAAACTACTTATTCAATATTGTTAATTATTTTTCAATCGATCAGGTGTCTCCCTACTGCATATGTATACATACATAATATTACAAACAATAGAACTAGCTATATATGATGGACTTGGATAACAGGCTATAAGGAACGTTTATGAAATAACAATAATTGATTATTCATGTATAAAACCTTTTTAGGAAAAGAATAAAAATACTAATGACGGATTAAGAACGATAGCTGAATAATTATATAACATTGCAGTTTGTGTGAACTAGTGGCATCAGTACCAACGGCGGCCGGTGTCGCCAGAAAGGTTTTAATAAATTAATGTTACACACTCTTCAAGCAGGCATAGAATATATTATATTTTCCTTTGAAATAAGCTTCATCATGACTTTATATTCTCCACATTGGGAGCGGCAATGGTTGATTACGAAAAATCATAGTTAAAACAAAAACTGTGTAAAGCCTCATTTAAGCCAACCGAGTACGCGACCGAGTATCCTCGGCCGATTATTCGATCGAGCAAAAATATTGTCCTAGTATACAAGCATTTAAGTTTTTTTGGCGATTCAGTTCATGTTTAGGTGCGTTTCGTTCGATTCATCAGATACGCCGAAAACGTGAGCGAGAGCGTGCTACAGATGATAGGGGTATTCTCTCGGCCGAGGAAATAGAAACGGTATCTATTCACTCGCTCGCTTGAACCTCTCGTCAGATCGCTCGGCCAAATCCCGTGACTTGCGCTCAGATTTTTGTGTATTCGGCCAAATTCACTCTCTCGGCCGTGTTAGTCATAAAGTAGGTTGTAGATGAGATAAGATCGGAGCAATACATCAAAAGAACGCGATCAGCAAAAATACGACCTATCTACGTGTGAGTTTAAACAAAAGCAAGTATTAGAATAGTCAATGTCACTCAAGTTAGTAAATATTTTACCAAGGCACAGATATTGTGTGCTGTCAACATTACTGAGCATACCAACAGTCAAAAAACTGTTCTTAACCACTGGTATAGACTGAGAAACACCCCCCACCGAGTACCGGTGTATGATTGTCTGATAGAATAATATTATTTTAATAATAATCCGTACAATGCTCCAAATTACACGATGAATAGAATCGGCCCACTTCACGTGAATCTGTGCCGATTTTTAAATTCCCCTACTAGCGTTACCAAGCTAAAACTGTGTCGTATTTTGCCTTGTAAATTGTTATTGACGTTATTTTGACGTAATATGCTAACTTTTCTCATAAAACTTTGCCCGTAAAATGGAATTCGCATCGAAATGTGAATAAATTGCCGTGTGTGGGGTATTTTTCCGTAGTCTGATTAAAAATTCGACGTTACAGTTTCAGCTACATATTTGATAAATTAAAAATAAATGGTTAGATAATGAACTCTACACAGTTGTGACTCACGACAGTTGAAAACTATCAGGGAGATATCACATTTTGAAAACCGATAAAAAATATATACGATATCGCAGACTTACTTGACATTGACAGTTCTGTCACATCTCCCATCTTTAAATTATAGATGTTTCAGAAGATGACAAGTAAATTGCAAACTTCCAAGCATAAACCTTTCACACGAAAATAAACGTGATTTCGACATTTTTTTTCTTTTTCCCGTAGCGATTCCATTTTATCAAATGATAATATCAACTCGTGATTGTCGAAAATGAAGACCTGATAAAGATGAGAATACTCAATTGCCTGACGGAGCTGAACATTATTTATTTCGATATACATGTTACGGTTAAAGTAAGCAGTTATTCAATGCATAAATTATCTAGCCAATTTATACATGGATCATTTTAACCAGTTACAGCATACACGAGAGAACAAATGAACACGTTAACTGGTCAATAACTATACAGACAAATATATAAACTAAAAAAAAACCACTCGTACACTCATAGTGTTTCTGCTGTGCGTGTCTTCTGACATTTCGCATAACCTCAAAAATTTCAACGTTTTGCTGCCGTTCTCCAACGAATTCTTTTGAACATATCTAACCTAACCTCACCAAACCTAAGCCGTAATTTCATTTATACCGTCTATCGCTCGTCAGTGAGTTTATAAACTTACTAACTAATTTATGTATTAACTAGTCAATATGAATGTGAATTGTAATAATGTAAGGTTCAACTAAAACTACCAGTTATTGAATACATTAACGATACTACGCACTTAAATTGTGACATATATATTTTATGCAAGTACTTTCAATAAATTAATGCTATTGCAAGACCTATTTCTTATTCTTCGCCCAATGTTGGCTCAACCTAGCCTGTTCTCTAATCTTGGAAGACTACGGAGATACGAACATCATTTTACTTTACTAGATAAATTATTATACCTGTCCATCCAATTCATAATTTTAAATAAAATACTTAATTTAAAAATGTTATTTGCAACTCCAAACAAATAATCGGAATCAGTGCACTTATATATTTTTGACCAATACCTACCTACACAATAGTTTGTGCAATCTATATGGACTGCAGTTTCATCCATGCCATTTCTTTTCGTAATTATAAAACAGGTACATACTTTGAAAATAAATTTACGACTCTACTGCCCTGAATTTTACAAAACATTAATTAAGGTTTTCGTGCACATTTTAATGGTGTATTAGACGATATTTCAGCTACTTTCGATGGTTTCGGCGGTAACTTTGTGAAAGTTCATTTTAATAGAAAATTTAAATTAACTTTGATTATTCCACGTATTGTGTTACTAACTGTGACACGTGTTTCGCCTCTTTCGGAGGCATCTTCAGACTTACTATCGCAAAGTTTGCTTAAGTAATGAAGCAAGATTGATTCTAACATTTTAAAATGATGAAATTAGAAAATGGAGTTTGGGTTTTTTCCCTTTTAAGGGAAGCAAGGAGGAGGGGTGATAGAATCGAAATAAAGCAAACAAATAATGATACTAATGAGTTGCAATCAATCAGATTGGGATTTTTCCTTTTTAAGGGAAGCAAGGAGGGGATTATAGAATCGAAACAAAGCAAACAAATATAATCATACTACTAATGGCGTTAAACATTACAAAGTATTAAACTAATGAGCTGCAATCAATCAGATAGGTTGGTGATTACTCTATTAATTGGAAACAATGTAAGTAATGTCCTATTAAGAATATTATTTCATAATATTTCTTTTTTGTTAAGAGTTTTATTAATTTCTAAAAATTCTAAACTATTCATCTTTAGACCCTTTTTATTTACTCGGTGGAGTATTTTAAATTACTAATCTGATTAAAATTATGATAATTTTCTATTAAATAATTGGGATATTTCAGCTGTTCGTTAAATGGTGTAACCTTTCATTGAGGCAGCCAAGTATTCAAATATTTATCGGTCAAGAAAATCGTCCCCGTCCGGTCCTTCCGCTCGGCGGTCGCCTCTGCTAAATACTGTACAAATATAGCCGGTCTTAGACTAATGAATATTTTATCGATGTCCCACGCTCGGAACTTAATAATACCCTTCGAGCAAGAGAGGATAGATTCAACATGGCTCGATCGATTCGACTCTCGATTCTTAATACAATGAAAATAATTTCAATTTAGTGCATCGCTATGGAAACAGCGGTTGTTTTCGCATCGATGGATGCATCAGGCAAGAAAGGAGGTCGAGATGTTACCGAGCAGGGCAGGGCGCCAAAGGTTATCTATCGGGCGGTCGGCAATTTGGCGACTTTGAGCAAATCGGGTACCAAAATTGAAGTATTTTTAAAAGATCATTAATTCAGACGTATCAAGGAAATTGCAGAGCCGAAGCGGTTGTGAAGCACTAATGTATAGAACGATTCGTCGTCTTCAAAATTAAATTAGTGCTACAACGTCTCCTCCGTGATATGGATCAACAAAATGGATTTTACAGATATTGTTTCATGAAACAATTCTACAATTTCTAAAACATCTGATTTCATTTATAATAATTAATAATAAAAATAAAAATACAATTTTCGCTCCGAACACGTTTATTTTATTTATATCATGAATAAAATACCGAGTGATATAGAGTAAAATTTATTCGCTTATATTTCGGACATTTGCTTTTTTCTATATAATATATCAAATCAATAGACCGTTAAGTCCTAGGGCGAGTTAACGTCGAAATTCTTCGAGTCTTCTTCATTGGTGATGTTTTGGTTATTTGTATTGCTTTTCCATCGTTGCCGAGAGCAATCTTCAGTGAAGGAAGTTCAAGTGTACACAGCATAGATTCTATATTATACTAGGAACCCAGAACCGACGCATAAAGAATTGCTGAATCTTGTGGTTGGTGCTTTAATTAGTATATGGAAAACTAGATGGGCTGCGTCAAATTTAAATGTACTATTTTAGTGTATCAAATTAATGTAAATTTACAGCTCTAAATGTGCATACAAACCCAATTCACAACTGCGCACGATGACAAAATATGTGCGAGGTAAATTTGGCAATTATGTACAGGAAGCTGATCACATCTGAAATGTCTGGAGGTGGTCAGTGAAATAGAAGAGTAAGTCGGATCGAATGTTGTTTGAGCAGATGTTGTGGCTACGATAATGAATCTCAATACGCTTTAAAAAAAAATTGCTGCTCCATAGAGTGGCTTAACATCAAACAGTCATTTTGTGCAAGCACACTCAATAACTCAACCAAGTCTAATTTAGTTGCTCTTAATATACCTGGCAGTCGTTGGAAATCGGGAAATGCTGCGATGTTACGGGATTTAAATGTACAGCTGTTGGTGCAGAAATACCATGGGAAGATTGAAGTACGAATAGCTTTCGTTAAGAAACTAAAATTTTCAGTTCCTATGGCATACGGAGAAAGTTTTTACACCATTTATCTTAGTCACATAAGAATTACTGACTTAGTATTCACAAAAAGTTAATGTCCATCATCCACTCTTCGCCCCTGGTATCTACTGATAAATCCCACCAATCACTCAACATGAACTTGCGTAATTAATTTCCCGTAACCAATGAAAGCGGGTGAACTCAGCCCCCGGTTTATCGACGAAGAAATATTATTTCCACCAGTGTTTACGGGCATGTTTTGATATTCATCGTCGAGGCGGTGGCCGGCGCACCCATCCGTCCGGCCACCCCCTCGACCACTGCAGTCCATTAGCCGTAATCACTTTGGGAGAGGTTGCCGTTACCGCATCACATTATCGTGTTCACACTCCCAAAACGAAGCAAATATGATATCATAAGTCCTAAGTAGATGTAATAACGGCGTGTGGTCAAGTCATGTTATCGAATATTGCACCTCGGGCAGACGTTGTCAATAATAATTTTCTGAATGGTTGGTAGAAATAAATATCCGAAAACAAACGTTCGGAAGTCGAGAAATGTATACGAAATGACCGTGAAATATTTTGCACATGTAAACCAAATCCGGATAAGATCAATCAAGTTGACGAGTTTTCTCACAAACTGAACTAAATCAGGCCTGGAAAAATGACGGGCCTGCGGGAATTTATTCGGCCCGTGGGGAATTTTAAATATTGTATTTATTAAAAATATATAATTAAAAAAAACATCTAAAGTATCTTCTATAGTAAATTTTAGAAAAAAAAACTCGAAAGAGTGACTAAGAACATGTATTAGTGATGAACATTTACAAACAAAAAAGTTTACACCGGACATCCAAAGAAATGTGATCGGTGCTAAAAAAAATACTGTAGCCATTAAATTGTATTATGCATAAATAAAAGTTTTGTTTTAGATTTCATTCGCTTTGATAAATTTAGATTTATATGAAATCAGTATTTTGATAAACTTATTTTTTTTTTAATTCGCATCTAATAATAAATTTCAAGAAAAAAATCGAAATAATAGTGGGGCACCAATTTCTAATTTTGACCCTGATAATGTGAAATTATTTTATTTTGCATTTTGCCGGATGACACCAACCCTAGGTATACCACTTCCCTTCCTAATTAAAAACTTTGCCCACATCTGAACTAAATAATACTATTGAGATATTTCATAATGAGAAAGGTATCTTCGGATTATGAACTGATATTTGAAAAAAAAATACAAACAAATAATATAAAATTTAAAATAACTTCGATTATTCCACGTATTGTGCTACTAACTGTGACACGTGGAATAATCAAAGTAATTTAAAATTTTATATTAAAATGAACTTCCACAAAGTTACCGCCGAAACCATCGAAAGTAAACAAATAATATATTAACGATAGGATAATATTTTTTCTGGTGCCTTTGACTGAAGAATGGGTACAAATTTTTACTCTGAAAGTCGAATCACGATTTCTGATATGAATCCAGGTTTAGATTCATGCTTTTTCATTTTACCACCCTAATATGATTTAAAGAGAGAAACTTCTACTTTTGTGACTTTGGAAATAGCGTCAGCTGAATGGTGGTAAGCTTCCATTCGTATTTTAATTATAAATAGCACACTCTTTAATATCTTCTTCTTCAGCAGTATTTAAGTGTGGTCAGTACCAGTGTCGTTAATTAGGGAGAGAGCATTTTCAATTGACCCTTCTGGAAAAGTGTGGGATAAATACTTTTATACAAAATTTGTATTCGACTTAATTGAATTGTTTATAATAAATACAATATCTTTCCAATGTGAATTTACAGCCAATACCAGGGCTTCGAACCGGAACGGAACCGAAAAATGTTAAAACCGTTATTTTTGCCGGAACGAAAACCGGAACCGAACCGAAAAAAATATCGGTTTTTTTTCGGTTCACGCTAGTATTTTGGGCAAATCGGTAAATTACTATAAGGTTTTGAGATTTTCAAATTCCTCGGTGAGCTAAAAAAAAACCACGGAGATATTTTGGGCAAATCAGTAAATTCCTGGGCTTTTGGATTCGAGCTGAACCGAAAACCGAAAATCGAAGCCATGGCCAAAACCATTCAAGTGAATTAAGTAACCACAATTCACCAGCCGTGCAGATATGTGAATATTACTGTGTGTTAAAGCAAATATTCATAAAACATTTTTAAAAATGTTGAATATAACAAAATAATTGCAACGTGTGATGGAGAAAAAAAACACAATTTCGACAAACGCCGCGGAGTTTGTAAATTTCACCTTTAAGATTAACTGTCAACCTGCAGTGAGAAAAAAATATATTTAAAAAATAGCCACGGTTTCATTTATCGTGAGCATTATCAACTGATCACGATGGACCTATATATGTATGTATAAAACGGATTAAACAAAAATAAAAAATAAATGTACTCATGTAAAGTGAATGAATACCACCCCTTTTTCTAGTAAAAAAATATCGCGCGTTTTTTTTTATTGATTTAATTGTTAAAACTTTTGGTTTTTTAACTCCGGACGGATATATATAAAAAGGGGAAGAAATCAATGACCGACCTGGTACCTATTTATTTACCACTTCACCACTGCTTACGCACACAGATATATTCATGAACAACTGTGAAAATATTGAACTCAAAACAAATACATAATGAAAAACAAAACAAAAAAATATCGTGAAGTAAAATTTTACATCAGTACAAAAAAATAGTATTAACAATTTTAAATTGATATATTAAATACATGAATACAAAACGATACCAAACTAATTTTCTCATGTAATAATGCTCATAAAAAAATTATACACCACATCAAGTTTTTACCAAATATTCATTAGCAAGCACAGTGGTCTTCAGACTTTTACAGCTTATTCACCCTTATAGAATATGTGTGCATATGTTCCCGCGGCCTACGGTTTGACAACCTTCAGCATATAATAATTTCGGAAACCTCGACACATGACTTGGATTATTTTCCCCCAGTAACCTTGGTTGTTCTTACTAGATGTTTTGTTCGCTTATATCGATCCACGGTTAGTTATTAAGACTTATTTTTTAATATTTATGCTGATCTAAGGATGTAAATAAAGTGCTTAGGTACGCAAGTAGTTTGCGGGTATACGTGAGTACAGTGAACACCCATAGTACAGATCGCGTGAGTCCGTATTGTCAGGAGTGGCCAACGCGCCGTTCATATTTATTCGTGACATTTATGTTTAAGATATGTGGTTATGTAAAGAGGACATTAAAATGCAAAACAATAGGTCGGTTGAAGTGGCTATACTAAAAACCAGGGCTGTGGAGTCGGAGTCGCGGTATTTTGACCGGAGTCGGAGGCGTAGTCGTGAAAAATGAGTGGCTCGATTTTTTTTTGAAAAATATTTTTAATATGTAAATTTAAAATGTATTTTTAACGTGTATTCAAACAAAATAGTACAAAGTGTTGCCATTCCATGCTTGGCTGACTAAAGATGATCTGATGATATTCATATATATATAAGTTAAAATGAAAAATTTGTAAAAATTCCTCTGAATCGGAGTCGTCAATTATTTTAAAGCTGGAGTCGGAGTCGTCTTTTTTTACACGACTACAGCCCTGCTAAAAACACTATACAATGCACTGTGAAAGCTATTTATCAACAAACAATCACAATACGCCATTGAGCCTATATACCAAAGAGAACGGAAATTATCAAAAAAAAAATGACGTTAGATTAAGATTTTCAACACGAAAAGGGTTAGATATACAGCCGGCAGGACGGCTGCGTCTGTGTACGAGGCGCCTTTGACGCCTTGAAAAAATAGCTCTTCCCGAATCAAAAAAAAAATAAAAAAGCGCAAGACCTTTTCTTTATCTCTTCTCGGAATTTCCAAATCCAAAATCACAGGAATTTACGAAATTCCCAAAACAAAAAGGCGAGACACCTTATCCTTTTTTAGCTCTTCTTAGAAATTTCGAATCCGAAATCTTAGTACCTGTGTGCGCCGCACAATATGCACACGCCACGAGCCAGCCTTGTAGATATACTATTTTGATATTTATCGGAAAAATCATAATTTACAGATCGGATGCTGACACATCGTATTCGAAGCAAACTGATGGATTGTTTATTAATAATTTCAAATGAAAAGGGAAGTAAATAGTATTACAGCTTATGCCAATTCGCCATGTACTTAACAAATATAAGTAATACAGTACATAGTATTAGAAGAGGGAAGATATTTGTTCACATACAAATTGAAAAATATAATATAATAAAAAAATTTGAATGTGAAAATGTCTAATTCTTTAGAATGGAAATGATCAGCCGAAGAGCCCTCGAAAATGACGACTCATGTGACCTACACGAATAACAAACTTTAAAAAAATGTTTGGTTATGGTTTCGGCCACGTGGGTAAAAATTGGGAGTATATATATTTATAGTCTTGAGAATGTCAGGATTATTTACTCGGCACCGAAGAATAAAAGAAAAATGCTTAAATATCGAAAACTATCTTCAAAAAATGATAGCATTTCCAAAATAAATTTGATCGGGTAGTATTCTTTTAAGGAATTATCAAAGAACAAAATGTATATGTATTATTTTTTAAATAAAAGTGTATCAGATTCCCCCGATTCCAACTCGTATGAATATTCATATTGTCAGTTTGCTGCAAGAAGTCATTAATTGACAATTCGGTCAACATGTAATAAAAAAAAATCATTTTCAACATTCTACTAATCAGTGATTCCCAAACTAATTATGCTCACGGACCCCTTCATGGAGAAAAATTTGACCACGGACCCCCAAGTGAAATAACTCATAATTTCGTAAGAGAAAAAAATATAAATTTTATTTTGATACCTTGAATGGTGTTAATAAAATATAAATAAAACATGTTGATATTTAAATTAGTATTTATAACAATAAATATTTTTTCAATAATAAAAGATATTTCAAATTGTGAAGTGATTAAAACGTAGGAAACATTCTCGAAATGCGCGAGGCTCTTAAAAATGTTGGCGACCCCTATGATATTACTGGCAATGACCTAACTAAACTGACACCCCTTAAAATAAAACGACAGTTTTGTTTTTACCAAAAATAATTAAGGTGGAGCGAAAACCCTGTGACCTTTGCGTTTACGAAGGAAAACAATAAAAAATCATAAAAATGGAAAATGGATTCGGTAAGCAACCTACTGATAACGTTAATGCTTGTCATAAAAACTATTTTATTTTTAGAATTATGAAGGTTGAAAAATATTTGTCAATACACATACTAATCTTCAATAAGCTTAATACATATTATACTTAATTCAAGGTAAACGATCAAAGGGGAAAACATGTTCTGGATACAAAATATCAAAATGCTCATTATTTCAGATAAAACGGATTCTTCGCCTTGAGATTGAAAATTAAAAATGGATGTATTAAATTAGAATAGTCATTAGAGTGGATTTAGTGGACTATGGATATTTTTATTTGTTTTCATATTTGCCAGAACTATAAAAAAAATGATAAATGCGAGAATGATATATAGGGGTTTCAATAAGCCTAGGGCAGTGATACACAACCTTTACCTTCTAGCGGGCCGCATAAAACAAATAATAGTGGGTTCGGGCCGCAAAGAAAAAAACAATTAAACTACGCTCAATCCTTTTTTATACAGGACATATGTACGTTCCATGTAAAACTGTGTATAAAAGATTAAGTGAATTTAGATAAATGAGTACTTAATAGGTTCCATCATATCATTTTGACAGTGTTATTTCGAATATAAATAAGCTATGCAAAAAAGGATTATGAGCACTCGCTTATTAAAAATCATTTCATTGTGAAATATGTATGTTTAATTTATAGGCAATTCATAAGTTAATGCGTTCTTGGTCTTAATTTTTAACTTTTTTTGTAAATTTGACATACTATTTGTAAGCCTGTTTCTATGAACCGATTTATTCTCCTTCATTTAAGAAAAAGCTTGCTTAAAAAAATATGTTTGAGAAAAAGATTTAAGGGCCGCCACAAAATTCAAAAAGGGCCGCGGTTTGTGCATCACTGGCCTAGGGCATGTCGGTTTTCAAAAACCGGGTTTGAAAAACCATTTTTCAAAAAAATTTACACTCTGTAACCTGGTTATTAGAATGAATTAATTAGTCATTTATTAAAACACGTTTATATTATGATTTTAAATTGCTATAGTTACAAATAAAATAACATGAAATATGTATGTTAGCTGATAAGTCAGTATATCAATGAATGTGTATTTAGGTTTACTAGCTGTAAGCCCGTTGCCCAGCAACGTGAGATTTTTGTTGCATAGTATTTAATTTAATTTAATTTTATGTTATTTTATTTTATGGTATTTTATTTTATTTTATTTCATTTCATTTTATTTTATTTTATTTTATTTTATTTTATTTTATTTTATTTTATTTTATTTTATTGAATTTAATTTAATTTAATTATATTTTATTTTAATATATTTTATTTTTATAGTTAGCAGATATTTCGTAAATTATTTAATATTTGGAATAATGTTTAAGTTTGCTAACAACAATTTTTCGTATTAGCAGAAACTTCGTAAATTACTTAATTTTTAGAATAATGTTCAAGTTTGCTGACAACTATTTTTCGTAGTAGCAGAAATTTCGTGAATTATTGAATTTTTGGAAAAAAAAAGTTTGATAACAACCATTTTTCGTAGTAGCCGAAATTTCGTAAATGATTTAATATTTGGAATAATGTTCAAGTTTGCTAACAACCATTTTTCGTAGTAGCATAAATTTCGTAAAATATTGATTTTTTGGAATAAAGTTTAAGTTTGCTAACAACCATTTTTCGTAGTAGCAGAAATTTCGTAAATTATTTAATATTTGGAATAATGTTCAAGTTTGCTAACAACCATTTTTCGCAGTAGCATAAATTTCGTGAAATATTTAATTTTTGGAATAAAGTTAAAGTTTGCTAACAACCAATTTTCGTAGTAGCCGAAATTTCGTAAATTATTGAATTTTTGGAATAAAGTTTAAGTTTGCTAACAACCATTTTTCGTAGTAGCAGAAATTTCGTAAATTATTGAATTTTTGGAATAATGTTCAAGTTTGCTAACAGCCATTTTTCGTAGTAGCAGAAATTTCGTAAATTATTTAATATTTGGAATAATGTTTAAGTTTGCTAACAACCATTTTTCGTAGTAGCAGAAATTTCGTAAAATATTTAATTTTTAGAATAATGTTTAAGTTTGCTAACAACCATTTTTCGTAGGAGCAGAAATTTCGTAAATTATTTAATATTTGGAATAATGTCCAAGTTTGCTAACAACCATTTTTCGTAGGAGCAGAAATTTCGTAAATTATTTAATTTTTGGAATAATGTTGAAGTTTGCTAACAACCATTTTTCGTAGTAACAGAAATTTAGTAAATTATTCAATTTTTGGAATAAAGTTTAAGTTTGCTAACAACCATTTTTCGTAGTAGCAGAAATTTCGTAAATTATTGAATTTTTGGAATAATGTTCAAGTTTGCTAACAACCATTTTTCGTTGGAGCAGAAATTTCGTAAATTATTTAATATTTGGAATAATGTCCAAGTTTGCTAACAACCATTTTTCGTAGTAGCAGAAATTTCGTAAATTATTGAATTTTTGGAATAATGTTTAAGTTTGCTAACAACCATTTTTCGTAGAAGCAGAAATTTCGTAAATTATTGAATTTTTGAAATAATGTTTAAATTTGCTAACAACCATTTTTCGTAGTAGCAGAAATTTCGTAAATTATTGAATTTTTGGAATAAAGTTTATGTTTGCTAACAACCATTTTTCGTAGTAGCAGAAATTACGTAAATTATTTAATTGTTGGAATAATGATTAAGTTTGCTAACAACCATTTTTCGTAGTAGCAGAAATTTCGTAAATTATTTAATTTTTGGAATAATGTTAAAGTTTGCTAACAATCATCTTTCGTAGTAGCAGAAATTTTGTAAATTACTTAATTTTTGGAATAATGTTTAAGTTTGCCAACAATTATTTTTCGGATTTTAAATTATTTAACAATTATTTCCAATAAAAATCAAAAGATCAAATCCAATTTTTCAATAAAAAATCAGTTGCACATTTTGTCCAAGTGTATGAAAAAAGCAAAATATTATTCTATCATATATCCATATCATAATTTGAATATTCTTAATGTATTAAAGAATTCTAACAGATTTTCAAGGTCAGACGTGAAAAGATTCATCATTATGATTCAATTGATCAAATCCGCTCCAAAAAATATTAGTCTCACATCGACTCACACGATCAGACGATTCATTTCGATAGCCCTATAATCATAGTTTGCAATAGTCGAATTAAAGTCTTTGATTATTCGAATATTATGATGTATGGTGATACAATACTTTAGCTCTACACCAAGAAATATCGAATTTTCAAACGTGGCGATATCAGAACATTCACGCCCTGTTTAAAATAAGCCGCTTCCATTGGATAGAACAACATTTCAAAAATGTGCTGTTCAGAATAAATCGAATTCATTGGTCTGTACCTTACTGCGGACGTCCTTACAGACAGACCTTATCGGCTATTAATGTTAAGATTTTGAAAATATTTTTGTAGTGCATTTTTACTCGGTACAATTCATGAGTACATCAAACTAAAAAAACACTAAGGTTCTATTTTGACATAAACGAATCAATAAAACAAAAGAACAACCAAATTGTATCTTCCATTAGATGCCTTTAAGACTATATGACCAACTTCATTACCCAGCGAAAGTTATTTCTATTTTAGGAAATTTCGTGTTTGTGTTTTCACAAAATAAAAATTCAGTATATGTATATAACATTTTTTTTGCTATTTTATTCAAATTATCCATTTTTTGGGAAACTTCTAAACTCGAATGAAACCGGGTTTTAGGTAATATTAGAATTCGAAAACCGGGTTTTTGTATGAGCCTTAGGTTTCACTGTAAAACAATATTGTTTAATTGTATCCGACTGACACAAAGATTATTGAACATAGATTTGCTCAAAACAAGTTATTCAAATGTAATGCTTTTAGCCGAAACAATATGTTGTACTCTAGTGCAGTGCTTCCCAACCTGTGGGCCGCAAAGTACAAAAATCTATATATTTAAGGCTATCAAATCGGTGTTTCCCATATTGGGGGCCGCGGAATTTCTTAAGGGGGCCGCCGGATTGTATAGAAATTGGATTCTGGGGAAAAAGTATAGCAAATCGAGGATTTCAAATTCCTCGGTGAGCTAAAAAAAAAAACGAGTTACGGAGAGAATTGAGGAGGGCCGCGGATTATTTTTTTTAGATTTAGGGGGCCGTGGAACGAAAAAGGTTGGGAAGCACTGCTCTAATAAACAGATTAATTAAAGCCAAAAGGTCAAGACATTCTTCGTGAGTCAAGCTTTTTAAACTATGTTCGCCCCAGGTATCTTTGCATACATTGCCACACATGTTTAGAAAGAACTAGTTGTAAGTCAACTCAACTTTTTTTCAATACGATAAGGAGTGGAGGGTGAGATAATCATTGTCAGGTCCGTGGTGCAATGTTCAATGCCAGGTTCAAGTACTAGTACGAACATTTTTTTTTTATTTTATCGATTCATGTTCGAAGATGGAGGTGTTTGTGTTGCCTAAATATTCCCTCATACCTTTCCCATCCTAAAATAAATAATGGGGTATAGCGAAAGCGATTACCTAATTACTAGTCTGCTAGTCCTAATCTGCTTTCCTTTCCATCACTACTCTCTTCACAAAAAGAATAGTTGTACAACTGAGTAACAATCGGTTTCCATAGAAAAATATCATTAAACAAATATGTAAACTGCTTAAAACATTTATGACCAAAAGCATCCATTATTCAAGATTTTAATAGCACAGTCGAGAAGAATGGAATTTGTTCAGTGTTATACAATATTACAACTTCTCACGTGATTACCAAAAATATGTACATACAAAAAAATAGTGAAAAGCCAGTTGTTGATGTTAATACAAGTCGTCATGGAGGTTCATACAGTGGAAATAAAATAATCCCACAACCAAAACTTGTAAGATGAAAAATCATCGAGTAAGATAAAAACTCAACTGCGGAAAGTAAACAGGATTCGATAGTAAAATTATTTATTTATTGGAATGTTTTCCATGGATGGGCAGTAACTTTGAGGAAATTTATTATAATAGAAAATTTAAATTGGTAACTTTGCTATTCTGTTTTGAGATACTTATTACAGAGAGGAAACAATTGTCACACTTAGGTGGACCAGTGGAATAACAAAATTATCACCAAAAAAAGTATTGTAATGTTTGGAAGCAGACATTGTCGATGTTAATTTGAATGAAAATTCTTGGATTGCTGTTTGATTATTCAGGTAAACAAATATGATATCGGGCGTACCCTGCACATACAACATGTCAATTTTTATACAGCTGCTTAAAAATAACTGCACTGTAATCTATTTGCTTAACATAAATATACACTACACTGGAATTGACGTATACTAAAGTGCATTTTAACCAAAAACAAAAACAAATATTATTGATTGAATTGGCATGTAAAACATTTTTCTGACAATGGCATGATACTAAAATAGCTATAAAGTAATAGAAAATTTAAATTAACTTTGATTATTCCACGTATTGTGTAACTAACTGTGACACGTGTTTCGCCTCTTTCAGAGGCATCTTCAGACTTACTATCGCAAAGTTTGCTTAAGTAATGAAGCAAGATTGATCTTAACATTTTAAAATTATAAAATTACAAAATGGATTGGGTTTTTTTAACAAAAAAGAAATATTATTAAATAATATTCTTAATAGCACAGGCGGTTCCCCGTTACTCAAATTGTTTCCAATTAATAGAGTAATCACAAACCTAGATGATTGACTGCAGCTCATTAGTTTTAATAGTTTGTAATGTTTAACGTCATTAGTAGTATGATTAAATTTGTTTGCACTGTTTCGATTTTATAATCCCCTCTTTGCTTCCATTAAAAAGGAAAAATCCCATTCTGATTGTTTACAACTCATTAGTAAAATTAGTATCATTATCTGTTTGCTTTATTTCGATTCTACACCCCCCTCCTTGCTCCTCTTAAAAGGGAAAAAAAACCCAATCCATTTTGTAATTTTATAATTTTAAAATGTTAAGATCAATCTTGCTTCATTACTTAAGCAAACTTTGCGATAGTAAGTCTGAAGATGCCTCTGAAAGAGGCGAAACACGTGTCACAGTTAGTTACACAATACGTGGAATAATCAAAGTTAATTTAAATTTTCTATTAAAATGAACTTCCACAAAGTTACCGCCGAAACCATCGAAAGTAGCTATAAAGTAATTATGCTAAAACTAAGTTTTTTGCTAAGTTCACCTTCTAACAAAACAAATTGACTCTTGATAGAGTGCATAAGTATGTGACACAATACAGTGTCACATCGCTAATATATTGAAACATCAGCGCCAGCGTTATCAGTCAGGTATGAATAAATTCTTGTAAGATATTCTCTTATGAAAAATCCGCTATTTAAATTTGAATGAAAACATTATTTTAGAAATTAATTTAACTTTTACTAGAAGGCAACTTGCTGAAAAATGTGATAGTTGTGGAAAAATCTTCAATGTTTCCATCATTCAATTTAATTTTATTTGTGCACCCGATAATTAGACTTACTTGATAATTCAGTTCTTCATCTGGCTGTTGGCTGATTTTTCGCTTATCATGTATCGTTCTTAAAGTATCAATTGATTCCTCAATAATTATTTGTTCCTTTTGAAATTCATCTTGATTTGAATCGGCGTTGTCTTTTCTTACACTTTTAATGGTTTCTTGCGAGTCGGCTGATACTTCTTCATTGTGAACCTATGAAATTTAAATATGAATTAGCTGATTACTTTTTTACAAATGTATATTCATTGGCAGATTAAGAAATTGGGAGGCCCCAGGTAAGGGCCAGTTTTTCGGATAACTTAAAAGCAATGCCAAATTTCATGTAAAGTAAAAATGAATATAGAAAACCCAGTTTAAAATATATGGAGCTAAATATACAAGCTATTATGGGGCCCCTAAGATTTGGAGGCCCCAATCGAGTGCCTCACAAGCGTATGGGATAATCCGCCACTGTGTATATTTACGTTCTTATTTTAAGAAAGTTGGAAATAATAAGTCATATGGTTATTAAAATACAATCTTCAGTCAATTTATCAACCTGTCTTTTTCAGAGATAGCTATAGCAAATGAATGATATTAGAGGAATGGATAATTAGCATTTATACATTATATTTCAGATAATGATGAGAAAAAGTTTAAGCATGACATATCTCTATTCAATTGAATACAAATTATCTTTTTCTATACAAAACAACTCCAAATTCAGAATAAAGGGCTGAATGTTGGCCATTAGACAACAGTGATTGTCATCTCAAAGGTACTGTATTTTATTAAATAAATTGTTTAATTTTTATATCAAATCATTTTGATAGGGATATGTATAAATGAAAATATCCCTCTTGTTTAGTTTAGTTTGGCTATTCTTGGTATAATAAATAATTAATTATAATATAATAAATTTCTTACAAACAAAAATGTAAATTAATAAGGATGGAATGTAATCTACTCTGACATTTGTATAATAATCATATTTACGAGGATACAAAAATAAACAGTTTGTGTAGATGAAAACTCCACCTCCCTCGAAAACATAACAACACTTATTTTTTGCTAAGCCACACACATTACCTAAACAGAAATAACCTTCAATTTACACTTCAGATGACAGACTAATAAAAATTATGTTGAAGAAAATTCAGAGCTATTCTGACAGTTGTGCTAAATTGATATAAATCGTCTGCAATCGGAGCAGACATAATGAATTCACACCCACAGAAGAATTAACTGCTTCTTTTATTATAAACGTTTGTGAATTGAAAACGGTATGCTTAATCAATAGAGGAAGCTCTTCAAGGTTAAAATATAATCAATATTGTATCCACGTGCAGGCACTGTCCATTAATCAACAAGTTTTAATTGTAGCGAAATGTCAGTAGAAAAAAAATCGACACGAAATATCTCTGAATATGTACAATGGATTTTAAAAGTTTGTAACAATTTAAACTTTGATTTAATCACTGTTAATAGCGCTTCGTGAATTATTATTTGAAATGTATTTGATTTGTAAACATTTGAGCAGTTAAGTATTTATGCAGTATTTATTGTTCATAGATTTACGAAGAAAGAGTACCAGTCAATCGTACAATTATGATAATCTCATATAATTTTCTCAAAAACTATAGCTTCATGCATTTCAAATCATCAATAATTTAAGTTTAGATCATATTTTCAAACAATTTAAAACTTGTCCACATATTTTTGACTACTCAACTGTTTTTGTGTATTCTTTGAAATCTTGCGGCCTATTTGATGAGCATATTCTCTCTTTTTCTTTCCCTAATTGTTGTCTCTTCATTTCAACAAACTTTTTAATTTCACTAGCACTCAACATTTTTAATTTTTAAAGAAACTAATAAATTAAAGTATAACACATTCGAAAACCTAAACCGTCTCCATATCGTCATAATAACAACAATGAAGTGAGTGGCACTTCTCAACAAAATATTGACCAGTGTAATAAATGAAAAAAATTGTTATTCAATATATGTATACTTAGTACATTTTGTAAAAACTCTTCGCGACGATCATAATTATTATTACTATTGCAATTGGCCAATATTTTACTTAATATTTCTTAAGTTGCTTCATTTAGCTTTATTTGGTTAGCTTAAGAATCTCATATATAGAATTTCCGACCTGGCAAATCGTTTTTGCGAGCCGGTTTTTATTTTTTCCTTTTCATTTCAACACATATTTTTTTTAATGTACAAATCTGGTTTTCACATTACTATTGCAATCATGGCCGGCTCGTGGCATATTATCTCTGCTCGTGGCGCACACAGGCGCTGCACTTAGATCACTTAAATTTACGTACTATCCACTCATTCAGCACAGACAATCTTGAGCCGGTCTTGATTGCAATAGAATTCTACGCACTTTTTGTTTAAGCATTTAATTATTATTATTTAATTTAACACTTTATCTGTGGGATATTTGTTTGCAAAATGTATAGTATTCCGCTAAGAAAAATAAAGCTTCTACAGTTGAAATCGCAATTCAATGAATCTTTTTATTTTTATTCAAATATAATTGAAGAATCACATTATGTTGAAAATCACACCAAAATCATCATAGCTTATATTTAAAATAAATGTATAGTTAATCGTACACTGTGCACCTGGTCCCTGGCATATGTATTCAGTATAGTATGTGCTATATTTACAGTTTACTATAAATATATTGCGGCCCACCACTCACGTAGAGAAGCAAAAATCGAAATGCGGCTCGGAAGAAAAAAAGGTCGAGTATGGCTGATTTAGATTGTTCACTAATGATTTCTACAAATAATTAAATTTACCCCATTCTGTTATAATATGCAGTGAAGCAATGTTTGCTATTTTTGAGAAATACCGGAAATAAACCATACATAATAAAGAGAGACTTAATACTATAACAAGATTGTAGAGAAATAGTAAGTTGATATCGTCAATATCGGACATTGATGTTCACATTGTTGAAGTGTTTTCATAATCTAAGAAGTGGAGGATTAATTTCTGATCTTAGGTAATTAGGTCAATCTTTTTTTACACTCCCTTATATTTTTATCACCAGCCGCTACTATTAACACTATTGATAATTAATATAATAATACCAACACACATTTCTGGCATTTTACAATAATTCTGAGAGCTGACAAAAAATTAAAAGATTATGGTGATGTTCATCTTTGTTTATGTTGATGATTGATACAAAAAAAAATGGTGTTTTTATCTAAATGAATTAATTTATTAAAAACAAATCACTGCTTAAGCATTTCATGAAAAAGGCGCAAGAGTTTTAAGTTTTTGAGAAATTCTTTGATAACTGGCGGTGTTCAAAATTATTTTCACACCTATAGAAAATTTGAAAAACAAGATAAAGGATCACTTGTAAAATATAATATAATATGAGGCATTGTTCAATATCATTGTATATAAAGTATGTCATATCATATTCAAAATTTCCCAGCATGATGTAATTTTAAAATATTTTGTCTTACACATATAAATAAAAAATGATAAAATCCATGTAATAATTTTTTTATTTAACCAACATACAAAATAATACTTTTCAAATATTACAATCATAATTTTTTATTCGCTGTCTGTTTTTCGTTATATTCAATGAATTTTGGTGTTGCATTCCAAATATCATCAGCCAACCTTTGTGAATCTTCAAAAGCGGCAAAATGTCCACCATCATCAAAATCTGATAGTTGCACAATGTTTACATATTTATCCTGAAGCTGCCACTTGGACTGGAATAAAATTTCGTTTTCAAATCTTGCAATGGCTGTTGGAACTGTAATCGGGAATCTGAAAAAATCATAGCAAAGGAATTGAATTATAGAATAAAAATAAGGTAGAGCATCACAATGAAGCGATCACATGTTCATTCAGGTCAACATTATTAACTACTCCAGTAAATAATCATTTTTAACAGTGTCGACTTTGAAAAGAACCCATTGGAACAGGCTGTAAAACAGCCTCTTGACCTCTCTTCAGAGAGGGTAAGGAAAGAAGTATAGAGTTAGGAAAAAAACTAGTTGTTAGCAAGTTACATACTTGGATCGGTAACGGTTGGGGAGGTGTGAAAATATCACGCGCAAGAACTAGAGATAAAAATAAGGGATATAATTGCATCTGGGAAGGTAATAGCAAGCAGTACGTAAAAAAATATTTGAAAATAGTTTCATTACAAAAAAAAGAATCGTTGATTTAAAAAAAAATGGAAACTCAATTTTGTTTTTTAGGAATACGGCAGCAAAAAAATAGCCAGAGCATTGTATCTTACACATCATAAGCAAATGCCGAGTTGTCTTTATTGAACGCTTCTGAATAGAGCCTCATCGAAGTAGTTATGGATTTACTGTGCCAGTATATCATGATGTTATCCAAAAGTTCTGTCAAAGTGTACTTCTTGGTGATGCCTCCGTTTGGAAGACTCTTCCAGTTAGGATTGGTCCAAGTCGAGAACTTTTCCAATATGTATGCAGCTAAGCCTACGGGGGATTCTCTTAAGGCAATACCTAAAATCATAATGACAATCAAGTTTATTTATAATGTAGGTACAGTAAATCCTCCATCAGAATAAAAAAAATGACTGTGAAAAATCGTCGTAGATTGGTTGTTCACATTATTGGAGAACTTACTAAATATTGATTTACATAATTTCATGCAGTTTATCAAATTTATTTTTGGGAATTTTTTGGCTGAAAGTAAATATAATTTTTTTGATAAATAAACAGCCAACAATGATTGATTGACTTGGCATTTACTTGATAAATATAAAAACTGTAGAACTGAATATGTTGCTATTTTTGCCCAGCCATCAATGATATACACCTAGGGGTGGATTAAGCTCATGGGAAGCCTCGGGCTCAGTAAAATTTACAGCCCATGTTTTATGGATAACATAAAAATGTCAGAAAATATCAAGTAAAATATTAATAATAAGTAAAAATCTGAACAAAAAGTCCATGGATTATATTATATGTATATACTATTTTTGAGGCCTCAGGGGTGCTCCTCATTTGCTAATAGGGTAATCCGCCCAGTGGTGTAGGAAGGGGTCCTGCCGCTCGGGGCGATTCTTGAATTTGCCGCCCCCAATATTTCCCCTATTTTTTTTAATCCCTTCTTCTATTTTTTATCTATGAACTAGGAGTTTTTACTACAAGTGACTTATTTTTTTATGTATAAATCTAATTTCTCGAAAAATATTGTATTTATTTTTGGAAATGCCGCCCCCAAAAATGTACAGCCCGGGGCAGTCGGCCTCTGCCGCACCCCTTTACTACGCCACTGAATCTGCCACCGGATAATCTTTAAGCAATCAAATGGTAAAACTAATACTGGTTATACATAATTTATATAATATGATCAATATGTTTGTATGACAGTGACCAAATGATCTTGGAGCCCATAAAAAAAATATTCATAGTTTATCTATTTGAACATACAATTAGTTGTGAACGGACTAAAGCTGAGCTAAGGATTACTAGTGATTAATGACACCATAACGTCGCGACTTCAAGATATCTATCTACTCACTCCTACCGTATCTTTTACATTAAAGTACACACACATATCACCGACGCCATGCCGTTTGTGAGTGCCAGTGAAATGACATGTCTGCGGGTATTTTGCTGTGGGGTAATTACAAAATAACCTCAAAATATTTGATATTGAACTTGCTGGGACTTAAGTCCAAGCACACCTGATTGTTTGTACCGTCTTGTCTTCCCATAAAAATTTTCGAATTTCAAAAACCCAGGAATTTATGGATTTCCCAAATGAACAGCGTGGGCTTTTTTTTTTTTTAACTCTTCCAAGAATTTCGAATCCAAAATCACAGAAATTTAGGGATTCGGAAAATTTGCCTGTGGTTCCCCTAAGCTGTACTGTGGCTCCCCAAAACAAAAATAAATCCCTGTGGCTCCTCTTTGAGGAACCCTTTACTAGACCACAGATGCCAATCAACTTGTAAATGCCATCTGACGTTATAATGTGGAAATGTGATTGACATTTTAAGTTTTTCCTCTAGAATCTTACGAATACTGATTTTATGTTTTATAAAATATAGTTTGTAGAAATATTTTTTAAATATAAAGTACAGTCTAATATATTCACCTACAGTATCTGGCTTTGTCGATTGAATATGCATATACCCTGACTCCAGCATCATCATTTGGAATACTTTGGAAATAGGGTACATTTTTGATTCACGTTTTTTTTCTACAAACAATGAAGGATAAAAACTTCCAACTATAAGCTTGAGGTGGCTTTTGATTGAACCTGTTCCGGCAGCATTGGAATGATATCCGGCTACGTTTTCAGGATATGAAACTGCCATAATTGCTGTTATCAAAGCGCCCCAATCTCCGCCCTGAATATAATACTTTTGATAACCGAGCCTTTCCATCAAGTTTTTCATAATACCGGCCATCGGGGCCGGCCCTAACCCGGGCTTTGAAGATGCCTGAAAATAAAATAAAATATATGATAATTGAAACATATTCAGTGGATACATTTACAAAGACTCGGCGACAAACCTTTGATGATATTATCGTTTAGCTTATTTTAAATCTCTTCAACTTACACTAACAATGAACTTATTAAAAAAATATTGAATTAAGGACCGTATGGTTATTATTTACATATTATGTTTCTTAACTCGATGGTTGCCACAGCCGAGATATCTCGTAAATAACTAATTAAATTAATAGTTTCAAATTATAGCCGGCCTGCTAGGTAATTAATATTAATTATCTACGGCTACTAAAAGGTTAAAAGGCAAAGTCAAATTTACTAAAACAAATATTAAAAGCCTAAATCAATGATTGATCTAGATAAAAAACAAAATAAATAAATTGACGTGATGAAAGATATTATGACGATTCCAAAGAGTAATATTTTCTGTAATACTATTGTGTATCAATTAAAATAGTGTAAGTTGAACATATATGCATAAATATTTAAGTTACTTACTGCTACCATTACAGTGGTTGAAATACATTTTACTAATATTTTCCATCGATTAGGATTTTCAAAAGAAGTTTAGTGTCAAACTAAATAAGATGCTCATTATCAAAAATTACAACACTTTAATACCAAATTCCTTGTAAACATTTGTGTATATTACTTGAGAATATCCATATCCTGGTAAGCTAGGTACGACAACTTCAAAAACGAAATCGACTCCGGGACGAGGAGTGATCAGCAACGGAATAATCTTGTAGAATTCTACGACACTGCCTGGCCAGCCATGTAAGAGAAGCAACGGTAGAACTTTCATATTCTCGGTCGCCTTCGGTTTCACATGCAGATAATGGATGTCCAGTCCTTGAATATTTGTTTTAAATTGAGGGTATTTGTTCAAATATTTTTCTCTAGCAATGAAGTCGTATTTAGTATTCCAAAACTCAACTATTTCTTTGAGATATTGCGAATTGAATCCATACTCGAAGTTTATTCCTTCTAATGGTTCAGTATAAAAATCAGCCGTACTTAATCGACTTTTCAAGTCTTTTATCATCTGAAAAGAAAACGAAAAATCATTTTAGTTGATGATTATGTACAATAATAGATAAAAATACATACTATCATATTGAATCAGATCTTAGTTCTCAGTAAAGAATATTGCAATTTCAAAAACGTATTTCGGTGTATGAGAAAACGGACAATCTTTATTTAGTTTGGTCTTTAAAAAAATATATTTAAGCCTTAAATCAGCGATTTCCAAACGGGGAGGCGTAGAACTATTGTATAGGGAGGCGCAAACAGCTTAAAATAATTACTCACCCTTTAAAACGTGTCTTTGTTATTATATGAAATAAAGGATGAGGCGTAGTATTATAAAGCTTGGAAACCACTGCCTATTCAATTTGGTGTACTTAGGTATGAAGAGTTTTTTATATAATTTTCCAAACAAAAATATTACCATCAACGAATTTTACCATAAACAATTTAGAAATACTTAAATCCTTTTCTATGTTAACTCGTACCTCCTGTTTGAATTCTATGTTGAAGGGTCTGATAGAAAGGTCTACAGAACTGGGAGGAAACCCTGGTCCCCACCATTTTTGCAATGGAATTATCGGAAGAGTTACAGTTTGGAAGAATCCCCAAGAGTAGCTGTGGTTTAGCCATGCGCCGATTCCTATACACAGGGCTAGTACCATGAATGATTTGCTAAAATATGCCATCTGAAATTACAAATTAGTAAACATTATGCACCTATTGCAATATGTATCCAAGAAAATAGCGGAATCAACATTTAATGAAAAACATAACATTAATTTACAGGAAACACTTAAGGAATTTTTGGTAAATGATACATTTTTTAACCAATAAGTACTTCAGTCACTCGTGGCAGTGTACAGTTGTATTAGATTTAATATGAATATCTGAATTTATCTACTGTCTTATGACAATAGACACTTTATCTTAATATACATAATATGATGTCAAGCTTTTCCGGGTCATAGAACGCTAATAAGAATTATAACAACATATTAAACTATTATATGTATATATATAGGCTTTATCAGAAAATTATATTTAAGTAAAACATGCGACAGCTGCTAAAATTCACAATATGTAGATGCAAATTTTTAGCTGGAATCGCAAAATATGCGGATAGATGCTAAAATTAGATATTAATGTCAAATCGTTTAATTTATTAATGAAAACTTACTTCAATACAAATATATACCTATATATAAATTGCAACAAAAAAATAAATACGAATACGAATAGTTTGGTTGTGCCGCTATCAAGTCAATATGTTGTCTGGTTAATAGTTTAGACCAGGTGTGGGGAACCTGCGGCCTTCTTGCCAATTTTGTAGTTCTGTAAATTCGTAAATTCCTGAGATTTTGGATTTGAAAATTTCTGGAAGACCTAAAAAAATAAAAGGTCCTACTGATAATTTTGGGAAATCCGCAAATTTCTGGGCCTTAGAAATTGGCATGAAATTGTTTCCGGCCAAAGATTCCCTAGTCAATGTTTACTGTGTCCTTATGTCGAATCAGATAAATGAATACGGCCTTTAGAGAAGAAAAGGTTCCCCACCCCCGGTGAAGATGCTGAGATATTCTTTAGATATAATTTAGTTGTAACACATCGTCCCACTGAACTTAAAGAATTTTCAGTAGAAAAGTGTTCTAGCTTAATTTTAATAAATTTAATGGGCCGACGTTTTGAAACGTACCTTCGTTTTGAGGGTGAATTATTTCAATCAATCGTTGAAAGATCGCCACGATAACCATTAGAAACAGCGGATTAAACATTTGGGGGGCCTAAATCCAAATTTAAATAATTTGGAGGCCTTATTTTTGTGATAGAAAAACAATGTCGAATAAAATGCGTAATCACTTATATCTCAAATATCTGTGTATAATATTATAAGTTTTTAGGAACCCTATATTTGGAGGCCTCATCCGCTTACAGAGTTATCCGCCACTGACATAACAGATTCTAATGTATGCGAAATTTCAATAAAAAATACTCAATTAAAAATATTATGTTAAAAATCTGTTTTTCAAAGTAAATTCCGTACTAATAGGTTCATGTATAAATGCATCGTTTTGCGCCATCTAGAATGCTTTTTTTATCAATCAATCTCATCTGTTAAAGATACCAAAAATCATAATTGATTACCATATTTACACGTCTAATTTATTGGACGGGAAGTGCACATACAAATCATGTAATCGAAAATTACAGCATAGGGACTAGTTAAATATTACATAGCATCTAAGTCTAAAGTAATTCATGAGTAAAAAATGCTCTACTACTTCTAAGCGCGCGCCTCCTTTTTAACATATCGTCTCATATTTTTTTCAAAATAATGAATAAAATAACTCGGGATCATAGAAATATTTTTTTATATATATCCATGTCCGCTCCAAATGTGAAACATGTGGTCTCTTAATGGAGGTATCTCAACAGAAGTTTTTATACGTGAACTGTTTGTTACTCAGTCGCTCAACCTCTCTTTTTCACACATACATAACTACAACGAACAAATACAAACGTCAACATAAAACAAAACTTACTATTAGAGCAGAGATGGGGAACCTTCTCTTCTCTAAAGGCCGCATTCATTTTTCTGATTCGACATAAGGCCGCAGTAAACATTGACTAGGACGGGATTGATTAATTTTTAATCCCTTACCCTACTTTTTCTCCAGATTATCTCCAAGCCTCGTTTTTTTTTTAGCTCACCGGGGAATTTAAAATCCTCAATTCGCTATTTCCGAATATACGAATTACATGATTGCAGAATTGCACCAAAGAGGCCAAAAGGCCGCAGGTTCCCCACGTCTGTATTAGAGTATATAAAAATAATTTGAATACTCCGTTTATGCGCCCTCTAATGGTTTGCGCCCTAGGGGGTTGCCTATTTTGCCTGTATGGTGGCGCCGGCCATGTATATTTATAAAAGCAAAAGCTTACAGACTTTATTAAATAATTTGATTTCTTATAAAGATAAGATTGAAGTTTTATTTATACATACTTATAACGTATTTTTCAATAATAGATTTGGAAAGACAGTACTTAGAGTTTTCGAATCTGATACATTCTTATCCTATAAATAATTATTTCTTTAAGGCAGTGGATCTTAACCTGTTTAGTGACCAGCACCCCTTTTAATCGGAAAATATGTTCTCGCACCTGCTTTAAAATTTATTTACGTATTTGTAATAAATTTAATATTATATACATTTTTTTTATATATGTCAAAATATAAAAATCTCCCGCACCCCGGAAATGCTTTCTCACACCCCAGGCTAAGAACCACTGCTTTAAAGCTATGCTAAAAATTGTGAGAAAAAATATTCGAGACTACGGTGGGAGCTTTTATAGCGTTAGCAATGTTAGCATGTAGCGTCGATAAAGCATTGGTCTGTGATAGGGTATCCAATCCCGGGATCCGGGATCCCGTTCAATTTTCTGATCCCGAAATTCCGGGATTGAGATGGCTGTGATCCCGGAATTTCGGGATTGAGAAATTTTGAGCAAATCCCGAAATTTGACACGAAATTGGCAAATTGAACATTTCAAATTCTTCGGTGGGCTAAAAAAAAAACGAGTTTCTGTAAGAATCTGGGAAAAAGTATACCAAATCGAGGATTTCAAATTGCTCGGTGAGCTAAAAAAAACGAGGTTCTGTGACAATCGGGGAAAAAGTATAGCGAATTGAGGATTTCAAATTCCTCGGTGAGAAAATCGCAATCCCGGGATTCAAAATTAATCAATCCCGGGATTGGAAAAAGGCTCCGGGATTGGATACCCTAGTCTTTGAGTAAGAAACTTGAAAATAAAAAAAACTTGACAACCACTGGTGTCAAAATTATTTTCTCCGAATGTCACTAGATATTTTTTTCAAATCAAGAAAACAATCAAGATTATTTGCTCTCAATGAGTTGCAATTCAAAATATTTTCAGGTGGACGTGCCTGAAGGACGGACAGTGACGGATTAAGCAATTAAGAGGCCCCAGGCGCAATATGGTTCGAATGTCCCGTTTTTCAAATAACAGGATTCTGTAAAAATACAATATTATAAGCTTTTTGATGCCCCTAAGGTTCGGAAACCCCAAACGCTTTATCGTGCGCTTGTGGGGTAATCCGCCGCTTCCTGAAGGACCAACATACTCTTGCTAAACATTTCAACAATGCTGTATAAACAAACACTCGACGAAGATGAAGATTCAGTTATATAACACCAACTTGTGACATTTGACTTATGTTACCGCAGTTGTATACAGATAACTGGTGTCACTTCAAAAACTAGCTTGTTATAATGAAATAATAATTATTGTTTTTTTAACTCATTCCGGCAATGGTTTTTTTCCGTAATAATTCGCTCAGAAAAATATAAGAATTTAATGTTAGACTTTGTATCCTCTCAATATAACAGGTTTTTTTACACTGGCTTAGTTGTCGTATGCGATTGAATATAACATCCAAAAATTTTGACATGCATAATTATTGTGGTATATAGGTAGCTTAATCACAAATGAATATAATTAGAAAAACATATTAGTTGTTTAAAATAGTATAATATATTTACGACCGACGTCTTAAGTTCAATATGCAAAACAGCTTATCATTAATTCAAGCGAAAAAATAATAAGTTATTAAATATTCTAAAATATTAACATTTCTTCTTCGTTCAGTCGTTTCAATAAAAAAGATTCAAATATCGTATAAAATTGCAAAAATATAAAAGTTATAGAAGAGAAACGATTATCTAAAAATAGATATCGATTTATATTTGGAAATATTATAACCACTATTTTTCTGTAGAATGTAGTTTATATGAATGTAAGGATATTATAAAATAAGAGGTATTTTATGGTAAATTAAAAAAACTCAGAAGTCTCAAAAGACGATATTGTTATTCTGACTACATCACTCGAGTTATATAAATAAAAATACATAGTGCTCTTGAATAATTTTCCTTAAAACCGGTTTTTCTATAAAATCTATCATATTTTCTTATAAATGTTTTATTTTAGTACACCATCCTTGATAACTAAGCGTTTGGGAATTATAGATGCTATAGTTGCATTCAGTGGCGGATTGCGCGTTTGGGGTAAATAAAATTTGGAAGACCTGTTTTTTGAATAACTCAAAAACTTTCATAAAAATAAAAGTAATCACTGAAATATTAATATAAAAGATTTGATAATCAAAGTACACTATATCGTATAGATATGATGTATGTTGATGAAGTTTATTTTATATTTCTACAAGAGATATGAAATACGATAGGTAGGTATAAATCTAAGAGAAAAATACTTCAATCCCAATTCACTTTAATTTTACAAAATAACAGTTTGAAAATTATTTATTAGGTACCGTTAGTATTGTATAAATAAGCGGTGTTTATAATTGAATGTATTTGTATACCATAGTTCCTGCGAGTGTAGGGCATATTATCAATAACAACTGTAGTACACAGAGCCGGTTCGAGGATTTCAGCGCCTCAAACAACTAGGTCTAAATGGGTAGATATTGTCAAAATCTTAGTGCGGCGCATGTACGCCAGTTTACCTCGCACGTACGCCTGTGTGCGTCGCACTTTTTGCACACGCCACGAGCCGGCCCTGGTAGTACATATCTCAACAAAAGTTCTAAACCTTGGTCTGGTCGCAAGTATCAGCCACAAGTCAATAATATAAATAGACTTTGAACCAATCTGCACTCACCGGTAATAAGTATAAGACAATTTAAAAAAAACTGCAATCGATTCCACCCATTTTAAATCGACCGCAATAACATTATGAAACGAAACATTTATAATATTATAAAAGAAAGAACTCGGCGATAATAATATGATCTTGAACTTGTCAAAAACTCGATTCATTTTGTTTACATGATTTGCATTTTATCTTTTTTATTATGGTAGGTAAAATAAATTGGTACACACCTTGCCGGTCGGACGTTTCCACTTGTACTGGCGTGTTTTTAAAATGATGATACTTCTAGTAGTATAGATTCCTGCCAAATAATAAAATAAGTGTTGATGTACATTAGACTACACCGTCCGATTTTCATTCTCACTCTTATAGGAGAATATGTTTGACCTTGCGTGACATATAAGAAACGTAAATTGTTGTTAAATTGATCCAATATTATTCACCTGCAGCAATAATATCACCTAACATCATGTAAAAAAATATGAAGCATTAGGTATAATACACAGAATTATCAATACACGTCTTTATGTGTGTGTGATTTTATTTCATAATATACTACAGGGGCTACCAACCCCGTGCCCGCGGGTATCATGGCGGCCGCCGACCGATTTTGGTGCGCCCCCCTACTAATTTAGACAAATCGTTAAGTTTTTGGATTTCAAAATTCCTGGAAGAGCTAAACAAAAAAAAAAACGAGTCACGCTGATAATTTGGGCAAATCGTTAAATTCCTGGGATTTTGGATTTATCAAATTATTGGAAGAGCTAAAAAAATAAATGAGTCACGCTGATAATCGCCTGCTGTGGTCTAGTTGGTTAGAGCTTACTTTACCCACCAGGTGGGTCTGGGCTCGATTCCCGATAAGGTCAATGTCAAATTAAGATTTTTCAATGTAAATTTGAAACTCGTATCATTATTACGATAATAGGGAGAAAAAGTTTTTGCAAGAAAATTAGTAAATGGGAAAGAATGAGGAAGATCAAAAAATATTCAAAATCTTGGAACAGGATTAATTTACGCATGACAATAATATTATACAAAAATTGATTTATTCTTCCTCATTTTGGGTAAATTGTAGTACCTATGTACCTACTCATATAATATTTTCTTTACAATACGTTCATGATAGCTTCAAATATGTTATCACCTATATTTTATGTAGGTAAATCACAATTTTTAATAAATTTCACAAAATTATTCGATTACAGTTCAATTTTTGGTTTTTGTTTTTTATTAAATGCTATAAATTTTGGTACAGCATTCCACAAATCATCAGCGAGTTTCTTAGGCACTTCAAACGCTGGGAAATGTCCTCCGTTGGGGATATCGGACAGTTGAATGATATTATGATATCGTCCCTGGAGTTGCCAATTAGACGTGAAAGTCATTTCATGTTCAAATCTTGCAATCGATGTCGGTACTTTTATTGGAATGCTAAAAAGAGAGCAAACATTATTATTAAAATGCAGATGACTATCAACACCAATTTATTTGAAATCTTTGCCAGCTTAAAACCTTATTTGTACTCAAAAATATTTCTGCCTACCTATTTTTCTAGCAACTATGATCAAAGAAGAAGAAGCATTTTAGTAGAAAATAATAAAATATTAAAGCAATTAACCCAATCCTTGTACGTGCATCATAAAATATGTGTACAATCCGTGTGGCTCCTGTTATTGAAAGTATTCCAGATTAATGTACAATAATTTAGCAGCTCATTAAATCCCTATTTTTTGATACATTTATATGTATCAAAAAATAGGGATTTAATGATTATTTTAAAATTTACGTTTAAAAAAACTGTCAAAAAGACAGACCGTCACAAGCACCAAAAATTTATAACATTAATAGCAAGGGAACGATTAATACCAGGATTTTTGAATAAGAAATTTCCGTAAGCATTGTAAATACACAATTACCCACTTTAAAATATGTCGGTAAAATGACTGAAAGAGGAATTGAGTGACTCTCTCTGTTCTTAAAATCTTTCCACTTTAAAAGAAGAGTAAATCAAAAGCAAGCACTAGGTATTGAAATATTAACTAACTTTTCTAGTTTTAAATCCAAATGAGCTTGGTGGAATGTTTCCGCGTAGAGTCTTATAGATGTAGTGATAGATTTGCTGTCCCAATAGACCATAATGTTGTCTAAGAGTTCTATCAGAGTAATTCTTTTCGTGAGTCCTCCGTCAGGCAATTTCTTCCAGTCGGCATTAGTCCACGTTGAAAACTTCTCCAAAATATAAGCTGCTAATCCAGCAGGAGAGTCTCTTAAGCCAAATCCTAAAAAGAATAATGATTCTTGATTAATGACATGAATCTTTGTTTCTGAATCATCAATCTGTTCATCAATCCTGAAGCTTTGTTCGGGATTGATGGATTTATTTTTCTAATACTTTTCAGGTCAAAAGAATGTTTCTGCATATTTAATTAAAAGACAAAAGTGGAATTAACCACAGTGATTTTTAGCCATTTTAACCATTATTAAAATCAAATAACACACCCAAAATATATTTTTTTCTATAAATGGGCAACGATGATACTATGAATAAAATTCTCACCGATGGTGTCAGGTTTGGTCGCTTGAATATGAAGATATCCTGTTTCTTGAAGGAGATTTTCAAAAACAGTAGATAATGGGTACATTCTTGTTTCATGTTCTTTCTCCACAATCATCGGAGGGTAAATACTACCCAAGAGCATTTTTAAAATACCAACCGATGATCGGTCGAATGGCATATTTGTGTGGTAGCCTAATATATTCTCAGGATATAATGTGGCCATTATACTCGTAATGAAAGCACCCCAATCTCCTCCCTGGATGATATATTTGCTGTATCCAAGTCTTTCCATTAGGTTCTTCATGATGACTGCCATTTGAGCTGCGCCGAGTCCAGTTTTTGAAGCTGCCTGCAGTATCATTCAATCACATGTATATTTGGCAGCTTGACTGGGTATCATAGACATTAGACAGTAACAAATCTCACAGAAAAATTTCACATCGTTCCATATGCATTGCAAATCAATCGCTTGCTTGTTACCAATGTATGTATGTATATAGTAAAAATGCTACAGTAATATATATGACAATAGACAAAGCATCCAGCCAGCATTCTATCGGCACTTAAATAAAAGCAATCAAAGGAAGGGTTAATTCATTTTCCCATTCATTAATTAAGTTATATGTTACAATATTTTCAATTTTTCTTCCTGTCTTATGTCCATACAAAATATAGCATTCTAGTAAACCTAATGACCACTAACCAAAACACTAAAATTGATTTAATTTAATATTTAGGTTATCTCAAACTATATTCTTTTACTGAAATCAAGTATTGAACAGTAACCTCTACCAAAGCAAATTTTTTGCATGAAGGGCCACATAAAAACAATCAAAATTAACAGCGGTCCGCAAACAAACTACCACTTTTAGATACACATTATTAATTACTGTAAAAAAAGAATTTTTACATAGTAATTTATTATAGGAATGAATAACTCTCAAGATTAAGATGGTGATGAAGATAATATTCATTGAAAAAGAACTATAAACTTTAAGCTATTTACAGTCTTAAATTATTATTATTAATTTACCTGAGAATATCCGTATCCCGGGAGACTAGCAGCCACAACTTCAAAAACAAAATCAACTCCATATCTCGCGGTTGTTAGCCTTGGAATAATTTTATAGAACTCAACTACGCTTCCTGGCCATCCGTGTAGAAGAAGCAACGGATATATTTTAACTGTCTTGGCAACATTCGGTTTCACATGCAGATAATGGATGTCAAGACCTTGGATATTAGTTTTAAACTGAGGAAACTGATTCAGGTAATCTTCTCTCGCAGCAAAATCATACTTTGTATTCCAAAATTGGATAACTTCTTGAAGATAATTTCCATTGAAGCCATATTCAAATCTAGCACCTTCTAGAGGCTCCGTATAAAAATCTGCATGGCTCAATCTTTCCTTCAGGTCAGCAATTCTCTAGAATAAATTTGTAATAATTAAAATACTGCTTTTATTATATTAATTATTAGATGCTTTTTATATTAAAAACAACACTGAAATAAAACTGCAATCATAATTCTAATATAAAAAGTTGTAACACACATCGGGCTCAAACTTAATCCTGAATGCTCTTATTGATTGATCCTGTAGATGTGAAGCTTGTCCAGGACCCCACCATTGATCGAGAGGCAAATTTGGAATGGGAGGAATTTGAAATAGGCTGTAAAATTTATATCCTGACCATCCAAGTGCCGCCACTATCAGCAACACAAAAAAATTGTAAATACACAGGAGCTAAAAAAAAGAAAATATTATTTAAAAATAATTGTGATATTTTTATTTTATTTTGTGTATTTCATGTACTTTAGTGTTCCTTTTACAAGTATACATAATTCTCTTTTTCTCGTTGATACGATTTAGAAATAGCACTATCTAATACAATGCAAGCCATATTTCAATTTTGAATTACACAAATATTAATTTTGAGAAATTATAAACAAAAAATTTGAAACGGCAAATTATGCCGTTAAACAGCATGTGCTGCATCTACACGACTTGCTTGAGTATATAAGTACTTTTTATGATATATATGTTTGACATTGTCAATCTTAATAGTTCCCCAAAAATGTCACTATATGTATCAACTAGAATATAATTAAAATTTCATTTGAAATATGACATATTTATATATTTTTTAACTCCAGTGTACACTTGAGATTCAATCGATTAAAGAAATTTTTCATTAAGTATATTTCTGCTGTGGTGAGTGCCATACATAACTCGAAAAAGCGAAAGGAATTAAAAATTCAACATAATATTACATATGAAGATTAAAATGATTTATGAGTATAACTTATGCATTAAAATAAAAATTAGCTGACATTTTTCCAACATTTTTATTAAAGATATTCATTCAATATTTACAAAACCAACGATTAATTACCAGTTTCATCTTAAGACTTGCCAGCCAAACACCAAGTTATACAGAGCGTAATGAAGAACATAAAAGTTTGCTAAAAAAGAAGAGAAATATTTTCTTTAAGACTCTGAATTACAAAAAATTTGTACTTGGATATAATTATAAATTATTAAGTTTGAAAATACTACATAAGTTGATCTCAAAAAACAACATACATTTTCATGGTTTTTGACTATAATATAAATACAATAGTTTACTATATATATATAGTACTGTGATGTTCAACACTATCATGGTGTTGTCACTTTAGGCATGTGCAATGAATCAGTCTTTTTTGTAAAAGACCCCTTGGTCTTATTATTATTTATTTTATTGGTCAATATTACTCTAAATAGGCGAAAATGCTCAAGTCAAATAGCCCCGATGTGTCCCATCGAGCAAATAGATTTTATTATTATATGAACCATAGTAAATAGATTTGGGGTTATATTTTCACATGTCTATAGCTCTGTTCTTCTGCGTACTTCTGATGGTTTGCTGACGGTTTACAAACTGTTTTCAAATTATAATCTAAAAGCTTTCAATTCGATTCTAATTCGAAAACAGTTTGCAATCCATCAGCTAACCATCAGAAGTATGCAGAAGAACAGAGCTAATATCAAATATGTTCACACTTAAGTATACAGTTATTTATGTACCAACGATTGTGTTAATATTTTGAAACAATCAATATCAAGTTTTTTTCAATATACATAGGTATATTACAAGCAAAACTTTTCCATATATATATCAAACAATCGAGAAATGTAGTTCTGACCATTCAAATGGTTGGTCTCAAAACAATCATGCCTTGGCATATAACGATATGTGCCTAACCTTTATTTATTATTTTTATTTTATTCATGTCCGCTCCCAATGTGGAGCATATGGCCTCCTAGTGAAAGTATCTCAACATAAGTTTTTCTTCGAGAACTTACTCAGTTACTCAACCTCTCTTTGGAGGAAATTACTAATGGTTAACTTATCGCTCTCGCTACACTTACGTATTAAAAGATCAGAAGGGAAGTAAGAAATTGTTAGACATCACAAACACTCATGCCTTCAAATGAAAATCGATAAATTGATCGAAAAAATGCTGTTCATATTGGGACTTAAACCTGTGAGATCTGGCACGGAAACCTACAACGCTAACTGGTGCACCATAGGACTCAACAAAACCTTTATTACACAGTAGAAATTTATAATTTTCAATATTAAGATATAGAGAGACAAATAACAGCATTAAACAAAAGTTATAAAGACTTCATTAGTATATACTCAAATTTTCAACACATAATAAAAACATTCAACATAATCATAACAAAAGAAATGAGACTTGCATGACAGACCTCGTTTCTACTATAATAATATTGTAGTTTTTAATTAAACACAAACACACACCTCACTTCTTCCATGTCTAGAGACGTACTACATAAGCAAATATCTATGATATTATCATTAAACTGATTCTACATTACTTTATACAGCAAACAAACAGCTGTGTTTCCTTCACAATCTGATTAGATAACATATGTTTCACTTCAAAGGTGTTTCACTGCCACTGTTAAGTCTTGATGGAAATGTATTTTATTAAAAAATAAAACACTTTTTATACTAATTCTACATATTTTAATAATCAGTTGATAATCTGATCTATACTTAAAAAAATATGAAATTAGTAAAGAAACAAATATTTATTGAACAAACAGTAAAGTATAATACTGCTACTACAGAAAGAAAATTTGGATTAAATATCATGCTTCTTCAGAAAGCTTGCTTGAGTTACAAAATAAATACTTTTTTGTATTAATTCCACAAAATCAACTGATGAATTATTGACTATTTTTTATTGATTTGCACTAAAGGTTATTTTTTCATACAGTGCTTTTCCACAGAGAATTGTGGTGAGCACCTTACAAGTGAGGTTTGCTTATGTTTGAACTCTGTAAATTGTTGACTCACTTTAGGCGGTGTAGAATTCTTTTGTAAAACCATGATGATTAATCTAATGATTTGGAAGTCTCATGAAGCAATTCATTTTAACGATTCACTCTTCTCACTTCTCTTGAGTTTCATTTCAATTCCTTTTTTTCCTCCATTTTTTTTACAATATTATATTTTTGAAAGAATATCCATCTTCAGCATGGAGCATTTAAACTCGTAATATATTTAATGCAAATTGGTTTTTTAAAACAAAATGTCACCCAATTACCTAGTTACCTGTGGAATAGAAAGATTGGTTTAGTAGAGGGATAGTAATTATCTAATGACTTAATCTGTGTTTTCAAAATTGTATAGGTTATGAAAAAGTGAAAACATCATACGTGTCTTTGGTTCTGTAATGAAATTAAATTTGTGTAAATGTCCATTCTTATATTTTAGCCAATTTGATTGTGATACTGTGTTGGTACTTATGATAATCGGATGCTTATTTACAATAATAATACTTTAGCATGTTTGCATTTGCAGAAATTTACTGTTTGCTTTATTCTTTTCCATTTTCCATATTCTGCATTTTTTCTTGGTATGAGATTTTTTAAGAATTAAAGTAGGTGCCTGATTTAAAACAAAATTATCACATTTCCCATTATCTTCAATGATTAAAAATTATGTGGTCGGTTGAAAACAAAAATAAATTAGTTTCCAAGTTAAAAAAAATATTGATAATATACTTTTACTTATATTTCTATGTCACAATATTCAAAAACTGACTTTTATCACCTGTTAGATATCTAGTATCTTTGCATTACATATCAATTCTCAGGATATTTATTTGCTTAGGTTTTTTTGAATATTAAAATAACAAATTGACAACATTTTTTACAAATCTTATACAAAAATGTAGAATATTATAATAAAAAAGAATGGAGTTTGGAAATAAATAGTGATCATCACATCACTGATACAGAACCATACATTGAGGCTTTGAGTATTCAAGCATTCATTCATCGACTCTCGGAAAATAATCACGGTGTTTACTACTTTCAGTAATTCTATTGTAACATTGGGTGTATGTGAAGTTGCACCGTCTTCTTGAAACCAAATGTTAACCAATCCCAAAGCATCCCATTCTGTTATTTGAAGTTATCAATCATGCTAAGATAACATTCTCCATTGACCGTTAACGTAACGCCACATTCATCAACAAAAAAGTAAGGGCCAATGATTCCTCCAAACCACATAGCGCACCATTCTGTAATTTTCAATGGATGCAAAATTGGCTGGTGAATAATTTGAGAATTTTTTATTGCTTGTTTATTAATGTATTCTTAACTCATTATGATTATTTCATGAAAATTAGGGTTATCATGAGGAAGCTGTAACATCTCATTGGCTCACATCATTCTTTTTTTTTTTTTCTTTGGCCATGTTCGCTCCCTATGTGGAGCATATGGCCGCCACGCGGCACCTCCATGTTTCCCTGTCTCCCGCCAATAGCTTTGCTTCCTCCCATGACATGCCAGCATCCCTCAGTTCCGCCGAGTACATCCTATGGATAGTACCCGACGGACGTCCAGGACGCCGGAATCCCACCGGTCGGAAGAAGAGGCAGGCAGGATTGAGGCTTTCCGGAGGCATCCGCAGCACGTGACCCAGCCAGTTCCAACGTCTCTCCATAACCACTGACGTGACGGGACGCTGTCTTGCACGCTCCCTTATCTCTGAATTCCTCACAAAATCAAACCACCTCACCCCCATTATCCGACGCAAGCATCTGTTCTCGAAGCTCAGTATACGGTTTTTCTGAGTCTTCGTCAGGTGCCATGATTCGCAACCGTAAAGCATTACCGGCAGAATGCAAGCGTTGAACAAGTGGCATTTGGTTTTAATCGAGTACAGCTGTGTGTCCCAGACAGTCCGCATTGAGTTGAATGTGGCTCCAGCCATTCCTAAACGAATGGCGAGCTCGTTTTTTGTACTACCGTCTTCGGGGATATGTACGCCGAGGTATCTGAAGCTGTCAACCCTCTCGATGATCTGTCCCGCGCTGGTAAGGGTCCTATCAGAGTCATGACAGGTTTGGTTACACATCACATTGGTCTTACTAGTATTAATTTTTAGACCAATGCGACCTGAGTTAGTTCCTAACCCATCAATAGTCTCCTGGATGCCCTCAATGGATTTATCGAATATTACAGCATCATTGGCATATTCAAGGTCACACAGCTTCAGACCGGGACCAACAGCTACACCTCGATCAGGCGGAATTGACCTGCGAAGTATGAAGTCAAGGATAATAATAAACAGGAACGGTGCAAGAACGCACCCCTGTCTCACTCCGGTAGTGACCCCGAACCATTCGGTATTTGAGTCACCGATTCTCACACAACATGCACTATTCTCATGTAAATCAAAAAAATCACACGCGAGGTCTGCGGAAAGCGACCACCGACTCCCGGGCCAATTCGCGGCCCTGATGGAGCAATAGAGTCAAACGCAGAAAGCGTTAAAAAGATTTGGAAGGATCATTTCTGCGAGGTGCTGAACCGACCGCCCCCCCAGGACCCTTTTGACGTAACCGAAGAGGATACATCTATGGACCTCCCCCGAGTGTCCGGTATTTCAGACCGTACGCCCACACATGCCGAAATCATCTTGGCAGTGAAGAGGCTTAAAAACGGCAAAGCACCGGGTGGAGAAGGAATACATTCGGAATTTCTGAAATGTGGTCTTAACGCCGTCCTACATCCTCTCTATCACCTGATGGCCAGGGTGTGGGACGGTGAGCGTTGTCCTAGGGACTGGGTGGACGGTGAGGTGTTAGCACTCCACAAAAAAGGTGATCCCCTCAGCTGTAACAATTACCGAGGCATAACTCTTCTCAGTATTCCTGGGAAGGTAATGGCACACATTCTCTTGGCGAGAATAAGAGGTCCCATTATGAAAATACTTAGGAAAAATCAAGCGGGCTTCCTCCCTGGAAGGTCGTGTGCGGACCAAATACACAATCTTCGATGTCTCCTCCAGCAGAGCAATGAATTTAACAGTGCTCTTGCTTGTTGTTTCGTCGACTATGAGAAGGCATTTGATAGTCCGCACAGACCCTCTTTGTGGAGGATACTGGATGCCTACGGGATTCCGCCAAAGATTGTGGCCATTATCAAATCAAATCCTTACATGAGAATAGTGCATGTTGCTCACATACTACCTCGTCGTAAATGGTCTTTTGAAAAAAGTTCTTGTGTCAGTTGAATTTTAAATAGAAATTTGTACGCATAATTTTCCACAATGTTGTTGTCTTAAGTCCAATTTCTTGAGCATGGTGTGGAATTGAAATTGTTAGATAGTTTTGAACACTTTCTTGGTTAGATGCAATGTTTTTAGCTGACCTTAACGTAAGTTGTGGCCCAGGCTTGTGTTTATTTGCTATGGAATGTCTTTCTTAAAAATCATTTCTTAAGCAATAAATAGTGGGCTTTGATGGCACATTAATTGTACTCAAAACTTCACCCAATCTTCTAATCGTCAAAATAATATTGACGATTGACTTTGATAAAATGTTTTGACGATTAAAACACGTTGGCTTATAAAAAATGTTTCCATAGTAAATTTGGCACGTGAATACTTCACAACTGCCAAATATGAAATGTAAAAATTCATTTTTACCAAAATGGAAACCAAACAAAGTAGTAAGCCTCTCCTGCAAACACTGTATTCCTAGTTTACAGATATAAAGAAAGATCTATTGCTTTTGGTGATGTAACCGATGGTTCCTTAACCAAAGGCTAACGATAGCTGATTAGTATCACCGATAAACGGTCAAGGTCAGCGAAAGAATCAGGTTCAAGCACAGGTCATGAACATTATCAAGTTCAATACAATCATTATAGTTACAGCATACTCTCTTAGGCACTGATTGTATACCAGTGAAGGAGAAAGCACCTATTAAAAGTAAGAGTTTCAATTACATTATAAACTATATCATTTATTAAACTAAATACTTGTCTACCACATACTATTATTACATTATGATAGATAAATACAATATAATGTTAACCATTCAAGGATGACTATGACCATGTGATAACAGTAAACACCGTTGTTTATTGATCCCACTATTCATCTTTTTTCTACCTGAATATCGTTGCCTTCACTTAATTTCGGTTGAAAAGGATACTGACTTCGGCTATTCATTAGCCGCGAGGACGGAAACAACTGCCAAAAGCACATGCGATTTTCTTAATTTCTATTTTTTTTCTTAAAAATAGACCTGTTAGTTATTAATTTTACCCTTTTTGCAGTACCGATATTTAGGATTCACAATTTTTTCTAATCTGGAGTTTGGGTTTTCAAAAATTTTTGTCTACCGATTTTTAAATTGTGGGAATTTACGAATTTCCAAAAATGATTAAATTTGAGACTTTTTTTTTCACAATCCTGGGATTTCGGGATCAGAAAATTGGACGCGATCCCGGGATTGGAGGCCTTAATTACCACCAACCAAAACAAGATTTTTCACTAAGACAATTTTATAATGTTATTGCCACTGGTAGCATTTACTCGCACCAGCTCTTTGTGCAGATGAAGAAACAGTAGCCAGATCTCGTAAAAGATAAAACATTGCCAATCCACGATAGCAGTAAAAAGGATTCCTTCAAAAATTTGTCATTCAATTATTTTATTACTCCATATGATCTATAGATAATTTTGACATGCTGTCTCACACAGCTTAAAACCTCTGCTAACATAATTTAAACAGTTTAAATGGTCAAATTTTAGTTATGGAGTTCATTGCTAAGTTTTGGAAAGTCATAATGGCCATGGCGGTCACATGGACTGCATACAAAGTTTACAAAGTCTTCGAAGTTCCTACTTTGCCGCACTTACCACACGATTTCTGGTGGGGCCCAGGAGATGCTTCTCCCACACCTGATGTATCAATCAGACCGTTCCAGGTTGTTTTTGAACCAGAGGTATGTTGAACTTAAAATTAATTACCATTATAATGTGTAATTTTTTCATGTCGATGTTCATAAAGTAGATTTTTCAATATTATATTTTTTTTCTTTTTTATACAGATGCTGAGTGATTTGAAAAATCGTTTAAATAGCACTAATTACTTTACTGAACCTCTGGAAGGTGTAGGTTTTCAATACGGATTCAACAACAAATATCTGAAGGAAGTTGTAGATTTTTGGAAAACCCGCTACAATTTTCTGGGCAGAGAGAAATACCTCAATCAATACCCACAATTCTTGATGAATGTACAAGGCTTAGATATACACTATTTGCATGTAAAGCCTAAAGCACCAGGAAATTTAAAAGTTGTTCCACTGCTTCTACTTCATGGATGGCCAGGAAGCGTTGTTGAGTTTTACAAAATGATTCCGTACCTCATCACTAACAGGCCTGGAAAAACCTTTGTGTTTGAATTGATTATTCCCAGCCTTCCGGGATACGGATATTCTCAGGTATTTTCACCAGTGTTCTTTAATTGTTTTTTTATAAGGAGTCAAGAAACTTCTCAGGAAACAGGCCGCATAGATTTTTTAAAAACATTTGGTGGGGGTGGCAAAAAATATCAAAATTAGTTTTCTATTTAAACATAGTGCATATGTAAATAAATACAGATTTTATATCAGAATGTATAATGGAAAATATCTTTTAAAATGTTCATGTATATCTAATTAAAAAGGAGATAAAAATATTTGGATTATTACATATTTTATGTGCAATAATTTTAAACATTTTATGAATATTTATAGTTAAAACAATCAATTGAAATATATACATATAAAATTGCATACACATACTTACATGAGTATGTATTATAAGTTATTTTATATTTCAATTTTAAGCAGTGCAAAGTGTGAGCTTGCTTAGATTAATTGATTGGTTTTTTTTTGTTTGTCTTAAATTTGAGTTACTAATTCACAAATAGTTTCTATGTTCACAAGTATTTTTTTAAGTTCGAATTAAATTAGATTTAAAAATGTAATGTTTTCAATCCATCATTGACTTAAATATCAATTAATTTCAATTAAATATAAAAATCAGGTGCCAGATGAAAAGTGCAAATCTTCGGAAGGCCAGATCCAATATGCGGGTCATAGTTTAGTGACTCTATATTGAATCAATCTCTTATTCACCAGCTGTTCCTGTATATATATATATTACCTATATATTTTCAGTATTGAATTCTATTGAATATTTTCTTTTTAGGCAGCTTCAAAGTCAGGACTAGGAGATGTTCAGGTTGGCGTGATAATGAACAATTTAATGAAACAATTAGGCTATGAAAAGTATGTGGTTCAAGGTGGTAATATGGGATCTTTCATTGGCAAAAATATGGCAACATTATTCCCTGAAAATGTATTAGGCTTCCATTCAAACTTTGCCTTGACATACACTCCTGTGGGAATTTTGAAATACTTTATCGGACTCGTCTATCCTCCACTTGTGATAGAGAAGAAGCACGAACACAAAATGTACCCAGGGTGGAACAATGTAATATCTAGCTTTTTAGAAGAAACTGGTTATTTCCACATGCAATCAACAAAACCAGATACCATTGGTATGTTTCAACATATATACGAATTTAAATTTATAATTATAGTTTGCTTTAGAATTAGCAACACTTTTCCATCAACAGCCAATTCTACAGCTGATAACTGATTTGTGCTCAATTTGGTTTGCCGTTTCCTAAAAATGCCTTGTAGATTTTTTTACTCCAATTGCGGCAATTTTTTTTTTATTGACTTAGCCATTCAACCAAAAATGAGCCTCATCGTTGAACAAAATTTTGTTATGAAAATGGGGATCAATAACAATCTTGTTTTCAGCCAATTCATTCACACTTTGGTCGATCAGAAGCATTTGATTCTTGGAATGGCAAACCAAACTGAACACAAATCAGCTGTCAACTCTCAAATTGGTTGTCGCTGGAAAAAGTGTTGTTAATTCCAAAAACAAACCTCTGAAAAAATAGTCTTTACTTGGATGAAATTCATTATAATAAGATCAGAAATAGCCAATTTTCCCCAGAATCAATCATTCATCAAGATATGGGGTCTCCGAACAACGGCTTGGGAGCATATTGAATCCAGCGATGTTTTTGCTTAATTTTTTAAGTAAGGTTACACTGTGAGGTTACAATGTAATAGGTCTTGGTTCACCAGACTTTTTGGAATTGTCAGTGTTGCCGTTAGACTAAAAAGATTGGAGAACTCAGATCGAGAGAGTTCTTATGGGATTTGATATTTTGTAGCTAATTATCACAAAATATAACTTATATAAATATAAAAATCTACCATAATATACACTTTCAAATTAGACTAATTCCTCGCTTTTCTTGCATTTTTACCCCATCTATTAGAGTCATGAAGAAGTTAAACTAATAATTGAAATTACATATTGTCATACGTTTGTTTTATTATATTTTTAAGGTGTTGCTCTGAAAGACTCTCCAGTCGGATTGGCTGCATACATTTTAGAGAAGTTTTCAACGTGGACTGATTCTCATTTTAAGACATTGTCGGACGGAGGCCTTCTGAAGAAATATACAATGACTGAACTTCTCGACAATGTAATGATTTACTGGGACAGTCAATGCATCACCACTTCTATGAGACTGTACGCTATGAGTGTGACAAAGAGTCAAGTGATGTTTGGATTAGACTTGTAAGTTAATTCTGTTAATATATTTATTTTTTTAAATCAATTATTGACAGGTAGCACTACCATAACGTTATTTCTAGTGTAAAATAATAACACTACTAGTTTTCGGCTTGAAATTTAACATTAAGAAATAAAACTCATTCATACATGACTTCACACTTGAGAGTGCAACATTTCACAAGAATCAACAAAAAAAAATGATGTACAGGTATAATAGAACTTTTCAAGTCACTGTTTAAATAATGAAACTTCAGCTCAAGATTTCAACAAAGCAATTTGACTGACTGAAACATGCTCGTTTTCAATTTATAACAGTGTGTTATAGGAATAAGGGTGTAAAATTTAAAACTTGTGTATATAATAAGTTATTAAGAGTCATGAGAATACTAATATTAGGAATTGCTTTATCGCTATCACCTTATCAAAACACCTGTAAACACTTTGCAATGAAAATATTTTGGCAACTTATAGGTTTTATTGATAATGTTATATCCTTTGTCATATTTCAGAATACCAACCAAAGTCCCGACCGCTGTAGCGAGGTTTGAGCATGAATTATTGTTCCGATCGGAATCTCAACTGAAAACCAAATTTATAAACCTCGTGCAGCTGTCAGATTTTGAAGATGGCGGCCACTTCGCCGCCTTTGAATGGCCTGATGTGTTAGCACAAGATATTTGGTCTGCGATGGTGAAATTTGAAGAGTTCCATCAAGTGAAGAAAAACAAAAAATAACTATGGAACATTATTTTATTGTCTTTAGAACAAGGAAGTTCTTTTACATATAACCTTAACGAGTTCTTTGTATGGTATAAACCGCAATAAAAGTAAGCTCTCATTGATGAGCTTTTGGGAAAAACTCAAATGAAACTGTATTTTTGAATTCCATGAACTAAAATAAACTTAATAGGATTAATAAAAATAATGTTCAAATACTATTTAATGTATTGATTGAATTGGCATGTACTTGTTAGAACTCCTTTATAATGAGGTAAAAAATATCATAGAATTTAGTTCTACAAGTGTTGCATTGCGTTGTTAGTTCAGGCAAGTCAAAGTAATCAACAAAATATCTTAGTTCCTATAATATCCTAAATTTTATTTTAAAAAAAGTTACATAATTAATTTGATAATTTCATTTAGTGTTGTAGAAAAAGGAATTGGAACACATGGTATAATTAATTAATTGTAAAAGCAAAAGCGTTAAAAATTTAATAGCTTTATGCATTTTCATCTTACGTATATTGTCAAATAAATATCCATTAATTTGGAGTAAAATAATACTAAATCATTGTTATATTTTGACATCTTAGGTGTGAGAGTGCAATTAACATGTTTTAGTTTGGCGGGGATAGGGTTAAAAATTTATCACAAATAGTTATATTACTATAGTACCTACGCACTGTTTTTTATTAAAATAACCCTTTATTAAAAAATATTTTCTATTTCTTGTTTTAATTTAATACGAAACTACTACATCACAGTTCAACATTCGTTTTTTGTTTATCATTGAATTCAATAAATTTTGGTACAGCATTCCACAAATCATCAGAAAGTTTCTTGGGCACTTCGAACGCAGGAAAGTGTCCTCCATTGGAGATGTCTGTCAGTTGGATAATATTGTAATATTTTCCTTGAAGCTGCCATTTCGATGTGAAAGTGATTTCGTGTTCAAATCTTGCTATTGCAGTTGGCACTTTTATTGGAATACTAAGAAAAAAGGAAACAACACCATTATTACATTTTAGCGTTTTGTTTTGTTTCTTGGAAATATCATATTGAACCAGCTGAAGGTATGGTTATATAGCCCACTCCCCCACTCTACTCGTCACATATTATCATATTAGTCACTTCCGACCACTTAATTAAATGATGTCAAATAATTTTACTGTCAATATTTAGAAACTAAGCAAGCTATATATGGGTGGAATCTATCTGATAGATTATTATCTGAAAAAACTACCAAATGAATTAGTATTCCAAGCAATCTACTCAACGATACATTATTATATGGAAGCATTGCTCTTATAACTAAATCAAAATATGAACTTACTTTTCTAGTTTCAAATCTGCATGAGCCTTGTTGAATGTTTCCGCATAAAGTCTAATAGACGTAGTTATAGATTTGCTGTCCCAATATACCATAATGTTGTCCAAGAGTTCTGTCATCGTAATTCTTTTTGTGAGTCCTCCGTCAGGTAATGTTTTCCAATTTGGATTAGTCCACGTTGAAAATTTCTCCAAAATATAAGCAGCTAATCCAGCAGGAGAGTCCCTTAAACTAAATCCTAGAAAAGGAAATTATGAAACATAGGTGATTTATTTCAATATGTAATATACAAAAATTATTTCAATTTGTAACTGAAAACACAAAATTGATGGTACAATAATGGGATTCTGTATTCTTTTTGTTACATAATTTTTTTTTTGTATTAGGTAGAAAGTAAAAGTGCTTATACTAAAATGTCAATACTAATGCAAAAAAATCCTTACCAATAGTATCCGGTTTGGTTGCTTGAATATGAAGATATCCTGTCTCTTGGAGAAGATTTTCAAAAACAGGAGTAATCGGGTACATCCTAGTTTCAAATTCTTTCTCGACAATCATCGGAGGATAAATACTACCGAGTACCATTTTTAATGTGCCAATGGTTGATTGATCGAATGCCATATTTGTGTGGTAGCCCAATATATTATCAGGGAATAGTGTAGCCATAATACTAGTGATAATGGCACCCCAGTCACCACCCTGGATGATATACTTATCGAATCCGAGACGTCCCATAAGATTTTTCATGATAACCGCCATTTGGGCTGCTCCAAGTCCAGCCTTTGAAGATGCCTGCGACATAATTCAATCATATATTTTAAAAAGCAATAGCTTTTGATATTTTATGCAGTCATATGACATATTAGTCAATATCAAATTGTATTCATAATTATAGTGTGAGATACAGAATGGACCTTCTTTTATTCCTAAAATAAAATATTCTCTCGGTATTCCGATTTAATGGTAACAGATCAACAAATAAAAACTGATCAGATATGCATAAGCCAACTCAATTGATTAATAATCCAATTACTCAATTGAAAATGCAGCTCGAGGTTATTGAATCAAACACCAGCGTCACAGCTAAAAGCAGCCACGAATATGACCTACTACTACCACAAAAAAAAAAACTTCAGACCGCGGGAGCAAGAAAAACATCACACATACATACAAATATTGTAGCACGTCTCCACCATCATCAATGGTCCAAAACATGAAAATATTCTCAATACATTAATTTATGTAGATGTTGGTATACAGGTTGTCGGAATATTAAGTTTGCATGGCAAAAGAAATACACTTCCAAGTAAATCAAAACAACATTATATATTGGTTACTTTTATAAGGTAACCGTTAAAGCCGATAGTCTATTATTTAAAAGTAGGTTATCCAAACCAATTTTGGGATTAATCTTTGCACCTACATCACATATTAACACAAAGTTATAAATTCGATGTTTGTTTTTATAATGTCTGAGACAGTTAGTTTTATACGAGACACAAACGCTAAGATTTCCCTCCTCGAAAAATGGCCAAGGCTGAGATTTTGAATAAGAAATACTAAAGTAAATATTTAATTGATCATGTTTGACAATAATCTTAAATTAATCTTTATAAAAAAAATTTATATACCTGAGAATATCCATATCCTGGAAGACTGGCAGCCACTACTTCAAAAACAAAATCGACTCCGTATCTCGCAGTTGTCAGCATTGGAATTATTTTGTAGAATTCCACTACACTTCCTGGCCATCCGTGTAAAAGTAGCAATGGATATATTTTGACCGTCTTGGCAACATTCGGCTTCACGTGCAGATAATGGATGTCGAGACCTTGGATATTGGTTTTAAATTGAGGAAACTGATTTAGGTAATCTTCCCTTGCACCGAAATCGTACTTTTTATACCAAAATTGGATAACTTCCTGAAGATAATTTCCATTGAAGCCGTATTCAAAGTTAGCTCCTTCCAAAGGTTCCGTATAAAAATCAGCGTTGCTTAATCTTTGCTTAAGATCAGCAACCCTCTGAAATTTTAATTATTTTCTCATTATTGCTCTTATGCGAAACGTTTATATATTATTAAATTTAGCATGCGATGATTACATTGAAGTAACAAAATAACGATATGGTTAGAAGTAATAAAACACTGAAAATTATTACATACCTTAGGTTCAAATTTAATACTGAATTCTCTTAATGATAGATCCTGTACATTAGAAGGTTGTCCAGGACCCCACCATTGGTCGAGAGCCAAATCTGGAAGTGGAGGAACTTGGAGTAATCCGTAAAATTTGTATCCCGACCATCCAAGTGCTGCCACGATCAGCAGCACAAATAATTTGTAAATACACAGAAACTGAAATAAAATAAATCACATACCTAATATACCTAAATAATATTATTAAACAAGCTTTTTCATTCTGCTATAGTCAACTATGGAACGTTATCCCCCAGCAAAAATCTCATGTATAAACTTTTACATAACAAGTTAACAAGTTTTTCACTGCGTACCGAATACTTTATATCTAAGATATATAGAAGATTTTTATTGTTTATAATCTGAAATAGCTCGGTTATTGGTAAAGATATAGGATTTTTTTGGTCATAATTTTTCACACATGGTCACAAATAGAATTTTCTTTTTTTTCCAAGTAGACAAACTAAAAGTAGTAATGGTTGCTGCTTAGGATGATCTCAAATGATTTCATTTTATCCTAATTAAAACCTCTGTATATGAACATAAATACATACATCTTGATAAATATTTATAGAATATATTTGTTCTTCTGCAAAAATATTAAAAAGGTTATAGCCCAAATTTGAGACACTTTGAGGAAAGGTGTTCAATGCAAGCAGTGGCATAGCCAGTTCATAGCAGTCATGTAATGCATTAGGGCCCAGCAAAAAGAAGGACCCAAATTTCTAGCTACAACACTGATAACTACAATGTATTGACAGATTGTATTAAAAAAAAAACTTTTCAAAAGCATTGGTCCCATGTGGCGCTTCTCCCTTTCCTGGTCAGGACCTCGCTGACTTGTGCCCTTTCTACCCTCCTTTTAGGTACGCCAGTGATGGTGTTTTCAGTTACATACTGTCTAACATTCATTACTTACCATTCTCATCTTGAGACTTGCATCACGATTACCAGCCAAACACCAGGTTACAAAGAGCGTGATCAAAACCATTTCTTTTTACTGCAAACAAATTTAAATATACTTTCGATGGTTTCGGTGGTAACTTTGTGGAAGCTCATTTTAATAGAAAATTTAAATTAACTTTGATTATTCCACGTATTGTGCTACTTACTGTGACACGTGTTTCGCCTCTTTCAGAGGCATCTTCAGACTTACTATGTGCAAAGTTTGCTTAAGTAATGAAGCAAGATTGATTCTAACATTTTAAAATTATGAAATTACAAAATGGAGTTTTGGGTTTTTTTTTCCTTTTAAGAGGAGCAAGGAGGGGGGTGTAGAATCGAAATAAAGCAAACAAATAATGACACTAATGCGTTGCAATCAATCAGATTGGGATTTTTCCTTTTTAAGGGAAGCAAAATGGGGATTATAATATCGAAACAGAGCAAAAAAAAATAATCATACTACTAATGACGTTAAACATTACAAACTATTAAACTAATGAGCTGCAATCAATCAGCTAGGTTGGTGATTACTCTATTAATTGGAAACAATTTAAGTAATTGGGACCCACCTGTGCTATTAAGAATATTATTTAATAATATTTCTTTTTTGTTAAGAGTTTTATTAATTTCTAAAAATTCTAAACTATTCATCTTTAAACCCTTTTTATTTACTCGGTGGAGTATTTCTAAATTACAAATCTGATTAAAATTATGATTATTTTCTATTAAATGATTGGCAAACTCAGAAAAATTGTTACTTTTTCATGTTGCTGTTCGAAGGCATGGGTGTTTGTAGTGTATAAAAATTCCCTCCCACCTTTCGTAGTAGCGAGAGCGATAAGTTAACCACTACTCCCGTCTAAGCCTCATCCGTCTATCCCTACAACGTTCTTTGAAAAAGAAAAGTTGATCAACTGAGTAACAAACAGTTCTCGTAGAAAAACTTCTGTTGGGATAAATCCATTAGTAGGCCAGTTGCTCCACATTGGGAGCGGACATGGATTAAAAAAGAAAGATATTTCTAATGATCCTGGACTGTTTTTTTTTTATTATTTCAAAAATGGGACATTTTGTTAAAAAGGGGGCGCATTAATCAACTTTTCCTAGGGCGTCAAATAGCCTCGCGCCGCCACTGAGGACATGAGAGATTCCGACCAATGATTCAACATGAAATGGATTTGGAGGAAATTCAGAACGGAAATTAGAATTTGATAATTTATGATGATGTTTCAGAAGAAGATGACTGACTGTATTAGAATAAATTTAAAGTAAATGTAAATTATTTCCTATATACAAATAAATATTGAACGAAAATATATAAATCTACTTATTTTACTTAAAAAGTAAGCCCTCCCCCGATAATAAGCCCTATTATTATAGTTATTAATTAAACAAGTAATGAATTTTCAAAAATTCAGCCCACCGTAATAAAGCTATGCTGAACAAATGTGTTAATGTGTCTGCTGGGACTTATCCACTAACGGACATATGTATATAATATTTTTGGAGTTCCAAGAAGAATGCTACAATAAAATATAAGAAAAAAATCTCAAAACTGTGCAAAATAATTACGGTAAAGGTCGTAAAAGTAAAATGAAAAAAATATACACGTCTTAAGTAAATGTGAAAGTATTGTAGGTTTATAAAAATGAGACACTGGACATAACAATATATTATCCAACATCGTCAGACAATAGACAATAAACATCTAAGGTCTTTTTTTATTATGCAGCCAAGTCAATGTTTTTTTGTGAAAAAACTGAAGGGGCAACAAAATTTTGTTCCATAATAAAATTTAACCATCTATAGAAATTCCAGTTAGATGCAGTTTGATTTAAGACGAATGAATTTTTATCTTAACAAGGGGCTCGCGAGAGCCCCCTCGAGCCCACCCCTGCTTAAATTGTATGTATATATGTAGTTCTAACTGTGTCATCATTCTATGTTGTGGTGTGTTAATTAATCCTGATAGTATTGAAAATCAAAATTATTTTCATCCTCAAAACGACTTTCAATAGATTTAAGGCGACAGTTTATAAAATCAACCGAAGTTGTAAGATATTCATGAACATGAGGTACATGATCAATCAGTACTCTGCTATCTTAAAATACTCTACAAACGTGACGATTCAAATTATTTAACGATCAGTACTCACACATTTCACGTTCACAATACAACATGTACAATGTACATTGATAAAATAAAAAAAAATCAACCTTTAGCCTACACACATTTGTAGTAATCAAACTAAAGAAAAAATTGATAACTCATAGTTTAACGAAGAATAATAGCTTTTAACACAATAATATAAAAATCGTAAGTAACAAGAAATGTATGACTGGCTTTGATTTAATTTATTTACACTGTTTCAATAATAAAATATGTACACACACCTCTCTCGTTTCGGGCTTAGATGATACTAGCAGTAAATGAATTCAGAGACAAACAGTATTTACTTCTTTAAGATTTGATTTGATTAGATAACAAAAAATCAGGTACATTTATAATATTAAACGATAAGAAAATTATATATTTTAAAACGAACGAAAAAAAATTACATATTCGGCGGTATTCATATTTCGAAACACTTTTAATCATTACGACCGGTACACACAAAAAAAAATATTCAACGGAACGATAAAAAAATTCAACCGAATAAATTCCATCGTTGTGGAAAGCCGCTATACTACCTCCTTTAGGCTCCCATGAGTCCCAACCTAATTATCTCCCTTCCCCCTTTACACCTTTTTTAAATTATGATTCTTTACCGACACAAGATAGTAAACTCGAAAGGTATATTTGAAATAACATACACATACGTAGTTTTGAAACTCGTTTTTAATATGTTGGTATTTATCTACATAATATTATAAATTTATTGATTATTTATTCATGAATTATACAAACTAATAACTAAAACTACTAAAGTATATTTCAAAGAAATTTGAACAAAAACTTTAATAGTATTTAAAAATGTCTTCCATATGAATTTTAAGTGATTTGATAAAAAAAATTGATGAGCAAGTCATGTTGTATTAAAAATAATACTTTTAAATAACCTAAATAGAACAAAAAACAAGAATTTAGCGATTCAACGATTCCTCTCCTGCGGCTCGGAAATTCCCCCGCAGGCAAGAATTTCCCACCGTTTGGGAGCCCCTGTCTTAGAGAATCTTGTAGGCATCGTGTGGCTGTCAATGTCATACATGATCGGAATATAGCCAAAGAAGAGGTCTCGTATATACGGTATATTTGTGGTACAGACAGGAGTTGTCCTTGATAACCCAACCCGAGCAAACTTTATGCGATAATTGCTGCTAGCCAGTAGCGCAACAAAAGGGGCGGCATTTTCGAATAGAAAATAGAAATTTCGGACGTGAAATATCAAATGGTTTGTATAGAGAAGCAAGCTATATTTCCTTCACAATGTTTCTTTTGTATTATTTGTATATTGTTACTTGCTGACGAAATATGCTTTTTGTAGGAAAAATATTCGTTTATACTTTATAGAAATTCCAACTAGTTATAACTAATATTAAAAATAATAAAAGATTTTTAGTACTTTTTCCACATAAAATTTATTAGATCAGGACCGGTTTCGCTCATCGCGAGCATAATCAACTGATAATCCTAATTCTAAACTAATAATTCATGGTTAAAAAAATACCCTGATACTACTATTATAGTAAATTAAAAAATATTTTTAAAAAGGATATTTTAGTGGGGTTAAAAATCAAGCACCGTCCCGGGCGGCGAACGTATTGTTACGCCACTGGCTGGACATAGTTAGACTCAAATTACGAAAAAGTCTTAGAAAACTGGGAGTTTCTCGAAATCGATACACTAGGGACTCCCTTAACAACTGGATAATTTAATTCAGCAACAGACTTATTTTATGTGTGGCTAAAAGAAAAATGAAAATACTCAATTTAATTGAGTTAAAAAATACTTTCGCCTCTTTCATTAAGATAGACTATTGCATTGCATATACGCCAGTGGTTTTCCAAACTTTATGTTAACACCCTTTCCATTGAAAAAAATCTACGCGCTTCTATCTTCTAGTTTATATTATAATGGATACGTTTTAAATGGTGAAAAATATTTCTATACAAGAAAAACACAATTGGCAAATCCAATAATAACAAATTTCTGTTATAGACCTATTTAATATTATTGAATTGTTTTGAATATCAGTGTTGTTGTTAATAACCACAAAGTTTTATCTAGAATCAAGGACAAATAAAATTTAAATTTACGCAAAACTTAATACGTTTGTTGAAAAAATCGCGAAAGAATATAATATTTCGCAAGTAACAGTGACAACAGCAAATAGCTCTTATATTAAAAAGTGAAAACATAATATGACTATTTTTATATTAATAAAGAAATTAACGGTAAATATGTACACAAAATATCATTTTTTGCGCGAATTTTAGTTTTTCATACATTTTGATACTTTTTTTATGTCATATTTCAATTAAATAAAAATAATATTTTTATACGCGTCATTTTCTGTAACCGCAGAATGTATCGCGTAAAAAAGGATTGGGTGTATAGTATGTAGTTTTATCTCGCTTTAGACACAGAATACTTACATCGAGCCAGATCGCTGTAGATAGTAGATATTACCTAATTTTAATTATATAACATTTTTTATAAAATCTAGTATTTCTATTTTCATAAATTCGCTGGATTGGATACAAAAAAAACAGATTGACAACCTTTTTAGTGGCAATATATTTCATTGTAATTATATATATCAACTGTGGAAAGGAAAAAGGACGTAACCCACACATATCAAATTTTACAGGAGGCGCTATAAACGTGCATTGATGATTCTGTCACATATGCAAATTATGAATTATACACAACCTTTAAGTGCACGGAAACTTCTAAACTGGTGTTAAATTAACATAACCTAATATTAATTAAAGAAATAGTCTCGGAAAAACCTTTATTTCAGTGTTTTTTCTTGGTTGTAATTTTTTACAAGGTCATCTTTTTCAAACATAAAAGCTAAATTTAGATACCAATTCGGCATTTTCAGCTTCCATCCTTTTGATAGAATGTGTGTCAAGTTGTATACATTGTGATTATCGAAAAAAAGCTGTTTTGGAAAATTGAGGGTTACGTCCTTTTTCCTTTCCACAGTCGATATGTACATATATATTTACATGGGGTGGATAAAAAAAATTAAAAGATTGTTTTACTTTAATAATAATAAAAACATGCCGTTAAACGCTGTATCTAACTTATTCTCATTATGATCTAAGAACATTTATTTCTTGCACATTTATCGAGTGTTGCGTTGATTCTGTAACCATTCTGTTGACAACCGCTGATTTTTAGCACCAATAAAAGACCAAGGATAACAGAGGTCGATCAAGAATCAACACCATTACGATCGTTCCAGTAATAACAATATTATGTAATCGTACATAGACACTGATTGTTGTCAAGTGAAGAAGAGGACACCTATTAAAGGTTAGTTTTTTTTTATCAATTATTACTCATCAAAGGTAAGCATTTCATTTTTTTAATAAATTGAATACCTAAGTCACCAATGCAAAACATGGTAATATGTTCTGAATAAATATGTTTTTAGCTTTACATTTTTAACTCCCTCAAATGTTTTCTTTTTTATAATTTAATTTAAGATTTCGACTGTAGGTGCTTGGTGGAATTTCAATGTTAAATTTGAACAATTAAAATTCATCCTTTTTAGATTAAAAGTTACCACAAATTACATTCATTATTGTGACAGTGGATTTTTTTATTTATTTTTACAATATTCAGATTCAATTTTATTTTTAATACATACATACATTACAGCAACAAAAGTGTTTTCCTGCTTTTGTGAGCATCTTCAGATGACAATTTCGTAAAAATGTGTAGGTATAACGCTAACATTCTAATTGGTATATCAATTAAAATTAATATTTTATTAACAAGAAAATGTTTATGAGCTAGGAGTGCTAGGACCAGTCCCGGTGCGAAGTTATTTTGCGGCCTAGGCAACGGTTATTGGCGCGCCCGCTTTTTAATAAATCGTCCTATTTTATTTTTTGAAATAATGAAAAAACGATCTGGGATCATAAGAATTTTTTATATATCCACGTCCGCTTCCCATGTGGAGCATATGGCCTCCTAACGGAAGTATCGCATCATAAGTTTTTTTACGCGAATTAGTTACTCAGTCGCACAACCTCTCTTTTTCGAATCATTAAATACATGATTACAACGAACACATAGAAAAATCAAAATTAATACATTAAAATTAAAAATAATAATTAACCCATACTTATTATTATTAAAGTATTTTTAAATAATTTTAATACTTCATATTTGAGCCCCCTAATAGTTTGCGCCCTAGGCGGTTGCCTATTTCGCCTGTATGGTGGCGTCGGCTCTGGCTAGGACCACTTCGGTGACGACAGAAGAATAAAAAAATAGTAATAATTTCTAATTTGGTAACTATTACATAAATAAGTCGACGATATTATTAAAAATATTTTTACTGAGGTATCTTGTCGAAAACTAACATTAAAAGATAGATATTTTATTGGGCTTAAAATACGTATGTAATCGTAAACCAATTATTTGGCAAATACACAACGGTTGCAATACGTGTTGTAGAATACATACTTTCAAATGGGTATTTTCCTTCAGTTTCATGACAATAGATATTACTTTCGATGGTTTCGGCGGTAACTTTGTGGAAGTTCATTTTAATAGAAAATTTAAATTAACTTTGAAAGTTGAATTATATTCAAAGTTAATTTAAATTTTCTACAATAGATATTGATTATTTGCCTAAAAAATTATACAATCAATACACCGTGTCCCGTCTTTTAGTTGAGTTTCAAATTTGTATTCAAAATATTTGTTTACCTTATAACATCAAATTAATTACGACCAAGCCCGAAGCAAAGTTTTTTTTTTAAAAAGAATGTTTACATTTGAATAAATGTATTTCAACGAGTTGTGGAAATTGAAATACATTTTTACAACAATTTACGACTCGAGAAATAAGGTTCTTTGTGGTTTTTATCTTATTTATTTGTAAATACCGTGTTTTATAGCTTATGCTAAAATTTTAACGCAAACGGCATATTAGAAAACAAATAAATGTTCCTGTATTTGGGCCAATGGCCGAACAAAATAAACTCATGCCGTATGACCAGTCATGTACATATAACTCTTTGATTTCTCCATTATATATTCCAGTTTCCCGTATTTTGAATTATTGCAATATACATACAGTACACACAATTTGAACGATTTAAATTATGTAAATTGTTTTCGAATATCTGAATATTAAAAAGAGACGAATATATTATAGTAGACTATCGAATACCTATTTAAATATATTGGAATCTCTTATCCCGATCAGATTGAAACATTGTTTTATAAATGTATCGAATACATATATAATATATCGATCATTAGCGGATCCAGGAGAGCCATGAGCCCCCCCTAAGGAGAATTTATTTTCCATTTTTCTAATTTATTAAAAATTTATTGTGGTGTGGGCTCTTTAATTATTTAGTTTACCATGTTTTATAGAATACATGCTTAATTATGTATGTATTGACTATTTTTATATAGATATATTGTTTAATGATCATCTATTTTTAAATATATCATCCAATAGAATAAGTTATATCCAACGAAATTATTTTAAAAATTACAAAAAACTAATTCCTGCATTTTTTATTGGCTTGAAAGTCACATAATAAACGATAAAGGTAATTCAGGTGTTTAATTATGTTTGAATCATTGATAAATTCTCTAAGTAAAAATTTTGAAAAGTTCTTTTTGGACGTTTTTTAAAGTGCTTATTTTAAGTTTTCATTTTTGTTATTGATATCCTATTTTCTTGAAAAAATAACTTAATTTGAATGTAGAGGAACGTTTTTGACATTAATGAAAAAATAAGATATTTGTTGCTAAAATAAATGATACAGATTTTTTTCTTTTGTTGTTTACGTTCACAAAAATAATTTTAGTAGAGTAGGTACTTAACCTATCACATTAGTTGTCTCTTATCAGGGAAAGAAAATGGTAATCAAAAATCCCGCCTTAATTGTTGTATAGTTGTAACAGCGCCATCTTTTGTTGATATTTTTATATGGTAACATTTTCCTCAGTTGATAACACAAGTTGATAAACCGGAAAAATTACTGTCAAACACTAGACCAGAGATAATACACTAGACAAGCTTATAGAATTTACGCGGAACGAAATTTATTGAACATTTATCTTTCGTTCAAAAACTGGTTGTCGTGTTTTCCTTATGTATTTTTAAACTTTACTTGATTACAAAACACTACTTCTTTGAGCACACTACCGTGAGTTTGTTTTTTCATTTTTTGCCGGTAACCCAGTATTCTGCAGAGATATATGATTTATTTAATGTGTAAACAATACGAAATCAGCGCATCTTCAATTTCTATCAGTCGTCAACCGTTACCCGTTACGTTTTACACTGTAACCTGTCACGTGATACTTACATATAACTTATAACCAGAGATAACTTATAACGAGTAAATAAATCATCACCGCAAGGAAAATAAACCTATTAAAACATTTCCAACTTTTAGATGGGCTTCATCGCTAAATTTTGGATAGTCCTAACGGCTGCAATGGTCACATGGACTGCATGCAAATTATACAAAACCCTAGAGATTCCACCTTTGCCGCATTTACCTAACGATTTCTGGTGGGGTCCAGGAGTTGCTTCTCCAACACCTGATATATCAATCCGACCATTTCAGGTGGCTTTCGAACCAGAGGTATGCTTTTATAAAAAGATTTCTTCTTAAAATAGATTTAAAAATTATAAACAAATAATCATTTATTATTCTTCTGCAGATGTTGACCGATTTGAAGAATCGATTAAACAACACTAACCATTTTACGGAACCTCTAGAAGGCGTAGGTTTTCAATACGGCTTCAACAGCAAATACCTCAAGGAGGTTGTTGAATTTTGGAAAACCCGCTACAATTTCCTGGGTAGAGAGAAATACCTCAATCAACACCCGCAATTCTTGACGAATGTACAAGGCTTAGATATACACTATTTGCATGTAAAGCCTAAAGCACCAGGAAATTTAAAAGTTGTTCCACTGCTTCTACTTCATGGATGGCCAGGAAGCGTTGTTGAGTTTTACAAAATGATTCCGTACCTCATCACTAACAGGCCTGGAAAAACCTTTGTGTTTGAATTGATTATTCCAAGCCTCCCAGGATATGGATATTCACAGGTATTTTATATCAAATAAAAACATGTTAACTTTATAAAATCCAAATAAGGTGACTGTTCCCAAAGTAAGTCGTATCCAGTAGTCAGCTTTATAGATTAAAACTTAAATAATAGTGGTGACATTGGAAAAAAACAGCATTGCTTAAATGCGTGCCAGTAGTCAGCCACTTGCAAATGTATATTTTCACTAAACTGACTTCTACTAGTCATTACAGACATTTAAAAAAACACATATTAATTGTGCAAATTTGCATGCGTCTCAAAAGTAAATTAATATAGCATCAATTTTAAATTTTTATTGTGTTCTAAGTGCAGGAGGAATTTCATTCACATGTTTTTGTATAATATCGTCTCTGCACATTTAATTTAACCCTATTTGACATTTTTGTCAAAAATTACTTATGGATTATGAATGTAGTTCGATGTGTAGATTCTTCTCATTTGATGTCATTTAAAAATATTGATAAATACAAAGTTATAGCAAAATTCAGTATGTACTATGTGATACCTTAATCATAATTAAGCACAAATATAAGTCCTATGTGTGTGAAGAATGAGTGTTCAATAAAAATTGTGGTACATTTTTCTGAGAAGTTAGTGGTAAACTTTTTTGATGATCATTATAAAATTGCAAGAAATACCTCTGTTACAATATTATCTGTTTTATTTTCATCTGTTACATTTAATGGAATAGCAGCAGAGTAAACATCAATTCATTATTCGTTATTTCAAAATTCCTTTCGAAAATAATCCTGTCTGTTAACTGGCCGACTACCGACGCATTCACTCTATTTTAATTTTGTTTTATATAATGTTGATTTTAAAATACAAAAGCTAACTTTTATATTATTTTAAGGCAGCCTCGAAACCGGGATTGGGAGACGCTCAGGTTGCCGTGATGATGAACAATTTTATGAAACGCTTAGGCTATGAAAAGTATGTCATCCAAGGTGGTGACTGGGGATCATTCATCGGCATACATATGGCGACATTGTTCCCGGCGAATATAATAGGCCTACATTCTAACTTCGCCTGGACCTACACACCGATGGGCACTTTGAAATATCTAATCGGAATGATCTATCCTCCGTCTGTGGTAGAGAAGAAATTTGAAAGTAGAATGTACCCTTTTTCGAATCTAATAATTGGCATTTTGGAAGAAACAGGATATTTCCACATTCAATCTACAAAACCAGACACGATTGGTAATTTAAACATTGAAATATATTTACAGAAAAATAAGTAAAGTAAATAAATAAAGTCTGTTGGTAATACAAGGCACTACTTATACATTCATAGATGCTGTTGATTGTCTCATAGCTCGATCTTGGGCTTTCTTCCTATTTGTTTTAATATATTAATGAAAGCTTTCAAACATCGGTAATTCAGTCAGTATTTAAATCCAAAGTATTGATGTCTGGTTTGTTTTCATCCCTTTTCCAACCACCTTCTTTTAAGTGAAAAATGGAAGTAGACAGAGCATATAGGTAACTACCAATTCCTTCATAATTCCATCCTCTTTTCTCAATATCCCTGGGAAGAACAGTTGAGTTGACTGATGATTTTTTCTAGTATGCATATTGTCACTACCAGATGTTAGTTATTGACAAATTTATAGTTGTAAGTAAACTGCAAATGAAAAAATCAATTCATTATTTTTGTCACAAATAAAGTTAAGAAATAATAAGCAGGCACAATTTCCTGCCTTTAAATCTGCATTAATAATAATTACTGATAAATTGTATACTTACTATATATTTTTACTAACCAACTTCTGCCAGTAGGGTGTGTGTAAATTTTTTGAGGTAATTTTAGTTATTGTGTTGACGTTGTAATTTCTAGGAATTGCTCTGAGAGATTCACCAGTCGGCTTAGCCGCATATATACTGGAGAAGTTTTCGACGTGGACTAATAACAATTTTAAGACATTGCCCGATGGAGGCCTTCTGAAAAAATACACTATGACAGAACTTCTCGACAATGTAATGATTTACTGGGACAGTCAGTGTATCACCACTTCTATGAGACTGTACGCTATGAGTGTTTCTAAGAGTCAAGTGGCGTTAGGATTAGATTAGTAAGTTCTCTTTCTTTTACTTCACTTTAACCTTTTGACCGCCGCTCGGATCCAAATCGGTTCAGATTGAGCTGCTATAGCAGTCAACCGAGGTCTAAGGGTTAAGATATAAAATATTCACCTGTTCAATACTAAAATATAAATTTCATATGGACTTATATTATATATATTAAAAATAAGTTAAAATCATTTTCTCAGAGCGGCACCTATCAAGCCTGTCAATACGCTTATGTAGAGCAGACAGGTAGAAACTTTAATGTAAGAATTAAAGAACATGTAAGATGTCTAAAGAAAGCATTCCTTTTTCAGTTTGTGAATCATTTGATAGAAAATTATCACAATACTTTGAAATACTCCATAAAGTAAATAATAAAGGGTTAAGAAAGAAAAACTTGTAATTTTTGGCAATTAATGAAGTCATTATAGTTATACAACATAGTTGAAGTATGCACAGTTTTAATCACTTACAATCATGGTGGGTTTTTAATATATCTTGAACTACTTAATTTCTCAATTGCAACAAAATTCTAATTTTACATCGGGTACATTTAAAAACAAGTTTGCTAAATTTCGCTGTGATTTAGTAATATCCTGAAAAAGAAATTTCGTGAACATTATTGAAAGGCTGATAGTACAATATAAAAAAGATTTATTATTTTATAATCTAAATCTATCTAAAAGTAAATGCATGTACATTTCTGTGGAAAGAATGACATTTTATCTTCTTTATGTAAATCATAATACTCGACGGGGAAAGAAATAACTGACTGCAAGTCATAGTTGGGGTTGATAAACTTTTGTATCAGCCGAGACATTTTTTTATCAATGGTTGTATATACTGCTCAGAATTTGATTTTAGCTGTGAGCCGTCCTTTGTGAAGAAAATATTATTTAAGAAGAAAAGGGTCATCTGACAATCATTTATTATTTTCTTAAAGATAAAGAGTAAAATCAATTTTACGTCCTTGAATTGAATTAATTCATCGAGGAGTACCACTTTTAATCAATTTATCGTTATCTTGTACTGTTCTTTAATATAGGTTCGCAGTTTGACATTTGTTTAAGCAGACAATATGGAAAGCGCTGATAATAAACTTGCGTTACCATAATAAAGTCATAGATACATTTATGATATATTCTTCATTAACTACGTAAATGTCAAATTCCAGCATTCCAACTGACGTACCGACTGCAATAGCCAGATTTGAACACGAGTTACTGTTTCAACCGGAATCTCAATTGAAAACAAAGTTTGTGAACATCGTCCAGCTGTCAGACTTTGAAGACGGCGGACACTTTGCCGCCTTCGAATGGCCCGACGTGTTGGCGCAAGACGTCTGGTCAGCAATGGAGAAATTTGAAGAATTCTACGTAACAAAGGAGAGCAAAAAAGAATTATAGGACTTGTCTTTATTATTTTTTTAAAGCCGAAATAAAAAATGAATTAAAACACCGTAAAGGTTTCCTGTGAAAGACTTCATAATCAGATTTTTTTTAATTTCATGAACCAGTTAGTTTTAAATTTTTCCTTTACTTAAATATTCGTATTCGTTTGTTTTGAAATTCTTTTTTGTCTTTTTGATAGCATTTCATACAAATTTCATGCAGTATTATTCTATAGTGAATTAATTTTAACACACTTCATGCAAAACCCAGAATTTGATCTGTTAATAGTCAAACATAGATATCTTTAAAGATGTATTTTCATTACAATTAATGTTATAAGGTTCACTTCATACATCAATGGGATAATGTTACAATATTTTTAACCTAAGTTTTCACATTTAAACAAATACATTCTACAGCTATAAAAAAATCCAATTTCCGATAAACATTTATTATTCTTGAGAATTTTGAACACTCAAAGCTATCTGCCCAGAAATATTTAAATTTAATTTTTTGATATGGTTCTTACACTAAAACGAGTTATTTATTTATTTTCAATATTTCATTGCGGTTGCAACATGACATGAATCCATGCGACACAAAAAGAATTTTTTGTGTCGTTGCTTATTTGTAATCAGCCATAGATCTATTTAATACTAGTCGTCAATAAATACTTGATGGAAAAACAATATTGTGCAATAGGATTTTAAGACAAGCAATGTTTTCTTATGATTACTATAATTTGAAAAACATCAGAATGTTTTTTGAATAACACTGTATTTGTATCAGGACAATTTAATGCATTTATTTTTTATAAATTATGTTTACATTTTCAGGTGTTCAGCATATTATCATTCCGTGGGATGATTCCTATTTATTTATAATATCTATTTTACATCACAAAGTTATTTTTTTATCGTTTTAATATTGCAAATTATTTTATTGAATAAAAACAATCTGTTACAAAAACATTTTTTACTGCCTTCTTAATTCAGAAAAAATCAGCCGCTTTGTGAATGTTGTTACACATTAACAATATAACCGAATAGCCAATTTTAAGAAAATTCTTTTTTTTTCTTGCAAGAGATCATTTTACTATTGTATATTATGTTGTTCCATGAATTTGCTGTTTTGTGGATAAATTAAAAATTATTAAAAAAAATCTAACAATTTTAATCATGAATGTATTGTTCATTTTTTTCTATTACTACATTAGTAAGACTACTTTTCGTCCACTCGTGAAATAGCCATTAAAGTTTGTTTTTGAGAAATATACTTTCCTGTTTAAAAAAATCTAAAGGGGACCAACAGGTATTCGAATGTAACGATACAATTGCTCGTAGGAAAATTCAAACTGATATTAGAAAAACGTTTAAAGGTTCCAGTAAACAAACTTAAATCACAGATATTCTTAGTATATGTAGTATCTTTTTTTTAAAAAAAACATTTAGCATTACATCTAAATGCCAATGCGCCAAATATTTTAAAGTCGAAAGATCATATGAGAAAAACTCAATGAGAATTTAATGTAAGACACTCAAGGTAAATTGACATCACTAACACCCATGTCTTAAGTCTCAAGTTTAAATTGAAAAATCTTAATTTGACATTGGCCTTACCGGGAATCGAACCCAGACCCACCTGGTCGTTAGAGCAATCTCTAACCGACTAGACCACAGCGGGCGACAAAGTATTAAACATGGTAAAATTAATACACTGCTTTAGTATCTCGTATCTTCATAATTCACATTATCCGTGCGAACTCTCCCCACCGTTAACCTGGTAAACCGAAACGTTACTGCGTGTCTTATTAAAATATCTTACTATAATGACTTACGGTACATTTGATTAAATATATCTCGAAATACTATATTGATTATCTTTACATTATCACATGAACATTGACAAATACAATTTAGCAAAAAAAAATATTCGTATTCTGTATAACCCAAAATCCCAGGGAAAACTTAGGCATATGAATACTTCTAACATTCCCTAAATGTTTGGGTAGTAATTTTGGCCTATCAGTATATGTCAATTCCTCTTCATTTAAATTGACTCGCTTAGATTTACGGTCACCATTAGTAGACGTGAATAGAAACTCATCTAAAGTAATACCAGAATCTATATCATGCACATCCAATATTAGATCGGTGGAAGAATTCAACAAATTCATACCGTAAATTGTTAAACTGCCTTTTGAATAATTTTCATATTTCTTGTTTGTGCAATGACAATAAAAGCGCTGAAATTTGGATGAATTTAGTTGACAAGCTACCACTTTGTGGCCGACAATTTTTTTATAAACAACACTTATCCACCAATCGGGTAAAGGATTCAAATTTGTATCGATCAAGCTATAGTTGCCGCCTATTAAGCTCTGTCTTACGACAACTTGAATGCCGTTCGATGAAGCTATTCCAAGTTTGTCTAACCAGAGCGGTGACCCAGCAAAACTGTTCGATAGATCTGGAGCTCCGCCTCCGTAAGCGCTGCTGGTTTCAGTCAACCACATTGGAAGGTCATTTCTGTATGGCTCGATAGTTTGGGTCATCGTATCGATCTGACTCTGCAAAAGATTGAGAACATCCGGATTCCAAAAATCGTCAACAGTAGCTGTGCGCCCGTTTAAATAATACTGGTGCCACCCGATGATATCGATAAAACTAGAACTGTCAGCCAGAAACTCTTTCATATACTGGACGCATTCGGGTCTCCTCGGTTGAGGCCTTGTCGTGTCCGGTCCGATCAACAGAGCCATCGGAAAATAAGTATCTACGAGATGTTTCAGCTGTTTGAAGTCGAGACTCAGTTGTTGAGGCGATATTGATATGTTGAAGACGTGTTTAAAAGAATTAGGTTCGTTTCCCAACTGCCAATCGATGTTTAAATTATTTTTCTTTGAGAATTTCATCAAGTCTATAGCATTATTCGGATCCCAATGATCTCCATCGCGTAATAATACATTCAAATCGAAAAGCATTCTTGTGCCAGTTTTATTGCAAAAATCATTAATAGTCAACCAATCTGCACCGTTCATAATAAAAAAAGGTAAAAATTTCCCGGGACAGATGTTTTCATTGCATACATCCTTCGATTCCTTGTTATACTGCTTCAATGTTTTTTTTCGATGTTCGATTTTTAAATCTTCCATAAAAATTAATCTATCTGACATTGTCCCTCCCAATCTCATATGAGATGGCCTAAGAAGTGAAGTTAAACTTATAAGTTTAGCAGAATCAAGAAGAAGATATTTCACATTCGTCGCAATTTCGCTGGTGTCTAATCCAAAACTTAGAAAACGATCACTCACGATACTTATCGGAGATATCTGTTTGCCTATAAATAATTTATTGTCCTCGGTTATCGGTGCAAAATCATAATAATTTAAAACTGACACATTCATGAAAAGTAGCATTAAAAGTGCAAGGATCTTCACTATGATGATTCCACCGAGCAACATTTTACAGTTTCTATTTTTATCTAATGCAATATAAAATATTGTACCGGCAAAACAGTAATAATGTATGTAAATTGTTTATAGTTTTAACCATAAATAATAGAGTCGAACACTGACAGCTGAAGTCCATGGCTTAACCCATAGACTAATCTAGACTTATCTCTGTCCAGACTATAATTGATACCTACTTATGTAATTACATAATATTGTGCTATTTCGATTGAGAAATGAATTATTTTGAAGAGCTTATAAGTAAAAGGAAATATATTTAGACTTGTGAATTTGTAATGACATTGTTATGCGCATATTAAATTTTATTATAGCAGTATACATTCATAAAACAGCTGCGACAGTAAACAAGTATCAAACTGTAAGATATGAAAAAATTACCGCTAATGTATTGAATTATTATCTCATTACGTATGTAATATCTTATCTAGGTATTTATTTTGTTGTACAAACGGGAGGCAAAAAATATTAGAGGGAATAACTGCAATATCTGCATAGACAATATATTAGAAATATCTGGCAGCACTTTGAATTGGGTGATCTGTCAAGCGTTGTACAACAACATTCAACAATATGTAAATTGTTGACGATTTGACGAAAATATCTTCCGACGTAATTCTTTATTCGTCATTATGTCGTTTGAAGCTGCATCAACAATGCTGGAGGCGGAAGAAAACAAAAACTATTTAATTGAACCGTTGGGTGATTGTGGAAAGCTTTGCAGGTTATGCCTCGGAGATGGGGCGAATTTTAATATTTTCGAAAAAGAGTCATTAATCGTACCAAAAATACAAGATTGCTGCTCCTTAGAAGTAAGAGATATATTTTTATATATAAATAAACATTAAAGTGATTTAAATAACATCGAAAATTTGCAAATTGTATCTCGCTATCATTTCTATAACTTTATAAATTGATGTGTTGTGCCTGTTAAACAAATTGTGCAATTGCAAAAAACCATTTATGGAAACTTCTGTTAACTTAAGATATGTAAAATAATGAATAAATCAACGTTCCTTTTAAGTTAAGCTTGAAATTTTTCAACATGCCATTGTTTTTGTTACCCTGATTTTGTTCAACTAGTTCCCAGGACATATGAGGAGGGGTACCTATTACATTCTTACTCAAGCTTTCCCGCAGTAATAATAGATATCGAAAGTATACTTTATATTATTAAAAAAACAGCTAATGGTATATTCAAAGAAAAGTAACATTACCTCTGTTTTTCTGCGTACTTCTGACAGTTTGCAAACTGTTTTCGAATAAGAATCGAATTGAAAGCTTTTCGACTCTAATTCGAAAACAGTTTGCAAACCGTCAGAAGTACGCAGAAAAACAGAGCTATTAATTTGATTGGGTAACAAATGTTTTACAACATGCTATTCTTTTTCTAACAGAAAATTTACCAAGTGCTGTTAATAACAATGCAGTTCTGTAAGTTATTTAATTATTTTGAATTTCGACTGAAGGCACTTGAACTGAGTGCATTCGTGCAATGGATAATACCAGAAGATGCCGAAAGGCGAAACCCGAGTCGTTATCGACAAAATAAATTATGGAAGTGTACAGAATAAAAGCCATTTTTTAAGGTTAAAAAAATGTGTAAATAAAACACAAACGAATTATAAAGATGTATTTCAAAACTAAATTTAAATCGGAGTGGTTTCAAATTCGATACACACATGTTATGTTTTTTTCTACACACACATGTGAAACGGGCTATCCATAATACAAATGCATACGCTTCAAATGCAGTTTAATAGTAGTATTATTATTTTGTTTTGTTGTTTTATGTGTAAGCTGTAAATGTCCTCAAGAGATTGGTATATAATAACCATATAAAATAGAGTAGATATACGTAAAATATACGTAAAAATCGAGTAGATATACGTAATCCAGCTTTAAAGCGGATCCGGCGCAAAAGGTAGAACTACCTTTCCCGCCGTTAAGCAGCAGTCGAGCTAGCGGGTAGAACTACCTTTCCCACTCAACGTGTGTTAATAAAAAAAATGACACGTACGGGAATCAGTGTAACTGATAATCTACTCAAAATGTGGATACAATGCCAGTATGAAAAAGTGACTATAATATAATATGTCAATTTTTTTTTTCTTAGAACAATCCTTAGAAAAAATTTGAAATATGGCGATGAATTTTCATAATAATATTTTATATTTCACCTAGATTATTCTTTCCTTCACTCCAGTGTTTGGTTATTTTGTATTCTATTCGCAAATAAAAAAAATTAATGAATTTTATCGTTATTAGCGGAATGTAATAGATTTTTTGAATATTTGAATTCTTTAATTGAACATAAGTTTCAAGTTATTCCTATACATTTTATTCATGACTCCGGTTCCTTCTGGTTACGCATGCAGTGAAGAAGATCGAGTGTTCCAATCACACTTGAAAATATGCTAAACAAATTGTTCAATTAATAATCTAACAAAGAAATGCATATTACAGAATTATCAATTTCCAATTAGTCAGCTTAGGTAATGACATTCTAAAACTCTGTTGGTTGTTGTGTAATTTTGGCACTTTTTTTAAATAGTGAACCCTTGTATACAATTTGGAGACCGTTTTTAAAATTACTTTAACTGAATTTAAAATATTATATGGGTTATATAAAATATATGCTATTTTGAAGCCCCTGATTTGAAAAATGGATGCCCTAAGCTCGTGCCTTGTGCGTTTATGGGATAATCCGCCACTGCCTGTGTGGAAATTGAAGCAGAGAATGAATGCTTCAATCATTTGTGAAGTTTTGATAATAATATGGATTTGTTTGGTTACACTGACAATAAATGCCATCAATTATCAATTTTATCAAATACAGAAGCATCAATGATTTCATAAAGCTTGTCAAACAAATCATTTTCAATGAATGTATTTTATTGTATTTTTAGATATCTGAAAACGATGGACTACCTAATCGCATATGCATGCCCTGCATTAATACTCTGGAAATGGCAGTCAGCTTCAAAAACGTTTGCAAAGAGAACGATCAAGTTCTCAGAAAAAACTTGAAGATGTGTAACAAACCCTTGAAAATTGAATCGCCTCTCGTCAAACTAGAATATGAATCGGACGACGACTACAAAGATAATTTAGAAGATCCATTTTATGATGAAAATGTAGAAAATATCAATTCGATAAAGAACACTCTAGAACCGATCACAGTAAAAAAATTGCACAAAAGTTCAAAAAAGCACAAATCGAGTAAAAGAAAAAAAAGCGACGCACTATTAAAACAAAAAAAGTCTCTGAAACCGCTCGCACCGGAAGAATTGATAGATTCGGATAACCTCCCTTTAAAAATTAAACGTGAAAAGAAGCTTCCCAAACTCAAAGTCAAGAAAGAACCGATTTCAAAAAGCGGAGGGCTCTGTCCGTTTTGCGGAAAATTTTTCACTAAAGGAACCTCGTTAAATTATCACATAAAGAAACACACGATGACGGATGTGTTCACTTGCTCTGTATGCTCGAAAAGCTTTAACGAAATGAGAAGATTGAAAGAACACGAACGTACTCATCTTAACATAAGAGACTTTCCGTGCGAGGTGTGCGGAAAACTGTTCAGTACCAGAAGCTGCGCCAAGAAACATTTGATCTCCGTCCATCAACGTGCTAAAGTGGCTTATTGTAAACTCTGCAATAAGAAGCTCGCTACGGGCCACAGTCTCAAGGTAAACACATTTTAAATTATACATATGTATGATTTCAATGTATTTTGTAATTCTATCAACAAACGAGAGTAAACAATGTAAAAAATGGCTGAAATAGGGTAAGAGAACACTAGATGTCATCCCGCTACTTCCTGTTTATGATCTTAAATTCATTCTAGTATGACTTACATTGTATAATTCAGATTAACTTTGTCAGTTTATTTGTTTTGTTGCTGATACTCGTTTCACTTCTTTGAGAGGCATCCTCCAGCAACAGTGTTCCTTTGTACTTATTTCCACTTTTATTTTAGCAAGATCTTGACAAACATTATTAACTGATACCTTAAACATCTTAAAACCCAACAGAGTTGATTACTCAACTACAAAACCAGCTACCTCCTCCTATCCTCGCACACAATGATGAATGCTAACTGTAGAAACTCTCATCTCGAGCAAACGATTATCGATCGACCCATATAACATCTTTCATATTTACTGACTTCAGGGGCACATGAAAATTCATACGGGAGAAAGAGAATTCGAGTGCGACGTCTGCACGAAGAAATTTGCATTCAAATGCAGTCTGATGGTTCATCTGCGGTGTCACACGGGAGAAAAGCCCTACACGTGTAAATTCTGCGATGCCAGGTTTGCGGCCCTCAAGACTATCAAGGAGCACGAGAGGCTTCACACGGGAGAGACCCCTTATCTCTGCCCCGTCTGCTCCAAAGGATTCAAGCAGAAGTCTAACATGAAGAGCCACTTCAGAAACAATCACAAAGGGATAGAATACGTTAGTTAAATATTTTAGAACCGCCTGTAACAAAATAAGACATGTTAAATTCGAGTGATGACGTACCTGTGAATATACTTTGCCTGATTTTAATTTATAATACTCAGTATAAAATTCTTGTTTCGGAAGATGCACTTCAGTTCTAGAAGCTGGTATACTTTATTGATATCTTGTGAATCACTGAGATAACATTTAAACATTACTAGTTGACGCTGTAAAGTAATGTGGATGAAAATATTGCATAATCAAGATTTTATTTTATTTGTAAAAAGAAATACTAAATCGTGTTGATGTCAATTGTGAAATCGATGTTATAAATTTAAATTGCTTTAGAGATTTAAATTATTGAATGAAAAAAGAAAAGAAGAACAATTATAATAAGGTAAAAAATAGCAAAGTGCTACAATTTTTTTTAAATCAGTTGATAGCTATTTCGGCGTATGCCTTCATCAGAACTACTGTAAAACTAAATACTTTGCTATTTTTTTTACCTCATTACAATGCAGTTCTACCAAGTAAATGCTAATTCAATCAATAGAAGAACAATTACTTTGTCTTGAAACAGTTTCTATTTTTTTCTCTGATTGAAGGATCATAATAATTAAAGATGTAGTCTGAGTACTTCTTTGGTGGACTCTGTGCACTAGATTTTTTTTTATTTCTTTTATATTTACAATAGCAAAATTTTGTATTAACCCTCCAGAGACGAGAGCTTTTTTCCGATAAAAAAATATTTTCTAAGCCATATTGAAGTCACGAATAACTTTTATTCCTATCGAAAATTAAAAAAAAAAAAACGCAACGTCGTTGTATAGAAGCCCCGCATGACTATATGGTCATGCTCATCCTTTTATTACCGTGTAATATTGAGTACGGACAGTAGTAAAGACAAAAGTGACCGTATGGGCTCGCAAACATTCGGGGTTGAAATACAGCTGAACGTGATTTTTTTTTTAAATATTTACAATTTGAACTCTTTAGATCAACATAATTTCAATACAAATATATTAGCAAAATAGCTAACAGTTTCAAAAAGTAAATTAAAAAAAAAACGGAAATTCAAAAAATCAGATGTGCTTTTGGAGGCCGTTTCTGTCCCCACTGCTGATGACTAACTGTAATCTGTACCAACGTTCCCTCTAAGCCGAATGTTTGGATGCGTGGAGGCTGCGCGGACCGATCAAATATCAATTAAGCAACTGTCTTGTAGTGCGCGCCAACCCGGAATGAGTGCGCGGGGACTTCTTAAGCGCAGCTTAGAGGGAACGTTGGTCTGTACCCTTCTTAACCAAATATGAGCAAAAGCAACGATATTCAGGTAGAAAAAGGATGAATAGTGGGATCAATAGACAACGGTGTTTACTGTGACCATATATATGGTGACGCTCGTCCTTGGAGGGTTAAATATCTGAATGATAGAGAAAGTAAAATGGGCCTACCTTGTGCTCTGCCGCTTAAGAACAATATTCCATCCATCCTATGAATGACTATAATCTGAATATTTTTGGGATGTGGAATGTTCCAGAAAAAAATTGAAAAAAGCAATACACAATTGCCTCTTATGGAAAGGTCAGTGTGAACCTCGATCGATACTACTGACCTTTTCATTTGTTTCTTTAATGCTACGCCTTCATTGAGGATGCCAATTTTCTGAGCAAATATGGTATCTATGACTTCCTTAACACGGAAATTTCCGCAGTTATGCGAAAAGACCACATGGTTTTAATGGAGGCTACAACGCCAGAATAGAATCAAACCAAAATTGTGATGGGGTACTATAGTCACAGTCACACCAACAATAGTGGCAATAGATTCGATGTCATCATGTTTAATATGATGAACTTTCGACTTATAGCGAGACTGTTTTTCCAGAGACGTATGCAAGTCTACATAACTTATCCTGATGGACACAACACACAGTTATCTTGTTCACACCACGGCCCCTTAGGGTCAAAGAAACGTAACTCAACTTTTGGTATTTTTGAGTTGGCGCTTGATATAGAATAACATATTCCATAATGTGACAAAGAGAACCATTAAGAGGAGCAGTGGATGCTAAGATATTTCAATATGAATCTTCTGAAAACAAATGTATAAAATACATTAACACTTAATTTATGAAAAACATTTAAAATTAACAAATAAATCAGAAAGCCAAAGCATCATCTTAATGATAATGAAAAAATAGTTTGTATAATTTACATCTGTTTAAAAATAAGTAACAGATTACTGGGAAACCTGAAAAATAGAGAAAAATGAGATACGTTTCATTGACCCTAAGGGACCGACTGGTAAGGGCCCCGAGTTGTTAGTTACATCATGTTAGTGCATCTGTTGTTGGTCATGCAAACCAGACCGGTTTTCTTACTAGAAAGTCTTGTGATGCCAGAATCCCATGACAGTGATGTGGGTTAACTTTATAAACCTCGTGTTCGAATCAAAAATATTTTGCTGTACTATTTCGTCATAATCTTGTGACCTCTAATATTTCTTTTATAGTCGTTTTATATTCAACATTACTTTATATGGCTTGTTGTTTTTTTTTATATGACATTTAAAGATGGCTTTGCGATGTCTGCGACAGCGACAGTATTCTGCCAATGGTTTCCAATGGGGGGCCTTTCGATGACGATATGACATGTGTCCCATGGTGTTTGACCTGCCGCGTGTCGCTGTCGCAGGCATCAAAAAGCCACCTTAAAGAATCAAGAAGAAATCAATATGATCTGCTATTTTAGATGTACTGTCTATTTTATGTTTTTTAATACAAAAATATTTGTCAAATTTTACTTTACATGTTCTAAAATATACCTATTTTGCAACGGGGAATATTTCAGTCTACAAAATGTATGTTTATAATTGGAGGATTTACCATTTACTCGTAGCATAGAGAACCACTATTTTTTTAGAATGTTAGGCCAATATATCCTCTAAAAAAAATTGATAGAACCGACTGTCTCTGTCAATGAAATAATGTGCTAAATACAGGGAGTCTTCACTATTCGAATCCTCAAAGTTACGACATTGTAAATAACGCACAAAAAAATTAACTGTTCACCCATTCGGATCGCTCAATTCTTTACCGGGACCCCGTTTCAAATGTTCGCCTCAAAAGGTATTTTTACAATACTAATTAATTACCCTCCGATTATGAAGACTTCCTGTAATGGCATTCATTTATATAAGACGGTTTTTTAATTGATAAAGCAATGTACATTTTAAATTCTAGGATTCTGAGAGGTGCAAATCATTGAATGCTTTATTTTCTGATAGAAACAAATCTTCCCAAACTAAATGAAATTGTAATTATCACCGGTGATAGTGTAACAGCAGGAAAAATAAATCATATATTTAATATCGTCACTGTTCTGGCAGATGTTGATAAGTAACAGATTGATAGTTCTGAGTAAGCAGCCAATGAAAAATTTCAGCTTTTATTAAGGATAAAGCCTCTACCATCCATATTTGATGTAACATATATATTTATATTATCAAAATATAGATGCACCAATGCCGATCTGACACAAATAAAAGTTTAAAATCAATAGACAGGTACGAATGCTTGCTTTTAAATCAGCATTAATAATAATGGCCTATACAGATAAATGCTTTTTTCGGAAAACTAGTGAGATAAATGCACCAACTGAGTTATTCCAGACAGAGAATTGATATCAAAGAATATACTATACTAATTTTTGTCAGTTTTGTTAATTACCAACTTCTGCCAAAAGTGATGATATGCTCGTACTGTGAAAATCTCACCAATCATTTTTATTATTATAATTGACTGCAGTTTACATGACTTGTACTTATGCCAACTACTTTTCTTTATGTCGTGAACCAATTGCATAATAAATTATTTCAGCAATATCAAACCCAAAAATGCTATACTATTGACGTGCATTTCAATGCATAATGAATGAAAATGTGCAAATATAAGGTAATTGTATTAAAATTTTCATCTGCTGTGCCAAATGTTTATTGATAGTGAAAAAGCAACATATCGAACGCGACTCGAATCGATACCACCGGTTACCAATAAAATTTATCTGAAGCCGGCTGCGTTCAATAAATGAATCGGAGTAATCCCAGTCATTGCACCTACCGGGAAATGATAAACTACCACTGGTCAGACGTTGGATCAGGCATCGTAGCATCCAGATCTAAGATTGCCACTTTACTTGAGAAAATTTTATTAACCCACGATGAACGAAGGGTTTTCTGAAGTTCAAATTATTTGTTTCATCTCATAATCTCTCCGTTAACAGTTCCTGTGATTTTATCATTGTATATGTAAGTACGTACTGCTTTTAAGCTATATTGATTATGACTTAATGATAATTATTTTTTTAGTAAAATGATTTATTGTTAGTATTTGTGAGTCCTCTTGCATCACATATTTTTTAATAATGATTCATTTAATTACAATATTTCAAGCCTGTATTGGTTTAAATCTAAATCAATTTATAATTATGTGAAAAAATATGAAGGTGGTTGATTTCTTATCAAATAAATTATATTTGATGTTGAAGATTTGTTTTTAATCCGATAAAACTCCCTTTCTGCCTGTTGAAAATATAATAAATTTAAATAATTATTGTATAGAATAAAACACTCATTTGCACTAATTCCAATTTTATTTAATACGATCAGAACCAGTTTCACTCATGACAAGCATTAGCGAGCGAAACCGGTCCTGATCATATAAAATAAAAGTGGAATTAGTACAAATTAGTTTTCTATTCATTGAATATAATGCCTTTCCACCAAGTATTGACAGTGAACACCTTAAAGTGATGAATTATTGTAGAAATTATTTTGTCATTCCATCTGACAGGTACCACACTAATCTTCCCTGAGTGTGTACTTCAGTTTGTTGATCGTTGTTGTTTGATGCAGTTGCTCATCTCATAATATAGTTAGGAATGTAAAACGGTATTTTAAGATAAAAACTTTACTTTCTTCAAAAATATATGATTTATTCAGATAAATCTCTTTATACAAAAATTAGTTACATTCAAACAAGACTTAAATAATAAAATATGTAATAATCTTACATGTTCTATGTCTGTTTTCCCTTGTAAAAAATGGAATGCGAAAATTGATATTGTCAGTACCAATATCTTTTATTACATACATAGATTTAGTCTAAAGAACTAATTCAAAACACATTATGCTTAGACTGGTGGTCGTCTTTGGGACAGATATTTTAACATTTTTTGTTGTGATGTCATTATCGTAAAATTAGACTTTTTGTATTTTGAATATTTTGCTTAAACTACTTAATGAGAATCAATTCAAGTAATTTTCACAAAAAATCACCTACTGAAAAGTTAATTTAAGCTAATTTCCTACCATGGAAGGTTGTTTTTTTGGGAAAATATGGATGTTTATTCTTATAAATAATATTTTTTATACAGTTTGACAACGGGTGCCTCTTCTTAATTGTTTATCACTCCAGATAAATTATTGCCATTATTCTTCAAATCTTTATTTTTTTAGCGGTTGCTAAGCGATCAGGCTCTTTAGAAGCATAGTCAACGTAATAAACGTCACCTTAAATTCTGTACTAGAAATTCCATTTCAATACATAATGTATAAGTAATGAAATACAGTGAGCAACGTAATTAAAAAAATATAAACGTATCTTCATTATCACAATAATTAAAGTGGCATGTTTCTTACGCTTAGTAGTCAATCATTGGCGTTTCAAGCCTAGCAGTGAGCTAAATCTCTGTGCATTAAATGTTTATACGGTAGTAGGCGTTCACTATAATGAGAAGTTTTTATGATTGTTTCTAAAGTGGCTTTTCATATTGGATTTCTGCATAAACCCTTTATTGCAAACGGGACACAGGTAAGGAGTTTCTCCAGTGTGGAGGCGCTCGTGTTCTTTGAGAGTTTTCGAGACTGCAAACTTACTTTCGCAGAACCTACAAGCGTATGGTTTTTCTCCCGTATGTATTCTACGATGTAAAGTGAGACTAATTTTAAAAGTGAACTTCCTGGCACAGAACTCGCATTGGTGTTCCTTCTCTCCTGTGTGAATTTTCATATGCATCTGAAAAATAATCGTAACTTTTTATCGTATGTTTGATGTCTTGAGAATAGAATGCGACAAATGGGGTCGCTGATATATTTGAACTAACTCAGTCCAAGATTAAAAACTGCAGAAAACAATTTCTCACTTTAACCTTTTGACCGCGGCTCGGATCCAGATTGGTTCAAATTGGGCTGCTATAGCAGTCAACCGCGGTCTAAGGGTTAAGATTGGATATCCCTTTCGTGCTATAAATTTACATCTTGCGAGTTTGGTAGAAAATTAAGACCTAATTTTGTGAGACTCACGGCGGCTGCCACTTCTGACGAGGCCTGGAACTGGCATATCGATTAAAAATAATTCTTTAATAACTCACCTTTAGATTCCTCATACAAATAAATTCTTTTTGGCAAAGCTGACATGTGACTGCTTTGAGTTTCTTGTGAACAGTTTCAATGTGCATTTTTGCGTGGCTGTTAGTTTTGAATGTTTTTCCGCACGTTTCGCACGTATAATCCCGATTTGGCAAATGGCACGTTATGTGTTTCTGAAGCTGACTTTTTGTAACGAATGCTTTCGAACAGATCGAACAGATGAACTTCTTTTCTGTACCGTGCCTCTCGAGGTGATTGGATAGCAGACTGGCTTTCACGAATATCTTCCCGCAAATAGGACACAGATTACTGGCACTGCTTCTGTCCCTTGTCTGCTTCGCTTTGCCATCGGAATTGTTTTTAGTAGTATTCAATTTCTTTATTTTAGCTTTTGAGTGCGCCCCGACGACCGTCTTGCTGGTTTTTGGTGTAATTTTATCAATAATACTACTCTTATCTAAAAAAATATATGAATTGGAGAATTCATTACTTTTAGAATTTTCATTACATATTGCACCATTTTTAAAAACATAATTAACGTCATCAGCATGCTCAATTTTATTATTAATAGAATCCAACGGCTCTAAATCTTCTACAGGCGCATCTTGCTCGGCGATTTCGTCTTTAAATTCAGTTTTGACATTGCTATCATGACCGCAAAAAGAATCGCCATCAAAGGCAGAGCATTCGTTTTCCAATTCTTCTTTCGGTCGTAGAAGGTGATCTCCGTAGAGGTTCAGAGTTTTTCTTAGTATTCTATCGGCTCTCTCACACTGCGATTTAAATTTAGCATACTTGCATATCTGACTTACGCAACCTTTGCATATTTTCTCTGGCATTCCGTCGTTTTTCGAAACCTGGAAAGTAGACAAATAAAATAAATTGTTAATTGATAAACCATTAAAAGGGAATGTAAACATTTATTTCTTATTATGCAAGCAACATTAATTATTTTTAGGTAATCCAAATAAAAGATAAATTCGATCTTAATATCTCTTAAATCTATCCTAAGATAACCAGTAACGACAGCGAACGTTAGACATGGCGGCAGTTTATAAAAATGCTTTGATGGATTAAATTTGATAAAACTTAATCTACTAACCTTCAAACGAAAACAGTTAGTGATCTTTTGGGGGATTAGGGCATATTTTTTGCTATTGAATATATTTATTTTAGCACCATTTTTAAGACAAAGCCTACAGGTTTCAAGTGTAGCTATAAATGTCGTATCTTCTATTTCTTTAGTGGTGTTGTTAATTTTAATAGACATTTTGTTTATTTTTTATTACTGAAGTCAATTTTTCTGTCAAGATTGACAGTAAACTACTGGGCTGCCAGGCATCATAAATAACTTTCCTTAATTATTATAAAATTTTAAGGCCTGTATTTAATTCGCAGTGTGGTCAGCAAATTAAATAAATTGTCAGTAGTATATCAAAATGGTCAGTTATTATTTTTAAAAAAAAATCCACTGTATCAGTATGAATGTGGTCAGATATAAAATAAAACGGTTAGTTAATTATGTGAAACGGTTGGTATTCAAATAAAATAGTCAGTAATTTAGATAAATGGCTAGTTTTATTTTGACAGCTGGTGATTTTTTTATTTTAGGTCTGTTCTTGTGCGCAAACGTCAAAACCAACATTCCAACCGCAATCCAACGAATTCCGTGAAAACCAGTTTGCAAGTGGCGCAGAAGAACAGGCATTTTTTTTGTGTTGCCAGTACATTAAATAATTATATATTGTTTTTTTCATAGTAGCAATTTCTAGGTCTGTAGCCAGATTTTTATACGCGGCAAAGTCAAAATAATTAACTATCGACATTCAGTTATTCTATTCAAATTCACTGAACCAAGGTTCAGTGAATACGCCTTTATAAGACTATGGAAAATGTTTAAATGTTCACAAACAACTTATTGTTTTATTTTTTTCGTGCTATTAAAACCGTATCGCCATTTCGAACATAATCGTATTTGATGAAATACGTCAATGGGAAATACAAATATAATTTTCACTTAATTGGTGTGAAAATTATATTTGTGTGAACCATTTTAGGTTAAACTGTACGCCAAATACGTACTACAGTTTTAAAAGTATCTTGTTATATTGAAACAGCGAAATATTGTTGTCAAACAAACTAATCATACCTAATTATAAACATAACCTTATTTCAATATTATCCGATTTTCTTTCGTTTTCATTTCATCTTATTTCAGCGCATACACACTCAAAGATAACACAATGTTTTTTATTGTTAAAAATAAAACGATTCTTTTATTCTAATCCATACTCTAGATTTTAAAGTATAGATTAAGAATATAAAACCTTGTCATTCATTGTTGCTGACAGATACAAAAATTAAATTTTCGCTCTAATATCGGTTTTGTGCGATGTCATATACAAATGTTTCCTATAATTTCGTTTTAAAATGCTCCATGCTTTTCGAGTCAAACAAAACAATGTTTTTAAGCCAAATATTTTGACAATTTACCATCATGTTAAATATTTGACTTATAAAACTTTTATATAATACTAGCGAGTACCCGGCAAGCGTTGCAATGCCATTCGAAGAAAGAAAGTGATTGTATTTTAATTCTGTTTATTGAAGTGCTTTTAGATATCTTTTTTTCCGTCTGGTGCGTATACGAATAGATCTGAAGGTTTTCCAACGGGTGAGCAGGCCACATACAGCTGTCCATGTGAGAAGCATAGATTTTCTAAATTTAGTCCTCACTCTTGTAGCGATTGTCCTTGTGCTTTGTTGATGGTTATTGCAAATGCGAGTCGCACCGGAAACTGCAAACATTTTAATTCGAATGGCATATTTGTTGGAATCATTGAGATGCTTGGCAACAGTACATTGTGCCCCTTATATTTTCCCTTTAATTTGTTTAGCTTCAATGATATTGTGCATTATATTTTTCAATGAATGTCTGGTACCGTTGCAAAGTGGTGGATTTATATTTCGGAGAAGAATGATAGGTACGCCAATTTTCAATGTAAAAACGTGTGACGGCATGGCTGGCAAATCAAGTGAGTTTAAGAATTCAGAAGAATTTATTGCGATATTTTTGGGAAAACTTTTTGAATCAATTCTCTTATTGTTTTTGTAATTTTACAGAAGTTTGTTGGCAATGTAATACATTGTGTGGATTCATCTATTTCCAATTTTCCATTCCCAATATTCGACAATTTTTTTGCAAAACGTTCAGCGGATGTGTCATATTGTAGTTCTACACGCATGCTGGCCTTGAAAGCCAATTTCTGCACGTGTCGCCATAAAACTGATGGTTTGAGACATGTATTTAATAAGTTGAACGTGGTATAACTGGTAGGGTTTGTAGAAAATCACCAGACAATAAAATAAGTGCGCCACCAAAGTCATTTCCTCTCAAATCTTTTAGTGGATAGTATACAGCTTACAATGCTTTTTTGTACGCCATAGTACATTCGCCTCATATTATGAGTTGGCATGATTGAAGTACTGCACCCATTCCGATTTTTTTTGATATTTCATGTTAGTGTCTCAGTGATTTGCATTAAAATGCAATTTCAGTGCTGAATGCGCTGTTCGACCACCATCCAAAAATGTTCACACCAAAGACACACTAAACTTTATGAAACACACACATTTGCTAAATTGAGAAAAGTCACCAGAAAAGGCAATAATTATTAGAAAATTCGCCACAGAGAATTCTAAAAATAGCCAATCAACGGGTCTAAATTTCACTTTTTGCGACCTATGATTTGCCATGCAACTGATAGCCATGGCACGCAGATCGCTTTATTCGGCGAAATTTCTCATTGTAAAATTTCTGCACTCTGGGGTGGGCTGGAGGAAGCTCAGAGGGGCTCGCGCAAGCCCTTTGTGAAATTTTGCTAAGGTCGGCCAGCTCCTTGTTAATTTAAGAGAAAACAATATTCTCAAATCAAATGAGTGCATAGCTGCAATTTCTGACTTACATACATTATCTATGACAGCATCAGTATACACAGTAGTACATTTTCGGCCACTTACATTGATGAGTTTACAGTAAATTGCATATTGTTACATATTGTAAATGTATTAAGTAAAAATCGATTGCTTATTTAAGTAGTCCATCAGAGTGACAAAAAAACTCACTGCTTTCCGGAATACCGAGAATTGCGTTGATATAAAGCGAGCCCCTTGTACACGCATTGGCAGCCTACTGCTATCTGTACTAATTTAGACAACTTTGAGGGCGTCCGCACAACAAATCATCAAAGTTTTATTGCAATTGGATGAACGGTATAGAAACAGGAATACATTAAAGAAAAACTCCCAAATTACCGTATGGGCAGCCCATCGTTGTATGCTTTGATTCAAAAACCTTTGCTGGTGTCCGCAAAACAACTCACCAAAGCTTTATCGCAATCAGATGAACGGTATAGGAACGAATAAGGAACAAACAAAAAATTAACGTATTGGAAGCCCACCGCTGGCTGAATTTATTCAGATACCGTTGCGGGTGCTTGCACAACAACTCACCAAAGTTTTATCGCAAACGGATGAACGGTATAGGAACAGGAACGCATAAAAGACAAACTAACAAATTAATATATTGGCAGCCCACCGCTGATTTATATACATTCAAGGGCGTCCGCACAACAACTCAGCAAAATTTTATCGCAGTTGGATGAACGGTATAGGAACGAATATGGAAAAAACGAACAAATTAACGCATTGGCAGCCCACCACTGATTTATATACATTCAAGGGCGTCCGCACAACAACTCACCAAAATTTTATCGCAATTGGATGAACGGTATAGGAACGCATACCAGACAAACAAACAAATTAACGCATTGGCAGCCCACCGCTGATTCATAAACCTATTCTGGCATCCGCATAACATTTCCCCAAAAAAATTATCGCAATCGGATGAGCGGTATAGGAGCGCATAGGTAACAAACATACAAACATTCATTTTTATATATATAGATAGATAAGATAAGATAAGATATAAGATATATATATGATATATAAGATACATCAGTGACATATAACTGTCAGTTTGACATTTGGTATTTAGTCGGTTAAGTTGTCGTTTGTAACAAAATTCGCCATTCTGGGGTTGGAGGTTGGTACGCCAAAACTGGCAGAATCAGAGTCAGATAATCAGCGTTTTAGAGCATGAATCGTTTCTGACGGTTTGCAAACGGTTGGAATGTGGTTTTGACGCAAAAGAACAGAAACATTCGTCAAAACTGTAGTCCAAACCATGTGATCAAAGCTTTGAATTAGATTTTAATTCGAAAACGGTTTGCAAACCGTCAGCAAACCATCAGAAGTACACAAAAGAACAGAGCTAAAAATTATTACCAGTACAATGAATAATTAGCATTATATTGGTCAAACGGGAAGAGCTTTTAATATCAGATTTAAAGAACATCTAGCCTGCTCCCGTAAAGGGAATGAATCTTCATTTGGGAACCATTTGTTCCTAAATAAGCATACATTTGATATCTCTAAAAACTTTAAAATCCTGCATGTCAACAATAAATCGTTAAAACTTGATAAACAAGAGATCTTAGAAATAAATAGACATAAATAAATAGTGTTAAGCATTTTAATTTTGTGTAATTATAATGTAATTTGCTAATCCTTTAAATTGTTAATAGTTGCTTACACCTTTTTATTTTTATTTAAATTTGTATAAATATCACTGTTTATATAGTTTTCTTATCAGTTGATAATGCTCGCGATGAGCGAAACCGGTCCTGATCTAATAAATTTTATGTGGAAAAAGTACTAAAAATCTTTTATTATTTTTATTAGAATAATTAACACTTAAATAGATTAATTTCTTAAGGTAAGGTATTTAAAAGCAGATTATACTATTTTAATAAGTCTGAGGTACTAGAATGTTGATCCGTTTGATTAAACACACATTAGCTTAAAATAAATGTTAATTCTTTCTTAAAAATAATAATACACGGTTGACAGGATAATTAATTAAAAGTATATAACTAATGAAGCCTTATATTTGTTTAACGTTGCTCTGATAATTAAAACTAATTTATTGTTTTTTAATAATATTGTATTATAAAATAAATCTTCCTGCTTCCTACCGAAACTTAATAGTTAAAGTTTGGTTATATTTATGAATATTCGTTGTCATATTTAAAATATGATCTATGGTTTGTTTATGTTCAGTTCAGAGATAATAGTTCAGTTAAACGTCTTATTCGAACCTCTATTAAAACAGATTAAAATAACAAAGTATTTTAGTTCTACAGTTTTTAATAATTTTATTCGTTGATAGCTATTTCGGCTTACGCCATCGTCAGAACTAATAGTTCTGACGATGGCGTAAGCCGAAATAGCTATCAACGAATAAAATTATTAAAAACTGTAGAGCTAAAATACTTTGTTATTTTAATCTGTTATAAATGGAGTTCTACCAAGTAAATGCCAAATCAATTAACGAACCTCTATTGTTTATAAGTCTTATGGTGATGTTATGTCAAACTTATCAACTGGTACCTATACTCATTCAAACTGGTTTTAGATTTGTATTTCGCCTGAATTACCTGGTTCACTTGGTATCCCAAGTATGGTTATTTTCTTATACACAATTACACTTAGTATCGAACTGCATTGTTATTATCACCATTTAGTCAATTTCAGTCAATTTGCAGGGAAACATAGAGTAGCTAGCATGTAGTAAACAATTTATTTTTGATCTTATCATTAAATTTCTTTGTCTCGCGTATGAAAATGGTAAATATGTCATGTAGTCATCTTAATGTCTGAATGATTATTTATTATATACACTAATTGTTGGTTTTTACTTTGGTAATGATAATTCATACCTAATTGGTTTTTGTCATAATAGTTTCATTGCTAAGTGGTCTTCAACTTTTTATTTATAGTTTATTTTCCTTGTATTTTACTTCAATTTTTTGCTAGGTTGTAATACCAATTGTTTGTCATACCTTGTTTTTATCACTTAACTTTTGTATAAATATCACTGTTTTATTGTTTTTTCTTATCAGTTGACAATGCTCATCATGAGCGAAACCGGTCCTGATCTAATAAATTTTATGTGGAAAAAGTACTAAAAATGTTTTATTATTTTTATTATAATGCCATTCCACCAAGTATTGACAGTGAACACCTTAAAAGTATAATTTGGATGCTTTTGAACACCTGTATTATAGGTTTAATAATTTCAATGACTACTGCAATGCTCTTTTTAAATTACATGCTGTTCGACTGATTAAAAATTGATACCTTATTATGGGTGAGATTACTCAGTTATTTAAAACTTATTTTCATTTAAAAATGAAAGCCATTGATTTTACAATCCATGCCATCACCGGTTGGCGCAATTAATGGAGTAAAAAAACAGTCGTTTCGGCAGATTCGTCGATGTTATCCTATTTATTTATTATGTATGACTTTATGATTTATAACTTTTTCAAAGAACCAACTTCTATTTGCACGACAAGATTCAACAGTAATATCTGCCGAAACGTAAATACGTTGTTTTCACTCATTAAAGTGATTTTTTTAACACAAAATCCGATATTGTAAAACACGCAGCAATATAACAAAGTGGTGATCAAAAAAAGGAAAGTATTTTTAGCTCTGTTCTTATAATGGCTGTATACATTCACAAATTTTGAACAATATTCTCCACTAGGGTAAAAGTTATGATGTTTTAAAGAAGACCGGACTTTTATCAAGTGCTTGGGGCATATTCACCCCGTAGCCAATGTGTTTATAGTGATTATTAAAAATGGACTTAAAGATATTTTGACAAAGGTAGTCAATTTAATAACATTATTTTTTACTATACAGTCAGTTCTCGACTTACGACCATTCGAACTTACGACGGAGACCAAAATTAAAAAATTTAAATATAAAATAAAAATTGAAAAATAATGCGACAATAAATTATTTAAGAACTGCTTTTGCTCAAGCAATCAAAGCAATAGAAAAAGACCAGACATTGAGAGAATTTTGGAAAAACTATAACTTTTTTCAAGCAATTAAAAATATCTTGATGGTCAAATGTATCGACATCATGTATGTATGGCATATGGAACAAACTATTAAAACGTAATAATAATATGAATTTCAATAGAGAAAATGAAGTAGGAGAAGTAACGAATATCATTACACAATTTGTTAAAAAACTAAATCTGGAAGTTGACAGTGAAGATATAATTCAACTTTTAAAAAATGATGTAAAAGAGCTCACAAATCAAGATTTGATTAAAATTGAGAAGAAACGTGCTAAAGAAAAAAAATCAAAAAAACTAGATCAGTGGTTCGTACGGGCCCCCAGGGGTCCGCGGAAGAATACATATAATACATATTAAAATAAATAAAATCAAATGTCAAAATAAATAAAATGGTAACAATTTTTACGTCCTGAGTAAAATATAATTATAGTACATAATAAAACAAGTAATGACAATCACCCACCGTGCAATCAATTGCAATTAAGTTCCGATTTGTACGTCATGTGAAGCGCAGTAAATGTTCCTTGTAAAAAACATGTAATTTTTAATAAAGTCAATTCACAGATAAAATTCATAAATATCAGTAATCATTAGGGTATCTAATCCCTGAGCCTTTTTGTGATCTCGGGATTTCGGGATTGACTGATAATCTCGGGATTGGGCACTTTAACATGAAATCGTGTAATTTGCTCAAAATGTGAGCGTGACTTTTTTTCTCTCAAAACCCAGCAATTTCCAAATCCAAAATCCTATAAATTTATGGAATTGCTAAAAAAATATCAATGCCGAAATCCCGGGACGGTTGTGATCCTGGGATTTCGGAATCACAAAATTGGATGGGATCCCGGGATTGGAAAGCCTAGTAAACATCTGTAGCCCTCTCTATTGACTGACGTTTTGGCCGGCATGATTATGAAAAGTTCACCAAAGATTGACTGTGAGTGTTACGACCAGTGGCGGATAAATCACATAGGAGCTCCCAGGCGCAATACAATTTGGAGGCCCTGTTGTTCGGACAACATAAAAACGTCAGAAAATTCCACGTTAAATAATAAAAATAAATTTAAATCTGAAGAAAAAGCATAAGGGTTGTATAGTATAATGTGTAAGTATTTTATCACGATCTGTCACTGCCATGTTAAAGTCTATGTTAAAGCTTACACATACGATTCAGTAGAAACGACACAGCTTAGGTTAGAGATTAAAAATTTGTATTGAAGTTTAACTAACAACAAGTCGTAATAAGATGTCTTGGACACTGTTAGAAAGCCAACGACAGGTTGTGAATGAAAATCGTTACAGGGAAAAACTAACAGTAATTCGTCGGTGCTCTGTCAATATCTTAAAATTTTACGAAATTTTACAATTGAATACACTGTGTTAACATTTCATGCTTGGCTGACTAAAGATGATCTGATGGTATACATATATATATAAGTTAAAATGAAATTATTTAAAAAAAATCCTCGGAGTTGGAGTCGTTAATTATTTTAAAGCTGGAGTCGGAGTCGTCAATTATTTTAAAGCTGGCGTCGGAGTCGTCTTTTTTTCACGCGACTCCACAGCCCTGGAAAAAACTAACCTCACTACTACAATCACTGAGACACCTATGGATATTAGCACAGATGATGAAAATACCACAGAATAACTTTGTAAATACAGTGGAACCCCGATCTACCGTTCTCGCATTGTTCGTTTTCCCGCATTAATCGTTTATTTTTAATAGTCTCGGCCAAACACCCATAAGAACAATGTTAAATAATCCCGCATTAATCGTTCCCCGATTTACCGTTTTCCTCGATCTATCGTTTAAATATTTTGGTCCCGTCACAAATATTATCCCGATTGACCGTTTTCGTTGAATATTTCTCATAAATAGTATTGCGTCGTATTTCGTTTTGCGTTTTTTACAGTGGAACCCCGATCTTCCGTTCTCGCTATCTTCGTTTTTTTTGCATGCATCGTTTATTTTTTACTCGACTAAGACTTCGTAATAACAATTTTTAATAATTCCACGTTAATCATTCTCCGATTTACCGATTTCCTCGATCTATCATCTAAATATTATCATCCTGTCCTAATTACGATGCCGATTGACCATTTTGTTGATAATATCTTTTTTCACTCCTAAATAATCTTGCATTGCATCTGGTTGCGCGAATTTTTCTAACTCAAAAGTCAAAACTAAAATGGCCAAATAAAGAAAAGTAGAAAAAGTGAATTAATATATGACTTGGTTGAAAATTAAACATTTTTGGTACTATTTGAAGATTTCCCGCATTATCGGTTTCCCGCATTATTCGTTGATTTTTTCCGGTCCCTTGGAAAACGTAGAATCGGGGTTTCACTGTATATATTATTTATTATTATTATATTATAAATACACGTATATCACTTATAGTACATATTCTGAAATAAATAACACTAACGTACCAAACACTTTCTATGTCTATCATTTCATTATTTTTTTGTATGAAATTCGACTTACGACCATTTCGACCTACGTCCTAGGTGGTGGAACGGAACCCCGTCGTAAGTCGAGAACTGACTACTAGCAAGTGCTTCGGTAGAAAGATCATTTTCTACAATGAAAAGAATAAAACCATTCACTAGAAATAGTCAAAGTGAGACTAGATTGTCACCCTTTGATTATGGTGTAATTTAGCAAAGTATGTGCGAAAATAACAAATGATGTTTTTTTATTTTCATGCATTTTTCGAAAAAAAAATATTTTGAGAATGTTTAGTATTATATTGAAAACAACTATATATCAAAAATATAATGCACTATGTGGAGCCACAGTACAGTTTAGGGCGGCCACGGGCAAATTTTCCGAAATTCTCAGAAGAGCTAAAAAAACAAGGTCCCACGCTGTTCATTTGGGCAAATCTGTAAATTCTTGGGATTTTGGATTTGGAAATTCTTTTGGAAAAAAAAAAAAGTCCCTTGGAAGTTTTGGGATATCCGCAAATTCTTGGGTTTTTGAAATTTGAAAACAAAAATTGACTCTCAAAAAGCGCCATGGGCCCAAAAAGGTTGAGAAACACTGCTGTAGCAAGTTGAGGTCCTGATTTTAATTTAACCCAACATTCACTGTGAAAGACAGTGTCAAAGCTTGTGAATTAAGGCAACAAAAGCATTATTTTCATTGCCCCACATTGCTACACTATCACGACTATTACATGTTTACTATAAATGTAGCATGAAGAGGGTGTAAGCATGTCAACATAAGTGGTTTTGAGATATTAACGTCTTAAAATTCTAACAAGAGTATGAAATATACTGAAAAGCTAGAATTCCACAAAGAAACTTCTGCAATATCTTAGCTACAATATTGTTTTATGAAGAAATGTAGATCTTGATATGGCGAATCCAATGATGTTAATAACTCAAAAAGTTGTTTTTCGACTTGTTCCAGTCTTGAACTATTGTATCGATATGTGTTTCACTATTATCAAAAATACCTTTTTCTCAGAAAAAAGAAAAAGGAATTTATTTATTGATTATTGTGGCTAAACAGCGTATTTTATTTTGCGTATAATAATTTCATAAAATGATTTAAAAATTCTCTTTTTTCAAAAAATACTCACCAAACACTTAAAACTCTTATTTATTAATTATACGTAACAATATTTTTTTCTTATATTTATATACTTTTCGTTTATTAAATTTTAAAACATAAAACATTGCAGACTTTACAATTCACTTTTTATAAATGAACATTCTTTTATAGAAAGCCACAAAATTAACCAAATCATATTACCACTTCTAACCACTGACAGTTTATTAATATCTACTGATCTTTTAACAAATAAATAATTACCATTTTCCTATTAAATCCTGACCAAAATGCATTTTTTTACTGGCAATTAATGTTTTTTACTGATCAATCATTATTTTTAACTGATCGATTTATTTATTAATAACTGACAATTTCTTTAATATTTACTGATCGTTTATCGAATAAAAAACTGACCAAATGGCCAGTTGCAGATTAATTTTCATTATGAAAATAATTATTATGGTATAACAATAATATTGGTTTCGGCCAAAAATATATTTGTAGTCGCATTTTTCATTTTTTTTCGTTTTACAAAAACCAAAATACATACTGGTATAAATATTTATTATCATTATTATTATTTAGTTATTCATATCTTGAAATTAAAATATGCACAATAAAATTTTATAGATCCTTCGAGCTTAGGCTAAAAACTTTTTATTTATATCAAATAAATATATTTTTAGGTTTAGGAAGCCCTAAAACCTAAATAAATGTTTATTTTAAGTAAATGTAGTAAATTTTTTGTATTAACCCTCCAGAGACGAGAGCTTTTTTCCGATAAAAAAAAATATTTTCTGAGCCATATTGAAGTCACGGATAACTTTTATTCCTATCCAAAATTAAAAAAAAAAAAACGCAAAGTCGTTGTATAGAAACCTCGCATGACTATATGGTCATGCTCATCCTTTTATTACCGTGTAATATTGAGTACGGACAGTAGTAAGGACAAAAGTGACCGTATGGGCTTGCAAACATTCGGGGTTGAAATATAGTTAAACGTGATTTTTTTAAAAATATTTACAATTTGACCTCTTTAGATCAACATAATTTCAAAACAAATATATTAGCAAAATAACTGTAAATAATTTTATGTTTTTATAAAAAAATATCTAACAGTTTCAAAAAGTAAATTAAAAAAAACGGAAATTCAAAAAATCACATGTGCTTTTGGAGACCGTTCCTGTTCCTACGGCTGATGACTTACTGTAGTCCGTACCCTTCTTAACCAAATATGAGCAAAAGCAACGATATTCAGGTAGAAAAAGTATGAATAGTGGGATCAATAGACAACGGTGTTTTGTGTGACCATATGGTGACGCTCGTCCTTGGAGGGTTAATGTATCGGAAGAATGTTTTATTGGAATTATGTAGGTTCGGAAATTGGATCACTTCAGTTGGAGAGTATTAAACTATTATAATTAATCAGCGCTCCCAGACTTTTTTCAGACATTACAACACTGGGGCTAGTACATGACTAGTGCTACACCCATTCATAGGATTGTATGGGTTGGCAGGACATTAAGCATCACAGTTATCCATGCTTTTTAATAGTAGCCATGACCATTGCAACTGAAGCCAAAAGCGTTGACCACTTGGTATCGGACTCGGAAACATTTTAGTGAAAAATATTTTTCCAAACCTCTGCCTCACTTAATCTGGGCTGTGTATAGGTGTTATTTTATTGTTCTACATTGAGTTTTGTATTTTTTTTATTATGACTAGTGTTCAGCATTTTATAAGTCATAATATTTAGAGTAATATTTGCTCTGGTTTGCTCAGTAAAATTTATTTATATTCATTTATAACTAAACTAACCAGTTCCTAAACAACATGTCGCTAACAGCTGAGCTTTTCATGTTAATTTCTTAACATTATCATTTTGAAACGTATTAAAAAGTTATTTAAGTTACAACAATGCCCCGTATTTTTTGTAGTCTCTTACGGCTGCAAACTCCCTTATCTCTTGAACTTTTAATTAATAAACCCTCTCCACTGACGGCACAGAAAAGACACTTTCAAAAAGAGTTTACCCATAGCTTACCAATGATCAATAGGACACTACCAAGAGGGTAAAATAAAAAAACAAGAAAATATTCATTTTTATTTATTTTAATAGAAATAATATTTATTCTACGGGTTACTGACAATATGTATGTATAAATTATTCGTAACATTTCCATCTCTTCTAACATGAAAGGAAATAAAACGACACAGATATGAAGCATCAGCCCAAATCAATCAGTCACACAATAATTTTATAAATAATTAATATATTGATAAACACTAGTGCATGGCAAAGACGTAAATTTATGTAAGTAGCATTTTTTCCATACAATTCGAATTCGGTGACAATCTTACAATTTTTACAGTTTTTCTTACAGTTTTATTTAGATGGTATACACAAAAAAATGTTTCATAATAAAAAATATGAATTAATTATTTAAGATGCGTGATATTTAAATGTTTATGGTTTTAGCATTAACATTGATAATTTCCCATTATATCTAATGAATTGAAAGTTATTGTCTGATTTTACAAGTGCCCGGCTGATAGATGGCGTTATGACTCCTGTTTTATTGAAAATGTCTGTACTATAAACATGCTTATGAAATATATTCCATAAAACATCACAATATAAGAGTGTGAAGCATACCAATATGAAGATGTGTCATTCAAAGAGTAAATTATTAACACTGGCAATAATTACTCGACTTTTACTGGTTAAAATTTAATCTTTTTAAATTAGGAATATAACGGCACGGCCCAATCCGTAATATTGTCTTAAGTCACCAATCGAAGGTTTAAAATGATTAACTGTGCGTACAAAGATCTAGGATTATATTTTTTTTACTGTGAAATATAAATAATTGAATACTTATTTACGTTTTAAAGAATTTTTAACTGTAGAATAAAACTTGTTTCCGACTAATTTTAAAAGACATTTGAATATTTAGTTTTGTGTTACGAGTAGTAAAAACATTTTAGATACTACTTCTTATCATCTTATTATTTGTAGGCAGAGCTTACCTCAAAAGTGCAGATCTTATCAAAAGGCATTGAAAATACTTTTATAAAATTCAGCCAGTCTTCAAGAAAAGGCATACCACTCTCAAAAATTGTAACAGAATTCTACTATTCTTTCCGTTCAGAAAAAAATACTGTGTTTTAAAGACTTATCGTATAGGATCAGAAGTTTGAATACATATTTAAATAATTGAAACGTGTTTTTCTGACAGTGTTTTGTAGTTTAGTCGCAACAAACCCTTCCCATCTATTATTATTAAATGAGCACTATGGGCAATAGTTGTCGTGAAAATTAGAAAGAAACAGTACATATACATTGTTAACACTGTCTGAGTGAAGATAGGCTTGCGCAATCGCAGTCTGTCTCAGTCGCATTTAATCTATTTACGGCAGAAATGTGATTTATTTTTTTGGGTTATTTGAAATTAGACTTTTATAAACGCACTGATGTATAGACAATGTGTTTTTATCAAACTTTGTCGCAATAGCAGTGGCAATCTATTTTTTCCATTCAAATACCACAGTTTTAAGTTACAGCAATACTGCTCCCATATAATGAATGTACAATTTTTACTATTAAATGACGTCCAAATTAAGAGAGAAGTGTTAAAAATATTCAATTGACTTCTGCAAGAGTTCAAATCCCGAAAGGTAATGAATATTTTCAATAAAATTTGAGGTATATCCGGAACACTTTTGGGTTATGGTAAAAGTAGAGACCTAAAGTGAATTAAAAATTTCTTCAAAATATTTTCAAATATTACATTATATGCAATTGCGAAGTTTCAGTGGTTTTACAAAGGGATGATATTTTAAAACATTTAACGAGAAGTATCAAGTGAGATAGAAATAGGATAGATTTAACAATCATTCAACAGTTCTTTTTATTATTTTATTCGAGTCTGTCGAAAACGATATGTCTCGTCGTTTATATTTAGGGTAATAGAGCATCTACGATTAATTTTGTGCATCAAGTTAAAAATGCGTTTATCGACGGAAGGAAGGATATCAAACTTAATATTAGGTAGGTATACGGCAAATAATTGAGTCGATACACTCGATATACACATTGTTATCATAATATTAATATTACACAAATATAATGTTTAAAATTGACGTAAAATCTGTTATTATTTTAAATATATAATATTATTGTAACAAGAATCGAGGGGGCATAATATTTGCATCTCTAAATTCTTCATATGGAATATTCAGTCGGTTCCGGACAAATATTTATATTGAGAGATTATTATATTATATTGAAATATGCCAGAGAAACGAGTGCAATTTTTATTTATCCTAAGTGATACTGAACAATACGGATTTCTAAATCGAAATCGGTAACTGTACAAACGATCGAGTCCGCAAAGCATTTTGAAATATATTTACTGCATGAATATACTGAGCGGAATGAATTATCAAGGATGTGCACTCGTTAAGTTGCGGTAGATTTCGACAGTGCCCGATGTATAAATAACGAATGGTATATGTTCAGATGAAAATGCTTTACAGACAGAACCTTATAAATGAATGTTACAGGTTTTTTTTATAGACACATTATTGTTAGTTTACAATCGTAAAGCTCCCACACTTTGGACGCACATAGAGGTATGCAACTTTTTCATTTAGATAAAAAAAAACACCACATACAAACGGTTTTATCATTTAATACACTTAAAGCGACATTTTTTATTTCAGTAGTAGTATGTAGCGAGAGTTTATTTGATTTTAAATCTTATACACAGGCAATTAAGCGGCTAAAACTGAATATTTCACTATAGAAAACTTCTTCATCTCATCAGAACCCGATTGGATAGACAATCGAGTCATGCAAATACTCACATTAAGTGATGATTAAATTTTTTAAAATGTATTTTCAGCTGTTCAATTTTTGTATAGTCGTAGCTCCGAGCCTTAATATAGTCAAATTGACCCGAGGTCTGCCGATTGCTGCATTGTTTTATACCGTTATATAAATATTCATTGAACATCTAAGCGCAGTAAAGATTACGAAAAAATCAATATATAAATATGATTTTAAGTGTTCAATTTTTTTTAATTCAAAATCAATTCAGGACTAACGCTTTAAGAAGCGACACTTGCCTGTGCGTAATAAACATTTATAAGTATTTTTAATGCAATTTTAAATCTATCCACCGAAAAAATTAGATTAATGCTAACATCCTAATTCAATCGATAACGCCTACAGCTTTCAATGGAAATTCTACAATATTGTCTTGAATAAATTGTGATGTATTTTTTATTATGCATTCTATCGACGCATGCGACTCTTTATAATATTTCCTTACTTTAGTCCTATAGAGAATTACTTATCCGGTAGAGTTATCAATAAATTAATTATGGAGTCTTTCGTTACAAGTGTAAGTTTCTCATCTCGTCATAGACTAATTGATAAAATATGACAAATAGGACTCGAAGATTTCATTCTACGAAAAACCTACGCGAAATATCTACATAATGTACATAGCAAAATAAAAACGGAGATGAAAAATCTGAGATGTTTCTTATTCGCGTAATCTAAAACTATTCAGAATATACTTTGGCAAACTTATGAAAAAAATTAAGTGATTAAAAAAATGTTTCATTCAAAGCCGACAGACAGCGGAAGAGTGTTGCTAATTACAATAATATATTTACTGAAATTAAAAATGACAAATTTTGTTAACACCTTATTTATATTGTATACCAAAAGAAGGAATTGAGGATAACTTTAAGTATGTGTTTTCTCGTTAATCAATATAAAATACAAATAAAAAATAATTTTACACGTCTCGCCCTACGATTATAACAGTTAAGCATATTCATTCGGTGACTTAAATATTTCAAATCTCTCTACAAATCAAAACTGCGTATTACTTCCGTTCACTAGAGAAGAAATGTGTTATTGTATTATTAATAATATTGATATGTACATTGTTGAAATTATTGTTATTGAAATAAGGTACGCATCACAAGTAGAGAAAAAATAAGGTACAATCGTAACTAGTTACAAAGCTGACTGTCGAGAGTCAAAAATGAATAAATATATGTATATAAATAACAACACAAAAAGTTCTACTAGTTAAACATTTACCGTAAACAGGAATTTCGAGTGGAAAACGGTCACCGTGATATCCTCAGCGAGTGTATGTTATGAAACTTTTCAATCGTACATAATACGTATCTTAATTTAGATTAAAAGGTAAAAATATTACATCATCAAAAATATCCATTAGAGAATTTTAATAAATGCTATTTAAATACACGATATTAAAAAATATGCCGGCAAGATTCTTTGCAAACAATTCTAATAGCCTAAATGTTAGCTGCGAAAACCAAAATCGCCACCTCAGTTCTATCCTCCTGAGAGGTTGAAACAGATATTGAAAAGGTTAAAAAGACCAGCCATATAAAATTTCTAAGCTTTATTAATGATAAAAACAAATACTACGATTCGAACCTCGATTAAATAGAACCGGGGTGATGAAATACTTTTAGTGAAAATAATGTAGCTATGAGCTTAATTTTCAACAAACATACAAATACTAGAATAACTGGACTCAACTTTTTCGACTATCAAAAATATGCAAATAAAAATATCTAGCAATCTTTATTGGCAAAAATTGCATCGCCTTATGTTAAATTTTATTAATAATCACACAATGAGAACATCGAAATGCATTGATATAATGGACAAACGTTTACGTGTATAAGTTATCTCAAAAAGAATTCAATTGACGTCATACCGGTACGTAGATTACTTTCAAATTTACGAATCGAGCCATTAGGTATTCCAAAAACTGGCACAGTTCAATTTCCCAATGTAAACAAACTTACAAAAATAACATAATCAATATTCCAGGGTGAAATAGGGGATATGAGAACCGCTGGCAACATTCAATCGCTATAACTTACTTCATTTTTTACAAAGAATAATTATACACCTAGTGTTGAAAGTGTTAGAGTAAAATTGATATTTCATTCCTTGTGACAGGATCAATTTAACCGTGACTAAAATATTTAATATTATTTTCATTTCAGTGTATTTTGGGCGCGGATCGATCGTTGCAGTGTTTATTCCTTTTTAGATTAGCACCGCGCTTTATCTGTTCCATCAGCGACCCGTGGCAGACTCGAGGATCCGGCTAAAATAAAATAAAGCGATGCATTTTCAATATACAATTTTTTTTACAATACCGATTTTAAGATACCAAACTGAATTTTAAACTGATATAATAAGAATAAACTGAAAGAATAAATAGTTAGATTATGTCTTATTATTTTATGGTTAGTAATTATCACATGCACTATTGGGTTGTTTAGTAAGCTTGGACTTCAACTTGGGCTTCAAATTAGATTCAGAAACTGTATTTTTTACATACATAGTTTCACCGGCCACGATGATATGCTATTGGTTAGTTTTTGTAATTTAATAAAATATAGCTACCTGCGCTTTGGTATTGATGATCTGCCTAACGGTCTTGGCTTTGTTGGGTGAGGATGCGGATGATTGTCTCTGACGAAGAGTCGCACTCAATTTGTCCAAGAAAGCCGGCTGGACAGCGGCCGTCACACCGGTGGACCCTGAATCACACATCAACTGTTACAATTTACAGTTTGCATTTAAGGAGGAGGTTTTTATTTTATACTTTGATTATTTGTAGTATTGCCACCCACAAAAATAAAATATTTTTTTTTGGATACAGATCAATCTGGGAAGAATATTAATTATTATTTCAAAAAATAAATATTTTTTCTGAATTAGAAAACGCACAGTTAAAATTTTTAAGTAAACTAACTCTTCATTACTTTTAAATATTTTTCTGGAAGCTATTCCTTAAATTTTGCATCTAGATATTTTTTTGCTCTCATCTGTGTACATGTGACGCTCTACAGACGTCAATTTCAGGAAGGGATCGATCACAAATGGAATTTTACGCTCAAAATTATATGGCTACCGATTTGTTTACAAATGTTTACCTTTAAAAAAAATCTTTTATTCATTTTCAAGACATAATAAAAATAATCTTGCTGCCAAAACTCATTGATGTCTAGTATCCATATCTGAAGGAATAACAAAAATTCAATAAGAAATATGAGAATGACGATAGACAATAGATGACAAGATACTTTGACGTACAGGTACGGCGATACGCATCAAATGGTTAAAAACAATTGCCAAGTTTTTTATCCATGTCCACTCCCAGTATGGAGATAACTTCAAATGGTGCATTTCAACAGCAGTCGCTTAACAATAACTATGTATAAATCAATTAAAAAACGAATGTGAGAAAATTATTCAAATCTGATCCAAACACTTGATTATCATGACTCACCTTTCTGAAAACTCTTGGAATTGTGTTGCGGTGAATGCGCAACGGAGTGAAAAGAGGCCAATGAATCCTGTGATGTTCTAAACGAAGGTGAAGCGTGGTGATGCGGCGGCTGATATTGATATTGATTCTGATGATGGGACAGAGGCGAAGGCGATGCGCTCTGGCAGACGTCTGCATCATTGCTGATACTCCGGCGTGTGTTGCGAGGGGACAGTTGAGGAGCGAGGCGAGCACTTATCGCTGCTATTAAACCTCCACTGCTGGCGACTGCAATTAATTGGGACGATATATTTTAATAATCATTAACAAAATATATAAACCAGTGATTATAAAATGACTTAATACAATGACTAGCAAAACAGTTATCATTAACCTTGGCCTAGAATGGAATACTGAAAATTTGATTTCATAGCAAATTTTTAAGTTTATTTTTTTAAATTAAAGTAGAAATATTTTTCAACCACCTTTCACCCTCCTCTGTTTACACTATCAATCTGATGAATTAGGAAGGTTTATTTTTTCGTTCAAAATTTGCAAACCATGCTATATATATTTCTAAGATTTCTTGGTACTAATCCAGATCACCACAAATAACTACAAACATGGTGATATAAATTGTCATTTTTATATATACACGATAAAACTATTTGCCAAGCATCGGTTGAAGTTCATCAGTACACTTGAATCTCTGAAGATGCTGAAATTAAGAAATTATGTTTGCACTTACAATCGCTTCCTCGTCTATCAGCGCTCTGCGATCTCGGATTAGGCATAGACTTCCTAACAGCCAACGGACTCATGTTTCCGTCGTGGTTTCTATTTCCTCCGAATCCTAAATTGTTAAATCCGGCAATAATCTGGCTGGGTTGGGCGTATATTGTGTTGCCCCCCGGAGTCACGGCACCCTGTCCTGCGAAGGGATTCTTCTTATCGAATTGGTTCGCATTGCCGCAAGGCTGCTTGCCGAATGTGGTCTGGCCGTAAATCCCGGAGTTGTTCAAATTAGAATTAGATTGATTCCGGCCGAATGTGGACATTGAATTTTCCATGTAGTTTGTAGCGTTTGGGCTGGAACTGTACGTGACGGTTGAATTGTAGCTCGTGGAATTATTCATTCTGTTGGATTGCATTCCGTCGTGTGAGTCTGCAGAGTTATTCGCGCCATACAATCCAGAATTGGCACTCAAGTTTGTAAAGCTGCTGTTTCTCGATCCATACAGGGATGAATTATTCTGCTCAACGTACGTCAACAGTTTGTGTCCTGCAGGACCGTATATCGGATTGAGATTGCTGTTATTTTGCAGCGCCGTGAAAGCAGATTTCGATTGTTGAAATGAGCTAAGGCTTCCGGCCGAATTGCCAGTCACGATTGGCACCGGCAACACCGGTTGGTTGTTTTGCAAACCAGAATTCCGCCTAATGAGACTCGGGCTTGCAGGAGTGTGTTTAAGTTCTGTTAGAGCTTTGACAGTCTCGGCAACGTTGATACCTTTCCCTCCTGAAAAGAAAACATTAAACAATATTACCACAGAAATGAGGAAGAGAAATATACAATATATATCTCTAAAACAATAATTCAAAAGTCAATACATAAATAATAGTGTAATGCTAACAATATAGGATGCAATTTCTTGCGTAGATAAGAACTAGATAACTAGTTTAACAATTATATTATAAAAATGAGGGTTTCATTAATTATTATTTTTGGTCATGCTTAGTTATGCACCAAATGGAACATTATATTTTTGAATTAAAATTCTATATTAAAAACCAGTAAACTTCATTGACAGCAACTAAAAGTATAAAAGTTCACTACGCCCGAAATGACACAAACCGTGTGCATTGGAAGTGGTGCACCTTCGAGTGTTACCTTCTGTCTGTTGCTGCTGCTGTTGATGAATCATCTGATGCTGCTGATTGTGCTCAGCAGGATTTAAAAGGTAAGCCGGAGGAGGCGGAAGATTGTCATCTCCCTCGCTCGCATTCGTGTTTGCATTTCCGCTAGTACTCATTCCTTGATTTTGACTGTTGATGTATTCTGGATATACAAAAAATATCTATTATTTCCTAAAATTTTTTCGAGTAGTAAAAGTACCTTTTTGATTCCGTTTTTTGTTTATATCATTGAATTACAACTTGCAGATAGACATCTAGATACACTCAATATTACCTGCGGCTTGTTGCGCCATAGTGTGCTGGTGATGATGCGGTCTGGACATGCTCGACCTTCTGACGGGCGGCGGCGGTTTATTGAGCCCGCCGACCATAGACCCCGCCACGCTGACCCCGCCTGAACTGCCTCGTCTACCGGCAGCCATCGCTATGCGGACACCGGTCGGTGGACACGTGGCTAAAAACAGGACCATTATTTTTACTCTTCAATGTTAATTTGAAGCACTCACAATTTTGCGCCAAGGTTAATAAAAAATTTTTGTGTAACTTTTGATAAATTTTGAATAGTGCAGTGTGCTATTTTTATAAATTTCTATTGATCTAATGTATATTCCAGATTACTATCAATTTTAAAGATTCTAGATTTAAATTGTAAATTGCGATGCATCCACTAATTCATGTTGAATTACAATATAATCGTAACTCTCGTGTCTAGTATGGGCTGTAATGTGACTCTAATATTCTTTATTTTCTATCAATAACTTAACCTTTCCCCTTAGCAGGACACCAAAAAATTATTTAAGCCTATAGCATCATTAATTCACAAGGGCAACATTTCTACAATACTTGATAACAAATGGAATTGAAATCAAGTATTTTGAATCATCTCCGTCTTGTATGCAGTGTTGTTATTAATCCTACAATTACCAGGCCTTATAGGATTACTATGTGATTGGGAATTCTCACAAGAATAGCAAAATTCAGTATATTGGCAACCAAAGGGTTAATAACGAAAAACTGATACATGTATTAAATTTTTATTTGGTTTTAAATTTGTAGCTGAAGTTATAATTACAAAAAATATATTTATCATGACTAAGGAAAAAGTGTTTGTGTCCACAACCCTAAGGGCTATAGAAACACATTCGGTAAAAGTAAAATTGAGAGTTGATGGGAGCCTCAAACCTCTTTTATTGATGATAAAACATATTCCAATTATCAATGCTCAAAAAGTATTGGTAAAGTGTATGTGATGCAAGTGATTGCTTAGTTTTACAGTTATTTAATATGTATGATAATTTGAGCTTTCGGTGCTGTGATTTACGGGTATTATTGTTTATAACAAATTTATTATTCGTGTGAATGTCTGATAACGTTTGGCCTTTAAACATAAATAACAACAAAGGTTTAACAATACCTGCATTTGAAGTAACACGCATATAGGAAAACAAACATAAATAGTACAAAATCATGCAAGTGCATAAAGCCTAGAAAAGCATAAAAATATTTATATAAATAATCAAAACATGCCTTATGAATAGATGAATTTTGAAAAGATTGAAAAATTATTTATAATCTATATATTAATAGCCGATAAAATAAGTTTTCACTTTTCACTTTTTACTTTTTACTTTTCACTTTTTACTTTTCACTTTTTACTTTTCACTTTTTACTTTTCACAAATGTGTGCGTACTGATGTCCACTTCGCCCAATGATAGCGATTTATTTTGAACATATTTTGAACATCACATTTTTCGGCCAATTGGAATGGACGTCTTTTTATATTCAAAATTCAAATTTCCTGGGACAGATTTTGTTCAGTGTCATCCATCTTCTATATGATTGTCACCGATTTCCCCTCCCCCTCCTCATCCCCAGCCCGACTGTCGACATTTTTTTTATTCATACTAGAAGTATTTTTTCATTACGCTGAAGAAGCACATAGTTTTAAATGTGAAAAAACGCTAAACTTTATTTCACATTTTATTTCTGCCGCGGGTCGGATTCGAAACGTGGAACTTTGCAATATGAACGGAACGTCTTACCGCTGAGGTAAAGGGCAAACTTTCAGGTGCGACAAAATTAGATTATATATATTAAGCATTCGAAAAAAGAACTATTTCAAACTTGACTTTGATTGTTTGTTTGTATTGAGAATTCAAAAATAGAATATGTCAAATACTTAGTGTGGCCAATTCAAAAAAAATGATTCCAAGATATTTTTCTTTTTCTACGAAATATATTTGTTTGCACACTTGAAACCTTTGCAGGGCTGTCGATATATGCGCCGAGGTCGATTTATGGTACTACGAAAAATGATTGTTAGCAAACTTGAACATTATTCCAAAGATTTAATAATTTACGAAAAATGGTTGTTAGCAAACTTAAACATTATTCCAAGATATAATAATTTACGAAATTTCTGCTACCACGAAAAATGGTTGTTAGCAAACTTCAACATTATTCCAAAGATTTAATAATTTACGAAATTTCTGCTACTACGAAAAATGGTTGTTAGCAAACTTAAAAGTTATTCCAAAATATAATAATTTACGAAATTTCTGCTCCTACGAAAAATGGTTGTTAGCAAACTTGAACATTATTTCAAAAATTAAATAATTTACGAAATTTCTGCTCCTACGAAAAATGGTTGTTAGCAAACTTGAACATTATTTCAAAAATTAAATAATTTACGAAATTTCTGCTCCTACGAAAAATGGTTGTTAGCAAACTTGAACATTATTCCAAATATTAAATCATTTACGAAATTTCTGCTCCTACGAAAAATGGTTGTTAGCAAACTTGAACATTATTCCAAATATTAAATAATTTACGAAATTTCTGCTCCTACGAAAAATGGTTGTTAGCAAACTTGAACATTATTCCAAATATTAAATAATTTACGAAATTTCTGCTCCTACGAAAAATGGTTGTTAGCAAACTTAAACATTATTTCAAAAATTAAATAATTTACGAAATTTCTGCTACTACGAAAAATGGTTGTTAGCAAACTTCAACATTATTCCAAATATTAAATAATTTACGAAATTTCTGCTACTACGAAAAATGATTGTTAGCAAACTTGGACATTATTCCAAATATTAAATAATTTACGAAATTTCTGCTCCTACGAAAAATGGTTGTTAGCAAACTTGAACATTATTTCAAAAATTAAATAATTTACGAAATTTCTGCTCCTACGAAAAATGGTTGTTAGCAAACTTGAACATTATTCCAAATATTAAATCATTTACGAAATTTCTGCTCCTACGAAAAATGGTTGTTAGCAAACTTGAACATTATTCCAAATATTAAATAATTTACGAAATTTCTGCTCCTACGAAAAATGGTTGTTAGCAAACTTGAACATTATTCCAAAGATTTAATAATTTACGATAAATGGTTGTTAGCAAACTTAAACATTATTCCAAGATATAATAATTTACGAAATTTCTGCTACCACGAAAAATGGTTGTTAGCAAACTTCAACATTATTCCAAATATTAAATAATTTACGAAATTTCTGCTACTACGAAAAATGATTGTAAGCAAACTTGGACATTATTCCAAATATTAAATAATTTACGAAATTTCTGCTCCTACGAAAAATGGTTGTTAGCAAACTTGAACATTATTCCAAATATTAAATCATTTACGAAATTTCTGCTCCTACGAAAAATGGTTGTTAGCAAACTTGAACATTATTTCAAAAATTAAATAATTTAAGACATTTCGGCTACTACGAAAAATGGTTGTTAGCAAACTTAAACATTATTTCAAAAATTAAATAATTTACGAAATTTCTGCTCCTACGAAAAATGGTTGTTAGCAAACTTGAACATTATTCCAAATATTAAATCATTTACGAAATTTCTGCTCCTACGAAAAATGGTTGTTAGCAAACTTGAACATTATTCCAAATATTAAATAATTTACGAAATTTCTGCTCCTACGAAAAATGGTTGTTAGCAAACTTGAACATTATTCCAAATATTAAATAATTTACGAAATTTCTGCTCCTACGAAAAATGGTTGTTAGCAAACTTAAACATTATTTCAAAAATTAAATAATTTACGAAATTTCTGCTACTACGAAAAATGGTTGTTAGCAAACTTGAACATTATTTCAAAAATTAAATAATTTAAGACATTTCGGCTACTACGAAAAATGGTTGTTAGCAAACTTAAACATTATTTCAAAAATTAAATAATTTACGAAATTTCTGCTACTACGAAAAATGGTTGTTAGCAAACTTGAACATTATTCTAAATATTAAATAATTTACGAAATTTCTGCTCCTACGAAAAATGGTTGTTAGCAAACTTGAACATTATTCCAAATATTAAATAATTTACGAAATTTCTGCTCCTACGAAAAATGGTTGTTAGCAAACTTGAACATTATTCCAAATATTAAATAATTTACGAAAATTCTAATAAAAATAAAATAAATAAAAATAAAATACAATAAAATAAAATAAATTAAAATTAAATTAAATAAAATTAAATAAAATAAAATAACATAAAATAATATAAAATTAAATTGAATTAAATACTTTGCAACAAAAAACTCACGTTGCTGGGCAACGGGCTTACAGCTAGTATATTATAATTACCAAGGGTTATAGCTGCCGTCCCAAGATAGAACCCAATATGATAAAAAATAGGATTATTAGCATTTTTTTTTATAATTTTGCCCTTTACCGTCGATCATAAAATTGGTGATGGTTGAACAAAAAAAATAGTTTGAAAAATTTACAGTCATATTTAAAGTGAAAAAACATTTTTTGATAGAATGACTATATAATATAAAGTTGTAGCCAGAATTCAATATTTTTTTAGATTGAAAAGATCCAAATTGAGCCTATCACCAGAATAGAGAACATCGTCAGGTCTCAGGAGAAAGTTACAATTCTACAGATTGATATTTGAGCGTATAAATGCCTGATATGCATGATGGTTAAAGGCTAAATTACATTGATCCCAGAAGAAAAATAAACATTACTCCTTTTATACCGGATTATAATAGAATTCTAATATTTAATTTCAATAATATATTAGCTTAATATTTTATGTGTTTGACTTTCTCCTAAATACTGACGATGTGATAAATGAAATTTCTCCATGCGCACCTGTCATGGACAAGGGTCGCCTTTTTGGCACGCAAGGCTTTGTCTTGTTTATGGTCGCAAAGGTGACGGGTGTCGTGTCAACCTCTTCGACATTCAACATGGCCTCGTCCAAGCTGCACAAAGAGACGGTCAGCAAGCCTTCTTTGTCTTTGATATCGATGCAGCGCTCTCCAAACATTCCGGAGGACGCGCCGATGTCTATGGTGGTCATGCCGCAATCTGCTTTATCGACATAGACAACGGTCGGGATTGGGTAGCCAATTTAGGAACATGCGGCAAGGTAATTTAACAAACACAAAATATTTAAAAAAAAATAAGCACACTTTACAAAATCACGTTAGTGGTATTTAATTTCACATGGGAAATAAATTAAATTGCAATAAGAGCCACACTGATACAATGGTTTTGATTGCTGTTATAGAAGATGATATTTTTACATTGATATAATAATATAAAGTTTTTGATTTTTAGTCTTCAAAAGTTTGAAATTTCACATTAACAACACAAGTGAGCCAATTAGACATGTATAATTACAATTTTAATAACAAACATTAATTGCAAAAGAAAATTTCAGTTTCGTAGATCAAGTGTCAGCAAAATCATACATAATTCAACTGATTATTGCATTCAATCAGAATACTGAAATTTCTTGTGTAATTATGATTTTAAAACTATTTCACACATACTCAAGCAGGATATTCAAAAGATTTACAAAAATGTTTTATAAAATAACTACCAAAAAAAAAATTAAATTGCTCATAATAAACATTCAAATATACAAAACCTAATTTACTTAGATGTAAAATCTATTAACAAAAAAAAAAACATTCAAACGTCTATAACTGAATAAGAACGATTTACTATATTTATACAGTTAAAAAAGAATGCACAGTAAAATTAATTTTTTGATGACAAGTGGTTTCGGCTAAGGGATCCATTAATATAATCCAGCGTCAGTGCTGATCAATACTCGCAACGAACATAGCAATAAATAACTTTTGGTAATTTTGCAGGAGAGTGAAAAAAAGTTTTATTTACTAATGCTCGGTTTCTATTAAAACTTTAATAAATTCAAAATTATTCATTTTAATTGTATATTTACCTCTCCTGCTAAATTACCAAAATTGAGTAAATGCTTTTTTTCATTGGAGGTTACGGTACGGAAAAAATGGTAGAGGTTTCAAACTACATCCGTAGTGGTAATTCCCAGACAAACACAATGTTAAATTGTGACAATTTTTGTCTTTAGCTCTGTTCTTCTGCGTACTTCTGACGGTTGGAAAACTGTTTTGGAATTAGAATCTAAAAGCTTTCAATTCAATTCTAATTCGAAAACAGTTTGCAAACCGTCAGAAGTACGCAGAAGAACAGAGCTTTTATCACACGGTAAGCAAGTACTTAAAACTTCACTTCATTTCATATTTTCTTTTAACACCTACATATTTGAGTCATACTTGATTTGGTTTTATCTTTTATTCGCAATCGACTAGTCATTTGAAAAAAAGACAAAATTTATTACAAGGCTCCTCAGAAATAGATATAAACTACAACATAGAGATGATTTAAAAAAACTAGCGAAATACGTCTAAAAAATCAGATAAATCAAATGAAATTACAATTGTCATAGCAGCAATCTAATAATGATTTTCAAAAAAAAAAAACATTCAAGTCATACAAGCAAAACTAAGCGCATGCAATGATATTACCATCAATCGAATATGGATGCTGATTGGCATCTTCGATGGGACAAGCACCTTGACTTCCGTAACCGCTGGACGATTCTAATGAGCTTTCACTGGTACTGCTTTCGCAAGCCTAAAAACAAAAAGATAATAGATATTTGATATATCTTAAGTGACACTTTTCTTACGTCACAAAAAGAGACAAACGTATGTAACGAGGTGTTAATGTTATGCCGGACTCTGATTCCAAAAAACCCAAACATGCAGACATAATATGGCTCGTTCTTTTATCATTTTTTTTTCGCATACGACATTCAGAGTACAAAAATCCTTCATCAATAGCAGTCAATATACACATGTTAAAAAGTAACAAGTTTGATGAATGTACAGTTATCCAGGTTGAAATGTCAAACAGCAAAGATTATGGGAAGACTAATTGTCATCATTAGGAACATGTAATAAAATTTGATAACTTTGTTACTCTACATGTTGTGACAAATGTTTCGACTCTTTAAGAAACATCATCAGACAGAATATCGTAAGGTTTACGATTAAAACTTATGAGCATTTAAAAAATGTAATGTACGAAAGCCGTCCGGTTCTATAATATTCAGGATAGAATATGCTGAAATTATTACCAAAGAAAATTATTTCATTCTTTATTCATAGCTTTATTGTTCTTGATTTATTCACAGGTTTTCAACATTGATGTGGTGTCTATAAGTTATCAATCGAAATACAATAGTCGCATAATTAGAGTTGAATTCACTTACATGGTATCTCGGACAAATTACTGTCTTTCGGACATACTTCGAATCCGTCATATCTTAATTTTACAATCTATGCGTGCGTAGAAACCATGTTATCTCAAATACCAAGTTGGAAAAACCTTGATTAACAAAAGTGAAATACTAAGAAAAAATTACACAATTTTTTCTTCTTCATAAATCATTGCAATAATACAAAACATTAATATTGATAACAGTAATGAAGCATTTTCTAAGCCTTACGTTCCTATGCCTCTCTTAGTTGTTTTGATTGCTTGTGCCGGAAAGCCAGTCTTGCATAAATATGAAGTAACGAATGGTAGAAGTACTTGCGTTGCTTTGTAATATAAAGTTTCATACTTTCCTTATAGATTTCACCGAAATTGAAATAACCCTTAAGATCGCGCAGCGTCATAATACTGCTGATTTAACCTCCAAATTGATGTGACCAGTTTCTTTCATATATGATCATAAAAACTTTATATGCGTAGGAAATATAAATTTATATTTTGATCAATATTTTTGTTTCTGGTATAATATTTTGGGTTCTATTATACCAATTTCTAAAATTAAAAGGAACTTAAGTAAATTTAAATTGCTGAAGTGATGCATGACTGCAGTGACGATGTGCGGAATCAAACAATGAAAAATATTTATACTAACCGTTAATATTTTGCATGAATACTAATTGTGTATAAATATTTTTTATTGCTTTTTCTGTTCTATAATTAAATTTAACTGATAAACTCCAATATATAAAACCAGTTGAAAAAATTTTACAAATTTGTTTGTATTATGTTTATTTTATATGAAAAATATCCAGACAATATTTTTTTACTAAATTTATACTAAGCTGTTTTATATTTCATAGATTAAAATAATTACTACTCTTATATGTGGTATACAGAAGAAAGTCTTTCCTCTAAGTTGAAATTTATCCAAAAGTTGAAATTTATTCAAAAAAAAAATTTTTTATTAGACAGTTTTTTTTTGAACGTTTTTCTTTCATTATACATAGCGCATATTGTTATTAATCTGTGGTATTTTTTTTAGATGACTAATTAAAAAAAATGGAGAGGATATGATTTTTCTCCCGGCACCTTTCCCCTTTTTGCAAATATTTAAAATAATCTCTCAGTTACCAAATGGTAAATTTATCATTTTGAAACTTATATTTTAGTGAACTATCGCATGATATAATTTAAGATTTCGACTGAAGGTGTTTGGTGGAATTTCAATATTAAATTTGAATCATTCATATTATGTACATTCACACAATCTTGATCTTGAATCACATTAATTTAAAAAACCTACAGACTATTTGCTGAGTAAATATTGCCCTAAACTAATTGAACGTCATTAAAATCAAGTCATTAGTAAAGTTAATCCATTTCGCCATCAGTAGCTTTCAACTTAGTGATTTATTTCTTATATAAACACGATACATTTATTTACTAAACGTCAGTTCAAATTCATCCGTGCACTTGAACACCTAAAGATGCCGAAAAGCGAAACCCAGGTCGTTCTACTACATTTGTACAAAATTTGTATATAATTTGAACGATTCAAATTTATCGCATAATTCTTTTAATTTTTCTAATTTAATGGTTTTAGTTCATATCATCATTGTGACTTTCGGCAAATGAATTCTGTATCCACGCAAACTTTATATTCATTGATATCTTAGTTACATTGCAATATGATTTTTTTTTTATAAATATTATGGAATGAAAATGAAATTTCTGTTAAATTTTTCGCACCTCCCAGTTTGAAAATCGCTGCAGTAGTGAATGCACAATATATTATAATGAAGTGAGACGATAATAAAATTTAATTATTTTTTAATGGAGGAAAAATTGCACTATGCATAAATAAATACCTGATAAAAACATTTATAGAATGAACTGCATTTTATAATGTGAACAGTTTGGTTGAATTCTCCTCAATTGCAAGTCATATGTTGTATTTTTAACTGCGATGATTTTGAAATGTATCATAGTGCTTTTGGTTATCAATATTATGTAAGTAATAATGTGTTAAAAAAACGGATTCACAATGACATAATACTTTTTTCTTCTCCACCGTGTCCACACCCAATGTGACCCATATCGATGGTTCGGTTCCAAAGAGCAAAAACTAGAAAATGGTAGTTTTAAGATATGGCTGACCTAAGTTTTGACAAATCTAAGCTGAGTTGTAGAAAAGTGATGATTATTATTTGTCTAATGTTTTAGTGAATCATTTAGTCATTTATCTCAATTCAATTAAAATTTATTGAAACGTTGACAACATCATAAAATGATATTTCAAGTATTATTTATATCGACTGTGGAAAGGAAAAAGGATGTAGCCCACACATTTTCCAGGAGGCGCTAAAAACGTGTTTTGATGATTTTTGACCATATGCAAATTATGAAATAAACACAATCTTGAAGAGCACGGAGACTTCTATACTGGTGTTTAATTGAAATAATCTAATATTAATTTAAGAAATTGTTAAAAACCTTTATTTCAGTCTTTTTTCTTTGTTTTAATTTTTTACAAGGTCATCTTTTTCAAACTTTAAAGCTAAATTTAGATACTAATTCGGCATTTGCAGCTTGCATCCTTTTGATAGAACATGTATAAAATAGGAAACACTGTGATTGTTGGAAAAAAGCTGTTTTGAAAAAACTGTGGGTTACGTCCTTTTTCCTTTCCACAGTCTATATGGAACTAAGAGAAGTTTTTTTATATTTACTTTCGATGGATTCGGCGGTAACTTTGTGAAGTTCATTTTATATAAAATAACTTAGATTATTCCATGTATTGTACTACAAACTGTGACACGTGTTTCGCCTCTTTCAGAAGCATCCTCAGACAGACTTTTTCACAAATGCTTGATTAAGTACGAATGATTTTAACAGCTTAACGACCGCGGACGCGTATTTGAGTGTTTGAAAAACAAAGGTTGCTGGCCTGCGGACTCATATATGCGTATAGGTGAAGTATCTGGAAGCTAAGAAATTTTGTAAAGATATCTCAATTTGTTTACAAATTATATTGAATTTAGTAAAACTACAATTTTTGCGAATTTTTCGCAAAATTTTATTTCGCCAGGTGAATTTTTTTTAAAAAAACGTGCGGTCGTTAAGCTGTTAATTTTACTATTATGATATATTATAATAAAAATCAAATAAGAATGGGAGGCAAGGTGGGGATATAACGGTTACAGCACCGATATAGTTATTAACTTGCTTAAACGAAAACAAATTAAAAAACTAGTAATAAACAACATTTTTTCGGGAGAGGTAAAAACAAATGACAACATTAAAAACTGGCGTAAAATCATTTATTTAGGAGACACTTCATTGAAGATAGCTAAATTGTAGCCAGAAAACATAGAACCCGCGTTTTATAACGTTATTAATTTAGGTAAAATTTTAATAAACGGTAAAGATCGTTTTATATTTTATAATTGGTAATATTTTTTTTAAAATATGCCTTCTGAGAGAAAACTAGTAATTTTTTTCTAGTTGTACTTTTGTGGAGCTATAGAAGAGAGGTATTTGAATATGATGGATAAATCAATTCAAAACATTCAAATTATCATTTTATGGAACTAGGTCATCGATATGTTTTCTTTTCTCAACACAAGTGTTTCTATGAGACCTGCTTATTACTCAGTTGCTCAACCTCTTTTTTATCAAAGATAGGACTAGTGGTTAGTCAATCATTCTCATTATATACCATTTATAGGATGCGTGGGTGGGAAGGAATATTAGATATCGCAGACATTCAAGAATCCATTAATCAAATGAAAAATCAATTTATGAAACTTTCTGTATTAAGATTTACGCATGTGAGCACTGCAATCGAAGCTAACGGCGTTGACCAATCGACCACTGACACGGCTATACATTCCTGAATTAAATTTATGCTTATAGATATTCTGACGAGGTTTTCGAATCATCGGTACAAAAACTGCGAAGGAAGTTAAAGGAAAATGGAATGTTCGATGCAGATTCTAAGCTCACTTCAAAAAACCTCATCGATCAGTATGAGAATTTTTCTGATGTAAGTGGTGCCCTCATATTTATACCGATAAAGATTTATTCTTTCGAGTATTTTAATATTTTTTTATTCCTGCAGAAGGTTGAATTCAAAATGGGAATACGAGCGAGGCAACCCTCGTCAGCGCAAGTTCCAAAAGAAATAATGGAAGTGGCCGAGAAAATTTTTCATGAGATGGTCGGCAAAAATGAACTCTCAGATGAATTTATTAAACTATTTAAATGGTAAAATAATAAAAAAAAATAGTATCGGTTTGCAATAAGTGACATAATTTGAATTATTTTTTTGAGAATACAGTTACTGTTGTTCTAGTATACTTGAAATAGGTGACTTATGAAATTGTTCTTGGTTAACATATTTAATTAATGTGTCTCTCTTTTTATCAACTCAACCTTTCAGGCAATTATACCTGAAATGATTTTTTTTTCAGGCAAATATAACTAAATTGAACCTTTTTCTATGTGTATCCAATTTTTTAAAAATAGTTGTTTAGTTTTTTCGGATAAGAAAAAATAGAATAAAAAGTATTTATGACTAAAATTTCAATCTTATCTTTAAAGAACTCAAGTTGTTTGAAAGGATAATAGATAATTTCCACACTTTCTTATAACATACTTACCAGATTTTTTTAGTAGAATGGGCAAACTAAACAAAACAAAATGGCCTGCCACATATTTTTATATTCATGAATGCTTTTTTAATGTACACTGTTTTGATCAATTTTCAACTATAAAGTTTTTAAAGACACCAGATTATAAATTCGAAGAATATGGTGAAATACTTTTCAACGATGAAAATTTGCAGTTTGAAGAATCTCAAAAAAAAAGTAAATATTGTGATGTCTCATTGAATTGTTGGTTATTAAAAAAAAAACACAAAATTTTTGTTTGTTAATTTTTTTTTTCGTGACAATAAATAATGCGGAAGTAAACAGAGATAAGGGATTGTACAAGACAGTGTCCCGTCACGTCAGTGGTTATGGAGAGACGTTGGAACTGGCTGGGTCACATGCTGCGGATGCCTCCGGAAAGCCTTAATCCTGCCTGCCACTTCTTTCAACCGGTGGGATTTCAGATGCCGTCGGGTACTATCCATAGGATGTACTCGGCGGAACTGAGGGATGCTGGCATGTCATGGGAGAAAGCAAAGCAATTGGCGGAAGACAGGGAAACATGGAGGTGCTGCGTGGCGGCCATATGCTCTACATAAGGAGCGAACATGGCCAAAGAAGAAGAAGAAGAAATAAGAGTATTTTGAGATATGTACTTCCATTAGGAGGTCATATGCTCCACATTGAAAGTAAATATGAATTTAAAAAATATATATAGTATTTGACTTGTGGCTCACCGTTTATTTTTAATTACTCTAAGATGACCCTTCACCTGAAAAGGCTGCTGAAGTGCTCTTTCCTTGCATATAAAATGCAGATAATAAGAAGGAAATATAAAAAGATATTTATGTTATTCATAAAATTACTTCTTATATATCGAAAACCGTTCTCATAATTAAAATAGTGACGCAACTGTTCTCTAGCGGCGAGTAGGAATGGTACAGGAGTGTTTCTCTACCAGGTAAAAGATTATTGATATAACTATATCATGACATTGATTGATTGAATTGGAGTTTTCTTGATAAAACTCCATTGTAATAAGGTGAAAAAATATCAAAGTATTTTAGTTCTCGCATACTATTTCGGCTTATGCCTTCATCAGAACTGTGTTCAAATTTACATTTACTCAGCCTACACTAGCTTAGTAGTGATACACAATACATCCTATTATACTATAATTTACTATAATTTACAATATAAATCATCTGAGAATATTTCTGAAAAATAAAAATCATGTCAATAGCATTCCCTGTGTGAGTGACCCTTTGATTAGCAAACCTTCACTAAATCATATTCAGTGACCTTATGATAAAGGGAGACAAAGTAGTATACCTTCTCATGTGTAGTGACTTGTCCGTGTTCTCCAGTGGACTGATTAGCTTGCAATCCTTGGGCCCTACTGGCAGCCATGCTTGCGAGTTCAAACATGTTCACGTATGTTGCTTGAGGTGTATCTGAAATTAACAAAATGTTTACAAAGTATGAAAGGTTGCACAAGTAACACAGACAGGATTAAATACATATTGGGGCATATAATATACTTCTTCTTAACTTACATTTTGATGCATATTTCATGACAAGATGTGGCGATAAAATTAGCAATCTGTTTCTCATAGATTTTCAAATAGCCTATAGTAATATTAGGATACACATATATTGCATTAGGGTCGTTTGAAATTACTCGATTACTTAGTGAAAAAAGAGGAAATCAATCAAACCTTTGGTAAGGTGTGGCGGTAGAGACGAAGGTTTGGCCATTTTGTGTTCCGGAAGCATCAGCATGTTTCCTGGTGGGCCTTTGGCGGGAACAATAGGGCGCTCTAAAGATGAGCACCGCTGAAACGAAACATTACACGTATGTATTAGATATCAAAATTGAATTAAAAAAATCTAAATTTGACTTGAACCCAGATCTGTCTAATCGGTAGCAAGTTCTTACCGAATAAACCACAGCGGACAACAATTTATCTGTTACTTATTATTGAATTGGAATGTTGAGGGAGGGGAAGAATTAGAGATCGCAAATATCCATGCCTTCGAACAGAGATCGCTAAATCGCTAAAATGATAGAAAAAAAAATGCCGTTCGTACTGGGATTCGAGCCCGTGAAGTCTGGCATGGAAGTCAACGATGTTGACAACTGTACCGTGGACCCGACAAGAATATTCTATCCCTACTGAAAGTATCTATTTCAAAACTTATGTTGTGTTTCATAGAAACTTATAATTAAAGAAGAAGACAGAAGAAGATAAATATGATAGTTCATTGAAAGACTGGATTATAAGTAGTGAAGCTCACCGTTGGCAGCGGTGGTCTGGCATATATGACACTCTGTGAGTTGGCAGCATGTCCGCTTGCCGAAGTCCTCAGGCCTGTCGGAGGTGCGCAGCAAGGTGAGACCGGTTGGGATGCACTCCCTCCACTCGTCAATGTCATCTCGGAGCAGCCGTGGCCGCTGAATGTGTGGACGCTCAGTGCTGGGCGGGTGTGGCCGCCTCGTTCGTATGCTGGAAATGCAATCATGCAATCAGAGCTATGCTGCATACTTATACCAGTCTAAGGCAAGCTTTATATATTGAGAATTTTATTAAATTTAACCGGAGGTATCAATCTACCCTTTCGATAGATTTCGTGCATTTTTGTGTCGGCTTTTCTCCTTGAACTTGGTGTGAATTATTTAAATAAATTAAAACCTGGAGTGCAAAAATTTTTTTTATGAAGAAATCAACTAAGACCTTTTGTTTTCGACGGCGAAAATCTAAGCTATAAGTCTGAATGCATCAGATACGTCAGTGAGACTACCAAATCCCATATCATAATCAAAACAGCAGTATTCCAGTGCACTCTTAAATTTGCTACACTATGGTTTGGTAATGTATAATATTAGTCAGATATATACCTGATGATATAGTATGAGGTCTGTCACCCATAATGGCCGATGCGGCTCTCTCGAATTGGGCAGTATCTTTAAGATCGGGCCACGTGGCCGACCCGCAAGCGTCACGCTGAGGCGAAACGCTTCCATCTCCTCCCAACAAGCCCAGATTATGATCCTGGCCGACTGGAGTCGTGCAAGAGCTGGCTGCTGAAGTGTTGTCGGAACCCTACGAATTGAATTAAATGAATTGTGCAATCATAGGGACACATTTTAAACACTTTTGCAATAATCATATTGTTTGTCACATACAAAAATATATTTCAAAAAAACTGTGTGATAGTAAAACAAGAGTAAGAAGCCAAGTAAGAAAAAGCTCGGTAAGTGGGATATCACTTTTTCCAAAATAAGTCAATAAATCAATTTCAATATAATAACAAAAATTATAAATAAAAAGTACACATAGTGAAACCATATTTGCGTATTTAGAAGCGCTGTATAATTAATTAATTTTGCAAAAGCAGAAAAATCATTAACACTGCAATTATATTAATTTATATTGAAAATAAATAATTATAAATCAAGCAAAAAATTCATTCGTTATTCACACTTTCCGTGTGGCATGGCCGCTAACTGTTTTTTCGTGCCATAAATTTTCCTGCCTAATCAAACATTAGTTTCGCTGTGTGTACAAAAAAGCATAGAAATGAAAATAGTAGTAACCTTTTTGCGGAACTCAATGAGAGGTGGAAGATGTAGGGTGTCTTGAGAAGTGAAACCAGAGTCGCGACTCGACACGCTGCCCAACCGAGGGGGCTAATACAGCAAACACACAACAAACAAACTACAGAACAAAGTATATAACAAAAATAATGCAACATAAATTTCTTCTAATATAAAATGACTCTTTCTATGTGAAATTAACTAGGCTAACGATCTACAAAGTCACTATACTTCTTAATTTCAAAAAAGTGGCTACATCATACAACTATCTCCTATCATAAGAAAACAAACATTATCCTTGATTTCAACCATAATAAAATATCAAAAAACAAAACAATTCTGCATTACTTTGGAATATTTTTTACATTAATTAACCATTAACATATGTTAAATAAGAAAACATATGTTAATTTTTATTGATCAATACATACTATATTTAATTCTTTCTTACTTGACAGCGAACATCTTAAATGTGCATACTAAAATACTTTTAGCAAAATAAATATTTATTTTTTCACAGCATTTTACAGATATGTAAAATGCTGTGAAATACAGCAATGATTTTTTTTTTGAAATAACACTTATTAGGATTAAAATCGTATTTTTGTTTCCATCTGAGAAGTTTTTTTACTTTTGACAGCAATATAGGACATTTTGTTTTCTTGATTCAGGATGTCAAATAAAATCCAAAATGGTGCAGTAATTCTAATCATATATTCGGGTGTCATGGAATTTACTATTGCGCGATACTAGCTAGTTTTTTATACACAGTAAATTGTGTATCACATTCAAGAAAATTCTACCAACAGAAGTTTTATTTAGTATAAACATGTTTTTTTTTTTGAAAGAATAAACTATTATTGGATGGATATAATATTTAGAAAAAACATAATTACAACAATAATTAAATTAAGCTGTGCAAGAAGCAGTAGCCTCAATTTGCGTGAAATAATTTTAAAGGTTAAATATGAAAAAATTTACAAAATAAATATTTTTATGACTATCCTTAAAAATTACACAAAGGTCATAAAAATGTATAAATTTAATTTATGAATAGAAACATACTATTAGCGAGAATGCTAAATAATTAAACACACATGCTTACAAGGAATTACAATATTAACATATTCGAGAATAGCTTGGATTCTTTTTTTCAATTGCATACATTTAAAAATAATTGTAATTACCGTCTCGTCTTCTTTCAATCACTTTGCAAATTAGTAACACTTACTAATCAACATCACCATTTGAATAAAACTTATGAAATTGTACTGATTTTCTTAACTAATACAGTGGAACCCCCAATTACACTTCCCCGAATTACGCGCTGGCTTGAAATATTCGCCGCAAATCCCCCAATTGCACTGTCACATTCCATCGTCGTTGCTACGAGACGGTCATCTGTGCGGCGCATACAAATGTTTGCTAGCGTCTGTGTATTCAACACGTGCCAGGCTATACACGTATAGCCGAGCGACTGTCTATGTGTTGGATTTTGGCGCGCTTTGCATTTTATCACATAGTAACTAAATATTTTGTCTATATATTTTTTTTTAATAACTAAGGGATATCTTAGTTTGGCATTTTTTGCAGAAAAAACCAAATCCCTAATTTTGTATGAGATTCACTCCCCCAATTACACTGTCTTGACTTTAGTGTAAGTGGGGGTTATACTGTATTCTGTTCACAACATATTGAAGGAAAATTTTCACAGGGTACAACTTGAATGGTCGCATTTAGCGAGGTGTCACATACATCAAGCATATCAAACTCGTTCTCCACCAGTGAACAGAGTGAACAGAGAATGTGCAACATGCATGCGAGGCCCTGCAAATGCTATACAATGAGGCATTACGAGTCTTGTATAGGAGTAATCTATGCATTATTATTGGAGCATTAAAAATTCCAGCATTTGGAAAGCAATTTTACTGAATAATAATAAATCTACCCATATCAATTTTATTTGGTTTGATACTGAAAAATAGGGAAATTCGTGTTTATTAAGACAAATAATTAATTACCTGTGATGCAGATCGACCGGTGTGATCCAGGGATGATGGTCTGACGCCGCAATTGGATTGCGAGTTGTCAGCTGTTTGGTGTCTGACAGATCCGGAGCCCGAGGATGAACTGTTGAGTGAAGACACAGAGGAGCAGAGAGAAGAAGACGGTCCTCCGCGAGGATGGCGCGGGGACGGAGGAGACGGGGGCGGGCTCCAGCGAGAACCGCATGTCGCCGCTTGAAGGTCTGAAATTACCTGTAAATGAAGAAATAATAATTATGTCAATCTATATTCTTTGATAAACAATAAATACATATTTTATTTTCTGCAGTTATTTCAGTTGAAACAAACTGTAAAAATTAGCACTATTTACAACTGAAAGTAGCTTACATGCAAAACGAGAAGAAAATTGTGCTAATAATATTGTTTTTTTCTTTACCTGAATTAGAAGTGTTCCATATTATTCATCACCTCTCTCTCACAGTAGTGTGTATGTGAGAATATTGAAAAAAATATATTTTACCTGTTCACTAGCGGCAGGTAGAGAGTGAGGTTCGTTGGTATGTCTTAACAGTTGGCCAGCACCCTCTTGTAAATGGCTCATCTCCGCCAGCATTGCTACTTCCGAATCCTGAAAAATAATAGTCATTTGGCTTAGTAAAAGTAGATATTTATAATAAGCGCATTAGAACAAAGAGTATTGGTGCCATGTAGAGGTCTGCGCGGGCCGAAATTGTACAAAATTACCCGGTCCGAGCCCGAAAGACTTAGGCCCGACCCGACCCGGGCCTAATACCACACTTGTTATTCGAACCCGACCCGAAGCCCGGATTTATACTCCACAGCCCGAAAAAAACTCGTTTCTTACAAATTTACTACAATTTACGATTCTCTATAGAACTGGTAATAATTAAAATCATTATGGCTGACTTATGACACGAACGTAGTCAGAAATATTTTTCTGAAGAATAAATTGCCAGGGCCCGGCCCGAGCCCGAGTCTCGATTGCGCTTACCCGCCCAAACCCGGCCCGGGTAAGAGCCCGAGGGCCAGGCCCTGACCCGTGCACACCTCTAGTGCCATGTAATAAATTCATTAAAAGAAATATTAAATGATGTACAAATTTAGATAATTATTACCACAACTGGTTTCAGCAGCGCTACAAACAAACAGAATCGACTTCTCTCCTCCACCAGGGCAGCTCGTACCGCCTTTTTCTCAGCATCTTCTAGAATTTGCCGTCTTTCATTTACGTCCTGAAAAATAGAATGAAAATCATTATGCATTGGAACTCCAATTTATCATTCTAGTATTCATTGATATCCTGTTCACACAGTGACAGAGACTGCAAGTCGTAAAAGTCGTCTCGTTGTGATGATGCCTCCACTCCTGACTCACTCACTGAGAACACTACTCACGGGTTGCACCATCTTCATTGAGGATATGTTTAGCTCGCAACTAAAATACCTTTCATCAAGAAATTTAAGACTTCAGCTAAGAGAATGAAAATACTTTAAGACGATGAAAGAAATCTAGAAGAAACTATGAATTCAGCTGTTGCTAAAATGAATAAAATCTGCGAGTAAATCATACGAAGAAAATAAATTCCCATAAAAGAGTCTAGTTTCAACGATCTTAGGCAAATTCATAATGTTTATCTCATGATACCAGCAGGCGCGAGCTGCCTATATATATATTTATCAATCTCTTGAGACTTTTCGCAATTACCATTTTTTAGGGCCCTTAAAAACAATAAATTGGGGATCTACCGTACATGTTCTTTAAATTTATTATCAATTTCATTGTATTGAGAGTCATGAAGTACCTGCATACAAGTCTCCACTCGTCTCTGTAAATCACCACCTTTTCCTTTTCTGGCTTTCTTTTGAAGCCGCAATGTGTCTGTCGATCTCTTCTTTAATTCTGATCGAGCGCGTTTATATTCTAAAGAAAATAAATTTAATTTATACATAACAATAATGAATATTTTCCAACATACACAAGTACCCTATAATAATATAAAGTAATTAATACCCTATTATCGTAGAAGAAAACAAATTGAGTAGGGCTAGATATTTAGATTTATAGATTACTAGTGGTTCCACTGGCTTAGCTCGATATTTGTAATAGGTAATAATAATATGATAATATTTAGTCTTTTATACCAACAATAAATGTTACTTTATTAAATTTAAAAATGTTTGTTTTTAACCATAAAAATAGAAATTACGTATTTGTATCCTATTATACCTTAATCTTGAAACATAGCGATGGCTGATCGAACAGGCCAAAGGCAGAAACATTTAAAAAAAGATATGTTAATTTGTGAAGTAACATAAAATACATTTTGAATTATATAAAATTTACATAATTTTAATCGTTTTTTTGGATCCAGTGTGACCACTTTGATATTTGCTTCTAAAGACAAAAAAACATCTTAAAAGACTTGAAGAGGTAGCCTCTTATCATATTCAAAATCAAATAACACGTTTATGACGGACATTTAACATATTTATCTTTTCGCTTACCTCTTGAATGATCTTTGTCGATATTGATCAATGTTTTCTTCCAGTCTTCGAGTTTTTCTTGGAGAGGATTCACCAAGCCGTCCATTATAGTACTGAATAAGAAGAATAAATTTTAATTTTTAGTATTTACAGTGGAACCTCTCATAACGAGTTTAATTCGTTCCAGAATCTTACTGGTTATGTGAAACACTCGTTTTTCGAAAAAAAAATTCCCATATAAAACAATGTAAAATACATTAATGCGTTCCATGATGGAAAAATAACCATCTTTTATATTTTTAACATTTATTCAAATAAAATTACATACTTATAAATTGTTATGGAGCGTAACAACCTGGAATGAGATTTCGATTTGCAAAAAACAATAAACAAAAATGAATAGTTTATTAATTAGGACAAATAATTTATTCTTCTTTACTAGAAAGCTGTCTAGAGACATTTGTTTTTGCCGACGCTTCAAAATTTGGTGAAAATCTGACAGCTTTATCATTGAATAAATTTGTAAAACGCATAGCCACCTCTTTATTAGGGTGATGCTTCTCAATGTACGATGCAACAGTTTTTCATGCTTTTAGCATTTCTTATATAAACAAGAAACATTCATTTACTAAGCGTCAGTTCAAGTTCATCCGTGCACTTGAACGCCTGAAGATGCCGAAAGGCGAAACCCGGGTAGTAAGTGATAAAATCTGTGAGAATGAACGAGTTTGAACGATTCAAATTTAATCAATATAAGTATGTATTGCAGAAATTGGTAAGCAGCAAAATTGAGGTATGTGAACAATGAGATTCTCGGAAATCACTTTTTTGTCTGGAATAATTGAGCATATTTTGTAATATGACGAATACTGAATTTTTTTCTGAAAAATACATTCCTTACCCAGGACCAGTCCAAGTCAAAACTTTGATCGTCCTTACTCACCCGATCCCGGACCCAGGCCAGTGCAGACCTCTATTTTGTGAGCTTTATATATTTATTTTTGTCTATGTTCGTTCCCGATGTGGAGCATATGGCCTCCTAATGATGGTATCTCAACAGGAATTTTTCTACAAGAACTGTTTGTTACTCAGTCGCTAAACCTCTCTTTTTCAAAAAGAGTATTAGGGATAGAAAGATAAGGCAAAGAAATGACTAGTTAACTGATCGCTCTCGCTACGCCTAGTTATTGAAGGATCGGAAAGGGTGTGAGGGAATTCTTGAGACATCACAAACACCCATGCCTTCAAACAGAAATCGATAAATCGATCGAAAAAATGCTGTTCACATTGGGACTCAAACCCATGAGATCCGGCACAGAAGCCCAAAACGCTAAACGCAGCGCCATAGGACCCGACAATATGCGAAGTATGTTAAGAATATTATAATATATTTCCCACCAAGGATCACTCGTGAACTATATGATTGAAAATTGTACAAAAAAAATCTATTAAGGAGTGAGAATAGTAGGGGTAATAAATATTCTTCTAGTGAAAATGAAAATTTTTATATAATTAATTACCCTGTGAATGTTTTCATCCTCGCCTCCATGGCTTTGTGCCGAAGACACATTCTTGTCAATGCTGTTCCTATCTCTTTCGTGGCTCCTGAAACAAAAAGAAAAATGTCATTAGCTATGTTGAATATAAATCAAATGTATTTACTGACATGATTATGTGTTTTATACATTTTAAAGGATAATAATATTGGCCGAAACAAATGTTGTAGATTTTCCTCTACAGCGATGTGGGTGTGTAAATAATACTGCGAACACCTTTTTTTTTCCACCATGTCCGCTTCCAATATGGATCATATGGATACAAATTCTAAAAATTCCCTCCCACTCCTTTCGATCCTTCAATAACTGGGTGTAGCTAGAGCAATTAGTTAACCACTAGTCCTGTCCTAGCTTTATCCTTCTATCGCTACTACTCTCTTTGAATAAGAGGTTGAGCGACTGAGTAACACACAGTTCTCGTAGAAAACCTTCTGTTGAGATATCTCCACGAGGGGCCATATGCTCCACATTGGGAGCGAATATGGATAAAAAATATGTATAAATCCGGGATTTATAGATTGCAATGCTTTTGTTGTACAAAATTTTATATCAGGAAAACCGAAAGGACATTGAAGACCAGAGTATCAGAACACAGGGCAGCCTTTAGATTGAAAAAAGATATGTCTACTTTTGCTAATCACTTAATTTCAGAAAGACACGTGTTCAATCAGGAACAAGGTATAAAAATGTTTCACCCAAATACGGACGCCCATAAACTCTTTTTCTAGGAAATTTTAGAAATAAACAGCGCAATTGAACAGTCTTCTGATTTTAAATGAAATGCTAAGCATGCCTGGCTCGCCGCTTTTATACCCTATATAAATATAATCATAAAACCTTTTCCGACAAACAAATAAATATAATTCTTAAAACTACTCACTACTCAAATCTGTGGGCATTCTCATGGGCTTATCCTTTTCGCCAGCAATAGCTTTAAACTCAATGATACATTTATTTCTTACATAAACACGAAACATTCATTTACTAAACGTCAGTTCAAGTTCATCTGTGCACTTGAACGCCTGAAGATGCCGAAAGGCGAAACCCGGGTCGTTAGTGACAAAATCTGTGTGAATGTACATAATTTGAATGATTCAAATTTAAATTGTATAATTATAGGTAATAAATTAAGCCCTGTCAATGAATGTTGAATTCCCCCTACTTATCCTATTCTAAAAAGGGCCTTGCTAGAGCGATTATTTAACCACTAGTCTTGTCCTAGTCTTAGCCTACTATCCCTGCGGTCTTTGAAAAAGGAAGCTGAGCAACTGAGTATTTATTTATTTATTTATTTATTTATTCAATTAACATTGCATATGGTTGACTAATTATAAATTTAAAACTGAGCAGTTCTCGAATAAAAAAATCTGTTGGGAGGCAATATGCTACACAATGGGAGAGTTCATGAATAAAAACAAAAAAAAAATCCTAAGATCAATTCACTTTAAGTTTAAGCAATAAATATTGCTTTTATTGAGGGGTGTTCACTTTTATTTCATTGTGGAAAGGCATTATATCATATAATAAAATAAAACACTTCTTTTGTACCAATTCCACACTTTTTAGTAAATATTGCTAGCAAGTTAATACATATGTATTAGGGCAGAGATGGCGAACCTTTTTGGGTCCGCGAGCGAAAAGTCCTCAAATATTATTTCTCGATTGTGTATTGCAGTGCAGTATTTTTTTTTTCAAAATAGAAAAAATAAAATTTGTCGTTTATCTTTTGAAAATTAATAAAACGGAATAAATTAATAATTCACGGATTATTTAATCAAAATTGTAATTTTTAATAAAACTTGGAAATCGTTCGCGTGCCATCCAAATTCTCAAACATGCCGTAGGTTCGTCATCCCTGTATTAGGGTATCCAAACCCGGAGCCTTTTTGTGATCCCGGGATTGGGCACTTAACGTGAAATCGTGTATAATTTGACAAAAGTTTTGGTGACTGGTTTTTTTTTCTAGCTCACCGAGGAATTTGAAATTCTCAAATCCCTATACTTTTTCTCTAAAATATCTCCGCGACTCGTTTTTTTTTTAGTCCGGGGATTTCGGGATGGCAAAATTGGACGGGATCCCGGGATTGGAGACCCTAATATGTATGTTATGAGGAAAATAAATAATTTAAACTGCTATACCACACGTTATCTAATAATTGAATCTGATTCCACAATACATTATCAAAACCACATCATATTCTAAATAATAAATTAGCTACACATGAAAAGTTTTAGGGTGGTGTTTTCATTAGGTATGAAATGACATTATCAAAACACATACATAAAAATACATTTGATAACCTTGCTATTCCACTAATTGTGTCAGAAATTGTCACACGATCAGTGGAATAACAAATTTATTAAGTTAATGTTGCATAAAAAAAATCCACAAAACTACTGCTGAATCAAGCGGAAATGATATATATAAAAAAAAACTGACGGTCCCTTAAATCTATGGGTAGGTTAAATATGACCGAGAGCAGTGATACGCAGAGGGGTAAGTCGAGTTCAACTTTAAACACTCAAAGCATTTCTCGGTGGCACTCTTGAGCTTTTTAAGAATTAAAAAAAAAATACATATTTACAAAACTTTTAAAAAAGATATATTTTTTCAATTATTATTTATTCTGCCTATTATGAATATGATCAGAATCATAGCGATTTCATAAATTATTCTTGTTGAAAGCCCTTAAGAGGTGAAGTGAGCCAAATGGTGTTTAGGAAGAAAAAAAATGGATGCTTTATAATAACCTCTCTTTTTCTAAAGAGAGTAGGAATAGAAGGAAAGGGCTAGGACAGGACTAGTGATTAGCTATTGTAATATTAAAATTGTCAATTAAAATATAAAAAGTGAAGTGAGCTTAGTAAATACACACTGGAATAGTGTTGTCTCCCAAAAATAATAATATGCGATCCACCAAAACATCTCCTATCAGTTGATAATCCTCGCCGTGAGCGAAACCGGTCCTGATCTTATTAAATGAATGTGGATTTTGTACAAGTGAGTTTTTATTCTTTGAATTAAATGCCATTCCACCAAGTATTGATAGTGAACACAAAATGAAAAGTAAGTCTCTTTCTCGGAAATTTGACAGAAACGAAGTTTTTGCTGATCTATTTATTTTGGAGAATATGTTAATGATTAATTACAGCAATAATTTGCTTTACTTACCTTCGCTTTGATATGATTATTATTGAGAGTACAATTTTAAAATAAGGAAAATAAAGCAAATAAATATTTACTATTCATACCGTGCAGAAATTTTAATCAACATAATATGACTTCATCGAAAGATTTATATCGAGTGCAATTGGTTTTAAAAATATTCTTAGTTCGTTGGGTAAACGAGTCTGCATCTGAAAATAGATTTGGAGATCACCGGTTGGAGGTTGATACGTTATAAGGGAGACCGCAAGAGGTATCAGTTGTTGCATTACCTGTTAGAGTATCCCAGCACATACAATGACCTTAACTTTATGGCAAATCTATGATGTCATCATAACAAGGCGAACTATTTTTGTTAATCGAAAGCATTGCAACACGAAACAAATAACATTAATTAAAAGTCATAATAAAATTTTCGAAGATAGAACGGAAAATGATTGATCATTGTCATTTACAAAACTCGAAAATGGCCACAATCCCAATTAGATATCATCGAAAACATGCGCGGCTTTACACACTATCGTCGCTATACTGGCATCTATATATCTATATATCTATATATCTAGAAGTAAAAAAACTTTATTTCGAGATATTCGTAATTTCAATTCGAGATATTTATGCACTATATCTATTATTAATCCTTATAAAAAAAATCGTGTAATTCGATAATGATTAACAAAATTGATGTAAACATTCAAAAGCGTTCAGATATTTATAATTTTTTTCTGTCAAAAATCAATTTGAGCGGAATTGATTTGATATATTATATTAATATCAAATTATGTGAAAATAAATAGAACACTGTACTATTTGTATAGCCTTCTGCCAGAATAACGACAATATACTAACAACCCTCATGCAAATAATATATTATTCACTTTTAAGGTGTTCACTGTCAATACTTGGTGGAAAGGCAGTATAATAAAAATAATAAAAGATGTTTAGTACTTTTTCCACATAAAATTTATTAGATCAGGACCGGTTTCGCTCATCGCGAGCGAATTATCAACTGATAAGACTGATAACTGTTAATAGTTGCTTACACATTTTTATTTCAATTTAAATTTGTATAAATATCACTGTTTATATATTTTTCTTATCAGTTGATAATGCTCGCGATGAGCGAAACCGGTCCTGATCTAATAAATTTAATGTGGATAAAGTACTAAAAATCTTTTATTATTTTTATTAATATATTATTGCCTGGCGTGATTGATAAGTCGAGATGCATAATTCAATAATTTAATTAATTGTTTTTAATAAAATCTAGTATTGTTTAAATTTTAACTTATCGTGAATGGTGAATAATGAATAATAAGCCAAGGTGCATACTTTCACGCCATACATGTATGTATATAAAGATATTTTTTTAATGTTGCAAAAGCAATACATATATGTTGTTTGTAATGTCCATGTAAATGAATTATGAACTCGCAATTAGGGTATCCAATCCCGGAGCCTTTTGTGATCCCGGGATTTCGGGATTGGGCACTCAACATGAAATCGTGTGTAATTTGAGAAAAGTTTTGGTGTCGGAGTTTTTCATTATTTCATTTCCAATTTCAAAAACCCAGGAATTTGCCGATTTGCCCAAAATGTCAGCGTGACTCGTTTTTTTTTTAGCTCTTCCAAGAATTTGAAAATCACAAAACCCAGGAATTTGCCGATTTGCCCAAATTACCAACGTCAATCGTTTTTTAGTTCTTCCAAATCCAAAATTCTCAGTACCAATTCCGGGATTTCGGGATCACAGAATTGGACGGGATCCCGGGATTGGAAAGCCTACTTGCGATCGCAGATATCGGCCAACCAAAAATGTCAGACTTCGTCCTATTGAGTTTTGTGGTTAAGGATTTGGATTCCCAAAATGGAAGCTCCTGTGGGAATTTATCCCGAAAACATGGCACAATGCATACTTCTATCCCTATCCCCTGACGAATGCTTGGTCAACCGGTTTACATAGTGTTAACGTTTAAATGTTCACTTGAAATATCATTTAAAAAAAGACTACCGATACAAATTGTTATCGTATTTATTACCAAACATAGCAAATCAATATTAAATTATGATTACGAAACAGGTTATTTTTAATAACTATATAATATCGCTTGTTTCTTAAAAGGTCAAATAAGATTATTTGACCTTTCTTTGACCGAAAATAAACATACATAAATTAGTTATATAATTTATCATATATTTTTACGATTCAGCGATAGCAGTGGTTTTCAAGAGAGAGTGAGCAGTATATATAGCAGTGGACGACAAACTTTTTGGGCCCGCGGACCACTAAATTCACAATTTTAATTCAGCTGATCACTATCTGGACTTTTATGTTAAATATTACATATTGAAATAAAGGTGATCAAATGCGTCTAAAAATGCACTAAGTTCATATAATAATGTCAGATTTCTCTGCGGACCACACTTTGCCGGCCGCTGATATATAGGAACCCTAAATGCGTATATACTATAATTATCTCAAGGCATCATAGAATAATACACTTTTAAATAATCTATACTGAGTCCTTATAATAACCTCGAAATCGCATAAAAAGAGGATTGACTTTTTTATTATTTTTGAGGCCCTTAATCTTCGGAGGCCCCAAGCGCGCGCCTCGTGCGCTCATATGGCAATTCGCGACTGGTGCAGAGTTTATACAAAATACAATTCTAGAATCGATTCTGTAAAGTGTGAACACTTACGCGAGGAACGAAACAAGTCCATATAATATAATGGATGAATAAAGCGAGAGATTTTGTATCGACGGTGACACAGCATTGACTGTATCATTCGTGACAATGTTAGAGGAAAATGTATTGAAATTATTTCCCAAGATTTTTTTTCCTCCATTGAGGTTAATGCATGTCATCGTTATGCAATCCATGCATGCATTTGATCGATTCGCGAAAAGTTTACAGCTCTGACTTAATGACAAGGATGTAATCAATGCATAACAACATCATATTTTCAATATTGTTGCTCGCTTCTTGAAACATTGATTTAGTTGGTCTTGGGACGCAAGCCAGGCAATACAGTTAGTTCTACGGTTGAATCGACTCGTAGATTTGAAGCTGTTTGAGGTCGTCTTTCAACTGAATCTTTTCAATCTAAATTGTGAAAAACATCTTCAACCATGAGAGTCAACGCTTTGGTAAACGTCGGGTTCATTGCAGTGGCTTTATTCTTCGCGATTGTTTCGGCGCGTAAGTATCCATATAATAAATACTTTTTTACAACAGTAAAAATAGCACCATACATATTTAAAAAAACACAAAATATTCAAAAGCATTTATTAGTGAGATATAAAAAGGTTTACTGCTAGAATGGTGGTTTTTATCATTTATACGACGTGCGAAAGAGATATCAAAGTTTATTTGTGCTTACTGACGCTCAGCTCAAGCATTTCATAAAATGTCCTGTTATTTAATTATCAACCAAATATTCGGGCGAACACAAATTATAGATATATCAATATCAAAAAAATTAATGTTTATACGAGATGATGCTTTTTGCTCTACTACCACACATTATGTGTATGCAAGCGCTGTTTCACGGCCGCCTTCCATAACACAATATGGATCAAGAACCGAAAAAATACTCATCATCGAAGGAGTTAAAAAAATGTAATATACGAGAACAGGTGGCATTCAAGTTTTAAACGGAGATATAAAAGCAATATCGGAATTATGAATTTTACTTTGTTTCCCATCACTCTATCTACAACGATCTTCAAGTTGCAAATTTGGCAAAGGTGTAGGGGGCAGGTCTGATGTAACTACGGCCCACTATGTTTGGACATTCTTTTGGTATTAAATCTAAGCATAGTATTTTACTTGTAGCCCTCCGTTCATGTTGATTTTTTACGTGACCCTTCAGAAGAAAATATAATATATTGCACGCACAAATAATGTCGAATATACAGTTTGCTATTCGTATTTTTTTAAATTGCAATTTTAGCATTATTTTACGAGATACACTAGTCAAGACAAATATGATCTTATTTTTGACATATTTCAAAAGTCTTTAAACTCAGTTATTTTTTTTTAAATTAAAAAAATGCTCAAATTTCACTTTGTAGAATAAATTGTCTTCTAGGTTTCTCCATATTCGTTAATTTTTTATAACTTATCGTAAAGTCTAAAACGATCGCCGACGGTGAAAGAAATTTCTTAGTTGGAAAAAAACAGGTATTTTTTGTTCGCCATTTAGGTAAAAACAAAGATTATTTCTAGTATTTGTTTTCGCTTTACAATGTAGTTAATATAACATTTTAATGACGTGTTTTGTTTTTGAATTATATAAACCATGTCTATACTTCAAATTTTAGTCAGAAAATGTGCAACAGAATATCATTTTTGGTATATTTCCAAACGGTTATAAATCGTTATTTTCAATATATTGCAAATTCGGTTCAAATCGCTAGATAGAATAAATCTGTTTATATAATTTATTGATATAAGTCAGATCTCGGTAACTTATAATGAGCCCTAAAGTAGCCATGGCGTAAAGCAGTTGAAAAATAGATGTCGACTCTTTCCTAAGTAGGCTTCACAATTTCACTTGTTCCATAAAAAAATAGAATGGTGTTCATAGAATAGCGTTCGAGTAAACCAGTGCTTCTTAACCGTATTGAAAGAATCGCCCCCTTGCAATCCTACAGCGCCCCCCAAATTCTGAAAAATTAAAAACGCCCCCCAGACTTCTGAACGCCCCGCAGGGGAGCGGTGCCGCCCCCGTTAAGAACCACTGGAGTAAACCATTCAAAATCCCTGTCAAAATAGGGTCTGGGTTATATTCAAGAATAATCAACAGGGCTCCCGAATACGTGTTTTTAGGACCCAATAGACCGGAAGTGGATCAGACCCTGAGTAATGCGACGTGTAGTGGAGAAGATCCTTCCAGCGTGTGTGGCACCGAAACAGGGAATCTCACCCCAGTCTCTCCGCCAGTCACAGACCCAGTTGACACGAGCTTAGCCGACCACTTGTTGCCAGGCAAGGGCCTGTGCGGAATTGACGAGTCCGAAGACAGGATCATCGGAGGCAACGTGACCGGGTTGGCACAATATCCGTGGATGGGACTCGTCGAGTACCGTACCAAGCGAGGAACCGTCACGCCATCTTGCGGAGCGACCCTCATTTCTACCAGATACGTCCTCACGGCTGGACATTGCGTTTTAGGAGCTATTTTAACTCAAGTTGGAACACCGTAAGTATTTCTGTCATAACTAATAACCTTTTTTTAACAACAAATTTACTCAACATAACTTAAGGGCTTATCTACAAGTATATAGTGTTAAATTCACAGCAGGTGATTTAACTTTGTGCTTTAACAGTATAATTTTATTTGTAGATACATATACCTAACCGTATCTTGTGAGTACGAGACAGCTTTGTTTTACCCATAAATATGATTATGGAATTCCCAAAACAGAGCTTAACTCAAAAATCGTATTTTTGTAGTTAAGCCTGTGTGATCCTAAGCCCTCGATGCTCTATAATCTAGATCATAGTTTCTCAACCTTTTTAAGCCCGTGGCCCCCTTTTGAGTCTCATATTTTTCCGTGGCCCCCCCTACCCCTAGTAATAAAATTCTCGGGGCTCGGAAAAATGAAAAAAAATGTAGGTACATTAATTTTTAAAAAATACAATACAATAAAAAAAATTGTTAAAAAAAAATATGTTTACAAAATAATTTATAATATTACTTTTTTTTGAAAATCCCTAGGGTACCCAATGTTTTACCCATCACAGCCCGCTGTGGTTCACACTAAATATTGTTACGGGGGGGTATTCTGCAGCATTATTCGTGTTAATTTTTATCCATAAATTCCTAAAACTAGTTTGCATGCACTGCAGGGTGCAGAATGCGAAATAAAATAAAATAACTTTATCAAAAGAGTTTTTATGAAATTAATTCAATTCGTTTTCATAAGACGCCGTGAACTTTTTGAATGCTTTGTAATTTTTCCTAGATGCAACTAAGTCGGCATGACCAACAGGACCACCAGATGCGACTGTGGTCGTATAATCTTGAGCAGTTCTTCCTGTTCGTTGTTCATGTTTGGACATTTTAAAAAAATTCGATCAGTATCCTGAAGCTATTTACTAATCAGCCGACCTGGAATAGCTTGGCAGTGAAGTGATCATGGCTAGTTATAAATTGGCCTATCCAAAAATTTGGACTCGAAGCGTTGGTCTCCATTCGCATTTTTAAATTTTGAAAGAATTTATAAGATTGCCTGTCCTTAGAATAATTTCCCATCAATTTTACCAAATTCGCATAGAAGCGTCTGTAGCAATACTGTGCACCACAGTTCAATGGGCCTTAAAAATGAAGGTTCTGGTCGAGAAGAAGACAGTCAAAGAATTCTCCTCACCTGGGACTTCACACCCATTATGTAGCATTGCTGTTGCGCCTTGTACAGATTTAAAAAAAAAATACCAAGCAGAACCAGCAATGCATTTGTAGAAGTAGTTCTGTATGTTTTGTAAAGATTATCAATGCACTGTATTATTCGGTAAGAAGATTTCTCTGCAAAAGAATAAGGTTACAAATCTTGTATCACGTACTTTACCAGCCACTCCCATGGATTGGGTGCTAAGCTTCAATTACTTAATACCTGCTAAGCAAGAAGTTTTGGCATAATTTGCAGAAGTGTAGGAAGGGGTCCTGCCGCCCGAGGCGGTATTTGAATTTGCAGCCTCATGAAGGAGCCTAAGGACACTAGCCACTAAGCAAAGGGACAAAGCTTTACCAATGATCAGTTTTGGTCTTTAAAATTGCGTTTTGGTATTTGTATCGAGCTGATTAAAAAAAATGATTTCGAAAAAGACATTCTTGAAGTCAATGGGATTTTATGAAATTTACTGTTTATTACAATATTAAAGGTTTTACGCAAAGGTCCCATGTTTTACAACCTAATGTTGGAGATGAATCGCGCAGGGAATTCAAAAAAAATAGTACATGATTATTTATCAAAGTAAAACTTCAATACTTTCAACAATTGAAGCGTTATATCTTTTATTCATAAAAATCTTAATTCCTTGTTCAATCGTTACATCTTTAGTGTCATTAGGTTTCTGGCAAAGAGCATTAAATTATCTTAACTATTTTTTTTGTCATCAAAAATCTGACACATCGTTTTAGGTTAGTCAATTTGCAATGCAAAATGTTCATTTAGTTGTTTTTTTATCATCTGCTATCTCATGCATACGTCTTGATACTGAACGGAATTGCTCAAAGAAATCACCTGAATAATTGCATTTTCACTCCGATTCATAACTATTGAAATTGCGAAATCAAAGATTTGGAAATATAATGCGTTTTTCTAGCTTTTGCAATTAATTTGGAAATTTCGTAAGAAACTATTAATTAAACCAGTGTCTAATTTTTCACTGAATACTTTAAATAATATTTTTTGCTGCGGAAACTTCTTAAAGCTTTTTGAATTATTAAAATGGCTTTTCTTTCATGTCTATGTGTTTTGTATAAAGTGGATAGTAGCATTAGTGAAGCAAAACATATTTAACGCACACGAGTTTCATAATATCATGGGGTGATGAAAGAAATCCGTGGACAAGATAGTCAATACAATATTGTCGACACTTACTTTTGGATGCAGTTTTTATGGTATCCTTAAATATCATTGGAAAAATAGTAAAAATTATGTTTAATAAATACATTATTTCTACTGCAATGAATTATTGTCCTACTGTATTATATTTAATTTTAATATAAATTTAGTTCATTATATTTTGAGTGGCCGTGGCCCCCCTAAAGTCTGCTGTGGCTCCCCAAAACTGATATTTTCTTCTGTGGCCCCCTTGGAGCATGCTGTGGCTCCCAGGGGGGCCACATGGCCCCCGGTTGAGAAACGCTGATCTAGATCATAGTTTCTCAAACTGCCCGTGTCCCCTTTTGAGTCTCATATTTTTCCGTGACCCCTATACCTGAAATAATTTTAAATACTTTGAACATTTTGCTCGCAGATTTAAAATATTTACCCAGGAATTTACGAAATTCCCAAAATGAAAACACGTGAGACCCTTTTTTTTAGCTCTTACCAGATTTGCCCTTGGCTCTCCAAAATTGTACTATGTCTCCCCTAAGTTTTTTTCTGTGGTCCCCTTGGAACATGCTGTGGCCCCTAGAAGTTTCTCAACCGGGGGCCACAGAAAAAAATATTTTAGGGGAGTGGCTCCCCTAATCAGTTTTGGGGGACCAAGGGCAAATCCAAGATTTTTAAAATCGGGTAGAGACAAAATATTTTGAAATTCCGAGAAGAGCTAAAAAAAGGTCTGGTGTCTTTTCATTTTAGGAAACCCTAAAATTCCTGGGTAAAATTTTGAATGAATTGAAAATTATTTTGGACTTTTTCAATTTCTCACCCCGAGTCTCGAAAAACTCACATGAATTCAGATTTTTTAGTTTACATTTTTTTTTATACCAGAACTAATTATGTATGTACTACTGAAATAATTCAATTCAATGATAAAAATATTTTCTTTAGATTTCTATCTAACGAGAATAAGATCAATTTTTAAAGATATTGTTCGAATTGTAAATAAACAAAATTAAGTTTATTATAATGTGTCGAAAGAGACATCACTAGTAGTACTTTCTCGTAAACGGGCTTAAGTGTTAGGTATTCGAAATTAGCATCCTACGTAAGGTATAAATAAGGTTTAAAATAGCGTACGGTAAGAAGTTTTTGAATGTATTAGTGATCGGTTTTTTGATGTACATACAATTTAGAGGTCTGCACGGGCTCGGGCCGGGTTCGGGCGGGTAAACGCAATTGAGATTCGGGCTCGGGCAGGCCCGGGTAAAGAATTTATTTCTTCGGAAAAATATTTCAGACTATGTTCGTGTCATAAGTCAGCCATGATAATTTTAATTATTAGCAGTTTCTATAGAGAATCGTAAATTGTTGCAAATTTGAAAAAACAGGATTTTAAGGAGTATAAATCTGGGTTTCGGGTCAGGTTCGGGTAACAAGTGTGGTATTAGACTCGGGCCCGAGCAGTGACGGGCCTGAATCTTAATTTTGTAATTTTGTAAAATTTCGACCCGTGCAGACCTCTAACCTACATATAACGGGATAGTACTTATTTTTTGCCGATTCTGAAAGCCATTTTGAGTCATGTATTTTGAACACAAATTCATTTTATTCGGTTGCGGTGTCCACGGGTTCTTATCCATCACATCCATTTCTTATTTATTTTTACCCAAATGCATGATTTGTACCTATATGATGCTTTTACACCTATTCGATTATTAAAACCAACCGTAGCTTGAGCGATTGGCTAACTACTGGTTTTTCTTAGCTACATTCTGGAGTTTTTAGGCTTTCCAAAACATAAGAGAGCGAATAATAAACGTAACAAAATCTTATATATCGACTGTGGAAAGGAAAAAGGACGTAACCCACACATATCAAATTTTACAGGAAGAGCTAAAAACGTGTTTTGATGATTTTGTGACATATGCAAATTATGAATTATACACAACCTTGAAGTGCACGGATACTTCTAAACTGATGTTTAATTGACATAACCTAATATTAATCAAAGAAATTGTCTCGTAAAAACCTTTATTTCAGTGTTTTTTCTTGGTTTAAATTTTTTACAATGTCATCTTTTTCAAACTGAAAAGCTAAATTTAGATACTTATTACGCATTTTCAGCTTCCATCCTTTTGATAGAATATGTGTCAAGTTGTATACATTGTGATTATCGAAAAAAAGCGATTTTTGAAAATTGAGGGTTACGTCCTTTTTCCTTTCCACAGTCAATGTAGATAAAAATGATTTTTTGTATGTTTGCAAAATCTTTGGTGTCTATGGATTCGACCGCCACAGGTCCGATTGCAATAAAACTTTGGTAACCTTTAAGCTTGCGCTTCCGGGGAGGTTATAGGCATATTAAAATTAACCATGTGTCGAAAAACTAAAATATTCTTAGATTTCAATGTTTTTTTACACTGCAGTATAACAAAACAAAAATGGCCGGCGTTCGATGTTCTTTTTGAACGGCGGCCATTTTGTTTTGTTGTTTTGACAATTCAAATTTGTCGCTCGATTGTTTGGAATATTTCAAATCTGTCAAATCGTATGGTCAATTTTGACATTACATTTAAATGTATTAAAATTGACTAGCTGTAAGCCCGTTAACCTCAACGGAGGGGTTTTGTTGCACTTTTAAGTTGTCAGAAAATTTACTGGCGTGAAAAATAAATTACCAACCTATTTACTGAATAAGCCAGAAATTCTGATAGTAAAAGAAATATATCTCGGGGCATATATCGAGAGCCTTGCCCTGCAGTATTTAAATTGTATATAATATAATTTTTAGAAGAATTAAAATGTTTAAGTTTGCTAACAATCATTTTTGGAAGTACCAGAAATAGACCTCGTAAATTACTCAATTTTTGGAATAATGTTTAAGTTTGCTAACAATCTTTTTTCGTAGTAGCAGAAATAGACCTCGTAAATTACTTAATTTTTGGAATAACGTTTAAGTTTGCTAACAACTATTTTTCGTAGTAGCAGAAATTTCGTAAATGACATAATTTTTGGAATAATGTTTAACTTTGCTAACAACACTTTTTCGTAGTAGCAGTTTCTTCTTCTGAAGAGTTGGGGTCAACGGGCTTGTAGCTAGTAACATTAATTTATGTTTTTTACTATTTATATTCATTTCATAATTTGTTTTAGGCAGTTTTGTAGTAAGGCACATCTTTTTAGAAACGGTAATCATAGAACAATAATTTAGAATACGAAAAAAGACTGAACGTATGAAATAAATGTCACAACTATGATCAGAGAATGGAACAAATCGTGAAAAGTTAGGGAAATGAATGTTTGTTTGCTCGTACTTTATGCGTTGCCACAACGCTCATCCGATTGCAATAAAACTTAGAAAAACTTTTTTCTTGCACTTCCGGGAAGGTTTATATGTATTATATATAAAAATCAATGTTTATATGTCTGCCATACAGTTCATTTTGACAAGGTATGATTGCACTTGGGCGAAGGTTGTAGTACAATTAAATTACAGTAGGTGGCGCGTATGTTGCACCATAGACAATCAGCAGCAAACGTCAAACAGACAAAAAGAATGGATTCACTTAAAACACTTAAGACACTTTCTTACTTCGAGTGACTTTGCAACGCTTGCCGGGTACCGGCTAGTACTATATAAATGAGGTCATATTTTCACAAAGATTTAAGCAGCACTGGAGATGCATTAATTAACGAATTTATTGCCATTTCAGAGTCAGCGTCCGTTTCGGAGAGTTCGATAAACGTCAAGGTGTAGACTGTCTCCCGTTGTACGGAGGCCGTCAGGAATGCAACGAAGAACCTGTGGTCATACAGATAGAAAAAATTATTGCTTATCCAGAATATAAACCAATTCCAGGAGAAAACAATCACGACATAGCACTAATCAGACTGGCCAGTGATGCTAAATATTCGAGTGAGTAGAAAATATATAAATAATAACAATATATAATATTGAAATTTTAATATTTGAAGTATTTTAATAATTCGTAAACTTATAATACATCAATAGAACAGGATGGTGAAATGCAAAAATGTCTTAACTTTTTTTTTTATTTCATGATAGATTTTCTACCGTTATTTCGTTCGCAAGTAGATTTTAATTCTGCGTTTTTTCTCTGCGGGCACAGTAAAGATACATGCGTTAAACAGTAGGCGCTTGGTTTCTGCAATCAAATTATTAAGGTAATATAAAAAAAAAATCTCAGCCACACACACTGGATTGACGAAAAATTTCTATTTTCAGAATTCATCCAACCAGTGTGCCTGCCGTCTTATGACGTAACGCAGACACAATCCAGTGACCCAATCGACCTTCTGGTGGCTGGATGGGGTTCTACAGAGTCAGGCAAAAGCAGCAACGTCAAACTTCACCTCTCCGTTCCGCTGGTGGCATTAGATCAGTGCCAGATTCCTTATAACGAGCAGAGGTTGAAGGCTTCCCTGTGGGACAAACAACTTTGCGCCGGCGGTGAAAAGGGAAAGGATTCCTGCCGCGGAGACTCCGGCGGACCACTGATGGGTCAAGAAGCGGATACGCATTTTGAAATTCACGGAATTGTCAGCTTTGGTCCGAACCCTTGCGCTCTTGCCGACGTTCCCGGTGTCTACACTAAGGTCTTCTCATATATACCATGGATCAAGAGTGTTATCAAAGAATAAATATTGCTGTGTATTTTAAAAAATATATTAAATACAGGTTTCATGAGTGGTAATTTTTTCACACTGTTTCAACTACAACACAACAAGACCCACTAGACCAGTTTGCCAAATTTATGTTGTTTGCTACTTTTAAAACAGTAAGATCTAATTCGAATCGAATGAAATGAAACCATTTGAGTTTTAGTAAGGGATACTACGAAACACTAATTATTTCATTCCAAATCAAATAAATTAACTCACGTTTGACTTGGAAACTGGGCATATTAAAAATCTGTGTCAAGAATATCATGTACAGTAGTATCAAATGTTGTATTTTTATGTTTATTCCGAATGTTAATAGAAGAAAAAAAAAACAATGAAAATTCACATACGCTGATAAATACAATATAAAAATAAGTATTCTCTCATCAGTTGATAATGTTCGTCACGAGCGCAACCGGTCCTGATCTTATAAAATAAAAATGGACTTAGTATAAATCAGTGTTTTATTCTTTGAATTTAATGACATTCCACCAAGTATTGAAAATTTGGCAGAAACGAAATTTCAGCTGGTCAATTTATTCTGAAAAATATGTTGATGTATACAACACACAGCAATTATTGTCTTCACTTACCTTCGCTTTGATATTATTATTATCTGGAGTGCAGTTTCAAAATAAGGAAAACGAAGCAAATAAATATGTATTATTCATACCGTGCAGAAATTTCAATCAACATAATATGACTTCATCGAAAGATTTATATCGAGTGCAATCGGCACGTTTTAAAATTATTCTTAGTTCGTTATTATTATTCTTAGGTAAACCAGTCTGCGTTTGGAAATGGATTTGGAGATCACTGGTTGGATGTTGATAAATTATAAGAAAGACCGCAAGAGGCATCAGTTTCATTACCTGTCGGAGTATCCCAGCACATACAATGGCCTTAATTAACATTATGACAAATCTACCATGTCATCATAACAAGGCGAACTATTTTTGTTCATCGTAATCGTTGCAACACGAAATAAACAACATACCTAGTTTAGATGTCACAAATAATAAAATATTCAGCATTTTCGAAGTCATAATAAAATTTCGAAGATAGAGCGGAAAATGATAGATCATTTTCATTTTAAAAGCTCGAAAATTGTCACAAACCCCAATGAGATATCATCGAAAACATGCGCGGCTTTACACAATATCGTTGGTATACTGGCGAAAGGCGACAAGTCAAAAAACCTTATTTCCAGATAATCGTCATTTTCGATAATCATGAAATTTTCTCTATTTATGCACTATATCTATTACTTATCGTTCCGATCGTGGGAAGTATCGATGATGATTAAAAAAATTGATTTACATATTCAAAAACGTTCAGTTATTTACACGTTTTTTGTCAAAAATAACTATGAACGGAATTGATTTGATATATATTAAGATCAAATTACGTGAAAATAAATAGAACACTGAACCTGTTTGTCAGAAGATACAACGTGTAAAAATCTGCATTTATAGCTCAAAACGGCCGGTTTTTGACTTACCGCCTTCTGCCAGTATACTAACAAATCTCATGCAAATAATATATTATATTATTGCATGGCGTGAATATATTGATAGGTTGAGATGCACAATTTGATCATTTTATCAATTGTTTTGAACAAAACCGAGTGTTGTTTAAATTTTCACTTATGTGAATGGTGAATAATGAATAAAAGCCAAGGTGCATACTTCCACGCCATACAAGTATGTATATAAAGATTTTTTTTAACGTTTCAAAAGCAATCAATATATATTGTAATGTTTATATATGAACTCGCGATTGCAGATATCGGCCAACAAAAAATGTTAAACTTCGTCCTATGAGTTGTGTGGTTAAGTTTGTGGATTCCCAAATGGCAGCTCCCGTGGGAATTTATCCAGAAAATATGGCACAATGCATACTTCCATCCTTATCCCGTGACAAATGGTTGGCCACCATACTGTCAACGTTTAAATGTTCAATTGAAATGTCCTTTAAAAAAAAGACTACCGATACAAAATTTAGTAGTACTAGCTGTAAGCCCGTTGCCAGCAACGTGAGATTTTTGTTGCATTATAGAATAGTCAGAAATTTACTGGCATGAACAATTTAATGCATATTTATTATTATATATGTATATAATCTAATAACAAATAATAAAAAAACTTTTTTTGTTTTCCCTAGGGTACTCAACGTTGTACCCACCACCACCCGCTACGGCTTCGCACTCTTTTATAGGGTGTATTCCGTAGCGTAACAACGTAAGTCGTGTTGTTCACGTTAGCTGTAAGCCCGTTGCCTTCAACGGAGTGGATTTTTGTTGCATTTTTAAATAGTCGGAAAATTTACTGGCGTGAAAAATAAATTGCAAACCTATTTATTGAATAAGTCAGAAAATCTAAACGTAATTAATTCTCTACGTGGATTGTTTACGAAATACACACAATTCTCTAAAAGAACTAAAATACACCGGGATTGCAAAACAAAATATGCAAATAGCGGAAAATTCCGGGGACGTGAAAACAGGATTTTACTTAACTATAAATAATCAAAAATTACGTCCAAACCAAATTTAATAAGATAAAAATTTCTGCTCAAAAGGTTAAAAAAGAATTCGATCAATAGTAAAAAAAATGTAATTATTTTATTTGTAGTTTTAGTATATTTATACTAAAACTACAAATATATAAAAAAAATCTTTTTTTTTTAAATTTTGATAAAATAAATATATTCATAAAAATCAATATTAGCGAATCAATATTAACCCATTTTTGCCCGATTTTTTTCTCTCAAAATTTATAATAATTTCAATAAATCATAATGATATATAATACCTACAAAACATTTTTTTCTGTTTCTTTTTTGCATTCGTATTGTTTTTATAAGAGTTTTTCGAGTTGTTTCAAATATGGAACACTGGGAATACAATGAGGTAGACGTTATATAACTAAAATAAGACAATATAATTTAAGATTTCGACTGAAGGTGCTTGGTGGAATTTCAATATTAAATTTGAATCGTTCAAACTATGTACATTCTCACAAATTTTGTCACTAACGACCCGGGTTTCGCCTTTCGGCATCTTCAGGCATTCAAGTGCACGGATGAACTTGAACTGACGCTTAGCAAATAAAAGTTTCGTGCTTATATAAGATACAAATGCATCACTGAGTCCAAAGCCATTGCTGGCGAAAAGGATGAGCTCATGGGAATGCCAACAGATTTGTGTAGTTAGCAGTTTCAAGAATTATATAATCTGTTTGTCGGCAAAGGTTTTATGATTATATGATTTTATGGTTATATAGGGTATAGAAGAGGAGATGTGGGAAAATTTGTTATTTCGTTTAAAATCGGAAGACTTTGCAACTGTGCTTTATTGATTTCTAAAATTTCTTGGAAAAAGAGCTTATGACTGTCCGTATTTGGGTGTAACATTTTTATCCCTTGTTCCTGATTGAACACGTGTCCTTCCGAAATTAAGTGATTAGCAAAAGTAGACGTGTCTTTTTTCAATCTAAAGGCTGCCATATGTTCTAAAACTCGGATGTTCAATGTTCTTTCTGTTTTGCCGATATAAAACTTTGTACAACAAGAGCATTGCAATCTATAAATCCCGGATTTATTTAAGTAATGTATTTTATCTTTATTATTAATTAATAATTTGCCTAAAGAGTTTTTACAGTAAAAAGCAGGTCTAACACTATCAGCTAGCTGTTTTTTAATTTTGAGACTTGTATTTCCTAAAAAAATGATTCTACGACAATACCTAGTATGATCTATGTCCTTTGACACTATACCTTTAAATAACATTTTTTTTGCAAGTTTAGCTTGTTTTTTTGATAAAAGATTGTCTATAAGAGACATATCGTATCCATTGTTTATGGCGATTTGTTTGATGATTTTCAATTCAATATTAAAGTTTATTTCGTTTAAAGGAACACTCACAAGTCTATGTATTTCTGAATGAAAAGCGGCTAGTTTATAAGAAAATGGGTGCATTGAATTTTTATGGATTACAGTGTCAGAGAATGTTGGCTTCCGAAATATTTTAAACTCGTGAGAATGATTTTCAATGTTAATATTTAAGTCAAGAAAGTTAATATTTTTGCCTCCGATTTCTAGAGTAAATTTAATAGCAGCCTTTAGATTGAAAAAAGACACGTCTACTTTTGCTAATCACTTAATTTCGGAAGGACACGTGTTCAATCAGGAACAAGGGATAAAAATGTTACACCCAAATACGGACAGTCATAAGCTCTTTTTCCAAGAAATTTTAGAAATCAATAAAGCACAGTTGCAAAGTCTTCCGATTTTAAACGAAATAACAAATTTTCCCACATCTCCTCTTCTATACCCTATATAACCATAAAATCATATAATCATAAAACCTTTGCCGACAAACAGATTATATAATTCTTGAAACTGCTAACTACACAAATCTGTTGGCATTCCCATGAGCTCATCCTTTTCGCCAGCAATGGCTTTGGACTCAGTGATGCATTTGTATCTTATATAAGCACGAAACTTTTATTTGCTAAGCGTCAGTTCAAGTTCATCCGTGCACTTGAATGCCTGAAGATGCCGAAAGGCGAAACCCGGGTCGTTAGTGACAAAATTTGTGAGAATGTACATAGTTTGAACGATTCAAATTTAAAATAAGACAAAGTTTATTTCAACACAAGCTACCTTATAAAATAGTGTACATAGATAAGTAAAGTTATGTTAACATAATATATGAACATGAATTAACGAAAATTGAAGGTTTTGAAATATCCTTCATGAAAATTGAGAGGACATTTTTCACACCATTTTGTGGATTTTTTTTACAAAGTGCACATCGATTTATCGTACTATATTACTATATTACATCGTACTATATTACTTCTAAATTTCAAGTAATCTAACTTTTTATTTTCTGGATTTTTTCTATAAAGTTGCCAAGCATTATGAATTGCAGTATAAACAAAAGTTAAAAGGTAACCACCACCATTTTTTAGATTTGATGGATACTAGATAGTTGTCTATATTTTCATCCATTCGATCTACCCGCCCATATACTTGTTTTATTTTGATATGACATTTGGTCGGTTGATTGGTAGCTTTTTTATTGAGGATATCCATTTTTGAGTATGTTCTATTGGTTCAACTGGATCGCAGGAGCTAACAGTGAGAACAACTCGGTTGTCATTCCAAGCTGTAATAGTAATGCCAGTTTTGATGTCAGTACAAAATTCGTATGTTTACATTTCCATTTTCATCACCGCTGTCCTCTTCAGTCTCAACGTCGTCTTCGGGAGGTGTTTTAGCCACATAATTGCATTTAATATCCTTCCAAGAATTTTCGTCATCAATTTCTTCCATCTCTGATGTTGTTAAAATTCTGGGGGAAAAAAATTCACATGTCTTTATAATCCCAGTGTTCCAATTTAGGAACATGCATAATATTGTGAATAAAAAAGTTACATTAAAAAAAAAAAAAAAGTAATTCACATAATGAATCTAGAACAATAAGGGATTATAATAAATATGGTCAATATGTAATAAATGTGTAAACTTACTTGTCAGATGACATTTTCTGTTGAACGTAATTGGTAAAAATAAAAAAACACTGCTCACTCCGACAGGTTCAAATCTGAAAAAAAATACTACACGAAACGATCCCCACGCTTGTTAGCTGTAGCCTGATGAAATTTTAACTTTATTACGTCATGCATAATGGAGTGGGGGTAAAAATACTAAATGTTCCAATATTGGAACACTGGGAAAAATGGGTTAAATTATGATTACGAAACAGGTTATTTTTAATAACTATATAATATCGCTTGATTCTTAAAAGGTCAAATAAGTATTTGACCTTTCTTTGACCATAAATAAACATACATAAATTAGTTCGATAATTTATCATACTTTTTTACGATTCAGTGATAGCAGTGGTTTCTAAGTGTGAGTGAGCATTATATATAGGAACCTTAAATGCGTAACTTCATATTAATAGCCTAAAAATAATCACAAATTCGTACGTTTTCATAATGTCCCAATAAATGATAACGGTTTATTTTGAACCACACATTTTTCAACCAATGCTTACGACTTATTTTGAACCGCTTATTTTTGATCCGTCCAATAGGAAAATATCTTCAATATTCGAAATTCAAACATCCTGGCTTAGAACTGAAACATTGTTTTAATATTGAGAGAACTTTATTTGAAAGTTTGCATCGCTTACGAAGTTTTTTAAATAATAAAAGATACTAACAGATTAAAAATATCAAAGTATTTTAGTTCTACAGTTTTTACTGACTTTTAAAAACTGTAGAACTAAAATACTTTGATATTTTTAATCTGTTATAATGGAGTTCTACCAAGAAAATGCCAAATCAATTAATCAAAGATACTGTTTCGATTTTTTGAAGCTATGGTTGTCGAAATGAATCGTTGGACCGTGGGATGGGAATCGAGTCGATGGGAAACGAAGATTCTTTCGGAGCTGATTTGACAGATTTTGATGTGTCATTGATTCGATTATTGGAATGTATGGTTATATTTCGCGTCCAGCTTTGGAAATCTTTTTGATTTCTTACATTCATTAGGAATATTCTAATTACGGTACGGATATTTTATAGAACTATACTTCGACTTTTATTCGAACATTTTGATAAAATGTGCAATTAATTTCGATTATTTTGCATGTGAAAATTGTATTTGGTTTCTGGATTTTTTCAAACCATAAAAATTATATTTTGTGACATGTATTTTTGGACATTTTGAGAAAAAAATCTTATTTATATCAAAACATGATTTTTATAGCAAAACTATTAGGGACCACACCCCCCTCACCCCAATTGTCTTGATGAGTTTTGTCATCCTACATGTGACCCGGTTTCTCAACATCTTATAAGGGTGTATTCTTAAAAAATCCATTTAGAGAATTAATTACGTTTGCAATAAATAGGTTTGCATTTAATTTTTTACGACAGTAAACTTTCTGATTATTTAAAAATGCAAAAAAAACCCCGTTGAGGGCAACACACAGCAAGTGTATTATAATTATCTTAAGCCATCATAGAACAATAAACTTTTAAATATGTAATGTATACGGATTCCTTATAATAACCTACGAGACACGTTTTCCCAATCTATGTTCCGATTTTAGATTTTATTTCGCGATTTTTTTCTGCAATCCTTTCTAAGACATCAACTTTCAGTAGACATACAATCAATTCTAGAACGGCCACGGTGTAAAGCAGTTTTAAAGCAAATATCAACTTTCTGCTATGCAGGCTTGAAACTATTACTATTTCCATGAAAAAATATGCTTTGTAAAAAATAAACAAAGAAAATTTTTACCATCCATATTTTCAACATTCGTTTATTTATATTTTAAAAATACATAACAAATTTTTAAAAATAAATAAATTCCAAACTCGAAAAGTTATCGGCTGGTAATGGGAAGGGTCCAAAAAAGGGGTGTCCTGGTGTACATGATTTCAACCAAAAATTTAACGTATTCTCGATTAATAAAAATGTAAATATCGCCCGTACCTCAGAGAAATAAAAAAAAACCCGTTTGAAAAAAAAATCAAATTCAAATCTGCTACGAGCCGTAGATGGATGTATAGAGAAAGTTTACACAAAATTTAAAATAAATTGGTTAGGTAGAACTTGAGATATTATGCACGCCAGCTAGTAAAAGTAAGTTTCGAGAAAAACGCGTTTAAAGTTTTGAGTTTCGATTTGTTCCGGTCAGACCAGCTTAGTTGCTGCGTCACCAAAATCGCTGTAATTCGGTAAATAATTAAAATCTTAAAAAATTCACTTTGAGAACATACTCTCAAATGTTTTAGAAAAATATAAAATAGAAAGAATCGATTTTTAGTATACCCACTAATAGATTTATTAATTCGTATGTGATATTTTAATAATAAAAAAACTATAAAGAATTACCCATCCCAAAAATTAAACTAAGTGTTCCGTTGAAATTTCCGGAGTTGCGAAGTGTTCCATCCCAGAATAAGTTTGGGAAACCCTGACCTACGATATGAGAACATTCGACAAGGATACATTCGTTCCTATTATGTACTCATAAATGGGTAACGGAAACTGAGAAATATGGCCCCAATTATAACACTAACAAGTCAATAACGTTTTACTCCAAATGAGCAGTGAGCCCACAACTTTCAAATAAAATGCCAAATCTATACGACTGAAAATTGTACAGTGCAGTGCAGCGGATGTAATATTTGTGAGGGCCCTGCGAAATATAATTTGGCGACCCTGTTATTCGGATAGCATGTAACGTGTGATCAAATATAATAAGCAATCAATTTTAGCTGTTTGAATCAATACTTCAGAGAGTTCTGTGCTAATCTTTTGTAGCAAGCTAGTTTATAAAAATATAAAAAAAAACAATATGATTTTTATAATTTTAAAATGTTAGAATCAATCTTGCTTCATTACTTAAGCAAACTTTGCGATAGTAAGTCTGAAGATGCCTCTGAAAGAGGCGAAACACGTGTCACAGTTAGTTACACAATACGTGGAATAATCAAAGTTAATTTAAATTTTCTATTAATATGATTCAAACAAATTGTTTATGGATTTCAATATATTATTCGAATGGGTAATCGATATTTTAATATACTATTATATTCGGCTCTTTTCGATATTCAGTTATTCGCAAAGTATTAGTGAAATTTGTAAATATATATCTTATACGAGTGGTTTCCAACCTTTATGTTACTGCGCCTCCCCTTCAAGAAAAAGTATCTTCGCGCCCCCCATCCTTTATTTTATATTGTAATAAAGACACGTTTCAAAGGGTAAATACATATTTTCGATTGTTCGCGACTCCCATTGATATAGTCCACGCCTCCCCAGGGAGGCGCGCCTCCTAGGTTGAAAATCGCTGTCTTAAACAATTACATTGTTAAATTTGAATTGTTCAAACTATGTACATTCTCACAGATTTTGTCACTAACGACCCGGGTTTCGCCTTTCGGCATCTTCAGGCGTTCAAGTGCACGGATGAACTTGAGTGTTTTTTTGATAAAAGATTGTCTATAAGAGACATATCGTATCCATTGTTAATGGCGATTTGTTTGATGATTTTCAATTCGATATTTAAGTTTATTTCAATGACGGTATTTGAAAATAAAGTCTCAATTCTCGAATCGGAAATTTTCGTAAACGAGTTAACATATTAATCTTACAGATATTATTGAAATCCGTTTATTTCAATGCTAACATTTTTCCTTTAAAAATAAAGGTTAGGAATGTAATTTTTGCGATTTGATAAGAATGCTACGTTTAAAAAAAATTGAAAATTAAACTAAAAAAGGATTGACTGTATTTATTATCTTTGAGATCCTTAACTTAATCTTCGGAGCCCCCAAGCGTGCGCTTCATACGCTCATAGAGTGATCCATGACTGGTGCAGAGTTTACACAAAATACAATTCTAGAATCGATTCTGTAAAGTGTAAACACTTTCGTGAGGGATGAAACTGGTCCATATAATCGATCGATAAAACGAGAGATTTTGTATCGACGGTGACGCAGCACTGACTATATCGTGACAATACAACGAATGCTAAAAGGAAAATTTATGAAAATTACAACATTTCGCAAGATTTTTTCCTTTATTGAGGTTAATCCATGTCATCGTAATGCAATTCAAAAGCATTTGATCGTTTCGCGAAAAGTTGACAACCCTGAATTAATGACAAGGATGTAATCAAAGCATAATAACAACATATTTTCAATATTGCTTCTCGCTTCTCGAAACATTAATTTAGTTAGTCTTGGGACGTAGGCCAAGCAATACAGTTCTGCGGGTGAATTAGCTCATAGACTTTTAGCTGTTTGAGGTTGGCTTTCAATTGGACGTTTTTATTCTGTGAAAAACATCTTCAACCATGACAGTCAACTTTTTGGCGAACGTCGGGTTCATCGCGGTGGCTTCATTCTTCGCGATTGTTTCGGCGCGTAAGTATTCACAATACATTATAATTAAATTCTTACAACAACAAAAAATACACCATACATATTTTAAAAAACACGATATTCAACAGCATATATTAGTGACGTATAAAAAGATTTACTGATAGGGTGGTGGTTATTATAATTTATATGGCGTAAGAAATAGCTATAGCTAGCAACATGTATTTGTGCTTAATGACGCTCAGCTAAAGCATTTCATAAAATGGCCTGTTTTTTTTTAAATTTACAACCAAATATTCGGGCTAACAAAAGGCGTATATATTATCAACATCACAACATGTTTATACGAGATAGTGTTTTTTGCTCTACTACCACCCATTTTGTGTATGCAACCGCTGTTTTACGGCCGCCTTCCATAACACAACAAAGATCAAAAACCGAAAAAATACTCTTCATGAAAGAGTTAAAAAAATGTAATATACGAAAACCAGTGGCATTCAAGTTTTAAACGGAGATATAAAAGCAATTGTGGAATTATGTATTTTAATTTGTTTCCGTCACTCAATCTACAACGATGTTCACGTTGCAAAGCTGGCAAAGGTGTAGGGGGCAGGTCTGGTGTAACTACGGCCCACACTGTGTGGATATATTTTTTTTATATTAAATCTATTTCGCGATAATAAATAATTCGTATCTAAACATCCCGCCGTACATGTTGATTTTTTATATAACCCTTCAGTCGAAACGTTTTCCCAGGTCTGATGTAGAGAATATATAATAATAATATTGCACACACAAATACAAATAAGTCGCAGAATAAATATGGCAGATTGGTTGGTATCAAGAATAATTGATATACAATTTGCAGCATAACTGAATTAAGTACAGCGCTATCTATTACTTTAAAAACTTTTTACAAAATTGATTGATTATCCTTTTATTATTATTGGCTCAACCTCCTAGGAGTTTCAGTGACAATGAGACAAATCGAAAATTTCAACAAAAAGATAGATAGTGAAACTCCGCCTTACGAAAATACTTTCGTAACATAATAAAGTAAATCCGGTATATTTCTAAATATGTATAAGTGTTTAATCAAGTTGTTTCATTTAATTGTAAAAAAATAAGTTGAATTTTTTAATGGAAAAAATGATGCTATGGAAGCCCAACCGGTAGAGTAAAACAAATATTTTTTTGATAACGATTGTATATCAAAAAAGGAAAAAAATGTACACAATAATAAAAATCATTCAAATTAAGTAATAATATTTGATAATAAAAAAATATATTATTTTCATTCGGGTGCCTTATCGGTTGGCTAAAAAAAATTAAGAATTTGGATACAAATAGTTTTATCGTTATTTGTAGATATATTATTTTTCGTCAAAATTTTATATATTTTTGTATTGGAAAAACCCGATATCTAAATAACCATTAATTTTCATTAATAATAAGAGAGAAAAATAGCGAAGATAATATAGAAACGAGTCTTGAATTCCTCAGAGACGGGTTTCAACATGTTTAAACATAAAAGTTAATTATACATTGCATATTTAACAGTTTTTTCTCTCAATTATTGTCAAATACAAATTTATTTTCATTAGACAAGTTTCGGTATCTGTATGCTTGTGTTTATCTCGTAAAATTGTTTTGGCGGGCCACATTACAAAGTCATCAACTATCAAACAGCATAACCATTAGACCGGATTTGGTAATTTCAGTAAACAAGAAAGTCATTCGTCACTCGATATGATTGAACGTCAGTCGGAAAATTCGTAATTCGGTTAATAATTATAACTTTCAAGGTTAGATAGATAATTAAAGACCCTACGGCTTGAACATTTTGACCAATATTTATAAAAAATTCATTATTTCAAACTCCCACATGTTTTCTCACCAACGAAACGGGTTTCGTCTTTCGGCATTTTCAGACGTTAACTGACGCTCGGTAAATACTGATGTTGATAGCAATGTGAATAAACTTCTTTCTAAATATTTCAATCCTTAACTTTTCCGGTTCTAAGCTCAAGAAATGCGACCCCAATGCCCACATTATCTTAAATATCTATTTTAATATGGTTAATACAATGTTTATAATTAAGGTATTCTTATATCAACCTTTTGTAGTTTATATAAATACGCGATAACGCGATGAGGCGATAAGCGCCCGCGATAAGCGATCGTTCGTAAGATAGCTGGAAGAAACTCGTCAGTTGCGATTTCATATGTGTGCTGGGATGACGTCTTTTTTACGCGCAACTTAAAATATGATTATTTATTAAAAAACCACGGATTTTTATTAAAAAATGTATGAGGGATGATGCAGAGAGATATTTAAAGCCCTTAGACTATTTTTTTTTGTTTTGAAATTCATAAGAATAAGGCCAATAATGAGGAAACCACTGGGGTCCCTAAACGACTCCCATCGGCAGAGAAGTATTTTTCTAGTCTCCGAGCCGCGAGAGTTAATAATTCTTTATCGCTGTTATATTTAGCGCCCAATTAATCAAACTATAAAATTATCATCAAACAGAAAACATTTTTAATATAACATTACGATAGATTACGTTGGTATTACTGGTTGGTAATCCAACGGTTGTGTATCTACGCGTAAAACAAAAGTAAACAAATTCGAACTGTTCAACATTTTTTTTTCTGTTACTATGAAAACTGATTATATTCAAATTAATCTTGTAATTACGTTTAAGAACTTTCGAGACAGTTAAACATTAAAATCTCATTCAAATATAGAGTATATTAGGGAATAAGAAAGTACTGAAAACATTGTAGATATTCACGTATAGGATACAATCATACATATATTTTTTTAAATAATCACGATTTGATCCGAGGCCAGTTCGGTTAAGGAAAATTTAATATTCAGATCTTACCGTCTTTAACAAAAATGTTGTTGAATATCACGTGACAATAATATCAGATTTATTTTATAGCAATAACGTCCTTCATTTGCTTTTCAATACTTTTCGACACGCAACTAGTGGAAGTACAACTAAAATTACGTATCATCACGATAACATCGTGTTATTTAACTGATAACATTTAATTAAGAATTTCAACTGAATGTGCTTGATGGAGTTTCAATATCAAATTTAAATATTTCAACAATCCATGTGTCGCCTTTTGGCATCTCTACAAAAATTGTAATTGTTTTTATGATTACTTTTCGAATTGATTGAACGACATTAATATTAACGTTAATAAAACGTTAGTAAAATTAATCCAGATCGTCATCAATAACTTTTAAGCTAATTGATAATATTTTCATTTTTACACGATAAAAAATATTTACAAAGCGTCAGTTTAAGTGGAATGTCTGAAGATGTCGGAATGAGAAACCCAGGTCCTTAGTGACAAAACGCACGGAAATTTACACAATTTGAACGATTCGGAGTTATTACCATTTAAGTAATGTTTTTTAACGTAACAAAGAAATATATTGAAGAAATAATCAATGCACAGAATAGCGTCATTGTTGATATAAGTAAGGCCAATCAAGAAAAAAAAAACTCGTTCTTAATGACTGACCACATCCATCATTACTATTATAATCAAATCACGTAAATAAATCACTTACAAAAATATTTATTTACTATCACGGATTTTTTGTGAAGATAACCCGGGAATTTGTATGCTTTAGACTCGCATCAAATCCCGGGATTTCTGAATGACTGACCAAGTCTATGATTACTATTATAATCAAAGCATTGAAATCAATATCTTTTGTTATTTTTGAAATCTATTTTAACATTTAAATTCATTAAATAATTGATAAAAAGCGTTCGATAGATCCCAAAGAGGGTAGTAAGCGATATGTCTTATAGAATATATAGCCGATCCAAAAAAGTGACAATCTCAGATACGAGATATTAGCAAAAAAGCAATTTTCGAGATTTCCCGGATATTTTATGTCTCGAGTTCCGGGGCTTCAAAGTATCTACTATAAATACAATATGTAATAATGATATTTTACAGCTAATTGTGTCATGCACAGGTAACCCACACAATCTATGCATTTATAGGATATTATGGTAGTTGATATCCTGTGTGGTTTTGGTTTATGAGTATTATATTAGGTAAACAATTACCTTAGTGATTTTTTTTTAAATACAAGAAGGAAGTTGATAATTTTATTTATAGATAATAAAAGGTCTGAATATATTTATATCAATTGTGTGTATAATGTGCGAAAATGTAATTTAAAAAAGCTGACAATACGCTACTATCAATACATCAGATTTGTATATTTGATTTATTAACCATGACACCACACCGTATAATATGAGGCTCAAATAAGTGAAGTGAGCTATGTGGTATTTTAAGAAAAAAATAAGTTAGATGCGTTAGAATATTCTACATATATTAAAGAATCGTAAAAGTGAAATGGGTTCAATAAATGGACACTGCAATAGTGTTGTCTCTCTAAAATAAAAAAAATATACAATCGATAAAAACACTAAGTAAAGACGTGATTGTACCTAAAAGCCCAATGGAGTTTTACCATTTTACTACTTGGCTGAATTCACCTCTAGAGGGGTCAATATTATTATATTTCAATAACCGACTGAACGGTCGAGTGTTCAAAGTCACTGGCTTTGGTTAAGGAGGTCACGGCTTTGGATCCCAGTGCGGACAGTTTTTTTATAAATTGATTTATGAATTTCTGTCCAAAATGCATGGTAGCATTATGAAATGTTCGAAGTTTCCGAATTCAAAATGAAATCTATTAATCATACTAAAATCCCAGTATTACCAAAATCTGACAGACGAAACACGAAACTATACGATCATTTGATGACAAACGGCAGTGTAAGTGGAATTTTAAACTACAGTACTTATCAAATTTGAATCTTTCAAAATATGTACATTCTCACAGATTTTGTCACTAACGACCCGGGTTTCGCCTTTCGGCATCTTCAGGCGTTCAAATGCACGGATGAACTTGAACTTTGAGAATGTACATAGTTTGAACGATTCAAATTTGATATTGAAATTCCACCAAACACCTTCAGTCGAAATCTTAAATTATACAGTACTTATATTAATAAAAATACAATATTCCTTTGAACTTTATTACAGTACTTAGTTGTGGAGCGTCAATATATATATATCGAATGTGGAAAGGGAAAAGGACGTAACCCACACATAGCAAATTATGAAATAAACACAACCTTGAAGTGCACGGAGATTTCTGAACTGGTGTTTAATTAACATAATCTCATATTAATTTAAGAAATTATCTCTTTTTTTCCTGTCTCTTTTCTTGGTTTTAATTTTCACAGGCCCATCTTTTTACAAACTTAAAAGCTAAATTTAGATACTAATTTGGCATTGGCAGCTTACATCTTTTTGATGGTACGCGTATCAAGTTGGATACATTGTGATTATCGAAAAAAATCTGTTTTGAAAAACTGTGGGTTGCGTCCTTTTTCCTTTCCACAGTCGATACATTTTAATAAACAACATAATTAGGTTGTTTATTTATAACATTTGATTAGCTACATATAAAATAACATGTCATCGACGGTAATGACATATTTTAATACAAAATTAAGGCTCTAGTAAATATCGGCAACAGCATGCGATTGAAAATGGAAAAATAATTCTGGTTTATATTATGTAAGTAACCAATGGCAAAAACGAGCGTATTATTATGTATAAGAAAACTGACTATATTTAATAAGTTCAAGAATGGTATATTGCTTATAATAAATATTTTTATATTCTTAAAAAGCAACAATTTTTATAAATTGTGTAAGATATACATATTCAAAAGATGTACAAATAAAAAAAGCAATATAATTTTACGTCTTAGATATATGTATGCGCTTGAAATTTATAAGTAGATGGTTATCTCAACCACAAAAGTTCACCGATCAATAACAATTAATAGACAAAACCTGTTTTGAATTAACAAAAAAGAAACTAGATACTTATGTTAAAAAAATTGACGTTTTTAAAAAAATCGAAGAGATGTTCTCCGAATAAAAGCTGCCCAATGTTTATATTAGTAAAATAATTACATTGCGTTCGTATTGTAACTTTTTTACAAAAAATAATAATAACATAACACATTTGTAGAGATTTTTTAGTATAATATGTAAGAAATACTTTTTAAACAGAACAAGTTAATATTTTAATATAAAGAATTCGACTGTCTGTTTTTAAATATTCAAAAAAAAATGTAAGCAAATGTTTTTTTCTTTATTCGCAAAAACGATTCGACATATAATTTATAAAACCATTCATAATGCACCTCATTACATTAAAAAATAATCAAATTAATATAACTTATCGTAAAAGAAAAAGTTGTAGTGGACTACGTGATGTTTTAAATGCAACGTACATGCATACCAATATGCCAAGGTGAATTATAAACTAAACTAAAATTAATAACACTTTTTTGTACTAACTCCACGTTATTTATTAAAGATCAAAGTCAGTAATACAGAATTCCTACTTCCCTGTAACAATTTATATTTTCCAGGGCTGTGAAATTGTGTAAAAAAGACTACTCCACTTCCCAGCCCTAATATTTTTAACAGTTTCGAATGCTCGAATACTGATTTAATTGTAAGCCTATATATACAGTGCCTGCGTAATAATCATTATCTTAAATATCCCGGTAGGTTTAATATTTCATTAAATCTGGGATCTCCACTTCTATAACCTATATAAATATAATCATAAAACCTTTGCCGACAAACAAATAAATATAATTCTTGAAACTACTTACTACTCAAATCTGTGGGTATTCCCATGAGCTTATCCTTTTCGCCAGCAATGGCTTTAAACTCAATGATACATTTATTTCTTATATAAACACGAAACATTCATTTACTAAGCGTCAGTTCAAGTTCATCCGTGCGCTTGAACGCCTGAAGATGCCGAAAGGCGAAACCAGGGTCGTTAGTGACAAAATCTGTGAGAATATACATAGTTTCAATTCGATTCAAATTTAATATTGAAATTCCACCAAGCACCTTCAGTCGAAATCTTAAATTAAATATAAAGATGCGCTATACGCATGAATCTTTCGATCTACATACAAATAAAAAATAATCACAACCTTTGACAGAATACATGCGTCTATTCTTATCAAGGATATCTAGTTCAAACACAACAAAAGCAAACTCATTTCAAGTGCAATTACTCTGTTCATTCGATCGAAAAGGAAACAGCGCATTAGTTACCGGCTAGAAACAAAGCAAAAATGGAAAAAGAAAAAATCATTAAGTAAATAAATACATAATAAATAAATGAGTGAGTTTGTAAGAAAGATTTGCATTCTCCGTTGTTTCGCGTATGTCTTGCCAATTGTCAACGTCTCTGAAAAAACCGAGCTGACTCAAGTCATGAATTTTTCCGTCACTGAAGTGATTAATTGAAAGTATGTTTGAAAATAGAACATAACAATTGACGCCATTGTTATTTGTCAATTCCTGTCATCAATTTTAAATTAATGTTAGATTATAATTGCATAAATTGTTGGATTTCTATGCACACTGTGGTTTTCACAACGCCTTGTTAAAACATATCAACATAACAATAAAATCAAAATATCAAGGAAAATAGCTACTTAGTGCAAATTTAAATTGATGTAAATCATCATATAAATATCGTGGTTTTTGTTGGTATTTATTTTAATAAACGATTTTATTAGGATAGTGTGAAACAGACAACCTAGTAGAATTTATAATATTAAGCCTTATACTGAAAATTCACGTGATGGGCTAAACTGGTGGTCCTAATCATAATACATAAATGTGGAATCAGTACAAAAGAGTAATTTATTTATTATTATTATGCATTTCTGCCAAGTATTGGCAGCTAACACCTTAAAAGTGATCAGTTACTTTATTTGATGGAAATACCATTACAATTTTATTTTTTTAATCAGACGTTAAGATTTTTCTGTTTTCTTATAGTACAGCGCAGGCCATTCCAAGTCGCCCGCCTAATGCTTTAAAACATGAATTGAGTGTGCATTTTATTATCTATCCGTTTTGTTTCTCTCTTAAACAAATAATTCTGTGCTTTGAATTACTACACTTTGTATGACAACTTAGCAGATATGGTGTCAGTAGACAGGTCAGGTACCTCTAGTGTCAATATTAGGTCACCCACAGAGGTCGAAAGTTTGGCAACCTATATTATATAGATACTTACAATATACAGTTAATTCAATGAGCCTTTGAGGATGAAACAAATGATTTTTAAGCCGTTTCCGCTCCCAATTCTGAACATCTTCAGTAGTACGATGATTTTCCAAAACAATTTTATGTTTATCGACAGTTAAATAAAAACTGCAAATTTATTTTCAGAGTACTACTGCAACACTCCGTCGGGATCTACCGGACAATGTATCGTTATCACCAATTGCCAGTATCTACGGCAGATCCTGGAGAACCGCAATAGATCTCCCGCAGAGACGCAGATGCTGAGGAGTTCGCAATGCGGATACGAGGGTAAAAACCCAAAAGTCTGCTGCCCGTTTGCCGTGCAACCTGCCAACGGAGGATGCTCGGCAGGAAGTTGTGTCAGTGTAAGGCAATGTCCATCTCTCGCGAGATTACTTCAAGGTAAACAAATAACAACCTAGATTATTCCATTTTAACATAGATTTGGCGTTCACTCCTATAATTCTTTAAGTCATACGATGCTTAATATGTCTTACTAAAAAAGACGTCAGATTATTTGTAGTTTCTGATATGCCTTTCTCTATAAACAGGTCTAATATACAATTCACAAATAAATTCATTTACAAAGTAGTCACTCTGGTCGTGTAAGTATCATAGCAGCTCAACAAGTTAACAAGCACTCATGTAGATGAACTAATGCGACAGTCGAATGATACGACAGCTCATTGTAACAAAATGTAACTGCCCGATAAAAAAGCAAACAAATAGTTATTAATAAAAATACGTAATATTTACGATGTCAATAAAAGTCGATGTCGTTGTAGGTACCTCTTAGTCTGGCTATATTCATGAATAATCAACAGGACTCGTGAATACGTGTTTTCAGGACCCCGTACACCGGAAGTAGACCAGACCCTCCGTAATGCGGCGTGTAATGGGGTAGAGCCTTCCAGCGTGTGTTGCACCGAAACAGCGAATCCCACCCCAGTGTATCCGCCGGTCACAGACCCAGTTGACACGAGCTTAGCCGACCGCTTGTTGCCAGGCAAGGGCCTGTGCGGAATTGACGAGTCCGAGGACAGGATCATTGGGGGCAACGTGACCGGGTTGGCACAATATCCGTGGATGGGACTCGTCGAGTACCGTACCAAGCGAGGAACCGTCACGCCAGCTTGCGGAGCGACTCTCATTTCTACCAGATACGTCCTCACGGCTGGACATTGTGTTTTAGGAGCTGTTTTATCTCAAGTCGGAACACCGTAAGTATTTTTCTCAAAACTAATAATAACCAACAAATTTAGAATATTCAACATAAGTGGAGGGCTTAGGATTACAGCGGTCTATCAAAAAATATAGAGTTAAATTCACTAAAGTTAAGTAGGTGATTTACCTTCGTACTTCTCACATTACAACTGTATTTGTAGATATACCCAACCGTATGCTGGAAGTACAAGACGTAGCTTTGTTTGACCAGTAATTATGATTCCCAAAACTAAGCTAAACTCAAAACCTGTATTTTTGTAGTTAGGCCTAAGCCCACGATGCTCCAGCTAGATCAAGGTTTCTTAACCGGGGGCCACAGAGAAAAAAAATATTTTTAGAAAAGTCAGCCACAGCATAGTTTTAGGGACCACGGGCAAATTCATAAACTATCAGGTTTTTAAAATCAGGCAGCAAAAACATATTTTGAACTTCCGGGAAGAGCTAAAGAAAATAAAGGTCTCGTGTCTTTTTATTTTGGAAAATCTGCAAATTCCTGGGTAAAATTTTGAAAAAATTGAAAATTATTTTGGAATCATTCAATTTCTTACTTTTTTTCCAGTCATCAATCCCCAAATATATGCGTCTCTGAGTCTCGAAAAATTTATATCTCTATATATATATAAATCTCGTGTCACGGTGTTTGTCGCCAAACTCCTCCGAAACGGCTTGACCGATTTTTATGATTTTTTTTATGTACAATATTTGCTAGATATGAGAATCAAATGTAAACTATATTTCATCCCGCTAGGTGAAGGGTGTCCCGATCCAGAATTTTTTTCAATATTCCTGACAATTCGTCGTTCCAATTTAAAACAATTGAAATGGACGTCTTTAAATTCAAATTTCTAGGCTTAGAACTGAAGCATCGTAATAATATTGAGAGAACTTTATTTGAAAGTTTGCATCGCTACGACGTTTTTTAAATAATCGAATATACTAATTCGATTTTTTGGAGCTATAATTATAGGGCTGGGAAAAGATTTTTTGGAGCTGATTTGACAGATTTTGATCAGTGACGTCATTGATTCGATTATTGGAGGTATGGTTATATTTTGCATCTGGCCTTGAAAATCTTTGTAATTTCTAACATGCATTAGGAATATTTTAATGACGGTATGGATATTTTATAGAACTATATTTAAACTTTTATTTTAAAATCTTCTACTACGAAGAATAGTTGTTAGCAAACTTAAACATTATTCCAAAAATTCAATAATTTACAATTAAAAAACTGCAGGGCTGTCGATATATGCGCAGATGTCGATTAATGCTACTATGAAAAATGATTCTTAGCAAACTTGAACATTATTCCAAAGATTTAATAATTTACGAAATTTCTGCTACTACGAAAAATGGTTGTTAGCAAACTTAAACATTATTCCAAAAATTAAAAAAAAATAGGAGGTCTATTTCTGCTACTTTGAAAAATAATTGTTAGCAAAATTAAACATTATTCCAAAAATTAAATATCTTTTTAGGTTTCTCGATTTTTTGAAGCTATAATTATAGGGCTGGGCAAAGATTTTTTGGATCTGATTTGACAGATTTTGATCAGTGTCATTGATTCGATTATTGGAGGTATGGTTATATCCTGCCTTGAAAATCTTTTTTATTTCTTTCATGCATTAGGAATATTCTAATGACAGTATGGCTATTTTATTGAACTATATTTCGACTTTTATTTTTAAATCTTCTACTACGGAAAATAATTGTTAGCAAACTTTAACATTATTCCAAAAATTAAATAATTTGCAATTTAAATACTGCAGGGCTGTCGATATAAGCCACGAGGTATATTTCTGCTACTACGAAAAATGATTGTAAGCAAACTTAAACATTATTCCAAAAATTAAATAATTTACAATTTAAATACTGCAGGGCAGTCGATATATGCCCCGATGTCTATTTTTTTTTTTTACTACGAAATATATTTGTAGACTTTTTAATTAATCTAAAAATTATATTATTTCCAATTTAAATACTGCAAGGCTGTCAATATATTATGTCCCGAGATCTGCTTTTTCTTCTACGAAATATATTTGTTAGCAAACTTAAAACATTTCAAATATTCTAAAAAATATATTATTTACAATTTAAATACTTAAAGGACTGTCGTTATATATTCCGAGATCTTTTTCTTTTTCTACGAAATATATTTGTTACCAAACTTAAACATTTCAATTATTCTAAAAATTATCTCCATCTCTATATAGGCTTGACCGATTTTTATGATTTTTTAAATGTATATTTGTTAGATAGTAGAATAGGTTTTAAAGTATATTTCATCCCGCAAGGTGAAGGATGTCCCTATCCCGATTTTTTTTTTCAATATTTTTGACGTTCGTCGTTCGTATTTCAAACAGAACGAAATTATTAGAGTTGTTGAATGACAGATGGCGCTAAGTGCGCAGCAACTTAAGTCTTTTTAAGTTTGATACGTGCCATGGTTACGTCAAACAATCAAAGGGTATTGTAAACAATTATCAAGTGAATTTGTAATAGTCGTCACAAAGCATTTCTTTCGCTGTCAAATAATTATGCCACCTAAAAAAAGACTTGCTATTAGTTGATCTAGACCTCAAGCACGAAAGAAAACGGCATCACGAGCTTCAGAAATAGACGAGCAAGTTTGGAAACCGTTCGAGCTCTCACTGCTCAAGCCCGATCGTCTGATACAATGATATGCAAACAACCCTTTTGACCGTGATTAGGAACGAGAAACACAATTTGATGTCGACAAATTGGGTACATTCGTTCAAAAAAATCTTCCGAAATTGGTCCCAGAACAACGCATAGCGTAAAACAGAATTATGCATGCAATCAAACACAAGCCAAAACGTTGGATCACGAAACAATATTGTTGGCAATCGCTTCATCTGAAATTGCAGCAAATCTTTTGGATGGTGGTCAAACAGCGCATTCAGCAAAGAAATTGCCTTTGAACACCAACATGCAATATCAAAAAAAAATCATGATTGATGAAGTATTTTAATCATATCAACTCATTAAATGGGACGAATTTACTATGGCGCACAAAAAGGCATTGGAAAATCTTCACTATATGTACACTAAAAGATTTGAGAGGAATTGAACAGGTCTATGGTGGCGAACCTTTTTTACTGTCTGGTGTTTTTCGACAAACTCTACCAGTTATACCTCGTTCAACAGCTGCTAATGAATCAAGTGCATGTCTCAAATCATCAGTTTTATGGTGACATGTGCAGAAATTGACTTTGAAAGCTAATATGCGTGTAGAATTACAATATGATGCATCCGCTGAACGTTTCAAAAAAACAATTGTCGGATATTGGTAATGAAAAATAGAAATCGATGAATCCACACATTACCACCAAGCTTCTGTAAAATTACAGAAACTGTAAGCGAATTGATGCACAAAGTTTTCCCAAATATCGCACAGAATTACAAAAATCATCAGTGGCTTAGTGAATGTGTTATATTAGCAGTCAAAAACAACGATGGTAATGCCATCAACTTCAGGATTCCAAACGAAATACCAAGCAAAGAAACAACGTATAAGTCCATTGATACTATAAATTGATCACGACGAAGTTGTCAATTATCCAACTGAATTCTTAAACTCACTTGATTTGCCAGGCATGCTACCGCACGTTTTAACACTGAAAATTGGCGTACCTATCATTCTTCTCCGAAATATAAATTCACCACGATTTTGCAACGGTACCAGGCTTTCACTGAAAAATTAATGAACAGTATCATTTAAGCTTCAATTTTAAATGGAACATTTAAAGGAAACAATGTACTGTTGCCAAGCATTCCAATAATTCCGACAGATAGGCCATTATAATTAAAATGTTTGCAGTTTCCGGTGCGACTCGCATTTGGACAATCGCTACAAGTGTGTGGACTAAATTTAAAAAATCCATGCTTCACACATGGACAGCTGTATCTGGCCTGCTCACGCGTTGAAAAACCTTAAGATCTATTCATATACGCACCAGACAAAAAAACAAAATATATATCCAAAAGCACTTCAATAAACATAAGTAAAACACAAACACTTTCTTTCTTTGAGTGGCATTGCAACGCATGCCGAGTCAGCTATTGCTTATATAAAAATCGGGTATGAAGGCACGGAAAAACACGAGACTCAAAAGGGGCCACGGGCCCAAAAAGGTTGAGAAACTATGCTCTAGATATAAAAATCACTTCAATTTCTTTTGAAGAAATAATTTTTCCATAATGCCTTTTCATCATCGATTGACAGTCGAAACCTTAAAGTGAAATATAATGTATTAAGGTCATTTTCATCTGAGAGAAAATCAATGCAACAGTGTTGTATAAGAAACTCTTTGGGGATTTAAATCGTAAAAGTATTTTTTCAATACTTTAGTAGAAATAAATAATGTAAAATCAAATTAGCGAAAATTGATAACGCGATTCATTGGTTAAAGAGGCAGAAATAAATGAAACTATTGATATTAAGTATTGTACCGCCACGATAGGCGTACACCGGCAGTAATTGTGGTTCGGGTGCAGTTACCAAAAACTTGATTTTAAATATAAAAATAAACAAAAATATTCAGCAAGCGGTATTTCTTCATTCGAAATTAGATAACCCATCGACCTCGATCATGACATGAAAAGTCATATTTTTGGCAATCAACATGTGTAAAATGATTACTATTTTCCTGTCAGATAAACACATCACGAGATACTGACAGTCAATTATAAAGAACACTCCTAAAAAGCCAGCTCCGTCGTCGAGTGGGTTGCAGTGCTCACGGGTTCTAATCTCAGTAAAGACATAATTTAAGATATCAACTGAAGTTGCTTGGTGGAATTTCAATATCAAATTTTGTACATTCACACAATTTTTAGCCACTAACGACCCGGGTTTCCATGTCCACCTGCGCACTTGAGTGTCAGAAGATGAAACCAGGGGCATAAGTGACAAAACTTGTATGAATGTAAAAAAAATGACAGTTTAAAAAAAAAGCATGTGATGCTCAGAATCCCCTCCTACCAATACGATCTTAAAAACTCGGCATAGAGAGAGCGATTAGCTAATTATTATATCTGTCTTAACTGTATATATATATACATATATATCTTACTCTGTTTTAGAAAAAAAATAAGTTCAGCAACTGACTAATATACAGTTTTTGTAGATGTTAAATGGAATGTCCAAGGGGCCTCAGTAATATCAAAAGAGATTTTTTTCCCTAAAAACTATCAATCCAAGAGGAAAATATTCCTTTTCACATAATCTATTATCAAACCAACACGCATTCTCTTGCTATTGCCCACATAATAATTTAGAAAAGTTGACATTGTGTATTTTGAATTTTCTATGTTACAGAGCAGAGATCGTAATATATTTTTTTATTGCCAATTCTGTAGCCGATTTGTCTACGTTTTTGGAAATTCGTCTAATTCGGTTTCGGTTTCCACGCGTTCGAATCCATATCCAAGCCATTCCACCTATTCGATTATTAAAACGAAGCGTAGCGGGAGCGATTGGCTAACTACTGGGTTTTCGTAGCACCATTTTGGAGTTCTTACTCTTTCTCATAGTGGTCGAACGAATAATTAAAAAAAAGCGTTTTCGAAATTGGAAGAAGACATAGTATAATAAACGTAACAAAATACTATATAAATGAGGTCACCTTTCCACAAAGATTTAGGCAGCCCTTAAAGACACATTAACTAACGCATTTATTGCCATTTCAGAGTCAGCGTCCGCTTAGGAGAGTTCGATAAACGCCAAGGCGTAGACTGTCTCCCGTTGTACGGAGGCCGTCAGGAATGCAACGAAGAACCTGCGAACGTACAGATAGAAACTATTATTGCTTATCCAGAATATAGGCCAACCACAGGAGGAAACAAACACGACATAGCACTAATCAGACTGGCCAGTGATGCTCCCTATTCGAGTGAGTAGAAACATTGACAGCATATGTATGATAAGCTGACTAACAATATACAACATGAAATTTTAATGTTTTACCAATTCGTAAAACTTATAATACATCAATAGAACAGGATGCTGAAATGCAAAAACGTCAAGAGAATTCCAACGATTTTATTTATTTCATGATAGATTTTCTACTGTTATTTCGTTCGCATGTAGATTTTCATTTTGGTTGTTTTCTCTGAGATCATAGTCAAGATGATTGCATTAAACAGTAGGCACTTGGTTTCTTCTATAAATACAATAATAAGGTAATAAAAAAATCTCAGCACACACATTGGATTGATGACAAATTTCCATTTTCAGAATTCATCCGCCCGGTGTGCCTGCCGTCTTATGACGTAACACAGACACAATCCAGTGACCCAATCGACCTTCTGGTGGCTGGATGGGGTTCTACAGAATCAGGCTCAAGCAGCAACGTTAAACTTCACCTCTCCGTTCCACTGGTGGCATTAGATCAGTGCCAGATCCCTTATAACGCGCAGAGGTTGAAGGCTTCCTTGTGGGACAAACAACTTTGCGCCGGCGGTGAAAAGGGAAAGGATTCCTGCCGCGGAGACTCCGGTGGACCACTGATGGGTCAAGAAGCGGATACGCATTTTGAAATTCACGGAGTTGTCAGCTTTGGTCCGAACCCTTGCGCTCTTGCCGACGTTCCCGGTGTCTACACTAAGGTCTTCGCATATATTCCATGGATCAAGAGTGTTATCAAAGAATAAATAGTGCTGTGTATTTTTTTTAAAATATTAAATACAGGTTTTATGAGTGGTAATTTTTTCACACTGTTTTAATTACAACACAACAAGACAATAACCCACTAGACCAGTTTGCCAAATTTAAGTTCGTTGCCTTTTTAAAACAGTAAGATCTTATTCGAAGCGAATGAAATGAAACAATTTGAGTTTTAGAAGGAATGCAATAAGAGCCTAATACTACGAAACTTCAACTATTTCAGTCAAAATCAAATAAATTAATGGAAGTTTTAGTTGGAAAATAATCAAAATCTGTGTCAAGAATATCATGTAAAGTAGTATCAAATGTTGCATTTTTACAAGTTTATTTCGAAAATTCATATACGCTGATAAAATCTCACTGAACAGCATACATACATTATAAAAATTAAATAAACATTTTTAATATAGAAAAAAATACTTTCTTCATCAATGTGATTCGTAAATATTTTTTAAACCAACTATAAAATTGAAGCATAATTTATTTTATATTTTTGTACGTATTCAAAGAAATTTTTTATAATAAAAAAATCAAAATAAACTGCAAATTATATTTATTTCTTCAAACAGTTATTTTGGGATATCTTCGATAGTTGTACATTAAAATGAATCAAAATATGATCTTGAAATTCAGCCAAGCATACTCGGTCGATATTTACTGTGAAAGAGAATATTAATATCAAATCAAAAAAATATCGGATTGATAAACAGTCGAATTCGGTGGAGTCCGGTCAGGGTTGGCGATTGTAGAATCTTTCATTTTGTAATCACAACTATTACCTACTAATGAAAGTCATAAAACGTAAGTATTAATACTTAAATGATCTAATAAGTTTATTTGGTTCATAAAACAGAGTTGTAGAAGGGGTCATTGTCCCTCGACGGCGAGAGGTTAACTGTGCGGAGAATTCAAAGGCTGCGCGGGTCAATCCAACAAATGCGTAGCATAATTTGTTTGTAAAATATATATCTTTTTTAGTTTTTATCAGAAAAATATTTTTTTTACCATTTGATAATTTGCAACTGAGTAACAAGCAGTTCTCGTAGAAACACTTCTGTTGAGATAAACTCCATTAGGAGTCCATATGCTCCACATTGGGAGCGGACATGGTTTAAAAATAAGTTTTTACTAATAAATGTATCGAATAAAACATAAGAAATAACATAATTCATTCTATTTTTTTATATATAAAATTAAATCAAGCAAATAAGCAAAATCAAGCTAATAAATTTAATAACATATTTGATAAATGTATTTTCTAGTTTTTCACGACGTCCTTGACAACTAATCATTAAAGTTTAAATATACTACATTAAGATCAATTTCTTAAGGATTTAATTCTTTTATTATTTTAATTTAGGATTAAATTTCTAATTTATTATGGTCAATTAGGCTTATTTCAATAAAAAAAACTATATATTTAAATAGGTAGTTGTATTGAAGGGAACATTGGTCGGGCAGCTTTTTCACGATTCAACAGATCTTGTAAATATTTAAAAAATACAATGAAGATATAAAAAAAACAACAAATTGGTCTAGCGTAGACCTCTGGCATCTCAATTATCAAGCTGATAGGAAGATATGAAGCGTTCGTTGAAATTTTTAAAAATAAACAGTAGGTAGGCCTAATTGAAGTTTAAAACCACTAATAGGTGCCTACTAGCCGATGCTTTGAATTGGTAAAAAAGTTTTTGCAATAAATAAGAAGATGGCAGTATATAGGGTAAATAATTAATTATCATTATCCCAATTTATCAAAGTTTTCGACCATATAATAAATTGTTATTTTTTTAGTATTGTTCGTAGTTTACATATTCTGTGAAATGTGAATTACAGTGGAACCCCGATTGATCGTTTATTTTTTATTCGACCAAGTAATAACAATGCTTAATAATTCCACGTTAACCATTCCCCAATTTACCGATTTCCTCAACCTATCATCTAACTAAATATTATCGTCCCGAACCAATTATTATCCCGATTGACCGTTTTTGTTGAATATTATTTCTTTTTTGCTCATCAATAGTCTTACATCGCATCTGGTTGCGCGAATTTGTCTTACTCAAACGCCAAAACTAAAATGCCTAAATGAAGAAAACTAGAACTATAGCTGAGAAACTGAAAACAATTCAAGACGTTGAAAAAAATCTAGAAGAAAAACGAGTCGACATATCAAGCAAAGTTAATTTAGAAAAGTAGGAAACATTTGTTGATACTATTTTTAAGATTACCCGCATTGCCGGTTTCCTGCATTTTTCGTTAATTGATTACGGTCCCTTGGAAAACGTAGAATCGGGATTTTATTAGATATGCATAAAGATTATCGCAAAGGGAATTAGGAACAATGTTATATTCGATTCTAATGTTGAAAAAATATATAAAAACCAAACATAATATTCATATTATGTAAGAGAACATTTTTAATAGTCCAAGCAGCCAACAGTGAAAATTCTAATAAAAATAATAAAACATTTTAAATTTATTAGATCAGGACCGGTTTCGCTCATGATGAGCATTGTCAACTGATAAGAAAAAACAATAAAACAGTGATATTTATACAAAATTTAAGTGATAAAAACAAGGTATGACAACAAAGTACTAAAAATGTTTTATTATTTTTATTATAATGCCATTCCACCAAGTATTGACAGTGAACACCTTAAAAGTGATCAGTGAAAATTCTATCATATGATGATGTTCTCAGAATGCGACTCGGGAGTGAATAGTTTATGCCTGTACATATTCTTAATTCGCCATAAAATAATTTTCGGTAATTATCTACCGGTTGGTTTTCTAATTTACCAAAAACAGCGTAATCTTGAAATATTGTCATAATAATACTCGATTCGAATAAAGAGACGCAAGCAACTTGATTTACAAATTACATTTAAAAAAAAATCACTTGAACTGAAATATATTTCAGTCCCACAGGGGAGAAGGCAAAGTTTTTCGGTCGAAAATTCGAATCGTTGGATGAAAACATACATTGATTTTGTGTTTGTGTTTGTATTCCATGGCATGAACGTTGGCGATGTTTTCACTCCCTATTTGACCCTGAAAACAGATCCAAGATACCAAGATCCTGGAAGACGTGGTTTTAAAAAAGAAATATATAAAATAATTTCAAAGAATTTGGTTTGCTAAATGATACACATACATTGACAAAATCAAACTGGTTTTTCCGATACCAATGAATAAATTATACAATCGGAATTGAATAAAGAAAAACAAAATTTCCCATTTATTAGTATTCTTCGAGACGTAATAATTTAAAACGGGTGTGTGTATACAGGGGTGGAAAACCATATTGTATGAGTCAGATGGGTTCGTGTTATAAAAAAACAGATGCCCACCCACTCGGACAATTGCCGTTGAGAGGTTCCGCGGCTCTAAAAGATGTAAGACTCGAATTACTTATTAGTCTATGATTGCAAGCCGGGCGCGCGTATCTCCCGCAAATCAGTTGAACATTTTTTTTTGAATGTTATGCTAACTGATTAAAATCAATTAAATTTTCGACAATTGTGTATACAAAAATAAGTGGTAACAATTGTGATGGAGGACAGAAGTATATCTAAGTTTAAAAGCAGTATCTCATTTTGCCTAGTGGTAGCAGTGGCATTACTGGATGCATCGGTTCTGGCGCGTAAGTATATTTTATTATATTGTATTTATTTACGAATATGTATAGTATAATAGAAAATACCTTACAAGTTTTTGTTAACTGTTGTTTATCATACAGCAGGGTCCTGATAAGAGTGATGTAGTATATGTTTAAATTAATGCCAATATTTTATCTGTAAGTCCAAAGTAATGTACAAACATTGAATAATCTAATAAATATTAGATTCAATTACTATTTTTTTAAAATATGTTTCCCATATTTTAAATTAGCATAAAAAAATAATGGTCATTGAAAATTTAAATAATTAAACAGTATTTAATCATAGTAATATATGTTATGGAGGAAGTAAATTTTAATCACATTTAAGAATAATTACAAACGTATTAATAATGAATCATACATAAAATTAAAAAAAATATTATTATGTACTTACATTATTTTTATTTATCATATCCTGTTAGTTACTATTTGATATATGCAGGCTATCGCCTAAAGATCAAATGGCCTCAAATTCAAGTGCAATTCAGAACGCTGATATCAATTAGTGGGTCTGTGTCAGAAAAAACTAACTTTTTTTAACTATGATTTATTTGTGATAGAGGGATCAACTATTGGTATCTGTAAATATGATCAAAATAATAAAAATACCTGTGCACATTATCGTTCTGAGATAATATTATTCTTAGTAATCTGTATTCATTTAAAAATTATAATAACAATCATTCAAAATACATTTTAAAGTTAGTGCGAAAATCGACATTTTAGAACTATCAATTGATTCGTCACGTCGTGTAAAACTTTTGAAGCTTTTAAAAAAATTCTTGTCTCTTAGTGCAATTTTTAACTTTGTTTTTTATTTTTTTTGTGATTCATTTCCAGATGTTTAATATACATCGCAATGCGACTACAAATGCTTACAATATTTTCACATACCTTCTTACATATTTTTTAATTTCCTCCTCCTGATACTCCTTGCACCACAGCCCTCCTTAATTAATACACATTCTGTCAAAAGGGTGTAAGTCAAAAATTTCGAATTAGTACCTATCTAAATTTAGTTTTCAAGTTTGAAAAAAGAGGGACCTGTAAAAATTGCGACCAGTAAAAAAGTACTCGAAGAAAGATTTCTCTTTAAAAAAATATTAAATTAACATTGTATCAAGTATCGTGTTCTTAAAGGTTGTGTATATTTCATCATTTCCCTTTGACACAAAATTACCAAAATGCGTTTTGTGTCTTCTGTAAAATTTGATACGTGGGTTATCAGATCATCTTTAGTCGTGGCAACACTATGGAGTATTGCGGTTTGAATACACATCATTTCATATTTATTATTTTACATATTATATATGTGTATCAATTTTCCCGAATCCGACTCTTCAGCCTTGCGATTTAGTACATCGAATAATGAAGGTTTTTAACTGTTGCAAAAAATAAGATGAAATTAAAGATTTAAATGACAAGTGTTCATGTTCGGTAGTGATAATGGTAATTTTTGCAACGCAGTTCATTCACACAACACTCTAAAATAATGATAGCTCGGAGATGGTTATGAATCAAAATTGAGAGGTCACGCGAATAAAGTGGCGTTAAGAATAATTCATTCACCTGCTAAATAAAGCTGTAGCTAGAAGCCCACTCGTCGTAAGATTCCATTCGTATTTTTTATCTATGGCCGACTTTACAACCGTCCAGTAACCGGTATCGTAACTCAGGCTATCTTCCAGACCTTCCAGTCGTTCACGGTACCTCACGGTACCTCAAAAATCTCTGTCTCCCGTCAGTCTCCTCGTTTCCGCCCGGAACATCACAGCGTCCCCCAGCCCCGTAGAGTACACCTTATTCATGGTAATCAGCGGGCTTCACGGCGACGAGATCTATACTTTAGTCCTTCACCGCATGCTTCGGGTTTCGAAACAGAATAAACAATTATTCTGTGCTCTCTTAATGTACCATTAATAGCAAGTGTAAAGTGGTACTGTCGTGATGCATGTGTTGAATAAGTGGCAATTGGTGCGAGTACACCTATGAAACCCGAACTTTTTAATGAAAAAAAAAAAATGACGATATTGATTTGAATAAAAGTTGACGTAAACTATTAAAGCATATATATATATGTACACATTCGCACTGTTTGTACATCGGTTACGTATTTGCAGGTAGTTCAATATGTGATATATAATAATGAAAAAAGCCCAAATAAAAACGTCTCCCTCGATAATGTGTTTTAAAATGTGGAATTACCAGTAATATTACGTTGCTTTGGACGATTAAATACTACGATGAATTGAATGTTAAGATGAGATCAAAGTAGCAAAGAATTTAGTTTTTCAAAGAAGCATTGTATTTGTATTCGTCAGTTGATAACCATTTCGGTTTCAAATCATCATCGGCACATTGGCGTAAGGCCGAATTATTTGAAGGATTATTGTGGGGAAAAAAGCTTTGATAATTCGATCGCGTATAATGGCGTTTTAACAAGAAAATGAAAATTCAACCAATGAATGAAAACATAATTGATAGCAATCGTGTTCCAATTGCTAATCAATAAATAACACAATATTCTACTCATATGTATTATGCGAATAATTGGTGTGAATTTTCTGCTTTCAGAGAACTGCTACACGCCCAACAATGCGATCGGAAAATGCATCCCGATCAACTACTGCCAGTCGCTGCTTGTTTCTTTCCAGAATCCCAATAGGGGGGCATACCAGACGCAGTACCTCGCCAACTCACAATGCGGATTCTTCGAATCGACGCCTTACGTCTGCTGCCCGCTCGCCAAGCAAGACAACGGCGGGTGTATCTTCGGAACTTGCACAGTATTAGCTTTCTGCCCCTCCGTCTTAAGGAAGCTCCATCGTAAGAATTTGTTTGTTTATGAAATGGTCAGTAGATCACGTAACACATTTATAAATAGGCTGAAGTTTACCTTCAAACGTTTATGATGAAGTTATTTCGGTGCATAAGCCGTCATACTTCCCGCAAAGACAATATTCTTATATCGACTGTGGAAAGGAAAAAGGACGTAACCCAGTTTTTTCAAAACAGCTTTTTTCGATAATCACAATGTTTACAACTTGATACACGTTATATCAAAAAGACGTAAGCTGCAAATGCCAAATTAGTATCTAAATTTAACTTTAAAGTTTGAAAAAATTTGAGCCTGTCAAACAGTAAAAAGACTTAAAAAAAGGTTATTCTTAAACAATTTATTAAATTATTATTAGGTTACGTCAAATTTGAATCGTTCATATTATGTACATTCACACAGATTTTGTCACTAACGACCCGGGTTTCGCCTTTCGGCATCTTCAGGCGTTCAAGTGCACGGATGAACGCCTGAAGATGCCGAAAGGCGAAACCCGGGTCGTTAGTGACAAAATCTATGTGAATGTACATAATTTGAACGACTCAAATTTAATATTGAAATTCCACCAAGCACCTTCAGTCGAAATCTTCAATTATAGGTTACGTCAATTTACAAGTCTACAAGTCTTCGTGCACTTCAAGTTTGTGTATATTAAATAATTTGCCTATAGCCCAAAATCATCAAAACACGTTTTTTGTGCCTTCTGTAAAATTTGGTATGTGTGTGTGGGTTACGTCCTTTTTCCTTTCCACAGTCGATATACATACGTTGAAATCAAGTTGACGTCAGAATTCTTTTGACGATTTTATAGTTTTTTGAATATGGAAAATGAAAATTTTCGACAGTCATTTGGAGTATGTATAATTCTTTGAAGAGGCACTTGAATAATATCTAATTAAAAGTTTTGTTGCTTTTTCAGAAACTGGACTTGGACCTCAGGGGCAAGGATATCTGCGGCAAGTATCGTGCAACGGTCAACAAGGACTCAGTGTATGCTGTCAAGATAATGTATACAAGCCAAGTTTCATATCAAACCATAGACCAAACGTTGTATCTAAGTATCCCCCGGCAACCGAGCCACAATTAGTCCAAAACGGAGGAAGTAATCCATCGCGCCCGGATATACCGCTAAGCAATCCAACACTTCCACCAATACCGACAAATCCACCGGCTCCAGTTACACAAACGCAACCACCGGTGACAATCGAATACACGGAACCACCGGTTACGTCGACACCAACTAAAGCTACACCAACTAAAGCTCCACCAACTGAAGCTCCATCAAAAATTACACAACCTACCACAACACCAGCACCGATTGCGCCACAAGCCCCAGTTACTCCACTGATTCCGCCATCAACTGAAGCTCCATCAACAATTACACAACCTACCACAACACCAGCACCGATTGCGCCACAAACCCCAGTTATTCCACTGATTCCGCCATTCGGTAACACCTCTCTTTCACCAAATATCAATACTCAGCCAATTATCATTACTCGTCCTATCCCGCAGAATATTCAATTTGCACCACCTTTCGAGCCCGTCGACGAAGGTGTCGCAGCTAGTATACTGCCTCCTGCAGGACGATGTGGATTATCTGCTTCCGAAGACAGGATAGTTGGCGGCAATGAAACTGGTCTCGATCAATATCCATGGATGGGTCTGATCGAATACGACACTCGGAAAGGTGACGTGAAGGTGGGCTGTGGATCTTCGTTGATATCAATGCGATATGTTGTGACAGCGGCACACTGCGTCAGTCGGACGGCCATACAACGACTCGGCGTACCGTGAGTAAAAACTTATTTTTGATCATTTATATAATTTACCGAATTTAACGATTGAGTGACAAAATCGAAACCACTTGGTTTTGCCATATTATTAATTAACAGTAGTGTTTTTTCAAATCGCGTGCTGTGGCCCAGTTGGTTAGAGCTTGATCTAAAATGCCTGCACCGTCTTTGGTCCTTATCATCAACCGATATTAAATGAAATAGAACAGTTTCAAACACTATGGATGCAAAATTAATTGAAATATCTAATCTCGTCAACAGAAGTCTGTTTGCTCGCCTCGTTCTAAAGATTTTTTCTTTAAAGGCCTAGCAATGGCTTTCGCAAAAGACGCTTATTCGATGTATCAATACGCGTATGCCTAATAAATTAACAAATTGTCGAGGGGTGTAGACATTTTTTATACCTTCTTTCAGTGTAACTATACGATAAAGTTAATACCGTACCGGTTCTTAACCCCGTGCCCGCGGGCGCATGTGCGCCCGGCAAAGTATCAAATATATATTTTTTAAATAATTATCTATATATTAATAGCCGATAATGTCCGTCTGAGTGTAAGGACGTCCTCGACCTTCCAGTCTCCACTTTTTTAAATAAAATAAAATCTATAATAATCACTTTTTACTTTTCACTTTTCACAAATGTGTGCGTACTGATGTCATCGGGTCTTTTTCTTCTTTTACGAAATTTATTTGTTAGCGTATTTGAAAATTATTTGAATAAAATATATATACTACGAAAAATGATTGTTAGCAAACGTGAACATTATTCCAAAAATTCAATAATTTGCAATTTAAAAACTGCAGGGCTGTCGATATATGCGCCGAGGTCGATTTATGGTACTATGAAAAATGATTGTTAGCAAACTTGAACATTATTCCAAAGATTTAATAATTTACGAAATTTCTGCTACTACGAAAAATGGTTGTTAGCAAACTTGAACATTATTCCAAATATTAAATAATTTACTATTAAAAAACTGCAGGGCTGTCGATATATGCGCAAAATTAAATAATTTACGAAATTTCTGCTCCAACGAAAAATGGTTGTTAGCAAACTTGAACATTATTCCAAAAATTCAATAATTTACGAAATTTCTGCTACTACGAAAAATGGTTGTTAGCAAACTTAAACATTATTCCAAATATTAAATAATTTACGAAATTTCTGCTACTACGAAAAATGGTTGTTAGCAAACTTCAACATTATTCCAAAAATTAAATAATTTACGAAATTTCTGCTACTACGAAAAATGGTTGTTAGCAAACTTAAACTTTATTCCAAAAATTGATTATTTTACGAAATTTATGCTACTACGAAAAATGGTTGTTAGCAAACTTAAACATTATTCCAAATATTAAATAATTTACGAAATTTATGCTACTACGAAAAATGGTTGTTAGCAAACTCAAACATTATTCTAAAAATTAAATATTTTACGAAATTTCTGCTACTACGAAAAATGGTTGTTAGCAAACTTGAACATTATTCCAAATATTAAATAATTTACGAAATTTCTGCTCCTACGAAAAATGGTTGTTAGCAAACTTAAACTTTATTCCAAAAATTAAATAATTTACGAAATTTCGGCTACTACGAAAAATGGTTGTTAGCAAACTTAAACTTTATTCCAAAAATTGAATATTTTACGAAATTTATGCTACTACGAAAAATGGTTGTTAGCAAACTTAAAAATTATTCCAAAAATTAAATATTTTACGAAATTTCTGCTCCTACGAAAAATGGTTGTTAGCAAACTTAAACATTATTCCAAAAATTCAATAATTTACGAAATTCCTGCTACTACGAAAAATGGTTGTTAGCAAACTTGAACATTATTCCGAAAATTCAATAATTTACGAAATTTCTGCTACTACGAAAAATGGTTGTTAGCAAACTTCAACATTATTCCAAAAATTAAATAATTTACGAAATTTCTGCTACTACGAAAAATGGTTGTTAGCAAACTTAAACTTTATTCCAAAAATTGAATATTTTACGAAATTTATGCTACTACGAAAAATGGTTGTTAGCAAACTTAAACATTATTCCAAATATTAAATAATTTACGAAATTTATGCTACTACGAAAAATGGTTGTTAGCAAACTTGAACATTATTCCAAATATTAAATAATTTACGAAATTTCTGCTCCTACGAAAAATGGTTGTTAGCAAACTTAAACTTTATTCCAAAAATTAAATAATTTACGAAATTTCGGCTACTACGAAAAATGGTTGTTAGCAAACTTAAACTTTATTCCAAAAATTGAATATTTTACGAAATTTATGCTACTACGAAAAATGGTTGTTAGCAAACTTAAAAATTATTCCAAAAATTAAATATTTTACGAAATTTCTGCTCCTACGAAAAATGGTTGTTAGCAAACTTAAAAATTATTCCAAAAATTAAATATTTTACGAAATTTCGGCTACTACGAAAAATGTTTGTTAGCAAACTTAAACTTTATTCCAAAAATTGAATATTTTACGACATTTCTGCTCCTACGAAAAATGGTTGTTAGCAAACTTGAACATTATTCCAAATATTAAATAATTTACGAAATTTCTGCTCCTACGAAAAATGGTTGTTAGCAAACTTGAACATTATTCCAAAAATTCAATAATTTACGAAATTTCTGCTACTACGAAAAATGGTTGTTAGCAAACTTAAACTTTATTCCAAAAATTCAATAATTTACGAAATTTCGGCTACTACGAAAAATGGTTGTTAGCAAACTTAAACTTTATTCCAAAAATTGAATATTTTACGAAATTTATGCTACTACGAAAAATGGTTGTTAGCAAACTTAAAAATTATTCCAAAAATTAAATATTTTACGAAATTTATGCTACTACGAAAAATGGTTGTTAGCAAACTTGAACATTATTCCAAATATTACATAATTTACGAAATTTCTGCTCCTACGAAAAATGGTTGTTAGCAAACTTGAACATTATTCCAAAAATTCAATAATTTACGAAATTTCTGCTACTACGAAAAATAGTTGTCAGCAAACTTGAACATTATTCTAAAAATTAAGTAATTTCCGAAGTTTCCGCTACTACGAAAAATTGTTGTTAGCAAACTTAAACATTATTCCAAATATTAAATAATTTACGAAATTTCTGCTAACTATAAAAATAAAATAAATTAAAATAAAATAAAATAAAATAAAATTAAATTAAATAAAATAAAATAAAATAAAATAAAATAACATAAAATAAAATAAAATAAAATAAAATAAAATAAAATAACATAGAATAAAATAAAATAAAATAAAATAAAATAAAATAAAATAAAATAAAATAAAATAAAATAAAATAAAATAAAATAAAATAAAATAAAATAACATAAAATAAAATTAAATTAAATTAAATACCATAAAATAAAATAACATAAAATTAAATTAAATTAAATACTATGCAACAAAAATCTCACGTTGCTGGGCAACGGGCTTACAGCTAGTATTCTTTAATAGATTTATTGAATTCACAAAAATATAACCATATCCATGTTATTTTAAAGCAGCTAAGGGAACAATGATAAAATGAATACATACATATATACTACTTTTTAATACTATGTATGTAAATATGTTTTTTTTTAAATCCGGCCAGCGCCCGCCACTTTTCTCCTAAATCTCAAGTGCGCCCGTCACCGAAATAGGTTAAGAACCTCTGCCATACACGATTTATACGGACAAGAAAACTCCGCGCACCGATTCCTGTTTTTTTCAATTGAAAAAATTGTCACCTCATTATATTATGTTATCAATTTTAACCCATAAATCGTGAAGCGTCAACAATTGTTACAACCATAAAAATATGATGATTCAATTTGTCTATGCGACATGAATTTTAATGGTATTTGCCTTCCTAGAGACTATCTTAAACGATTGCTGCGCACACTATTCATATCTAGAATAAGGTAAAATAATAAAAATATATATTACAAAAGACTAACGTAATTTCACGCAATTTTCGTATATATAACAGATAGGCGTCCTCACCTTTGTTTATTTTGAGAAATCAGTTTTAAATGTTTCCGTTTATGAATCATGACTTAACACCGAAATCTTGATTATTTTTTTATGACCCCGAATTTAAACGCTTCCCATAAATGTTTAACGTCAATCACAGCCTCCTGTTTTTACAGCGCGTAGAAATTAAACATCCGTATCGTTAGTTAAATATAAACTCACGGTTAAGCTAACAATCCTTGGAGTTATGCTACGCGCACACCAAAACCGAATCATCGACCGAATCCGTGTCGGACCTATTCGGACGTCAAGTCTCGGCCGTTCATATGTATTCACTGCTACCGTTGTCGGGCGTTACCGGTTTTGATCAAATCCGTCGAAACTTTTACAGAAAACGCCGAAATTATAGTAAAGTGCTACACAACACTGTTATAGAGAGAAAAGGACAACCAATATATAATTATTCGACAGATCGTAGAAGAAATTCTGATCAAAGAAGTAACTTTTATTCTAGAAGGGAAAACAGAAGTTCTACAGAAGCTTATAACATTCGTGAAGCTTTCAAACAGTTATTTTGTAATGAAAATCGTGAAAGATATTAAACCTACTTTTGACTAGTAAGTAAACTGGTCAATTTTCAAATAAAAATCAACAAGAGTTTCACAGAAAATTTCACTATATGTACAATATAACTTCTGTATTCACCTAAAGTAGGCGGCAGACGGCCGACAAATCCCAACACGTTCGGATTTGTCGGTTGATAGGTCAGAGACGGCCGTCATCGTACGATGCCGTCTATAGTAGTGTACGCGCCCTCATTTCTTCGCATTCGTCTGCTTCGATCGGACGAGACGGCCAAGGGTCGGCAACCTTTTGTTGTTAAAGTGACAAAAAAAAATCGTGGGGTTAGTGCGGGCCACACTAGGGTCATATGGCATTACAATTTAATAACATGTGTAGACAAATATTTTAATCTAGAGAACCTTGCGGGCCGCAGGTTGCCGACTCCTGCATTAGACAACAGATTATGGAATTCCGTTACGTAACTGTTGGTTAGTTTATTCTAAAATTGTTAGATACAAAATCTTTGTACAAAATAATAAACACGAATTGTGCCAATGAGTAATTGTGTACATTTTAAAAATCACACGTCACATTTCACAGCCGATCTGTCCACTAGGGTCTCCAATCCCAGGATCCCGTACAATTGGCATGGTCGCGATCCCGGGATTGAGATTTTTTTTTAGCAAATATTGAAAATTTATAGTATTTTGAAATTGGAAGAGCTAAAGAAAAACGAGTCACGTAGATATTTTGGAGAAAAAGTATAGGGATTTGAGGATTTCAAATTCCTCAGAGAGCTAAAAAACAAAGACGATTCACCAAAACATTTCTTAAATTATAAACGATTTCCCGATCAATCTCGAAATCCCGGAATCACAAAAAGACTCCGGGATTGGATACCCTAGTGTTCACTACTCACATGGACTTACTGGGTACACGACAGCTAGTTTTTTTGTATTATTAATTTAGGATTTCCACAAGTGCTTGATGGAATTTCAGTATCGAACTTGAATCGTTCATATTGTGTACGTTACGTTTCCATGAGTTTTATTACAAGTTTATTTTCCTGATTCACCCTCGTTATATCCTTAACATATTAAAGTAAATATAATCATCTATCGTAGATTAGTAGTAATAAATTTATCGAGCAATCAAAATTATTTACTTATTAAAATAATATGACGATGGATAATTTTAACCACCATTTTTAAATCGGTTAGCAATTCCATGTTATGACCTTCCGAATTGCCGTTCAACGATTATCACATGCAAACACATACAAAAATATTAATATTGTTTATGTGATTAGTGTCTCAATTGATTGAACGTCATTAATATTCAATCATAAGTAAAATTAAACTTGATCGCCATCAATAACTTTTAAGCTCATTGATAATAATTTAAGATTTCGACTAAAGGTGCTTGGTGGAATTTCAATATTAAATTTGAATTGTTCAAACTATGTACATTCTCACAGATTTTGTCACTAACGACCCGGGTTTCGCCTTTCGGCATCTTCAGGCGTTCAAGTGCACGGATGAACTTGAACTGACGTTTAGTAAATGAATGTTTCGTGTTCTTTCTCTTATTGCTCTAACATGGCCACAACATATGAAGCTATTGAGTGTTGAACATGTTAACTGCTGTCTTCTATTAACACACTGGCAACGGGGCGAGTATGCCAAAAGTAATTGATAAAAGTGCAGTGCTGTTTAAACCAGGGCTATGGAGTCGGAGTCGTGGAGTCTGACTGCTTTAACCGGAGTCATGCTCGAAAAACACTTACTACTTAAGAGTCCTTTAAAAAAAGTGCGTATTAAAATTGCTAGGGTCAAAATTGGCGACACTGCTTGCTACTAGGTAAGTAGGGCTTTTAATCCCGATATTCGGAATAGCGACAAAAGTCTTCACCGAGTTCAAAGTTCAGAATAATTCTAGAATCTGTCTCTTCGAGACTTTTTCGCCTATAACTTCAAGTAACTGTGGTTTACTAAAAAGAAATATGTCGCCATGCCCATTAGCTGTAACTTCAGTTTTTTTGTATTAAAATTAGTGATATGTAAAAGAACGAAAACATGAAATTATGGTAGATGATAAATTCCGGGATTGAAACATTGTGAATCCCGAGATCCCGGGATCGCAAAAATGGCTAGGGATTGGATGCCCTTATAAGCCTAAAACATAATTTAGCCTTTTATAGAGCAAAGGTTAATATATTAACCAGTCGCTTTATGGTCTATCTATACTTTCAATGCCGCCCATATAAAAGTCAACTTTAATACCTCGATATATTCTCGAGTACGTTCTTTGGTTAATTTATTGTTCCGACTGCCTTTTTTTTAGGCAATAAGTATTTCAAAATATAAAAGTTGAACTTCAAATTCCAAAATAATTTGCCCTATAAAGAGTTAAGTTGTCTTATAAGCTATGGTCGGAGTCTTCTTATTTTCCGACAACTTCACAGCACTGGTTTAAATCATCATAACTTTTACCCTAGTGAGAAATATTTATGACTATATTAACCTATCCTTATTTTTTTTATGAAATGATGAAAATAATGAAATAATATTCCTTTATCAGTACTTCGAGCTATATTGCTGCATGTTTTACAATTTCGGATTTTTTGTTTAAAAAATCACTTTAATATGTGAAAACAACGTTTTTACGTATCGACAGACATCGCCGAACAGTTCGCCATTACTTACATTGTTTCCAATTAATAGAGTAATCACCAAAATATCTGATTGATTGCAGCTCATTGGTTTAATAGTTTGTAATGTTTAACGTCATTAGTAGTATGATTATATTTGTTTGCTTTGTTTCGATTCTATAATCCCCTCCTTGCTTCCCTTAAAAAGGAAAAATCCTAATCTGATTGATTGCAACTCATTAGCATCATTATTTGTTTGCTTTATTTCGATTCTATCACCCCCCTTCTTGCTTCCCTTAAAAGGAAAAAAAACACAAACTCCATTTTGTAATTTCATAATTTTAAAATGTTAGAATCAATCTTGCTTCATTACTCTACGCCCATTGCTCTGTTTACGTACATATCTTAAAGGTTAAACGACCTTACACCAGTTCCCATTAAAAGTAATCCCGTCTGCATACAAACAATGTTTGCATAAAAACCATTGATTATGATTAATAGAACATTTTGTTCTGATGGTATTTATATTCAAACGGATACAACATTTTTTAAATATTAATTATAATCGTGTTAACATAAATTGTGCACTTTTGTTCATCCGCTCAAAGTGACATTAGAGGAACGTAAATGTTAAAAAAACGATATTGTCGTTAAACAGCTAAATAAGATTCATAATCTAAGCAGTTTGTTATAATTTGTAAAGTTTTTTTATTGTCCGTTTGTCATTAGCATAGTCAGTAAGTAATAAGATCATTCTTCTATAAATAACCCTTCATTTTGCCAAAAAATAGCAGCAGAATGTCAATAATTAACCAATTAAAGTAAACTAGCTGTAAGCCCGTTGCCCAGCAACGTGAGATTTTTGTTGCATAGTATTTAATTTAATTTAATTTTATGTTATTTTATTTTATGGTATTTAATTTAATTTAATTTTATTTTATTTTATGTTATTTTATTTTATTTTATTCCATGTTATTTTATTTTATTTTATTTTATTTTATTTTATTTTATTTTATGTTATGTTATGTTATTTTATTTTATTTTATTTTATTTTAATTTATTTTATTTTTATAGTTAGCAGAAATTTCGTAAATTATTTAATATTTGGAATAATATTTAAGTTTGCTAACAACAATTTTTCGTAGTAGCAGAAACTTCGGAAATTACTTAATTTTTAGAATAATGTTCAAGTTTGCTGACAACTATTTTTCGTAGTAGCAGAAATTTCGTAAATTATTGATTTTTTGGAATAAAGTTTAAGTTTGCTAACAACCATTTTTCGTAGTAGCAGAAATTTCGTAAATTATTGAATTTTTGGAATAATGTTCAAGTTTGCTAACAACCATTTTTCGTAGGAGCAGAAATTTCGTAAATTATGTAATATTTGGAATAATGTTCAAGTTTGCTAACAACCATTTTTCGTAGTAGCATAAATTTCGTAAAATATTTAATTTTTGGAATAATTTTTATGTTTGCTAACAACCATTTTTCGTAGTAGCATAAATTTCGTAAATTATTGATTTTTTGGAATAATGTTTAAGTTTGCTAACAACCATTTTTCGTAGTAGCAGAAATTTCGTAAATTATTGAATTTTTGGAATAATGTTCAAGTTTGCTAACAACCATTTTTCGTAGGAGCAGAAATTTCGTAAATTATGTAATATTTGGAATAATGTTCAAGTTTGCTAACAACCATTTTTCGTAGTAGCATAAATTTCGTAAAATATTTAATTTTTGGAATAATTTTTATGTTTGCTAACAACCATTTTTCGTAGTAGCATAAATTTCGTAAAATATTGAATTTTTGGAATAAAGTTTAAGTTTGCTAACAACCATTTTTCGTAGTAGCCGAAATTTCGTAAATTATTGAATTTTTGGAATAAAGTTTAAGTTTGCTAACAACCATTTTTCGTAGTAGCCGAAATTTCGTAAATTATTGAATTTTTGGAATAATGTTCAAGTTTGCTAACAACCATTTTTCGTAGGAGCAGAAATTTCGTAAATTATTTAATATTTGGAATAATGTTCAAGTTTGCTAACAACCATTTTTCGTAGTAGCATAAATTTCGTAAAATATTTAATTTTTGGAATAATTTTTATGTTTGCTAACAATCATTTTTCGTAGTAGCATAAATTTCGTAAAATATTGAATTTTTGGAATAAAGTTTAAGTTTGCTAACAACCATTTTTCGTAGTAGCAGAAATTTCGTAAATTATTGAATTTTTGGAATAATGTTCATGTTTGCTAACAACCATTTTTCGTAGGAGCAGAAATTTCGTAAATTATTTAATATTTGGAATAATGTTCAAGTTTGCTAACAACCATTTTTCGTAGTAGCATAAATTTCGTAAAATATTTAATTTTTGGAATAATGTTCAAGTTTGCTAACAACCATTTTTCGTAGGAGCAGAAATTTCGTGAATTATTGAATTTTTGGAATAAAAAAAAAGTTTGCTAACAACCATTTTTCGTAGTAGCATAAATTTCGTAAAATATTTAATTTTTGGAATAATTTTTAAGTTTGCTAACAACTATTTTTCGTAGTAGCATAAATTTCGTAAAATATTGAATTTTTGGAATAAAGTTTAAGTTTGCTAACAACCATTTTTCGTAGTAGCCGAAATTTCGTAAAATATTGAATTTTTGGAATAAAGTTTAAGTTTGCTAACAACCATTTTTCGTAGTAGCAGAAATTTCGTAAATTATTGAATTTTTGGAATAATGTTCAAGTTTGCTAACAACCATTTTTCGTAGGAGCAGAAATTTCGTAAATTATTTAATATTTGGAATAATGTTCAAGTTTGCTAACAACTATTTTTCGTAGTAGCAGAAATTTCGTAAATTATTGATTTTTTGGAATAAAGTTTAAGTTTGCTAACAACCATTTTTCGTAGTAGCAGAAATTTCGTAAATTATTGAATTTTTGGAATAATGTTCAAGTTTGCTAACAACCATTTTTCGTAGGAGCAGAAATTTCGTAAATTATGTAATATTTGGAATAATGTTCAAGTTTGCTAACAACCATTTTTCGTAGTAGCATAAATTTCGTAAAATATTTAATTTTTGGAATAATTTTTATGTTTGCTAACAACCATTTTTCGTAGTAGCATAAATTTCGTAAATTATTGATTTTTTGGAATAAAGTTTAAGTTTGCTAACAACCATTTTTCGTAGTAGCAGAAATTTCGTAAATTATTGAATTTTTGGAATAATGTTCAAGTTTGCTAACAACCATTTTTCGTAGGAGCAGAAATTTCGTAAATTATGTAATATTTGGAATAATGTTCAAGTTTGCTAACAACCATTTTTCGTAGTAGCATAAATTTCGTAAAATATTTAATTTTTGGAATAATTTTTATGTTTGCTAACAACCATTTTTCGTAGTAGCATAAATTTCGTAAAATATTGAATTTTTGGAATAAAGTTTAAGTTTGCTAACAACTATTTTTCGTAGTAGCCGAAATTTCGTAAATTATTGAATTTTTGGAATAAAGTTTAAGTTTGCTAACAACCATTTTTCGTAGTAGCCGAAATTTCGTAAATTATTGAATTTTTGGAATAATGTTCAAGTTTGCTAACAACCATTTTTCGTAGGAGCAGAAATTTCGTAAATTATTTAATATTTGGAATAATGTTCAAGTTTGCTAACAACCATTTTTCGTAGTAGCATAAATTTCGTAAAATATTTAATTTTTGGAATAATTTTTATGTTTGCTAACAATCATTTTTCGTAGTAGCATAAATTTCGTAAAATATTGAATTTTTGGAATAAAGTTTAAGTTTGCTAACAACCATTTTTCGTAGTAGCATAAATTTCGTAAAATATTTAATTTTTGGAATAATGTTCAAGTTTGCTAACAACCATTTTTCGTAGGAGCAGAAATTTCGTGAATTATTGAATTTTTGGAATAAAAAAAAAGTTTGCTAACAACCATTTTTCGTAGTAGCATAAATTTCGTAAAATATTTAATTTTTGGAATAATTTTTAAGTTTGCTAACAACCATTTTTCGTAGTAGCATAAATTTCGTAAAATATTGAATTTTTGGAATAAAGTTTAAGTTTGCTAACAACCATTTTTCGTAGTAGCCGAAATTTCGTAAAATATTGAATTTTTGGAATAAAGTTTAAGTTTGCTAACAACCATTTTTCGTAGTAGCAGAAATTTCGTAAATTATTGAATTTTTGGAATAATGTTCAAGTTTGCTAACAACCATTTTTCGTAGGAGCAGAAATTTCGTAAATTATTTAATATTTGGAATAATGTTCAAGTTTGCTAACAACCATTTTTCGTTGGAGCAGAAATTTCGTAAATTATTTAATATTTGGAATAATGTCCAAGTTTGCTAACAACCATTTTTCGTAGTAGCAGAAATTTCTTAAATTATTAAATCTTTGGAATAATGTCCAAGTTTGCTAACAATCATTTTTCATAGTACCATAAATCGACCTCGGCGCATATATCGACAGCCCTGCAGTTTTTAAATTGCAAATTATTGAATTTTTGGAATAATGTTCACGTTTGCTAACAATCATTTTTCGTAGTATATATATTTTATTCAAATAATTTTTAAATACGCTAACAAATAAATTTCGTAAAAGAAGAAAAAGACCCGATGACATCAGTACGCACACATTTGTGAAAAGTGAAAAGTGATTATTATAGATTTTATTTTATTTAAAAAAGTGGAGACTGGTAGGTCGAGGACGTCCTTACACTCAGACGGACATTATCGGCTATTAATATATAGAATGTTTAGAACGCGTCATGGATACAACTTATATGTCGACTAACACCCATAATTATTATAATATTATGTATATTTATAACAAAATAAACAAGAAAGACAATATCTACGTTTAACCGAGTGGATCGATTTTTTATTGAAAGAAATAATATTTCTTTATACAATAAGAGGTTACACTTCAAATTGAATCGTCCAAATTGTGTACAAATTACATACGCTCTGTCACTTACAAGCCGGGTTTCGCCTTTCGGATACATTTCTAAAGGTTTTATTCGACTTATGTGCAGTATTCTGTCACACTTTATTTTAGTTTATTTTTTTAGTGAAATTGACCTTTTTTATTTAAAAAAAAAATACACGGCACATAGTGATTAAATGTAATTAAGAAAGAGAAAGAATAAGGTAACCATCTGCCACAGCAATACAATAATATAATTCGTTCAAAACCAAAGGCACTGCACGTAATGAAATGAATATGATGCGAGGCCGAGGATAGGCAATGACCCGAGCTTCCCAGCTGAAAGCAGTTGCGAGTAGCCAAATATATAAGTGTTCGTGTAACTCTATTAAAAGTATTAAAATTATTTGTAACCAAAGACCGGTATTTTTTTATTCATGGCATTTTACTACCTGAGACCGACTTTGCTATTAAAAAAATCTGTTGAAAATACTGTAACAGGTCGTGGAGACATGAAGGATTCAGCGCTCACGTGAATAATCGCAACTCGTGTTACATTGTTTTCATAATGAAATTTAACAATGATTTCTAATACTGAAGATGTTGGTAACATATGCTCAAGTTAATAATAGCTACGCGTTTTAGGATATCTCAGAGAACTTTTACAAATACGTTTTTTGTCACAAAATAATCACCGAATCAGTAGAAAGAAGCCTTTGGTTGCATTCATGTTACAAGTTGAAAAAGTCGGTAAATAAGTGCCAAAGCCTGTCCGGTTTTATTGTGTGTATATTTTTTAAGTCAATTAATTCCGAATAATATTATTGCAGGATTATGTATAATGTATTCATTTATGGTAAACCGGATTTGCTTAAAAAATGTTTATAATTACTTGCACCGCTCTGTATATGGTGAAAAAAATATAGATTACAATACAAATAAAACTCTCAGAAAATCGATAACCACATACCGCCGCCATGACCTACGAGCAAATTTGTGGGTACATAATAACCTCGATATTACGGACAAAATATCTGATCGAATGTGTTTTTTTTAAAAACACCCCGTTAATGTTATAAGTGTCACCGCTTGTAAGCAATGTTGTGAGAATGGTACGCGTCATACCTCTCGCGCTCGAATTTTATCTAGTCATAATGCCATAATACTGGTAGACTGAGAGCAGCACTGGCGTTTGCAATGCTGACCGCTGATTCACACAGCTGCACAGCAGTATAATGTTTTACTTTAAGTTAAAAAAATCATTATCTGTAAATAATTAGAATTATATCATACAACAGTTCGATTAAAGAGTGTCTGTAAGGCATAAAAAAGCATTTTTTAAGTCACGGGCTTCCAGATTTAACAGACACCCCCTCGCCCGTATAAGTCCGTTCTACGAAATTATACTGTATGAAAAAAAATGTGTAACCATAAAAACTAAATTAAAAATAAAACATTTCTTTGTATATATTTCACATTTATTTATTACTAGCTGACCTAACGAACTTCGTACCGCCTCAGAATCAATAAGTGTTGTGTTAACTTGATAATGGCCAACATTTAGTTGTAAATTGTGCGGTGGCAAGCCAGGTAGATCCAATGAGTTTAAAAATTCAGTTGGATATTTGGTTGCTTCGTCTTCGTTTGTTACACGGTCGATAGATTTTAAGGAATGTAGTGGATCAACGACTTGATTTTGAATTTTAAATGATCCACTTTTTTTTTCTTCGCCTCAAGAATTGCTCGTTCACTCAACCAATTGTGATTTTTGTGATTAGATGTTTGGAAACATTTTGTTGATGAAACCATCTTTCGTAGAGACGAAATTGCTAAAATTCGGCGGAAACGAAATCAATCCGTTCGATTCGTCAACAGGAACACGATCGTTACCGACGATAGTCAGCAATTGCTTGGAGAAATCTTCGGCAGATGGATCGTTTAGCAATGCAACTCGCATGTTTGTTGTCAGCTGAAGTTTCTTCACCTAGCGCCAGAGTCAATGATTTGAGAAAAGCGTTTATTTCATCGGCAGCGGTCGATCTTGGAATGACTGGTTGTGTTTGGCGGAAATTGCCAGATAGTAGAATCATTGCGCCTCTAAAAGATCTTGACTCATTGCACAGATCATTCATAGTTCGATTGAGTGCTTCCAATGCGCATTTGTGCGCCATTGTCCATTCATCCCAGGTGATGATAGTATTCACTACCAAAAATTTGGTCATTGCTGAGTGTTTCGCAAACTTGTATGTCGGTTTTTCAGTGGTTCGGAGGTTTAATGGCAATTTCAACGCTGAATAAACCGTTCGGAATCCTTCTATCTACGTGGCCGCTATTCCAGAAGAAGAAACTGCTACAGCAATTTTATATCTCGCACGAACAGTGGCCATAATCAATGACATGAGGATGTCTTCCCAGCTCCACCGGGCGCATTGGGGAACAATAAACCACCATTTCCATCATCAATTGCCTTTATTAACGTATAGTACATTTCCTTCTGTTGGGGGTTCAACAGTGGTACATTCGTTCAAACTGATTGGTTCAATGCATCTCGACCATATTCACGTTCACGTTCCAATTCTCGATTGAAAGCGTCGTTCATTCCACGATCTGGCGTTGGCATTCTTAACTTGACTAACAAACTGCCGCACATAAGGTGGTAAGGTGGTGTAAATAACCCGACTTTGTTTTATATATATAGATTATCAGTACTGGTTTCGCTCATAATAAATACACGTGTAATAAATACATAAGTGTTTATTTAATATGCATTTTCACCGAGGATTGACAGTGGACACCTCAAAAGTGATAAAAACTAAATATAATTCTAAAAATAATTCTACCATGTGGATTGTGGAGATGCTGTGAAGCGGCCTCAGTTAGTTCCCGAAATTACTCCATTATTAAGATTTACCATCCGAATGATTCAGATGTGAAAACAATGAAGAATATCAATTCCCGGTGCTGCAATTTTTTTTTTCAATTAAAATTCTGCTATTAGTTTCTCCGGGGTCGGCTTTTGGCTATTTCAGCGATTTAAAAATGGCTAATCTCTGTTTCAGTTCTGCAGCTCAGTCATAAAAAATAATAATTTCTATGATTCGGTACCGTTTTTTCAGCTTGAACGTCCGCCTTGGAGAATTCGACAAGCGTCTAACCATCGACTGCAAACCGCTGTACAGCGGGAGACAGGAGTGTAATGACAGACCAGCCAGGGTGCCTATCGAGGCGATCATCAGCCACCCTAACTACAACGAGGCGGGCGAGAACCACAGAAACGATATCGCACTAATTCGATTGGCTTACGACGCCCCATACACAGGTAAATGTAGTCAAAGAGAAACAAAATCAAAATGGAACAGCACATTTCATAAATCGCTATCGCAAAGAAACAATTTGATGGTTCACGTTGAATACCCTAGACCAGTGGTTTCCAACCTTTATGTTACTGCGCCTCCCTTTGAAGAAACAAATATCTTCGCGCCTCCCCATCCTTTATTTCATATAATAATAAAGACATGTTTTAAAGAGTAAATACATATTTTGGACTGTTCGCGCCTCCCTTTGCAATAGCTCACGCCTCTCCAGGGAGGCGCGCCTCCCAAGTTGGAAATCGCTGCCCTAGACTATTAAAATATACTATTAATGGGATGTTGTTTTTCGAATAAGCAACACTTTTTCAAGTAAAAGTCAATTTGTGGCGCGTACTGTATGACATGTTTACAAATGAAAAGATACTATAAAGTTAAATTCCTATCAGATGAGTCGGCCACTTCAGTGGTTTCCAACCTTTGTTACTACGCCTCCCTTTGGAGAAAAATATCTTCGCGCCTCTTTATTTCATATAGTAATAAAGACACGTTTTAAAGGGCAAAAAAATATTTTGGACTGTTCGCGCCTCCCAGGTTGGAAATCGCTGGGTTATTTCATGTGGTGGTAAACATAGAAAGCCTTGATAACGGCACTCACGGGTTTGAATTTTTTTCGTCCGAAATTTACAAAACAAAAAATGGCAATGTTGATTGAACAGCATAGCAAAAAGATAATTATAGAAAAATAAGCGGACGTAACAATGTTTGAATATTATAGTCTAGAAATTAATCATGTTATTACTATTTGACTCCAGACTATATCCGGCCAATTTGTCTGCCACCCTACGACATTACCCAAAGGGTAGGCGAAAGCTTCGAGCTTACGGTGGCCGGATGGGGCACAACTGAAAGAGGCGGTAGCAGCAACAGAAAGCTCCACGTTCACCTGCCCCTGGTGGACACGAAAATGTGCCAATTTTACTACATTAGAAGCGGATTGAAGGTTTCGCTGTGGGAACACCAAATATGCGCTGGCGGAGTACTAGGAAAAGATTCCTGCAGAGGAGACTCAGGAGGACCTCTCATGATGCTTGAGATCGAAGGGCACTACGTGCTCCATGGAATTGTCAGCTTTGGACCGACTCCGTGCGCGAGGGCTAATGTCCCTGGTGTTTATACAAAGGTGGCCGCATATGTACCCTGGATTAAGAGCCAGCTCAAATATTAATGAGAGTTGTTTTTAGTTCATAATATGTATGTGTTATTAAAAAGCTGAATTCTAAATAAATAACTTATTATAACAATAAACACTTTGGTAAATGACATCAAAGGTTTCAGTGTTGACGTAATGTTTCAGTAGTATGAAATGGCATGTGTATGTATATTTTGATAGACAAAAATATTATCTTTGTATCATAAGAATTCATATTATTTTTTTACACTCTCAAAACCTTTTTTCCCCAATTCGAAAAAAATGTTTAATTAACGTCAACGGGTTTGCACTGAATTACTTTTACTTAATTATGTTATATTGACTTTATTTTAAATTTATTTTATCGTAATATTTGTGGCAGTAGTGTTTCAAAAAAAATGATGTTAATCCACATAAAAGTAATATTTTCAATGGATTAAGGCGATTAGGTCGATTAGGTCGATTAGGTGGTAACTTTGTTACTTTTTCTTTCCATAAAATCTTAAGACTGGAATACTACAAAATTTCAAAGGAATGCAATTTACACTCTTAAGTCTCATTTTTTTTTTTTAAAAAAAAGCAATAAAGAACAGGACTTCGGACCGCTATTTTTTTCTTTCCGGTTCAAGTAAAAATATATATATCGTGATTTACCGATTTACCCAAAAAATCTCCGTGACTCGTTTTTTTTTAACTCACCGAGGAATTTTGAAACCTCAAAACCCTATAGTAATTTACCGATTTGCCCAAAATACTGGCGTAACCGAAAAAAAACTGATATTTTTTCGGTTCGGTTACGGTTCGAAACCCTGATTAAAGAACATGAGTACAATTTCATTGTCGGTTGTGTGCATTTGTTAAACGGATGAATATGTGTATATTTTTAATCATTTAAAAACTCTTCACCAGCTGAGCAAAACGCGAAACAAAAAACAATAAATAAATAGGGTCAGGGCCGGCCCTAAGCGTGTGCGAAGTGTGCGGCGCACACAGGTGCCGGCTCTAAAAATAATCAGAGGGGCGCAGATTGGTGGATCGCTTTTGGTTTTTTGAGGCGCCGAACTTCGGCCGAAGGCGCCTCGCACACAGGCGCAAGAATCCACGGGCTGGCCCTGAATAGGGTTTTAACTATGTTTTATAGTGCCATTGTATCAAGTAAACAAGAAAAATCATATAAATTGTGTTAACAACATTTTTTTTATATCAATGAATAATTTATGTGTGTTATTATACCAAAATGTGTGGAAAGAAATGTATCACCAACGTGTGAACGGTGTGAAAATCAGCGATGCTATTCCAGCGTACTATGGCGGCTTATATAATACAAAAAACTGTTTTTGAATTCAAATATTTCTTAAAACTCGGATTAAATTGGTTTTAGAAGTTCTACAAAAAAAAAAGAAAATTATATTTAAATAGAAAAAAAGATTTTTTTATGTTTTTTTTATTTATCATAAATAATTACATTTCTTTTAAATTGAATAATAGAATTTAAAATAATGCATATTAATTTTATTACTTGAAACCGGGTTATCAAGTTGGAATTACCGGTTTTCGAATACATTTTTTTTAGCAAAGCAGAAAAGACAGATTTTAGAAAACCGACAAGCCCTACATATATATACATAAGTACTCAACACGTGATTGTGTGGAGTATTTCAGGCCATTCGAAATAATTGTTATGCGCGCGGGAATAGCACGACCAGATGAGAAGACTTAAAAAAAATCAACATATTGTGAACGCGACTTGAAAAACATTTACTTAAAATGTATTTCGGTATTACGCATGATAAAGACAATATTTTATTTGACGGTTATGCTACACCGGTTGATTATTAAGATTGGTCTGCTTTATGATAGACATATACTACCCACCGCCATTTAAATATGGTGTACTCGATAAAAAATAGTGCAGGCAGTCAGGCACCTAGGTACTACAGACAGGAGAGTTTCGTGTTGTTTTTATTAGATTGTTTAACACAACCAATTTGCATAATAAGCAGCGCTGGTTTCAATCAAGCCAAGACAAGACAATTGTTTAAAAGAGCGCTATATTATTCGTTACCACATTATATTATTACCCAATTCTTTTGGCGCTGATAAATTTAGAAAACGCCGCTGACATAGCACAAAACTATTTTAGAGCGAATTTCTAGAAACAAATTATTGGGATGGAATAAATATGCATATTACTAATTCGATAAGATAATAAACAACGGTTTTCATAAAAAAAATCCTGACTTTAATAAATAACGTATAGGAAATTCCTTTCTTAAAATTGTGCCTGTTATTATATATATATAACATAATTAGGAAGAAATCATGTCTCGTCAATTTCTTTTTAACCTCATTAAAGCGATAAGATTAACGCAACGTTTGTTTTATGGTGTGGCATTTTGGACCCACACCTTTCATGGAAGAACATGCTAATCCGCAGGAAAGAACAGAGAGGTAAATAATTACTCAGCCAAAATTGATTTAAAACGTTAATTGCTGATCTTATCTGCATAGTTTTAAGCCAAACTGAATCAAACAAAAAAGTACAGTGACTGTTAAAGAAACAAATGACACAATCGAAATAAATTGTCGATATAAAGAAATATACACTGAACTCCCTTTTACATGTTTTTTACACGGCTTCGAAATAACAAGCTGCAAAAAAAAAAGAGAAAAAATCGAACATTCATTTAACAACGAAACAGTAATTTGTAATTTCCTACATCCCTCGCATGCACTTACTACTCAGTAGTCAGTAGTCGAGTGATGAAAGCGATGTCGTACAAAATGTGCGTAAACGGGTTCGTTTATTTCAGTGGTCGGCAACCTTTTGAGAGACTGAGTAAAAAAAAAAAAATGGTTAGTGGGTAAAAGTTAAAAATAGCTTTTTTACTATTTATTCAGTTAAAAAATCATTTTTAGAAAATAATACATATATTTATATATATTACATAATATATTTGCTTGATATATATGTGTAAATACAAAACACATATAATATTGTCATTGGTGGCTTCCTTGGTATTATTGAATAAGTAATGTGATAAAAAAGACTATCATAATTTCTTGGTGGGTAACTAAAAATGTCGAAGTGGGTAAAGCAATTGCATGCGGGTTGTAGGTTGCCGACCACTGGTCTATTGTCTCATGGTGATTTATAAAATTATGATACAATATGCAATAATGAATTTTATTTTTTGATATCCTGAATTCATTTTTATACAAGGAAACCTATCCACCATATATTTTTTATTATTTTAGTATATTTTTACACGGTATCGCGTGGAACGTATAAATGTACCGTGTAAATAAGGAGATCAGTGTAGTATAATACAGAAAAATAAAAAAACATTAGCCCCTAAGAAAAAAACATACGCTGTCTCTCTTCAATGCGAAAGTTTCAAAAAATCATCCGGTAAACAAATTTGACTTTAAACCACCTTCCCATCGCTCTACAACAGTGCTTCCCAACATTTTTCATTCCACTGCCTTCTAAATCTGAAAAAAATAATCCGTGGCCCTCTTCAATATAAAACATGTTCTGTCCGCGTTAATTCCGCGGCCCCCAATCTGGGAAGCACTGCTCTACAAAACCCAAATAAATATTCGTCATTGTTCAACGAATCTCGTTTGAATCTATTATCGATAATACGATTATTATCGCATCATGTTAACACTTCTTCGTCGACACTTTTTTATTTTTATTTCTAGCAACCACAATAGGCTAACTTTGTTTACGCAAATTGGGAAAAAAACGTTGCTAAATTGATAGGTAAACCAGAAGGAAACAAACAGCACGCTCATATTTGTGGATGAAAATATTTTTTAACGATCGAAGGTCATCGAAAGTAAACAGAAAAGGCATTAGCTACATCAGGGTTTCCCAAACTGTGTTCCGTGGGATCTAAATAGGTGTTCCGCGAAAAATTGGAATGGTAGCATACGCTGCAACAAATTTAAGCATCTTCTACTTCGTATCAAAAATTGAGTGATAGTAAATCTCCAGTGATGTAAAAAACGTCAAATATCTAGGTACATGCAGAGATTTTTAATCACTATGAACTTTGTTTACTAATATTTTTATGTAATATGCTTAGCGATAATTAATCAATATATAATAAGTGGTTTAATAACTAATATTTTTACTATTAAGACTTACCCGACCTAAAAAAAAAGCTGTGTTCCGGTAACATTTCCAGATTTGATAAGTGTTCCGTTGAATTTTCCGGACTTGCAAAGTGTTCCATCCCAGAATAAGTTTGGGGAACCCTGACCTAGATACATATAATATATTTTTGAGTCATCTACCCAAGAACTTCGAGTCTTAAATCTCTATGAGAAACGAGATTGTGCGAGAACCCCTCGAAACTTATATGGACGTGAAAGATACAATTGTACAATTGTACAAGATACAATTGCAACGAGAATGTTTATCGTATGAAAAAATTATAATGTGACGTGCACTGCCATCTATCAGTAAGCTACCGAACTAAGTAAGTTCAGTATTTTTCCGCAAGGCTTAAATTTTCGATCGAAAATAAAAAATCTTCAGGATGACACATTAGAGACATCTAGGCACCGAATTTGCAACAAATTATAACAAAAATATTATGAATTTTGAGTATAGATAATAAAATAAAAGAATGGTAAAAAAATTTCTTCCTTGCTCGGTCCAATTGCGATTTTTATGAATTTTCATATGGGCTCCAAATTATCGTTGCATTGGTGGCAATATGCTCCACTATAGAGCGAATATGATTAATGAAAGTGACTCGTTCCACAAATTATTGTGTTACACTGATAAACTATACATTGATGAAATATTCTTCACTTTTATGGAGTTCACTGTCAATACTTAGTGTTAAAAGCATTACATTAAAAAAATAATTTGTACTAATTCAATTTTTATTAATTAATATCAGGTTCAGACATGAGCGAAACCTGTCCTGATCTTATTAAATATAAGTGGAATTAGTACAAATGAGTATTTTTTTAATATCTTCGTTATTTTCGGCTGTAACTTTGTGAAAGTTTATTTTTAATATAAAATTTATTTTGATAACTTTGTTACTCCATTTGTTGTCATACAGAGTGTGACACGTGTTTCGCTTATTTGCGAAGCATCATCAGACAATCACAACGCCAACGCAACAAACGAAACTAAACATTGATTACAACTATTATGTTATAAATTACAAAATAAAATTCTGAGTTTATCCTTTTCTACTGGAACAAAGATAACAAATTTAATAGTCACAATCTGTAACACAACAAGTGGAATAACAAATTTATCAAATTTTATATTGAAATATTCTTAATAAAAACACAATATTCTTTTGTACTTTATTCCACTATATTAAAAAGTTCAGGAGTGTCAGGACCGGTTTCGCTCATTGCGAGCAAAATACAAAGGAATAAGTACAAAGCATTGCGAATAAAGTACAAAGGAATATTGTGTTTTTATTAATATATTGCCTTTCCACATTGGCAGATCCAGAAATTGTCCCAGGAGAGAGCCATTAATTTTGAAAATAAACATGATACATAAATAATACATTAAAAAATAGATGATTTTAAAATAACATATCTATATAAAAATAATCAATACATAATTACGTATGTATTTTATAAAACATAGTAAACTAAATAATTAAAGAGCCCATTTCACAATAACGTTTTAATAGATTAGAAAAATGGAAAAAAAATCCCCATGCCCCCCCCCCCATGGACCCGCCAATGCAGTTTCACCAAGTATTGACAGTGAACACCCTAAAAATGAAATATTCTTGTTGACATGAAAGATTTATTTTTTCAGTTAACGTTTTGAGATACTGTGTGCTTGACATCGTTTTCGGCGTTTCCACCCATGTGCATAACACGCGTTATTTAAGCGTTCACATAGATTGCATTAAATCATATATGGGCAACCACCGGCCCGCCGAGCTATTTTGTCCGGCCCTGATTCATCTCGGCGAAATAATAGAGAAATAAATTATAAGAGGTTTGCCGACTTCCAAAACAAAGACTCCACATTCGCCATATTTGCTCGTCCGATGAATGCTAATGTAAATAATGTGCCAGCAAATTTACGGATGGAACTTATTGAGCTTCAGGGAGACTTAGTGCTGAAATCACAACTTAACAACATTGCTTGGACGGATTTTTATAAATTATATTTGGTGGAAGAACAATATACAAATTTTTCGCGCATTTGCGAGAAAAATCATTTGTCTTTTTGGGAGCTTATATATGTACACGTGGACAGTTTTTTTCGAGGTTGAAACACACTAAATAAAAAAATTGAACAAGGATAATAGATCTCAGAAAATCTCGAAAATGTTATCCTTAAGCAATACCAACGCCAATATTGATAGTCTTGTAATTCAAGTACAAGGCCAATCTTAACACTAAATTTTGTAATCAGTATATAATATTTATATTATGTCATTCATTATATAAATAAAAAAAATATATAAGAAGTAGCAACGTGTTTTATTTAATTTTATATTACTTTATTATGTTTAATAATTTGGTCCGGCCCTTGACTCGAAGACAGAATGATAATTTGGCCCCAGACCTAGGAAAGGTTGCCCATGCCTGCATTAAATCAACGTTGAGCTTCTAAGACTTTCATTAAAAACTAAACAAGCCAATTAGTCATTAGTAAGTTATCAAATCTACGAGATCCGATTTGAGCATACAATGAAAATTTGCGTGAAATGACCTTTAAATTCTAAAGGTCAATCTGTAGTATGCAGTCGCGAGCAAGTAAATAAGCACATCATCAAGAGATTTTCATTTGTGTTCGTTTAAGTGTGTGTTAGCAACGAAAAAATCGTTAAACGCTAGCGTGTTACATCACGCGGCTCTGCTTTTCCAGGCTCCATAGTATTTAACTAAGCCAAGCTGAAAGCTTTCCGGCGGTTTCCTAGACAAATTTACTATGAAATTCCACTTCAATAAAACAGCATCACACGCAGGTCTCGCGTAATCTTTAGTTGACATTAGTTTTGTGTATACATAAATTTTACCAGTTTAGTTCTACTTAGACTGGTTGTAAGTTAATTAAGACGGAGAGAATAAAAAATCGTTAATACAAATATACGTCATATTAATTGAATTGGAGATGTTGAATACAGCATGCGTGTATCTGGTCAGCATTTAAACCAACTTATGGACAGTATTACAGCTAAAGCCAATGCACCAAATATTTTAAAGTTTAAAAATCAAACTCGATGAGAAGTCGCTCGAGATCAACTCGAAAAGAATTAACATCATATTGTACATGTTCTAGATTTGAAATTACCGGGAATTGGACCCAGACCCGCCTGATCGGTAGATCCAAGCTCTTGCCAATTAGACCACGGCGTGCTACAATATAGTAATAACTATATATTAATAGCCGATAATGTCTGTTTGAGTGGGTGAGTGTCTGTTTGAGTGAGCGTCCATTTCACACCTTCCAGTCTCCACTTTTTTATTCATACTAAATTTATATATTAAAAGTCGATAAAATAATCACTCGCTTTTCACTTTTCACAAATGTGTGCGAACTGATGATGTCCTCGAGACATCTTCTTCTTCTACGAAATGTATTTTGTTTGCGTACATTTTCAAATTAATAGATAATGAAATGAAATAAAATAAAATAAAATAAAATAAAATAAAATAAAATAAAATAAAATAAAATAAATTGAAATAAATTAAAATAAAATAAAATAAAATAAATTGAAATAAAATAAAATAAAATAAAATAAATTGAAATAAATTAAAATAAAATAAAATAAAATAAATTGAAATAAAATAAAATAAAATAAAATAAAATAAATTAAAATAAAATAAAATAAATTGAAATAAATTAAAATAAAATAAAATAAAATAAAATAAAATAAATTGAAATAAAATAAAATAAAATAAAATAAAATAAATTGAAATAAATTAAAATAAAATAAAATAAATTAAAATAAATTAAATTAAAATTAAATTAAATTAAATTAAATTAAATTAAATAAAATTAAATAAAATAAAATGAATTAAAATAAAATAAATTAAACTAAATAAAATCAAACACAATGCAGCAAAAATCTCCCGTTGCTGGGCAACGGGCTTACAGCTAGTAATAATAATATGTACTATACAAATGTAGTCGTAAGAATCAAAATTTCCCACGAGAACAGCCGGGATTCGAAACCACCACTGGGCAAACGGGTAAAATACCCATTCAAAAAATTTAACTATTTTTTAATCTTTAATAAGTATATGTTTTTTATATTCCATTTTCATATAAAGCGAATCGTTCGTTGTTTGTGTATACAAATTTATTACTACATTTCACAAGACCACGTAGTTCAGAATTTCAAGAAAGGTTCAAACCCAATCTCGGTCCTTAGCCGAAAATCGATTTCGGGCCGAAAACGCTCCTATGTTTATTACTACTAAAAAAACAAGGTAGTATAGTATACTGGAATGTTAAATATTTTTTTTAAATTTAAATACAATAAATAATATTAAAATCCTTTCATTGGATGTCCACACAGCTTTTTTTAAGTTCAAAAAAATCTCAATACAAATATGTTTTACTGATGGCTAATATACCTCACAAAGAATTTACAGACAATTTATGAAATACCCAAGTGAGCTACAAAATTTAATGAGATCATCGTAATTCGTAATATAATATCCATAAAGCATTCAAAATTTCATAAATTTATTTATCTAACGATTTGAAATAAAAGATTGCATCAATCTACCATCCACATCAAATGACTTGTTTTGGCGCCATACAAAAAACGTCAGAATATTTTAGGCGTTTAACGTAAATAAATGCACGGAAGACGTCGACGTCGTCGGCATAATATTATGCTATGCAAAATTGACACGTCTATGAATGTAGGCCGATCGATGGTAGTAAATAGTTCCGTCACCTTGCGAAAGTTAATAAAAAACGATCCAGGCTCCAGTATTTAAATACTGATGCTGCTCAACGAGACGGTTACAAATTTTGCACTCTTTCCTGTGTTCTGTCACCAACAACTTGTTCCACCTTTCGGCTTTGACAAGCCTCCTTCGACCAGTACACGAATCAAATCAAACATATTCATTTTTATATAACACAAAAATTTTATAAACACGGTAAAAAAAACTATTTATTAAGCGTTATTTCATGTTCATCCGTGCACTTGAATGCACGAAGAAGAAGACCCAGACGTTAATGACAAAACGTATCGAAATTTGAACTGGTCAAATAATACTTTCGATGGTTTCGGCGGTAACTTTGTGGAAGTTCATTTTAATAGAAAATTAAAATTAACTTTGATTATTCCACGTATTGTGTATCTAACTGAAGATGCCTCTGAAAGAGGCGAAACACGTGTCACAGTTAGTTACACAATACGTGGAATAATCAAAGTTAATTTAAATTTTCTATGGTCAAATAATATTCATTTTGGATCGTAAGTAGTTATTTAAATTATATATCAGTTAGATCAGGGTTTCCCGAACTTTTTCTGCAATTCATAATAGTAAAACACTTATTATTTTTAAATGATTTCTGCACTTTGACTTTGTTTAAGCACAAAAAGAAAATCCTGATTCGTATAAATAGGTTGTATATGACCGAAGTAAAACAAATTTTTTTTTTTTCGACACATTGGAGGATTCTTCTGACAATCTCGCCAAGAAAGAATTTAATGACATTTATATCAGAATCACTGATAAAATCAGTCAGATAGGCAAATAAGCATGCTGGTTTTGCTGTCACGAAAAATGTATCCCAAACCAAGGGATAGTAATTGAAAGTTTATGGAAAACATTGAAAAGGGGTGGTTTTTAAGTTATGTGGGTGTAATCCCGGAACACCTACTCTGGTTCTGTGGAACACCAGTGTTCCGCGGAACACAGTTTGGGAAACCAGGAGTAAGATAATTGAATTCTAGCACTTGCTATCTCTCATGATATTCACAAAAAAAAAACACTTATTTAAAACATAAACTATTTTAAGAAGAATCTCATTTTTCGATTAACATTAAAAGATGATGGCTCTTTTGAAACACTTTCATGTGATGTGACGATGCGTTAGAAACCTACATTGGACGGCCACAAGAGAGAAGAATAAAAACTTCTGATTGATATATACACGTCTGAATATTACTGCAAAATATCTTTTGTAAAAGTACCATTTTTTTTAAATCTATGAAACAAATTTATAATAGTCATAAGTAATAACTATGATATTACAATAAACGGGTGGACAACGGCAGTATCCCATGAAAGAGTAGGCACGAGTTCGACGACCCCCATGCGCTCTGGCGGATATTGCACGGTGAGCACTGATGCGAGAAAACGATGACACCGCGCCGACTGCAAGTTGCACTCAAACTCAATAAGTCACAAATAATATCATTACGATGAACAGCGTTCGACATGGCATAAAAGGGCACGTACAAACAAATCTACAGGGCGATATTTTAATATAAATTAACCAGGGCTGTGGATTCGCGTGAAGAAAAGACGACTCCGACTCCAGTTTTAAAATAATTAACGACTCCGATTCCGAGGATTTTTTTCAATAATTTCATTTTAACTTATATATATATATATGTAAACCATCAGATCATGTTTAGTCAGCCAAGCAAGCCAACACTTTTGACTATTTTGTTTAAATACACATCATTGAATATATTTTTCAAAACAAAATCGAGCCGCTCATTTTTCACGACTCCGACTCCGGCCAAAATACCGAGACTCCACGACTCCGACTCCACAGCCCTAGAATTAACTCAGGTTATTCTTCAAAGATACTCACGCTCTGAGTGAAACTGGTCGTGGTCCTAATATTAGAAATAATATGCTTAGAATTACACGAAACCAGTTAATTCTTATTGACGTGGGAGCTCTTATACATTTATTTCCCTTGCGATGCCAGCCATTCTTATCGGGCCAAGGTTACGTCGCTGCCAAGCTCTTACTGCTGGCCAGCTGGTGCATAGTCCAAACATGCAAATGCTTCAGGATGCTGATCACATCCTTTGAAAATGTCCTGATCCCTAAATCCTGGGATCGTCTTAGTTCGTCAATCTGTCAATTCGTCACTTTTTTCGCCAGAATTTTCGGAAACAATGATTAGTGATCAATCCCGGGATGCCGGATGCCCTAGGTCAGGAATGGCAAAACTTTTTGGGACCGCGTGCCAAAAATCCTCAAATATTATTTCTCGATTGTGTGGCGTGCCCAAGCAGTAAACAAAAAAATAATCAAAAAAATAAATAAATTTAAAAAATATTTTTTTTGAACTTGGAAATCGTTCGCGTGCCATCAAAATTCTCAAACGTGCTGCCTCGGGCACGCGCGCCCTAGGATCGTTATCCCTGACCGTTGATTATCTTGAAGAATATTAAATATACATATAGTTGATAGTGAATTCTAAGAGAACACGCACACATATAAATAAAGCAGTTACATAAACAGGGAAAATGTAACGAATGCTTTTAGTAAATCGCAACATGCCATTCGAACTAAAATTGCTAGAAAGTATTTCTTTCCAACAGTTGAAAAGGATACGGCCGTATCACATCATTAAAAGTTCGCGTAAAATAATACTTCGCTACGACGGCCGTTTTCATTTTTATTATAGAGTTTGCGTTACGATCCTGTGTAATTTCAAGGCAACACTGGTACGTAAAATTCGTATGAAACATATATTTAATTGAATTTATGACATACCTCTGGCATTCGTGGCTGCGTCGGCGATCTTTTGAAAGGCGTCCAAGTAGGCCGACACCGCTGAAAGGGCAGACCTGAAAACGAAAACAAAAAGTTTTATTTAATAACTTTTGGATCCCACAAAGATCTCTCACGTGCATCTCTGCATCAGTCATATTATATAGGAAAGTAAATACCTTCGCGACTGCATCTACAAGCAAGCACAAATAGCCTGTGTAAGTAAAAAAAATAGTAAGCTTTTAGAACAGTGATGGCGAACCAATGACCCGCGTGTCAAAGGTGACAAAGACATTCTGGATGAACCGCATTAATATCCACACATCAGTATGGAAAAGTTATCAGTAAAAAAGATATTCACCAGTTCTGTTACTACAATTTCAATGTGGAGCATTTAGACTCATAATAGAGTTTATTTATAGAGATTTTTTTTAAATAATACAAATATTATTTTTATATACATATATTACATATAGATATCACTTTTAAGGTGTTTACTGTCAATACTTAGAATACGTAGAATTTATTTGATCAGGTCCGGATCAGTTGATAATGCTCGCGATGAGCGAAACCGGTCCTGATCAAATAAATATTATGTGGGAAAAGTACTCAAAATCTTTGATTATTTTTAATATATAGATATATATAGTTGATAGCTATTTCGGCGTATGCCTTCATCAGAACTATATAGTGACACCTGGTTAAACTAGAGTAAATTTGCCATATTAAAATTCACATCCATTTTTCGGAAGCTGTTCCATAAATATTTAATTGTAAAAAACTATTGCTATTTTTGAAGAACCATACGATCGTCAATTGCGTTATTGTTCTTCCGGAGAAGCGATATGCTCCATATAGAGAGCGAATATGGTCGAGAAAGATATTTTTAAATTGAGAATATCTAGTTATATTTTAATTGAATAACAGCTTGTCTCGTTTCGCCTTGCCGTATTCCTCCTTTTGCTACAGATTATCTATATATTAATAGCCGATAATGTCCGTTTGTTTGTTTGTCTGTTTGTCTGAGTGAGTGAGTGTAAGATGTCCTCGATTTCCCCTCCCCCTGCCCCTCTCCCTCCTCCTGCCAAGCCGCGCTGTCTCCATTTGTTTATTCGAACTATGGTCGCGATTTCACCTTTTCGATGACGTCAAGAAAGACGGTCTCCTTCCCACCCCTGCCCGCTATCACCATTCGTTCATTTTGTCCGCGATTTCCCCTCCCCCTGCCTCTCCCCTTCCTCCACCCCAGCCCCACTGTCACCATTTTTTAATTCATACTAAAGACATATTTTTCCAATACACTGTTATTCGATGAAAAATTGAATTCTCATACAAATACAAAAAAAAACACAAATTGCTGGGATTCGAAACACGGTCTTTAGATTATGAGTTGAAGACCTTACCTCTAGGGTAAACGGGGATCTGTTGGACGTGATGAAATAACATTATATATATTGTATTGCGTTCGAATTTTGAAACTTTTGTTTTTTATTTGAAACACAGCATATCTATTCTATATATTAATAGCCGATAAAATAATCACTTTTTACTTTTCACTTTTCACTCACTTTTCCCAAATGTGTGCGTACTGATGTTCTCGGGTCTTTTTCTTCTTTTACGAAATGTATTTGTTAGCGTATTTGAAAATTAGTTGAATAAAATATATATACTACGAAAAATGATTGTTAGCAAACTTCAACATTATTCCAAAAATTCAATAATTTGCAATTTAAAAACTGCAGGGCTGTCGATATATGCGCCGAGGTCGATTTATGGTACTATGAAAAATGATTGTTAGCAAACTTGAACATTATTCCCAAGATTTAATAATTTACAAAATTTCTGCTACTACGAAAAATGGTTGTTAGCAAACTTTAACATTATTCCAAAATATAATAATTTACGACATTTCGGCTACTAGGAAAAATGGTTGTTATCAAACTTAAACATTATTCCAAAAATTCAATATTTTACGAAATTTCTGCTACTACGAAAAATGGTTGTTAGCAAACTTAAACATTATTCCAAAATATAATAATTTACGATATTTCTGCTACTACGAAAAATGATTGTTAGCAAACTTGAACATTATTCCAAAAATTCAATAATTTACGAAATTTCTGCTACTACGAAAAATGGTTGTTAGCAAACTTGAACATTATTCCAAATATCAAATAATTTACGAAATTTCTGCTCCTACGAAAAATGGTTGTTAGCAAACTTGAACATTATTCCAAAAATTAAATAATTTACGAAATTTCTGCTACTACGAAAAATGATTGTTAGCAAACTTGAACATTATTTTAAATATTAAATAATTTACGAAATTTCTGCTTCTACGAAAAATGGTTGTTAGCAAACATAAACAATATTCCAAAAATTAAATAATTTACGAAATTTCTGCTACTACGAAAAATGATTGTTAGCAAACTTGAACATTATTTTAAATATTAAATTATTTACGAAATTTCTGCTACTACGAAAAATAGTTGTTAGCAAATTTAAACATTGTTCTTAAATATTATTATTATAATGCAACAAAAATCTCACGTTGCTGGGCAACGGGCTTACAGCTAGTATTTATTATATTATGTTGATTTAGCATTGATTGCTTTTTTAATGTTTTTTCAATAGTGTATAATAGTTGTGAATACTTGCTAGTAGTTATCGAAAAACAACAGTTACATATTCAGTAAAGCACAACTTCAATCAATACTGACAACTTGCTAACGAAGCTAATTTTCCACCACTTTTCTAATTTATGAATAGCATACGTCGTTACGGTACCAAAGAAGGCCCGATAAGACACAATTACTCGTATAACTGTATATTTTTTAAATACGAGAAGTGACTAAATTAACGACAATGAATGTCAGAGCCCTCATACCGGAAAACTTGATATTTTCAATTTGTTTATAAATAATTTTAAGCAAATTTAATTAGTGTACTTAATAAACAATAAATTACAGTATATTGATTGAATTGACATCTTCTTAGTACCTATTTAATTTCTACAAATATTATTTTTGGTAGACAGGTATTTCGGCTTATGCTTTCATCAGAACTATGTTTAAACTTATATATATATTATAGCAGTATATATTGGCTTAGAAGAGATACACAATAGGTTCTCTTGTATACATTTATTGTTCAATAATATTGGTAGAACTAAAATAATCTGATATTTTTTCACCATTTATCAAATACACTCATCGATAAATGCCAACAGGCAATCTTCTTGTAAGTAAGATCGACCCGTAATCGGAAAAACAGCGTATGCGACAATTCATAAATTTTACAGGAATGGTAAGGTTTTAATCATAAAAAAAATATCAACTTCTTCTCGTAAAGTTCGCAAAAATAATTCTTTAAATGCAGATAGTAATATGAGGTATTTTTTTTTACGAACTTTTTAGATGAAAAGGTTAAAAAAAACATCCTTCTTCTGTAAAATTTATGAATTGTCGCTTACGATTTTCTGCCGATAACGGGTCGATATTATAAAAGAAAATTGCTATGTTATAACAAATTAAATACCAAGATAACCAACTTAGCGCTTTGGTTCATTGAATGTAACCACCTGGTTAGGTTAAAGATATAAGCAGTCGGTTTGCGATGATATTGCGAAAAAAAACCGCAGATGGGATCCGAGCCCGAACCTCCTCGGCGAGCGCTCACAATGTCACCTGCCGATCCATTCAATGATCGATTACATAAGACACGTTCGTATTTTTTGTGTTTTGCTACTGAAGTCGTAACACCTGGCTGAAAACAATAAAACAGTAAAGCACTGAGAATGCCCACCTGTAATTCTCTTAATGATTCATAAAAAACTGATTAGTTGGTTTTGGTATACTGTAACGTGAGTTGTTACACATTACGGTAATAACGGCGTGTACATTTATATAATACATAAAATACACCGAAAATATTAGTAGCTACAAAAACTAAGCATGTTACATAAAAATATAATGAATTTTATTCTTATGGCAATGGATTGCAGATGTGCGTATTAATAATACTACAGAACCTTTCATTGAAATATTATTAACTACCAGAAACGGACCAATAATAAATCAGACTGAATCGCTCGATTGAAAAGTGGTCTTACAATGTTAATATTATTGTTATGAACTGCGCCGTAGGTTTTCGTATGCGTCGATAATGCATACCATCAGCTGTAAAAAAATAACCAACCGAAAGAATGCTTTGATAAACATTACTGTAGTAATTGATTTTTAAAAAGCACACCTCGGCGGTATAAGGGTTAAAAGAATTATTAGTTATGACGATTAATTGTGCTTCAAACGAATAGTTCGCCAATTATTTGTGAAGGAGAGATCGTGTAAAACTAAATTGATAGCACGATTGATTAAATTTAAATCTATCAATTATATAGATAATAATTAAAACTATCATAAATTTGGTTAAACTATCTAAAAACTTTCCCGGGATTATTAATTGAAAAATAAACGATTGCCGAGAAAATAATGCATTCATAATTTATTCTCGCAGAGAAATTCAATGCAGTTAACGCATCAGCGAGTATTTTATACAAAACAGCGAACAATGAATAGAGATGAACTCAGAATTGGCTGTAATTTGCTACGATGAAGATCAGTGGTCTCCGAGCACAACTAATATGAGTTACTTTCCAAATCTAGCGCACACAATATTTTACACCCAAAGCAAATAGTCATTAAAATATAAAGAGAAAGATATGTAGGTGTAGATAATTTATAGGATTGATAGTGTAGTTAGTATGCAACATAATATATGATCTTGCGAGTTATTATATTATTTAACCAAACGAAGATGTCAGTCCATTTAAATGATCAGCCGTTTTGAGAACACTCAAAGCTCTATTCGTTTTATATTTAATCAATGTGTAACATTTATGGACCATGGACCCGGCTTGGTCATGTGATGCGGATGCCCCGAGAGAGTCTGAGCCCTGCCTGTCACTTTTACCAACCAGATGAATCCCGACGTCGTAGAAGCCCACTGGTGACTATCCATAGGATGTATTCAGCGGAGTTACGGGACGCTGGGATGACCTGGGAGGAAGCAGAGAGAGACTGACGGGGATCTAGAATCTTGAAAGAACCATGTTGTGACCATATGCACCGTAGAGGTAGCGTATATGGAAAGCTTATTGCATTTATAAAAAATGAAAGGGTTAGGATAGGACTAGTGGTTAGCCAAGCGGCCTCGCTACGCAGCGTTTTATGGTCGGAAATGTGAAAGGCAATTAAGACACCCAAGACATTAATTCAAAATTGAAAAAAATAACAATTTATTAAACTGTAAGAAATGGGATTCGAACCCGTGAGTACTGAAACCGAAGCCAATTACGCTGACCATCTTGCTATAGACTCGGCTACGATAGTCTAGTCTCAAGTCAAAAGCTGTCATCAATGCATTTATTATGTTAGCAAAAATATATCAATATGTATATGAATAGCAATTTCAGTGAAACTTGTTAGTACTCACTAGATAATCATATATATAAAATGAATGTTTGTTTGTTCGTACTCTATGGGCTGGCAAGCCGCTGATCCGATTGCAATAAAACTTTGATAAACTTTTGCTTGCACTTCCGGGAAGTTTATAGGCATATCAAAATTAGGTCTTATATATAAAAATCAATGTTTGTATGTATGCCATACCGCTCATGCAACTTGCGCGAATGTTATAGGCGTAGTACAATTAAACTACAGTAGGCGGCGCGTGTGTCGTACCATAGACAATCGGCAGTAAACTTCAAACGTCAAACAGACAGAAAAAGAAGACATGCACTTCAATAAGCACAATTAAAGCACAAACATGTCTTTCTTTGAGCGGCGTTGCATCGCTTGCCGGGAACCGGCTAGTAGCATATAAAAACTAGCAGATTGTAAAAATTTAAAACCTTAATAATCCAAACGAGGGTATGAGCAAATTCAATTATCCTATTTAGTATCTACTAGTACAATTACCAGCTGCTCAAAGTTAGGAGCTTATTTGTTAGATATGCCATAAAAAACATGGGTTTTCAGTACGAACAGCGAATGCACCTCTGTGACGAACACAGCATCGATAAATTTCTAACGATGGCCTAGCAATAACAATACATTTCATGAATACAATATCACAACAATACTGAATGGTTCATGTCAAAAGTTTGTTCCCAAGCGTGACAGTGAAAACTAACAGTTGTCGCGCGTCACTGCGGCAAACGAATGGCACGCGTGCCATATCCGGCGAATAGACACCGCTCCGAATTACGTCACATTATATATTTTACGTCATATTTAAGGGCAAGGACAGAAGGCTCCGATTATACGAACGTCATAGATAATGAAAAAAACAGACAGTGGTTCGGTTGAAGTTGTAAGTCGTGTATTTTATAATTATAACAACTTTACAAAAAGTACTCGTATGTACTAATTCACATTTTTATTAAACGTTGCAATACCATTCAAAAAAAATGTTTGTGTTTATTGAAGGGCATGTTTTCTTCTCTGTCTGTTTAACGTTTGCTACTGATTGTCTATGGAACGACACACGCGACACCTTCTGTAAGTTAATTGTACTATAACCGTCGCACAAGTGCAGGCATACGTTGTCAAAATGAACTGTATTGCATACATAAAAACATTGATCTTTATATATATGACTTACTGTAAGTTAATTTTACTATGACTATAACCTTCCCGGAAGTGAAAGCAAAAAGTTTGTCAAGTTATATTGCTATATCAGATGAGCGGTACGAACAAACAAACATTCATTTTAATATATTAGATTGAGTAAGACTTATAAGGTGTAGTAAATAATGATTAAAAGCAATCAAGTAATTTAAGATTTTGATCTGAAGATGTTTGTTGGAATTTCAATATTATATTTGAATCGTTCAAATTATGTACATACATCCACACAAGATTTGTCACTAACGTACTTTCAATTAAGTAAGACAGGTATATATAAAGTCAAAGTAAATACTCAAATATTCACTATCAGTACTAGCAAAATGGGGGGAAAATACGAAACGATTAATCAGTTTAAGCACTGTCAATTCGTGGTGGAAAGACATCATACTAAAAAAAGTGCACTCGAACGCCTAAAAATGCCGAAAGGCGAAATCCGTATCGTTAGTGACAACAATTTTGCGAAAGTACATAATTTGAACGATTCGAATTCATAATAACCCTTATTATCATTCACTTTAAGGCAGTAACAGTAAATGGATAATAAAATTCAAATTGTATAGTTTCCTATAAAGCGGTATCCTACCGAAGTCGTGCTGTAGGTAGAGCAGCTGATTTTTACTTCTAACGGCTGCGATCGATTTACAATAGTACAACCATGAATTTTCTCACTGGCATGAAAATCATGGAAAGTGAAGACTCCCCCGTTACGCACCGACAACTCGTGTTGGCAGGTAAACAGTTAACATTGAACGAAAGAAAAAAGCGAACAACAACAGACAATGGGCGTTTGTTTATCATCAGTCAACCGTTCGTCGAACCCTGTTCGTGTTCCCTAGACTTTGCTGTATTCCATTCGATTGGCGGGGAAAGTGGATTTGTTTTTCATTCAGTCACAGAGGTTTACTTCTTTACAAATAACAATTGATATGTGCTGTTTGAATCAAAGCGGATAATTAAATGAAATTCAAAAAATAGTGTGATACTTTATTTGATGATTATTCAAGAAGTAAAGTGAAAATTTCCAATCCTTCACGACCATTTAATTAAAATTATATTTAGTTAAACTTCTCTCACTACATATCTTCTTAGCGGTAACCTCCAGCCACCATTATTGTTGAGTAAAAAATTGAGGTTTAAAAAAAAATCGCATTACTGCGATCTACATCGGCGATAATTGCTGACGCGTTAATTATTTTGTAAATTTTAAGTCGATGTCAATTCGTTAAATCGACTCGAGGAGAACTAACGTCATGTCCAAGTTGTTAAAATGGAAAAAAAATCTTGAATTTGATCCTGCAGTACCTTGATCCAACTGACGGCTATAGTAAAGATTTTGCCGCTGGGCCGCAGACACCAACAGAGTCAAACACAGAAAGTTGAATAACAAATTCAAATTAATATAAAATGAACTTCCACAAAGTTACATCGAAAGTAAAAATTCAAATTATTTATCAAAAATGAATTACCACATAATTGAAGCAAAATTCATCGAAAATTTAAAAGTAGAAAGTAAGATAAATACATTTGTATACACTTAAGTTCTTCGTCAATTGAAAATTGCATATTAACGAGAATTTTTAAACCTTAAAATATGAAAATTAAAGAAACAAAAAAGCAATACTCACCGTAAAACATACATTTATAGGATTTGTTTTATTAAAAAGATTTATAATTAAAAAATATTCTTTGATCTAAAATAACTTAAAAATTCGTTGTGTAGCATAAAAATAATACTGCGATGGTAATGGATTTAAAGCTAGTTTGTACTGTGCACAATGTACAATATGTAATAGCTAAGTGTCCATGATAGATAGAAGTCACGGTCAACGAACTTTCGGTAAAATTGCATGTTAATATGCCTACTGCCATAATAGTGATAATAGAGTGAGGCAGGTTGCGGGTTAAGATTATATTATAATAATAACAAAGCTGTTGAAAAAAATACAAATTTATCTATTTCACACGAATGCGGTTATGACCGAGGAAAAGTAGCGGCCGGTCAATGTGGCATTTGATCAATGCACCCCTTGTATATGCAGGGGCGGCTATATGTCGGTTATATAATATTAATGAATGGTATAAATGTTATGTTTGAATATTATTTCATGAAATATAACCCCTCCTGCATATACAAGGGGTCCATTGATCGAATGCCACATTGACCGGCCGCCACTGCCAAGGACTAACTATATATTATTGTCGGCTATGACAATACACATGCATTTTGCATAATATTATATTTTGTCATGATGCCCAAAGTCGATATTGAATAAATCCATTATGCATTCTCAATTGATAATACATTATCTCAATTTATTAATTTGGTCAAGTGGATTAAATATGTGGCATGCTTTATATCAGTGTTCCCCAACCTTTTTACACCTGCGGACCGGTAAAAAAAGGGAAAAAAATCGCGGACCACTAATGTAGAGCCGCATTATTGATGTCTACTTTTCACTAGAATGATTTCATACCAATTATTATTATTTAACAATAATTCAAAATACAAGTAAACGTGCAGACGAAAAAAGATCCTATATTTATTATTTTTGCATGGCGAATTTCTTGAAAATTGGCCGAGTTGCCGAAAGCCGAGTTGTATTTTTTTGGAGCGCCCTGTTTATGTCTAAAACATTTAATTTTGCTTAAGTCTTGTAAGTCATAACTTATAAACAAAAAGCCGTTAACTAAACATATGCCATTGAATAATTAAATTTAATTATTTCTACCCAAAAGATATGAGATAAGATTCAACTATCAGGGAAATGTCAACCAGTTTTAAGCCATCCTATTATAATCATTATTAAAAGTAAATAAAATTACTTTACAGAATCATTAACAATATTCAATATTAAAATTCTCTTACCATATACGCATTTACATATCGACTGTGGAAAGGAAAAAGGACGTAACCCATAGTTTTTTTTAAAACAGGTTTTTTTTCGATAATCACAATGTATCGAACTTGATACACGTTACATCAAAAGGATGCAAGCTGCAAATGCCGAATTATTATCTAAAATTAGCTTTAAAGTTTGAAAAAGATGACCTTGTAAAAAATTAAAAACAAGAAAAAATACTGAAATAAAAGTTTTTCCTAGACAATGTCTGTAATTAATATTAGATTATGTCACCAGTTTAGAAGTTTCTGTGCACTTCAAGGTTGTGTATAATTCATAATTTGCATATGGCCCAAAATCATCAAAACACTTTTTTTGCGCCTCCTGTAAAATTTGATATGTGTGGGTTAAGTCCTTTTTCTTTTCCACAGTCGATATATGCATGTGAATATTATAACACGGGTATAAGATACCTGTATTTTATATAAAAAAGATAGTCAAATTTTACATTTTTAATCTTACGTTGAACGCTAAAATTGAAAACCAAAACGTTAAAATTGTTGAAAAACGGTTGCTAAAAATACGGAACACAAATGATTATGGACACAAGCAATACTGGCGTATTCCAAAGTAGTGTAAAAAAAAAATACGACCCTTGAGCGGATTGGGTGCTTTTTAGGAAAGTTAATCGAGGAAAAATAATCCATAGTTAATCAGAAGGAAAGAAGGACCCTAGATACGAAAGATAAACAACAGCCATATGGGTATCGGATCCCTCCCTGTTATTGTGTAGCCTCGTTAAATAAGTTTAGCCGCCTACTTGCATTTTTTTTAAAGGAAAATATATCTTTAGGAAAATATTAAGAGCAGTTATTAGATCGGACATTATAAAATAAATATTTTGATACAGTTTAATACGAGTATTAGTGGTACAATGTATCTATTTTTTAGATAGTCATTTTCTTTGCAATGATCGTAAAAAATATATTAATTATGTATTGATTGAATTGCCATTTACTTGGTAGAACTCCATTGTAACACTCAAGTCATGTTTAATAGATGTAATACTATAAATTACGATGTAAGAGTGAAAAATAGGATGTATTGTGTATGCCTTATAAGCCACTATATATAGCCGAGTAAATGAAGGTTTAAACATAGTTCTGATGTAGGCGTTCGCCAAAATGGCTATCAACTGTTTTTTTTTAATGTAGAACAAAATACTTTGATTATTTTTCTAATCGCTCCAACGAATTATATTTAATAATAGTTATTTCACAGCTATAAATATTTTCAGTACCGGTCGGTATGTAGTGTTCGTGACCAAGGCTGGTCAGTTTTCAAAGACATGGTTTGAAAAACTGGAGTTTCAAACATGACAACCAGGATTTTCATTGGAATAGATAATTATTTATTTATTTAAACATATTAATATTTTGATTTGAAACTGCCATAGTTACAAATGAAATGACATAAATTTCTTAGTTTAATAGTGAGTATACATCGATGAATGGGTTAAAAATATTTTTGTGGATTTCGACTAGTTCACCAGTACACAAAAACACATAAGGTGAAATTTTACATAATCGAGTCTTAAAACAAAAAATAGCAAACTTGGATGACCCATTAGTTACCCTAAAAACTATACGACCTACTTCATTACCTAGCTAAAGAGTATTTCCTATTTCATGAAATTTTATAAGCAAAATAAGGTTGCTAAGTAATAGATAAGTGGATGCTTTGTTTTCACTGGCTAAAAAATTGACCATATTTTCGCTATTTCAATTGAATTATCTTTTTTTTAAATAGTTCTAAAGCAGGGCTTAAAGAAAACTTGGAATTTTTGTGCAAGCCCTACTCGTGACTGAAGAAAAATGAAATCCGATCACACATATTATATATGTACATGTACATAAAAAAACTGTTCAAAATCTTTACCCAATAGGTTATAATCAATATAAAAAATTGTGAAGATTATTACTATTGCATTGATTATTATGCTCTTGTATTTTTTCCAGAATGTAGATTTATAAACGTGTAACAGAAAAATACATTATTTGATTTGGCATTTACTTGGTAGAACTCCATTATAACAGATATAAAATATTTAATAATATTATAAGATTTAAAGAAGCCGATATGGCTACTCAGGCAATTCTCTTTAAACGTTTAAAACTTAGACATAAAAGCAAAATATTAGTTTAAACATTGTTCTGACGATGGCGCAAGCCGAAATAGCTATCAACGCATAAATTATTAAAAACTGTAGAACTAAAATACTTTGAGAAAAATACATCACAGATGGACTATATGAAAATCTACGGGATAGCGATAACTTGTATGGAAAAATATATCGCATCACTTGACTTAATATATTGATTATATTTTAGTTAGATAGATTTATTCGAATATAGTCTCTTCTATATAATGAAGAAACGAGCTTAGGTAAGAGTTATCGAAGCGTAGTGGATTCACTTGCAGGCCACTTGTACGGTATGCAAGTGGAAAAATGTTTTGAGCAACCGCTGGCTATACGGAGAGCAATCGAGCGAGTAAAGCTGACCAATTGAACCGTGCAGCCATACTTGATGTCCCGAATTTGTCAACGTCAATCAAGATCAACTTCATTGTTGTCAACACGATTCATTGTGAAGCATCTTAAGCTGCATGATAAGTATGATAATGCAAACATCCATATACTTTCGCCTTTTGAAATCTCGAATGTTTGGGCACACTTTCTATCCATATATACCAGAAATAAATGGATGACAAACGGTTCTGAGCAGTGACACAGATTAAAAAAGACACTTGCCAATATCGTTGTTAAGGAGTCGACAAAAAAAAAACACGTCAATGTTGATATGACTTATAGTGAAAAATTCCTGTAATATTTAGATCAGTCGTAGTCAACATTATTCTCACCGCTCACTAGTGAACGACTCCAGCTTTCGTGGTTGGTTTTGTCTATGTTTGCACAAGTAAGAGTTCAGCGGAATCAGAATTAGCGAAGAATGAGCTCCGTAACAAAATCCCGACATAATTCTGCATAGCGAGGGTGGGATGTGGCAGTCTTAAGAGTTGTACCACTTTTTATGGTGGGGGTATTTCAATTACAGGAGATTAAGTACGTAACATATTACTTACAAACCGTCACCATTTAAATTTACTTTGCACTTACGCTAAAGTAACTGTCATAAAATAGGGACGGTAAGTATTAAAAGGTCGACTATTACTGTCTAGAAATTAGTAGCTTTTTCATGAGGGATTCAGTGAAGAATAATTTTCCCTTTTAAAGTTATTGAAAATATATATACATCATATTTTACGTACAGATACTTTTTGTGTATGGACCAAGACAAAAATTAGGATAAATAAAAAAAATAGCTGATTCAAACTCACGTAAGTCACCGTAATGAACAGTTTGTCTGTATTTGACTCGGTTGTCGTACACAAAACAGTTCGCCATCCTTTGACGTAATTATAAACGTAGCACGTAGTTTCTAGGGCTCTCTGTCTATTTCAGAGGGGAGGCCTGTCATAGGAACGGCTACGATGCTCACAAAAAAGCCCCCAGGGACAAAAACAAAGTCAGTTAGTTCGCTCGATCGTTATTTCATTCACAACGCAGCTCACCGTGGGTATCAGAATTATTAGATAAGGTTTATTTAGCTTCAGGTGGAGCACTGAACCTTTACAGCCGCGGCGGGCAGCTGTGACTGGAATACGTTAAACGTTGGTAATTTTCGTGAAATTATCATAAATTACGTTTTTATGTCAGAATAATACCCGTCTAATAAAAGTATCGAAACCATTCATATAAAAAGCTAGACATGATTTCACTTAAGATAATCAGTACTTGCAATTAAAATGTAAGACGATGTACTTAAAAATGCATAATCATAGACTATGGTTTTACCAAAAACGAAATATATGAGTAAAAAATCAGATTATGATGTCCTGGGTATTAATTAATTAGTTGATTGTTTATTGGAGTTTATCATAGTTACTTAGGAACATCGAACTAAGTCCTTCATTTTATAATGGAAGGTACACCTTAATTCGTATACCAACGATAAATCTAAAAGTATCACTGTACAAGCTACAAGTACCAATTAGAGTAAGAGGGTCGTGCACTACTGTGTCTGGCCAAAGATCCTTACGCGGACTGTTGAAAACTGGTTGCTTACTCATTAAATTCATCAAGCTAAGTTGGAATTTTTAAAATATGAAATAATCAAAACTATTTTGTGTGAAGCTATGCCTGACAACGGAAATACATTACTCACAATTTGAATATGTATCAAATCAGGGAAGTCCCTTTCGCATCCTAGATAACGTGACATGCATTAGATACTTGTATTTATCATAGATCCCGTGTTCAAAGAAAGTGTGCGAACTAAGCCATGCGCGTCCTGACAATGATGGAGGACGTCCTTCTGACTCGTGCCACGCTTCACGTGCATGTCTTACTGAATAATGACAGAATCGCAGTGCACAAATACGCGAAGATAGTAAATCGAACTTCTTAAAATAATTAAAAACATCGAAATGATATATTCGTGTAGTAACCACATCGCAATCATAAATTTATAATTATTTCAAAAATATAAACTTTTGTATCAAGTCCACATTAATTATTTTAGAGCAAGATCTGTCTTTGTTCTCTTTAAACAAATATAATGCTACAAAATATTCTCTCGATCTCTGTCTGCTCACCAAACCCACTTGGCGAATATTGACAGGTGTCACTGCCATCTGGTATTTTCAAGTTCTATGACAATGGGTTAATGGCGAGGTAGTCACAATCCACAAGAAAGGTGACCCACTGTGCTGTGACAATTACCGTGGCATAACGCTGCTCAGCGTACCTGGCAAGGTCCTGGCGAAGATAGTGTTGGCGAGAATAAGGATTCCAATTATGAGTATCATCAGGGAAAATCAGGCCGGGTTCTTACCTGGCCGATCCTGCGCGGACCAAATACACAATCTTAGGTGCCTTCTTCAGCAAAGCAACGAATTCAACAGCTCGCTGGCATGTTGCTTTGTAGACTACGAGAAGGCCTTTGATAGTCTGCACCGGTCTTCTCTATGGAACATATTAAAATTGTACGGAATCCCAACCAAGATTGTTGCCATCATCAAATGCTTGCACGAGGAGAGCGAATGCTGCATAAGAATCGGTGATATAACCACTGAATGGTTTGGGGTCTCAACCGGGGTCAGACAGGGCTGCGTCTTGGCTCCGTTCCTTTTCATTATAATCTTCGACTTCATTTTGAGGAAGTCAATTCCACCTGACCGAGGTGTGACCGTTGCCCCCAATCTAAAGCTATGCGATCTCAAGTATGCAGACAACGCTGTTATATTTGATAAATCTGTCGAGGGTATTCAAGAGACAATGGATAGGCTGCAGAGAAACTCGTATCGCATCGGTCTTAAAATCAATGCGAGTAAAACCAATGTACTCTGCAACAGTGCCTGTCCGGACCCACACTACCCTTTGACGAGCGCCGGTCAAAACATCGAAAGAGTCGACGGTTTCAGGTACCTGGGGGTACACATCACGGAAAATGGCAATCCGTGTAAAGAGCTCGCGATCCGATTAGTGATAGCTGGAGCAACCTTTAACTCAATGCGGAAAGTCTGGGAATCACGGCTGTACTCGGTTAGAACCAAGTGCCTCCTTTTCGACGCATGTATCTTGACAGTGCTGCTTTACGGTTGCGAATCATGGCACATTACGAAAGCGCAGAGTAACCGTATACTGTGCTTCGAAAACAGATGCCTGCGGCGAATGCTAGGAGTGAAATGGTCTGACTTTGTCAGGAACGCGGAGATTAGAGCCTCTTGTTACGTCCAAAATAAAGAAGCGGCGGTGGACCTGGCTTGGACACGTGCTAAGGATGCCTCAAGAGAGCCTGAACCCTGCCTGTCTCTTCTTCTAACCGGATGGATCCCGGCGTCGTGGAAGGCCACTAATGACCATCCACAGGCTGTACTCAGCGGAGTTACGGGACGCTGGAGTGACCTGGGAGGAAGGAAGGAGACTGGCTGGGGATAGAGAATCATGGAGGAACTTCGTGGTGATCATATGCTCCGTATAGGGAGCGGATATGGACTAAAAAAAATGACACTGACAATGATGAAATGTTAGTACATACATATATCGATTGCTCGAAAATAAAATAAAAAGATATGGCGGCGAATTGGCAGATGGTAAGCATAACTTTACATATTAAGTTTGCAGCTAGATTTAGCGTAAAAGCGTAATGCTTTAAAAAAAAAATACTAATGCGTTATTGCATTCCACTTAACTAGTCAATGTGGTTTTTAGCTTATTACACTTGAACATCTCAGGTACGAGTAAATTGCTGGAGCGTGAATCGTGGACATATTGGCATCATTGCATTTTGAGTAATTATCGTCAAGGAATCAAAAAATCTAACCCGACAATCCGAAACCAGTTCAATTTTATAAGGCCATATTATCGCCATAGTAATATCAGGAGATAAATGAATTGAATTGTAAAAGTTATTTTTTAGTTAGAACATCTATTGAATAAAATTCAGTAATATGCATTAAGACGAGTCTAGATTCAATTTCCCTTCATTCTATGAACCATGACGAAATTGAAAGTGAAAACAATCTAAAACCATGACTTGCTATTATTGACGTCAAACGATAAATTATTTCAGATGTTTATAAACATATACTTGATTTCTATTCGGTAACTGTGTCAAATGGTCACTTAAAAGATTATAGTAAATAATACAGGTTAACTGTAACGCTCGTTTGACTGGTGATAATTTGATATTTTTCTCTTTTAAAAAAGATTATGGAGTTTAAAGCACTGTTTGTTTAAAGATACGTAACAAATAAAGTACAGAGATATATCTACGTGCTGTGGTAAAAAAAACTGAATATATTATATTTTCGATGGATTCGACGGTAACTTGATATAATTGCATTTTTTATTATATAACTAAAATTGACAACTTCTCTATTGTACTTGCTGTAAAACATATAAGATAGAGTAAGTATGAAGTCGCTTCTCAAAAACACTTAGTGGAATACTGTAGTAATCAATTTTAATATATTACACCTGATGTAAGATTTTACATATGTATATTTAAGATCTGAGTGATTTGACCGTGTCTTATTTATCGTTGACCCGTTTGCTCTCTATTGAAAATTAAAACGTGATTAAGTTAATACTCCAAATATGACAATTATACGAGAATCATTTCATGTATCTATTCATCGGAAACAGCACTATCATGTTAGTATATAGTCTGATCTCATCGGAAAATAATCTATGCAAGCTCTTGGTAAAAAAAAATGACAACACGTATGTACAATCGACACGTCGAGCAACGGTACGCGGAAAAAGATTGACTTGTAAATGAAGTGTAATGCTATTGTACGATGATTGATCAGTAATCCGATCACGGACGATGTACGTCTAGCACCACTAAAGGATCTTCAGTTTGGCAGCGAATGCGTGACGGCGCGCACTCAAGGTGAAAGGAAGAGTCGAGTACATTGATAACAAAACAGCTGTCAGCATACTTTAAATGTATTTATAAAACAAATGGAATTAAACTGCAGTTAGCGAACGAAGTATTTACCGTTGAGTTGAACTACTTTTTACTGTATTTAACTACTTAAAATTTGTATGAAAAATCAAAATACTGGTATTTTCAGTATTGTAAATTAATCAAAGTTTTTTTTTTATATATATCGACTGTGGAAAGGAAAAAGGGCGTAACCCTCAATTTTCCAAAACAGGTTTTTTTCGATAATCACAATGTATACAACTTGACACACATTCTATCAAAAGGATGGAAGCTGAAAATGCCGAATTGGTATCTAAATTTAGCTTTTAAGTTTGAAAAAGATGACCTTGTAAAAAATTAAAACTAAGAAAAAAGACTGAAATAAAGGTTTTTCCTAGAGAAATTCTTGAATTAATATTATATTGTGTCGATTAAACACCAGTTTAGAAGTCTCCGTGCACTTCAAGGTTGTGTTTAATTCGTAATTTGCATATGTCACAAAATCATCAAAACACGTTTTTAGCGCCTCCTGTAAAATTTGATATTTGTGGGTTACGCCCTTTTTCCTTTCCACAGTCGATATGTAAATTATTTTTGGGGTAACAAACATTTTAATGAGCGCATTTTATTTGACCCGCCAGCTGCTACTTCCTGTTTTGGGCGTCCTTGGCGTCACAGGTCAATAATTAATTAACTTGAAGGCATACAGGTTATTAAATCGAAATCGCGGTCATTGCGATCCCAATTTGGGATTGCAATACCAGCATTACCGAAAGCGGAATCTCGGCATTCGTGGTGTTTTATTAACCACAAAATACTTACAAAATACGAAATAAATATAAAAATAAATTTGGGCATTGAAAATGAAACAAAAGGTAATATTCAATGACAAAAAAATACCGAAAATAACAAACACTAGCTGTAAGCCCGTTGACCTCAACGGGAGGATTTTTGTTGCATTCTTAAGTAGTCAGAAAATTTACTGGCGTGAAAAATAAATTACAAACCTATTTATTGAATAAGCCAGAAATTCTAAAAGTAAAAGAAATATATCTCGGGGCATATATCAACTGCAGTATTTAAATTGTATATAATATAATATTTAGAATAATTGAAATGTTTAAGTTTGCTAAAAAATATATTTCATAGTAGCAGAAATCGACCTCGGCGCATATATCGACAGCCCTGCAGTATTTCAATTGTAAATTATTTATTTTTTGGAATAATGTTTAAGTTTGCTAACAATCATTTTTCGTAGAAGCAGATGTTAAAATAAAAGTCGAAATATAGTTCTATAAAATATCCATACAGTCATTAATTAAAAAGACTCTCAAGACCGGATGCAAAATATAACCATACCTTCCAATAATCGAATGAATGAAACTGAACAAAATCTGTCAAATCAGCTCCCAGCCCTATAATTATAGCTTCAATAAATCGAATCAGTATATTTGATTGTTTAAAAAACTTCGTAGCGATGCAAACTTTTAAATAAAGTTCTCTCAATATTATTATGATACTTTAGTTCTAAGCCAGGAAATTTGAATTATGAATATAAAAAGTCGTCCATTCCAATTAGACGAACGAAATATGCGATTCAAAATAAGCCGTTAGCATTGGCCGAAAAATGTGCTGTTCAAAATAAACCCTTATCATTGAACGAAATGGACAGTGTTACGGACATATTTGTGATTATTTTATCGGCTATTAATGTTAAGTTTGTTCGCGATAATTCATCGCGAAGTGATTGATGTATGTATCAATATTAACAGGTTTCAAGATAGGTGAGAGCCTTACAATTATGTATAATTATATTGTAAAAATCACCCGTTAATGATCATGATATATTTTGAATGAAAATATTTTGTAAGAAATGATGAATTACCGATTTAAATCTACTCGCATAGTATCGTAGTCTTAATTGACATATTCTTTACTTTATTAACACTTTTTGGAATACCGGTATAAACAAATAATTCTCAAAGAAGTGAACTTCGTATTGTCACACTTAGGCTTTCTAATCCCGGGATCCCGACCAATTTTGTGATCCCGAAATCCCGGGATTGGAGAAAATTTTTGCAAATCCCGAAAATTTATAGGATTTTGGATATTAATAAAAACAATAATCCTTTGTACTTCATTCCACTTTATTTAATATGTCAGGACCGGTTTCGCTCATTGCGAGCATTGTCAACTGATAAGAAATATAATTTAACAATGCTATTTATACAAAATTGAAAAGTTATACACAACAGTTGGCATTGAAAAGAAATTGCCAATTACATTAAAGTGATTCTAAAATAACACAAAATTAAAATGTTCAACACAACTAACATATAATTAAAAAGTCATCCCAGATTCATATATGTTGGTATTTTGGGCAAATCGGCAAATTCCTGGGTTTTTGAAATTGGAAATAAGACACCAAAACTTTTTTCAAATTATACAAGTCTTGTCAGTATTCCCTTGAACAAATTAAATTTTGATCTTGAATTAAAAATCATCAAACAAATCGCCATTAACAATGGTTATGATATGTCTCTTATAGACAATCTTTTATATAAAAAACGTATTAAGCTAGCACAACAAATCTTACATAAGGGATTAATAACGAAAGACTCAGGTGATATTAGGTTTTGGCGTAGAATTAATTACATAGGACACACCAGTTTAAAGATAAAGAAGCAGCTCTCAGAAAGTGTTAGACCGGCTTTCTATTGCAAGAACTATTTAGGTAAATTATTGATAAATAATAAAGATGTTATAGATTATAAAAACAAATCTGGGATTTATAGATTGCAGTGTAGTGATTGTCCCAAATTTTATATTGGTAAAACTGCTAGAACCTTAAATATAAGAGTGGCTGAGCATTTAGCCGCTTTTCACTTAAAAAAAGATACTTCCACCTTTGCCAATCATTTAATTCTTGAAAACCATACGTTTAATTTTGACTCAGGTATTGATTTGTTACATACTAACAGGGGCGAGTTTAAATTATTTTACCAAGAAATCTTAGAGATTAATCGAGCTCAGCTTAACAGTTTGCCAATTTTAAACGAGCAATATTATCTACCAAATTCTCCATTGTTGTACCCCTTTTAAATAATTGTCATTTTATTAATAATTCAAGCACTTTCTATCATTAAATATTAATTCAAAGGCTTGAAAACAAATCAACTCATTAATAATAGGTCGGATAAAACCCTAGATTTATTTTAAACATTCCTATGTTATTATCTGGTCATTAATATTTTCGAAAAATCCCCATAATTATAACAAACCCACTTAATCCATTGAAATTTGTATACATTCAATTTTCGCTAATTTACATTTTAATAGCCTTATAACTTAGTGATCTACTTATATTTTTGTTTATAAACGATACAAACTGTTTACTACGCGTCAGTTCAAGCACATCCGTGCACTTGGAATGCCTGAAGATGCCGAAAGGCGAAACCCGGGTCGTTAGCGACAAAACTCATGGAAAAGTACAAAATTCAAACAATTCAAAATTAACAAGGTGTTTTGATTTAACGTTTTCTGGCAGTATACCGATATAGAAAAATCCAAAATTTTAAATGTAGATATTTATGCAGTTTATACTCATGCAATAAATGTATCGAAAAATACTGCGCGAAGGTGACCAACCTGAAAGGTGAACTACAGTTGAACCCCAATTACACTCCCCGAATTACGCGCTGGCTTGAAATATTCGCCGCAAATCTCCCAATTGAACGGTCGCATTCCATTTTCGTTGCTACAAGACGTTCGTCTGTGCGGTGCAGTCAAATGTTGGTCTAGTCGTGTAGTTTAGTGTTCCCCAACCGGTGGTTTGCGGCCCGGTGCCGCAGAGAATTTTAGCCAGGCCGTAAACAGTATGTCAAATTTCAAGAAATTCGCCATGCAAAAATAATAAATATAGGATCTTTTTTCGTCTGCACGTTTACTTGTATTTTGACTTATTGTTAAATAGTAATAATTGGTAGGATGATGCGAGACACCAAGGAACTTAAAAATAATGGGAAGTGAAATACCCAACAAATGTGATGAGGCTGGCAACCGATCTCGAGTGTGGTATAATATGGTATGAATTTAAGCACGTGTCAAGAAACCGTCATTTCAAATTATATCCTTTATCCAATTATGTCCTTTTTCAATATCTATAAATTATATACCCAACCAATTGTGGGTAAAAGTGTTAATTAAATACGCATGCTAATTTTAAAAACGCACTAAACACCAATACTAGTAATATTTATGATTCGTATGAAATCTTTCTAGTGAAAAGTAGACGTCAATAATTAGTGGTCCGCGATTTTTTTTCCTTTTTGTACCGGTCCGCATGTGTAAAAAGATTGGGGAACACTGGTCTAGTCGGTCTGTGTATTGAACACGTGCCAGGCTACACACGCATAGCCGGACAACTGTCTATGTGTTGGATTTTGACGCGCTTTGCGTTTTATCACTTAGTAACTAAATATTTCGGCCATTTTTTTTTTTTGCAAAACTAAGGGAAACCTTAGTTTTGCATTTTTGGCGGGAAAAATAAATGCCTAATTTTGTATGAGATTCACTCCCCCAGTTACACGACTTCAAATTTCACGGTCCCGGCTTTAGTGTAAATGGGGGTTTTACTGTATACTATAATGGTGTTTCATATTATTTTAATAATATCAGAAAAACGGCATTATATCGGATACAAAATAACAGAAAATGTAGACAAAATATACATAATAATTATTGAATGACTGACTGCTGACAGTATTCAATATTGTCAAGTATACGTGTGTATTAAACTCAGTAACTTTATGGGTTAATGCAATAAACAAGCTCCCAGATTTTATCACTGTCGCTTAATGGTTTCAAATGCGCAGTTTAACTTGCTATACAGTTACCTAAAGCCAAATTAATAAGAGTGGGTGGTATTTAAGAGATTCACGCTGCCTACGCCAAACGAGGTTCTTCTGTCATGACTCCATAATTACTATTGTTGATAAAAAATATTTTTGGTTCAGAAATTTAACACCGTTATAATTTAATTAGAGGCGCCAAATCGCAAAACCCACCACATGTATTGAATAAATATAGGTAATGATCTCATATAGTGAACATACAACCTTAATTATATTATGAGCTACAAGTTGATATTTTGTTTTGTAATCATCGTTCACTGGTAATGAATTAAACATGTATCTTTTGTATTCACCTTCATCTACGTTTGACAAAAAAAAAAACAACTTACTCATCTTGTGAGGAAAAATTAAAAATACCAGTCGTTTTTAATTTAAAATTTAAAAATATCGGAAAAGGAATGGAAATTTTCCATTGTAAGAATAATATTTTAATTCGATTTCGTTAATCATTGGACGACTTTTATAATATGTATATAATCTATTCTTGTATACTCACTTTAAAACGGTGTACAGCTTAGAAGCCTTTGCTATAAAATCCTCCCATATAGGTGTTCCATTCTGAAAAGAGAAAAAATAATAACGTTAAATTCACAATTATCAATAAGTACTCAATCCTTCAGTTATGCCAAAACTAACTGCATTACAATGTATTTTTAACAACTATACACACACGGTCGTAATTTTTTATTCTACAGTTATACATAGATACAGTTTAAATTATACTTTGATAAAAAATAAATAATGTTTCCTATCAGAAGTCAAGACGTTAGTATTAGAGCCTCCAATCCCGGGATTGAGAAAATTTGAGAAAGTTGAGCGAGGGATTCCGCAAATTCCTGGAAAATCGCCGAGCTTAAATTTCACATTATGACGGGTGTTCAGGATCCTGGGATTGGATGCCCTAGTTAGTATGCGAAGAGAACACCCTGTAAACCTATGAAATAACCGAGCCACTCGAAGTACCTGATCAAAGAATCTCTGGCAGCGGAAAAATAAATCAAATTCGAATTATTTTGTCTTATTGAAAAACGCTTTGAAAAACAGGTTTGAATATTATTTCCGGTCCGCGATTCAAAAAGCTTAGCGGCGGACCGTAGCTTCTGCTCGTTTCATAATGGTTTTAATATTCCTTCGTGAATCTTCGAAATATGTACATAATAATTATAATTTTAGTGTAATATCTCAAACTTGAGTGGATAAAATTATTGATTATTACTTATCTTAAGAAGACAAGGGTAAAATTAAAATGAGTAATTTTTAAAAAAAAATGCTTTCTTATATTCACGTTTCTAATTTGTTAAGAATTAGTTATTTGATTAGAAAAAGTCTACTGCTTGGTCGAGCCGAACTTCAAATGTTTATCATTCATAAATTATAATTGATATGTATAATAATTAATGTGTACTGCGCCTTTTAAATTTTGATACCAATTATAACATTAAAATTCGTCAATCGACTGAGAAAAATTAAAATAGTCCAAATATTCAAAAACAACCCAGAACAGTCATATATGATAAAAAAATACCTCATACCGTTTCGTATGTCATTTTTTTTGTATGCAAGTAAACCATTATATAGATCTTTTTGGCAACAAAATATTGTGGTAAACACAATATTTTGGCTTCAACTATGAAAATAAAATATAATTTATTTGACCAAACTAATAATTAAAAATACTCTTATATAAATAAGATATCTTACTGTAACAATCATGAAATCGATTCAAATGTTTACAGGATATATGTTAAGCGAACAAGTTTAGACATTGACTTGACAAGCAAGTATATTCGTGGCTATTTATTTGAGATATATTATTTATTTAGGTACATAAAGCTGCCGATTCGGCGATCTCGAGGGCTTAAAAAAATAAGGAAATGGACCATGTTTCCCCAGACGGAAAAAAATCCAATACTGCCGAAAAAAAATCAGTTAAACGCAAATATCTCGTTTCGTCTTTCTGACAACAAAATCCCTCGAGACTATTATTACTCCCTAACTTTGTTTTGTTTTATTTTGCAGAATATATTTAACGACTGTTATATTAAAATATGTATTCACAAAGAAAATACAAATTGAAGCTCTCTAAAATTATTCCCATATCAACATTACAAAACATTTTTTTTATTCTTTTATTGAAAAAATTCGAGCATTGCATTCGCACTGCCATTCACGTAATTATTTTGTTTAATTGGAGATATTACGATGAATACAATTAAATTTGATAACATTGTTATTCCACTTGTTAAATTACGAAGTAGTTACCGACTTCCTCGGGTCAATCGCTTACAAAGTTATATTGAATTAAAGACGGGAACAAGTGTCCGGCGTTCTAATTGACCGAGCGCGCATGCACTTGCCACCGGCATGACATAATATTATTATGCCCTAATTATGAGCAAAGCGAGTCGGCTGCACCAAGCGCAACTCTATTGGACTAAAAGCTTGCAGTGTACTAATTTGCGTTGACCCACTTCTGAAAGCGCTGTGCCGAAACACACTTAATGGTTTCGTATCTTCGCTTTACGAGATTAATTAATTCGTCGAGCGCGCAACACATGGATGTTTAACATAGACAAGGACACGCGTTGAATCGTGTCACTGTAAATAAATGCTCAAATACAACCTACTCATTACAAAACACATATTATGTACGACAATTTCACAGAAGAGAAAAATGTATCATTTTTAATGTGTTATCTACCAATTCTAAATGCACTGATTCCACATTATTTATTACAGATAAGGACCGGTTTCGCTTGGTAATTCTCGCGATTCTAGGTAGCGACCTAAATAAATAGCGAGATAAATAGTAAAATTAACAGAAACAACTCATGTGTATGATAACTAAGTTAAGTCGTTAAGTGTTTCCATAAATACGTAATTATTTCGACAATCCTGTAATTCTCGAGTCGGAATTTTGGATTCTGCTGATCTTGCAAGTAGTAAGTTCCACAGATTTATAACCAGAGTAAAGGATTCAGATTCATGATTAATTGTATCACAGGCGGCTTTGGAGTCGTCAGGAATCGACCGACACAAAATCGTGTCACATGTGATTGTACATTTAATGCGTGTTTGTGAATGTGGATCGATTATTTTACTTACTAAAGCGTAAAGTAAAGCTTGAGTCGAAAGGGCTTTAATCTACTCTACAGTCTTGATATAAGTTAATTACCAAAGTAGTTTACGCGTAAGACACTGTTTTCAAACTTCTACAATGGCACGAAACCAATTTCCTTTGTTGTAACTGTCCGCTAACACATTCGTACATCTTCAGCAAATTTATTAGAGGAATACCGTTGTTCTCTGCGAATATAATTATAGTACATGAATATGAAAAAATTTCACGTCGGCCAGCGGCACTTAATTAGAGGAACTTCCTTTCTTCTTTGCCGTTTCGTCGTAACGAAGATTATGACGCTAACGAGGAGCTGCTTTTGTTCCGTAACCAAACAGTCGGCTTTGGGCGTTTTTTTGTTGTTGTTGTTATTACGCGGTAACTACCTGTAGTACATATTCTCAAACTGCATCCGCCCGGGAGCAGTTCACGCCAAATGCAATACTGTCGAAATAACGGAATTGTTTGTATAGAATAATTTATAATCTACTAAAATAATATATTGCTTTTAAACATGTAAAATAACTAGTAATAACAATAACAGAACATCTCGTACAACTCATATTATGAATTTGTATCAAGAGTAAAAAAAAATATGATAATACGCTAAAAGAAACACGTTGTCGATTAATTAGATATTTAGAATAAACGAGCTACAATTTTAGTGTGATTAAAGCAGAACAAACATAAGAGTTTACATATAGATAGATTTTTTGTGATTGCTATGTAATTGTGAATTATAATTAGTCCAAAGCAATACACAAAAATACAATGTATCTAAAGAACAGATACTTGCATATCATAGGTATATAATATAGTAGCTATTACAACGTTGTTTGAAATATTTTTTCCAAATAATAAGCTTAATTTCGCACGACGAACTTCAATACAAAAAAAATCGCGATAAACAACAGCAAATAAGTATTATGCGTCTTTATTTAATAATGGAGATGATACATCTGCCATGTCAATACTTGGGTCTCTAATTCCGGAATCCCGTCCAATTTCGTGATCCCGAAATCCCGGAATCACAAAAAGGGTCTGTCATTGGATGCCCTAGCCAATACGTACATAAAATGCTTGATTTTTCATATTTTCAAAAACTTCTGCAAATGATATACGTACAAAGAAAATAACACTTAAAATCATATTCGTTATACAAAAATATTTTAACACAAAAACAAACTTCCTACATAATACATTAAAAAAATGTCACGTGGGTTAAAAAATGTTACTAAGTAGCGAACGATTACGCATTTTTTAAAATTATTTCGCAAGACGAAATGTTGTCGAAATAGAGGTGGGCGAGACATTCACACTGATAAATCGGAATAACTAACCAATTTAAAACATAAAGATAAATCATTACGATTAACTCGCCATTCAAAATTTCAAAGGCGTAGTAAAATTAAAGCTGAATGAAAAAATAATATTTTTTGGCAGCTGTAAGAAAATAAGAGATGAAAATACCAAAAAAAAATACAACCTACGAAATAAAGTATTATCAAGTAAGTGAGGGACGCAAAAATAAAAGCCATAAAAACGTGGTTCTAAATTGCGAAAATATGTAGAGTTGTGAATAGATTTTCTGAAAAGCCCTATAGGTCATTGTCAAAAAAAATATCCACGATTATTGCATGCATAACAATTTTATTTTTTATTTAAATCGCAATTGCATGTGTAAAAAACGAGATGGATTACTTTATTCCGATAACAAAACAATACCGATTTCGCTCCATTATATCACTGGAACCCCGTATTTTTTTTAAACGAAATTTTTAGAAACAGATTTTCACTATTTCTGTAAATATCTTTCCACAGAGAATTTACAATATACTATATGCAACAGTTTGAAAGTACGAATCTGAATCAATTATACAATTTCTCAACTCTTACGAAGCCAAATTTTGTCGTAATTAACTTGTTTAGCCAGTCCTGTAATTAATCATAATAAACATTCGCAGTTACGCAATGAAGTGGTTGCTGAGTGATGTTACTACTGTGTATGAATTGTTAAATTAATACGTAAAACTCATTAATCAGTGCAATCAATTCGAAAAGTCGTGAAGAAATGCCTCCGGAATCACTTTTTTAGACTATCCTATTAATGGTTCAAATGATAGATTGTTTCCATTGTCTGATTTAAAAATTGTTTCTTAATTGCGCGGAACAATAAAAATGATGCTCCAATACTTTATGAATGAAATCCCCGCCGACACTAGTGTGTTTATAAATTAGCAATTATTATTTTTAACCGTGCATTGATACGTGTTGTAAGATTAGGATTGCCAACAGTATTAATTGGCCGAGATCACTTCGGAATAATAGACCATGTACAGATGTAGTGTTCCGGTGGATTATAACAAATAATTGTTGGGAGTTATTTCTCAAAAACTCAATTGTTGAAGGAGTTTTACGTTAATGCTCAGTTGATTAACGGCCATTGAAGAAATATATATTTTAATACATATGTCCCGGAATGACCGTAAAAATAATAAGATGAAAAACCTTCGTCACACTAGAGTTCAAAGTTCGCGATTGATATAATACATAGTTATGTATTATTGGTATGTACTCATTTTATGAAATTAGTAGTTATTTTCTAAAACTAAAAACTAATAAATAAAATTGGTTTTATTGGAAAGAAAAATAACATTCTCCCTTTACAACCTCAACGTAAAAGATATGTTATATGCAATAATCTATACGGTTGTCCTCGTTAATTAAACCTAAAAAATAATGTCATGGCGAGTTTATGCAAAATTGTTTAATGAATTCAGCTTTGTAGTCTTTAAAAATTACGCTCTTAGCAAGCTCGTTATACACTGCAAACATTTATACTAATTCTGTATGAAAATGTGCAAGTTTTAACTAATTTATTTAGAGCGTGAAGTTTCATGCCATTGGGTTAGGTCAGAGGTGGGGAACCCGCGGCCTTTTGACCACTCCGGTGCGGCCTTCTGACCAATTCTGAAAAAATGAGGTTTGGAGATATCTGGGGAAAAAGTATAGCAAATTCAAGATTTAAAATTCCTCGGTGAGCTAAAAAAAAAACGAGGTTTGGATATATCTGGGGAAAAAGTATAGCAAATTCAGGTTTTCAAATTCCTCGGTAAGCTAAAACAAAAAAAAACGAGGTTAGGAGATATCTGGAGAAAAAGTATAGCGAGGAAAAGTAAGGTAAGGAATTGAATATTAATCAATCCCGTCCTATGTTTACTGCGGCCTTATGTCGAATCAGAAAAATGAATGCGGTCTTTAGAGAAGAAAGGGTTCCCCACCTCTGGATTAGGTTAACGATTTTGGATTACAAAACAAAAGCGGAAAATAGCTTAGAAAAAATTCTTTGACATAATTATTTTATATTATAGAAATTTCACCCTAGTAGCAAACCTTCGATCACAGTGAAAAAAGATCAGAATCGATAAAAAAAATCGGTTACTTCAAGTTAACACTATATTCTCTCAGCTTTTCAATCACACACAGTTCAATGTCTTGACACTAACCTACAACAGGCGTGTGGTTGTACCGTTAGACAGTGACCTGACAGCTTGCCGCGATAAACGCCCCATTCTGACAAGAATAATTATAATTAAGAAAACGCAACAATATCAAAACAGACGTGGGAAATTTCCGAGGATCACGAGTATCAGATTAGTCTCGATGTTATACGATTCTCGAGATAAGCCGGTATATTGCTCATGCGACATGTGTCGTGGGAGAATCTCTGACAATAATAATGAAAATTCAAGTATCATAAGAACAATAATAACATTTTTATTAGAATTAATAATTTGAGCAGAATGTTCCATGATGATCCGTATTCTATATTTATTAGTGAAAATATTAATACAGTCAATAGAAATATATGAAATCATGTCATATTCGAACAAAAAATTTACAAAGGTAAAAAACGGTCAACATTTAGTAAAATCAAAAGGATACGGCCAAGTAACATCCTATAGGGACGGGCAGTATTGCAAATGTACAAATTCAATATTGACTGGCAGTTGGAAAGAAAAGGGATTGACTAATCCGTTTTTGATTGGAAAGAGAGCTTTTACCGGTTGTAAATTTCTAGGGTTTAAATAGACATAAATTTTGACAAAGTATTTTGTATTAATCGATAATATAAGATTGCCTTTTTTGCGAAATCTTAAGACTTAAGGGATGTACGGTTTTTAAAACTAGAGCTGTGTTTAATAGACACAGGTTATCAACCATAGAAGTATATATTTTAATTAATTACTTTCGATTGTTAAATCATTTATCATTACGAACATTTTAAACATACAATTGATAACACTGTGATTTCACTTGTGGCGTAAGAAAATGTAACTACGTGATTTTCTTTTTGCAGTGCATATCCTCCCTTCATAAATATATTTGAAAATGACGAAGAAATGTCATTGAATGTAACAATTAAGGGTGGGAGTTTTATCAGGGACACGGCGAGTAGACGAGAAGAATTTACTTGTGTGTTTTGTAATTTTAAAGGGAAATTCCAACGTAAATATAATATAATTTAAGATTCCGACTGTAGGTGCTTGGTGGAATTCAATATTAAATTTGAATAGTTCAAATTATCAATCAAGTTCAAGTGCACGGATGAACTTGAACTGTCAGTTCGAGTTCACCCGTGCACTTGAACGCCTGAAGATGCCGAAAGGCGAAACCCGGGTCGTTAGTGACAAAACTTGTGTAAATGTACATAATTTGAACGATTCAAGTAAATATAGTAATAATATTGATGAGACATTGATGGAATAATTTCACATTATTATTAAAAAAAACACTTGAGTGAATTTTAAAAATTCACTTCTTATAATACTTATGCATCTCGTATACTTATATGTTTTAATATTTAAGCATAAAGCTATCTATTCTTCATGTATATATATTGTCTAAAATAAAATAAAATGTTCTTAAATATTTATTATAGGCAATAAATACATGAAGAATTTAAAATGAGCGAATGGTATAAATGTTATGTTTGAACATTATTTCATGAAATATAACCGCCTCTGCATATACAAGGGGTGCATTGATCCAATGCTACATTGACCCGCCTCCACTGCTTGCCAATAGGTATTGAAAGAAGTTTTCAAATATCATCCATTTACAATTTAAAATACGAGTACTTCAAATAAATTTAAATCACACAATAAATTCAGTAAGTAATAGAGAACGCGAGAAACTCATATGCATGTTAATTATTAAAGTTGAATTTGAAATGCGGCAAAAAGTAATCATCAAAAAAGAAGTTGCAATACAATGCACATAAGAAATCGTGACTTCGGTTCAAATTCATAATCTAAATAATTGGATGCTATCAGATAAGAAACCCGACAGTCTCTATGCATTTGTGACTATCGACTTTCATAAATGAAATGACACGATTGTACCTGACACAGCCGAACAATGTCAAATCCTGGCGATCGGCCAGAGCGACTTTTCCATTGCATGGGCAACAATACAAAAATGGAAACTCGGCAAGCTCGAAAAATTTCGGATCATTCATTGTTCGATATTCGAAATTGCAGTGTGTATGGAATGATAATCAATTTAACATCAAAAATAAAATAATATAAAAGAATCTGGATTAATGCAGTTAGTAAGTCTGATGGAAAAACATTTTTAGGTGTTATTTAATATAGCTTGAACAAAGACGAATACAGTTATTACGATTATAATATATTATACATATAAAAGTAAATGTTAATAATAAAAACTATAGTTTATACCAGATATTTATATATAATTCATACACCCGATCAACGTTCCCTCTAAGCCGAAGGTTTAGATGCGCGGAAATTTCAAAGGCTGTGCGGAGGCTGCGTGGACCGATCAAATATCAATTGAGCAACTGTCTTGTAGTGCGCGCCAACCCGGAATGAGTGCGCGGGGACTTCTCAACAGCTGCGCGGCCGCGCACGCGGGCAGCTTAGAGGGAACGTTGCACCCGATGTCGTCATCAAGCTCAATACGTCACGCTCTTTGGGAGTCGATGTAATCTGACGATTTGATACAAAATGTTATATGCCGAAAAAGCTATGATGGTGGGAGAGGGGGAGGGGCAAAATAGATAAAATCGTTTAACGTCATATGATGGTTTCATGATTTAACGATTTCTATTTCAATTTCAAGAACTAAACTCGTGAAATTAACGCACTAGATACGGAGAACTACTAGGCATTTTCTGAGACATTAATCTCACATTTCAATAATTACCACAGGAAAAAAAACAAAATGTTAAAATGGACTTGGAAGTGAGAATTTATTTAAACGAAATCCCGCCCCTTTTTCAATGTTGAAAGTTGTAAAAAGCGTAAAAGGGTTTTAATTTTTCATTTAAGTATATTACATTCAATAATAAAGACAAATTAAATCAATCTACAATAAAGATTTAATAAGAAGTTATATTATATGTATGATAATATATTGCTTATTATATGACACATAGTAAGAATAGTCTGCACTTTTTTATAGTTTTATAACAAAGAAAGCGATTATCTATTTCTGACCGCAGTGTATATTATACCTACTATCTTGGATAGCGTGCGACATAATCCGTCATAATTCAGTTAGTTCTTTGGCTTGATTTGTAGACTGTGACATTGCAACTTGGAAGCGGAGTGTGCAGTGTTTATTTGACCCATTCGGGGCTGTCGTGACGAGTTTGTGGACCATCTTTCGACCCGACGATGCATGAACGACTACGAACGGTTCCGGTATAGTGGAACGGACTGCGAAACAGTGGAATAGGCAGAATCTTCTCATTAAAAATTATTTTATCGCGAGGTAACTTAAGTGTGAAGCATGCCAGCGATTGAATTAAAGTCGCTGGGAGATATTTAAGACGTTACATGAAAACTAATAGGCGATGCGAAACATTGACAAGAGTGAGGGAATTGTATTAATATGTTTTGCCTGACACACAGCTAATAGTATGAATAGCTTTTGAAAATCAACGGTGAAGGAAAAATAATTTTGCTAACGAATAGTATTTCTCACTACAGTGTTGAGCAAGGAAGTGCTAGCAGGACAAGCTTTGTCACTACTGTGTACATTGTTTGTGCATATTTCTTGTTTTCAAATGAACTAAGAGATTGAACATATCAAATTATTTGATCAGTGTCTTTAAAAAACGTTATAAAATCTTTAGTCATAAGTAATTAATCCACGAAACATGTATACGGACTATTTAGTATTGTACGCAGATTAAAGCACCATCGTCTTTACCAATTATGTACATATATTGAAGAATTCAATTAATATATACTTCGTAAGCTCCAAATACTTCTTAATCTTTCCAAATCTTTTACGAGAAAGAAATCAATAAAATCAAGATTACGACTTTCATATGAGCCAAAAAATGGACGGGAATGATTTGTGTGCACGGTTGAAGACATTCCCGCTTAGAAAATAAAATTGATAATACTTGAGACACTGACACTGACCTTACCGAGAATTGAACCGAAATACTAAGCCAGAGCGGGCGACTATTTGTATAAGTGGTTCTTCACGGTACACTTTGCCATAAGAAGAAATAGCGGTGTATCAAAATCAAACGGGTTGAATGAAAACAAAGAAAAATATGCGGACATAAACTTGTTCACAATTTAAAAAGAAGAACAGTTATACAACAAAAAATAATTAAAAAAAAGATGTATAGTACATATATGGAAAAACTAAACTAAATTTACCATTGAATGTGAATATTAATTTATGTGAAACCTGAACTTGTCGGTTTTTTCAGAATCGACGCGAGGTAACACGTGCGATCAATTAGGCAAAATCGATAATTCGGCTTTTATAATTTCGCGAAGCATTTTTTCTGTTTTCACCGTGCACAGCGTTTTCCACTTGCAACAAGCTCACGGCGCACCAAGTGCACCGGTTAAGAACCACTGATTTATATAAATCGGTTGATAAATACATATAGACATTTTTGATGGGGTTTCTCTTCTATCACAGGTTGTTAGTAATGCAAGTGGCGAGTCATATCCCTCGGTTAACGTTAAAATCAACTTGTCCTAAATTCTAAAAAAACAATATGAATAAAGTGAAACATGCTTTTCAATGAGTAATTAATTCATCAAAAAATAATAATATTTAATAATTACTGATGTATGGTATTTTGACGTAACATTTTATTAAAATCGAAAATCTACGATGAAACATTGAGAACAATTCCGATTACGTTTCCATATTTATACGTTATTTAAAAGTGACGTAAGTAATAATTTTGAATTGCGTCAAATTGCATCGCGAGCGCAACGTAATAAGACAGTTTCCTCGTTCGTGCCTCGCTTGTTCGTAGTGCATTATTTAGTGTAATTAACATCGCTATGTTAACAAACTAGAGATGTGTTTTTGAAAAAAAAACCCTGCTTTTTAGGTGATGAGATTTTAATGCGCTTAAAAAATCGGAACAGAATAGCTGGCGGGCGACGCAATATCGAAGAAACTTTGTTTACTTATCAGTATAACTTACTGTTGATGGTTGTCTTTATTACTTAAATATTATACATGCCCTTTTTAAAAAAATGCCCCCCTTTCGAGATGAGACATTATATTACTCTTCGTTTCGTAACCCACAACTATATTCGGATTTTATATAGTATTATATATGTATTTATAAACAGTGGTGTAGTGGGGTCAGGTCGGGCCTGAAAATGAGCCAACGGCCTGCCACCTTTTCGACTTGTAACTTAATTTTCAAGTAAATACATACATATATTCAAAATACTGTTCAAAGTTGATAACAAATGTAACGTGAAGAAAAAACAAAAAAAGGGAAGAAAACAATGACCGACCTGGTACCTATTTATTTATCACTACACCACTGTTTTTAAATCAAGTAAAAATAAAACTGGGCGAAAATATATAATATTTTATATTAAATATGTATGAACCATTTTCATCCAGCAGCGGTGTATTTAATTTGTTTCGTATATTCGTGTAATAAAAAATATGAAAATAAGTTAAAAAATACGTTTAACAATACTTAGACAATATGATAAAACTTCAGAAGAATTTCGCATTTGAAAATAATTATTCGCTGTTTCGATACGACGTTAAACTATTTGACAAAAGACTTAAATAGATTAAATGATAGCTAACAAAGTTTTGGAATATCATTAACAAAGTTGATTTAAAACTAATTAACGTTTTGAGCTGTTTACTTATGTTAATTGAAAACTAAATTAGAGTTCATAATTATTTTTAGATAGTGTATTACGTTGTTAAAAAGATATTCAACTAATTATACAATGGATGAATTTATTTAAATGCTGTATTCTGTTTATTTTGAATATAATTAATATTAACTGAAGTTATCGAAAATACTGAGTGATATATAAATCCAAGCACGGTTTAAATACATTCATTTAATAATCATTAGATTTTTCGATAGTTGAAATGAAAACAATTGCAATCTTTTGTCAATATAAAAGCGTAATTGAAATTCATATAAAACTGTTGGCGAATCATTTTTTTTAAATAAGACAACGTGAGAAAACATCCGTAATCAATTAATTTGATATATAATTTACACTCAAGCAAACAAGCGTGCATTAGAACAGTAATAAATCTTCAAGAGAGTCGCAAAAAATACACAATCGCTTCTTCAATCACTGCAGAGACGTGCAGTAAATAACAAAAATATATGTTTTTTCCTACTAGAAATTATCGCATAATATCTATAGAAACATTCGTTTATTGTCTCCTTATTTAAATCATATTTTATCGATATACGAACTGACATATTTAGTTAGCATCAACGACGTATTACCCCAGATTATGTATCATGTTTAAATCGAATCCTGTTATCTGAAAACAGGAAGTCCGAATTGTATGTCCGGTGTTTTGTACCATATAAAAAAACCTAAATAAATGACCGCTTTTGAATCGTTCAAATTATGTACATACATTCAAAGTCAAATTTAATATTGAAATACCACCAAGCATCTTCGATCAAATTAACCTTTGAATTATAAATGACCGCTTCTGATTAATTGTATCGATTAAGTTATTTGTCTTGCGATTGTGGCAATGCGTAAATGTTCAGAGAAAATTTGTGAGTTTGTTGTTCCACCACCACCCGATATGTGCATGCAACCCCTTCAATAAAATAGATATAATTGATTTTAACATCAAATAAATTCCATTTTAAGGGTAATTTTAGTTACAGTATTTCCATATATGTTTAAATCTCTTCTTTGAATATTTTTCTTCTTTCATCAAAAGAGCACCGTGACTTCGAAATGGTTAAGAAGCACTAAATTAGATATTAGAATCAAATAAATAATTGCTCTCCGTTAAATGTTGACCTCACAAGGTTCATCTAGATGCCCGATATCTAAATCATTCGATCGTGATTATTTCGGCAAGCATTCAAAATGAAAATAAAACATATTCAAATGCACATTTGTTTGTCCATATGTTCAATATTGCGACCGGACATTGCAGCACGCCATTGCCAAATACGATTAAGGCAAAACCGTTTATTTTCCTAAGCAACCGTGCGCAAGTATTTTTATTCATAATCTATTTGAAGAGATTAAAAAAAGAACGGAAAAAAGCGAGAACATAAATAAAATCGTCCTATAAACGTCAATCATTCGAGATCATTAAAATGCTGCCGGAATCATTAAAATCATTATGTACACGTTGTGATTGACGATGTTTAACTATTATTTGAGGCGGAAACTTTTAAATGATCAATTTGCCAAACAGCTTTCTTCGTCCGTTAGTAAATAGAGACCATGTTTGTATGAATTGATGTGGGCGTAGAGTAAATAACTTGGATTCGGCGTTTCGACTAATATTTTTTTTATGTAATTTTATACATTAACTTATATGTACAAAACAATTTTGCCGGGTACATTTTAAATAGTCACAACAGAATTATAAATAAGAAATCACAAAACAATTTAGCGTTTTGGAATCAAATTAACCCAAACACAATCCTATGAATTCAAACAATGTTGACACGTCATAATAATATTTTATATTTATTAATACAAATCCGAGGCTTAAATCTCTGAACGGAAACTTGAATCCAAATAGCATGGCATCGCAATATTTGTATCTAAAAAGCTTTTTTAACCTTCCCTAATAATCGGCTAAAATAATACATCAAAAATAGTGTAAAAGAAATTAAAAACCAGTACAAATTTTATATGCATATACAAATTATATTATTATTAATTTAAATCTTTTAATGAAAAAAAGTATTATTTATGTCACGCTAACTTTTTCACAATAATTTTAAAATACAACCAAATGTTACAAATGTTATGGAATATATTTCAAATTTGCTTTAATGCTAGTTACATATTCGAATTTATTTGTTTTTTTGGTATGTAAGACGAATATACCTCGAGTTAAATAATATGAATCACGTGATTTGAACGTATTCCGATATCTTAACGAAACGCATCTCTCACAGATTAATTTCATCAACATAACAAAAGAAATTGAACGGATAATTTATTTTGTTATATTTCATGTTGTATTTATTGCTTCAATTGTTTGTTCATGTTTAGCTAATGCTTCGGAATTTTCTCTCTCTCACACTATTTTCAACACGCTTGTAATCTATTTCTCTTAACTTACTCGGGTACTTAATAAAATAAACACAGAAAAAAAACCATTAAAGGAAAAATGCTTGTATTATAACACGGTATGCATATTCTTTTTTAACATAACAGCTTCAGATGAAGAATGCTTGCAAATATATAAATGTCAACTCGTCAGTGTTTTCTTTACTTTCCTGAAACATGCAAATAAATTTAACAAGAAAAAAACGCTTTGTAGTAATTGCACATTGATTTAATAGGATAAAGACAATTTTCGTTCATCATTAACATTTTCAATCGATAGGAATATACATACATATAATAATACAGGGTTTACCACGTAATCCTTACAAGTGTGTTACAAAAAAAATGTTTTTTATATGTTTGCTAATTAATATAATTTATGTTTTCGTTGGATTCGGCAGTAATTTTGCGGAAGTTCATTTTTAATATTTAAAAAAAAAACAGTTTATTCGTAAATCGTGCAATGTTCTATCTGATTATGCTTCTTCAAAGGGCGAAAGACGTGCCACATTTTGTAACAAAACAAGAGAAATAACAACGTTAGCAAATTTATTTTATACTAGTATAATTTAGTTGTAAGAGGTTTTAAACATTTTAACTATAATCAGTGTTGTTGTTATTTTTAATTTCTATTACCAATTGTTAAACCGTTATTAGTTTAACTTGAGAAAACTTAAGAAAACATAATGCTTTTCCACCTAGCATTGACAGTGAACACATTAAAAGTGATGCAAGTATTCATTGATACATTATATGGATATTAATTAAATGCTTGTAAAGAGAATTTTGTAAAATCTATCGTAATTTTAATTTCCCAAGTAACGCGATTATGACGAAAGACTATTCCAAATTGCAACGAAGAACAGTGTACTGCAGTAAATAAAAATATATTCCGTAATATTTACGGAGCTCGTTGTATTAAAAAGTATGTATTGCTAAATTACGAATACATTTTATATGAATTCGATAAATAAATAAATAAAGATGTTAACTGTCAGCCTATCGCCATTATCAATCAAAAAGCATGGCATACACTTTATGTTTAAATAATGTTGCATATCAAAAGAAGAAACGGAAAACACTACCCAGGTACAACACAAAACATTACATGTTAAGCGATAGCCATGATAACGGTGCTTCGAAAGCTAATATCATGAACAAATAGACATAAAGAGAGAGAAACAATTCATAATAACATCCAAGAAGAGTATGGAAATGAGGGCAAACTATTATCAAGCAGTCGTGTGTATTCATAAAACGCAATATACGGATTCTCGACCGTCAACGTGAATAATCTTTGCGCTAGCATTGTTTATTATTTAATAAAAAAATTTAGGTACTGAAATAAAACAAAAATAATAATAATTCACATTTGCTGCGGTGAAAGTCGAGAGAGAATGTATCGGATTTCAAATCATGAGCATTTAGGCGAAATTGCTCCAATAAAGAAAGCCCTCGAGCGTATAATAGCTTTTCTTACAAATGATTGACAAGTTCTTATAATGCCAACGTTGCGAAATGAAAGCTCTTCGTAAAACCTTTAAGATGAATTGCGATGTATCGAGAAAAGAAATATATTTTTTTATGTACTAATTTTATTGGACTGTCTAACAATCGAATGTAAGCAAAAATATTTCTCACTTTTAGGGTGTTCACTGTCAATACTTGGTGGAAAGGCATTATATTAATAAAAACACAATATTCCTTTGTACTTCGTTCCACTTTATTGAATAGGTTAGGACCGGTTTCGCTCGTTGCGAGCATTGTCAACTGATAAGAAATATAATTTAACAATGCTGTGTATACAAAAATAAAAAGTTGTTTGTCATCTAAAGCAAACTTTGATTTATAATTACCATTAAACAAATTGCAGTTAACAATGGGTATGTTACGGATATAGTAGATCGTCTTTTATTTAATAAAACTAAAAAACTTGCTTTGCTAAATGTTAGCTCTAGCCTGGTGGTGGATAAACCTGTTGTTATAAAACAGTGGGTTATATTAAATTACTTGGGTAGAGTTACAGCAAAAAATGATAGGAAAATTGATAGAAATAAATTTAATGTAACCTTTTATAACACACTCAACTTGAGTCGAGTTTTAGTTAATTCCAAAGATAAGTTAAATTTTTTGAACCCAAGCGGTATTTATTTACTCAACTGCGATTCCTGTAACGTCAAATATATTGGTCAAACAGGTAGATCGTTTAATATTAGAATCAAAGAGCATTTAAGTTGTGCTAAGAAAGGGAATGAACAGTCTTCATTTAGAAACCATATGTTTCAAAATAAACACACTTTCCATATTGGTAGAAATTTTAAAGTTCTACATTTAAATAACAAGTCTGTCAAACTAGACAAACAGAAAATCCTAGAAATCAATAGATTCAAATTATTTCCTGATTCAGATCTTTTGAATGATCAAATTATTTTTGCAAGTTCCCCGTTATTTTATCCATTACATTAACCCTTGTTAACTATTCTTTTACATATATTTAATATATATATATATATTTCTTTTGTTAGAATTGATATGGTCTTAGAAAAATTCCTTTTTCAGAATCTTCTTGGCTGTCGATTTTGTTTAAGTATGTACACACACCAACTACTTGGAAGCGGGGAAAAACAGGAAACTATCATTAAGCCTATTCACTTTATTAATGTAGCATTTTATCACTTTGTCAAAAATTTCCCAAATTTTAATTATGTTTGTAGTTACTTTAAGTCACCAATCTAAATTTATTAATCTTGGATGACTTTTAAATTATATGTTAGATGTGTTAAACATTTTAATTTTGTGTTATTTTAGAATCACTTAAAATGTAATTGGTAATTTATTTTCAATGCCAATTGTTGTTTACAACTTTTTATTTTTGACAATGCTCGAAATGAGCGAAACCGGTCCTGACCTATTAAATAAAGTGGAATGAAGTACAAAGGAATATTGTATTTTTATTAGTAAAAATATTTCTGGTCTGGCATGTATTTGTATATTATAATTTAAATAATTTCACCAATTTTTATAATGCTTATAATAAGATACATAAATAAAAGTGTAAAATTTGTTGAAGATGAAGCAGACAATACAAATTGATTGGAAAATTATCGTCAGTAATCTAGAAACGAAGAAACTAAATAAAAAATACATTATTGTAGTAAAATATTTGTTTTGTTGTTTAAAAAATAAATGCGACAGCAAAAAAAACATGAACATAAAAAACAACTATTTTATCACTACATTTAGGGTAACGTTTTTTTAATTTGACATACTTTCTAGTTAATAAAGCCTGATTCAAACAAGAAAACATAAACGAAAGGCCTTAGCTGACTTTAAGTAATTGTGTAAGTCAGCAGTGTCAGCGCCGTCTGAAAATAGCCACAAGATGCATTAACGAAATTTCCTTTTATGCATGGTCTACCTTGCTTATCTTTTGAGAAGAAAAATGTCTGCTGTCATTTAAGCTGTCGCTTGCCCTTCGCTTCGCATCGAAAAATGAGATTAACTAAAACAATTAAGATGAAGTAGCTTAGGTACATTTAATTGTAAACTTTCTTAATTATAATGTCAACATTAAAAAAATTATAAAACCCGATAATGGGCATTTTATAAACTTTGTAGGTTCATGTCAAGAATGAAAATTTAAAAAAAAAACGGACATTTTGCGCGAGTTTCACGTAAAAAATATTCTGTATGAATTAAAATAAATTATTAAGTTGCCACGCATTATAATCAACCACTTCTGTAAACTCAACTATCTATAAGTAGGTCTTAAAGTATGTGTACACTGAACTCCCCATTTATACGGTAGATTCGTTCCACGAAAACAAAATATGGTGGATAGGTTGGTTTACTTGTATCTTAATGTATTTAATAAATACTGTTAACAAATCAAAGGTTAAGTATTTCGACTGAGGGTGCTTGATGGAATTTCAAATTGTATATTGGTAAAACTGCTAGAACCTTAAATATAAGAGTGGCTGAGCATTTAGCCGCTTTTCGCTTAAAAAAAGATACATCCACCTTTGCCAACCATTTAATTCTTGAAAACCATACGTTTAATTTTGACTCAGGTATTGATTTGTTACATACTAACAGGGGCGAGTTTAAATTATTTTACCAAGAAATCTTAGAGATTAATCGAGCTCAGCTCAACAGTTTGCCAATTTTAAACGAGCAATATTATCTACCAAATTCTCCATTGTTGTACCCCTTTTAAATAATTGTAATTTTATTAATAATTCAAGCATTTGCTGTCATTAAATATTAATTCAAAGGCTTAAAAACAAATCAACTCATAAATAATAGGTCGGATACAACCCTAGATTTATTTTAAACATTCCTATGTTATTATCTGGTCATGAATATTTTGAAAAAATCCCCATAATTATAACAAACCCACTTAATTCATTGAAAATTGTATACATTCAATTTACATTTTAATAGCCTTTTAACTTAGTGATCTACTTATATTTTTGTATATAAACGATATGAACTGTTTACTACGCGTCAGTTCAAGTACATCCGTGCACTTGGAATGCCTGAAGATGCCGAAAGGCGAAACCCGGGTCGTTAGCGACAAAACTCATGGAAAAGTACAAAATTCAAACAATTCAAAAATCAAAGGTTAAAAATGTATTTACCGAGAAGTAAATACATGCGAGGGATGTAGGAAATTCCAAATTACTGTAATACATTGTTAAATGAATGTTCTCTTTTTTTTGCACCGTGCTATTTCTAAATCGTGTAAAAACGTGTCAAAAAGGATTTCAGTGTACTGCTTTTAAATTATGAATATACATGTCAACCCTCATACAATTTCGATAAATTAAAAAACGCTTTATTTCCTAACGTAGATATTTCGCAAACCCTTTCCAAGAACTAAGAACAAGAGCCTGATGAATTTAATTGTAGTGTTAATAATACGGCCAACGCAGAGGGTGAAAAAAACAATGTTATTAGAATTAATTTCATTATCAATATATCCGTAAAACATTATTCTTTGCGAGGAAGATTTCAGAATATTTTTAGAATGACAGCGGTAAAGCATACGTGACACGTATGCAGTAAAACCGTAAAAGCTTAGAGAGAGAGCTTTGGATCGATTTTCTTCCGCAGTGAGCTTTTTGTTCATGCTGCGATACGAGACTTACTAAATAATAAAACCAGGCCCGCGAGCAATAAGGAGAACAGTGAGTAGTCAAGATAAACTTAAATTAATTCACCTTCAGAACTAAAACTTCTAGAAACTGTGCCATCGCGTGCTAGGCGACTTCACGTTGAAGGGTTGCGGTGATATTTCAAATCAGTGACGTAAAGATAAAACTTACAAAACAGATATTTATAAATACAAAAAAAACTCTATCTAAATAGTTGTTAAAAAATTACTAAAATAGATTAACTAACAGAGCACTATTGCAGGTATTGTCGCTATTTCAAAAAAGGTTAAATAAAGCAACAAAAAAAAAATACAAACACTAAGTATCGCAAACAACGAAAAAACCAAAAAAGATATTTTACATATAAAAAATATATCAAAGGTATAAACGGATGTTTTTCATAAATAACTAACGGTTTCGTAAAATAAGAATCCAATATTGAAAGGCTCATCAATTCTGGAACCTATGTAAAATATTACTAAAATTTTATGTTGATTTTGGTCCATAATCAATATCGAAATATATAACAATAATTTATAACAATAATAATTTAAAATAAACATATAATTTACCATTAAAAAATCGATGTTTCGGTATTGAAAACGGTGTTAATGCAATCATTCGCTGTGAACAATTAGTTCTAAAGCGTGATTTTTCTTCTGTTGACCAACAAGAAGTAGGGTAAAAGTAAATTGTAACAGAACACGTGCTCAGTATTTTTCACACAAAAACGTGAACAATTTAACAAATCTATGCACGTAAAAGCCGGAGGTATTTAAATAAAGGGGAATTTTATCCCCCAAAGAATGATATTAGATCAACTGGAAACAATTTATGTACTCTTTCTTTTTCGTAACAATTCACTCTGATCATTCGATAAAAATAATTGAACAACAGATTACTATTTTATTATTGCAAAAAAGAAACTGAAGCAAACATTGTATAAAGATATAATTAGGAAAAATCAAAAGCATCGCAATATTCAAGTGACAGTTAACAGACAGCCCTGAGGGTTTAGAATGAAAGTGAAAAGATGGATTAAAAACACAAAACTGGTATAAGAAGTGTTAGATCTCAGAAGTAAAGAAACAAAACCTTCCTCATTGCATTTCGCTGGTGATTTATAATAAATACTGTGGCATGAAAAGATTGTCATGACCGTTAAAGATTAGGATTCTCCCAAGTGCTTTTCCTACTAAGGTTTTAACTGTTACGGTTTAAATATCAATTTTTCGAAGGTTTCGTTAAAAACTTAGTATTTATTCACATTCAATATAAAAATTGAAATTGATAACTTATTTATTCCACGTGCTATGTAACTAGGTTTCATTTTTTTTTTGAAGCATCTTAAGACTTAATATATCGTCAATACTATATTGTATATACCCGCTTTAGCCAAATAGTTATTGAACGTTCAAGGAAGACTAACAACTAGCAATATGTATCAAGATTGAATTGGCATTACCATAATCGAACCCCATTGTGATACGGTAAAAATAACAAAATATTATTAGGTTCTTCGAGAATCATAAGATATAGTTATTCTCTATTTTGACTTCACGTCATCGTAAATGACCTTCGCTTGTGTGGCGGAATGATCTCAAGGGACATATTTTAACGAATGCGGCAGTAACCTTTCCAAACACGTTAATTGTTAAAACAAAAAAGATTATTTGTTAAGAAGTGCAATCGGTGAAATGTTTTGAAGAACATTTTAAATATGTACTATTTATTATGTCACGAGTTTTAATTATGTCATATAAATTTATAAGCCAGATTGAAATCATATCACACATAACCCATACCCGGGAACGCCCCTGTATGTACGTTAACAATATTGTGTATCATTTATAAAATTCCTCAGAAACTTTCATGGGAATTGTTTAATGGCGTGCCGACACAATATTATACTCTGATAAGTAATTTTCGTATGTAAAATCTATTTCTCAAAATGTTTATTATACACAAACACAAGGTCTTGAAAATTTAAAATTATATACGGTATTAAAATTCCGATATAATCTAAGTAAGCAATCCTAAGACGTGAATACGAAACTAAAACAGAACTAAACGAGAAGCCACGTTAACAAAGTAATGTTTAGTGGTTAGCCATAGGCGGAATAAATTTTAAGATTTTTAACACTAAAAATGTTCCTAATTTCGAATAGATTCAATGTTATACATTACCACACGTTTTGTCAGTAACGTCGTGGGTTTCACATTTCGACATCTCCGTGCGTTCAGGTGCATAGATGAACTGACGCTTGGTAAACGAGTGTATCGTATATATGTATTCAACAAATACATTTATTTAACACTAGTTAAAATTTATTGATAGCGATATAGATTCATTTTACTAATGGTTTGATTATAATGACGTTTATTAAGTTGAGGAAGAAATCACAAATTTCTGTGGGTCTAGAACAGTGTCTGCCAAACTAGCGCAGTGGAAGAAGCATTAAAAAAATAATTTAAATAATGCCTATCCATTTAAATTTTCTTCAATTATAAATAAACTCAACAATTACACATTCAAACAAATATTTGTCACGTTATAGTGGTCAACGCGACACATTTTCGACGTTTTCTCTTTTAAATTTACATTTGGTGTGCCGCGGTAAAAGTCCCATTCACCAGTGTGCCGTGAACTATAAAAGTTTGGCAGACACTGGTCTAGAACATGGATGGGGAACATTTTCATTTATAAAGGCCTCATTCATTTATCTGATTCAACATAAGGCCGCAGCAAAGAAAACGTTGACCCTCCCCCTTTTTTCGACTGACGCCCTTCTTCCAAACGCTTGCGTATAATTTTTTGATAAAAGTGAATATTTTGATCAAGTCAGAGTAGCCAAGAGGCCGCAGGTTCCCCTCCACTTGTCTAGAATCTAGATGTTTAAAAGTTATTAAAGGCGATCTGTAGGTCTTTGAAATTACATGTGATCGTTGGATTCGACAACAATTCATTCAAAAACAATTGGAAAGGTCATGACTCATAATACTGATTTTAAGGGGTTCTGTATTATCAGAGGATGTATTATTTTTAATGTACGATAGTTAATGATATTTAATTGTGTGTAAAAAAAATCATGAGGGTAAATTGGAAAGAGTTTAAAATTGGCAAGCAATTTAACTCTGCCCCATTTATTTTATAGATGTACTGGTAAAACCATTAACAATACTCAAGTTTAAACCCTTTTATCCGCGTTGAAAAAGTGATTCTCTGATATTAAATTATTGGCAAAAGATGGCGTAGGTAACTTTTTTAAATCTAAAAGCGAATAAATGTTCCGCTACTCTTATATATTATTGTACTTCGTGAGTTTTCCACGTAAATGTGATGGCAGTCATTAAAATGTGATCTGCTGTTAATTAGCTATAAATGTTCTCAATCTTAAACAAATCTTCTTTGAGAACGGCGCATGACATACTAATAATTTTACCATATCACCTTGAAAATACGTTCAACAACTAAAAAGACAAAAAAAACGTAGGTTTTACGAACACGGTCAAAAAATTTGACAAATTTTATTAAAATATCTTATGTTATCAAATATCATGACATCTGCTTTGTTCAAATTGTGACACGCTGGCTTCTGTGATTGTAATCACGTAGGTATCAAAATGTAGACCTTTTTATTATGCTGCATACATAATTATTTTTTTATTACATTAATGATATCAAGTGACATTAGTAACAAAAGGGCAACAAGACACCAAAACGAATAAAATTTTAATTATCAATGCAGGTGGTCTGTTGAAATTCCTCGACCAGCTGTTTGTTTAGTCTACGTTACGAATGTAATCTGTCCACAGTCCATTAAGAGACAACCATAACATTGAAATTTATGGTGAGATATGGCAACATTGGGAAAAAGTTCAGCACTTACGATTAAACTTTTTTACAATCTATTTTTTTTCAAGATCCATTTTTTCAAAAATTCGTGCAGTTGAATTTTTTAAACTCAGATTCAACTATCTTATCAATTTCTCAATTATTTTCGCGCGATGTTGACATACAACGATAAAATATCTAAAATGATTTATTATTTTCTTCCGATATCCCTATAAAACAACCATACACAACCTGCGGCACACGGGCCGCATGCGGTATACATATTCAGATCAGGGTTGCCAGATTTTTTGCCTATAATTTCGGGACAATCCCGACCAATCCGGGACACCTGGCAACCCTAATTCAGATATGTGTGGTTCAAAAAAATCATGTGCTGCTTTTCCAAACATCTGTTATTGTTTGCAAAATTTTAATGTAAAAGAATGAATATTTTGTGTACATTATTTTTTGTGCTTACACGTAAATATATGTTATGACAAATCTGAACGCATGAGTGAGAACAGCATTTTAAGATGTCGTAAACAATTACTTATATCATTCATCAGCACAGTAATTGTTGTTTGTAATAGCAATGACCATTTAGAGAGCGTACATATAAGCATTGGTTATAGTAATAAAAAGAAAATGCATACTTACTTACAAAAGTTTACATATAGCTGAATCCAGCGCGGCCGTACTTTTTTCAGTGACAAACGTGAACATTTACACAACAATATATTAGTTAAAAATCGTTCAATTGGTAGGTCACAGGGTCATCAATATGCGAGCGTCGTGCCCGCATTGTCAAACGAATTCTGGACGAAGCATATTTTACATTCAGTCCATATCAGGAGATGACGCGCCGTTTGCGAATCCGCGGTGGAAAAACAACGATGATATCAGAAACTGGGCGATATCAATTGTGCAATAACGCGGGCCTCGTATCGATGTCATGCCATCACGAATGGGGTATGTAATGGCTTGTGAAATGGATTGATTTAGCAGAGGTGAACTTACAATGTTTAAACAACGATAATACAGTAATGATGACAGAACTGACCGATCAAATCGATTCACAAATCGATAGATTGAAATAAACAACGAATTAATCCAACGAAACACCAAGACAACTTCCATCCCCGTATTGATTGGTTTTATAAGTATAAAATATTTATATTTTCAAAATACAAATTTGAATTATAAAAATGGGTTTTTATTGTTCTCGTGATATAATTACAAACTATAATAATCGATCGCCATCACTAAATCAACTAATCGCTCCGAGAAAAATGGATGAATGGCAACCACTGACATTTATCTTAATCATAGTTTCTCAACCTTTTTGGACCCGTGCCCCCCATACCCGTTTTTATATAAGCATATAAGTTTGTCGAGACAAAGTTAGATGTTGAAAGATTCCGAAATAACAGATTTTACTCAGGAATTTACGGATTTCACAAAATGAAAAGACGCGAGACCTTTTTAGCTCTTCCAGAATTTACCCGTGGCCCACCAAAACCGTGCTGTGGCTCCCCTGAAATTATGTTTTCTTTTTTTCCCCTTGGAACTAACTGTGCCCCCAGGGAAGCCACCTGGTCCCCGGTTGAGAAACCGTGTACTAAATCAACGTTTTTGCAACGGAAATAATGTACATATTATAAGTAATACTTAAATCAATCGAGACGTTGTCAATTTAGAATGGGTAATTGTTTTCGGCAATTACATTGATGTTAATTTCAATGAATGTTATTTTTATCAATCTACGCCACTTTTACACAAGGCTTATCCTTAAAATGTTAATTTCAATAAATAATTATTTTGATCAATATTCGCCACTTTTACTCAAGGCTTATCCTGAACCTAAATAGGTTAAAATTTAAAAAAAAAAAAAACAAATATACTGAATGGCAGATAACATTAATAAATTCAATTTAAACAAAATAATACCATTTAGATAAAATGAATTATTATAATAGCAATTAATTGTAAGTATAATTCGACACAGGGTTTTTTTAAGATAGCATTAAAATTCCTGCCTCGGGCCATGAATGTCATCCATTAAATTCATGATTCGCTGATGATTTACTAAGATAATGTCTATTCAGTCAGATCGCTTTAATCATCTCAAAATTTAAATATTATGATGAAGCGCGTCCACTTGATTATTATAACAGCATTCTCATTTATAATATAATAATAGAATTAATATCGAGAAATAAACACTACTATAGTGTCATCGTTATGTATCGTTCGGCAACGGACGAATCCGTGTGACTAAAAATGTGTAGTGAACGGGAGTCATTCGTTCGCCTCTTTAGAAATATCGGATCGTAGCGAATCACTTGCTTTTCCGCATTCCCATAATTTTAATAATTATTTGTAAATGTTATAACTGGCAGACTGAGAAAATACATGACTAGCGGATTATCTAAGTAGTCGTTTGTTTTCACCTAATTGCTCTGTAAATAGCGGACTGAATGAGGGAAAAAACAACTCGCATAGAATCTATTTATATTTAATTTGCTTTTATCGCGCAGAAATACGATTCGAATACACGAATTAAAATATGTAGTTTAATCGACTCGAAGCGTTCGATTTTCACTCACGTGACTCATTTTCAATGCCTAGTGCCACTTCATATACAGGATACACACAGGGGTGGGCCGGAGAAGGTTTGGAGTGACTCGCACGAGCCCCTTGTTAAATTTGATTTCAGCCGGCGAAAAGACTCCAATTTAATCAGTACTGCAATTTATGTACATACATGGTTAAAATGTGTTACACAACCAAACAGTTAATTGCCTCTGGAAACTTTTCGTAAAATATGTTTATTTCGGGTGAATAATAATAAGACACTTAAACGTTTTTTTAATATAGTCTAAAAAAATCTAAAACGCAAATGTTAAATATATTTTGCTTGAAAATGTTTTAAGATGTTTGATGCAATATTTTTGTGAACGATATTTTTTAGCTGTATATTTTGTACGTGCACCATTTTTTATAAAACGTAATTGTTTTGATTTTTTTTTGTTTATAACTTAGTACCTATGATTATCTAAGGAGAACTTATTTAATTAAATGTCAATTTTCTGACATATGTACATTTCATTCAGTATTTACGAAGATTTGTTAAAATGAATAGCATAAAGGTGATAAAAAAATCTTCCCCTTCCCCAAAACACAGCGAGTAGTTCCGAGATTCAGCGATCCCCTAATTAACGTATTGGCAGCCCACCGCTGAATACACATCAAATAAATAAGATGCAAAAGAAAAAAAATCGGCTGTCAATATGCATCTGCATTTTTTTAAATGTTAGTTAAATATATAATAAGAATCGGAATAATGAGAGTTGAGACATTTGAATCTGAAAAACTGATGCCTGGCGCCGCACTAAGATTTTAGCACTCTACAGTCTAAACTTATCTAGTTTTGAGAGGCGCCGAAGGCTGGCACAGAAATCCTCGTGCCGACCCTGCCTGTAGTACAGGGATAGATTAAGACTAAATAAAGACGCTGCTCAAATTATGACAAGCGATCTATTAATAAAAAAATGTACCAATGTGTTAAGATGACATAATATATTATTTACAACAATGATATTATATGATAATCGAAGCAATATTCAAACAAACAGACAAGCTCAATGACAATTGAAAATAATGAAAATTAAACACTGCATAATCAATTGGTTCATCGAGTATATTTAAATTTGAAAATTCTGTAGACGTGTTAGCGGAAATGGAAACGACAAAGAATATAAATCACTAAGAAGCTAAATTTCAACAAAAAAAGTTTTTTCAAGATTGGAAATAAAAGGATCGTTTCTATCATCATTATAAGTTTTCGATAATTATAAGAATTTTTTCAAAAAATATCAATGGAATATCGACCAGATGTATATTTATAAAACCATTCTGATCTCAAGTCGCAGGCCAATCCAACAAATGCGCGGCATAATTGCAATATTTTTACAACATCATCCATTGATGTAATATTTGATATTATATATTGTTCTTAAATTTAATATAAAAAATTACAGAATTAATTTTATTTTTCTATTTTAAATAAAATCAAGCACAAATAAAAAAATATAGAAGAATGAAACAAATATTCAGTCGCCAATAAAGTTACTTGCATGATTTATAATGTTATTTAAAATTCAATAGTTTTTCACGCTGTTCCTTACAACTATTCTATTATTGTACGTGTATCGGCTCTTAAAAAGGCATCATCAAATAAAACGTCGCAAGGTTTAAGAATAAACTAAAAATCTCGGTATGTTTTCCTTTTCTACTGGACACAGGTAGGGAGAGTACGTTTTGTAGCACACAGCAAGTGAAGTAACGAAATTATCAATTTTAAATTTATATTAAAAATAAATTACCAAAAAGTTACCGCCGAATCCATCGAAAATATGCTAGTGAAGATGTTTATATAATACACAAAAAAATCTTATTGTGTTTTAGATCTAATAGATATGTGGTTTTGTAGAGGGCATTATCATAGAGAAAATAAACTGATAATAATATAATAATTGGGTAAAATTAAGAAGCGAACGCCGATACTCTAGTGGTGGTGGTGTAAAAAAAATAGATCATTCAAAGTATAAAAATTTAGAAGCACTGTAACGGAAACATAGTTGAGCATTCAAATGTCTATTGATTACATTAAAAAAATAATGTGTTATAACAAGAGTCAATGTCAATGATGTCACCGTATCTATTGTAACAGCTTGATAATGATTATGACGAAAACATTTTATTTATAAATTATAACATATTGAATGGGCGGGCCACATAGTAATTATTTACGTATCGAATAATGTCTGTCAAACGAAACAAGAACAAGGCTAAATAAATAAATGCATTAAATAAATATGATTAATAAAAACAATAATCCTTTGTACTTCATTCCACTTTATTTAATATGTCAGGACCGGTTTCGCTCATTGCGAGCATTGTCAACTGATAAGAAATATAATTTAACAATGCTATTTATACAAAATTGAAAAGTTATACACAACAGTTGGCATTGAAAAGAGATTGCCAATTACATTAAAGTGATTCTAAAATAACACAAAATTAAAATGTTCAACACAACTAACATATAATTAAAAAGTCATCCCAGATTCATAAATTCAGAATGCGATTGAAAGTAAGTACAAACATAATTCAAATTTGGGAAATTTTTGACAAAGTGATAAAATGCTACATTAATAAAGTGAATATGCTTAATGATATGAATATGCTTAATGATAGTAATCCTAGAAATCAATAGATTCAAATTTTTACCTGATTCAGATCTTTTAAACGATCAAATAATTTTTGCTATTTCCCCGTTACTTTATCCATTGCATTAGCCCTTGTTAACTATTCTTTTTTATATAAATTAAAAAAAATAAATAAATATAGATTTCTTTTGTTAGAATTGATATGGTCTTTGAAAAATTTATTTTTCAGAATCTTCCTGGCTGTCGATTTTGTTTAAGTGATGAATGAACACACCAACTACTTGGAAGCGGGGAAAACATAAAACTATACTGTGTGTATACTGTGCTAAGAAGATATTAACTGTGGAAAAGAAAAAGGACGTAAACCACACATAACAAATTTTACAGCAGACACAAAAAACGTGTTTTGACGATTTTGGTCAAAAGGAAAATTACGAAATATACACAACCTTTAAGTGCATAGAGACTTATAAACTGATTTTTATTGACTTTCTCTGATATTAATTTTATATATTAAAAAAAAACCTTTTTTTACGTCATATTCCTGATTGCAACTTCTACAGACCCTTCTTTTCTCAAACTTAAAATGTGATTGAAGACACTTATTAGAAATTTTCAGCCTACATCCTTTTGATAGAACATGTACCAAGTTGTAAACATTGCGATTATCGAAAAAAAACTGTGGGTTACGTCCTTTTTATTTTCCACATTCAATATGAGAACAATTCTTTGGTATAAAAAAAATGGAAACAAAAATATCAATAGCAGTAAGCGTACATCAAAATATTATTGAGATTAAAATTTAAGTGTTGTATTTTTGCGCATTATTTTTAATGTGGTTAATATAAGATTATTAAATGAAAATAGTTTAGTAACAAATAATAACAACTTTGAACTTTTTCTAATGGAGTATAACCATTACGAGAAATAACAAGACAATGAACTTCGTGAACTGGACAAGAGATAATTGTACGATTAATAATCGCTGCTCAATTATATATCATTAAAAAAACCGGAAATATACATACATAAAGACGTTTTTTTTTCAAGATAAAACAAATTTTATACTACGTAATAAATATTACATCAAAAATACTGACCTTCTGTGTATTATCAAAATTGGTTCCTTGATTCTTCCGCACAGAAATTCCCTGTACAAGAAAACTCCGCAATTCGATGCTACCGAACAAGATGCGGGCTAAGAATAAGTAAATTAATTAAACTGCTACACTAATATCACTTTTTAGGGTGTTCACTGTCAATACTTAGAGGAAAGGCATAATATTAAAGAAGAAACTCATTTGTATATTACTAATTCCATTTTTATTTAATAAGATCAGGACTGGTTTAGCACATGAAGAGCATTATCAACTGATAGAGACTACACCATGGTGGCGATTGCAATATCGGAAGAACATTCATGTGAAATACCGTCATTGAAAAATATACCATATATACGAGTGATTTTCTTAAATAATGTATGCTTTATAAAATAATAATTCACCATTAAAATGGTTATCAATTCTGGAACCTGTCAAAATTTATACAACTCTTAGAAGATTTAATATATTTTAATTCATCGCGAACAATTGTATTTGCATATGTGATGATTTATATACATTCAAAATTTATTTATTGACTTGGCGTTTACTTGGCAGCACTCCATTATAATAGGGTAAAAATAGCAACGTATTAAGTTCTACAGTTTTTATATTTATTAGATGATAGCTATTTCGGCTTTCAATCGTGTTCAATCAGGAACAAGGGATAAAAATGTTACACCCAAATACGGACAGTCATAAGCTCTTTTTCCAGGAAATTTTGGAAATAAATAGAGCACAGCTGCAAAGTCTTCCGATTTTAAATGAAATACTAAGCTTACCGGCATCTCCACTTCTATACCCTATATAATCATAAAATCATACAATCATAAAACCTTTGCCGACAAACAAATAATATAATTCTTGAAACTACTTACTACTCAAATCTGATAGCATTCCCATGAGCTTTTCCTTTTCGCCAGCAATGGCTTTGGACTCAGTGATGCATTTATTTCTTATATAAACACGAAACTTTCATTTACTAAACGTCAGTTCAAGTTCATCCGTGCACTTGAATGCCTGAAGATGCCGAAAGGCGAAACCCGGGTCGTTAGTGACAAAATCTGTGAGAATGTACATAGTTTGAACAATTCAAAAAAGCTATCAACTAATAAATATAAAAACTGTAGAACTAAATACGTTGCGATTTTCACCCTATTATATTAATTTTCAACACCGGTATTTTTGCATTTTCAAAACCGGCATTTCGGTATTGAAAAAAACATCATGAATACCAGTTTACCGGTTTCGTTAATACCGGTATTGCGATCCCTACAATGAGGCTACCCGACAGTAGTTTCCACGTGACAAGACCGATATGTGGGTTTTCATTCATACGCGGACCAATTGATATTTGGCTGGCGAGCATTAGCCTACCCACTAACCGGGCCGCCCTGCCCCCGGGTCATTAGCATCAACGAAGTGCCGATGTGGGATCATAGGTAAGCAATAATTATTAGCCGGTTAGATGATCTGCGGCATTTTAAGCCAGCTGGCAATTCACTCGTGATATATCCGCTCAAGACGCGTGCCGATCGGCGGGGGCGGGGATTTCTTGTATAGTATATTAAGTATATATTCACTGATGATCAAGCGGATTATTTGAAGTTGATCTCTAGCCTCATATCAGCGAATGAAACATGAGAAATGGTAAACATTCCCAAATATCCACGTTAAATGAAGTTTCTTAGTAAAAAAAATATGCATATATAGATTTTAATTCTCAATACATATCGACTGTGGAAAGGAAAAAGGACGTAACCCTCAATTTTCCAAAACAGCTTTTTTTCGATAATCCCAATGTATACAACTTGACACACGTTATATCAAAAGGATGCAAGCTGCAAATGCCGAATTAGTATCTAAATTTAGCATCAGTGGTTGAAAACTATTTTCCTAAGAAAGGTACTTTGAATGGCATGCATAAAGCAAGTGATGCAGTATTTTCAAATTCGTGTACTTATGGGGTGCATTCGCATTCCAAAGTTCTTCTTATTTCAACCAATAATATCTAGTTGATATGTATTGTAATCTAAAATGATACCTCAATCAATTCAATACAATACAAATATTACGTAAATTTATCTGGGGTCACTTTGTACCCTCAAACGGTCCTCGATCCTATTTTCGACGTTTCGGTAGTCGAGTGTTGATTTAGTTGGATAAGGGAGTTGGGGGCTTTAAGTAAAATTAAACCACATGTATATCAGCTGGGAGTGCACTCATGCAGTACCATGAGTAATGAGTAACCAATGTACGCATTGGTCCGTTCAGCCGAGCAGGACTGCGATTCAAACTTAACTGACGAAAGAGACGATATATTATACAGACATTTTAAGGTGATTGCTGGCCATCATTTTACTCCATAGGCACTGTGTTTTTAACAAATATATAACTGGTCATTGGAGATTCCCAGGGGTAATCAACCTTGTACCCTTAAGATTACAGAAGATTCATTAAATATGTCCAGGTGCTCGCGAGCCCCGGGTTGCCGTTCACCAATAATCAACATATGTACTTAGTTCGCACACATGTCGGCAGCTCTATTTTTATTATAATAAATACATTTGCAATTTCTGAATCGATGACGTTTGCTACACAGAAAAGTACAATAAAAACCCATAAGGATTCACTAATATAAAGCATTTTTTCACTATAGTATCTAATAAATCAACATGCTTAGTAATAATCCTAGACTAGGCGACAAATTAATGCTCTCTGTGTTTTATCAGAAATGTCGCTTCTTGCATCATTTTTTTTGTGCAGATATAATTTAATTTAAATACTTCAAATCGGACAGCACTGTACAGAATACTTAACAAAAGTTACGAGTTGTGGAAGTAAATGGGTCAGCCGTTAAACCGTTGCTTGTTATCAACAAAATATCGTGTGCAGTACATTACCGAGTAAAGTTAGTTTAACTCGTTCTTGGAACGCGTAACAAACTAACTGGTATGATTTATATTAAGTTTGCTTCATACATTATTTTAAAATGAAGGAAAAAAAGACGCCCTCAGCTAGTTTTCGTTTAGTTTCTTCTATGTGGTACAATCTAAGACATGGGTGCAGTAAGAGCGTATACGCTGGTACGCCGATTTTGCTATGATCTAATTTCATGCCAGGCAACACTTTCACTTCTTATTTTGCGAATCTTTATTTTCACGGTGTTTTTTACGCGGCATTAAATGGAACGCATCTACCGTGTAAAGAAACATTCCAGTGCATGTATGTATGTATTTTGTCTCGGTATGTTAATTGCACGCATAAAATAAATCGATGTACGACATAATCGATTTTTTTATATTCTTTCCCACGTCACCACGAAACCACATAAGTATAAGACTAGGGCAGTGTCTGCTAAACTGTGTGCCGCAAGAAGTCTCAGGCGTGCCGCGGAAGGAGAAGCCTAAAAAATGCCCATTCATTTAAATTGTCTTCAATTTTAAATAGATTCAACATCTAGATATCCAAATAAATATTTGTCACGTTCATACACAGTGGTCAAATTTTCTTTGATGTGCCGTGGATGTAAAAAAATTGGCAGACGCTGAACTAGGGCATCCAATTCCGGACCCATTTCAGAATTGACAATCTTTCAGTCCCAGGATCATTCACTATAATATCATGTCACAAATGCTTGAGATCATTACCGAAAAAGGTGGTGAATTAAGAGATTCTATAATTTTTATCAACTCGCAGTGACGAAATGACAGATTCAAAAGTCAAGACACCCTTTTTTTAGCTTCATCCTATGAAAAAGTTGCTAAGTGACAGATTGTACAATTATGAAGAAGCATGAGAACTTTTTTTTTAAACTCCATCATTAGAAAAAGTTTAACGATCCTTGGATTACGGGCTCGCAAAATTGGTCGGGATCCCGGATCCTGGGATTGGAGGCCCTATATAAGACTACTGTATTACTTAAAAATGGAAGAATACCTATTCAATCACATGACTTTAACAGATAAAATCTACTTTTTTCCAATATCACTCAATGTCCACGATACACCAATAATAATTTCAAAAAGAGCAAATGTGGTAAAATTCTCAAATTGATCTAATTTTATATTTATAAAGTGAAAACCTCTTTAATTTCATTGTTACGTATGCTAATCAACACTAAATTGAATAATTCAAACTTAATTAAACCTAACAAAAAACGCGAGGTTGTTGGTACATTAGCGTGTGTAAAAATTATCTAAGCGATAATTCCTATTGGAAAACCAAAACTTTTACGAGAAAACAATAAACATAATATAATGAAAAATAGTCAACGAACAGATGGTGATAACTTATATAAGAGACAATATCTTAACGACATAACCATTATTAGATTATACAACCCAACGAAGCAGTGGTTAGGTTCGCTAAATTCTTTGTTGCCGTCTATGACCCTTATCAGAAGCATTCTATGTCAAGACAATAAATCATAGAACTGTACCAATTTGTTGACATTTCCATAAAGATTTTACGTCATTATATTTCCCGACACATCATCAAAATATGCGTAACCATATTTTAACATAATACGCATCAGCAGAACTAATGTTTTAAATTGATTGAGTAATGTCTTCGGCCTTGCATTAAAATATAATTAGTAAGTATGTCTTCGAGACAAAGAAGCCAGTGAGTAAATGAGAAATAATATTATTTCAACAATCATACAAATAGCAGGGGTTTTCAGCAGTCAAAATTAAAAATGTTTGAATCTGAGTAGACAGCATGACGTCTTAAACTCATTGAAATATTTGTATTAATATGAATTAAACAAACGTATTAAATTTAAGATTTTGACTGAAGGTGGAATTTCAATATCAATTTAAATCGTTGAAAGTTTGTACATTTTCATACGTTTAAACACTGACTCGGGTTTTCCTTTTTCGGCATTTTCAATTTTTCTTTTATGTCTATCTAATTGGTATTCAAAAGAGGCGGCCATCTTTAATAAAATGCAATGATTTATTTGCAAAAAAGAACATTTGTTATATATGTAATGATTATCAATATTTTGAAAATGTGACAGTTATATAGGCTGTACTACAGCTCAGTTTCCTATAGCATTGAATATAAGATAGACAGCTGAGTAAAGTACATCTTAGTTATAATAAATGCGTCGCATCTCTTAAAAGTGTAAATTCTATATTAATTCTTCTTTTTAGAAAACATTGCATAGCGTACGCTAAACATAAAATACAATATAAAGATGTATGCCATTTTTTCAACGCTTGGATTTTACCAGTGCTGCTTTACGGCAGCGAGTCATGGTACCTGCTTGATGCTTGCGTCGGATAATGGGGATTTGATTTCGTGAGGAATTCGCAGATAAGTGAACATACAAGACAGCTCCTCGTCACGACAGTGGTTATTGAGAAATATTGGAACTGACTGGATGCCTCCGGAAAGCCTTAATCCGGCATTCCTTCTTTTCCGACCGGTGAGATTCCTGCGTCCTGGACGACCGTCGGGGACTATCAAAGCCCCCTATTAAGACTGCTATGGTACAATTCATATAATGTACTAGGCGGGATGCTGGCATGTCATTGGAGAAAGCAAAGCAATTGGCTGGAGACAGGGAAACATGGAGGCCATATGCTTCACATGGGAGCGAATATGTTCAAAGAAGAATGTTTAATTTTGGAAGCGTTCCGCTTCAAAATGATTGGCCATTTAGTACCTTGATGAGTATTTTTTTAGCCTGTGTACGCTCCGAGTGTGGAGCTCATTATATGTGCTCTTATGTGTCATTCCAACCGAATTTGTTAAAAAAAGACAAGTTGTAAAACAGCTGTTAAATCTCTATCTTTATAGCGGGTAAGGACAGAAAGGTAAGGTTTGGAGAGAGCTTTAAGTTAGCTTACTGTATTTCAGTAACACCATAACCAGCTAGTATAGGGGGCAATGGTAATACACATCGCGAGCGAGAAAGGAATACAAACATTAATAACTTCGACGTATTTGGACAGAAAACCATAAATTGGTGTATGAAAGTTTTCATTTGTTGATTCGGACTTTAACCGCTCAACCACGACGAAAGTCTGACCATCTATAGGACCGATTCTAAATTGAAATAATAATTTTCATACTAGGAAGTAGTGTTAAAAAAATACTTTTGTGTTATTGTTGTAAATATTATTTTTTATTACACATCTGAGGTGGCATATTTTAATACGGCCTCGATAAATTTAGCTATACATATTCATAAAATAGAATTATGAAAATCTATCATTAACATTGCGATGCTTATAATCAAGTACATATGTAAATTTGTTTTGGAAAGATATATAAGGTCTAAATCGGGCAAGGGTATATATACATATTTTTTTTAATGGGCTGTTATTTATCGCGATCCGTGAAAATTCAACCCTGACCGTCAAATCAAGTTTTTTTTCCCAAATTATAGCAGCGCGTATACGATACCAAGGTAAACCGAAAATCGCCTATATAAAGTATGTGAGATGGGAAAAAAACACCATATTGTTATAGACACAGCACGAGAAAATTCCGATACAATGAAACAAAGTTAATCTTGACAGTGGTGGTGTCATAATCAAGAACGATTGCTAATAAAATTAGTGTACAGTGAAATTAGTACACGAAAAATAGAGTTAATTTTCGGTCAGTTTTCAATTTGAATTTTATGGAAAATGTGAAACCAATTTATAAAACATATGTTGTATTAATTTAAGATTTCGACTGAAGGTGCTTAGTGGAATTTCAATATTAAATTTGAATCGTTAAAACTATGTACATTCTCACAGATTTTGTCACTAACGACTCGGGTTTCGCCTTTCGGCATCTTCAGGCGTTCAAGTGCACGGATGAACTTGAACTGACGCTTAGTAAATGAAAGTTTCAATTTTTAATTTTAAGTTTTAATTTTAAGACTTGTATTTCCTAAATAAATGATTCTATGCCAATACATTGTATGATCTGTGTCCTTTGACACTATACCTTTAAATAACATTTTTCTGCAAGTTTAGTTTGTTTTTTTGATAAAAGATTGTCTATAAGAGACATATCGTATCCATTGTTTATGGCGATTTGTTTGATGATTTTCATTTCGATATTAAAGTTTATTTCGCTAAAAGGAACACTCACAAGTCTATGTATTTCTGAATGAAAAGCGGCTAGTTCGTAGTTATAAGCTCTTTTTCCTGGAAATTTTGGAAATAAATAGAGCACAATTGCATAGTCTTCCGATTTTAAATGAAATATTAAACCTAACGGGATCTCCACTTCTATACCCTATATAAATATAATCATAAAACTTTTGCCGACAAACAAATAAATATAATTATTGAAACTACTTACTACTCAAATCTGTAGGCATTCCCATGAGCTTATCCTTTTTGCCAGCAATGGCTTTAAACTCAATGATACATTTATTTCTTATATAAACACGAAAATTGTATTTACTAAGCGTCAGTTCAAGTTCATCCGTGCACTTGAACGCCTGAAGATGCCGAAAGGCGAAACCCGGCTCGTTAGTGAAAAAACTTGTGTGAATGTACATAATTTGAACGATTCAAATTTAATATTGATATTTCACCAAGCACCTTCAGTGGAAATCTTAAATTAAAGTGGTGTTTAAGGCTACAATCGGAGTCATCTTATTTCTTCACGACTCCACAGCCCTGCTGTATATTTTATTAGTATTAATAAAAATTAGATTATTCATTTCACAGCAATTGCTGAATTCCCTAAATATTTTTTAAATGTGCAATTTATGCACGTAATATTGTATTCTGTCATAAGCCAAATAACTCATTGAATAAATGAATATTAATATATTATCAATCTTAATCAAGTATTGAAAATTTCTTTTAATGTGTTATCTGACAATTATTCTTGCCAATGCACTTTATTTACGTCTGAAGAAAACATCAGGGAGCTGTGGGAGTAGTCTAAAAAAAAGACGACTCCAACTCCGACTCCAGCTTGAAAATAAAAAACGACTCGAAAGAAATTTTTCAATAATTTTATTTTTAACTTATACGTATTCATTCAGATCATTTTTAGTTAGCCAAGCATGCAATGTCAACACTATGGACTATTATAGTTCAAATACACATCATTATTATTTTATTTTTTAAATGTTTCGAGCCGCTTATTTTTCACGACTCCCGACTCCACAGCCTTGGAAAACATTTTTTGGTGCTTTTTCTAAAACTTTGCATTTTTATATTTGCTGACTTTTCTGACATTTGAGATCGGGAAATTTTTGGACCTACATTTATGTATAAATGCGTAACATGGTAAACCAAACCGAAAACTCACACGTGCACTGTAAACGTTAGAGCTTGAATGAATAAATAAATAAATCAACCTATTTATATAAATTCAATTCTTTGTTTTCAGGATCTTTCATTAGTTATGGCAACTAAGCAAACAAGCCGCACGAGAAGAAAAATGTAGACGATTCAGAATATTTTTATTAAGCGTAAAATGTTGCCAGTAGAACAACAATGGCTATAATAAAATATTCTGTCAATTATTTGACAGTAGTTTTTTTGATAGTTTTCTTGAAACAGTGCTCATCCGGATTGCTTGATACTGCAGAATCGCTAATAGCGTTTCTTAAAGATGGAAATAAACAATTGAAGGAAGAACCTGTTAGTGCTGCCAGATTACTTAAGACATACGATTTCATCATAGTAGGAGCGGGCACCGCCGGATGTGCCTTGGCCAATAGACTTACCGAAATACCAGAATGGAAAGTGTTACTGATAGAAGCGGGAGGAAAAGAGAATTTTCTCATGGACATACCACTGTTTGCTAATTACATACAGCTCTCTCGAGCGAATTGGAATTACACTACTGAGCCATCGAAAACTTCGTGCCTATCATTTGCAGACAAAAAATGTCTATGGCCTAGAGGTAAAGTGATGGGTGGTTCAAGTGTTCTGAACTTTATGATATACACAAGGGGCAATAGGAAAGATTACGACAATTGGGAGGCAATGGGCAATCCAGGATGGGGGTGGGACAATGTCCGTAACTATTTCATAAAACTAGAAAATTGCACTGCAGATGCGTGTGAAGATTCAGAAGAGAGAGGTGATAGTGGATATCTCAACATACAAAGCCCTTCGTATAAAACAGACACCGGCAAAGCCTGGATCGAAGCAGCGTTGCAAAGTGGATACCATATGACTGACTATAATGGAGCGTCGCAAACCGGCGTATCTTATCAGGAGTCTAGTATTATGAATGGAACGAGACATAGTTCCAGCAGAGCCTATTTACATCCTATACGGCATAGGCCGAATCTTCACGTTATAAAAGATAGTCTAGTTACGAAAATCATTATAGACAAATGGACAAAGAGAGCCAAAGGCGTAAAATTTGTAAAAAATAATCGAAATTACAAAATATATACTAAAAAAGAAGTGATCGTTTCCGGTGGAGCGGTGAACTCACCGCAACTCCTGATGCTATCGGGGATAGGACCAAAAGATAACTTGGAAGAAGTGGGGATCAAAACGATTCAAGACCTCAAAGTTGGTTATAATTTGATGGACCATATAGCAGCCGGAGGGTTATCGTTTTCGCTAAATAAACAAGACTTTCCGCTGACGATAAAGAATCTCATTCGCAATCCTTGGAGTTTAACAGATTGGATGAGCCGACATGAGGGTCCTCTAACGATAGCCGGAGGCTGTGAAGCTCTTGTTTTACTAAATTTAGAAAACAGGCTAGCTGTCGACGAATGGGCCGACACCGAATTATTATTCGTATCGGGCACTATCAGGACTGACCCAGTATTTCGCAAAACATTTGGTTTCAGTGATGAAACTTTCGATAACACATACCTCGAGCTGGCCGAAGAAAATACATACTCTGTCCTTCCGTTGCTTCTGCAACCGAAGTCTAGGGGTCGAATCAGGCTTAAGAGTTCCAACCCTTTCACGTATCCCGCGATTGAACCTAACTATTTAGACGAGGAGGATGATGTGGCAAAGATGATAGCCAGTATCAGAGAGGTTCTGAGAATAAATGATAAGCCTGCAATGAGACAATTAAGCTCACAGTTTTATGATAAACCCCTGTTTGGATGTGCCCACTTCGAACCCGACAGTAATGCTTATTGGGAGTGTTTCGTTAGACACAATTCATTTACCATATACCATCCTGTGGGAACTTGTAAAATGGGCCCTAAGTGCGATCCGGATGCTGTTGTAGATGCAAGGCTCAAAGTTTATGGAATAGAAGGTCTACGAGTGGTAGATGCCAGCATAATGCCGATGATACCTTCAGCTCACACTAACGGTCCAGTGTACATGATAGCAGAAAAAGCAGCAGACATGATAAAAGAAGACTGGGGACAGTTGATCACAACAAATTATTACTGATTAGCAATCTGGTAGGCACAATAAAGGCAATCGTAAATTTTTATATCTAAAAATAGTGAGATATAATTTTTCATCCAAAACCAAGGTACGATTTTACATTTTTAAATCGTTTTGTGCAGATAATAAAATTTGATGTGCGCGAATATATTTTTAAAATATAAAGATAGTGACAACATTTTATATATTTGTTCTAATTTTATTTTACACTATAAAACGATGTTTTAATCGACAATTATCAAAAAATGAGTTTATAGATAAGATCTGTGCAATTTATATCGTGCTTTAAAAGGACAGACCACCAAAACGAGAATTTTTATTTTGGATTGCTTGGAAAAATATATAATGAAATTATAGTGTTTTTTTAATATAATAAAAAAATAATTTAACTTTTTTTTAAATTAGCATCGATTTCACGCATCGCGATAATCGCAAAAACTGAGTCCTTATCAGTTGAAAATGCTCACGGTGAGCTAAACTGGTTCTACTGCAAAATTCCAGGCACTGTTATAATCAGTCATAAAATCTACGCTTCTGGTGGTAGTGTAGTGTTTGTGTATAGGTAAATAAACCAAGCATAGAAAATCCCTAGATAGTTTTCCCGTCTCGATTTTTCGAAAGCGCAAAATACGCGAGACAACTTGGAAGTTCTGAAAGAGAAATTTAGGCTCATTGTTACATGCCCAGACGGAGTACACAATGGAGCAGTCTGGTGCTTAAAGGAAGGAAACATAAGTAAAGTAAACGCAGTAAGTATGAAAACCTTTCAGGATATTTATCAGCCGACTTCAAAGGCAAAGTAGATTATTAAAATATTGTCATGATGTTTTTTCATAACACTTCATCAATTTTGCTGCAATGAACTTTTTTTTAAATATTCATCGGTACAATTGTCATTTTCTTTTAAATATTAGTTTCTTACGTTAAAATAAATTGTTAAGGGGTACTCGTATACCGTATACGTATACAGTACGACAAGTAAACATAAATTGTAGTTATTTGTGACGACTCATTTTTAGATTTGTATTTAAATTGATTGCGGTTTCAAATTCGATGCATTTTTGGCGGCAGAAAATCTCAGTTTGATGATGATCTTGAAGAAGTTGAAGTTGGATTAAATAGTATTATTTTTTTAATACTAAATAAAACATACAATTGTTTCCAACGCCTATTTAATCTTGAACCATTATTTATTCCATAAGAGGTATTTTTATAAATAATTTAAATTAATTATTTACTTACAAAGCTTGTAGTTATGACTCTCATTCAAAATTCATAGCACCATACCTGAAACATAGAAATACAAATATTAGTTTCAGTATTTAAGGCCTGTCAAAAATAAATATTCTTTTACCATAATATGCGAATATAAAAATAACACATTATCATTATGGGATGCTGCCTTTTGTACTTTATTCGTTAAACTCTTAGATTTCTGCTTGTCCAGCGTCAATAATTTTCTAGTGATGAGCGAAGCCGACCCTGATCTTCAATACAATATTGGCTGAGCAATAGATGCAAGTAAATTAGGAAATAACTTCAAAATTATTCATCAATAATAATAATAATTCATTAGAGACATTAAAGAGATTATAAGGTCCTATATAGAGATACGGTCGATTTATACGTCAGAGAAACCCGTGAATTTCAGATCGATGGAGTTGATGAGGTCAGTTCAAATTTATGGCCGCAAGATCTACAAGACAATCACTAAGACAATCACCGTCACACTAATATAACAACATTAATTAACCAGAAGTGCCAGAAACATTCTGTGTTAATGTATAAAATAGATGATTGTATTCGACCCGAAACTATGGGTAATAATTGTTAGATCTGGAAGGTTACGTGCAATGGTGTAGTGGTAAATAAATAGATACCAGGTCGCTCATTGATTTCTTCCCTATTTTTTTTTTGTTTTTTTTATATCCGTCCGAAGTTAAAAAACCACAAGTTTTAACAATTCAATCAATAAAGAAAAACGATTTTGAATATATGTATATATATATACTTGAAAAATAAGTTACAAGTCAAAAAGGTGGCAGGGTGCCTTCCTCATTTTCAGGTGCCAGGTCGCCGACCTGGCCCCACTACACCACTGGTTACGTGACTTATCAATCCGAAATATATCCATAGATTTGTCCTGGCTGATAATAATCAAACCAGATCCGGCAATGATAGCGAAAATCTCTTATTAGCACACACCTAGGTCCATTAAAATTTCGTGCAGCCGGCGATAATAAATAAATAACTGGGGCAAATCTTGTGAAATTACATTTCTAGCTATTATAGGATCTGACTAGGGATCGCAATACAAGTATTTCCGGAACCGGTATTCCGATATTTACATTGATACCGGTTTCAAAAATTCAAAATACTGATTGATCGATCGACCCTGTAATTGAAAAAAATGGTTTTTTATAGTCGTTTGCTATTGAAAATATATTGTAATGGAATTCTCGCACGCGTTGAAATTAATATTAAGTTTAAAAAAACGAAGCCAATTATGCCTTCATATTACAGCCATCACTTAAATACAAACATATACAACGCTTCGTATTTTTCAATTATTTCACCAGTATAGCTCACAAGCGGTCGGGTCCTATGGCGCAGCGGTTAGCCCAGTACAAACATTATTTTTTTTCGATTGATTTATCGATTTCTGTTCGAAGGCACGAGTGTTTGTGACATCCCTCCCACCATTTCCGATCCTTTAACAACTGGGCGTAACGAGAGTGATAAGCTAACCACTAGTCTTGTCCTAGCCCTATCCTTCATTTGCTACTCTCTTTTTTAATAAAAATAGATGTTGAGCGATTGAGTAACGACCAGTTCTCGTGGAAAAACTTCTGTTGAGATACCTCCATTAGGTGGCCATATTCTCCACATTGGTACTTCACGGATTAAACAAAAAAAGCACACACACAAACTGTGCTTGATTTCGTGCCTCTAACGATCTGTTGAATTCCTAATTTAGTCCACCGATCTCTAAGCCAATTACCATTTAATGTGTCAGAATCTTTAAGAAAAAGTTGGATGAATTGAGAGGTAATAAATTTGTATGGAAATCGGAACTGAATTTGGATGAACAACAAAAGAATGACATATGCATAGTATTAATGTGAATGTCTAGTAGAACAAAAATCATTGTAGATAAGGCATCTTTAAATAATATGTATAAGTTATTAATTGATTTGGCATTTACTTGGTAGAACTCCATTTATAACAGATTAAAGATAGCAAAGTATTTTAGTTCTACAGTTTTTAATAATTTTATTTGTTGATAGCTATTTCGGCTTGCGCCATCGTCAGAACTATGTTTAAACTAATACTTTTATTCACTCTAACATCCTAATTTGTTAGAGTGAATAACTTGATGAGTTGTGTATCTCTTCAGAGCCAGTATATATAGCTGAGCAAAGTATTAGTTTAACATAGTTCTGACGATGGCGCAAGCCGAAATAGCTATCAACGAATAAAATTATTAAAAACTGTAGAACTAAAATAATTTGTTATTTTTAATCTGTTAATATGTATAAGGTCCATAAAATTGGATGATTAAATGAAATTATTTTATATATAGGCTGATTTAACTATGTGTAAGAAGAGGAGTAATCCAGATCTAATAGTCCAGGCGATACCTAAGTTTAAGTCTTATAATCATAGTCCTGACTAAGTAAGATAGGTGTTCAAAATAACTATTATGCCACACAAAACAAGACGACTACCGAAGTGCAACAAGAATAGAAATTGTCGCCGCATCACAAGCATCCCCCGCCAAGCGCACTATTCATAACAAGACTCGGAACTCGACGATTATTTTAATTTTACGTCGAATTAAAAACAAGATTTAGCCAGGAGCATTTATTAAAAATAACATGGCATTGCGTCGATTAGTACAAACTGGTGTATTTATTACAAAACACGATACACAGTATTTATAATATACTGAGATTACTTGTCGTTTGTATATTTACTGTCCAGTACTTCTTAGTTCAAGTAAAATAACCAACACTACAAAACCATTTTAAAACGATTCTTGCGAAATACGTTAAACTGAAGAAATGGGACATGTTATTCCTACAAGATTAGCAACATTTATAAATTGCTTTTAAGCTATTTTTTTGACATTACTTATATTCTAAAACAATCGCACTTGCTAATTTTAAAATGCATAATTTTGAACTAATTGTAGCCATCTTTCATGAGAAATTAATTTTCAATTTGGTTAAACCTTTGATTAGAGATACGCAGCATTTATTTGAAAAAATATGTTGTATGCATTTTAACCATCGATAATTTTTAGTGACAATTATTTATATACATACATAAATAATATTTATATATTCTTTCATGTTTACTTTTCTAATTAAGGATTTCGACAAGGTGGAATTTCAATATTAAATTTGAATCATTCAAATTGTGTACATTCACACAAGTTTCCGGGTCAGTTCAAGTTCATACGTGCACTTGAATGCCTGAAGATGCCGAAAGGCGAAACCCGGGTCGTTAAGTAACACAACTTGTGTGAATGAACATAATTTGAACGATTCAAATTTACTTAACTAATTGTTATTAGAGCAGCTCAATTTTGTATAAATAAACCTGTATCGTTTTATATTTCATCAGTTGATCGCGATGGACGAAGCTGGTCCTGATTTTTTAGTAAAATATGTCAAATTGGTACAATAAAGCATTTTATTTTTTTAATGTATTTCTTCTTATATGTGCCCGATTATTCCGGATATAGGTATTGGCATTTTTTTGTAAGCTAAATGGATTTCATTTTTGCATTTTATTATGCGTAGCATACTGAATTGTTAGAAGGAAGAATAAAAAATATAATTATGTTATATTGGATAAAATTTAGCAAGCTGCAAAATTTAATTTATCATTACACACCGTATTTACTTGATTATAAGACGCACCCCAAATTTAGACATCCCAAAAAAGGTTTAAGACCTGCGTACTAACTAACATCAAGGAAATAAGATATATATGTATGATATTATAAACAACGCATACGATACTGTGTTGTATTGCGCAATCTAATTTATATTCAGAAATCTCAATTTATATTCGAAACCTGAAACAACAATTAAAAATTTAGTACCAGCTGTATAAAGCAGTCTGGCATAGTAAGCATTGAATTTATCAAATAAAAACGGTTCAATATTGTAAATTAAATGCAAATATAGATTAAATATCCATCCGATGTCACGCTTCACTTGGTTACATCAATAATTTAAAAAAAAATACATGTTTACGAGAAATACACTGTCGGTATATAAGATCATAATACATTTTTTTAAGCCACTTTCGAGGTGAAATTAAAATAGAAATTACAGCCAGACCACAAGCACCAAGTGTAAATAAAATTCAGACTAGTATTATGAAAAAAATCCAATATTAGAGAGAAGTATACTTTCGATGGTTTCGGCGGTAACTTTGTGGAAGTTCATTTTAATAGAAAATTTAAATTAACTTTGATTATTCCACGTATTGTGGAATTGTGTGGTATTGTTCCAATACGTGGAATAATCAAAGTTAATTTAAATTTTCTATTAGAGAGAAGTATTTTTATACGTGAATCATTTCTAGGTGACGAAAAGACACAATTAAATAATAAATCGTAAATAAAATCTTGGATATAACTAAACGGTCTTCTATAACAATTCCCACTGAAATTTCAGCATAGCAATAAGCAATTAATAAAAACGATCTTTAATAAATAAATTATACGGAATTAATTGACAAGTTCGTGTTTAGTTGTTTTCTAATCTTATGCTTACTTCATTTAATTTTCCAAAAAAAAAGTAGAACTACTGAGTAAGTTACAGGGTAATGACTAGGGTCTCCAATCCCGGAATCCCGTTCAATTTTGTGATCCTGAAATCCCGGGATTGTGATAGTACTACTAATTGCGGGATTTCGGGATGGAGGATAACAAGTGAAAAAATCATTAAATTCCATAAAAAATAATTTTGCACTGAATCCACTGGCAGTCGGAACTTATGTTACTCACGTTATGTTGTTTTTTTAATAATGGGAAATCTGTTTTTAAAATCGGCCAGTGTTTACCAGGTTTTTAAAATCGGACAGCGATCAAAATTTTCTGAAATGGGCCAGCGAGCTAAAAAAAAAAATATCACATTTTTTCATAATGGCAAATCTGTAAATTTTCAGGTTTTTGAAATCTGCCGGCGAGCGATAATTTTTGAAATCAGTCATTGACCTAATAAAAAAAGGTGTTTCACCTTCTTTTGTAGATTAATTTATAATATCTGAATGTCTGACTTTTTTCCAATGATCAATCCCAGGATACCGAAAACCCGCATCCCTAAATAATTGTGAATCGCGAAGAATCTCAAAAAATTGTGACACAATTTGAGTCCCGGGATACGAAAAATCGTGAATACCGAAATCCCGAGATCACAAAAAGGGTTCGGGATCGGATGCTCTAGTGATGACAACGTTGATGGTCAATTAAGAATTTATATGGTACACATTGGGAGTAGACATCGATTATTGAATCACAAAAATTACATGTATAAAAAATATCACTTGGTGGGATACATAATATATGTTTATACTACAACGAAATCGTGCGTTCAAATATATCGTTTATGGACATACGTAGCACTTCGCCAAACAATATTTATAAAAAGAAGCCACTTTATGTCGTGAAGCGAAGACACGAGTAGTGGTGTTGTAATCGGTAGAACCCAAATTGCAATTGGAAGAAGCATCGTACTCTAATACCTAAAACCTTTTTGTCAAGTCACCGAAACGGACAGGCAGGCGGTCGGTCAAACGCCAAAGTGGGCGTTCTTTCTCCGAAAGTTTTAAAACTAGGCGCTAAAAAATAAACATGCCCGGAAGCGTCTTGTCACACCGCAAGATGAAAAGCGATAGCGAACGGGTGCCAAGCTATCTAGATCGGACAACGAGAATCCTCATTTTAAATAACCACGAAAGTAAGAATATTATTTATAATGATTCGTACGAGAAAGTCTGGACAAGGTAAGCTGATTGGCCAATTGTGTTCATTTTCAATTGAAAATCAAGCACACTGCAATGGTAGCTTTTCTTTGTGTGAAGAATTTAAACATTACTTAGTAACTATTTCTCAATAGGTCAGCGACTCAATTGATTTATTTCGATAAGAATTTCAGAGTTCACAATAATATGATAACTATGCGTGCTAAAAGAAAGTTGAAGATGTGTAAAGTGAAATGCAACAGTAAAACAAGTATTAAACGTAGAGGCTATATCGAATTTTAAGTGATAAAATCACCAGCATGTCTTATTACCACTCTATTAACCTCATATATACATATCGACCATAGAAAGGAAAAAGGACATAACCCACTCATAGAAAAAATTGCAGGAGACACAAAAAAAGTTTTTTTGGGCCAAAGGCAAATTATAAAATAGACCCAAATTTGAAGTGCATGGAAACTGATTTTGAATTGACTTTATCTGACATTAATTAAATCTATATGTATATAAAAACTCTTTTTAAGTCTTTTTTCCTGGTCGCAATTGCCACAGGCCCTTCTTTCTATAAATTAAAAAGCTAAATTTAGATACTGATTCGGCATTTTCAGCTTACATCATTTTAATAGAAGGTATATAAGTTGTATACATTGTGACATTCAAGAAAAGCTGTTTTTAAAAAACTGTGGGTTACGTCCTTTTTTCTTTCCAGAGGCGATATGTATTTAAAAAATATATATTAATCAATTCATATAATACTTCTCAATCGCATGTACCTATACGTATTGTGGTAATTTTAGTAGCCACTTCAATATGACGTTCTGTTTTTGGATAAATCAATCAATCAACCCGGTTTTGATATGAAAACAGGTATTGGATATCGATATTTTCTAGGGAGATTTCCCATCGCTGGCCATGTCACAATGAGCTCGTAAATCACGAGCCACTAATAAAAGGACACGGGCACCGGATACGCACCGCGTAGGTGCCCAAATCGCCTAGGACGACTGACAGCTGGCGGTTACGGGCGGAAAGTGTCAATACTTTTACTGCCGTAATTATTTTATTATGGGACCGCTATTTATACGGATCGAGGGCTATTAAAAATAGCCCGCAATCAATTGCAAATTGACATATTATATTGCTGACTAGAAATACGACAAGAATAGTAAAATAACTTTAACGGTAATATTTTAACGGTTAAACCCATCGTATAGTACATCTCTACTCACATATTAGGAGCACTATTATTCTCTCATAATAATCCTAAAATGTTTTTTTTTTTATTCTAACTGCCAAACTGACAATCATAATACAAAAATGAGACGAAACCATTTTTTTCCTCAATCTATTTATTATTCGTGATCAATCGCCAAATTCTATGTATAATCCAGAAGGTACAGTTTACTATCTTTCCACTTATTCGGTAATAACATCATATATCATTATTGAACAATGTTATTGGGAAGATGTAATTAAAAAAATCCTACGATTTCATTAAAAGATTTATTAAACGCTCGTCTCAACTTAATTACCAATTAAAAACTAATTCCGGCGTCACAATAAAAAGTTAACGAAATAAAATTTTAATTGGAGTAACTGTGTATTTCTTCCCGATATGAAATAACAAACCTGTTGTATTGGAATAAATAGTTAATATATCCATTGTATCACTTTTATTACGTCCTAAAATCTATATTTTTATAGAAATTTGATTTCTGGTTTACAGATAAATTACACTGTATTTATCATTTCTATTGAAGGTGATTGGTGGATTTTCAATAGCAAATTTGAATCGTTCAAATTTTTTTCAAGAAGTGTACAAAATTTTAAATAATTAATTTTGATATAACTTCTTTATAATTGATAAATGGTACGCGGTGATAAAAATATATAATAAGAAACACTACGTGTATACTTATTAGACATCGCACACTTTTAATTTTAATAAACGGAATTTGGCAGGTTTCGCCAGAGTAGTGAACATATAAAACTGGAGTTAGACCTGCTTTTTACTGTAAAAACTCTTTAGGCAAATTATTAGTTAACAATAAGATAACAATTACTTAAATAAATCCGGGATTTATAGATTGCAATGCTCTTGTTGTACAAAATTTTATATCGGCAAAACAGAAAGGACACTGAACATCAGGGTTTTAGAGCATATGGCAGCCTTTAGATTGAAAAAAGACACGTCCACTTTTGCTAATCACTTAATTTCGGAAGGACACGTTTTCAATCAGGAACAAGGGATAAAAATGTTACACCCAAATACGGACAGTCATAAACTCTTTTCCCAGGAAATTTTGGAAATTAATAGAGCACAATTGCATAGTCTTCCGATTTTAAATGAAATATTCAACCTACCTGGGTCTACACTTTTGTACCCTATATAAATATAATCATAAAACCTTTGCCGACAAACAAATAAAATATAGTTCTTGAAACTACTTACTTCTCAAATCTGTGGACATTCCCATGAGCTTATCCTTTTCGCCAGCAATGGCTTTAAACTCGATGAAACATTTATTTCTTATATAAACACGAAACTTTCATTTACTAAGCGTCAGTTCAAGTTCATCCGTGCACTTGCACGCCCGAAGATGCCGAAAGGCGAAACCCGGGTCGTTAGTGACAAAATCTGTGAGAATGTACATAGTTTGAACGATTCAAATTTAATATTGAAATTCCACCAAGCACCTTCAGTCGAAATCTTAAATTAATAAGAGTTTGAAAAATAACGCTATTTTCATCAAATTATCCAGTTTTTATCATATCCCTATTTAACACTGATGTTATTGGCAGCAATTGAATACTTACTGTAGATACTGTGGTTACTATAATTATTACTACACCAGGGTTTCCCAAACATTTTCTGGAATGGAACACTTTGCATGTCCGGAAAATATAACGGAACACTTAGCTGAATTTTTAAGATTTTTTTAAAACTGTGTTGCAGCGTATAAAACCATTCCAATTTTTTTCGGAACACCTAATCTGACTCCGCGGAACATAGTTTGGGAAACCGTGAACTACACAGTATAATAGTTTAGAGAAATACATGTTTTTTAATCGTACACTTCTTCGCCAAGAAAAATAGAACATAGTAAACATGTCACCATCACCACAAAGTCCACAAGAACATCGCTGTGATAAAGTTAAATATGTGTGAGAATGAGCTGATGATTATTATCAAGTTCTACCAGTACTCCGGTGAGTCAGTGACAAGTGTATGGGCTTTGATACTATTAGTGAATTATAAATGGGTTATGCTTCCTTGTTCACGCCTGTAATAATCACACTCTTCATCAAAAATAGCTCTGCGTCAGAATGCAATAAAATTATTTTTCATTTTTATTATTTGAGAAATCTTAAAGAGAATATGTGCATTACAATATTTCTCTTCAAGGTTGAGAGTGGGTGGGAAAGTAAAAACATTTATTACGAATACTCATCATTGTGATATGCGATGCTCTGGTGATCATTAAATTGGTTTAAGACCTCTGGAAAAGGGACATTATAACAGATTGAATACAACTTTTCTGTTCACGATATTTTTTTATGTATGTATCTTAAAAGTTTGCACTTTAAGAACAGAAGTTCGACAACATGAAGATTTATTAGAAACCTTAAGCTCCCCACCCACCCCCGCTCATCTACGCTTTAGTTTTTTAACTTCCGGGTCAAATACAGAGGCTTAGGATCATGAGGGTGTAGTAACAGTATAGAGATGATCGAGACAACCACCTACTTTTTCTAAAATAAGCGCCTCAACGTATTTTTTGTCTTTATCGAGAAAATATCATTACGAAATAAATAAGCTTGCGTAAAATCATCGGCCGGCACGCGTTGATAATTCCATGTGATCATTTGGTTATAATGCTCAGATTGAACACGCTGTTTTTAACAATTTAATAATCCACCGAAAATTCACTATATGTAAAAGTTTAAAAAAATATATCGGTGTATTGTATCATATGGAAATTAAAAAAATAAATGTTTATTTTTTGCAAACCTTATTTAAAAAATCGCATAGAATTGAGACAGGTTAAGTCGATGATGAATTGACAGCAGGTGTCGCTAAATCACGTGTATTAAATATTGGCAAGCACATTCACTTGAGAAATTATGGTGCGACAAAACTAGAGAACACACACAGCGATCCTCCCTCCAATTTCCCACATAAACATCTTTTGCATATAATATATTACATGTTATAAAAACTTTATGAAAATTATGCACAGTTAACCGACTATTACCAGTAAATTAGAGTACATTTGTATGGACGTTTTCCCTTGTTTAGCCACGCCAACAATATACAAGTCCCAAAACACATGCAAAATATATACAGAACAAATGAAAAAAGGTAAATTGTTGTTCTTCTTTTCTTAATCTATATATATAAAAGAAAGTGGGGTTTGTTACACCACGTATATCTCGAGAATTGCAGCTCGGATTTTAATGATCTTTGTCTTATTAAATTCGTATCCGCCTAGAATAGCAGAATAAGCATTAAAACATCGGAAAAATATCACGGGAAAGAAATTATGAATAAAATAAATGTTTTCATACATTTTGTTTATTTGAAATTTCCAAATCGAACGCGGAACATACGTTGTATGCTGTTTACGGTTGACGTTGTACCCACTAGGTGGCGTTGATTGCATTATACCATAGACTGATAAAACTTTGACAGTTGACTTGACGTGAATCGCTATGTAATTTAAAACAATTGAAATGGACGTCTTTAAATTAAAATTTCCTGGCTTAGAACTGAAGGATCGTAATAATATTGAGAGAACATTATTTTAAAGTATGCATCGCTACGACGTTTTTTAAATAATCGAATAAACTGATTCGATTTCTTGAAGCTATAATTATAGGGCTGGGAGCTGATTTGACAGATTTTGTTCAGTGACGTCATTGATTCGATTATTGGAGGTATGGTTATATTTTGCATCTGGCCTTGAAAACATTTTTAATTTCTTACATGCATTAGGAATATTCTAATGACAGTATGGATATTTTATAGAACTGTATTTCAACTTTTATTTTAAAATCTTCTACTAGGAAAAATGATTGTTAGCAAACTTAGAACATTATTTTAAAAATTAAATAATTTACAATTTCAAGATTTTTTGGAGCTGATTTGACAGATTTTGATCAGTGTCATTGATTTGATTATTTATGGTTATATTTTGCACCCTGCCTTGAAAATCTTTTTTATTTCTTACATGCATTAGGAATATTCTAACGACAGTATGGAAATTATATTGAACTATATTTCGACTTTTATTTATAAATCTTCTACTACGAAAAATAATTGTTAGCAAACATAAACATTATTCCAAAAATTCAATAATTTACGAAAATTCAATAATTTAAAAAAATTCTGCTACTACGAAAAATGGTTGTTAGCAAACTTAAACATCATTCCAAAAATTAAATAATTTACATGGTCTATTTCTGCTACTACGAAAAATGATTGTTAGCAAACTAAAACATTATTCCAAAACTAAAGTAAATTACGAGGCTTATTTCTGCTACTACGAAAAATAGTTGTTAGCAAACTTAAACATTATTCCAAAAATTCAATAATTTACGAAATTTCTGCTACTACGAAAAATGATTGTTAGCAAACTTAAAGCTTATTCCAAAAATTAAATGATTTACAATTTAAATACTGCAGGGTTGTCGATATATCCCACGAGGTATATTTCTGCTACTACGAAAAATGGTTGTTAGCAAACTTAAACATTATTCCAAAAATTAAATAATTTACAATTTAAATACTGCAGGGCTGTCGATATATGCCGTGAGGTCTATTTCTGCTACTACGAAAAATGATTGTTAGCAAACTAAAACATTATTCCAAAATTAAAGTTAATTGCGAGGCTTATTTCTGCTACTACGAAAAATAGTTGTTAGCAAACTTAAACATTATTCCAAAAATTCAATAATTTACGAAATTTCTGCTACTACGAAAAATGATTGTTAGCAAACTTAAAGATTATTCCAAAAATTAAATGATTTACAATTTAAATACTGCAGGGCTGTCGATATATGCCCTGAGGTATATTTCTGCTACTACGAAAAATGATTGTTAGCAAACTTAAACATTATTTTAAAAATTAAATAATTTACAATTTCAAGATTTTTTGGAGCTGATTTGACAAATTTTGATCAGTGTCATTGATTCGATTATTTATGGTTGTATTTTGCATCCTGCCTTGAAAATCTTTTTTATTTCTTACATGCATTAGGAATATTCTAATGACAGTATGGAAATTTTATTGAACTATATTTCGACTTTTATTTTTAAATCTTCTACTACGAAAAATAATTGTTAGCAAACTTAAACATTATCCCAAAAATTTAATAATTTACGAAATTTCTGCTACTACGAAAAATGGTTGTTAGCAAAACTTAAACATCATTCCAAAAATTAAATAATTTACGTGGTCTATTCTGCTACTACGAAAAATGATTGTTAGCAAACTAAAACATTATTCCAAAACTAAAGTAAATTAGGAGGTTTATTTCTGCTACTACGAAAAATAGTTGTTAGCAAACCTAAACATTATTCCAAAAATTCAATAATTTACGAAATTTCTGCTACTAAAAAAATGATTGTTAGCAAACTTAAAGATTATTCCAAAAATTAAATGATTTACAATTTAAATACTGCAGGGCTGTCAATATATCCCACGAGGTCTATTTCTGCTACTACGAAAAATGGTTGTTAGCAAACTTTAACATTATTCCAAAAATTAAATAATTTACAATTTAAATACTGCAGGGCTGTCGATATATGCCCTGAGGTCTATTTCTGCTACTACGAAAAATTATTGTTAGCAAACTTAAACATTTTTCCAAAAATTAAATAATTTACAATTTAAATACTTCAGGGCTGTCGAAATATGCCACGTGGTCTATTTCTGCTTCTACGAAAAATGATTGTTAGCAAACTTAAACATTATTCCAAAAATTAAATGATTTACAATTTAAATACTGCAGGGCTGTCGATATACGCCACGTGGTCTATTTCTGCTACTACGAAAAATGATTGTTAGCAAACTTAAACATTATTCCAAAAAATAAATAATTTACAATTTAAATATTGCAGGGTTGTCGATATACGCCACGAGGTCTATTTCTAATACTACAAAAAATGTTGTTGGCAAACTTAAACATTATTCCAAAAATTAAATAATTTACAATTTAAATACTGCAGGGCTGTCGATATATGCCCTGAGGTCTATTTCTGCTACTACGAAAAATTATTGTTAGCAAACTTAAACATTTTTCCAAAAAATATATTATTTACAATTTAAATACTGCAAGGCTGTCAATATATTATGTCCCGAGATCTACTTCTTCTTCTACGAAATATATTTGTTAGCAAACTTAAAACATTTCAAAAATTCTAAAAAATATATTATTTACAATTTAAATACTGAAGGACTATCGTTATTTATCCCGAGATCTTTTTCTTTTTCTACGAAATAAATTTGTTAGCAAACTTAAACATTTCAATTATTCTAAAAATTATCTCTATCTCTATATAGGCTTGACCGATTTTTAAAATGTATATTTGTTAGATAGTAGAATAGGTTTTTAAGTATATTTCATCCCGCTAGGTGAAGGATGTCCTTATCCCGAATTTTTTTTCAATATTTTTGACGTCCGTCGTTCGTATTTCAAACAGAGCGAAATTATTTATGTTGTTGAATGACAGATGGCGCTAAGTGCGCAGCAACTTAAGTCTTTTAAAGTTTGATACGTGCCATGGTTACGTCAAACAATCAAAGTGTATTATAGTAAACAATTATCAAGTGAATTTTTAATAGTCGTCACAAAAGATTTCTTTCGCTGTCAAAAAATTATGCCACCTAAAAGACTTGCTATTAGTTGATCTTGACCTCAAGCACGAAAGAAAACGGCATTACGAGCTTCAGAAACAGACGAGCAAGTTTGGAAACCGTTGGAGTTTTCACTGCTCAAGCCCGATCGTCTGATACAATGATATGCAAACAACCCTTTTGACCGTGATTAGGAACGAGAAACACAATTTGATATCGACAAATTGGGTACATTCGTTCAAACAAATCTTCCGAAATTGGTCCCAGAACAACGCATAGCGTAAGACAGAATTATGCATGCAATCAAACACAAGCCAAAACGTTGGATCACGAAACAATATTGTTGGCAATCGCTTCATCTGCAATTGCAGCAAATATTTTGAAAATTATTTATAAATGTTTGCAGTTTCCAGCGCGACTAGCATTTGGACAATCGCTACAAGTGTGTGGACTAAATTTTAAAAATCCATGCTTCTCACATAGACAGCTGTATCTGGCCTGATCACGCGTTGAAAAACCTTAAGATCTATTCATATACGTACCAGACAAAAAAACAAAATATATCCAAAAGCACTTCAATAAACATAATTAAAACACAAACACTTTCTTTCTTTGAGTGGCATTGCAACGCATGCCGGGTCAGCTAGTCTATATATATAAAACAAAGTGGGGTTTGTTACACCACGTATATCTCGAGAATAACAGCTCGGATTTTAATGATCTTTGATTTATTAAATTCGTAACCGCCTAGAATAGCAGAATAAGCATTAAAACATCGGAAAAATATCACGGCAAAGAAATTATGAAGAAAATTAATATTCTCATACAGTTTTCAAATGGCGAACACCTTGAAATAATGAAAATGTCGTTTGTATGCAGATTTCATCCGCTAGGTGGCAATTTTTCCAAAATTCATTTGTTTTTGCTTCTTTTGCATACGATTGACTTCTAAATAATTTTAAATTTAGAGTATGGATTAAAATAAAACAAATCGATGATATAAAATGAAAACGAAATAAAATCGGATAATGTTGAAATAAGGTTATGTTTTTAATTAGGTATGATAATTTTTTTGACAAAAATATTACGCTGTTTGCACGAACGTTGCTCTACTTTGAGATGCCACGTTATTACACTTGGAAAGCTACATCGAAGAAATTTTAACGTCGAAAGCAAGGCGATGCGGTTCCTGCTCATCCGAATGACTACTGATGCTCTTGGTCGCATGTACACAGTTCATCCGAAAAATGACGAATGCTTCTACTTGCATGTCAACAGCTCAATTTGCTTGAAAATGATACTCATTACAATCGCTGAAGAAATTGTTTCTGAATCTCCAAGTCAGATACGCACATTATTTTCTATCATTATTTTGACATGCTTCCCATCGAATCCCCGTGAACTGTGGAACAAGTACAAGGATGACATGTCCGAATACATTTTGCATCGAATTCGTGTCAGTTTGGGGAATCCCGATCTCGAGGTGAATGAAGAGATACATAACCAGGCTTTGCTTTAGATCGAAGACATGTGTTACCTCATGTGCGGCAGTTTGGTAGTCAAGTTAGGAATGCCAACGCCAGATCGTGGAATGAACGACGCTTTCAATCGAGAATTGGAACGTGAACGTGAATATGATCGAGATGTATTGAACCAATCAGTTTGAACGAATGTACCACTGTTGAACCCTCAACAGAAGGAAATTAGCGATACGTTAATGAAGGTAATTGATGGTGGAAATGGTGGCTTATTTTTACTCGATGCGCCCGGTGGAGCTGGGAAGACATTCTTCATGTCATTGATTATGGCCACTGTTCATGCGAGATAAAAAAATTGCTGTAACAGTTTCTTCTTCTGGAATAGCAGCCACGTAGATAGATCAACCGCTGCCGATGAAATAAACGCTTGCCTCAAATAATTGACAAACATGCGAGTTGCATTGCTAAACGATCCATCTGCCGAAGATTTCTCCAAGCAATTGATGACTATCTATTTATTCATTGTTCAAAATTAAAATTACAGTACATGACATAACAGCTGACGCCAATTCGCCATGTACTTGAAAAATATAATAAGACAAAATATAAAATAAAACTACATAATATATCAGAATCAAAATCAACATAAATCAAGAAATAAAATAGTGAAATTTTACAAACAGTTCACAAATACTATCACTAAAAATGTCCACTTCTCTAGGCAATGCGTTTATCAATCTAACGGCCCTTGGAACTGGTGATTTAAACCTCTTAAGCGAGGTATAAGTTTTTAGAAATAAAAGTTTTTGCTCATAGTTACGCCCACGCAAGAATAAATTGGGAGCATATAAATTAATAGTCATGAGAATTTGAGGATTATTAACTCGGCCCTGAAGGAGAAGAGAAAAATGATTTAAGCTTGAAAACGATCTTCGACTATCGTCGGTAACGACCGTGTTCCTGTTGACAAATCGAACAGATTGATTTCGTTTCCGCCGAATTTTAACAATTTCGTCTCAACGAAGGACGGCTTCATCAAAAAAATGTTCCCAAACGTCTAATCACAAAAATCACAATTGGTTGATTGAATGAGTAATTCTTGCGGCGAAGAACAAAGATGTGGATCATTTAAACTTCACAATTCAAAATCAAATCGTTGGTCCACTACATTCCTTCAAATCTAGCGAACTTTCGCAAGGTGCGCGAAACATTCTTGCGCAGACTGTACATATAACATATTCTTTCAACCAAAAAATAATTATTTCTGCTTCTCTATGGTAGTGTCATCAGAAATAGTTTGTAGTATCGACCAAACTATTTTTTTTTCGTTTATTAGAGATTCGCGCCGCAGCACACCCAGCATCGCCTCGCGGCACACCGCTTGCGGAGCACTGCTTTAAACGACTGAAAAACTGTCATGCAATATTGCGAAACACTCACCAATGACTAAAGTTTTGGTAGCAAGTAAAATCATCACCTGGGATGAATGGACAATGGCGCACAAATGCGCATTGGAAGCACTCAATCAAAGTATGAAATATCTGTGCAATGACTCAAGATGTTTTATAGGCGCAATGATTCTACTATCTGGCGATTTCCACCAAACACTACCAGTCATTCCAAGATTTACCGCTTCCGATGAAATAAACGCTTACCTCAAATCACGACTCTGGCGCTATGTAAAGAATCTTCAGCTGACGACAAACATGCGAGTTGCATTGCTAAACGATCTATCTGCCGAAGCAATTGCTGACTATCGGTAACGGGGGTGTTCCTGTCGACGAATCGAACGGATTGATTTTGTTTCCGCCAAATTTTTGCAATTTCACTTCATTCAACAAAATGTTCCCGAACATCTAATCACAAAAATCACAATTGGTTGAATGAACGAGCAATTCTTGCGGCAAAGAACAAAGATGTGGATCATTTAAACTTCACAATTCAAAATCAAATCGTTGGTCCACTGCATTCCTTTAAATCTATCGACCGTGTAACAAACGAAGACGAAGCAACCAACTATCCAACTTAATTTTTAAACTTATTGGATCTGCCTGGCTTCGACCCGACCTGCCTGACTTCGTACCGCCTCAGAATCAATAAATGTTGTAATAAAAATAATAAAACATTTTTATTACTTTTCCCACTAAATAAAATTTATTTGATCAGGACCGGTTTCGCTCATCGCGAGCATTATCAATTGAGTTATTATCATCTGAGCATTATCATCAGTTAATAATGCTCGCGATGAGCGAAACCGGTCCTGATCAAATAAATTTTATGTGGAAAAAGTACTAAAAATGTTTTATTATTTTTATTATATTGCCATTCCACCAAGTATTGACAGTGAACACCTTAAAAGTGAATAAATGTTCTGTTAACTTGATAACTTGAAGCATGATGACTACCGAGTCAACCTTCAGTTTTAAATTGCGCGGTGGCAAGCCAGGCAGATCCAATAAGTTTAAAAATTAAGTTGGATAGTTGGTTGCTTCGTCTTCGTTTGTTACACGGTCGATAGATTTAAAGGAATGCAGTGGAACAACGATTTGATTTTGAATTGTGAAGTTTAAATGATCCACATCTTTGTTCTTTGCCGCAAGAATTGCTCGTTCATTCAACCAATTGTGATTTTTGTGATTAGATGTTCGGGAACATTTTGTTGAATGAAGTGAAATTGCAAAAATTTGGCGGAAACAAAATCAATCCGTTCGATTCGTCGACAGGAACACCCCCGTTACCGATAGTCAGCAATTGCTTCGGCAGATAGATCGTTTAGCAATGCAACTCGCATGTTTGTCGTCAGCTGAAGATTCTTTACATAGCGCCAGAGTCGTGATTTGAGGTAAGCGTTTATTTCATCGGAAGCGGTAAATCTTGGAATGACTGGTAGTGTTTGGTGGAAATCGCCAGATAGTAGAATCATTGCGCCTATAAAACATCTTGAGTCATTGCACAGATATTTCATACTTTGATTGAGTGCTTCCAATGCGCATTTATGCGCCATTGTCCATTCATCCCAGGTGATGATTTTACTTGCTACCAAAACTTTGGTCATTGGTGAGTGTTTCGCAATATTGCATGTCAGTTTTTCAGTCGTTTAAACCAGTGCTCCGCAAGCGGTGTGCCGCGAGGCAATGCTGGGTGTGCTGCGGCGCGAATCTCTAATAAACGAAAAAAAAAATAGTTTGGTCGATACTACAAACTATTTCTGATGAAACTATCATAGAGAAGCAGAAATAATTATTTTTTGGTTGAAAGAATATGTTATATGTACAGTCTGCGCAAGAATGTTTCGCGCACCTTGCGAAAGTTCGCTAGATTTGAAGGAATGTAGTGGACCAACGATTTGATTTTGAATTGTGAAGTTTAAATGATTCACATCTTTGTTCTTCGCCGCAAGAATTACTCATTCAATCAACCAATTGTGATTTTTGTGATTAGACGTTTGGGAACATTTTTTTGATGAAGCCGTCCTTCGTTGAGACGAAATTGTTAAAATTTTGCGGAAACGAAATCAATCTGTTCGATTTGTCAACAGTAACACGGTCGTTACCGACGATAGTCGAAGATCGTTTTCAAGCTTAAATCATTTTTCTCTTCTCCTTCGGGGCCGAGTTAATAATCCTCAAATTCTCATGACTATTAATTTACATGCTCCCAATTTATTCTTACGTGGGCGTAACTATGAGCAAAAACTTTTTATTTCTAAAAACTTATACCTCGCTTAAGAGGTATGAGTCACCAGTTCCAAGGGCCGTTAGATTGATCAACGTATTGCCTTTAGAAGTGGACATTAAGTGGACAGAAATCTTCGGCAGATGGATCGTTTAGCAATGCAACTCGCATGTTTGTCAATTATTTGAGGCAAGCGTTTATTTCATCAGCAGCGGTTGATCTATCTACGTGGCTGCTATTCCAGAAGAAGAAACTGCTACAGCAATTATTTATCTCGCATGAACAGTGGCCATAATCAATGACATGAAGAATGTCTTCCCAACTCCACCGGGCGCATCGAGGAAAAATAAGCCACCATTTCCATCATCAATTACCTTCATTAACGTATCGCTAATTTCCTTCTGTTGAGGTTTCAACAGTGGTACATTCGTTCAAACTGATTGGTTCAATACATCTCGATCATATTCACGTTCACGTTCCAATTCTCGATTGAAAGCGTCGTTCATTCCACGATCTGGCGTTGGCATTCCTAACTTGACTACCAAACTGCCGCACATGAGGTAACACATGTCTTCGATCTAAAGCAAAGCCTGGTTATGTATCTCTTCATTCACCTCGAGATCGAGATTCCCCAAACTGACACGAATTCGATGCAAAATGTATTCGGACATGTCATCCTTGTACTTGTTCCACAGTTCACGGGGATTCGATGGGAAGCATGTCAAAATAATGATAGAAAATAATGTGCGTATAGCTTGGAGATTCAGAAACAATTTCTTCAGTGATTGTCATGTCCCAATGAGTATCATTTTCAAGAAAATTGAGCTGTTGACATGCAAGTAGAAGCATACGTCATTTTTCGGATGAACTGTGTAAACGCGACCAAGAGCATCAGTAGTCATTCGGATTAGCAGGAACCGCATCGCCTTGCTTTCGACGTTAAAATTTCTTCGATGTAGCTTTCCAAGTGTAATAACGTGGCATCTCAAAGTAGAGCAACGTTCGTGCAAACAGCGTAATATTGTTGTCAAAAAAAATATCACACCTAATTATAAACATAACCTAATTTCAATATTATCCGATTTTATTTCGTTTTCATTTTATATCATTGATTTTTTTTATTCTAATCCATACTCTAAATTTAAAATTATTTAGAAGTCAATCGTATGCAAAAGAAGCAGAAACAAATGAATTTTGGTAAAATTGCCACCTAGCGGATGAAATCTGCATACAAACGACATTTTTATTATTTCAAGGTGTTCGCCATTTGAAAACTGTATGAGAATATTAATTTTCTTCATAATTTCTTTTCCGTGATATTTTTCCGATGTTTTAATGCTTATTCTGCTATTCTAGGCGGATACGAATTTAATAAAACAAAGATCATTAAAATCCGAGCTGTTATTCTCGAGATATACGTGGTGTAACAAACCCCACTTTCTTTTATATATATAGATGTATATGAAGACATTTTTAAGGTGTTCACTGTCAATATTTGGTGGAAGGATATTTTAAAAAAATACTTATTTGTACATACTAATTCCACTTTTATTTTAAATGATCAAGACCGGTTTCGTTCATGACAAGCACTATCAACTGTTAAGAAAAGTGAATTAGAAGCATCTCTCACAATTCCACCTGGTAGCGATTCGTTACTTTTTACGACATCTATTCGTATTCCGTAGTTTAATCGTCCCCAAAGCACTGTCTTATTTCACTATATGGAGGCTTGGACTGTTTCAGCCGACTGCGAATAGGATGACGAAGTAAAATAAGGTATAAACAAACTGTTATATTTTAAAATCCTCCGATTTTCTCGATTTAATTCGATTCGATTTAATATTTATAAATGTAAATATTCATAGTTAAATAACAAAATAATTGAATTTGATGTACATAGTCTGAATCGGAATAAAATAATTATTCAGTATCTTGATGTTGAATTTACAATAGCTGCGATCGATCTGACGGCCGGTCACCATAGCTACGCGGCCCAGTAGAAAACAGCTCAGAATGACCTTGAAACATCAACCCTGATTATTTATTACGTATTTTATTAATATTTGGCATATTAATTTTTCGATTCAATCTTCCTAAGCATATCAATAATGCCTACCCCAGTGAAACCACGAACGTCTTATGTTGCAATTGCAAGGCATTGAAAAATAAAACAAAGATATTTAAAAATTATTAGTCTATACATCATATTGATTAGAGAAATAAACTAGAATTATTTTAGTGCATAGAATGATCTGATGGAATGATAGATATGTAAGTTAAGCGGAAAGAAATGGAAAAAACAATTCCGAGTCAGATTCGTTTTCTTTTTACTCAACTTCACAACTCTGTTTCGAGGTACCTACTAGGGTATTCAATCCCGGGATTTCGGGATTGATTCATTTTGAATCCCGGGATTGAGATTTTCTCATTGAGAATTGAGAATTTGAAATCCTCAATTCGCTATACTTTTTCCCCCATTGTCACAGAACCTCGTTTTTTTTAGCTCATCGAGAAATTTGAAATCTTTAATTTGCCAATTTCGTGTAAATTTTCGAGAATTGCTCAAAATTTCTCAATCCCAGGATCGCGGCCATCTAAATCCCGGAATTTCGGGATCAGAAAATTGAACGGGATCCGGATCCCGGGATTGGATACCCTAGTACCAACGGTGTTTGATGTAATGAAATTTATTCTAGATAAACCGATTGAAAATAAGTTAATAAGGAACCGAAAATACCTTTAAGGTTGATTAAGATTTTTTCATTCCACGACTCCACGACAAAACCGATTGATCGAGCTGCTGAGAAATGAAGTGAGTCAAGTGAAATTTAAAGAAAAATAGATAAATGTGTCATAATATTCTATGTACATGTCTTGTTTTAAAAGTTATGTGAGCTTAGTAAATACACACTGCTATTAGGGCATCCAATCCCGGGATCCCGTTCAATTTTCTGATCCCGAAATTCCGGGATTCAGATGGCTGCGATCCCGGGATTTCGGGATTGAGAAATTCTCAGCAAAACCCGAAAATTTACACGAAATTGGCAAATTCAAGATGTATTTTTTTTCGGTGAGCTAAATAAAAAACAAGCTTTTTTTAGAATTTGGAAAAAAGTATACCAAATCGAGAATTTCAAATTACTCGGTGAGCTAAAAACAAAACAAGCTCTTGTGAGAATCTGGGGGAAATAGTATACCAAATTGAGAATTTCAAATTCCTCGGTAAGCTAAAAACAAAAACAAGCTTTTGTGAGAATCTGGGAAAAAAGTATACCAAATCGAGAATTTCAAATTCCTCGGTGAGCTAAAAAAAAAAAAACAAGCTTCTGTGAGAATCTGGGAAAAGTATACCAAATTGAGGATTTCAAATTCCTCGGTAAGAAAATCCCAATCCCGGAATCCCGAAAAATAGGGGATCAATCCCGAAATCCCAGGATTGGAAAAAGGCTCCGGGATTGGATACCCTAACTACTATAGCCTCTTCTTCCTTAATTATAAATATGGAATCTACAAAAACATTAAGTAATAACATGATTGTACTAAAAGTCCAATAGAACAGTTTCAACACTTCCGATACTAATTGGCTAACTTCAAATTTCAAATATTATGTATAGACATATTTTACGAAAGATTTATCCGGAAACATGTTCTCAAAAATGCCAGACAGACTAGGTACACAGTCATTAATTTTATCAAAAGGTTACAATATAACATGGCAGTGGAGTTTTATTTTAAGAGGTCGTTGAATCGATGCGATTATTTATTTTAGCGACAGAAAATAAGTAGGTGCATTGTACTCGTATTATTGATAAAGGCCTTATATTGAGGAAGTTTTGTACGTATATATTCAATTAGGGTTTCCAATCCCGAAATCCCGGTTAATTTGGTGATCCCGGGATTGTCGAAATAACAATGCAGGGATTTTGAGGTTCATAGTAAAATTTAAAAGAATCAAGCACTTTTCGACTTCCTACCATATTTTACAATAAGTTGATTTTCCGCTTGTGTACAATCGATTTTTAATGTAATATAGATACTTTTATAAAATATAACAAAGCAAAGTAGGTGAATTGTGGTCTCACAGTAAATCTCTCACTTTATCTCATAGAGCAGACAATTATATTTTAAAACGGAATCAGCGGCAACACGGTGGCGAAGTTTTTAGTCATTAAATTGACAATTGTTTAAAATATGAAATAGATTAAATTCACTTTGAAAAGGCTTCAATAAATACATTAAACGATCAAACTGTACTTGTATCAGTTGATAAATGCTCGTAATAAGCGAAATCGGTCCTAAAATTTAATTTAAAATATGTATACTTATAATATAGTGTTTTTCATTAAGAATTTGCAGTTTAAAGGTGATGTTTTGATTAGTAAGGGTTGTTTTTTTTTGTTCGATGTGAAAAAATGTGAATCCCGGGATAACAAAGATATCCGGGAATGGATGCCCTAATATGAATGCTATTGAATACCGTTTAATGTAGGCAAATAGTGACATGTCTACGACGTAAGCGAGTTTACATCGATAACACGTATCAACACATGTTACTTAACATACACAGGTGCCACCTCTTTTGAATATATTTTGACATAATCTAGTGACTGTAATTAGAATAATTAAATGGATACCTATGTCAATTCCATTACACCGCAAGGCGCAAATTTTAACAGTTACTCCGTTAGTCGAAAAAGAACCACTGGAGTCCATTTTATCGCAGACTGTCATCGCGTTGGAAATTAGATCAAGTTTTTTTTATTAATAATCAATACCTTCCGTGACAGCTAAGTTACATCAACCGTCTGATTACTATTCAATTATTAGAGTCAAAGTCACGCATTATGAATTTATAAATATTTGTAACATTAACTGTTTAAAATTTACGTACAAGATTGTGAATTTATATTATAGGCCCAATATATTACGGAAAAACCAATGATGTGATGTGATGACCAATCATGAAGTACATTATAACAATATTATCTATATAGAGATGAAAAATGTTAAATTTCTCACTAAATGTAATGAAAAAGACATATTTTGGCATGTTCATTTATTATTAGGTTGATTACTGAGGGAACACTGTCTGTTAATCCGATTAAGGGGAGGGTGTAAAGCTGTGAAAAAATCGCGACTCGACTCTGACATTACAAATATGAAAAAATCGACTCTGACATTACAAATATGAATTAGGATATTACATAAAAAACGGTTTTTCAACTTATCACGTTTTTTTAACCCTAAACCTACATTGTATATTTATGACTCTCTAATACTTTTACTATCATGTTTTCTTTACAACTTCTCACTTGAAAGATTGTCGACCCCTGTCCTAGGTCATTGCAAATTACATATTATACTACTAAAATCAATAACGTCTTGTATTTTGATTGGTAAAATATGGAGTCGTACGTTTTTCACGACTTTGACTCCGTAAGAAGTGGTTATAAGTCCGACTGGACGCCATATATGGAAAACATGATAAGGCAAAATACATTGCAAATTCTGGCCGTAAAAGTTTTACCAATCCGATCGAAAATTCATTTTCGATTTTAACTATTGCTATTTTAAAATTTAACTTTTTTTTAAAATCAAGACATATCTAATAATTTAAATATCTGAGATGAAAAGCGCTTTACTGATATGTGTGAAACTTTTAAGTACATGGGATTGCGTTTTATTCTTTAAAAAAATGTATGAAATGTGTGCGATGCAGAAAGAAAAAACATTTTTCTAACAAAGACAATTAAATAATCTTTCTTAAATCGTGAAAGTAATATTCTGTTCCTTGAAACATTTTCCTCTAACATGTCGCGAAAAAAATACAAACGAGTCTTCTCCCTGGACGCGTATTTGAGTCTTTGAAAAACAAAGGTTGCTGGCCGGCAGACACATATATGCGTATAGGCGAAGTATCTGGAAGCTAGGAGAATTAAATTTTGTAAAGATATCTCAATTTGCTTACAAATTATAGTGAATTTAGTAAAATTATAATTTTTGCGAATTTTTCGCAAAATTTTATTTGAAAAAAAACGTGCGGTCGTTAAGCTGTTAAATTAATTTGGGCGTTTGAAGGACTCATGTCATAAATGAACGATCAATAAGTTATAGACGGGCAGAGATAATTTAACGTTAACTGAGTAGCTTGCATCTATTTTTTTTATGTACAAGAAGAAATCATTTTCGTATGGTTGATAATTATCCTTACAACTATTGTATGTTTTAAGCATGAGTTGAAACGTTTATTTAGTAAGTCATTAGTCGAGAATTTCCTAGAGCCTTTGGTCCGTTGTCCTTACTACGTTTTCAGCATAACGCGTAATAGAATAAATTATCATCAACCCTATTGCAATTTAAGGGCGACCTCCATTTGTAAGTGGATAGGGGTCTGATGTTTACGGAAGTGTTGAATATAAATGAATGAAAGGCGTACATATTCATCGCACACGTGCATATTACATATAAGCGCAGAATAACAAATTTCTTGTACCGTAAGCGAAAAGAATATTGAAAAAATATGTTGACCAGATTTCTGAAAAATATAAATCCGTGCAGTGGCGGCCGGTCAATGTGGCATTCTATCAATGCACCCTTTGTATATGCAGGAGCGGTTATATTTCATGAAATAATATTCAAACATACCTATATACCTGTAACATTTATACCATTCACTCATTTTAAATTCTTCATGTATTTAAAATATTAAAAAATAATATAAAATTCTTTTGTAATTACATCCCAATTGAGATTCAAAACCTACTTAACGCCAAAACCCAAAATTGTTGGCAAAGTGCAAAAAACTGCAGTGGACTTTTTGGATTTGAGTAGGTTTTGAGACAAAGCACGTTTTTGAAAATGCGTTTTCTCTGTTAAATACAAGAGGTTTTGAAATCGGAAATTTATTGATTGTGTAGACCAGTGTCTGCCAAGCTGTGTACCAAAGTATACCAAATCGAGGATTTCAAATTCCTCGGTGAGCTAAAAAAAAAAAAGGGTTTCGGAGATAATCTGCGGCATCTTGGTGTGCCGCGGTACTAGTTCCATTCATCACTGTGCTGTAAAGGAAAAAAAGTTTGACAGACACTGGTGTAGACATTGAAATACAGAACAAGTTGGCTTCAAAATTTGAAAAAAATCAAAAATGGTCTTTAGGTAGGTTTCGCTCATTGTGTTCATTTTCAACTAATACAAAAAATAATAAAAAAGCTATTTGTACACTTTTTAATAATTCAATATTTAAAAATGTCGGCAGGCTATAATTAAATAAAACAAAAAAACGTTAAAAATCCGAAGGTGTCTCAAAACTCGAGCTTTAAACACAAGCCCACATAGTAAATACTGGCGAGAAAAATAAATCAATCGAATGTTTAGACAGTTTGAAGATATGACCTCTCTCAAAGCACCGAGCTAATAATAATAAAGATATCGATAAACTGCGGAAGATAAATTAAGCACAAAGTGGTTTTATCAGAATGCAAAAATGACCAAACATGTAATAATTGATAACGGGAGACCTCGAATTAAAAAGTTCCTCATTCATATTTTGCCGTCAGGTTAGTTAATATCCTGACCTGTTGTTCCGATTGAAAATTGGAACCACAGTAGTAATAAATAATTTTATAGGTAGAAGTAGAAGAACAGATAACAAGAAAGAAAAAAACCTTACGACATTTCCGATCAATCTAGAACAGAGGTGGAGAACGTGCGGCCTCTTGGCTACTCTAATGCGGCCTTTTTACATGTGTTTTTTTTTTTTTTAAATAAATCTGGATATTTTTCTAATAAATACACAATTTTCTAAAGCAATATATTAACTTTGATCAACAAAATTGTCAAAATATGTCAACGTTTTCTTTACTGCGGCCTTATGTTGAATCAGATAAATGGATGTGGCCTTTAGAAATGAAGAGGTTTTCCACTTCTGGTTTAGACAGAGAATTTTCCGCATCATATAAACATACAACTGACCTTTTTAATCTTATGTCTTATGTAAATGTTTCTTGATTTTTGCGCAGGAATTAATCCTACATCAAAATTACTTTTAAATGCAAGTGTTGATTTCGTAGTACGTACATACACATGTTTAAAGACCTGAAGATTCCGTAAGCGAAGGAAACCGAAACCCTGGCCGTAAATGAAAAAATGAACGCGAACACCAAAAACAGCGTTGACCATTAATTTTTAATAAATTATTATTCCTAGTAAATTCATTAAACCAATAACATTCCCTTGCTAACTCGTAACTCACAGCATTACAAACAAACTATATTTACTAAGTAACATATTTTTTTAAAATATAGAAAACGTATTGATATACATAAACTGTGACGTCTAGTCTATACAAAACGTTCCAGTCAAAACACGCCAAAAATGTTCATTCTGACAACTTTTCAAGGACAACTAATTACTGTTAAAATGTTTGAAAATAGCCCGCGAGTCCATCGTTCGGCAGTTGCGTTGCGCAATAACGCCTGTCATCGGTGAGACAGGGAGACACCTTTTTCCCGCACGCCGAAATGCGAAACAACTTTTTCGTCACCGGATCTCATAACACAGCCAAAAGCTCGGTGACATAAATATTATTTTGTCACGGTGTGTTTTGCTCTCATCTTATTGGCTGACTTCCAGGAGCGAGGAGTAAGTCAACTCACAGTTATGATATCGTGGCACACATGGCACGATGTTCCTAAGGAGGAGTTTCAATTTCAAACCGGATTTAAACAACATTGATGAAAATCTTGACGATATTCTGGCGTCAATGAAGACATGGAGATATCTGTTGAAAATTTTACGTAAGCAGAACCGTCAAAACCTGTGATAAAATAGAAGATGACCACTGACAATATTGAGAAAAGTGATTTCAAAAAAATCCCATTAAACGATTACTTTTCTACTTTCTATCCTTAATAAAGGATTCCAACATAAACGAGCTCTTTTCCATGTTCGCCAAAGCTGTCATGCGAATTAGTCTATAGAATTATTCGAATTATATAATTAAGCGTGGTAAAAAAATATCAGGCAGAGTATCGAGTAATTTCAATACTGGGCTCTTCAACAATGAACCCCGTTATGCCTTTCAATACCAAAAGGCAAATAACATATAACACGAATAAAACAAAATATAATATATGATATCGAAGGAGAAAATGATTCTCATTGATTTTTCGTGGGAGTACTCGAATTAAAGTTTTACCTTTTAGGAAAAAAAACTCTCTTCGTCCCTGTTCGCAACAATCTATGACATAGACTGTTGCGAACATGAACAATTTAAAGATACTAACATAGACATATGTAGTATCTTTATATTGGAAAATGAAAGGAGTTGTCCAGCAAATAAGATGAAAAATCAATACTATGGAAAAGCTGTTCGATTAAACTTCCGCTAGTGTGTGATTTGTATGATACAGGAACACCCGCAGCTCACAGACGGGAATACATAAAGTAGACGAAAAATAAACGAAGCCGAATTGGATTAGTAGACCGCGGGTCGATGGGACATGTTGATGTTAAAATAATTCGCCCATATGAATATGCAGAAACAGCTGGCGATTTGCGCACGTGCCATTGAGGTTAACGGATATTTCACTAAAATGCGACGAATAAATCGGCGGAATCTATAAAAAAATATTAAAAATATTTTCTTATTGAATCTCTCGAGAACTCAATTTTGTCCGGACCCAATTTTCTCTGGTACTATTATTTAACCACCAACGCATGGATACTGTCAATCTTACTGTAAGCTTTGAGAAAGTGTTTAGATTTTTTGACTGAAGGTGTTGTCAAATCAGCCATGGACCTGGATGATCCAGCGTAGACGACAAAAACCATAAGCCGTCGAATCCACTCCCGGTCATGGGTCGCAAAGATTCTACCCACACAATTCTTAAGACCACACTTTCATCTTTTTGGCAGTCCTCGTAGCTTTTTTGTAGGCGCGTTTTTATTCTAGCAAGCGCATGGTTCATGTATTATCTATGACTCCTGGTACTTTACAGTCTGGCTGCAGATGAGCTCATGTCTCTCAGACGCAGTGGTATGCTGGACTCGATACGCAACTAAATATTCCGAGGAATTTGAAGTTTTCGTTTGCAACAGCTAAGTAATGTCTCCGGATCACACAAAGGGACAAAATACATTAAATAAGAAATCAAAATAACAGTGAATTGTTTTGGCATCATAATTTTAGAAGAAAAATTTATTCCGTCGTTAGATTTATATATCGTCATTGATAAGAAACTCGACGTTAAATCCTGGCTATTGATTGGTTGACGTTTTTTTATATTTCGCTCCAATCAGCGAACAGTTCGATCTCTCACTGTCTGTCATCTGTCAAAATCAATGTTCATGTGGCAATTGCGCCGTCAATAAACAACGCAAAATAACTTCGTTATGAAATCGGCCAACGCGTTACTGCAATCACGCGCAGGAAGATTTTGAGACTAAATTTTAAAAAAAAACGATTGTTCATAGTTTTTACTTTAGAACAACGTTTAATTTTCTACAACAGGGTTTTCCAAACTATGTTCCGCAACGTCAACACTGGTGTTCCACAGAATCTTAATAGGTGTTCCGCGAACACCCACAATAACTAAAAAACCACTAATAAAAATAATAAAAGATTTTTAGTACTTTTTCCACATAAAATTTATTAGATCAGGACCGGTTTCAGTTGATAATCAGTTGATAATGCTCGCGATGAGCGAAACCGGTCCTGATCTAATAAATTCTATGTGGAAAAAGTACTAAAAATCTTTTATTATTTTTATTATAATGCCTTTCCACCAAGTATTGACAGTAAACACCTTAAAAGTGATAAAAAACCATTGTTTTTCAATGATTCTTTAGTTCGGAATCCATGTTCCTTGACAGCAAAACCAGCATGAATTCAGCGCAAGTGATTATGAAAGTCTGACTGATTTTATGAGTGATTCTGATATGAATGTCGTTACATTTTTTCTTCGTGATTTTGTCAGAAGAATCTTCCCATGTGTCAAAACAAGTTATTCCATTTTATACAACCTATTTATGCGAAGCAGGATTTCCTTTTTATACTGCAACGAAGTCAAAGTGCAGGAACAGACTCGACGTCACACCATTTAAAAGTGTTATGTTAACATATTTTGTATTTATAATATTAAGTGTTCCGTTAAAATTTCCGGATTTGAAAAGTGTTTCATTTCAGAAAAAGTTTGGTAAACTCTGATCTACAACATATATCAATGGGATAATTATTACAAAGTTATATAGGTATAAGATAATGCCTTCAAAAATGCAAGTAAATTAAATTATTTCAAAATAAAATAAATAAAAATAATAAAAAGAAAGAAATAATAAATAAGAAATAAATAAAAAAATCTCTTCCCTGTTTCGTTAGGAAGACCGCCGATAAAATTTCACTGTATTAAAAATAGTTACTGAATCGCAAGAGTATATTGTTTATAACGTTGATCACTAGGATTGATCAAAAAAATAATTGACAGCATAACCGTGTAATATAGAATATGATTATACGTCTTAGAACTGCAAAATATGTTAATTGATTTGGCATTTACTTGGTAGAACTCCATTTATAACAGATTAAAATAACAAAGTATTTTAGCTCTACAGTTTTTAATAATTTTATTTGTTGATAGCTATTTCGGCTTGCGCCATCGTCAGAACTATGTTTAAACTAATGTTTTGCTCAGCTATATATACTGGCTCTGAAGAGATACACAATGCATCAAGTTATTCGCTCTAACATCCTAATTATAATTACAATATTACACTTATCAAAGAACGATTAACAATCTGGGTTTATTTCTTAAAACATTAATTAGGATAAAATTAAAATGATATTTATTATTAATGACATTACATAAAATTTATTAACTATGGCTTTATTGTTTCGAACAACAATAAGCAATATGGGTTTTTTCAAAGTAAATTATGATAATTTATACTAATATTTATTATTAATTACAATAGGGGTTTTAACAACGGTGATGGATTAATAATCGTTTGTTCGTTTAAGATGTTTTGTTTATGTCTATTAATCTCAAGATCTCTCTTCAGAGCCAGTATATATAGCTGAGCAAAACATTAGTTTAAACATAGTTCTGACGATGGCGCAAGCCGAAATAGCTATCAACAAATAAAATTATTAAAAACTGTAGAGCTAAAATACTTTGTTATTTTAATCTGTTGCAAAATATGTGTTTGTAACATCAACAATATCCTAGCTAAAATAGTTCACCAAAGGGAAATACTATTGACGTATAGTCTGCCCTCAGTAAAACATACACAATAGATATGCATGAAGCATATATGAACAAGCCGTCGTGAGGTCAGGATACCGCTAGCCATCTCAGCTCCAAGAACCGAGCATTTCTATCTACTGACGTATGAAGTATGGTTACATGCTGCTTGCTTGGGGCTACTGACTGGCATACATGTTCATATTGGGGGAAGCCGTGCAGCTACCAGAGTACCTACGTTCTACCGATGCCAGTCAGCGCTGTATTAAGGGTGAGTGTAGCGGTCTACAGCGACACCTTAATTAAGACAATTTATGAAGTGACTTATTAACGAACATTGGTGTAATTGATAGAATCTATCGTAATAGGATTTTCAAAGCATCTCAGGTGAGTTGAACATTCCTTATTTATTATATTACAATACAATTTATATATTAACATAACTTATTATTTTTTTTCAGTTTTTATTTGACATGCGTAGCTAAATAAATGTTGACCTAGTAGCTTTCAAATGGAGAATTGTTAAAAAATAAAATATTTTGAAAAACGATTTTCTTATCGCTTCAAATATAAATAAATAAATAGTACGTTTTGGTTGAGATTAGGGTATCCAATCCCGGAGCCTTTTTCCAATCCCGGGATTTCGGGATTGATTTATTTTGAATCCCGGGATTGAGATTTTCTCACCGAGGAATTTGAAATCCTCAATTCGCTTTACTTTTTTCCAGAATCTCACAGAAACTCGTTTTTTTTTTTTAGCTCGCCGAGGAATTTGAAATCTTGAATTTGCCAATTTCGTGTAAATTTTAGGAATTTCCTCAAAATTTCTCAATCCCGGAATCCCGGGATTTCGGGATCAGAAAATTGAACGGGATCCCGGGATTGGATGCCCTAGTTGAGAAAGACAAAAATACGATATCAAAGTTTAAGCTGTCACTGATTCCCTGATATTTTTTTACAGCAAAAATATTGTAATATTAAAATAAGGAATGCTTAACTCAACTGGGATGTTTTTAAAGAACTATCGAGCTAGATTCCATCAATTACATGAATATTTGTTATCAAGTCACTTAATAGTTTTGTTTAGTTTTAGGTGTCGCTGTAGACCGCTGGACTCACACTTAATAAAAATTATAGAAACAGCCTCTGGAAACATTTACTGTAACAAAACCAATATCAAAATTCTTCACTTCACCAAACATTTCATATTTCAATACAAGGTCCTCAACAGTAGTTGCAAACAGTGGGATAATCAGTAATCACAAACAGTGGGATAGCAAAGTTATCAATTTTAATCCCAACTAAAACAACAAATTTACCGCCGAATCCGTCCAAAATATGTTAAGTAATTTACCACAATTATTTGAAATAAAATCCTTCAACCTTTTTTGGTTTTATTTTCAATATACTGTGATTTATTGTGACAAAAAGGTGACAAATTTAAATTTCATAAAAATGTGAAAATCACAAGCGATCCACTTTGCATCATTTTATTGTCTACATTTCCAATATTATATTCACTGTTAATGTTTGGTGGAAAGGCATTGTATTAAAAAAAAAAACACTCATTTGTACTACATAATTCCACTTTTATTTTACATGATCAGGACCGGTTTCGCTCACCAGTTGATAATGCTCATCATGAGCCAAACCGGTCCTGATCATATAAAATAAAAGTGGACTTATTACAAATGAGAATTTTATTTTTGAAATACATATTATATTAAATAAAAATAATAAAACATTTTTAGTACTTTTTCCACATAAAATTTATTAGATCAGGACCGGTTTCGCTCATGATGAGCATTGTCAACTGATAAGAAAAAACAATCTTATCAGTTGACAATGCTCATCATGAGCGAAACCGGTCCTGATCTAATAAATTTTATGTGGAAAAAGTACTAAAAATGTTTTATTATTTTTATTATAATGCCATTCCACCAAGTATTGACAGTGAACACCTTAAAAGTGAACATATTATATTGCTGCAAAATCAACTCTGGATCACAGAACTCCGTGATTAACTCTGAGTTTAAGAACTATTCGATAGCTTATATGATATCTTAATATTTGATTATATAATATATATAAAATATGTATAGCGGAATAACTCCGGTTTTATATATTTATCTAATGCTTGTCTGGCGTGCTACAAGTTATTTTCCTAATCATTTAATAATCAGTAAGCGATCTAACCGATGACCTGCGCGTAACCCTTTTTCGAACCTATAGTGAATTCGACGAGGAAAACAAAATGGAAACTATCTCACTTTACGACAAAGAACTATCGATTTAAGCCGATATGATATCAAAGAGATCACTCAAAATAAATCTGTCAGTATCCTGACTGTACCTCAAAGCTTGGTATTTAAAAAAATGTTTCAATGTTTTATTTTGATTTTTTAAAAATAGTTAAAAAAGTATAATATAAGCACGGATATATGTAATTTGGACTGCATTTCGGATTAAAATAATAAAAAAAGATTTATGACTTAACACATATTAATCAACACATGAAAAACAGTGTTTAATCGTTGGACTGGTATTTACTCGGTAAAACTCAATTATAAAAAGGTAAAAAAAATATTTTAGTTCTACAGATGTTATTATTTTATGGTTGATAGCTATTTCGACTTATGCCTTCATCATAACTATGCTCAGTGTGGTCTTCGATAGTGTTCTTAGATAAAAGAATAGTGTTTTTTTTTAAATATAACAATATTTATCGAGAAACAATACATCGATCATCTGCAAAGGAAATAAAAAAAATATTTGATATGGACCAATAAGTCAACAGCTGATTTGAAGCTCACTATAAAAAGAGAAACAAAGCGATTGCATTTTTTTTTCTTAAGTGATACATTAAATATATCATTTCATGCTTTTGATTAATTTGTTTTCTATCCAATGTATAATTCCTTAAAAATTGCAATTGTTTAAAAATTCGCATATATTTTTTTTCAATTAGTAACACAGCCAGCTATCATTTTTTCATTTTATTCGCTTCGAATTTGGAGCATGTGTAATTCAAAAAAGGATTTTTATCCACATACATCCATGGCTTCGAAGCCGTGACCACCGCAACCGATGCCATCGACGCCGACCACGAACTCGACATACTGTTTGAAAAAGTTTATTTAATCTACCTGGCGTTTAATAACATAATAAATAATCGCGAGAAATTTTCTATTATGCCATAAAATAGCTTCCTGTTTCAGATATATAATACACTGCAATTATTGACAGTAAATATTAAATGGTTCGATTTTATTCATTATTGACTATTCTATATCCGGGGTCAACAACCAATAATAGATCAAAAGCGGAAATTCGTTTTGTTATGACAATTTTATCCAAATAAAGCTTTGTTAATTTATTCAAAGGGTTATTAACAACAAGTGCTTTTACATGAAAGCTTGATAATAAAACCACAAACACTTGTGTTTTTTTCTTTTGAGTAATCAATAACTTGTTTGATATTGATAAAGAATAATATCGAAGTATTTAGTTTTGCAAGAATTGTATAATTACTTTCAATGTGTACAAGGCGATTTATTGGCGGAATATCAGTATATCAAAAAATAAAGCACTAACTTGTACTAAGTAATTTCTCATGTGGTTAACAATGTTCATGACCGGTTTTGCTCATTAATTATATGATAGGTTGAGAAGAAGTTCAATATATGTCATGACGATGTCGTTATAGGAATATCATGTACACTAATTTATGTAATTACGTTAACGCGATTGAAACATTCATTTATTTAAAACTTCCTCCTGCACTATAAAATTTATTTATAAATAGTCTCAAACATTAATTCAGTAAAAAATACTTCCTGGATTGGAAATTCTCACTGACCCACTCGTAACTTGATTTAATGTTTTGTTAATTTGATTTGATACATAAATTTTGTTGATAAACTGTCAAATTATATGGAAGACTTCATAAGTAAGGCATTTCAATTTAAATGCAAGTAGAAGTCTTCCGCTATACATAAGTAGACTGCTTTGAAGATTTACGTTTGAATATTTTGCACTAAACTTTTTCTTTATATTGGAAAAAGTATGGAACGCCACTACAGAATTGTTTAATATGACAAAAATCCTTTATATTTTTAGCAAAATCTTTCAATAAATATACAACGATTAATATGTATCTTTAAAAATAAATTTGATAACTTTGTTGCTCTACTTGTAATTTTTAAAGAAACGAAACATGTGTCACACTATCAGACAGAACTGAAAGTAGGGAGAGGATAAGATACAAACATTGATACTACTAATTGCATATAAAAGTTACGGTAAATTTTATCCCAAGCAAGTTCAACAATGGTGAGCCGTCTGAATTATTTTCAAAATTGTATTTACTTATGTTTCAAACTCTACGCTGCGTCCAATATAAAGGAAAAAACTTTAACCTTTATTTTGTATTTTTTAACTCAAGATTTAGAATATTTGTTTAATTTATTCGCAAAACTTTCAGTGTTGTCATTATGGTGTTTCTAAAATACCAACACCATGCGTTACAACTAACACAACTAGTCGCGTAACAAAGTTATCAAATTTAATTGTATAATAAAAATGTACATCCACAAGCATACCGCCGAATCCAACAAAAATATTAATATTTTTCTGTTGGCAATCCTTGTTATGTGAAATTCTTTCCTAACAAAAAGTATTGCTGCATAAATTCAAAACAAAATTCTATTTGTCAAAGATAAATCGAATTACCCCGTAATCATCGGTGGAATAACGAATTCTGAACAAGAATATAAAAAAAAGGTATACGGTTTACTATATTATATAGTACTAGATAAGATAATTAGCCCCCTCCCTGTAATAATTATATCATCGATATATAGGACGCCGATGCAATCAGCATAGCAATATTATAATACCCTTTAATGTAAATATTTATATTGTTTGAACTTTTATTCGAACTATTTTTGACAGAATATTTATGACATATTGTTTATACTGCTAAGCTATATAAATAATTATGCAAGGCAAACCCAAGCGTGATTCGTGAACGATTAAAGATGAGCAAAGGGAGACTTAAAAGCTTTAAATTTTTACAAGGCTGAGATTTATTATGTTTCCGCGCGACGAGTTGGAAACGAAAAAGCATCATCAGAAAAGAAAACACCATAATTATTATACGAAGTCAATAAGAAAACTCCTCCCCCGTCAAGAATTCTAAAGGAATCAAAAATTGAATAGAACGGAAAGCAAAATTTTGAATTTGCGAAAATCTTTTACACAACCTCGCACATTGATCATAAGAAAAGGAACTCAATTCGTCGAATATTCAATAAGCATACGCAATAATCAAATTATTCATATTTACATTTATATTAACAGTCTGAATTTTGTCTCGATTGGAAAAATAAAAGAAATTCTATTTTCGTATACTGCAGAGAGATATATCTACATACAGATAATTTCAACATTATCCGCATCAAATTATAGCTATCTATATATTTTCTGAGTTTCATTGATATAACTGTAAGATTAAAGTTAATGACCCCAGCAAGTTTTAGAATGAAACATATGCTGTCAATTAAGAAAGTTTTACTATTAAATCTATTTAATGTAATTATATTAATTAAAGTGACACTTTACGACCAACTGTTGTGCCATAAAAAAATACGCGTCAATGGATGCCAAATTTGAATTAAAAGAAACATATAAAGGACAGAAAAAAGATTGATTGGAAAATAATGAGAGTGAAAACATTAGTTGCTAGCCAAGTTTTGATTTGACCCCAAAAAATGGCTGCGACCAAAATGCATTGATGAAAAAATAGGATAAAAAAATACCAATATGGCAAGATTAGATACTTGTATTGAAAATAATTATTCGTTGATATTTTTAAATCCCCTCGAAATAATAACAAAAAAAATCAAGCCAAACTTTTATTTTTGTTAAGAAAACACAATATGTATTCCTTTGTATTTATTTCCACTTTTATTTACCAAGATCAGGACCGATTTCGCTCATGACGAGCATTATCAACTGATTAGAAATATAATTTTTAATTTTCATTTATGTGTGAAACTAAACGAAATTAATACCAGAGGGATAAAATTTGGGTAGTTTTTACTTGTTTTAGTATCAGTTCTGGATGAACATATATTCTGAACATTTGAAAATGCTCGTGATGAGCGAAACCGGTCATGTGACGTAATTAAACAAATGTGGAATAATTGCGTAAGAGTATTTTATTTTATTAATATAATGCCTTTCCAAAAAGTATTGACAGCGAACACCTTAAAGCTAACGACCCACCGGTGTGTCGCATACCTACTAACCACACCCGCTACCCGCCAGTGTGTTCTCATTATTACGACGTCAATAAATATTTTTTAGAGTTTTCATCATTGAAAAAGGGTCAGACATCTCTTAAGGACTCACAAAATGAATATTAAGTTTTCTTTTATAAGTTTTTAGAAAATTGCTAGCTTAGAGGACAAAAAACCTTATTTTTTTCTAGCTGTTAACGGGTTAAAGTGACATATTTGTACAGACGAGATTTATTTCTAAGGAAACGTTTCTATATAATCTCCTATGCGTAATCAGCAGTAATAAACAATTTAGTCGCAGATATCAAATCCGTTAATTCAGTCACACAACACGAACCAATGATGTCGAACATCTCGCACATATCATCGGACATCAAACTGTACCAACACAGCGCGATTCCATGGAGACACCATTTGACGTACCGATACCTAATCGGCAATAATCAGCAATGATGGTAGAGTATTGCTTCGCTTTGCGCGTAAAATTTATTCCAGAGGTAACGGAGTTAATGGGTAAATAATATTATCGCACACGAAATAAAGAGAAAAAAATGGTACAATGTGAAGAGTAATGACCGCAGTTTAAATCGACTATAAATCTAGATAAGCGATCAAAAAGCCTTAATGTTGGGGCAAACTTTGGGTTTACGGTATATTTTTTTGTGAAAATTGGTAAAAAAGAGTTTTCTTTTGTTACAAAGTAAGGTTTGATATATCCTAGATATTTTGATTAAAAAAACTCAATGTCGTCGTTTCGAATTAAAAATAATAAATTTTTGATTTCACAGAAAAAAAATCCTCGACGAAATTGTATATTTTTCAAAACCATTTCTGCTCTCAATTTGGAGCATATGGACTCCTAATGAAGTTTATTCATAAGTGTTTCTTCGAGAATTGCTTGTTACTCAGTTGCTCAATCTCTTTTTTTTCGAAGAAAGTAGGGATATAAAAATATGACTACGGCAGTACTAGTAGAGACAATTGGTAATATAAATATGAAAGGAATTTACATATCAAGATACAAAATATGAATAAATGACGGTAATTAAAATAAAAATAAAATGTTTAAAACCTTTTGAAACCGTATGACTATTGAGCTCATGAGAGTTGAAGTGGTACTTAAAAATGAGTTAGAAGTGTTATAATATTCTACACGTCTTAAAAGTCTCGTAAAAGTGAAGTAAGCTCAGTGAATACTGTAATCTTTCTAAAATAAAAATATGAAAAACACCAAGTAAAGACGTGATTGTATTAAAAGTCCAATAAAAAACATTTACCATTTTTTACTACTTGGCTCACTTCGCCTCTCGAGGGCTCAATATTCGTATTTTTTCGAGAGGTTTTAAGCATTTTATTTTGATTTAAATTACTGTCATTTTTCATTTTTTGTATCTTTATCTGTGAATTCCATTCATATTTTTATTATTAATTGTTTCTTACACGCTCAAAAGTTTTACTTGGCTTTCCCTGCATAAAGGTATATTCCTATCACTTGAAAATGCTCGTGGTGAACAAAACCGGCCCTTGTAAATGTGGACTTAGTACAAGTGTTTTATTTTTAACATTCTTATGAACTATTTATACATTTTTTGATTGATATCAAAGCCAATTTCGCTCGTCACAAGTATTTTAACGGATAAATATATACATAAAAGCGAAATCTTACGAATAAATGTAAAATGACTACAAAAGAGTGTTTTTAATTTTTAACAATATAATTATGTATTTTAAAACTGAATTTTGCGTTTATGATGCTTTTATACAATCTTGTTGAATAGAATATGTTATTTATGGCTACATGTGAGCATCACTGCACAGCCTATTCCCAAGTTCACGGTGTCGACTAACAACCCACTGCTTTCCAATCCACGCCATTCACCATTAGAATAATTTAATCTGATTGATTGAAATTACCATAATGTTATTATCATAACACTTTCAAAACCGTCAGCATCGATATTACAATTAATACTAATGACACTGCATAATTTATTGATATTGTTCTTTTGGCATGTCCTCGATTCAAGTCTATAATATGTGATTTTTATTGCTGACAATTTAACAGCGTTTTAAAAGTTACAAAAGAAGGTTGTTAATTGATTTTCATAATTCAATCAATAGCTTTCATTAGATGCTGTTATTTTTTCACGTACAGCAATCAAATCTTCGCACGATTTTAGCTCACACACTTCTATAATATTTCAAAAAATATTTGGCATTGCAGATAACAATTGCCAATGCATCAAATACTTCCAAGTCACTTCGTCACATTCGTCGATATTCACTTGAGGAGAATATACATTTCAATCATTGATTAGATTTCAAATATTAAACTACAGTACATAAAAAAGTGTTTTATTATTGGATACCACGATTTTATATCGTGTGAAGACACCGTGATTTAGTTAATGGGAATTGGGGCATGCAATACCGGAAGCTTGTTGTTATCCAGAGATTTCGAGATTGATAATTTTCCAATCCCGTGATTCCTTGATTACAATCATAAAATCGTGTTTAAATTCAGGATTGAGAAATTTTTGCTCAGGTTTTCAGGGGTTTTTAGTTCTCACAGGGATTTTTTTTAAAAAAATAGTCGATTTTGTAATCAAAGGAATTTACGGAATTCCCAAAATGAAAAGACGCGAGATCTTCTCAATTTTTTTCAATCCCGGGATTGCAGACCATAGTGGGAATCACTCAAATATGTGGCGGGTGTTTTTAACCAACCAAAAAAACCATATAAATGTTTAATAATTAACGGTAAAACGCTTGGTCTCAAAGTGTCGAAAGAAAAGTGAGAGCATACTAACCAGTAGTCATTCGTTGTTTTCAAATCACTGAGTTAAACCAATGCGAAATAACAAGACCGTTTAATTTTACTTGGAATTCAGACGAAAAACAAAACGTTTACCGATTGTAATAACAACGAAAATAATTAATTAATAATATACAACACGTTCGCATCCAAATCGTGAGGTCCGGAGCCGTGACGAACGAAAGGCAAAAATAATGTTTTTTTTTTCAGGAATACCTAATAATCTCCATAATATATTTAATAACACGGCCTTTCTAAACATTCGAAGAGGCAGCACGCACTTTTACTGTTATGAAACAATACGATATGAGTTATTTAAAAGAAGCGTTTGGCATTACACGAAGGTTTTTTTCATAACCTTTACAATAATTATTCATACGCATGCACATGCACGCAAATACATTAAAAAAATAACAATTAAAATTGATTTCTGTACATCCACTTTGTAGACGTTATTCAGACTGAATTCGCCATAGAAAAATATCAGGTGAATGATGACAAAACCGTACATAGAAAAAAACGTATTCACATTTAAATTCTTTTTATGATTTTTACTAATTTTTTAAAAAAAATTAAATAACGTCAGAAACTCGATGTCTGACAACGAAAGATTCATTGGTTGCGTTCTGACTGTTGACGGTGGATTAGTTTTCTGTGAAATTTTAAATACTTCTAATTTTTTCATTTCACACAGATTTTCTCACTAACGACACGGGTTTCCCTTTCGGCATCTTCAGGCGTCCAAATTCACGGATGAACTTGAACTGGACGATCTTGAGGAACTTGAACTTCGTCCAGTTCAAGTGAATGTACATAATTTTAACGATTCAAATTTAATATTGAAATTCCACCAAGCACCTTCAGTCGAAATCTTAAATTTAAAAATGTGTTTATTGTGAAATATGTATTCTACGCACATATTTTATTATAGTTTTTGATATGATGTGGTTTTATCGCTTTTTGTAACTAGACGCCTTAAAAATGCTCTTCCCTTAATTTGTAAACATTCTGGAAATAAAGAGGGCGACGGAGAGGGATACGTAAGGAATGTGAGCAACTGTCACTACGACCCTTATTTATTTTCAATAATTTGCAGTTACATCTTTGACATTGCTTATTCTATAATCATGACTCCCTTGCCGTTAAATGTCCAATGTACTTGAGAAGACAATTACAAAAAGTTTACAAAAACCAATATACTATCTATATATTAATAGCCGATAAAATAAGTTTTCACTTTTCACTTTTTACTTTTTACTTTTCACAAATGTGTGCGTACTGATGTCCACTTCGCCCAATGATAGCGATTTATTTTGAACATATTTTGAACATCACATTTTTCGGCCAATTGGAATGGACGTCTTTTTATATTCAAAATTCAAGTTTCCTGGCTTAGAACTAAAGCATCGTAATTAATATTGAGAGAACTTTATTTCAAAATTTGCATGGCTACGAAGTTTTTTAAATAATCAAATGAACTGATTCGATTTTTTAAAGCTATAATTATAGGGCTAGGAGCTGATTTGACAGATTTTGTTCAGTGTCATCCATCTTCTATATGATTGTCACCGATTTCCCCTCCCCCTCCTCATCCCCAACCCGACTGTCGACATTTTTTTTATTCATACTAGAAGTATTTTTTCATTACGCTGAAGAAGCACATAGTTTTAAATGTGAAAAAACGCTAAACTTTATTTCACATTTTATTTCTGCCGCGGGTCGGATTCAAAACGTGGAACTTTGCAATATGAACGGAACGTCTTACCGCTGAGGTAAAGGGCAAACTTTCAGGTGCGACAAAATTAGATTATATATATTAAGCATTCGAAAAAAGAACTATTTCAAACTTGACTTTGATTGTTTGTTTGTATTGAAAATTCAAAAATAGAATATGTCAAATACTTAGTGTGGCCAATTCAAAAAAAATGATTCCAAGATATTTTTCTTTTTCTACGAAATATATTTGTTTGCACACTTGAAACCTTTGCAGGGCTGTCGATATATGCGCCGAGGTCGATTTATGGTACTACGAAAAATGATTGTTAGCAAACTTGAACATTATTCCAAAGATTTAATAATTTACGAAAAATGGTTGTTAGCAAACTTAAACATTATTCCAAGATATAATAATTTACGAAATTTCTGCTACCACGAAAAATGGTTGTTAGCAAACTTCAACATTATTCCAAAGATTTAATAATTTACGAAATTTCTGCTACTACGAAAAATGGTTGTTAGCAAACTTAAACATTATTCCAAAATATAATAATTTACGATATTTCTGCTACTACGAAAAATGATTGTTAGCAAACTTGAACATTATTCCAAATATTAAATAATTTACGAAATTTCTGCTACTACGAAAAATGATTGTTAGCAAACTTGGACATTATTCCAAATATTAAATAATTTACGAAATTTCTGCTCCTACGAAAAATGGTTGTTAGCAAACTTGAACATTATTTCAAAAATTAAATAATTTACGAAATTTCTGCTCCTACGAAAAATGGTTGTTAGCAAACTTGAATAATAATGGTTGTTAGCAAACTTGAACATTATTCCAAATATTAAATAATTTACGAAATTTCTGCTACTACGAAAAATGATTGTTAGCAAACTTGGACATTATTCCAAATATTAAATAATTTACGAAATTTCTGCTCCTACGAAAAATGGTTGTTAGCAAACTTGAACATTATTTCAAAAATTAAATAATTTACGAAATTTCTGCTCCTACGAAAAATGGTTGTTAGCAAACTTGAACATTATTTCAAAAATTAAATAATTTAAGACATTTCGGCTACTACGAAAAATGGTTGTTAGCAAACTTAAACATTATTTCAAAAATTAAATAATTTACGAAATTTCTGCTACTACGAAAAATGGTTGTTAGCAAACTTGAACATTATTCTAAATATTAAATAATTTACGAAATTTCTGCTCCTACGAAAAATGGTTGTTAGCAAACTTGAACATTATTCCAAAAATTAAATATAAACGAAATTTCGGCTACTACGAAAAATGGTTGTTAGCAAACTTAAACATTATTCCAAAAATTAAATAATTTACGAAATTTCTAATAAAAATAAAATAAATAAAATACAATAAAATAAAATAAATTAAAATTAAATTAAATAAAATTAAATAAAATAAAATTAAATTAAATTAAATAAAATAAAATAAAATAAAATAAAATAAAATAAAATAAAATAAAATAAAATAAAATAAAATAACATAAAATAATATAAAATTAAATTAAATTAAATACTTTGCAACAAAAATCTCACGTTGCTGGGCAACGGGCTTACAGCTAGTTATTCTTTATTTACTAACGGGTAATTACGATAACTTTGAATGTGTGACTGTCAATTCTCAGTGTAAAGGTATTATATATAAAAAAAACTTTTTTGTCAATTACGAATTGTGGGTGAAAAATATTATGAACGGGCAAAGAGACCAGAATAAACCAGTCTGTGGATTCAGCGATTACTCGGTGTACCTATTCAATTTCAAAGTTATATTAAAAAAAAACACTCTTTTGTACTAATGCAGAATTTACTTAATACGATCATTACCGATTTCGCTCATGGCGATGACACTCAGTTGAAAATGCTAGTCGTGTGAAACCGGTCCTGATCATATTAAATAATAAAAAAAATAAAAAAATATATATATATTGCCTACTCACTAGATATTGATTGATTATTGAAAGTTAGATTTTCAATATTTTATGCTTAAAACAACTTGAGGATTTTATGGACGATATGCGATGTTTTGAAACTCACCAGTTGACCGATTACGGAGAGTAAACTCTATAAAATAAAATAAGTGCTAAATTGATTTAAAAAATACAGACCCCCCAAAATAAAATGTGTTTGTGTTGTAGTGACACTTTTTTAAACGATACCCGGTGGCATGGCTAACGTGTAAATCAGTTATATATCTATTTTACTAATCTTCATACTCTTTACTACTTTCTCAAAGTAACATGGAAATTATGAATATGTGACGTATATTTCGAGCGTATTTCATATTCTTTTATCTCTCAAATTCTATAATTGCAATCCTTATCCGTGAGACATTTTTTTACTCAAAACATTGGAATAGAGTAAAAAAAAAAGGGACATTTGTGTCCAATGCTTTTGAAAATAAACGACGGATAGTATAATAAATAATTCAAGGCGTAAGTAAACGCCTCCCTCCAACAAAGACAAACAATATCATCATAAATAGCTTGCAAAGATGAGTGCTATATAGGTAGTACATAAAACTGATAACTGAACGTCAAACTTAATGTCAAAAATATAATATATTGCAGGATAAAATGTGATATATTGGGGTGTTGTTTATATTCTCGCTTCCACGTCGTAAAAAATGATTACTTTATATAAAACTATACCGATATGCAGATAATATTATTTTTGCCAAGTGTGGTAATGGGGTTCGAATAAATATATATTTTTTTAATCTTAAATTACTGAATTTGAATCGTTCAAACTATGTACATTCTCACAGATTTTGTCACTAACGACCCGGGTTTCGCCTTTCGGCATCTTCAGGCATTCAAGTGCACGGATAAACTTGAACTGACGCTTATTAAATGATCAGTTCAAGTTTATCCGTGCACTTGAATGCCTGAAGATGCCGAAAGGCGAAACCCGGGTCGTTAGTGACAAAATCTGTGAGAATGTACATAGTTTGAACGATTCAAATTTAATATTGAAATTCCTCCATGCACCTTCAGTCGAAATCTTAAACTTAAATTACTGTTTTAAAATAAACACGCATTGTCCTAATACACGTATACTGTAAAATATTAACTATGCTATTTTTCTCGCTATGTGTGCAGTAGTATTCATTCCATAAAATGCATATTTGGATCGATAGATCGGCGAAGAGGTAACGAGTGTATAGCGTCTGAAAAAAACAAAACCGTCCATTATAACTCTAGCTCGATTCTTCACTCTTTCCACGTTCTTGTAACGAGATGGTCATTGCATAACCAGACCAGTCGGGTGGTTCAGTAAATGCTAGGACCGCGTGCAATTATGAGTAGAATCATATCACATTTTATGAAGAACAATTAAATTTCGTACAACGTTTTCAAATGCAGAATCTTGTATCTCTCACTATCCATTTCTCACTAACCTTAAAGCTCAAAGTTAGGGTTACATAAATGCATCAAAAAAGGTTTCCTCTCCAATATCATCAATAAAGTACCGTTTTTTACGACATATTGCTGCAAAACTTATTTATCAAACTTGTTTTTATTCTACAGCAAAAAGGATTTCTAGTAATTTAACGGCTGAAGGTTGATTTCAATATTAAATTTGAGTCGTTCGAATTATGTACATTTACACAAGTTTTTTCACAACGGCATCTTCAGGCGTTCAAGTGCACGGATAAACTTGAACTGGCGCTTAGTAAATGAATATATCGTGTTTATATAATAAATAAATGTATCACTAAGTTTAAAGCCATTGCTGGCGAAAAAGATTATCCCATGGGAATGCTTACAAATTTGAATGGTGAGTAATTTTAAGAATTATATTTATTTGTTTGTTGGAAAAAAAAATATGATTATATTTACTTACATATAGGGTACAAGAGTGTGGAATTCGGCAGATTCACCTGCCCATTCAAAATCTGTAAACTTCTAAATTGTACTCTATTTCTAAAATTTCCTGAAAAAACAATTTATTCTCGTCTGTATTTGGGTGCAACATTCTAATCCCTTGTTCCTCATTGAACACGTGGCTTTCTGAAACTAAGTGATTGGCAAAAGTAGACGTGTCTTTTTTAATCTAGTTCTAGTAGATAATTTTAGTATAAAGATATCTCTGAGATTATAACAAGATACCATAACATATCGAATGATTATTTTCAGGCTGGTTTTAATTTGACTGCTAATGTTGAATACATCTTTGCAATCAATTTAATAACACAGTAGCATATCGTCACAAGTTTACTTTCATAATAAAACATATTGGTAAAAAAAAGAAATTCCATAGGCTATGAGCGCACTTGAAAAATTTCATTTAACGCTAAAGTATGTGCTCACTTTATCGTGCCTCCGTAACAGGAGGCTGTGAAAAACTTACGCCCTTACTTAGCTCTTATTAGTACCGCCAAAATCGTTTGGTTAAAAAGGTAAAAGTTTTTCGTGAATAAACTTCGCGATTACCGTGAAAATTCACCGCAGCCTTTTTAGCGTCGAACATTATAATTGCGAGAACCTTTTTACGGGCGGACCGACCGCTGAATACAATAGCCACATAATATTTTATATTCAAGCACTCTAAAGAACTTGAAACTTATGAAACTTTTAAATTTTATACCAATATCGAAAAGTATGCACAGCAATGCTGCATCAGAACAAAATATTAAGAACTAATTGCGAGAGACGACGTCATAATGATATCATTCGCGAAATGTGGGTAAATATATTTCTCTTATTGGAATAGAACGTTCCTCGTTACTAGTACCTTAACGGGATGGCTGCCACCGACGAGATATCTCGTCAAATTTTTCGTGCTCAACACGCCAGAGACGAGTTACCTCGTCAATAGCTAATTAAATTAATAATTGCAAATTTTAGGCGGTGTGCTAGGTACAAACGTACTTTTTTCTACGGCAGCCAAAAGGCTCAAGTGATAACAGTTACTATCAATGGGGTAGTGGGGCCAGGTCGGCGACCTGGTACCGGAAAATGAGCCAGGGCGCCGCCCTGCCACTTTTTTGATTTGTAACTTAATTTTAAAGCACATACATACCTATATTCAAAATATTGTTCATACAATTTAAAAGCATTAAGGTCAAAATTGATCTACCCAAAGGATTTTACAAATATAAATAAATTCGTGCAAGTGAGTGAAGTTTTTTTTTTTTTTTAAATAATTGCTATTTTTGATTTAATTGTTAAAACTTGTGATTTTTTAACTACGGATGGATATAAAAAAAAACAAAAAAAAATAGGGAAGAAATCAATGACCGACCTGGTATTTACCACTACACCACTGGTTACCTATGACAAATTGCATGCGCTACCAGTGTATAATGAAGAAGCAGTGTAAATATAATTTAAGATTTCGACTGAAGGTGAATATTTTTGCAACAACGGGGACACGGATATTGAACACTCGAAGAGTGTTACGTATTTAAAAATTAAATATGATTCCATAATTCTTCAATAAATCGAGTGTCATCACTAGTTTATATTAATTAAACATCAATTTCTTCCAGTATATTTGCATTTCTTTTATATAAGATGACTGTCGAGTGGTGCTAGCTTTACTCTAGTCAGCAAATGGGTCGCGGTGGGGTCAATATTATTTTTCAATTCAAAATTTGAGATTTTATGTATGCGTGTATTTTCTCATCGATTTAACCTCGACTAAAATTTAAGATTCTCATCAAGTTAACACCTGATTTAAAAAATCTAAATATATGGGGTTTTACCTAATATCAGCTGTGGTGTATAATACTGTGTTGAGAAAACGGAATCTTAATAAGGTTAAATAAATGTAATTCATTTACTAATAGCCGAGTTTGAAATACCTGAGAAACGTCCACAGCGAGTACTCCTGTTATTACAGATACAGATAGTTGTAATGGACCGTTATACTTCCGAGTGTATGTATGTAATGCCAACTAGCCGCCTTAAATAAAGGGCAGTTCACAAAATGCCCCGTTCTACTCAATGAGATTTTGAAATATATTATACTTTAAATAGTGCGTACGTTTTTTTCTGATTTTTTTAGTCGGAGACAGTGCTGTTTTTTTAAAGATATGTTATGGATATATTATTACTAAAACACTTAATTTAAATTCAATGTTGTTTCAACTTTATTCCATATATATAAATTACACTTTTTAAATAAATCACTTAATCTTATTAATCAAAATAATATGGATGTGTGTATCGAGGAGTTTCTACTTGGCTGTCGACCTTTCGATTTGAACTCTCAATTTGAACAGGCGAGAAAGGAGAAAGATATTGGGTTTAGTTGAAAGGTTTATTGTTACAAGTTGTCATAGATAATTTAATATAGCACTCTATGCTATAATGTTGTGTATACATATCTTTCCAATACAAAAATCAAATAACTACACGATTTATTTGAGTTGCTATTGTGAACAAGTACAACTACAACTACGTACAACTTGTAATCTTAAAGAATATGTGCCGATTGAATATGCGAAAAGAAAAGGGTGTAATGCTTAAAATTGTTACTTTTCACGACGGCCAAAACAAGATTTTCATTATTGAAAACTTTCCAGAACATGTAATTTACTAATTCAGTTGCGTTAATTCGACTGGCTCCATTTTTTCTTCGTATATTTAAATATGTATTGTAGTTGTTATGGAATAATTATTTCATTTTTTACGCACTTTTACTTGAATTATTAAAATTCATACTAAAGAAAAAACAAGTATGTAAAGTAACAAAAACCTAATGTAAAATCGATAATAATTATCGGTAAGCAAAAACTTATTGTGAAATCACACGAATAAATAATGATATGTATTAAGCTGTAAAAATAAATCCCAAGCCTATCCGACTAACACATACGATTCAAATATAATAGAAACATGAATTTTATATAAAGTACAAATTATGTATGTTTTAAGTTAATACTGCCATCTTGAAATTATTCTAGAGAAAAGGCTTAGCGATAATAAAGCCGACGTTCACTATACCTACTCAAAATAAATTTTCGTACAAAAAGTGTTTGTTAAATTTTATAATTCATAAAGAAAATTCCGCCGGAGCCGGGTAAAAAGTATTATAGCATAATAGAGAAAACCCTTTTTACGGGTTGTCATTATAAAATTTGCCGCCGCCGTACAAGCAAGTACTCAGTTCTCACTACACAAAACAAGCTTATCCACGAATAAAGCCCCCCATTGGCTATCATAAAAATAGCCAAGACGAGGCCGAAAATATCGATCAAAGGAGAATGGCTCATTAGGCACGCTGGATAAATTAATTGTGACGATGACTGATCACCCCAGAAAGCGGGAGAGAGGCAATTCACAAATTGGTTAACGGGGAAATTTACAATTTTGTAATACCGAAAATATGAAACAACGATGGGTGCAAAAACAAAACTTGCGCGAAAAATTATGGTTAACACATCCGTCAAATAAATACTTAATTTTACCACTTTTAAGGTGTTCACTGTCAATACTTGGTGGAATGGCATTATAATAAAAATAATAAAACATTTTTAGTACTTTTTCCACATAAAATTTATTAGATCAGGACCGGTTTCGCTCATCGCGAGCATTATCAACTGATAAGAAAAATACAAAAACAGTGATATTTATACAAATTTAAATTGAAATAAAAAGGTGTAAGCAACTATTAACAATTTAAAGGATTAGCAAATTACATTATAATTACACAAAATTAAAATGCTTAACACCCATAACAATTAAAAACTCATCATCAAAGAATAATAAATCTAAGTGGCAAACGATATCAATTATAAACACAATTAAAATTTTGGGAAATTTTTACACAAAGTGAAACACTACATTACTAAAGTAAATATCCTAATGATGATTTGGTGTTTTTCCTAATGATGTAATGATGATTTGGTTATATGTATAAATATCACTGTTTTTGTATTTTTCTTATCAGTTGATAATGCTCGCGATGAGCGAAACCGGTCCTGATCTAATAAATTTTATGTGGAAAAAGTACTAAAAATGTTTTATTATTTTTACTTAATTTTACTTTAGTTCTTGGATAATATTTGCAGTATGAATGAATCGTTAATTGAAAAATATCATTACTCACTTGCATACCACTAGCGGCTTGCTAAAACATCAACATAGTTATGATTTACCACAATAAACAAGGTAGTAATAGAGCCTATCCACAACAAATAATCGAAACAACTATTTCCCTAACTGGAGTAAGTTCCACCAGCCCTTTTAACAAAGAAAATGTGTTTAATAATTATTTTCAGTGGCTTAAATAACATACTTCTTTCTAATGTATAAAACTCAAAATTTCTACCACAGAAAATAAAATAAAAAATCAAAAGTTATTAATTACACTGACGTTCTCTAAAAATAATCGTTTAGGTAAAACATTTAAAATATGCATATTGCATTATTTTTTAAGATAAAAAGAAATGCAAAAGTTTAAAACAAGAAATTAAAAGGAATTTAGGAAAATTAAGCGAGAGTTCATGGAATTTTCTTTATCTTTCCCTCTTAATCTCTTGCATTCATTATAACTTTTTAATATACATTAATTTGCTCCAACCTAAAACGTCTGCTTTGTACCGCGTGATCAGATTCACGGGCCAGTTACAAAGGAGAGGAAAACTTTTTGATTAAGTTTTCCTCGGCAAATAATAGTACTAATGAAGAAGGCCAAACTTTAGCGGTGAGGTTATTGATGTGGTTAAGTGTGGACGCGGCTTAACGCGCGACCAAATCGAGTCGTGGGTAAGATAATCCGTTTACAGAAAAATAAAGTTCAAGGAATTATCATGGTTGGTCTGTTTGCAATTGAACGGTAAATCGACAGCATGAAGTCAGTCTCCAAGAGTCAGCCTTCAACGAGAAAATGCAATTTAATACTAGAGACCTGTCTCCGTTGCTATCAGAGCGATTAAAAAATATATAAAGCGTTAATACATTAAATTGATTGTAACAAATGACACATACAAATTAGACAGTAGCAGCAAGCATCAATACAGAAATTGCACAGCCGAATACATAGGCCCAACAGCAAACTAATTTGTATTGTATAATCGCACACTAACACTTAAAACGTATCAAATTTTCTGAATATGAACGATTGTATACAGTATTTTTGATGGATTCGGCGGTAACTTTGTGCAAGTTCATTTTAAATATAAAATTAAAAATATTATTGTGGTACTATTCCAAAAAAAAATATACATGTAAAAGTCTTACACCGAGAATTGAGAGTTGAAACCGTAGTAAAGCCGATCTCATAACCAATGGCACCAATAATATCTCACATCTCTCTTCACATACAGGATACTGCAATGTTTACACGAAGGTAAACTGTTTTATATCGAAAATTTTAGAACGTAATCTGCGATAGAATATTTAGACGTTAGAAGACACTTTGTAAAAATCTAAGATGGGTGAAATAGTAGAATTTGGAGGCAGTTTCGGCAAGGTAAAAACAGTGTTCTTTAAATTCACTACGAGTCGATGGTTTTCAGAGTGTGTACCGCGATGAAATCTCATATTCCCAAGGTCGCCGCATGATATTCTTAAGCATAATTTTCTTTTGAAGCAATCTGAGAATAATAGGGTAAAAAGTTCTACCAAGTAAATGTCAATTCAATCAACGATCTCAATTGCGATTTTTACAATTAAGTAAATACATCATCACAAAATAATACTCGGAGAGTGTGCTATATTCGAAAAGATAATCCAATTGGAGTGATTATTTCGTACACATATACGATCGAATATTGTCTGTCCGATATTAGTATTAGATAGCATTGCATAGTAATAAAAAAAAACGTCCGTCGACAAAACCTGTTCGTAGGGCGATTAAATAATACAAAAATAAATATAGTTGAATAATAAATTTGACAGTTTTATTACATGAAAAAAAAAACAAAACGAGATGAAGTGTTGTGCAAATGCTTAACTTCAAACTATAAAACGTTATTGATTTAATTGGCATTTACTTGGTAGAACTCCTTTCTATTTTTTACCTAATTATATCACACGTTATTTTATTACCAATAAATCCATTGGTTACAAAACCGCTACTAAAATATTGTATTTTTTTAAATTTAAGATTTCGACTGAAGGTGCTTGGTGGAATTACAATATTAAATTTGAATCGTTCAAACTATGTACATTCTCACAGATTTTGTCACTAACGACCCGGGTTTCACCTTTCGGCATCTTCAGGCATTCAAGTGCACGGATGAACTTGAACTGACTTTTTTATTTGAATATTATGCATTTTCATCGATATGAAATTGAACTGACTAACTTGAACTATTTTTTAACTAACTTGAACTATTTTTTTATTTGAATATTATGCATTTTCATCAATATTTGACGACAGTGAACACTTAAAAAGTAGTCCATTGATCGCCAAATTTTTAAACGTTGTGTGCTTTGTACCTAGTCTCAAACCAAATAAAATATTAAGTAAACCTTATTTCAACAATGCATTAATACTATACGGGAGTTATCAAATGTAATAAAAAATCAGAAAGTGAAAAAAAAAAAAAAAAAAGAATAAACATAATAATTTCTTGTCTCGTACAACGTGTAGGGTTTTGTCTGAATGCCAAAAAAACATAGAGACACGAAAAGCTTTCATAAAACAGTGTGCGAGTTTACGAATGAAGTCGAGTCGAGAGTGCGGGTGTGTTTTTGGGCCATCTCTTTCAAGCCACTTGATCATAACACATTCTGGTACAGCGTTGAATCACGACTTTTTTTTCTGTAAAATATTGGTTCACTGAATATTATAGTAATCACTTTAACGAAATAAAATTCTATGATGCATTCGAAAAATATTATAAAGTCGATAAGATTGTTTCAAATATTTTATGAGCGGAGCAATAACGACTAAGTATCGGTGGACAATGGCTATGGTCAAAAAGTAACGTAAAAAGCACATGTATTTTATGTTTTAAAAGTAAAAATTATACATTTATAAGAATCCGAAAATACAAATAAGCAGAACGATAAAGAATCCCGAAATCTATAGAATGCTAAAATAATTATAAACTATTTTGAATTCGTGTATACAAATATAAAACTAGACGTAAAAGCTAATATATAAAAATAAATGTTTGTTTATTCGTACTTTATACGTTGCCACACTTGCTGACAACGTATACTTGCGCTTAAATACAATTAAACTTTGGCTATAGTACAATTAACTTACAGTAGGTGGCGCGTGTGTCGCACCATAGACAATCGGCAGCAAACGTCAAACAGACAGAAAAAGAAAACATGCACTTCAATAAACACTTTCTTTCTTTGTGTGGCATTGCAACGCTTGCCGGGGACCGGCTAGTACATTATAAAAAGAAAAGATAGCAAATAATTATTAGATATAGTTGATTGTTTTTTTTGCCAGAACTATGGAGTGAAGCTGAAATAGTTATCAAACGTAAACAATACTTGTTGTGGAACAAAACACTGATGTGTTTTCCTAACTATAATGGTGTTTGGTATACCAATTCAATTTAGAGACAAAACACAATTCTTTAATTTATTTTTCATCCAATTGAAATTAAAATCACTCATAAAAGATGTGAGGATGCCACAGATGATATTGTGATTGGCACTACAAGCAATCACTTCTTAGATGTACAATGTCAATACCTTATATGGAAATGTATTATATTCAATATAAAACACTCATTTGTACTAATTTCACATGTATTTAATGTTATCAGGACCAGTTTTGCAGATGACGAACTGCAAGACAAAAATGCTCATCAAAAGCAAAACCGGCTGTGATCATATTAAATAAATATTTACAACATATAAACAATATTATTGATTCCTTTCATTGAGATTATTATTGATTTAAAGTGCCTTTGTAAGTCGTACTGAGATTTCTTACTAACAAAGGTGAGTTCCTCTGATATTTTTTAAATATAAGTACACTGATTCATATTATTTAACGTTTACATGCAAGGCAAAAGAGTTAACAGTCTCACGTCTAAAACAACGGATGAATAGGCTTCATTGACAGATAAAACAGCATTGCATTTAAGTTTGAATCGTTCAAATTATTTACATTCACACATTTCTTTAACGACCCGGGTTTCGCCGGCATCTTCAGGCGTTCAAGTGCACGGATGAACTGCGCATTGCATTTAGTTTACAACATTTGTAGGCATTATTATCATTACTCAATAACAATTATAAAATCAATGCCACAGTTTTTCCTAAACTTTCGCGATCTGGGTATCCCTTTTAAAGTTTTCGTAACACACGAGTACACCTCGTCAAAACAATTCTATGTTTTTAATCGAAAAAATTAAGCCAAAGCAACATGCAGCTTCCCCCGCGTACCCCAGGGAGAACGCATACCACACTTTGGGAAACAGTGCCATAATGGATGCCGGATCCGTGGTCAAACGGTCATCATTGTCCATATCTGTCGCGATTCTCACAGGTTCGAATCATATAAACAAAAACACAATATTCCTTTGTACTTATTTCCACTTTTATTTACCAAGATAAGGACCGCTTTCGCTCATGGCGAGCATTATCAACTGATAAGAAATATAATTTAACAAAAAACAAATTGAAATAAAAAATCGAATCCTAGAATGCGACGTAGCGAAAACGATTATTCAACCACTAATCCGGTTATAGCCCTCTTCTTCCATCTCTACCCTTTATTAAAAAGATAGGTTAAGCAACTGAGTACCAAGCTGTTTTTGTACAAAGACTTCTCATGAGAAAAGCTCCATTAGGAGTCCATATACACGATATTGGGAGCGGATACAATTTTTAAAAAATCCCAAATATATGATATATGTTTACGGTGATGAAGAGGTGAGAGTATTGTGTACTGCGATCGAGTTGGCAGCAGGAACACGACAAGCGACCATTTACGTCGATTGCCACTCATATGCCACTTGGCCCGACTGCCTAATGTGAATTCATCGCACACACCACTGTGCTCTGGATGCAGCAGCTCCTCATCTCATATCACCATGATCTCTTTATCATTTTGATGTACCGAAAGAATACATTCCAGTTACGTGCGAGGCCATTATTTACATTTCTCATTTCTTTTACGTCGCAGCGACATACATTATAAAGAAAAAAAAAAAAAATTTTATACAGTTAAAAAAACTAAAAATAAATATGAGATAAGTAAAAGAAAGTCAAAGAAGCAAAGCGACGGAGGTGTGATTCACCCTCTGAACGGTGGGAGTAACGTCAGAATCAAATTATACCGTCGCAGAAGGTGCTAATTCTGAATATCGTAACGTACAAAATTCAATTCCAAATTATAATTACTTTAGTAAGAAATAAACAACCAGGACTGAACATTTAAAATACAATCTACTTGATTTTGCATACCAACAGAGTTTGTTTTCCATGCAACGAGGTGGAACAGCGTTCCGGTATCTTTTTTCACAGAATTTTTAATGTTTAAAATATTTTCATATGAAACGTTGGGAAACACTGATCTATAGCCATTTTGGATCTTTAATTGATTCTTCAATCTTCACTTTCAGAATAAAAAACTTGACGCACTATTTCAAGTTTTTTAATAGATAAAACATAATTTTAAATCCTTTTACAAATGTGATGCAGTTGCTGTAGGCGATCTGCGTTCTCTTGGAGATACACTTAACGAAAAAGTTTCAGACTTAAAGTCTTCTAATTGAAACGAAATTCATGTTTTTTCCATGTTAAAAGAGTCAATTGTAAAAAGGATGATAGATCGAAAATATGTATAGTTTTCCCTTAATACCGACCTGAATTCCATCTCATTCCATCAATCATAAAACGAACAGGAAAACGCAAGAGCGATTGGTTCACCACTAATCCCTTTCCTTTGATTCTTACTCTATTCGAAAAAAGGAGAGGTTGAGCAACTGGATAACAAGCAGTACTCGTGAAAAGAACTTACTTCAATTGGTCCTCGTAAAAATACCTTAATTAGAAAGCCATATGCTTCATATTAAGAACGGACATGGGCTATGAAAAAAAATCGTTCGTAAAAAGCTTGACAAGAAGTGAGTTGGGACTTTATTTTTTTATTATATCAATAATATAGGCAATTAAGTATTGGAATGTGTGTGCGTCTCTTGAATAATATGAAAGATATTATTAATACAATAAAAGTCACGTTTATACCCGAGATACAGATGTGTCCTAGTTTTACCATAACAATTGTAAGGAAGCCATATTATGTTTACAAGTGCGTTTGGTATTAATTTCTCTACTTGATTGTACAATACAATATTAGTATGAGAAGTTAAATTAAACGATCCCGCCAAGGTTTTGAAAACATCCGCGTTGTAAAACCGGGTGACATATACATAGTTACGAATTAACACAGTATGTAAAAATAAAAAAATAAAATAAACGATTGTGATTTCAAAACGAGACAAAGTTTAAAATCACAATCAATTAGACCTCTAAAAAGGACATGATCACATATGTCGTCCCAAACAAGGTCGCCGAAACCTTTAACCCTGCACAATGGCGATAATAAAATAAATCATTAAGAGTTATTTGTCAGACTACTACTGAAGAGATATGGCAAATAGCTGAAGATGCTCATATCAATTGACCCGAATTGGTAGCGCGAGGAATTCGCACGCGGCAGGCGAGACGTCAATTTATTTCTCCGATCATTGATTCTGACGATGCCATATAGGAGAGCACTTCCTTGATTGTCAACTCCAAGTGGTCATTCACCAGTGGGAATGACGGTTTGTATCTCGCTACGATATAATCTGGGTCCGTGAATGAGTAACCAACAGTAAAGACAATTTCATAAATTGATTTCACAGCCAATTTATGAAATGAAGAATGGATGTACATATGTGATTTTCAAAATTTCCTCCCAGCGATCCGATTCTTAAAGTGGAGCGAGAAAGACCGATAAGCTAGCTAACCACCAGTCCTTTCAGCCATATTCTCCCATCCCTACTTTCTTCGAAAGAGAGAGTTTGAGCAACTGAGTAACGAACTAAAAAACTATTTAAAAAATCCAATTAAATAAAAAATTATCAATTACAAAATTGGTAAAAAAGGCATTAGGTATATTAAAAAAATAAAAAACTTTATACTAATTCCACATATTTTTTTTTTTTTTTTTTTAAACCATGTCCGCTCCCAATGTGGAGCATATGGATTCCTAATGGAGTTTATCTCAACAGAAGTGTTTCTACAAGAACTGCTTGTTACTCAGTTGCTCAACCTCTCTTTTTCCAAAGAGAGTAGGGATAGAAGGATAAAGCTAAGGCAGAATTAGTGGTAAGCTAATCGCTCTCGATACGCCCCGTTCATAGGATAGGATGAGTGAGAGGGGGGAATTCAAGACATCACATACATCCATGCCTTTGAACAGAAATTCATAAATCGATTGAAAAATCAATTTTATAAAACTGTCCGTACCGGGATTTGAACCCGGGCCCTCCGTAGCCGAAGCCAACAACGTTGACCACTCGACCACACTGGCACGAGCATAATTAACTGATAATGAGAGAAACCGGTCCTGATCTTTGTAAATAATGTAGAATGAGTAAAAAAAATGTCTTTTAATCAAACATATCCATTTGAGTCGTGTTACAAATATTGCAAAAAATCTAAGCTTAGTACATAATTCAGTTGTAATATCTTAGCCAGTGCCTACACAGTACATACACAGAAGAGGTCTGCACGGGCCGATATTTTACAAAATTACCCGGTCCGTGCCCGAAAAACTCAGGCCCGACCCGGCCTGGGCCCGAAAAAAACTCGTTTTTTACAAATTTACAACAATTTACGATTCTCTATAGAACTGGTAATAATTAAAATCATCATGGCTGACTTATGACACGAACAGTCTGAAAAATAAATTACTTACCCGGGTCCGGCCCGAGCCCGTGTCTCAATTGCGCTTACCCGCTCGAACCCAGACCGCGGGCCGGGCCGGGTAAGGGCCCGAGGGCCAGGCCCGGGCCCGTGCAGACCTCTAATACACAGCTCCGACCAACGTAGAAGTTTTCAAGTGAATTACCATTAAGCATGTTTTATGATATTGGGACACAGTGTGAAGTCGCAGTACATACCTAATATCTGAACATAAAATACAAAATTGAGGCCTAAAATGTAATACAAAGCTCTGTAAATAATGAATAAAGTGTCTACATTAATAAATAATCTTTTTTTATTACAACTCCCGCACACATGTGACAACTAGAGCAAGGTTGAAGGCTATTTCCAAATTGAATCGTAAACACTAATCTACAAAAGGCTTCCGATGTGCGGTAATGACAAGAAGCAGGTCAACAGTGTCATTAGTTGTAAATTAGTATCGATTTTACTATTAAGTAAAATTTAATACAGTTAAGAATAGTCTCCCTTTCAGAAATTATTGAATTATACGTACATAATTTACTTAAAAACACCACACAATGCGGCTTTCACATAATTAGTTTATTTTATTATGTAATTTAAAAAATATATCGATCATTTAATACAGGGGAAACATATTTGTATCAATCGGTAGTCGCGACTGTGTTTTTTTAATGAACCGGGATAATCCATTCGGTTGCCAACCACTGCGATAGAAGTAAGTCAAACAGAAGGGGGCAGTGCGAAAATAGTGCATTCAACCCTCGGTACTGCTGTAAACCGAAAATCAATTCCCCGGTGCATCCAGCACTATAATGTATGTTTTATTCAACCCTAGGGCCAAAGCCCACCATTCAAATATCACAATATTTTAAGTGACTTTGGTGAGTTTTTAAGAAGATGAATATAATATGGTGATGAAACAATTTATTACTTTCGATGGTTTCGGCGGTAACTTTGTGGAAGTTCATTTTAATATTAATAGAAAATTTAAATTAACTTTGATTATTCCACGTATTTCCATCCATTTTGTAATTTTATAATTTTAAAATGTTAGAATCAATCTTGCTTCATTACTTAAGCAAACTTTGCGATAGTAAGTCTGAAGATGCCTCTGAAAGAGGCGAAACACGTGTCACAGTTAGTTACACAATACGTGGAATAATCAAAGTTAATTTAAAATTTCTATTAATAAACAATTTATTATTTTGTGACCTTTTTAAAGCTTTCGCTTCAGTATTGAGTCTAGTATAATATGTAATATTAATCATTTTGCTAGAGTTAGGAATATCACTGAGGAGTATTTTAAAGATTTAAGTATAGCCTCTCAGTTAGATTTACATATGTACATCCAAAAATTGATACGTCATAGAAACAGGTCTCACTTTTCTACGATCGTTTCTTCCATCCTCGAATTTAAACATTCAATAATCTCCAAACTTATTGCGGACTATCAAATGAATGTCTAGATTTTATTTAAAAATCTTAATACCATTTTTCGTCTTATTTTTTATCGATAATATGAATTATGCATCTGATAAACGACATTAAATAAAAAATATGTACGACACGTATTATAAAAGTTTCAAAAGTTGTAGGTACAGTAAACAAAAAAATATTATGAAAAATAACACAGACCTTTTTTATTTATTCTAATTTTGTATTAATTGTCGAATTAGAAAAGAAAATGTTGAATAATTAAAATAAATCCAATGCCTTGCCACCAAGAATATTTATAATCTTCCATTTGATTCAAATAGCAAACGAATGTTGACTGTATTGACAGTGGACACCATCAAAAATACACCCAATCCGTAAATAACCGGTATCTGATTAACGTATACTTACCGTCCATTAATTAAGTACAATGGGTCCTCTACATACGTGGTTTCGTAGTTACGCGTAAGAGTTTTTTTTTAAATATGCCCGTTTGTTCCATATATCAATTTTATGGATTTTGTAACTGAATTTGTAACTATAGAATTGGAGGAATGCTTTAATATGACAAATAAAAGGATGCATGATTAGAATCAGACGATCCTGATACTGGTCGACTTACGTATGTGCATAAAGCAGTGCAGGATATAAACTTATTATTATGAGAAAAAATAGCTGTCGTACAAACATTACTGGATAAATATCTCAAACTATAAAATAAAAAGGACACTAATAAACCATCTGTAGAGCCTGAAGATATCATTATGGAAAATTATGTATAGACGTACGTAGAGCCAGTTGCATTCACTGCTGGCTGCATTATGTTTTTATTTTATATTATATATACCATGGAAAATAGTTGTGAAGGTTTTTTTCTGAAAACATAATCAATGAAATGTACTTCGAGGGCGATATTATATAACGTTAGATAATACTGCGAATACAATTAATAAATTAAATGTTTATCGAAATTTAAATATTCTTTAACTAACGTGGTTTATGACTTACGCTGAATCATTCGGAACACATTAACCGCGTAAGTAGAGAACCCACAGTAATTATAGTTATTATTTTAAGAAAAACACAATATTAATTTGCACTTATTTTCACTTTTATTCTCCTCCACTTCCACTCATAAAAGTCGAAATAATTAAAAGGAATATTGTGTGTTTTCTTAATATTAATGCCTTCCACCACGTTTTGACAGTGAACACCATAAAAGTTAATTATAATTATTGTAGAATAATGTACATGCCAAAGGTAAATAATTTGACGATGATAACGCAGTTAAACGGTGAATATTTTCATTAAAAATCTCGATGTTTAAAACAGTACAACTGATAACGATTGATCGCATTATTCAAAAAGCAGTTATTCTCTAACTTCATCGCATGCACACACATTAGAACAAAACATCAAGTGGAGGATGGATTAGAACGAAGTTACGGTCATAAACATTCTTAAAATGGATCAAGTAAAGTGCGGTTCACAATTACGTTATTATTTTCTCAGTCACGCAAGCAAGTCTCGGGAAATAATGGAGAATAATTGTACCCAAATGAAAACGCGCTTGACCATTCTGTTCTTTAATGACAACTTACTTTGATGTTTATTTTAACCTTAACATAACGGTACAAATATATGTATCCATGGTAAATGTTACTCATATTAATGTAAGCATTGTGTTATTTGTAAAATTACGTTTTACACTATTTTTATGAATAGCATAGAGTACGAAAAGCCTGTAACATTAAAAAACGAAACTGCCAATTTATATACAAATGATTTATATTTTAGTGTTAACGTTGGTGGAGTTACGTGATTTAAGCCAACGAGCTTTCAAAACCGAAATCACGTTAAAATGTACCGAACAAAATTCAACAAATCATGGCAAGGCTGTGGAATTTCCTCTTAACTTACATATATGTATACCACCATCAGATCATTATTAGTTAGCCTAGCATGCACAGTCGCAACACTATGGTCTCTTGTGGATCGAATACACATCATTAAGTATTTTTGACTTTTCGAAGGAGTCTTTTCCGATTCCGAATCGACAAAATACCCGAGTCCACCCACAGCTCTCCGAGTTATTCTCAAATTCTAAATATGATTTTAAACAAAAAATATTTTCTGTTTTAAAACTAGGCCACATCACCAAATTTTAATTACTTATTTGTAAATAAGTACCTGTGTATTATTTATGTGGAATGTTCAAATTGTAGTTGTTTACCTGTAACAAAAGAAAAACATATTATTAGCACTCAAATCGTGTTTTACATTGTATCAAAATTCTATATCTACAAAAGATGTTAAATTTACATACAAAGAAAAGGAATACACCTCCCTCAGGTAAGGAAAAGTTTCTTATAAAACGGAAGGCGCTCTCTATAGCTCAACTTCCCCGTTCCTACGCATCGATCTAAATTCCATAATATTTGGGTGATTTGTGACGAGGTTCTTCCGCAGCCATTTCAGTCTAGCGACACTATAAATCAAATAAATTCTTTACCTAACACGACCCAGGAAGCTAGAGAGGAAAGGCATGCCAGTATCATGTGAGTGGGGTATTATATTATGGTAAAAGGCACAAAACCTTTTTAACAATATTTTATATCTCAAAAGCCATCTATCGAGTAACTTAAATATAACATTATATTTATTTTCACCCGATTTATAATATTTGAGCATTAAAAATGGAAAAAAACCGCGATCGATATTTATATTTAAATGTAGTATATAAAATGAGCATGAAAACAATCGCATACAATGAATGTTTAATATCCGATCTGAGAACATATGAATATGAAAATTGTGTTAGTGGCAAAAACAAACGGAATTATAATAGACAAAGGATGTTCGCTCATTCAATTCGTATCACTGCGTAACGATAATTAAGAATCACAGATTCTTCTAAATGAATTCTCCCCGAGTCATTTCTATCTTACTCTCCTTCTACTGGAGTTATTAATTTGCGATGATTCGTGTATTTCCATATAGGTGAACGATTGACTCATGTTCATAAACAAAAATAAATTAAGCTTGTTTAGATGCATATTTTTTATGACGCGTGTGCAATTCACACTATTTACAACGGATATTGAATATGTAACATCAATTCTTCAGATCGATTGTAATAAAGAGCTTTATTTCCTTGCAAGATGATATGGACACTTTTACTAACGACCATCTTTTATTGTGCGCATTTCCGTAAATGTGAAGATCCACAAAATAAGTGTGGTTAATGGATGAGTTAACAAAATTGGGGTCCATTACCGACACGTTCCGTTGTCTTCAGTGTGTAAAAGCAGAAACTAATCCAAGGGTTAAAGCGGGCAGTTACAGGTGTTACGATAGAAAAAAAGAATCGCTTAACCGTAACCGGGTAAAGGAGGGATGCGGTCGGTTAACTCCACATCGCACAAAGGAATCGGGGTATAATAATACAGAGGCGGAGATATCTCAATCGAGGCAAATAAGTAAAAAAAAGGTGAACGGCAGCAATCGACAGGATAATGAAAGAAGATTTTTTTAGCTGGCCGGCGCGTGTTGCTTTGAAACGCTTTTGATTTATTTGTTTAGTACAGGAAATGATCTTACAGAGTATCAAGAATAGATTAGATATTTTATTGATCAAACATATACTCTTTTTACACGGGTTTGAAATAGCACACTCCACTGAAGATAACACATACTATATTTTTACACGAACTATTTGTTTTAACACGATTCCCATTAGAAAAAAACACAGACGCGGATAACGGATTTTCTAATACACAAGACAATTATAAAAAACAAAAGGCATCATTAGATCAGATTAAAAATAACAAAGTATTTTAGCTCTACAGTTTTTAATAATTTTATTCGTTGTTAGCTATTTCGGCTTGCGCCATCGTCAGAACTATGTTTAAACTAATATTTTGCTCAGCTATATATACTGGCTCTGGCAAGTTCAGAGCCAGTATATATAGCTGAGCAAAATATTAGTTTAAACATAGTTCTGACGATGGCGCAAGCCGAAATAGCTAACAACGAATAAAATTATTAAAAACTGTAGAGCTAAAATACTTTGTTATTTTTAATCTGTTATAAATGGAGTTCTACCAAGTAAATGCCAAATCAATTAATGCATCATTAGATCCTAACATATAAGACGTGTCAGACGTTTCTAGCGATGAAAGTAATGTGTGTCCAGACCCTCATAAAAGTCCCCGTAAATAATACGTAGTGATGGATAGTATATCGTATCTTATGAATAATATTACGTGTAATTTACTTATTGAGTCGTTCATTATAACTTTTTTTTACACGATTTTCTATACCAATTTTATATCAAATTACAGTTTTTTTATAATTCAGGGAACCAATCGTCAATTTTTCTATGAATTCAATCACATTTTTACGCTTTTTTTACAGTTTTTTGTTGAACATAAATGTATACACCGTGTAAAAAGAGAGTTGAGTGTATATAAAAATTATATTTTTCAAGTATATGCATATGTGTTGTATGAAAGATTTGTTTATTAGCTGTGATTGGCGAGACATAGAAAAGGTACATATGCCTTTGATCTGCTGGAAACCAGCCCTGATCGTATAATAAAATTGTAGAACAACACAAAAACTACAAAAATAACGTGTTTATTTTTATAAATAAAAATGTCTTCCTATAAAGAATTGGCAACAAACAGCTTAAAAGTGTCGAATTTAGTGTAATTATTGTCAATTTTTCTCGGGTAATAGTCGAGTAATTTCATAAAAAATAAAGTCAGGAATCAGGAATATGATTCCATACACACAATAGCTAATAAAACTAGTAGTGTGTTAAATAAACACTAGCTTACATAATAAAACATACAATGTTATAATAAGTTTATGAACAAAATAATTAACAAGTACATTAATTTATTTAACCGAAAAAATACATAAATAACTTTTCTTGATAGTATGATTATATCTGTTAAATTCGCATAGCATATTACACACTTTAGAACCAGCCATTGTAAACATTCAAATTTCCTATCAAAAATTATATAGTCTGTTTAAACGACAAAATTTAGGTAGTATGGGAAATTTGCAAGTCCAATACACAATTTTAGTTGATGTTGAATATTATATAAACCTAAATAGATCATTCAGCATAGTATCGTATAACAAAGCTATGTAATCCTCACTACAGGGTTTACCAAATTCACGGTAAGCTTTAGCAGCACTATACCGTTTAGAATAGATGAGCTTTGGAAAGTTTTAAGTGCAAAATGAAATAAGCTCTAAGGAAACTCGGCACCTTCATTATCATTAGCAGGACGGAAAAGTCTGCCTTTTCAGAGACACACGATGCTACCAAACAATTCTTTAGGCATCTCTAAAAAATACGTGACTTTTATTTTTTCCTGAACTCAGTGAATAAGTGAGGCACGTACACGAAGGGATTGTATAAATCATAATTATTATTTCGTAATGTCTAGACGTGTTTATCTGATATATTCTGGAGTGCATTTTTTCTGCAGAATTTTCGCTTTTCTAACGTCTATGTTCCGGAATTCAATTAAATTTGGTAACTTTGTTATTTCACGGGTTGTGTAACAAATTGTGACATTTTTTTACTTCTTCGAAAAGCATTTCAGACAAACTATCGGAGGGTTAAAAAAAAGAAGAAATTCATTTGATATCACGAAGAAATTTCGAAATGTCATGTCACGGAGCCTCTTGATAGTTAATCTGGTTGTGTTTCATTATTAATTAGTACACGATAGTTCGTCTGATGATGCTGCTCAAAGAAACGAAACACGTGTTACAAATAAAAATAACACTAGAAAAATTAGAAATTAATAAGCATAATCAAGCCAATGTCATCCTTAATGACCAAACAAATATCAATAAATCACCATTGCTAACACTCTTATAAGACGATAATGTAACCAATAATAAATAATTACCTACATTTAAACTAATTCGTTTGGAATAATCCCATATTTGTAAACATTCAAAGAATAACTTAAGTCAATTTATTAAATATAATACTATAATTTGTAATATGAATTAGGATGTTAGAGTGGATGAGAGGCAACGGTACTGTGTATCTCTTCTAAGCCAGTATAAATATATAGCTGAGTTATTGCCGAACATAGTTTTGATTAAGGCGTAAGCCTAAATAGCTATCAATCCTATATAAAATAATATATTTGCAGAACTAAATACTTCGTTATTTTTTACTTTATTACAATGGAGTTCTATCGAGTAAATCCCAATTCAATCAATAATATGTGTAGAACTGAAATAATTTTATATTTTTTCACCTTATTAAAAAATAACACCTTTAAAATGTCGTCTTTCTTGACGACGAAAATGTTTATACAAAAAAGCATATTTTCATTTATTGTATGACTGGAAGAACATAACATTTTGAATGAATATGATCCATAGATTGATTTCAAATTTACTAATGCGATATATTCATTATAATAAATAAACACTGACCCGTATTGAAACTTTGATCAAACACCACCAAAGGACACAGTGTAACCAATCATTGTAGTGACAAGTGGTAAACATACCCTATTACCCTATCCCTGTTAAAATCTAGTTCATTACCCTTACAGGATTCAAAATTGGTTTAAATAAACAATCCCTCGCTATAGGGTTTAACTCGGAATAATACCTAGATTTCGCATATCCGCTTTAAATCGCCGACTACCTTCGCCCTGCTGCAGGCGATCGAATTAATCGTTTCCTCTAAATCCTCACAAAAGCGGTGATCGATCACCGGGGAGTCCCGCCATCCGTCGAGGGAGATGGCGTTCGGAAACAAAGCGCCGAACTGCCCTACATTCGGAACGAAAACTTGTTTTCCGCGCACCAACACACATCCGAAATTCGATCAATATGCCGTTGCGTCGCCCTGCAACTGCAGCCACAGAACTAGTAATACTGTGAGAAATAGATTATGCCATCTACACCAGATTACGGCAATATCAAAAATATGATAAAAATACTTCGTTAATCAATTTTGACACTGATTTTTTATGATTGACTTAAAATATTGTACATACTGCTGAAAATAATTGATATTAATCAGGTAACATTATGGAATTGCATTGCAATCTTTGGCCTTTCTTATTTTATTCATGAAAATAAGCTCTCTATAGTACAGATATGGTTTATTTAATTAAGATCAAGGACAATATTTTTCATTTTTAAAAGGATTGTACAGTAAAATTACACGAGTTTGATTTAGTATTTTTTGAAGAATTTTTCATGTTTTATATTATATTTATAATTTGTATTCTAATAATAAATGTATCTCTACAATTGATTCAAAACATTTTCAAACAAAAATTTGAAATTTCACAAAACTAATATACCGTCAACGCAGAGTTTCTGACGATTATTATTTGAAGCTATTGAATATTAAAAACAAATAAATTTTAAAAAACTCACGAAGGACAAGAAGTATTTTAAATGTGAATACTCCATTTTCTATATAAAGTTTTTTCCTGTCCGCTTTAACCCTTTCGCAGTCGAGTCGAGAATCGAGTCGCATCATAAAAACATTTCTTCGATCTCACATAGTATTGAATGCCGAGAGTCGTCAATTATAAATAAAAAGATACGATATTTATAATAAAAAAAAATAACAGTAGTGATACTTATTAATACCGGTTACGCCCAGCGAACTTCTTTTCAACTGGTGACGTCGAGAATGATCTGTGGTGATAATTATACAAAAGTGTGTATCATTAGTATTATTTCAGAACGCGTGGAAAAAAGTGAAAAAATAATAGATTTTAAGCGGCCGGGGTCGTTTCCAACGCCACTTACTTAACCACACCAAAAGCAGGCTGTCATAATAAATAATTTTAATGTATCAAAAAAATATCTTCAAATAATTAAAGCCTATGTAACTTTTAAATCCTTTAAGCCGGCATAAAAGACAAATTCCTGCAAGTTTACTGGGGTATAAATTGGGTTTAGTGCGCGCGGGGTAACCGTGGCTGGGGTGTCGCATTTCGGAGTCAATGACTCGCACGGTCACCCGCGATTGCATCCAGCAATGGCATTAATAAGACAAGATACGTGTGCGGAAAATGCAATGTTCCAGTTTGTTGTAGGATAATAGGCGAGCGACGCGCACGCCAAAACGCCATTTCCGCAAGACGTTGCACAAGCGAGCGGAAACTTTTAATTGGAAGCCACAAAATATATAAAAAAAAGTTATCGCGGGCGAGACTTACGACGACCGCATATGCAGGGCAATATTGTGTAACAATTCGGTCACATTGTGATACTGTATGGGTACTATTAGTTAAGACATTGTCGGTCAATAATCATCGGCCGAGTATCGGATATGCTCTGTTTCTCAGTCGTGGCAAGGTGGGTGGTAATGAATTCGAATCTCGGCCAGGTCACAATTCTACAAATTTATTGAATATTCAATTTGTATCTAAATAGTTTTGTTAGTGTTTACTGTTCGTTTGTAGTGAAGCGGCATTTTTGTTATACAATTAAAAACATATAAGGTATGGACTGTGAACATAATAATTAAAATAATAATGTAAAAACCAATGGAAATCGTCCTACACATTTCAATATATTATATAACAGTACAAGGATACGGTTTTCTACATTTCAAGGATACGCATGTTCAATTGCATCATGGAATTAACGCAGGGACCGCACGATAGATGGCATCTTTTACCCTGCCTAATTAATAATAAGGGAGGGAGTAAATTAAGCCGGATATAGTCCCTTTACAAAATTGGCAATAATATTACGTGTCGGACCGACACTATTATATATTATGAATCAACGATTCAATTAAATATTGAGCATTATCAGAGAGCCTGATCCTGACATCAAACCCTCTTCTTTTTTCGGCTGGTCGCAGCAGAAAGGCTTGTCCCTTGCCACCATTCTTTACATTCGTATGGATGCACTGATAATAGTGAGATTGCGACATAAAAGAGAGAGGATACACGGAAATAAGTAAAGCATTCATTCACCGAGAAATTAATCTCAAGCGGGTTATTTTAACGACGAGTTTGTTTTACTAAATAATATATGAAGTAATTGTAAAAAATGTAATCTATATTGGTCAACGGATCGAACCCAACATTGAGTTTCAAATGTGAAAATCAATTTGAGAATCCAATTAACAATAGACTCTTAAATTTGAATCGTTCAAACTATGTACATTCTCACAAATTTTGTCACTAACGACCCGGGTTTCGCCTTTCGGCATCTTCAGGCATTCAAGTGCACGGATGAACTTGAACTGACGCTTAGCAAATAAAAGTTTCGTGCTTATATAAGATACAAATGCATCACCGAGTCCAAAGCCATTGCTGGCGAAAAGGATGAGCTCATGGGAATTCCAACAGATTTGTGTAGTGAGCAGTTTCAAGAATTATATAATCTGTTTGTCGGCAAAGGTTTTATGATTATATGATTTTATGGTTATATAGGGTATAGAAGAGGAGATGTGGGAAAATTTGTTATTTCGTTTAAAATCGGAAGACTTTGCAACTGTGCTTTATTGATTTCTAAAATTTCTTGGAAAAAGAGCTTATGACTGTCCGTATTTGGGTGTAACATTTGAATTTGAATTTGATACATTGGACCGAGACGTTAGATATAAAGTGTCAGAAATTATACAACTTAAATTTGAAAAACAGGCTTATAAACTAAAGAAACTTATTGAAGAGAAAAATAAAACATTACTTGAGAAATCACAGTTGATAATAAACAAGGAAACACCAATCATATTTTTCGATAGAGTGGTTAACCTTACTAACGTAACTTTAGAAAAAGACGAGCAAAATCTCTTATCAAAAGGTCTTAAATACTGCCCACCTTTACCGAATAGAAAATCTGACTATGAAAACCTTGCGATAGACTTAGAAATTGCACTACATAAAAATCTAACTAGTAAGCATATATGTTCTCGCATTCTTAAAAAGGATTATTTGTCGAGTGTTAAAAATAGAAGTAAACTTAACGATGAGTTAGTCACTCTTAAGAATATTAAAGATAAAATTAAAGAAAATAACATCATTGTCACAAAAGCAGATAAAGGAAGTACCACAGTTCTGCTAACGAGTAATGATTACGTTGATAAAATTAATAACTTTCTCGAAAGTAACAATATAGTCCAACTAAAAAAAGACCCTACAGTAAAATTTAACAAAGATGTCAAAGATGTCATTAACAGTTGTAATATTACGATCAACCCTAAAGATATATATTCTTTGTCTACACGGAATCCGTTAGCTCCCAAATTTTACGGATTACCGAAACTTCATAAACCTTCAATCCCAATTCGCCCTGTAGTGTCATATATTAATGCCCCAGCCTATAAATTATCGAAAAAAGCTAACTCCCTCATTCGTAACCATAGTGGATTCAACCCGACATATAGCGTAAAAAAATCATTAGAATTAGTTGAAAAACTTAAAAATAAAATCATTCCTTGTAATTCAAAATTAATTTCATTTGACGTGGTCAGTTTATTTACTAATGTACCAGTCAACAAATGCAAAAGGATTATCGAAGATACCTTAAATGCACGTAGAGTAAACCCGATAGTAACAAAAGAGTTATTAAATATATTAGACGTTTGCGTTGACCAGAACTATTTCCAATTTAACAATACAATTTATAAACAAACAGAAGGCCTTGCAATGGGAAACTGCCTATCACCGTTGTTAGCTGAGTTTTATATGAACTATTTAGAAGATACAATTTTTAGAAACAAAACAGAAGCCAAACCTATAGTCTATTGGTTCCGATATGTAGACGATATTCTTTGCCTGTTTAATGGAACAGATAGACAAATAACTCACTTTCATAACTTTATAAATTCATTAGATAAAAATATTAAATTTACTCTAGAAGTCGGAGGCAAAAATATTAACTTTCTTGACTTAAATATTAACATTGAAAATCATTCTCACGAGTTTAAAATATTTCGGAAGCCAACATTCTCTGACACTGTAATCCATAAAAATTCAATGCACCCATTTTCTTATAAACTAGCCGCTTTTCATTCAGAAATACATAGACTTGTGAGTGTTCCTTTAAACGAAATAAACTTTAATATTGAATTGAAAATCATCAAACAAATCGCCATAAACAATGGATACGATATGTCTCTTATAGACAATCTTTTATCAAAAAAAACAAGCTAAACTTGCAGAAAAAATGTTATTTAAAGGTATAGTGTCAAAGGACATAGATCATACTAGGTATTGGCGTAGAATCATTTTTTTAGGAAATACAAGTCTCAAAATTAAAAAACAGCTAGCTGATAGTGTTAGACCTGCTTTTTACTGTAAAAACTCTTTAGGCAAATTATTAATTAATAATAAAGATAAAATACATTACTTAAATAAATCCGGGATTTATAGATTGCAATGCTCTTGTTGTACAAAGTTTTATATCGGCAAAACAGAAAGAACATTGAACATCCGAGTTTTAGAACATATGGCAGCCTTTAGATTGAAAAAAGACACGTCTACTTTTGCTAATCACTTAATTTCGGAAGGACACGTGTTCAATCAGGAACAAGGGATAAAAATGTTACACCCAAATACGGACAGTCATAAGCTCTTTTTCCAAGAAATTTTAGAAATCAATAAAGCACAGTTGCAAAGTCTTCCGATTTTAAACGAAATAACAAATTTTCCCACATCTCCTCTTCTATACCCTATATAACCATAAAATCATATAATCATAAAACCTTTGCCGACAAACAGATTATATAATTCTTGAAACTGCTCACTACACAAATCTGTTGGAATTCCCATGAGCTCATCCTTTTCGCCAGCAATGGCTTTGGACTCGGTGATGCATTTGTATCTTATATAAGCACGAAACTTTTATTTGCTAAGCGTCAGTTCAAGTTCATCCGTGCACTTGAATGCCTGAAGATGCCGAAAGGCGAAACCCGGGTCGTTAGTGACAAAATTTGTGAGAATGTACATAGTTTGAACGATTCAAATTTAATATTGAAATTCCACCAAGCACCTTCAGTCGAAATCTTAAATTATAACAATAGACTCAATAAAAAAAAATGGATTTCATACGAGATTCAAAATACTAAGATGCGATGGTAGGTATCAACTATATATTTAGATTGATTTGGAAAAAAGTGAATTTTATTTAGAATCCTTAACTGTTTTCAATGATTTGAAAAAAGAATATTTCGATCTCGCCGATGTGCATTTCTATTTGATCGTTGACATTTTTATGATTTTTTCCAATCTATCAAATGTTAACCATTCCAGCAGACACAAAAGGTTAAGTCATTATTTTCAGTCCAGTGGTAAATTATAGTGCACCGAACGCATATGAAATATATCATACGCTTCTTTCTAAGCAAATACGAAATAGGTAGATAGAGTTGTTTGCGAAGTTACGAAGAGTTTCCACAGGCGCTAGACGCGGAGAAAATGTGGGTCGGGATAGGTTGCCGCGCGCCTGTCATGATGAAGATAACGTCGTGATTACCAAATAAATTATGCTCGGTCCCAACTAGATGCCTGCGAACTATTTTACCCGCAAAGTACTACAACTCGGCTAGCAAGACGGAAATATATATTATTTCAATAATTCATTTTACAGGTCAGAGAGTTTGGTACGGTCGAATAAATAGATCTTTAAGGATCGGATTCGATTCCCATTTGAATAAAATAAACAATCATCGTTGATTCACTAATTCGTGGACGTTTAACAAACTCCTTTCACGTAGCTCGGCGTACATCCGTTCGCTGCCAGCTGTATGTGCGAAATTGAAAAATAAATTATGCCGTCAATCCAACAATTTTCTCCATCAACAGCGATGATCATAGCCAGCGCAGACTTTACACAGTGCCGCAACCCATCGCCATTCGAGCTTATTGGCTAACATAATTACGCTGTATGTAATGTATCCCTTCGTTCATATTATCTCAACCTATACACTATATTTATTACGCCCGCTGTGGTCTGGTTGGTGAGAGACGGCGACTTCTCAGTACACGGATACACAGGATAATTAATTAAACTAAATGGCTAAACAAGTCACATTATTTTTGTTTTCTTACAATCTTCATGTTTTTTTAACGACAATAGTGAATGGTTAAAATATTAGTCCCATGCAGCTCTGTTTCGGGTCAATAATATAAAAAGTAAATTCGTTCCCTTTCTAGATCGTTATTGCGATATGAATGACGGCTGAATACACATAACCGGTGGTGGTATGACGGTCAACAACCAGTAAGAGCTTGGTTTTTTTTTATCACTGTCCGCTCCCAAAGTGGAGCATATGGCCTCTTAATGGAGATATCTCAACAGAATTTTTTATACAAGAAATTTTTGTTACTCAGTCGCTCAACTTCTATTTTTTCCAAAGAGAGTAGTAGGGATAGAAGGATACGGCTAAAACAGGACTAGTAGCTAATCGCTCTCGCTACGCCCAGTTATTGAAGAATATTAAGGATGGGAGGGAAATAAAGACATCACAAACACCCATGCCTTCGAACAGAAATCGATAAATAGATCTAAAAAAATCTGTTCGTACTGGGCTCGAGCCCGTGAGATCCAGCACGGAAGCCAACAACGCTAACCGCTGCGCCATAAAACCCGACAATATGGTTATACAATATGGCTTGCTTATACGGATCAGTAAACATCGACATTTGAAAAAAATATTTAAAATTTGCGAACGAAGAAATGGGCGTTTGTAATATCAATTCTTATCGAGTTTATCTCGTATGAACTTTTAGCTTAATATCGAAATTATTAAGGTATCGATAAATTCGATTTTCCGCATTGGCATAACCTGTATTGCCAAATATTTTATTATTTAAAAAAAAGTTCGTAATATTCCACGACGTAGTGTGACGTCCGTGTGCGATCCGCTTCGGTATTGAATATCGAAATATGTACAATTTATTCACAGACGAAATGTAATGAACATCTTAAATAATAAATTCCGTCCCACGGCGACTCATAAACAGATAATTGAGTCGCCATAAAAATGTCTTCATACATATCAGCTAGTATTAGCTTCGACTGTATAAATGTCCGGGTAAATAAATGGACACAACACAAAACGTTTTATAATTTTTATCATTCACCGGGCATTATCATAATGTTTGCAGTGACATAATCCACTGAAATATTTTATTACTCAACATATTTTTTTGTGAGCCCGCCACAACTAACACAATCCAATAGAAAATTTAAATTAACTTTGATTATTTCACGTATTGTGTAACTAACTGTGACACGTGTTTCGCCTCTTTCAGAGGCATCTTCAGACTTACTATCGCAAAGTTTGCTTAAGTAATGAAGCAAGATTGATTCTAACATTTTAAAATTATAAAATTACAAAATGGATTGGGTTTTTTTTCCTTTTAAGAGGAGCAAGGAGGGGGGTGTAGAATCGAAATAAAGCAAACAGATAATGATACTAATTTTACTAATGAGTTGTAAACAATCAGAATGGGATTTTTCCTTTTTAATGGAAGCAAAGAGGGGATTATAAAATGCAAACAAATTTAATCATACTACTAATGACGTTAAACATTACAAACTATTAAAACTAATGAGCTACAATCAATCATCTAGGTTTGTGATTACTCTATTAATTGGAAACAATTTGAGTAACGGGGAACCGCCTGTGCTATTAAGAATATTATTTAATAATATTTCTTTTTTGTTAAGAGTTTTATTAATTTCTAAAAATTCTAAGCTATTCATCTTTAAACCCTTTTTATTTACTCGGTGGAGTATTTCTAAATTACAAATCTGATTAAAATTATGATTATTTTCTATTAAATGATTGGCAAACTCAGAGAAATTGTTACTTTTTAGACATCTTATATGTTCTTTAATTCTAATATTAAAGTTTCTACCTGTCTGTCCAACATAAGACGCTTGACAGTCTCCACAAGAGAGTCGATAGATACCACTCTGTGACGATGAATCTACGCGATCTTTACTGTTCAATAAAATTTTACCTAAATTATTTACTGTATAAAACGCGGGTTCTATATTGTCTGGCAAAAATTTAACTATCTTTGACGAGATGTCTCCTAAATAAATAATTCTACGCCAGTTTTTAATATTATCGTTTGCTTTCTTCTCTCCTGAAAAAATATTATTTACTATGAGTTGTTTAACTTGCTAACGTTTAAGTAAGTTAACTACTACGTCTGTGTTGTAACCATTATTTACAGCTATCTGTTTAATAATGTTTAACTCTAATTCAAAGTTGACTTTAGTGAGAGGGATGTTGACTAATCTATTAATCATTGCATGGAATGATGAGAGTTTTTGCGACCACGGGTGAATTGATTGATGGTGAATGACGACATCTGTATAAGTAGGCTTTCTGTAAATGGCAAATTCTAATCTGTTGCTATTATTTTTCTTTATTGTTATGTCAAGAAAATTTAAGGTTTTTTGTTGCTCGATTTCTAGTGTGAATTTAATATTTGTATGCAATGAATTTATATGACGTAAAAAGGTATCTAACTGTCTATCTGTTCCTGTCCAAATGCAAAAGATATCGTCTACATAACGATACCAAGTTTTTACATTTTTAAGTAACGTGTGATTTGACTTAAAGAGATTATTCTCAAAATAATCCATAAAAATATCCGCGAGCAAAGGTGAAATAGGACCACCCATAGGTAATCCTACCGATTGTTTGTAAAATTTTTTATTAAACAAAAAATAGTTTTGTTCAATACAAATATTAAAAAGTCTAAGCATTTCTTTAACGACGTTGCTATTAATATCCGAAAAAGTTAAAATTTCGCTGACTATATTTTTGCACTCTTCCGTTGGTACGTTAGTAAATAAATTTGTTACGTCGAATGATACTAATTTACAATTACTAGTTAATTGTATGTCTTTGATTTTTTCTGTGAAGTCTATGCTATTCTTAACTGTATACTTCGGTTTAAACACGTTGTAAGAATTAAAAACGTCATTTAATTCACGGGCGATTTTGTAAGATGGAGAACTACAAAAAGATACCACGGGACGAATCGGTATCAAGGGTTTGTGTAATTTAAATTTTCTATTAAAATGAACTTCCACAAAGTTACCGCCGAAACCATCGAAAGTATTAACACAATCCAATTTTGTTGTAAGAATGATGAGCTCAAAAATGAAATATAATCACGAATTCATAGAGTAAAAATAAAGAACCCGATAAATAATTGTGATTTTGAAATTTATATATAGTTGTACTGAATATCCGGTCGGATGCACGGGTTGAATGCATTTTGAATAGTGTGTTAAAGCAGCAATCGCCAACTGGTGGTATGCGAGAAAATTTTGGTTTTCCGCTGAGTTGTTGCAATCTGTAAAGGAATGGAGCCAAAAATTCATAATCCTATTTCAATGACGTATCAACAAATATCACGCAAATTATTTTTTTGAATAAATAAAAATAAGGTCAGTAGGATGCAAAATTGTATGTTGGCGACAGCTTAGTGGTCCGCACGAATTGAGGTTTTATAAAAAATACACGGTCCCAACTAAAACCTAAAATTCAATTCAGGTTCAAAGCTTACAAAGCCCGTCCCCAAGCAAATAATTTTAATCCGAACGAAATATTAGAAAAAAATATGATACAGTGAGTTTCAAACTACTTCTATCGACTATTATAAGTTTGACGCTACATTTATATGTTACATAGGTTGTGGTACATTGATAACGTGAACAAAATGTTTGAAAATCCCTGACATACCACATAAACATAAAAGTGAAGACCTCTTAGCAAAGCAAACTCTTACATTAAAAAAAATATTTATTGTTTATTTTTCTTGGATTGTGCTTAATTTTTTTTTTGCTTAGTTGTAATACAATTGTTTGCCATACCTTGTTTTTCTTACATAACTTTTGTAAAAATATCACTGTTTCATTGTTGACAATGCTCACCATGAGCGAAACCGGTCCAGACCCAATAAATTTTATGTGGAAAAAGTAGTTAAAATGTTTTATTATTTTTATTACGTTAGTTATTTTTTTTGCGCATAACTTCTTCAAATTACGTAAAAATAAATATAATATGGCTGAACATGTCTTTCCAGAAAATATAACGTTGTTGAAATCTATTTATCTGCGTTCATAACTCAAAGCAGCCAACTTTTGACTTAACGTCTTCTTCCAGTATATCGATGATATATTATAATGTAATTCAATCACTATCCCATGCATACATAATATGCAAATAAATAATAATGGTCGAACGGAGTAATGTATTCTGAACGAACAAAAATGTAAATTAGGATCGATTTGCATTGTGATACCTTAACGAATCTGATTAATTAATGCGTCGAATAGCAACGAAATGACGAGATAAAGTCACGCAATTTAACAAATCTATTCAATTACTAAAGTATCTATATTCTATCTATACTATTGAAAATCTACACAATCATTACATACAAAGTTTAGAATGTAACGGTAGCATGTATTGCAATTTCAATGGATGAACTGTCTATTTATTACATACTGCAAAATAGAATATTGTTTATAATACAAAATAGAAATTTTTGTACTTTCGATGGTTTCGGCGGTAACTTTGTGGAAGTTCATTTTAATAGAAAATTTAAATTAACTTTGATTATTCCACGTATTGTGTAACTAACTGTGACACGTGTTTCGCCTCTTTCAGAGGCATCTTCAGACTTACTATCGCAAAGTTTGCTTAAGTAATGAAGCAAGATTGATTCTTAACATTTTAAAATTATAAAATTACAAAATGGATTGGGTTTTTTTTCCTTTTAAGAGGAGCAAGGAGGGGGGTGTAGAATCGAAATAAAGCAAACAGATAATGATACTAATTTTACTAATGAGTTGTAAACAATCAGAATGGGATTTTTCCTTTTTAATGGAAGCGAAACACGTGTCACAGTTAGTTACACAATACGTGGAATAATCAAAGTTAATTTAAATTTTCTATTAGAAATTTTTGATTTACCAATATTCAATTTTCATAAACGACTGAGTAATTTTTCTCACGTTGTTTTTTGATCTGAATATCAAAAATAAAAAAACGTTTTTATGATTAAATTATTTTTACCTCGATCGATTTCAAGCTGTTTGCTATACAAAAATTTAATACTTAGTATGTTGATACCGCATTTTTTTAAAGCAATTTCTGCGCTAACAATTCAGTCTGATTATGTCAATTGGACAGTCAAATTAAATACATATTTCGAGTGTGTACTTCATTTGAGTCTTTCTGGTATTCTTTTGTGATAGTGGTGAAATCAAAGTACTTCTAACATTACTTTATCTTTAAGGAAAAAAGATATTATTTGCCATAGTAAAATTTAATGTGATAATCATGACAACGGAATAATGTTAAGCCGGAGAAAAAAAAAGCCAAAATAAATCGGGCGCTTAATGATACATAATTACGGAAAACATTCGTGACCAACGCAATATAAACTAAAAGAAAAATTATATGTTTTGACTGTCTTTTGTAATTTTCCTACTGGTGAAGTAATAAAATGGAAGTCAAGCAGAAATAATATGTCTTTGGGGAATTATTCCCAAAAACGGTAATCAACTAAACAAACAAACAAACAAAAAACTTAGCGAACTGTGATAATGAAATTTTTAAGTTTAAAGTGATAATCTGGGACATAAACGAGCTGCTACGGAACACTGGAACAATTAATTGAAAAACATAATTTGTATATTGAGTATTAGAATTAGACTATTCATAAATTTCAAAATTAATTAACATACACAAGAGAGAATTGATTTGATCTACAAATAGTCCAAAACAGTAATAAATCGCTTGCATTGCTAGAAATGTCTGACACTTTTAATGTGTTAGGATCCAATGAAGCCTTTTGTTTGTTGTTACTGTCCTGTGTTGTTAAATATATTGTTATTACGAAATCCGTTATCCGCTTCTGTGTTTATTGGTTGTGGGAATCGTGTTGGAACAAACAATTCGTGTAAAAATACAGTATTTTTTATTTTTTAGTGGAACGTGCTATTTCAAAATCGTGTAAAAAAGAGTTGAGTGTACTAGGTATGTAACTAAATATTGATGCAACGAAATATTGCAAATCTCTGATATCCTCGACGTAATCCGTTATACTCTGGTGCAATTCGTTACAAAATTATCCACCAAATCGTACTCCAAAGAAAACTCACAATATATTATCAAAGTGACTGAAGCGAAGAAGTATGATATGAAACAAGAAGATGTATCGCAGCACTTAGGTGCATTGTTAATTTCTTTTTTTCGTATGTCCAAACACACGGAAATCGTTCGTTTCGATGCCGAAAGACATTCCTAGCTCATGTTTTAAAAATCATTCGGCAATTTGACTGATAAAAATAATTACGTGTTGTTTAACAATGAAGTAATTAAAGCTTTTGTTTCATAAGATTATGCAGCCATTATTTTAAAGTAGTGAAATGCAACTGATAAGAGATGTTTCATAATGAATACCATACTATCTAAGATAACCAGATAATTAATCTACTTCAAACGTGTTTTCTACTTTAATACAATCCTCCAATTATATCAAAATAAAAAAATAACATTTCATAAAAAAAAATTAACGCATGTCCCCCCGCTCCCTGTGTGAAACTTATGGACTCCTAATAGAGTTTATTAAAGAAGACAATTATTCTACGAGAATTGCTTGTATAATATCAGGATGGGGCTAGAACAGGACTAGTGAATAGCTAATCGCTCCTGCTACGCTAGGATGGATGGGAGAGGATTTAAGAAATCAGAAAACAATCGATATATTATAGATTTGCTACAGTTAAACCAGGGCTGTGGAGTCAGACTGTTTTAACTGGAGTCGTGCCCGAAAAAACTAATAAATTCGAGTCCTTTTCGAAAAAATGTGTCAATAGAGGCGCCGCTGCATGCTACTAAGCCTATGTTTTAAGCTATGGTCAGAGTCCTGAATGAAACTCAAGCATGTCATTTCAAATTCAAGTAGCAAGTTGTTGACAAAGTTTAATATGTATTTTAAATTTACTCGCAACCAACTGTACGTACATACATATTTATTTATTACACAATATTACAAAATAAAATTCGTAAAAAATATTATTAAGTATATAAAATTGTCACAAAAATATTGTCATTCGATTGATATAATGGATTCGAATGATACGTTATTGCAGTGTTTCTCACCCTTTTTGGGCCCGTGGCCCCTTTTGAGTGTCTTTATTTGTCTATCCTTTACCATTGCTTTGGCTTCTTTGAAAGGGTTTTTTTTATGAATTTCTTCAAATCTAAAAAAAACTGTGGTCCCCTTGAAACACGCTGTGGCCCTCTGGGGAGCCACAGGGATCATGGTTAAGAAGCTCTGCGTTATTGCATCGCACTGGGTGAATATGGAAACGCCCCCATCATACACTTTACATCCAATGGCTTACAAGATACTATGTACGAATTACGTCGGTAATATAAAGTACAGACAGACCTCATAAAATGAAAACGATACCGTTATCGACACGTTTTGTATAAGTCATTTGACGTGGAGATCGCAAGAGATACAACCGCTCCAATTAAATATCGAGATATTAAAAGCGGCGACAAAAAAACAAGTCTCGAAGCGGGATTAATATCCATAAATCACGATTTCAATCAGAACACATCGAACGGCCCGCGATTCCCAGAGCCATAGCCTGGCCATCAACTCGCAATAGGTCAATAAACCATAACATCAACACAATGCTAGATGGTGCGGCAGCCGGCAACACGTACCATGCCATCCCGTCATGACGGCAATCTAACGCAACGACCAGACTGTCAGGATTCCACCAAGGGTTTCCAAATTATTTTATTTTTCACTTAACAAAAATGTATTTAATAAAAAAATACATCCACAATATTAATCATTTGATATATTTTTACAAATCATGCGATATCGTTGTGATAGTATTTTTTTCTTATAATGAATTGAAATAATTTGATTTAAGAAAAAACAGATATTTTTTAAACGTAGTGGTCACGCCGCATAAGAACTTTTTTGTGCGTATCTAAAAACAAATAAATTTTGGAAATAGGCAACTCATTTTTTTATATTAATGTGACCTCAGCCGAGATATTAATTGAATTCCTGACATAATAAGATTATTGGGTAAAAATTGGCCATTTGGTGATGGGTTTCATCAAAATTCTTATTTTAAAAAAGTAAAGGATAAAATTCAATATGATGCAAAACATTCAAATTACCTTAGCCACCAAAAAGTTTCAGTTTTTATCATTTATCTTACGCGAATATTGCACCCTAAATCACGATTGTATCAGATAGTCGAATAAGAATTATTGAATTCAATTAGGAAAAAAAAGATTAAAAAGGAATTAATTTTTAGAACTCGGCAACCCTAGCACAGAGCAACCAACATAGACAAGTCGAACGAAACATTAGAGCAGAATACACAAAACACCGGCATAACTGTACAAATTAATAACAGACAACATAGACTGCATGGGAAAATGACTTTTGAAGTGATGCCACACCAGCGTTGCCCGACTATAATTAAATACGCCAAAACTATAAGTTAAATTAAAATAAAGTTATATCAGTGCTGAAATGTAAAGACTAAATTGCTGTCAGCTAAATTTAACTGGCATGTAGCCCAGTGATCGTTGGTTTCAGTTGCGGTATTCGGGGGTTCGAACCACATTGCGGACACTTTCATAAATTGATTTTTCAATATATTTATGGAATTGTGTTCTGAGTCCTGAATGTGGGTTGTCTGTATACCAATATGTACAATAATAAATACGTTGTGCAGTAATAGCTATGACCTAATAACTAGTCTTGTTTTAAATTTATTTTTCTATCCGTAGACTCTGTTGAGATACACCATACTTTTTTTAACCCATGCCCGCTCCCAGTGTGGAGCACATGTCTTATGTAGTTTATAACAGACTTTTCTACAACTGTTTGTTACTTAGTTTCTTAAATTTCCCTTTTTCGAAGAGTGAGGAGAGAAGGATAGGGGTAGGACAGTGATAACGGTAAGTTAATCGCTCTCGTTTCGCCCCGTTTAAGGATCGAATGATGGATGGGAAAGAGTCTCGCAGACATCGATGAGCTATGAATCGATTGAAACTTTCTGTATTGGGATAAACTGCACTAGAAGTCCATATTTCCCACATCGAGAGCGAACATGATTACAACAAAAAAAGCAGCTACGGTCACTATAACAAGAGACAATTAAATAAGGAATCGTAAGATTCAGAACGTCAGGCCAAAGAGTAACACATTATTTTAACTTAAAACTAAATCCATCAATCCTAATGTATGGAATATGTATTTGAATTTGAATCGTTCAAGTTCAAGCTTGAACGCCTAAAGATGCCGAGAGGTGAAACCCGGGTCGTTAGTGACAAAACTTGTGTGAATGTATATAATTTGAACGATTCAAATTTATTATTGAAATTCCACCAAGCACCTTCAGTCGAAATCTTAAACTTAAATTATGGAATATGTATAGTTTCATTTTTGATAACCATGCATGTAAATTTGCTGATAACTAACTGGCTTCACGGTATCTAGTATCTACAAAAACAAAGTATTCAGTGTACATAAAACAAAATTCACAATATCCCTCGGCCGTTGATAATATATTACATCGAGGTTGGAAAGCTAAAAGGTCGTAAGACATTACATATTCGTACAATAAAAGATTTTCAAAACGTTCGCAAGTATTTTTTACTCTTGCTTTTTGTCGTGCTATTCAACATCGAAAATGATTCTCCTGCGGTGACATTTCGGTAAAGACATCGCTCATGTACCGACCGTATGTTATCCCTTTTTGTCGAGTGTGGCGCAGTCAGGAAACGGACGGCGATACGCCGACATGGAAGCGTCAAACCGTCAGAATGTGAAATAAAAATCATGCAACATTCGATCCAAATGTGACTTTTATATCTCAAAATATGTGACGGCAGACATATCTGTGTTCACAATTTTTGTCACTTCACATTCGTTTCAATTCCACGAAAAAGTGCCCCTGAATTCAATGAACAAAAAGATTTTATATAATAAAACCAAATGTCATTTTTATTTGACGGTGTTTATTTATATAATTTCTTTAAAAAGTACTATTTCGCTATTATAACAGTAATAAAAAAATGAATAAGTGTATGTGTGTAAACAGCTTATATTTAATTCAAATTAACACGACAATTTCTTCGTTTTACACACACATAATAAAATGATTGCCAAAATACGTATATTTATTAATAAATTATAATAATTAATGATGTTTTAACATGTCGCTGTAAATATTATAACTTTACATTCACCTGAAAATTATGTAAAATAACGAATAATTTTCTAATACTGTGAAAAAGAGTACAATTGTAAAATTCATTAAATTTTAAAACGATAACAAATGTTAGATAATGACGTTAAACATTACAAACTATTAAAACTAATGAGCTACAATCAATCATCTAGGTTTGTGATTACTCTATTAATTGGAAACAATTTGAGTAACGGGGAACCGCCTGTGCTATTAAGAATATTATTTAATAATATTTCTTTTTTGTTAAGAGTTTTATTAATTTCTAAAAATTCTAAGCTATTCATCTTTAAACCCTTTTTATTTACTCGGTGGAGTATTTCTAAATTACAAATCTGATTAAAATTATGATTATTTTCTATTAAATGATTGGCAAACTCAGAGAAATTGTTACTTTTTAGACATCGTATATGTTCTTTAATTCTAATATTAAAGTTTCTACCTGTCTGTCCAACATAAGACGCTTGAAAGTCTCCACAAGAGAGTCGATAGATACCACTCTGTGACGATGAATCTACGCGATCTTTACTGTTCAATAAAATTTTACCTAAATTATTTACTGTATAAAACGCGGGTTCTATATTGTCTGGCAAAAATTTAACTATCTTTGACGAGATGTCTCCTAAATAAATAATCCTACGCCAGTTTTTAATATTATCGTTTGCTTTCTTCTCTCCTGAAAAAATATTATTTACTATGAGTTGTTTAACTTGCTTACGTTTAAGTAAGTTAACTACTACGTCTGTGTTGTAACCATTATTTACAGCTATCTGTTTAATAATGTTTAACTCTAATTCAAAGTTGACTTTAGTGAGAGGGATGTTAACTAATCTATTAATCATTGCATGGAATGATGAGAGTTTTTGCGACCACGGGTGAATTGATTGATGGTGAATGACGACATCTGTATAAGTAGGCTTTCTGTAAATGGCAAATTCTAATCTGTTGCTATTATTTTTCTTTATTGTTATGTCAAGAAAATTTAAGGTTTTTTGTTGCTCGATTTCTAGTGTGAATTTAATATTTGTATGCAATGAATTTATATGACGTAAAAAGGTATCTAACTGTCTATCTGTTCCTGTCCAAATGCAAAAGATATCGTCTACATAACGATACCAAGTTTTTACATTTTTAAGTAACGTGTGATTTGACTTAAAGAGATTATTCTCAAAATAATCCATAAAAATATCCGCGAGCAAAGGTGAAATAGGACCACCCATAGGTAATCCTACCGATTGTTTGTAAAATTTTTTATTAAACAAAAAATAGTTTTGTTCAATACAAATATTAAAAAGTCTAAGCATTTCTTTAACGACGTTGCTATTAATATCCGAAAAAGTTAAAATTTCGCTGACTATATTTTTGCACTCTTCCGTTGGTACGTTAGTAAATAAATTTGTTACGTCGAATGATACTAATTTACAATTACTAGTTAATTGTATGTCTTTGATTTTTTCTGTGAAGTCTATGCTATTCTTAACTGTATACTTCGGTTTAAACACGTTGTAAGAATTAAAAACGTCATTTAATTCACGGGCGATTTTGTAAGATGGAGAACTACAAAAAGATACCAAACAAACTTTTACTTTTAAGCAAACTTTGCGATAGTAAGTCTGAAGATGCCTCTGAAAGAGGCGAAACACGTGTCACAGTTAGTTACACAATACGTGGAATAATCAAAGTTAATTTAAATTTTCTATTAAAATGAACTTCCACAAAGTTACCGCCGAAACCATCGAAAGAATTTTATTTTGGTTTGTATAAATAACACTAACATTTTATTATCTTATCAGTTGATAATACTCGTCGTGAGCTAAACCGGTCCAGATCTTATTAAATGAAAGTGGGAATTACTACAAATGTGTATTTTATTTTTAAAATATGGATTTTTGCTTTAGCCTGCATTTGAAATTAAAAAAAAACAAAAACTTTGATATACTTCCATTAAGTTTATTAAACAAAAACATCATGAAAGCAAATAATGAATATTCGGTTAGTAAAGTAATTATTTATTCGTGATACTTAAAATCTAGAAAGCAGGATTTAAATACAGCTTTGAAAGATTTTATTTTAAAAATTAAAATATACTATTTATTTATTATTTAACTAGTGAGATGTACAAATTGGCCCAATACATTTTAATGTTAAATTTAGACATAATGAATACGCCAAAACACCGAAATCTGAAAACACTTCAATAAACCAACAGTGTATTTCATTCACATCAAAGATTGACCGTTCACCAATAAAACGATACATCTTTTGGTAATCTAAATGTAAGATTCCAGATAGTTTATTGATTAACAATAAACATGTTTTTCGAAGACGTTCACAGCCAGGCCTTATGAGAGCAAAATGACGTTAATTGGTGTTGAGTTTATAACGTATCTTAGTAGTGTGTTTAAATTGAGGTATAATTAAATACTCTGACGACACCCCCTCGAGAGATAAGATCAAAAAGATCCTGATGTTTAATCTGAGGCAGACGGCCTGCCTTCCCCGATGTCTATTTCGAGCACCGCTCGGGAAACACACACTCCTTTCCCATGGAAACAAACAAATAGGATAAAAAAAATATAGACAACAAATAAGAATAAAGTATCGGGTAAAGCTAAGCAGTTGGACCCATTTTGAGAAAAGATATTACCCAGACGTTATCTGTAAAAAGCAGTTGGATCCTTTTTCAGCCCATCCCATATGCGTAGATAGATTATATGGGTTCGATTTATTTCGTGCTATTAAAAAAGAATAAAAAATACATATACCGTGGAATTCGTTCAGCGTAAAACCATGAATGCAAATATATTTATTTTCTTTATATTTTAGCAATGCTTCTTCAATTGTGTCAGAACGAGACGCAATTCATATTGGGTGTTATTTATTATATTCAGCAGCAATTTGGTATTTTTATTTTTTAATTCCTTGATTAAAAGTTATATAGTAAAAAATAAAACACTTTTGTACCAATTCCACATTACTTATTTTAAACTGGACCCGGTTTCGCGCATGATTAACATTGTCAAGGTTATATGATTTAAAATAATGTAGAATTAGCACAATAATGTTTTATTTTAATATAATTCCTGTTAACCAAGAATTGACAGGGAACACTTTTAAAGTAATATAGAGTAAATTCCTGTATTTACATATATTATGTATTATCGTTCCAACACGCTCTATAAGCTGCGTTGCGTGGAAATGTGGTAAGATCCTACTCCAGGTTTTATGTGATTACTTTTACTACTTGCACACATTGCTGATACATGTTTGAATTTCTCTTATAAAATTCTATCGATACAAGTGTAAGCCCCCCTGTACGGTATCCAATACACTAGCAAAATATATGTAATGGTCGCGCCTTTTGCACTCTTACTTCAATTCAACGCAAAGTTGTGCTGCGTCTTTCGGTGCTACGAAACGATTAGCACCATCGGCATTGGATTCGCTCAAAAGTGGCTGAATTTCGTGAAAAAAAATGGATTATGCAAAATGTTAGAGGAAAAAGTAGAATAACAAAGTTATCAAATTTAATTTTAATAAAGTATCGAAGATATTATAATTACTAATAGTAAAGTAATATTACAAAAAATCGAGTTGAGTTTATTCGCTGTTCAGATGAAGACGATAATTTGTTAGTTGTCATGTTTTCTTTCTTGCAACCACCACTTATACCAGTGATGGGGAACCTTTTCATTTCTAAAGACCACATTCATTTATCTGATTCAACATAAGGCCGCAATAAAGAAAACGTTGACACCCTCACTCCGGTTTTCTACTGTCGAGCATATAATGGGTTGATTACGATCTTTTTCCAAACTTTTGCGTATAATGTTTTGATCAAGTTAAAAGATAGCATCAGAGTAGCCAAAAGACCGCAGGTTCCCCTCCACTGACCTTGGCCGTGTAGCCGACTAGTTCAAATTTGGATCGCAAACTGACTTGAATAATTCTTCACTTTCATCGGTAATTTTCAGACATTCCCAGAGGACGTGACCAGCGTCGTAAAGCCACGGATTATTCAATCCAAGGAACCACACAATTGCTGCATATCCGCCAGGTGGGGACAAGCTCATAAATATTTTTTATTATTTTAATTTAAATATTTGGCAGCCGATATCAGAAGCAAACGGCTGGCAAAGGTATAGTTTCTATTATCTTCGGGCGCATGCCGGTAACACGCTGTTCCGCAATGATGGCTCTATACCAGCATTGCATTACAAAATAATCGCATATTTTCTACATTCACCGAACAACAATAGCAATTATCAAGAAGTAACATCAATCAACAAATAAAAGAGAACGCCTATTGGGATTTTACTTTGCAGGAAGTGACGGAAAATAATGAGATATTATAGAATGTTGTCATACCCAAAGATCGATGAAATTACAACCAACAACGATATATGAATTTATAAATAATATTTAACATGTGCATTAGAGGTCTGCACGGGCCCTTACCCGGCCCGGCCCGGAGCATTATATTGTGGACAGTTTAATCGGCGATCATTTTAAGTCTAGGCCGCATGCTGGTTTTTGCTATGTTAGGTGAGCCGCAGTATATGAATAGTATTACTTCAATATACCACACACTACTTATATGTACATAATAAAGTGACGACATAAATGTAAGTACATACATCTAATTCTGTTTTTTTGAGGCTTTTTTTACACGGTTTTGAAATTGCACGGTAAAATGTGTTGGAACGTATCATCAATTTTTCTATGTACACTTAATCTTTTTTACACGGTTTTTTCGCATACAAAACACAAATGTATCCAATATACTCATTCGTTTGAGTAATTTTTTTAAAACAATACTAGGTGTTTGTAGGGTGACAGTGATCATTTTGGGACTCACATAAAATCTGAATGGGCCGCCGGTTGAATATCGCTGGTTATAAGACGTTACATAATATGTCAGAAATAAATCATAAAAATATATATATAATACAGTGATCCCCAATCACGCGAAAGTCGAGACCGCGTTTTTGGGATTCGCGTAATTGGAATAAAGAAGCTTATACAAAAATTACGGTTAGGTTTTTTTCCGTTAAAAATTCAAAACTGCCAAAACTAAGAATAAATATAAAAAAAGAAAAAATATATGAACGAAATTAGTTACTGTGCGGTAAAATGTATAGCCGCTTGCCAAAGTTTGATTGTATAAACGACACAGACAGCCGTCCGGCTGTGTGTACAGCCGCGCATGTGCTGAACGCAAACCCGCACAGCAACCGACAATGGAATGCGTTCGCGCAATTGGAAAGATCAGTCACGAATATTTTTGAAAATCGCGTAATTCAAATTTGCGTAATAATAGGGTTATGCAACGCTTTTGATGCAGGTAATTTTTTTTTTATCATACTATGTTTAAAAATAATTTACTTTAATTATTAAAGGACTCGTCATCAATATATTTTACAAGGATTACCTTTTATTCATATAGTATCGCTAAGCGATTCGTTTTTCATATTTAAACGAGAAAATATTGAAGTATTTTTCAAATTTATTGATCATATGTATTACATTATTCTACCCAAGGGGAAGTTTAATCTATTGAAAAAAATGCGCTATCGACATTTTGTCAAGCCTGGTGATATTTGAAAGTTTTTCCATAAAATATAATAACATAGTTGGCTAAATAAAGTTGGCCAGGGTAGGGTTTGTAAAATTGCTTTCGATTATGAACCGCGAAGTATGCCGGGAAAGCAAAAAAGCAATCATAACTTCGACCAAGATAATCCAGGAAAACTTTTGTATGTTTATATATTGTATGGTTTCTTTGGCGGTTATCGAAAACTCATAAAAAAAAACTACACACATATTTTTCGATACTTTTAATGATTACAATAAAATCAAAAACACTGGTTGAAACGGGCTACTTGGCATGTGGATATGCCAGTTAGCAATAAAAACATATTAATCGTGCAACAATGATTGTTAATAAGCATTTAAATTCATTTTTTAATATTTAATTACTATTTTACGAAGTGATGCGCGTCTCACTGTGCCTATGAATGGAAACGATATTCAAAATATTATAATTTATTCAGTGATTAACACATCCAATAGAAAATATTCAAAGAAGACCAACATGGGTTACTAATGTTTGAGATTCAGTGGAAATCTAGCGCGTGTATCAAGAGGTGCCCACTATTTCTTTTTATGCGATCTACTTTTGAAATTGAAACTGCGATCTACCCAAGTAATACTCAAAATACTATGACGGGTTTAGGTTAAAATGAAACATAAAAGACAGCACTAATACTTTTCAAAGAAAGAGTAAACTCACGCCGCAGGAAAGCTCGCTATCAATTATGTAATTAAACTCAACGCCATTTTTTCATATGCACTTTTTGAGAAGCTTGGGATCAAAAACGCACAAATTCAGTTTTTAAAAATAGTGAGATATCGCTATAATATTTAAGTACCGATTCAAGGAACAGAATTTAATTTTTAACGTCGCTAAAAACTACGCAGTCTCTATGCAATCGATGGTCAAAATATAAACTCATAATCAAAACTGTCTTAAGTTTTAATATGAAAAGTGTGTTTTTCTCTGTCTGTGGATTTATATGATTATTTTTGATCCCAAGCTCCGCATTTGACGTCACAAAATGAACTTTTTTATGAAAAATCGAAATTCTTTGATGAAAAATGTTTACTTTAAAATCTTTTCACGGTCAACCGGTAGTGAAGTTATTCATGCATAGTTTTGAAGTATACCAAAGAGTAATAGAAAATTTAAATCGACTTTGATTATTCCACGTATTGTGTTACTAACTGTGACACGTGTTTCGCCTCTTTCAGAGGCATTTTCAGTCTTACTATCGCAAAGTTTGCTTAAGTAAGTTTGCGATAGTAAGTCTGAAGATGCCTCTGAAAGAAGCGAAACACGTGTCACAGTTAGTAACACAATACGTGGAATAATCAAAGTTGACTTAAATTTTTCTATTAAAATGAACTTCCACAAAGTTACCGCCGAAACCATCGAAAGTATACCAAAGAGTCATAAATAATCCAATGAATTATTGTATTTTTCATGCTTCAGGCATTAAAGAAAAATAACAAAAACAAATGTTTTGAATATAAAATATTATGTCAATAATTAATGGTTGGGCGTTTAGAAAAGATGCGAACGCCATTTTCAGCGATCTATTGTATTCTTTAAAAAGCATAGATCCTTACCAAGTGTGCTATTGATACTATCCAAATTCAGCCATGACTAATCTCAAAGATTTCATCAATTTTCACTTCAGAAAAAAAAATATAATTACTTATACGTATGAACTTTATAAATATAATTTGATACCTTCTTTACGTTAATAAACGTCAACGGGTCTGACTGCATTCGATCGTGTGCTCAGCAATCTCTGCACTACCAACGGAAAGTATTTTACTTGTTTAAGACAGGCAGAAGTTTACGAACCTATTATAAGTAACGGAGTGGTTAGCCTTGCTACATGCTGCAATTAGGGAAAGGTCAACAACTCAATGAGAACGTATTGACTACAAAAGAGAACCGTTAAAGCATACGACTGCGATCCGTTAGTAATTTTAAAGATGTTTTATTTTGAGATGAGAGATGTACAAACCTCTTGAGAGTCTCAAATGTAAATAAACTATGATCGCAGCAACATAGTAATAAAAATACCGCAAAGATAAGAATTGGAGGACAAGAATACGCTCGTCACTGAATGTTATAAATTTAAACATTCTATGGGTAACGGAAAACTTAAAAAGTATGTACTTCAGACGGTTTATCATAAAAATTAGGAGTTAATTAAAAATCCACCACTCTATATCATTGTACGTTGACTTCTATCTTAGTCTGATTTGAGCTTCTGTGCGTAAACTTTCCGCCATGCAAATATTATACTGCGACAGATAGACAATTTCATATTTCTTATCGCTTGAACGCTTTCTGACAACGTTTATCAATCACAATTGAAAGTTTTTTTTAACAAATTCGACAAAATAATTAAAGACACTGAAATTGAGATAAGCTATCTGAATGCTTGAAGATAATTTCGTAGCTGTAATAGTCTCGTTACCCAGTGGTATCTAAGAAGTAAACCAAATCGCACCCATTGCGCTGAATCTCTCGATAACGTCTCGTTGTCACTGACCCAACATAATCTAGACCATAGTTTCTCAACCATTTTAAGCCTGTGGCCCCCTTTTGAGTCTCATATTTTTCCGTGGCCCACCTACCCCTATTAATAAAATTCTCGGGGCTCGGAAAAATGAAAAAAGTTCATTTATTTTTTAAAAATACAATAAAATTGTTTGTTAAAGAAAAATATGTTCACAAACTAGTCTATAATATATATATTTTTTTTAATTCTTAGGGTGCCCAACGATGTACCTATCACAGCCCGCTATGGTTCACACTATTCTTACGGGGACGTTTTCTGCAGCGTTATTCGTGTTAAATTTGTTTCCATAAATTTCTTAAAACTAGTTTGCATGCACTGCAGGGTGCAGAATGCTAAATAAAATAAAATAACGTTATCAAAAGAGTTTTTATAAAATTAATTCAATCGTTTTTCATATGACGCCGTGAGCTCTTTGAATGCTTTGTAATTTTCCCTGGATGCAACTAAGTCGGCATGAACAACAGGACCACCAGATGGGACTGTGGTCGTATAATCTTAAGCAGTTCTTCCCGTTCGTTGTTCATGTTTGGACATTCTCAATAAATGCGATCAGCATCCTGAATCATATTGCCGTAATTATATTTTAGGCTGTTTACTATCAGCCAACCTGGAAGAACTTAGCAGTGAAGTGATCATGGCTAGTTATAAATTGGCCTATCCGAAAATTTGGAGTCGAAGCGTTGGTCTCCATTCGCATTTTTAAATTTTGAAAGAATTTATAAGATTGCCTGTCCTTAGAATAATTTCCCATCAATTTTACCAAATTCGCATTCTGAATCATTTGAAGGGTCTGGTTGAGAAGGAGGCAGTCAAAGAATTCTCCTCATCTGGGACTTGACACCCATTATGTGGCATTGCTGTTGCGCCTTGAACTTGAATGTACAGATTTAACAAAAGTTTACCAAGCAGAACCGGCAATGCATTTGTAGAAGTAGTTCTGCATGCTTTTGTAAGGGCTATTTGGGCTGCATTATTCGGTTAGAAGAATTTTCTGTATGAGAATAAGGTTATAAAGCTTGTATCACGTACTTTACCAGCCACTCCCATGGATTGAGTGTATGGCTTCAATTACTTAATACCTGCTACGCAAGAAGTTTTGGCATGATATGCAGTGGTGTAGGAAAGGGTTCTGCCGCCCGGGGTGGTACTTGAATTTGCAGCCACATGGAGGACCCTAAAGACACTAGCCACTTAGCGAAGAGACAAAGCTTTGCTAATGATCAGTCTTGGTCTTTGGTGTTGCGTTTTGATATTTGCGTCGAGCTGTGTCAAAAAATGATTTCGAAAAAAACATTCTTGAAGTCAATGGGATTTTATGAAATTTACTGTTTATAACAATATTAGGGTTTACACAAAGGTCCCCTTTTTTGCAACCAAATTTTGACTATGAATCGCTCAGGGAATGAAAAAAAAATAGTACATGATTATTTATAAAAGTAAAACTTCAATACTTTCAACAATTGAAGCGATATATATTTTATTCATAAAAAATCTTTACACCTAGAGTGGCTAAGATTTCTGGCAATGAGCATTGAATTATCTTAATCAACTTTTTCGTCATCAAAAATCTGACACATCGTTTTAGGTTGGTCGATTTGCAAGGCAAAATGTTCAATTAGCTGTTTTTTTTATCATCAGCTATCTCATAAATACGTCTTGATACTGAACGGAATTGCCCAAAGGAATCACCTGAATAATTGCATTTTCACTCTGATTCATAACTCTTGAAATTGCAAAATCAAAGATTTGGAAATATAAGGCGTTTTTCTAGCTTTTGCAATTAATTTGGAAATTTCGTAAGAAACTTTTCGTTAAACCAGTGTCTAATTTTTCACTGAATACTATTATAAATCCTACTTTTTTTGCTGCGGACACTTCTTAAAGCTTTTTGAATTATCCAAATGGCTTTTCTTTCATGTCTATCTGTTTTGTATAAAATGGATAGTAGCATTAGTAAAGCAAAACATATTTAACGCACATGAGTTTCATAATATCATGGGGTGATGAAAGAAATCCGTGGACAATCCGTCAATACAATATTGTCGACAATTACTTTTGGATGCAGTTTTTATGGTATCCTTAAATATCATTGAAACAATAGTAAAAAGTTTGTATAATAAATACATTATTTCTGCTTCAATATATTATTGTCCTACTGTATTATATTTGATTTAAGATAAATTTTAGTTCATTATATTGGAGTGGCCGTGGCCCCCCTAAAGTCTGCTGTGGCTCCCCAAAACTGATATTTTCTTCTGTGGCCCCCTTGGAGCATGCTGTGGCCCCCAAGGGGGCCACATGGCTCCCGGTTGAGAAACGCTGATCTAGACACACCTTCCTTATCGAATCACCAGAATACGGAGCGTTATCTCACATCACGAAAAGGTCATCTGACATGCGAGTAATATCTGTTAATCAAAAACATTTATTAAATAAAACATTTTTTTTTGATCCACTAATTCCACACATTTATAATGATCGGGGCCGGGTCACCTATCACGAGCATTTTCATCAGCTGATAGTTGGTCGCGATGAGCTATATAAATGTGGAAATGGAACAAAATAACTTTTGTATTAAATATAATAAAAATGCCTTTCCACCAATTGACAAAAAGTTAAAAAAAAAAACAGCAATTTATTTATTTCCACGAGAATTGTTATTTGGGAGTTATTTCGGCATCACGCCATCGTGAGAATTAATTTGTTTTGCTGCAGTCTTGCCATAACAAATTTCAGCTATAAAAAATATTCTTTTCTCAGTGCCCAACTATATTATTATGTACATTGTTACTTTAAACATAATATGTATGACAAAATTCTATCCCCAATGCAATCGATAACTATTTCCACTATTAACAAACACTCTTCAGGGTTACTTTCTAATCAGTTAATTACATGTAATCTTCGCATAATATTGAGCATGCATTATTCAATCACAAATTGCATTGTCTACAGCAGTAGAAAAAAAAACAGCTTAAACTTAAACTAAAACTAAATATTATTTTATCAACTATTACTTTATTAAGAGGATATAGTACCTTTACGCCTGAAAACAGAGTAAATCGATCGTTTTCCATCGACGAAATCTCGTGAACCGTTCACTTAAAAAATTTTTTTTTTCAAATATTACATTTTCCAAACGCTTTTTTACACTATTACATTTTTTTTTTCATGAAAATAGTCATATTTTCAAGAATAAAAGGCAAACAGTTTACACAGAATTTTTCAACTGCTTTCGTTTTGATCATTTTTAGAGTTTATTGTAAGATACCGAAGTTTAATGTCTTAGAAAGAAATGCAGATAAAAGTTTGTTTAAGAAAGTGATTTGAGCAGAATTTCGAATTTATGTAATATAATGATTGTACATCTATTTGAAATGTACCATTTTTCCCACTTTTTCTGACTGATTTTTAAAGCATAATTGGATCATAAATACTTCTAAAAAAAATTGGAATAATAAAACATTTTATTGTTTACATTTAAAAGCAAAAAAAAAATTAAAAAATTGTCATACCAATAAATAATAACTATTTTTCGGGGATGTGTTTTTCTTGCCGTAAATTTCGCAAACCCAGTCAGTGTGAGAAAGACGTTCGTACTGAGTGCACGTACCACATATTACTCTGCATTAACTTAAAACACTGGTCATACAAATGAATCGAAGAAATGTATTTTTTATTTTGCGATAAAAAAGTTGTTGCGCAAAATAGCGGTTTGTGTTAGGGTTGCTCAATGCGCTTACAAATAATATTATTATTTATAATACAATAATGTCTTTTCCAATAGCGATTATTTTAAAGACCAGTATTTAGCTTAATGGATAAGCATTTTGAAATATTTATTTGGCAATGCTTTTAAAAAGAGATTCTATTCAATATAATAGTAGCAGTAGTTGAATAAAAAGATTTTTCACATTAGTAGTTTTGAATCATTTCTATATTTCAAAAGATTTTTGCTAAAAAAACAAAGTTCGTCATCTAAATCGAAAAAAAACTTGAAAATTATTAGATAAGGTAAGATATTAACAGTAAATATTTTTTAAGAATCATTATACAGATGGTAAACCATGTTTTTTTGCAACGTAGAGTTTTTATCAGGAATTTTTTTCAATAATTTCATTTTAACTTATATATATGTGTACCATCAGATCATCTTTAGTCAGCCAAGTATGAAATGTTAATTCTTTTGACTATTTTGTTTACATACACATCATTAAATATATTTTTCAAAAAAAAATCGAGCCGCTCATTTTTCACGACTCCGGCCAAAATACCGCGACTCCGACTCCACAGCCCTGGTTTTTTTTAATTGAATACATTTTTCTACCGTCAAACTTGTTTTTTTTAAGTTATAATTGAATAAAACAGAATGCTAGAAAATATTCGAAATTGATATATGACAAATATATATACATATGTATGGATACATAATAAACTTGTGAAATATATTAATTCATACATTTAAGTCATTTTTTGTACCACCCAACAAAGTTAGTCCGATGCAGCCGATATAACTTAACGACTTTAATTTATCTATTATATTAAATGATTGAAAACCATATTTTTTCGATAACTTACCAAATTATGTAACAATATTATACCTACAATACATTAATATTCAAATCAATCACATGGTTTGAATTACTTTTAATATTATTAGTATTATGTTTTTTTGTCACAGCCCTGAATGTCGAACTTGTATATTGGCGAGAGAAAAAAAGTTCCCAAACATTATACAAAAATACGAATATATTTATGCAATTGATATAAATTATACAAATAACTTTTTTTGATCAGGCATACTATTCATTTAGTTTCTTCCTTATTGAATTAGTGTTAGGCTATATAAAAACTTGAAGTAAAAATAAACACATCATAACATTTGGTTATGACTTTAAAGACATGCATGGATTATGAATATTTTCGATAGTTTCGGCATTCACTAAAGACAAAATCATTTTATAACAAATTAACAAATAAACTTTGTCATTCCACTAATTGTTTACAAATTGTAACACGTTTTTGGCTTTTTCGAGAAGCGTCTTCATACCAACTATCTTAAAGCTATTATTAGTTAATGAAATTTACCTTTATTCTAAGTAATCAGTGGAATAACTAAGTTTTCTGATAGCAAACATGTTTTTATTCCGTGAATTCAGTATATATATTTTTTTTTTTTAAAATGATTACAAATATCCTCCAAGATAGCTTAGATGTCCAACAAGAAATATAAGACATAGTTAATATAATTTTCGGAAAATCCACTGTCAGAACTATGGCGTGAACCAGAAATAACTATCAACTAAAATTTATATTTATTTTACAACTCAATACTTTTTCCATTTTAATCTTATTATGTCAATATTTTTTATTCAACAGAATGTTTTTAACTGTATTCATATTAAAATCAATATCATAACAAATAGGTTATACAAAATTAAAAATAAAAACAAATTCTTTCAATATATTAGAGAAAGTTTGAGAAATTTGTATTGTATGGTTTATCTTGTTTATTTCTTTTATTATTTCGTTTGACAAAACACCGTCTCTGATTTACATTTATTAAATACGATGGCTTACTGTTGCTATCAATAACTCATATGTAGCATTATAAGTCATTTTCACGGTATATATAATTAACGCATTGTTTCAGTTACATATAATTTTTGCAACAGATATTTGGGGAAGTAAATTAGATTGTCAGTCTTTGCTACGAAGATAAAAAAGTACTTACTGATTTTCGTCAATAACAAATTGTTTTATATGAAAAACCCTTATTACTGTCTAAATATCCATCCGTGTGTTAGGTGGTATTGCTATTTTTGTAATGAAATATACAAATGTTTTGCTTGTTTTGATACTGTAAAAATACGTATTGTGGTGGTTACTTATTTAAGTCAGTGCAATATTTATGCTGTAGGTCAAATTTAAGTTTTGCAATCCTACTGAGTCGCCTTAATGCTGAATATGGTGACGACACGTTTTTACAACGGGCATCAGTTGTGTTCATATACAATTTATATACCGTTGTCAATCTAACAAAAATTCAATATAGAAAGGTTTTTGTATACTGAAGCAAAATTGAAGACATTATGTCATCGCCTGAATCGTTCATAAAAACAAAAATAATCGTTTATCTATGCCGGGCATGTCCAATTCGTGGCTTTCGGGCAACATGTGGCCCAATTGGAAGTTTTGTGTAGCTCTTTTGAGGTTTCCAACTTTCTATTCATTTTGCATTTTTTTATTGATAGAAATAATAATAAAAAAAACAAATTTATTTTTACTATTAAAATTGTAAGTTGACGAATTATTACTTTTTTTTTACAAAATTTGTTTGTCGTAATGTATGTGTTATGCGGAACAGCGCTAGCCGACTGAAGACAGCGAATGTAGTAGGCTCCTATCGTTCTAAAAGGAGACTGCTGTAATTCAAGATAACAAATTTGAAAATTTTGATAAATTCGTTCAATATGCTCATGAATAGTGAACACGTGCCTATAGCAAAAAAATATGTTTACACGACCGAGTACAGTCGGTGACTCGTTCACAAAAATGTGGCCTAACGAAGACATGCAGTATCTTATTTGAGCCACCAAATGATTTCATTTGGACACCTCTGATCTATGCGATTGGAGTATCGCGTGTCAATTACAGATGTGTACCGTCCCAATCAATTTTGTCCGCCATTCGAGCAATGAATCAATTTCGATACAAAAACTGAGTCAAAATAGAGATATTTATGACAACATTATATTGAACACTAAGCAAGGTCAGTCAGTTTTGAAGACTTGGTTACTAATACTAAATAATCGTATTAAGAATAAATGGGTTCCCTTGGATCAACATACTTTATGTTTAAATTTAAGTGTTAATGAAATTCCAATTTATAAATCCGGCCTGATAAATCAAATGTCAAAAAATGTTAACGTTACTATATATAGATTATAAGCTAGACGTTGTGTTTTATATTACATTTGTTAAAAAATAAAACGCTTTCACCGAGAGCAAATTCACTCGTAAACACTATATTGTACTAATTAATTGCACACTATTAATAATATATGGTTTCGCGCATCGTGGATATCGTTTATCAGTTGATAATTCTCGTGATGAATATAATGAGAAAATTAGTGAAAACGATATTATACATTTATTTAAAATAAATTATTAATATTTGTAATAAATACTGCTAAGATAATTTTCATACATTTCAGCAAAGTAGTCGTAAAAATAATTAACTATTTATGTGCGTACTACAATTATTTAATAAATAATGTGCATTTTCGTCAGATGTACATATAATAAAGGGGATTAAGTTAGGTAATAGTTTTTTTTTTTAATTTTACATAAAGAACTGATCAAACATTTTCAATATTCTTATTTTAATTAAAAAGTTCAAATATTCATTTATTTACGTTTCACAAAAAACTATTTGCAAAAGCTGTCTATGCACTGTATAAAATACCTTTTCTTTTCAAATATTATGAAATGTGTTTCAGTTTATTTTTAACTCATAATTGTCAAAACATGAACAAAAGCAACGAGGAAATTGCGATGGGGCGATGGGGGAAATGACAGGAGCATAATTATATTCCAGCGGTGCAGCCTGGAGGCACTGTGAAATAATATTTCAATCTCGTCCAATGAAATTGGCTGAAATTGACAGGCGAGCGAATGTGGCGACCCGCTTGACCAATAATAATTTAATTATCTCGGAAACTCGCAAATAACACCACTAGTGCTATCAGTAATATGTCAACGTGAATAGCTGTAACCGGCACAACATGTAACATGGATACCACATCACATAGATGAATTCTTCACACAAATTCCCAGAAAAAGAAAACTGAAAATTTTCCTGTTTATATTCAACGTATAGTATGTATTATCAAAACTATAATTCTTAAATAAAAAATCACAGTAGAAGATATATATTCATTTAATATAGTAGAAAATAAACGGGAATAATCGGTGTTTGGAGAATTCGTGTACGAAAGAATCAAGTAAAATTGAAGATATTGAAACGAGATTTTTTCAAGCATTGTCATGAGCAACGTTCCCTCTAATTCGAAGAGTTAGCTGCGCGGAAATTTCAAAGGCTGCGCGGAGGCTGCGTGGAGGCTGCGCGGACCGATCAAATATTAATTGAGCAACTGTCTTGTAGTGCGAGCCAACCCGGAATGAGTGCGCGGAGGCTTCTCAACTGCTGCGCGGCCGCGCACGCGCGCAGCTTAGAGGGAACGTTGGTCATGAGTTAGTTCGTATTTATGTTTGTTTTCCATAAATTATAATTATAAAACAAAGTAAGTAAATATTCAATTTCGGATCATTAAAAATACCATTATTTCTGGAAAATATTATATTCTAAAAAAAATCACACCGCCAATTGTTATGTAGGGCAGTGCTTCTCAGCCCTTTTCATTCCACGGTCCCCTAAATCTGAAAAAGAAATTTCTGTGTATCTCATGTTTGAAAAAATCATTACATCAGTGCTTCATCAGTAAAAAATAATCCGCGGCCCCCTCAATACAAAACATGTTCTGCCGCGGGCCCCTAGAGAAAACCTGCGGCCTCTCAGGGGGTCGCGGACCCCAGGTTGGGAAGCACTGCATTACATGATGTTCGTTAACAATATTTGAATGTGTCATAGTTTAAGCCCTGGTCAATCATTGACGTTTTGAATATTGATATATGGCTTTTGTATTGTGTAACCTGTCATAATCACGCAATAAAAAAACCTGATGGTTTATCTGAAAACATTTCCAAACTCAAAATATTAAATACAAAAATTATTGAAGTTGTATTTGGTATTAAAAAAACAATTTGCTCAAAATCTTAATCATGTACATGATTTATACCGCGCGCCTTTTAGAATGGTTTTTTTTATAAATTAAATACCCAATTTATTTCATAACCGTATAAATTTATCTTTCATAAGCAAAATTTCAAACCAGGTGTGGTGAGTCCGAGTCGTGGTGGTTCGAGTCGAGTCGCAGTCGAAAAAAACAGGGGCTGTCTCCTTTTTTAAATGAAGTTTAAATACAAAAGTTATGCACTTCAATAGATATTTTAAAAAATATTAAAATAGCCTTTATAGGAGAAAACCAAAATTAACAAGTACAAAACAGTTTTAAGTCATTTCTAAATGGATGGCAATAGTTATCGGTTGTATTCACATAAAAATTAACAGCCCGATATGAACAACGTATATCTGTGTCGATGATATTGAGCACTCATGTTTATTTTCATGTAACAAGATCACTACGAGATTTATCACAAAATTAATAATAAATATCAAATTTGTAAGCGACGAGGTCAATGTGAAACACAGATATAAATGATTGCCTTTTGAGTGTGCGCACGTTTCAATCAAGTCGAAATGTAAAGCCACTTACCTAATTTTAGGATGTCTATTTAAATAATAATATTATGACAGTAGTGAAAAAATATAGAGAATAATAAATTGGTTACATTATGTTCGCAATCATTCTTTGAAAATATTTAGCAATTTACTTATATTAATCATCTGTATTCCTGACTACCATAACTAGTGGTTTCCAATCTTTACGTTACTTACTACTCATATTCAGAAAAAAAAACTATTGACAACTCCTTAAAATGATTTTTCATATTAAGTTTGAATTGTCAATAGTTTTCACGTGGAAGTTAATTTTATATATATATAATTAAATACGATAACTTTGTGTAACGGCCAAACCAGAATTTTGTAATTTATAAGATAAAACGTTTACTTTAGTAAAATATAACCACACGATAATTTGTCAGAAAATGCTGCTCAAAGAGGCGATAAATGTATCACAATCAGAAATCACATTTAATTTTATATTTGTACCAAGTTGTTTAAATGTGTCGCAAAATAAATAAATAAATACGAAGCAACAGTTTTTTAAATGTTTAACGTTTTGCGCCCCATTGGATAAGCGTTCGCCCGCTGGTTTGGTAACAACTGATATTCACTGTATAAAGCGATTATACTAATAAAAAAATATCAATATGTATTCACGCAAAACAGAATTATAATGTGTGTGTTTTAAAACCTTACGCAGTCATATTATATTTGGAACGGAACAAGCGAAGGTTTACTCACGCAACAATATTGATATGGATATTGTAATATGACGTAAAATATCATTTTTAATAGACGTACATCATATAAGCACGTATAAAAACAAATGCGTTTCTCCTCATTCGACTCTGTCAGTGAAATACAAAGGTACGTAGTTTACAAACAAAATATTTTGTGCAATCCTCCAATTACTACTGCCCGATTCCATCATATTCATAATAATACCGCACAGAACTTTGATACCGTTTCAACACCGGATTATGCAAATATTTACAAGGCAAACACAGTGTTGGTACTTTATCTCAGGGGGTAGGCAAGGTACAAACCGCGGGCCAAATCCGGCATTTAATACATATATGTACACTCAACTCTTTTTTTACACGATTTTGAAATAATACTGTCAACTAACAAACAAAAAGCTTCATTACAACCCAAAAAAAATCATATTCAACGGACAACCTTAGCTCACAATTCAAGTTTTTTTTTAAAATAATTAGTAACGAAAAATATCGGACGGTACAGCCAACAACCAAGGCACCAGATATTTTTCAATCACATGAGATCAACTCAGATGAATATAAGAGAAGCCATTTAAAATCAGCTCGTGTTAAAAATACACCAAAGGCAACCTTACAAATCGCGAGCCGAGTACTACAAGGGTCTTTGTGGACAGCTGCACCAAAAAATATAAGGGCATTTGAAATTTTGAATGTTGGTATTTTTGAAAATTGAAAATGTTTCCAAGTTTCTATTTGATTGTATATATCAATGACAGTACTGGCATGATATAACTATTAATAAAATACTAGCTGTAAGCCCGTTGCCCAGCAACGTGAGATTTTTGTTGCATTGTGTTTTGTTGCATTGTATTTTACTTTATTTTATTTTATTTTATTTTATTTTAATTAATTTTATTTTTATAGTTAGCAGAAATTTCGTAAATTATTTAATTTTTGGAATAAAGTTTAAGTTTGCTAACAACCATTTTTCGTAGTAGCATAAATTTCGTAAAATATTCAATTTTTGGAATAAAATTTAAGTTTGCTAACAACCATTTTTCGTAGTAGCAGAAATTTCGTAAATTATTGAATTTTTGGAATAAAGTTTAAGTTTGCTAACAACCATTTTTCGTAGTAGCATAAATTTCGTAAAATATTCAATTTTTGGAATAAAGTTTAAGTTTGCTAACAACCATTTTTCGTAGTAGCAGAAATTTCGTAAATTATTGAATTTTTGGAATAAAGGTCCAAGTTTGCTAACAACCATTTTTCGTAGGAGCAGAAATTTCGTAAATTATTTAATATTTGGAATAAAGTTTAAGTTTGCTAACAACCATTTTTCGTAGTAGCATAAATTTCGTAAAATATTCAATTTTTGGAATAAAGTTTAAGTTTGCTAACAACCATTTTTCGTAGTAGCCGAAATTTCGTAAATTATTTAATATTTGGAATAAAGTTTAAGTTTGCTAACAACCATTTTTCGTAGTAGCATAAATTTCGTAAAATATTCAATTTTTGGAATAAAGTTTAAGTTTGCTAACAACCATTTTTCGTAGTAGCAGAAATTTCGTAAATTATTGAATTTTTGGAATAAAGGTCCAAGTTTGCTAACAACCATTTTTCGTAGGAGCAGAAATTTCGTAAATTATTTAATATTTGGAATAAAGTTTAAGTTTGCTAACAACCATTTTTCGTAGTAGCATAAATTTCGTAAAATATTCAATTTTTGGAATAAAGTTTAAGTTTGCTAACAACCATTTTTCGTAGTAGCCGAAATTTCGTAAATTATTTAATATTTGGAATAAAGTTTAAGTTTGCTAACAACCATTTTTCGTAGGAGCAGAAATTTCGTAAATTATTTAATATTTGGAATAATTTTTAAGTTTGCTAACAACCATTTTTCGTAGTAGCATAAATTTCGTAAAATATTCAATTTTTGGAATAAAGTTTAAGTTTGCTAACAACCATTTTTCGTAGGAGCAGAAATTTCGTAAATTATTTAATATTTGGAATAAAGGTCCAAGTTTGCTAACAACCATTTTTCGTAGGAGCAGAAATTTCGTAAATTATTTAATATTTGGAATAATTTTTAAGTTTGCTAACAACCATTTTTCGTAGTAGCAGAAATTTCGTAAATTATTTAATATTTGGAATAATTTTTAAGTTTGCTAACAACCATTTTTCGTAGTAGCATAAATTTCGTAAAATATTCAATTTTTGGAATAAAGTTTAAGTTTGCTAACAACCATTTTTCGTAGGAGCAGAAATTTCGTAAATTATTTAATATTTGGAATAAAGGTCCAAGTTTGCTAACAACCATTTTTCGTAGTAGCAGAAATTTAGTAAACAATCATTTTTCATAGTACCATAAAACGACCTCGGCGCATATATCGACAGCCCTGCAGTTTTTAAATTGCAAATTATTGAATTTTTGGAATAATGTTCAAGTTTGCTAACAATCATTTTTCGTAGTATATATATTTTATTCAACTAATTTTCAAATACGCTAACAAAAACATTTTGTAAAAGAAGAAAAAGACCCCAGGACATCAGTACGCACACATTTGTGAAAAGTAAAAAGTGAAAAGTAAAAAGTGAAAAGCAAAAAGTGAAAAGCGAGTGATTATTTTATCGACTATTAATATATAGATTGTTAAAAATAGTTATTCATAGTTAATTATAAATACCTAAACTTCAATTAGAACCTTGTCCATCTGAAAATCAAACAAATCACCAGTGCTACAAGGTTCTAACTGAAATTTGTATGAAAGCACAGGTGATTCAAAAAACATACTTACGCTTTTTATATTAAAATAAAAAGAATTCTATGGAAGATATCTAATGTGGTCATTATTATTGGAGAAAAGATATTTTTAAAAAAAATGGAGGATAAATAGGAAAGGGAGTTTTTCTTTTCTTCGTAATTTGTGTTTAATATCATTAAGTACTAAGTTAATATTGTAAAATGTAATAATAATACCACACTGCAAGAATACGAAACATCATAATGGTAAAAATAACACCATTTTGCTGAAGAATATATTTTTTAAACCATGTCCGCTCCCAATGTGGAGCATATGGACTCCTAATAGAGTTTATCTCAACAGAAATGTTTCTACGAGACCTGCTTGTTACTCAGTTGCTCAACCTCTCTTTTTCCAAAGAGAGTAGGGATAGAAGGACAGGGCTAGGACAGGATGAGTTGTAAGTTAATCGCTATAGGATAGGATGGATGAGAGGGGAGAATTCAAGACATCACATACATCCATGCCTTCAAAGGCATGGATGTATGTGATGTCTTGAATTGGATATGTTCAAACAGAAATCATAAATCGATTGAAAAATCAATTTTTAAAACTGTCCGCAACTGGATTTGAGCCCGGGCCTTCTGTAGCGGTAGCCAACAACGTTGACCACTCGACCACATAGGCGGCAAATGGATCAAAATCAAATAATTGAAAAAAATATAGGAATAAAATTATCAAAATAAAAAAGATATTATTAAACCTATGTATATTCACACAAGTTTTGTCACAAACGACCCGGGTTTCGCCATTCGGCATCTTCAGGCGTTCAAGTTGAAACCACAAATATCTTGCGACACGCACATAAAACTACGGCTTATTGGAAATTTAAGCAAAATTTCGACTTCATATTAATACAGCGTGTAAGATAATGCTACGCTTAAGACTGCCTCATTATTACTTTAGTTTGGTCAAAAGTCGACACTTTACTTTAGTACGTAGTACTCAGCTCGCGATATGTCTAAAATTTAAAACTAAAATTTTATATCTTCGGTGGATTCGACGGTAACTTTGTAAGTTCGTGTTTTAAATTAAATTGAATTTGATAACTTTGTTTTTCCACTTGTTGTGTTACAAAATGTGACACGTGTTTCATGTCCGCGTTTAATATATTGTTGAGAACTCTTATTCGTTGCCATTTAAGTAAGCGCTAATTAATGGTTAAAAAAAAATGGTTGCTGCACCCTGAATAATCTGATAGGTACACGAAACCGTGAATATGTGTCAGCAAAGAACAGTTTTGGTAGCTGTTTGCGATGATAAAAAAAAAACATCTCCGAATAAACAACCGAGGGCCAAAAGCGTCGTAAAATATAATATGAAAATCCGAATAAGTAAAATAAACTAAAATTCGTTGCCCACATAATAATATCTGATTCTTTGCACAAAACGTACAATTTAAAGAATTCATGAAAATACGTAAGCAATAAGCTGATTTTTTCTCAAACATCTGCGACGCCTTCCTCCACAGCATCATCGTGAAATTTGACGGCTTTTATACAAAATGTAATTATTGAAAAATATTGTACCGTTTTTTTTAATTAGATCGAACCAGTCACGTCCAATGTTCCTTCTAAGGCACGGGTTACCAACCTGGGGATCGCGAAGGTTTTTCAGGGGGGTCGCCCACTTTTTTCGATTTTGGATTTGAACAAAATAACAAAAAAGTATAGCAAATCGAGGATTTCAAATTCCTCGGGGGGGGTCGCCTAGTCACATGGCTTTTATAAAAAGAAGTCGCCACCCAAAAAAGGTTGGGAACCTATGCTCTAAGGCAAGAAGTTAACTGCGCGGAAATTTCAAAGGCTGCGCGGAGGATACGCGGACCGATCAAATATTAATTGAACAACTTTCTTGTAGTGCGTGCCAACCCGGAATGAGTGCGCGGGGGCTTCCCAACTACTGCACGGCCGCGCACGCGCGCAGCTTAGAAGAAACATTGGTCACGTCCCAAAATGTAAAAAATAATTTTATATCACCATATTATGATACTAACTGAGGCTTATACAAAAACCAGTTTTCGAGATAAAATATTTCGTAAAGATTTGCTTATTATTTCGTATATTTTTTTTAAACTTCGTTTATTTATTATTTACACTATAGGTAAAATTAATAAAATTTAATTCGGTGTTCCTACTATTCGACAGTGGTTTAAATACAGTTCCCCATATTAGAAAAGTTTATCAGAGTCAAAAATGCGCAGCAAAAAAAAAACAAATTAACCTAGATATAATATTTTCAACGCATTCATTGATGTTTGCTGACCACTAAACTACATATATTATTTGTAACTAAGGTGGTTTCAACAATTAAAGTTGTTGATAAAGTTATAAAAAGACTGGGATTCACGACTGTACTCGGCTAAAACCATTGAGACAATGTTCAACACAGTTATTTTGACAGTGCCGTTTTACGGTTGCGAGTAATGGCACCTTACAAACGTATAGAGTAAACGTATAATGCGCTTTAAAAACAGAATCGTGCGCCAAATACTAAGAGTGAGGTGGTTTGACTTTGTCAGAAACACGGAGATAAGAGAACGGACTAAGCAGCCTTTTATTAAGTCAAAAGTGAAGAAGCGACTATGGACCAGGCTTGGATATGTGTTGCGGATGGCTCAAGTAAGCCTGAATCTACCGGTTTCTTTTACCAACCGGACAGATTCCACCGTCGTGGATGGCCACTGATGACGATCCACAGGATGTACTCGGCGGAGCTAAGGGACGCTGGGATGACATGGGAGGGAGCAAGAAGATTGGCGGGGTACAGAAAATTTTGGAGGAACCATGTGGTGACCGATAGGGAGCAGATATGGTTGAAAAAATAAATATTGAAACTGGATTACCAAGTTGTAAAAGCCGAGTTTTCAAATCCGGTTTTTGAAAACGGACAAGCTCTAATATTAGCCATTCAAAATAACGTTAATATTATAAGTATGACGATTGTTGAAATATTAGTTGAGTCATTCTAATATTATTTAAGACTAAGTGCTGGTGTAAATAAATATTATACGATATTTTTAAAATATAACACGCAATCTTTATTTTATAAAATCAAGACAGTCGTTCGATTGAAATGTCGCAGTTTACAGAAAAAAACCATTCAAATTTATAAAAATCATTATTTTCGTAAAAGAAAAAAAAAATTGAACCGTACTTTTGCGTCAGCTTCGCGAAGAACCTTCACCTTGCGTTTAAAAATAACCTTTTGAGCGACACAATCACTTAAGCCCGCTATGCGGGTAACAGACAAAAGTTTTCGACAACAATACGTTTGGTACGTACACATTAAAAATGAAATAATAGTCGTATAGTATTACGGCTTTAGGCAAAAGTATCCGTGCATAATTTTGATAAATAGAAAAACCAGTCGACCTTGTAAATGTCAATTCCTGCAAAGGTTAAGCGATCGATTTTTTATATTACGTAAGAGATGACGACAAAGCGTGATTTTACTCGGATGCCCACGCATATAAACAAGACAACAATTCAAATCTGACCACTCAAAATAAACAAAAAAATAATTGTTCCTCTTTCCAATTCCAGAGACAATATGTTCAAATCAAATTTTGTCAAAAAATATTCATTCATATTTCGATGGATTCGGTGGTAGTTTTGTGAATTCATATTTATAATGAAGTTTACTGATTTGTTATCCACTTTTATTTTTTTATTTATAACGTCGACATTGATTATTATCCGAATTTGAAGAGTGGGATTTTTACACTCTACTGGGCACGAAGCGGGGAAATAAACAATAACAGTACATACGGTTGAGCATTCATTTGTGTTATAAAGGAATGGAGACGGTCAAGTTTGAATTGCTACTAATAGAATGAGCTTTGCTAAATATAAATAAATGTGTTTCTTTGATTATTTAATTTGTCTACCATCGTTACGCTTTTCAAACTTTGGGTTTATTTTCAAGAACTACAGTTCAATAATTTGTAGATCAATTAAAATCAAATGTAGAGCTTTACCTGCGTGTTTCGTTTTCTACTCGTGAATTCAAATATTCCGCCATCAAATTTAAAATTGTCATGCGTGGCTATTTATCGCGTTATTATTCCTCTCACTCTTGACCTTCGTTATGGAGAACGTAAATGTAAGCGAATTCGTATATCTAATTCATGCGATACTATTTGGTAATTCTATGATTTCTGCCGCCAGCTATATAAATAATTAGAAATATCCACGAATATCGTTTTCAATAAGTATGTAAGACGATAATGTAAGAAGAAGTACCTAATCCATCATTAACTAGTAATATGATGTCTAATAGTGTGTAAAGTTAAAATTTGCATGGAATAACGCTTAAAGGTCGTTGTATCGATTGTGTCTGCGAGTCTACGCGAAAGACAGCGTGGGACTTTGAGCTTTTAAATCGATCCAATAAAGCACGACGTCAAAATTTAAAGCTGCTCTGACGTAAATCCCGCCACGTAAAAACGGGAACTTTAAAAAATGTACAGAATAACAAAACATATATTGTACATAATATGATAACGCTATCTTCACCGGATTATGTTGGTGATAGCAAGTAGCCCGCCTTTATTTTAGGGTGTATACATACGTGCTAAAAAGTAGTGATACAGTATTTTTGATCGATGTATTTTACAATGACAGCATAGAGATAAAATCAACTCTCATTTCTTGTTTGATTGCAACTTCGAAACAAAAATTTCCGACTGATAGTGTTCAGTGAATGTTGAATTTAAAATATTCGAAGATGGAGAGCCATTCGCGTTGTTGATTTGAATCCTTACTTTCTTCAAGGCCGGATCACGGTAAATAACCCCACAATCAATACTTAGAGATTGCATAAGTAAAGGCATTTGAATTAAATATTTTTAAATGCATTCAAATCTTTACACAGATGATACCCGGGTATTGGAATTACATACTTTCTAGTATCTATGATTAAAGTAAACATAGTTTTATATTCTAGCGGTGGGAGCATTAAAAAAAGGTTATTTCAAATGTAATATTTAGATTAATTATTAATCTTGAGGTTACATACACTTCACTTTAAATCTGTCACTGTCAATACAATACAAATACAATAATTGAAATTAAATAAATGTGGAATCAGTACAAGAGTTTTTTTTTAATTGCATACACCTCTTTGTATATTAAAGAATTTCTAGTAAATTTTATACTATACAAAATCCTTAAACATGTAAGATTTCCGTTCAAAGCATTAAGCCTTGTTTTTAATTAATACTATTTGAAAAATACAAACAGTATTAAAGACAATGAAGCCGGAGTATTTCATAACAGCGTGAATAATTATCAATGAAATGAATGACCTTAATTATATCATCACAGTAGATTCGGTGTAACGGTTTTGACAATAATAAATACCTAATATTTTTAAGAAAAAAAATCCATACTCCTTACGAAATTCGTACGGTCGATGAAATAATGGCGAGCGTGAGAGCCTCGAATCCCCAATTGCCCATTGTGACCGAAATGAAAAATCTCGTTATGGAACAAAGAGAGAATACGAACGCAGTCAGATATTACAAAGAGAAAACGGTTTTTCAAAGCACAATGGATCGGGCAGGAGACCGTGAATTTGTCAAAAACTAAGCCCGAGAGAAGTAATAGTGACGGCATCTTACTTATTCGCAACACACTGTAACTTCAAGAGACGTATTGCATTATACATGGCGGGTTTTATAAAAGATAGAACTTCGGAGAAAATATAAATTCGACCGATAGATACAACAGCCTAGGGTTTTTATAACCCTCCGTTTATAACTTTTAAATTACAAATATACAGTAAAACTTGCCCAGATTAATACTGATAAAAAAGGTTCCGTTATATAATATAGTAAAGTAGTACCGTATCTATTTTTTTAATAAAAAATAATATTGTGCGATTTAATATCAAAATATACGGTGACTGCCTTTACTAGTAAATGCAGCGATTTCTAAAGGAAGTGCGAACAGTCAAAAATATTTATTTACTCTTTAAAACGTGTCTTTATTACTATATGAAATAAAGGATGGGGAGGCGCGAAGATATTTTTTTCTTTAAAGGGAGGCGTAGTAACATTAAGGTTGGAAGCCACTCAGTTAATGGGATGGCAGGACTCTATGTGTGTCTAACTAATAATGTGTATACAACATATTTGAAACCGAGAAAAAAATATTAGATAATGCTATTGTATTGTTTTATTTGGAAAGTTCATTGCTATTGCACATTTTACAAAATATATACATATTCAAAGCTGATTTAGTAATGCACACTATAATTTAATTCAACGATATGAGTAGGTATATAATTTAAAATATTCAAGCACTATTGAATCGACAAAAAATAATATATTACATTATAAAACATGAGCTAGGCAATTGATAATTATAAACATGATCGCATCGAATTAGGCAATTTGTTTTCATGTCTGCCAACTTAAAAAAACTTTCCACGGAGAAATAAATTACGCACCGGCAATATGATATTTCGATTTCATAGTACATATCTAGTTATAAAGATCGTAAACTAAAATATTATCTATTGGCATCGTGAGATAACCAGCTGGAAGAAAGCGACCGAGAGAATAAATGTACGGAATATAATTGATAAAACCACACCCGAACGTCAAAATGGCCATAAAGATTGCGCCTATCTTGTACGTTATTATTGTAAAAATGAAATCAAGAGATCAATGGCTGTCTCAATTTAGGGTGTTCATTGTCAATACTTGTTGGAAAGGCATTATATTAAGAACAACACAATATTCTTTTGTACTTATTTCCACTTGTGTTTACCAAGATTAGGTGGGTTACGTCCTTTTTCCTTTCCAAAGTCGAAATAATACTACACTAAAAGGTAAATGAAAGATTGATGACTGATACTGACAAACTATCGAGCATGTTATTACTGTGTTTTTACTTAGCAGGGCAGTATACCTGTTTGTCGAAAAATACAAAGCAATGTTACTATGGACAACGAAGTCATATTAATATACCGCTCAACCTCTGTAAGGCTCGACATAAACATTCACTGGGTTAAAGAAACGGCATATAAACTTGTTTTTTTTTTTAAGAAACATCAGGTAGGACAACAGTATTACGTTGGTGCGAATAGTATATTATTAATAAAATCAGACACATAATATCATTTATCTTTTAACATAAATACGTATCAGGAAACGGCGTTCGCTGCTGTAATACAAAAAGTGATTAACCCGGTTTACGCGAAACGACGCTGAAGCCGCGCTGTCTGATTTGCATGGATGGTAGAGCGAGATAATAAAAAAAATCGATAATTCAAACTGCCAAATTCAACAGTAGAAATCGGAGTATCACATATTGTAATATGTTATTGATAATTGAGTTGGCTACAACAGATACAAGTAATATCAAACCGTGAGATACGCGCAAGCTTTATCTCCACAGAAAACTTTAATATTGAAATCAGCATTTAGTTTTTAATTTTATTAATGTATCATTTTAGATCACTTTGTTAAAATTTCCGAAATCTTATGTTTGAAATTACTTTCAATGGATTCGGCGGTAGCTTTGTGGAAGTTCATTTTAATATAAAATAACATAGATTATTCCACGTATTTTGCTACAAACTGTGACACGTGTTCCGCCTCTTTCAGGGGCATCCTCAGACGATCTTACTTTCACAAATGCTTGTTAAAATAGGAATGATTTTAATTTTACCATTATGATATATTATAAAAATAAAACGGGAGGCAAGGAGGGGATGATCGAAAAACTAACAAACAATAATGGTAATACAAATGACATGAATGTTAAGAAATGATCAACTAATGAGTTGCATCAATAAGGAAGGGGTTAAACCATTGGAAAATAAATTTAGCAGTGGCGAACAACCTATCTTATTGAAGATATTATTTAATAAAAACACTTTATTATTGATACTTTTATTTATTTCTAAAAATTCGAAACCATTCAATGTTTGGAATTACCATTAGTCACCACTTTAGCTTTTTTTCTCTTTGATGATCTTTGTAATTTCATATCAGAGGTGTTAAATATTTTAATTTGTACTGTAATTTGTAAATTCTGTCCAATGCTAATTGTTTATTACACCTTTGTATTTCAATTTGTTTTGTACAAAGAACACTGTTAAATTATATTTCTTATCAGTTGATAATGCTCGTCATGAGCTAAGCCGGTCTTAATCTTGGTAAATAAAAGTGGAAATAAGTACAAAATAATATTATGTTTTTCTTAATATAATGCCTTTCCAACAAGTATTGACAGTGCAATTTCCGATTTGATTGCATAATGTGCCTCATCTGTAGCACAAACATAATATTATTATGAACATAAAATCTGCGGCGAATACTAAACCATTTCTAAACTGGACAGTCATTAGAGGGACTTATAAGTTTTTCAAAATACAAATACAAAAAAAAATCCGAGCAACGTAAAATAATACTCTTCTCTAGTAAAGAAAAACAAGTCATCAAAAGATAGTCCAAACATTGAAGTTAACTTAATACCAATACATTTTGCAATACACATGAACCTGAACCTTCCTCCCACAACACCCGCAGTTTCTGAAAGCCCCGAAGTGTATGGCGAGATGTAAATTGCTTCGGTTGAAAAAAAAATACAATATTTGACAGTCCTTTAATATCGAAAACGCGAATATAACAGATGCGTATAAAAAGAAAAAATACTCGCCATACGGAAAGGTAAAGGTCATCTCGAATAAAAACTTATAAAATAAATGAATTTACCATACCAACAATGAAAAAAAATATGTAGTTAGATTACTAAAAGAACAAAAAAAAATATTTTCTAAAATCTATTTTCGTATGAATTTTGTGCGTCGATTTAGGTCATATTAGTTCGAGGGGCGAGTATGTATGCATTACCAGCATGTACTGCATAGTGTGTATTTGTGTGCAAGAACTATTTATTTAAAATTGGCAAAGTTATTTTTTTACGAGAATAATCGAACCGTATAAAGCATCTCATTTTATAATGCATTGTGACACTTAATCAATAATAACAATTTCAGATAAGATAGTCAACAAGTTTGAGTATATTCCATGGGATTATCGAATAGTATTATAGATAAGAATTATAATGTATTATATAATCATACGAGTTTCTATTAAAACTATCACCACGATAACGTTCATTACTTGCAGATAGATTATTATTTTTCTAGCATTTCTATAAAAAGGTTAGTTATATCAATAGATAGGAAATGTCATTAGAAAAATATTTTATTTTAAATACCAAAAGGATGAATAAATGTGAACGAAGCCATCTTATTTAAGATTTTGTTTCGTACTTGTATACAATAAATATTTATGGCATTATATCTTCATATGTATTTCCGTCTAGGTTTTAGAGTGATTTAATAATATATGTATTAGCTTATTAAAAAAAAAGTAAAATACTACAAAAAAAATCATGGCCTAATAACTCACGCATCAATCACAGGTTTTTATTACAATTTCGTAGTTTAAAACACTATTATGCTAATTACGAAAAAATTATTTAAGATCAGGGCCGGTTTCGCTTATTTGTATATTTATATATTGAAATATTATATCAAGCCTTTCCACCAAGAACACTTCAAAGATGTGCTCTATTTGATAAATGAATCAGGGAGCGATTATTTTTTTCATACAATTGCCGCCATTGATATTAATTTATACATATTATTGAAACGGCATATGTAATTATCATGTGTAATACGAGAGGATGTCTGCTTTGAGATGATTATGAAAAATGTTAAGCGCTATCTCGTGATATGTATTGCCATACGTCCCATACAGCAACATTTTAAAAGATACATTGATAATAATTATACGAATGACTGCATTGAAATGAGTTTAAATACAGCTGGGCTCAGATACACCGACGCGGAGAGATTGAATGCAGACTTTCGTAAGAATTGGCGGAAATTACTTTTTACCCCATCCAAATAAGAAACTGCAAAATATCTATAAAAAAGGCCCCCCTTTATTTACTTCTGATAAGACTCTGGTATAATTTAATAACCCCCCCCCCCCCCCCGCACCGCAAACGCGTCACAGTGAAAGAATATTATGTTTACAAGGATTATTAGCTTGGTATGTAAGACGTTCGATTAATAATCGACAGTACCGCGTTCAAATCTTACTAACTGCGGGTATTTTTTTATATGAAATTAAAACGTATATATTTATATTTATAGGTTTAGCGATGTTCCATACCTAACTTTGATTTGATTCTTCAGATCTCTACACACATACGTCAATCTAGATTCAGCAATGTTCCACACCAAAACTTCTTCGAATCCCTACACATAGATGTCAGTGCCGCGGGACATACGGACTGGAGCCATACCTACGAACATTATCCGCTATTAATAAATTGAAAAAATAAACGCGCACAAAGTCACAGCCGAATCCATTGAAAATTTAAGATATACATTTTACAGGTTAAGGTGCATTTGTTGTGTAAACAAACCGGTAATTTATTGTAGTCGATTGCGTCACAGATAAAATCCATTCACGTAAAATTAAAATGTAATTTATACAGCCTGACCCCTGACAACAAATTTACCAATACATATTACCTTCGCCGCGGCCCACGTTCTCGAGAGGCTTTATATGCAAATTTGGGAGACAGGCCGTGCAGTAGTATCTGTACGAGGCGGAAAAAAATCAACAATGTAAAACGGTACAGCGATAATAAAAAATTGAGGCATTGTATACACGCCGGCCACAAAAACAATGGAGCAGTTTGCATAATTTGGCTGCGTAACACGTTTTCGCTTTGGCGTGGTGCTGTCGGAATTGGAAGGAACTGGATCTCGTTTACCAGACACGGTACAGGGCACGCCGGGAGAGACTCTGTTAAATGCGTGTGTGAGGGGAATATGGTATGGGACTTTTGCCACTAGCGTGGCAAGAGTTTCTCAATGCATATTAATTCGCTCTCCGTTGAGGTTTCTGATGCAATGGGAAATTACGGTAGTCAACCGATAAATATAATAAATTTGATGGAACTCTACCCCACTAGAGCAGAGGTGGGGAAGCTTTTCATTTCAAAAGGCCACATATATTTATCTGATTCAACATAAGGCCGCAGTAATGAAAAATTGACACCGCCCCCCCCCCCCCTTTTTTTTCGGCTGTCGATAATTTTTTATTAAGTCAAAAGGCCGCAGGTTTCCCTCCACTGCACTAGTGTGTTAACCACGACTGTCAGCGTTGCCAATCGCTAAAGAAAAATAACCGTCCCATTATTGATGCAGGAATCTGTCATCGGTCCGATAAAACCAACAAAATATTGCAAACGAATCGTTTGTCATTTAATAATTGAAAATGATGGTGCGTGGCAAGCCTTGAGAATTGTATGCACAAAAATTTTATTATAGAATGTTCATGAAGTATTTGAGCAAATTATTATGACTAAAAGTATTTTTATAAATGTAATGTTATGTAATCAATAATAAATATCAGTTTAATTTATCCTAATTTATGTTGAAAAACCCCAGATTGCTTATCGTTCTTTGAAACACTAGTCATATTTAATAAGTGTAATACTATAATTGTAATTTGAATTGGGATCTTAGAGTGAATAACATGATGCATTGTGTATCTCTTCGGAGCCAGTATATAATATATAATGGAGTTTTACCAAGTAAATGAGAAGCCGATCCATATTTTTAAAGCCTTATCTGCCAACACTAAATATGAAATACATATATGTACACTTATTTGATAACTTTGTTATTCTACTGATTATATATCTCATTATGTCACAATCAATGGAATAATATTATGAATTTTTATTTTCTATAGAAAACTCAATAAGATGTTTTTTGTAGAAGATTCTGAAAGGTTGTCGTCATGTTGAGTGACAGCTAACCAGCGTTCAAGTGTCTGTCACTGATATCTTTAAAAACCAACTATCTTCTGTAATCTTTGTTCACACAGTAATGGCAGAGCCAAAGTTTGGTAGTCGCCGTGAAAACGCGCTGAAAGATGCGAGTACTAACGCAAAAATAATATTAATTTATGGGTCGTTTATCCGCACGCGCAAAAATATCATCTTACGGAATGAAAATATTATATATTATGGCCACATGACGTATCTAATGACGTACTTAGACATGCGATAATAATCCGGAATACGGCCTCGTAAGGACGTAAAATCTGGTAAAATGTTTTCTCTCTGGCCCGGTATATTTTTCTCTGTACCAAATCTGTCTGTAAAGCGTTAAATTTACTGTCTTATCGTATGTGCTTGAAAGCGGTCGGCCAACAGCGAATTACTGAAACATTTATCGATTTGATAATTAAAAACAAAATGGGTGACACATAGAAATGAAAACGAAACAAATCAGCATAAAAATACATTTTTCTCAAAAGTGGCAGACGTAATACAAGATATAATTTAGCATTAGATATAGAAAAAAATACAAATCATTTAAGAAAATCTAGTTTCCAAAAGAATACGGGAAACTCTAGTTTTTGAAGCGGAGTTATACCTTCTCATTATAAAAGGGAGAATTCTTATTTTAAATTGAATACAATCTGGCCGGATAAAGATGGATAAACTCGGCGGAAATGGTATTCCGAAAAAGTGCGGGAAATGCAATGATGACATTAGGTGAATCTCGCGTTCCAATCTCGAGCCGTTTTAAACGTAAGATAAAAATTACGCAAGCTCCCTTGGGTCGAGAAAATCTTCATTCTCATCACGTACGAATAGAATGCTTTCACGGCGGAAGAATTTTCGTTTATATACCTAAATTAATTTACTTCATATCTGGCGCTCATTAAAAATTGATAGTGAATAAACTTGCTGAAAGTGTTTCAAAAATAAAATATTAGTAACACATGGTAGATTAAATATAATAGTTTAAAAATATTTGAAACCGTGGCAGACATAAGGAATGTCTTTTTAATTATATTATAATGGGACAATACTAAAGTCCACGGAATGTGAGTGCGGAATTCAAAGTGTTTTGATTGAAGTAATAATAATAAAACCATTTAAAATAAGCCGCGATCAAAAAAATCTTCATAAAATATTACTCTATTTATAATTTGAATGCTTCCCACTTTTCTCATTTTATTCTGTAATTAATTATCTTATTTCAAACCGGGAATAATTATTTTTTAATTTTATAAGAATATATAATATAAACAGCGCCAAGACATCTCGTGACAAGAATGAAAGACAGCACATGCTTAATAACTGAAGCTTTATCAAAGCCTAATCAATTCAAACGTGAAATTGTTGTGTATTATAAGTTTATGTGGCTTGCCTCATATACAATGTAGACTAAAGTAGATAAGTTGTTTTGTATGTAAATTCGACAATATGATATCATACAAACATTTTTCGAAATTTCTATATGAATTTTCATTTTATGATTTTATACTTAAATGTTAACTCGTTTACCTGATATAGATGAACGCCAGCTCGCTTTCCAAGTACCTTACATTTATTGACTATGTAACTTATTTTTTTATCCATGTCCGCTTCCAATATGGAGCATGTGGCCTCCTAATGGAGATATCTCAACAGAAGTTTTTTCTACCAGAACTGTTAGTTACTCAGTCGTTCAACCTCTCTTTTTTCAAATGAATAGAAGGATGAAGCTAAGACAGGACTAGTGGTTAACTAATCGCTCTCGCTACGCCCAGTTATTGAAGGATCGGAAGAGTGGGAGGGAATTTTTAGACAACACAAACACCCATGCTTTCGAACAGAAATCGATAAATCAATCGAAAAAATTCTGTTCGTACTGGGACTTGAACCCGTGAAATCCGGCACGGAAGCCAACAACGCTAACCGCTGCGCCATAGGACCCGGCTTAATTTAGGTTATGGAATTTAATGAAAATACTATAATCCCAGTGTATTTAGAAAATAACATCTAGATATAGATCATATCCATACAAGGGATGCGGTGATAAATTATATATAAAATGTAACGTTAATAACAAAACGATACAACTACTTCATAAAATGTAGTTTATATACATTGGTGGCGGGTTAAACTACATGATAAGTTCTTGCGGTTAAATACCATCATGAAATATTACGGCTGTTCGGGAGTAGCGCGAGATGCGATTCTTATCAGTGCGATATCAAACGGCAACACGTGCCGGGATTGTTAACCCGGATTATACAAAGTTCCGAATCGCGGGAGGGACGCCTTTATCGAATTTTCCCCGCGAGGCTTTCGCGGAGATGCGGGCCGCCGGCCAGCCAACGAAAACGTGATTCCAGTCGCATTATTAATACGGCAAAAAATAACAAGCCACGTTATAACTTAATACTATATTATCGTATAATTTCGATCTCGGAAACGTAACTGAGTTCGTTGAACAGTTATAAGTAGTTCCAACTGAATTCCTCTCCCTTTTGCACCGATATGTTCCCAATCTTGCCAAGTTGCGACAGGCAAGCGGAAAACGTCTGTTTTAAGGCGATCAAAACAAATTTAATTAAAGTCTTCGATATTTACAGTTATTTAATAATTGTGCAGAAATAAAAAATAAATAATTGTATTGAACTAAAATTAAATTAACTTGGGAGTGCTCAATTATAATAAAGAAGTATCATCAAATATTATCGATTGCTCTTTTTGTCAGACCTATGCTGAAACGGATTTTACCCTCACTTAGTTTCTACGAAAACTGCAATATATAGAAAACACTGCAATATATAGATAAAAAAAACTGCAATATATAGATACACCAAGTTATAATTAACCTTCTTACCGCACATATTTTGTATATAGTGAAATTGAAATATAACCCATTAGTAAAAAGCCATAGTTATTTTTAGATTTAACTGGATAAACTTATTATTAAGATAATAAATATTTAATATTAATAAAAACACAATAATCCTTTGTACTTCATTCCACTTTATTTAATATGTCAGGACCGGTTTCGCTCATTGCGAGCATTGTCAACTGATAAGAAATATAATTTAACAATTTCTTATCAGTTTATTATTTCTTATCAGTTGACAATGCTCGCAATGAGCGAAACCGGTCCTGACATATTAAATAAAGTGGAATGAAGTACAAAGGATTATTGTGTTTTTATTAATATAATGCCTTTCCACCAAGTATTGACAGTGAACACCCTAAAAATATTTAATATATCGTTTCTTTTCTTTTCTGGGTTCGTACAGTAAAAATAATAAAGGTAAGTACCTTTGTAATAATAATTTATTGATTGGAATCAATACCTACATTTAGCTGAGAATACTTCTCAATGAAGCGAAATGTGTGTCAAACTTGGTGATACAAGTGAAGTAACAAAGTTTTAATTTAACATTGGAAATGTTATCAAACATTACTAACAATTTAATAGTTCGGTTTTATAAGTAAGTATCTAGAAATTAAATAATCAACTAAAAAGAGATAAATTAATCTTTTTCTTGGACCATCACTGTCAATAGAACTCCACAGAATCGTCGAACATCCAATAGTGTTGTTTCAATCATTGTAGAATGTTTGTCTACTGTGAAGACATAAGATAAAAAAGACCAAACTGTGAACCAAGATGGGATGAAGATGACTACATATTAAAAAAAACTCAATATTCCTTTGTACTACCTTCCACTTTTATTTAGCAAGATCAGGACGATTTCGCTCATGACTAGCATTATCTTTGCATTGAGCATACAAGAGTTTTTTATTACACCTTTTTATTTAATTTTATATTCTACAAACTACACTGTTAAATTGTATTTCTTATCAGTTGATAATGCTCGCCATACCGCGAAACCGGTACTGATCTTACTAAATAAAAGTGGAATTATTACAAAGTAGTATTGTTTTTTTTTTTAAATATAATGTCTTCGTATTAAGCAGTGGCGGCCGGTCAATGTGGCATTGGATCAATGCACCCCATGTATATGCAAGGGTGGTTATATTTCATGAAATAATATTCAAACATAACATATATACCATTCGCTCATTTTAAATCTTCATGTATAATAAAAAGCTCTATAATAAAAAAATTAGAACATTTTATTTTATTTTAGACAATAAATTGGAAAAAAGAGGTGCATTGATCCAATGCCACATTGACCAGCCGCCACTGCCATTAAGTATTGACAGTGCGCACCCTAAAAGTAAAGTGAGTATTGTCAACTCTCTTACATTTTCCACTTATATGAGGAAACTAATACAAAACTCTGGCTTTCTCACCTTTGTAAAGCCCATACAATGATTTTATTGTAACCGAGACCTTATTCCAATATCGAAGAAAAACGGATTAATTTCGTAAACTGTCAAAGTAAGACGAAATACAGCTTGAAAATTTAATATAATATGTAATTAATTGGAAGAATGTACACTGCGAAGTGCGGGCACTGAAGTTCACTCTAAATACGGTGCGTACCCGAGAGATAATGTTTTGAAAAGGACTAGGTTTTAAGAATTTCACGAACGTTTTCGAATACGAGCGTTTTATTTCTGCAGTACCCTAACTAGATGATAGTCGGAATACCATTTAAAGTGAAGAGGCTATAAACTTTACGAGTTCTATCTCAAACTAGCGTTTTACAATGTCACACACTGGTTCTACTTGTTATACACAAATTTCCACCGCGACGGGTTGTGTATAGGGCATCCAATCCCGGGATCCCGTTCAATTTTCTGATCCCGAAATTCCGGGATTGAGATGGCAGCGATCCCGGGATTTCGGGATTGAGAAATTTTGAGCAAATTCTCGAAATTTACACGAAATTGGCAAATTGAAGATTTCAAATTCCTCGGTGAGCTAAAAAAAAAAACGAGTTTCCGTGAAATTCCGGGAAAAAGTATACCAAATTGAAGATTTCGAATTCCTCGGTGAGCTAAAAAAAAAAAGAGTTTCTGTGAGATTCTGGGAAAAAGTATACCAAATCGGAGATTTCAAATTCCTCGGTGAGAAAATCTCAATCCCGGGATTCAAAATAAATCAATCCCGAAATCCCGGGATTGGAAAAAGGCTTCGGGATTGGATACCCTAGTTGTGTATGTGTAGCGCTATTGAAATACAACCGATATATTTGTATTGGCATTTAGTATAAATAAGCACTTAATTAAAAGCTCCTTTTCTCAGTGGTGAACGTATTAAAGGTATGTATTGTGGGAGCTCGGTTTCTTGTGATAAGTATACAAAAAAATATATAAATGTATCACTACCTAGTTTATTAAAAAAATGTATTAAAATTTACTTGTCAATCATTGTCAAAGATCACATAATAATATTCGGTTAGAAGGAACCGATCGGCGATCAGTATTTTTCATGGTGTAATAGTGTATTTCGCAACTTAAGAAAGTGCTACTTTCCACATTCGATAAATATTCATTGTAATTAATAACATTTTGTATAATCACGAAAAACAGGGCCTCCTGTGGCTTTTTTGCGATTTTTCGATAGGCTACACATTTGCCTCATAATAAGAGTACGATGGTAAGAGATCCGCTCAACGATCAAAAGGGTCGGGTTCCCGGCAAATGTCAAAATCGAAACACGAATTTTACAGTGTTCTGTTTTAAATCTTGTACATACATGGAGACGTGTTCTTTGAGTTTTCCCTTTGGGTTGCCATCAAAATTTTTTTTTTTCAAAAATACCCAACTCATCAAACAAGCGGCGCTGTATAGATATGATTATCTGCGATGCCTTAAATATATGTAAATTGTAAAACAGTAAAGCATGCTGTAACTATTTTGAAACACGTTACTTTAAATTGAGTATTTTTTTCTGTTTAAACGAGATGACGTAAACCTGGTTGACAGGTTTCTTTTAGCGTACAATCGATTTAATTATATCTTATTTCATTCCACTGGGAATTAACAGTAAACAATATAACATTATAACATTCAACACAATATCAAATGCATCGGCCTGAGATGAAATTATTAAAGAGTGAGTTAGCAATGACTTCCAAGCATTGGCGTATCCAAGGGGGAGGCTATGGGGGCCATGGCCCTCCCCTGAGGAGAATTTATTTTCCATTTTTCTAATTGATTAACACTTTAATGGCTCTTTAATTGTTCAGTTTACAATTTTTATAGAATACATACTTAATTATGTATCGACTATTTTTATATAGGTATATTATTTTTCAATCATCTAGGTATCTGTTATGTATTACTAGCCGATTCCCGGCAAGCGATGCAATGCCACTCAAAGAAAGAAAGTGTCTGTGTTTTAATTGTGTTTATTAAACTGCGTGCCTTCTTTTTCTATCTGTTTGACGTTTGCTGCCGATTTTCTATGGTATGACACACGCGCCACCTACTGTAATTTCATTTTACTAGACCTATAAACTTCGCGCAAGTGCGTGAACAGTATGGCAGACATACAAGCATTGATTTTTATATATAAGACCTACTGTAAGTTAATTTTAATATGCCTATAAACTTCGCGCAAGTGCAAGCAAAAATTTTGTCAAAGTTTTATTGTAATCGGATCAGCGGTTTGGCAGCCCATAGAGTACGAACAAACAAACATTCATTTTTATATATTAGATGTCTATTTTCGAATTGAATGGCCCCCTCCTGGGACAATTTCTGGATCCACCATTGCTTCCAAGAATAGAACATTTTTTAAGGCGTTAAATGGTGTTTCTTTGCTAGAAGACCTTTTTGTATACAACAAAATAAAACCATAATTTTATCAAATGATTACCGACTAACCAAACTTCGTTGGTTATTAAAGAAAGCGGTATCAACGCTATGTCGCTCGTCATGTGAATGTTCTTCTTAAACTACGACCACGAAGTTTTGATAGGATCTGTAAATGTGCTCGAATCGTTCGGCATTTATGGTCCATGAGATTGGCAATACTATAAACTCATTCTTTTCGCCGACTCGCTCTGAATAAAAACGCAATAGGTAGTGATGTGACCGAAATAGTGTTATTCATCGGCAGTTTTATCGATAATCCACATCGTATACAAGTCGGAGCGGCTCACCAATGCAATTCGACAATTTGTATTACTTTCGTGATAGTGTATGCAATTATGTGCAGAGTAAATTAACAATGTTGCACAAAGATAAGAGTAATAAGAAAAAGGTGTGGCAAATTATCGCGTATGCACGTTACTTATCGATTAACGTTTCCCGTCATTTCGAAAATTAAGATAAAAGCATTAAAGATATGATCGCAATAATTGTGTCTTCGTATAAATACAATAGATTGCTGTGCTTTTCGAATACATCAATAATTTTTTGTGAGTCAACTATTTAGAGACCATTAGATTGAATTGACTGTCTTCCATTTTCGCCAACGAAACGTATCTTCCACATAATCATCGATTTAAAAACACCTCAGCAAACGTAAGATTCATTTACTATGCATAAACCTGATAAAATAAACGCTAGATCGCGCAATCTTACTAGTAAATTTAATTACAGCACATGTTCATCGTCACAGTGGATAAATTGGCATTATAGACTTTTACTAAATAAAATGTGTATCGATTAGATCTGCTTTTATATTTTCGTATTCACATTTATTGTTTTTATGCGTGTACTTTAAAAGCCTATTAGACCGACACGTTGGCCTACAAATTAAAAAATATGAAATGTATTTTCGGTGTATTCAGCGGAACTTAGTGAATTATTGTATATACAATTAAATCTGATAACTTTGTTATTCCACTGATTGTGTAATTTATTGTTAAATAAATTAAACTAAAAAATTGAAGCTAATTCTTAAATAATAAATTACTTAATGGAGGTTGGGATTATGTATTTCTACTGGATACTGATGGAAGGTCCAGAAACAAACAATAATAGTTAATTACTTGTGTTTGGAAGGGTAAATCCCATACGAAATCAATTTAGCAGTGATGACAGTGTTAGTCTGAAGATGCTTCACAAAGAGGCAAAACAAGTGCCAGTTAGTATCACAATCAGTGGAATAACAAACACGGCAACTGTTTTAAACATATAAACAAACTGTTTTAAACATATAAATAACACATTTTTTTAAATATAATCCATTTGCACTAAGTTGACAATAAACACACTGATAGTGATTGCAACTATTTCATAAGTGTTGCATAGAATATCAGTAATTCTATTACTTGAAAAATGACATTACTTTCGGAGCCACAACCACGGGGGAGACGAGCAGCTGAAATCACCCCCTGCAGGAAGTTCAGCAGAGGGCTAATAATAATCCCAACACTTTCGACACGGGGAGAGGGACCCACTGTCCAATGTCGTATTCAAAGGGTGCAAATTGGTTCATTTGCGTGACGCCACATCAAAATGAATATTTATCGAACATTGTATGTACATTTATACTTCTACTATAGTTACTACTTGATAAGTTTCATTTAGGCATCGTTTGAATGACAATATTTTGTTTTTAGTACACTCGAACAAACTGTGAAAAATATCAATATTGTAATTAACTGATAGAGAAAAATCCCGAGAGAGTTAGTTTCCGTTGAAATATCACATTTTTTTTAAATTACTTAGAATGGATTACTTAGATTAGTTATGTATGCATTATGAATGTATAAGGTTCCAGTGTCAATGGCGATTATTAATATACGCACATATCTTTGACTTTTTCTTGGGTTTGTGAGAAATTCTTTACAGTGTACTCGTTTCATTTGTTTATTTGCCAATCAATAACAACTTTTTGACCTATCACTAGAAGTAATAATACATCATACATTTGAAGACCAGAAATTGCAGAGAATAGTTCAAATAAAAATATATATCCAAATCCAAACTGTATAATTTCAAGCGTAACTTAAATGTGCAACAATTTCTAAGAGATGATCATATGGGTCGGAAAAGCATTTTGTCATGCATTGGCTTTGTGAATGAATATCTCACGTCTCTCTGAGGACATCGCAGGTGGCCTGCCACTGATGTGAAGTAAATTCACTCGTATGAATTTATATTATTCATATATCAAGAAAACTTATGTTATGTACTTTTTACTTTTAGGGTGTTGTGTTCACTGTTAATTCTTGGTGGAAAGGCATTATAAAACAGACTGTTTTGTATCAATTTCAGATGTACATACATAGTTTGTGTAATGACGAGATGATCCTGCAGACCAAAAATAAAGCCTGCTTAATCAACCAAACCTTAAATTCAGTGATCAATTTAAAGAAAATTAGTTTTCAGACTCTTTTTAGTTTCGCTTATTATCTAATAATGAAACCTACTGCCGAGGCAGCGACATTGTCAGCCTTCATGGCTCAGGCGTGCGGAAAATGCGGCAGCTTTCTTTCATTCATGAAATATGCAGAAATGCCTCACACCAGATACACAATTTGATTACTTTGCCACACATATCTTCCCCGCCTTGTCTGTCATCCATTATCAATCATCATCATCAGCATCGCACGGCACGCGTCGACATTATGTCGTGACGAGAGCGCAGCGAGGCGAAAATAGATTTCTAAATAATTAATTCGCAAACAATAATAACGCCATCGCAACGACAGTGATTGACAACGCCAGAACCTAGTGACAGCTGTGTAATGCACGCCTCCACGTTAAAATAATATAGTTTTAGTTATCTCTTCCGAATAATTTCCTCAGATACAAATCCAAAACGTTTCAATGAATCATTTCAATATCTAAGATTTAAGCATTGGTAGTATTGTTATGAAATATCACCAAAAAGAATTCAAGGGGACTGGTGCATACCATCATCTGCTCGAATGCCAATGATTTAGAACGAAAGCTTTAAAGATGCTCGTCTCTAAGTACGTCATAGGAATAATGCAACAAAGTTAATAACGACATTTAATAACGAAATAAATTGCAGATAAATACAATATTCGGAAGTATTTGCGTACGTTAATCTCCATAACCCGACTCGCATATATCCAATATACATATTCGAGTCGGTGATCAACACAAATATTAACATGTTCAACAAAAATCAATCCAGGTAATATTTGTGACCGGATTGTAATACTGAACCGATAAATCGAGAAAAGCGATGGACCTATTCCACTGTGATGTATGGATCGACAAAAGCACTTGAATAAAACGAGAAAAATATATTTTCACCGAACAAATAATATAATATGTAAGTATACGGAATAAAAACAATTGTTTATTACGCATAGTCGGTATGCACATTAAAGTCATTAATATTTGAAATGTAAATACCGTCTCAAACAATTAATAATCAATACACGAGCCCCTTTCAATGGCATTACGCAGATGTGCAGGTGTTTTTCAATTAACATGCAGTTATGCAAGCAATCCTTTATTAAAATAAAATCCATAAGGTATGCAGCGACTGTAATATGTATTCTAGTATGTATGTAATAATACGTAGTCAGCAAGAAAGACATTAAGAACACATTTATATGTATGGATAAAAAGTATATTTTTTAATATTCGTTATTTTTAAAATGCCAGAAAAAAACACAACAGTGCCGAAAATTAAATCAAAAGAAAGGAAAACTAATTAGATTTTTTATACAAGTAAACTACGTGTTCTCTGTGAGGTGTTAAATTCGAAATAATGTTCAGTATACCTACATATGTATACATTAAATTATTAGATAAATATGATAGTTTGAATATTTAGCAAATTCTTTAAGCAGTTTCAAGTGATTTGTACAATACCGATGACTTCAGTCGAATGTAAGCGTTTCTTCTCAACTTTTAAAAGAATCAAATATTTTCTGAGAAATATGATGGGTCAAAGCAGACTAATAATGCTGCTCTCGCGATGTTAAGTCGAGAGCCTTTCAGTTGTTGTCATCAAAATCGGACTTGAATTTGTGTGTCGTCGAAGTGTTTTAAAAATCCAAGAAGCGGAGGATGAATTTCTTACATAAATAAATGAATCTTTTTTTGCACTCTATCATATTCTTGTCACCGGCCGCCACTGGTTGCACTATGCATCATACATAATTGACGACATTTTAAAGCAGCGCTTCCCGACTATATTCCCTGTGGAATTGAATATCGAATAGTTTGTCAGTTCAAGTTCATCCGTGCACTTGAATGCCTGAAGATGCCGAAAGGCGAAACCCGGGTCGTTAATGACAAAATTTGTGAGAATGTACATAGTTTGAACGATTCAAATTTAAGTTTGTCAGTGCTTTCCGATCATCTTTGGATTTAAACTAAGCATTGGGTTAGATTCAAATATGTACATATGTGCAAATAATATATCGATTGCATTGCAGAAGATAGGTTGTTTACTTAGTTATTTATTAGCAGATAAAAAAAACAATTCACTGTTAATAGAATGTTGTATTCCTTCAGGGTTTAGCATTCAAGAACCATGCGTGCCACTTGGCCATTTATATGACCGAGGAGGTGGAAACATACTAGCGTGTGTTCTGTGACTCTGAAATTCGAGCAAACCTCCCTTGAACCTACAGTGTGTGGCAAGTTCGTGCAACCCCTAGTAGTAATGCTATCACCATTATTTTATTAAATAGCTATGTTCACTAAATACATACGTTGTGCACTGAATGGAAGCATTGATTTTGTATGTGGCCTGTACTCCATGTACGTCACATTACCACAAGTAAATTATTTGAATAAAATCGAGCGTGTATGACAATTGTCTAAATTCTAAGTGGTCACGAAAAGTCGTGGGAAAATAACGGAGCAGTGATTATTTTAAGTATGGGCCACCAAACTCGAATTTTGAAATTAATTCTGACGAGTAAAAAACAAAAATATATTTTACCGTCTCCGTTAATTAACCACCCAGACGTTTTACTCCCAAAGGTAAGGTTTTAGGGAAACTTACTCTATCGACTATATATATCAGACAATGGCCGACCGATTTAAATGCCTATCAAATTGTATCTTAACTTGAGGAGATATCATCTTCGGTGTGATGCAGAAAGGAAAAAAAACAAGTTTATCGAATAAAAATATATACATAAATATATTTTAAACCTTCTTTGTGGATCCCTGCTCGATCAGTCTAATGATCATCCGAGGTTGTCTGGCCAATCAAGAAGAATAACTAGGAAGTAATTTCCAGGAATTTGGTGGAACATTTTTGTCCACGACTGTGTATGTTCAGAGCACCTAACTACAGTAACCTGAATAACCTCAGGATATACGGAACTGTTGTTGGATGAAATGACCAAACCTAGGTTGCAACAATTGTTATGATAATGACATGACAATACATAAGGAGTACCAGGACCGGTGCCGCTTAGCTAGAATTCTTTATGAATATGTAGGTACCTACTATAGCAGGCACGTAGCAATGACTTTGATCTAAAAGGGAGAGGGGATCGTATTAGTATGAAATTAAGCTAGATATTAATATACACAGTATATATTTAAAAATTATGAGATAAAAAAAATATGACCGCGCGGCCATAATGAATAATGGAGGCGAAGTACTGAAAAATATTTAGTATTTCGCATAATTTATCAGTGCTCTTTGATGTGGTGTGATGTTAACGCGATTATCAAAGCTTCAATAAAGATTTGTAAATCGTGGCGTTGTTTTAAGCTTAGTTTGTGAAGTTTTTCGCCGAAATAATCCATGGCCAGCTTTAACACACTTTTACCAAAAAAATATATGAATTTAACCAAAATAAAGGTTTTTGTCTAAAATGTATTTTACAAGAAATTTTCGTTAAATCGTAAGTATAATGTATTTCCATCTAAGATTGACAGCAAGGAAAGTTCGATAATTCTCGTGGAACCTTATAAAGTGTGTAAATCTTCTATTAAAATAACACACTAATTTATTCTATGTAATCGTTATAATATTATATAGCTGCCGATAAAACATTAGAATTTGTATAACTCGTCTTAATATGGCAGTTCTTTTCAATTATAAATAGTGAAAAATGTATGTATCGTAGGTATAACGTTATTATTGTATTACAATAGTTTTGCCGAACTAAAAAAAAGGAACACTGTATCCCTAGTGGTCATGAAATCATACATAAGATCTCAATATCAAAATATCTCTTTTTATAAAATAAGGATTAAGTATATTATTATTATTATTAAAAGTTTTTTTCAAAACACAAGCGAAAGTATAAGCCTTTTTCATTTGCCTAGACATCTTTCTTCCCAAAGTAACTACCTAACCTGTCTACGCAGGGTATGTTTGTATCGAACTAGACAAAAACAAACAGAATAAACTACCTACTACAAAATAAATACTTCACTGCGACGTAGCATTTCAACTTCATGTTAGGGTACCGATGGAAATAAACATACTGAAATTAATTAAAACCACAACAATGTTATAAGCTGGTTCAAGAAGTGGTAATAAACAAAAAAATCCTACCTTCATGTCAGCAATAATCTGCTGAAACAGATTTCCGAGGGCCGAATACTCTCGTTCGACAACTCCTTCCATTTTCGAAGATTTTGTTCACTTTCACGCACAGTCAAAATAGCAAATGCTCACATTAGTAGAATTATAAAATAATAAACACAGAAGCACTGTTTAATTACATCGAATATCTTTGAAATATTATTGGCCTTTCTATGTTCACCATTCATTTGTTACGCGCCATAACAATACACAAAAAATATTTATGTTGCGTCTACAGATCTGATTTCACCATTTTAAACACTTTGCCATAACATGTATACACAATATCATCTAACATTGACAAATAATACATAAATCTAAAGCATTTTTATTCAATAATATACACAAAAGGTCGAAACCGAAGATCTGACATTGTAGTAGTCAAAACCTCCAAATTAATATCGGGAAACAAACATTCACGTTCACAGATTTTGTGCAATAGATTTATTTGAATGATTTGAGTTTTTTACTCCAATCTACGCGTGTAATAGATATTCTTTAATACAGAAACATGATCTATTTACGAATTAAAAACATTACCAAACGCGCCGACAACTATCATCAAAAACACAAGAGGACACCTATCATCGAACCGTTTGCCGAAAAGCGAATAATTTGCCCATAGAGAACAAACTGAATAGCGAATAGACATGGAGCGGTGTTGCTATACTCATTGAAATTAAATAATTTGATATGAACAACATTGTAAGTATGTATTTTTTTGTAACACTTCATCTTGCAGAGACGAGACTTTTTTCAATAAACAAATAAATTTGGAACTACATTGGATTCACAGACTTATATTTCTAGCAAAAATCATAAAACCGATGTACAGAAAAGCCGTGTGACCATATGGTCACGCTTGTCCTTACATGCACCGTGTAATATTGTGTACAGTACAAAAAAAAAATATTTATAATTTGATCTATTTAGATAAACGTAATTTTTATACAGATCATGTAACTTAAAGAAGTGTTAATAATTTGGAGCTTTAATAAAATTAAAATAGTAAAAAACAATTCCAAAAAGTCAATTTTGAGGATTTTTTTATGTATAACTTGTGATGCCTTTCCACCAAAAACGGACATTCAAAACATAAAAAGTAATATCAAACTTCGAAAAGTAGACTTGAAAGACAAGAAAAAGAAAACACCTGCATAAAAATATTTTAAACATATGACGCATTGTATTATATGGATACTTAATTATATGGATTTACCAAAAATGAAGGGTTGTGAGAAAACGTTTCCAAATAGTTAGAAAATGAATGATTTTTATATGAATCAAATAAAACTTAACAATATCTTAAAGATATGACACAAAATGTTACAAAGAATATTTATTTTTTTCCACCTAAGATATCTATTACTTCTAATAATAGTACTTATGTGAAATGTTTATATACTTGATAAAAACTGTTATGTTTTCATATAACTTGTAATAAATATTTTTAGTAACTCTTTATGTATTTTATTTAAAATTTTATTCATAATAAATTTCTACATTGACTTTTCCTTGACAATTTTTTTTCGGATTTACTTGGTAGCTAAAAAACAAATATATTCTTCAAAGCTAAGATTTAAATATTTCAAAAATTAAATCATTCAATTATGCCAGTAAAAGCTAATAAATCATAACTTTCCTAGATTTTAAAACCAATCATTTCAAACGTGACGCCTGTTTAATGTTAACATTACGTTTGCTTATTATATATATTTTATACGTTGGCATCACCTCATGTGGCGAAGAGTTATTTCCCGCCACTCTCATCTTTGGAGAATTGTAGATTTGAAGTGTCGGAACTATGTTTGCAGTTAACAAATATTTTATCTGTTGTTAAATGTATCAAATATCGAAATGATCAAAAGAAAAAACACTGACTCCAACAATCCAGGATCAATTTATAGAATTGCTCTGGAAAATTTCGTGTAAGTGTCGTGCTTATCCTATGATCTTTTTTTGTGTTTTTGTTTTGACATTTATTTTTGAGGTTAAAAAGTGATGTCTTCAAGCGAAGTTTTTTGAATCATTTACCAATATTTTTCCCACCAAACGGTAAATGGATTGACAGTTGAAAGCCACAAAATTTGTTTTCGTTGTCCACTTGTGAGCGGCTCAATTTTCTGATATTAATTATATGTTACGATCATGTAGTTCGTCTAGCCTCGTATTGTTTACATTGAGTTTTTAAAGGCATTCTGAAAAGGAAAATATGCATACGGTTACTTGTATAATTCTAGCGTCTAATAGTGTTGACAGTTATCAAACATTTTGAATAATAAGCTCTATTTAATCGGTCTCGGCTGAGTGACAAATTACATAAATATAGCATAAGCCATAATAATGATTTTTAAAAGAAGCTCAATCTACACACCTTTTCACATAGCACACCATCCATTAACTGCGAATAAATTTGAATAAGACATCATCACATCGTTACCTTATATATTTTGGACCCTAGTCTCATAATGAGACCAAGTAAATCGTTGCTGGCCTAAAAATTGTATGGCTTCATGCGTACTTTTGTTCTAGAGCAAAAATATTCTCTTGTGTAATATGGACACAACATTTTAAATCTTTAGTGCCATTACATGAAAAGTTCCATATACTTAATTAACCCTTTGATTATTAACGCTGTACCATTACGGTGAATTATTTTGTCATCTATTGTGAGAAATTTTCTAACCCGCATGAACTTTTAGAAATGATTATTTTTATTTAAAGCCTTAATTATTCAATCTATGTGACCCGCGACATGATTTTTTTTTATTTTTTAAATCAAATTTGACCCACTAGGCCCAAATTGGAAGTTTTTTCTAAACCATGTCCGCTCCCAATGTGGAGCATATGGACTCCTAATGGAGTTTATCTCAATAAAAGTGTTTCTACGAGAACTGCTTGTTACTCAGTTGCTCAACCTCTCTTACCAGTGAGAGTAAAGGAAGTAATTGCGTTTAGATAATTATTTAAAAGTTATTATGAATTTATTCATTTACACTTTTAACTTTTCATTTGAAGTTGAAAAAAAAGATTTTTTTATTTGCAGATTGACCCATAAGCAAACTTTTTTTTCTATATTTTTTGTGTAGAATCAAAATATACAAAACAATAAACATAGTAACAAATAGCTCACTCCTCAAAAAGTCAATTTGGTAATCAGTCAAGTAGTTCTGACAATGGCATGATGCCGAAATAGTTATCAAAAATTTTAGATAATTTTTGTGGAACCAAGAAAATATTTATTCAATTAAAAATAACATTTGCTATTGAACTTGTTGGTTTTCATTTGTTATAATCAGGGTTTTTCTAAAAAAATTGCAATGCCAATTTAATTGTGCTTCATTCACAAATTTCTTTATCATTTTTCTTTCTCCTGTAGACTTTATTTATAGTCACTAACGCGATGTTGCATTACAAACTACGATATTTTGAAACACTGCAATTCGTTGATGATAATTTTTAACTATTTTACTTTTCAGAACATATAAGAAAGTGGAATTATTTCCGGGTCGTAAATTAAATTTGATACTTGGACCAAATGGAACTGGCAAGTCCACGTTTGTTTGTGCAATTGTACTTGGATTATGTGGAAAAACAAGTGTTATTGGACGGGCAAAGAATGTAAGTGAGGCATATTTTTAATTAGCGTGATTTGTCAAACCTAATGAATGGTATTTTATAACAGGATTTGTGGAATTTTTGTTATCCTTACAGTGTTCACTTTGGTTTGACTTGTCTCAAAGAATTTGGTTTCAAAAATTTTGCTTTATATTGAAATAATATTAAACTTCTAACCTCGGGTCTTTTTTAAAGTCCAGAGTGTTGATCTATCAGCACACTGATATTGTTATTAAAAGCTTCACGGCAAACTTTCATGTATCACATAAAAGTCAATTTACTCTGTCTGATATTTTTTTAATAAAAGGTCTGATAATTTTTTTCTGATGATAAATTTAAAATCGCTCAATTTGACTTGGATAGGTTGAGGGGGTTAAGCGACTGATAATATGATGAATAGTAGTACTTTATTAAAACTAGATGGTAAAATATGTAATAGTAGATTTATTACAGTGGCGGATTAATCAATTAAGAGGCCTAAAGCGCAATACAACTCTGAGGACCTATTTTCACGAATAACAGGAAAACTGAATTTGAAATATACGGACTAGTTATAATCAAAGTTTTTTTGAAGCCCTATTCACACACCTTGTGTGCTTATGGGGTAATTCGCACTTGATTGACGGCGCTTTAAAGGTGTTAACTGTCAATTCTAGGTGAAAAAGAACTTTATTTGTAGAAATAAAACACAATTTTTCACACTACCTGCATTTTTAATTGATCTATTCAATTCTCTGATCTGCAATTCGGCTTAAAGTGTTTGGAAACGGCAAAACCGGTCTATATTTTTTTTTATTTCACAACATTAAACTGATTAATTTTCAATATTTGTATTCAATGTCAATTCATGTAAACTTTTCTTTTTTGTGTAGTTATAATTCAATGTTTTAGAATACTTTGTGATGTAAAAATATTATTTATTAGTTATATTATGTTATATTTTTTAGATTGGCGAGTATGTCAAGAGTGGTCATAATGAAGCCACCATTGAAATCGAGCTATTCCGAAACCCTGGAGAAAACAACGTCATCATAACGAGAAATTTTAACACAGAACACAATTCGGTATGGAGCATAGACAATAAACCCGTGAAAATGAAACAAGTTCAAGAGTTGATCGAGTCTCTCGATATTCGTGTCGATAATCTATGCCAACTCCTGCCTCAAGATAGAGTGCAGGATTTTTCAAAGATGAATCCTCAGGAATTGCTGAAGAGCACACAAGTGGCTGTGTCAGGACAGACTGCAGTCGATCTACTGACAAAGTTGATTGAATTAAAAGGCTTGCAAAGGAATTCGCACTCCAGGTTACAAGCAAACACCAAAGACTTGGCATCTCAAGAGGAGATACAATCTCGGTAATTACATCTATCAGTTTCACCAATTTTTCCACTGCTATATGACTAACAACACTATAGCCATTCAAGAAATGTTAGAAAAAACAGTTGATTTAACTATATTTTATTTTTCATGTTGGTATCTGGCATTTTTTTAGTTTGCTCTTTTCAAATCAACAGTATCAATTAGTTTTGCCAAAATATAAAGTGATTCTTAAACAATAGAAATATTTCAATAACAAAATTCTGTTGTTTGCCGATCATGTTAAGCTTTTTTTCATAAACCTATCCCAGAAACTCTGACAGGGAAAAACATGTCTAAGTTCACCATCATTTTTAATTTCTACTAATCATTGTGTAATAACACATCTATCTTATACTTTATACCTTATCAACCCAAAAAATGCTTAATATAACATTCTTTCCTGTTGGTCTTAGATGCATTGATATTATGTGAATATAAATAAAAAAAATAACAGAATCGTTGACTCTAATAACATTAACATTTTTAAGTATGCAGAATGTGATTAAAGCAATTGAGGAAGTAGACAAGATGAAAAAAGAAATTGATGTCTGCGAGAAGAAGAAGTTATGGATTGAATATGAATGTTTAATAGGGCAAGTTGACGAGTTAACCAGAGACAAAGGTGAAGCCCTTAAACTTGTTGAAGTTCATAAAAAGAAAATGCTACCGCTTGAGAATGAAATTAAAAAAACTGAAGGTGTTATCAGGACTATGGAAAACGCCAGATTACAATCGGTAAGATACATGCCAATGCTTCTTAGTAGGAACGCAAATGCACCTTCACGGGTGTTTTCATATGTTCAGTATTTGGGAGACTTGCTCGGGATTTTTTTTATCCAGTGGCACCCGGCGGGCTGTCATACTAAAGCATCGTTTCTGATAGTACTTGTATTGAAATATATTTAAACTTATTGATTGATATTTTCTCGGTTTCCAAATTAGGCACCAGAAATGGCGGCTATTAAGAATAAAATGAGAGAGAATGTTGACTCCTGCAATACTCAAAACACTCTGATAGAAGACATAAGAGCTGACCTGGAAGCCAAAATACTAAAGCAACAATCGAGAATAACAGATTTAAAACAAGCTGAGATTATGTTACTGAAAATGAACAGTGATAAAAATAATCTATATCAACTCTACGGAGATGGTATGTTATCTATTATACCTTATTAAAACTACACTTCCTATCATGCGTTTGATGTTGTCTTATTCACTGTGCTTCAAAGTCGGGGTATGCGACTCGATAAATGAAAGTAACCGAGTGTTATATTGGCAGAAAAAAAAAAGAAAATTTTAAGATTTAAATTTTAAGAATAAGATTTTTACTAATGAATCATTCCCCACAAAAACCGTTCACAATCACATTACTGAATTAATTGTACAATGATTTCAGATACCCTCATCTGCAAAAGTATGAAGGATTTGCAGGGTTCAATTGATAAGAATAATGGCATCATAACAACTGTAAAAAATAATAAAAGCCAATTGGAATATGAGCTTCAATCTAAAATTAATCCTCAAATTCGGCTGAGCGAGAATAAGTGAGTGATTTACTTATTCTTATTGAAGGTACCAACCTCCAAATAATACGTGTCAAAATTTCACAACAATCTGACTTTTAGTTCACATGTTACAGTGGTTTTAGTGACGCTACTTTTGTAATTTTCAAAATAATAGAAAATATTTCCTGATATTTTGATTCAAATTGATAATTGTTCTGTAAATCGATCAATTCTAGTTGCAATGATGAATTTGCCTCGTTGGTGGATGCTGAGAAAGGGTTGGAAAATGTTTTAAGCGACAAGTAAAGCGTGTTTTCAAAACAATAATCTAAAAACAGACTTAACATGCACCACAGACGGTACTCATTGTATAAAGATGTATACCAAATGTATACCCGTGAAAATATAATCATATTAAATAATTAAGGAATAGTATTAAGTTTTTTATCAGTGATGATTCAAATTATAAAAGTTTGTTACAGTAAAACCCCCATTTACACTATATTCGGGACCGTGTAATTGGGGGTGTGAATGTCATACAAAATAAGGGATTTGATTTTTTTCCGCGGAAAACGCAAAACTAAGATTTCCCTTAGTTTTACAAAAAAAACTGTATGCGAAGCACAGACGACCGTCTCTTAGTAATGGCAATGGAATGCGAATATTTCAAGCCGGCGCGTAATTCGGGGTAGTGTAATTGGGGGTTCCACTGTACTGCATAATTTTTTCTCATATCAAACACAGATTTTTATCATATTCAATGAAAAATTTGGCGATCAAGTACTTGTTATTTCGGGCCGCGGTTTCTGCACCTCTGCTAAAGGGGTTTATAGAATCGACAAATTATATAAAATCTAAATATGTTTATAAGCTAAAATTTATATGTCTGTCACCTGCATTGTCCTTCATTAACCCTTAGACCGCGGTTGACTGCTATAGCAGCCCAATCTGAACCGATCTGGATCCGAGCCGCGGTCAAAAGGTTAAAGAACATCTATACATAATACGCAATCTGTAAATGAATATAAAATCCGATTTATTTTCACAGAATACGTAACTTAGAAAATGTAGCGAACAAACGGCTGGAAGCTCTTCAAAGTTACAGTGAGCACGCCTTCCAAGCTGTCCAGTGGCTCAGGCAGAATATGGACATCTTTCAAGGGAATGTTCACGAACCGATCATGCTGGAAGTGAGTAAATTTAACATTACACTGTTAATAAATAAAACACTTTTTTTACACCGATTCCACAATTAAATATATTGATCAGAACCAATTTCGTTTATTGCAAGCATATTCAACTGACAAAAAGTAAATTAGAAAAAATGTGATAATTTGAGCTCCATTTCATAATCCATTTACCAAGCCGTCAAGTGTTTTGTAAACCTTCTTCATTCATAATATTACATAAATAATATTCTTCCAGTCCATTCTAACCAGTCCTAATAATTATATAAAACTGTGGAATTAATACAAAAAGATATTCTTTATTTTTGTAAATGTATAAAAAAATCGAATTTAACACCTTGCAACTAATTACATAACTTAATTTTAACCGCACAGTGCTGATCTTTTGGCGCAATAGATGTATCGTATGACAACAAAAACACAGATTTATAATTTCTGCAGTTGAATAGGTCAATTTATTTATTACATAAAAATATTTCATCTAATTTATCAATCGAGAGAAGGGTAGATAATTTAAACTATTCGGATATCGTGTACTGGACATGGAATTGAAGGTATGCTAATTATATAGAAGATATGATCATTTGTCTCTTTGTTCTAGCTTAACTTCTCGGAGACTAGGTATGCGAGGTATCTGGAATACACGGTATCTGCTCGAGATTTGGTGGCCTTTGTTTTTGAAAGCAGTGATGACATGAATTTGTTTTTGAAGAAAGTTCGTTCTGAATTGAAATTGAATTTGGTGAATGCCGTCTGCAGCCCCGTGATGAACAGAAACTTTTCTCCCCCTATGCCTATTGCAGAACTCAGGTAAAGACATTTTAAGATAGCAATTAAAAATTAAAATTGTTTTAACTGATTAAGCAATTCTCAACTTGCTTTTTAAAAAAATCACTCTTCTGATCATGAATTTATTATGCTTACAGGAAATATGGTTTTGAAACGTATTTGGCAGACACTATAACAGCACCTCAGGCGATTTTACAATACCTTTGCAAGTCTTACAATATACACAGGATTCCTATTGGAAACGCTAAAACATATGAAGTCAGTCAAAATGTTCCTGAAGCAATCTCATATTTCTTCTCAGGTAAAGTCTCCTATTTGTACTTAGTGATTTTGTTAATACATTTCATTTGCTTTCGTAAATCAGCTGAAGTTCTCTTTGACATGTTCACATGCTTTACTTTCAACCAGGCGGAAAGCGAGTCGAACAATCAGACACTGAAATAATTAAAGTATGAACTATATTTGAGGGTTTATGCAAGACATGCGTCATTCGCAAACAGATGAACCCAATCTTTTTGATGAAAGAGTCACTCGTTTGAGTCTCTAGAAATATTGGCATCATTTGAATTGTGAGTTTTATTTTTTACAAAAATATGTGATGCATAAGAATCTCATTTGATACGTTAAATCTGTGTTGAAAAACTGACCTACATAGGTGCATGGGACACTTTAACAAGAGTCCTTTTGTAGCATTATACTTGATTTGAATTAATTTTATTACTTATAAACTGATTTTTCCTTGGGCTAAATTTTATTTAGAGGAAGAGCTTTAAAATTGATCAATAATGTTTCCACACATTCCATAAATTCCATTCCGGCGTACCTCAAGGATCTAATCTTGGGCCATTTTTTTTTCTTATTTTCATTAATGATATCGTAGAAAGTATAAGTGGAATTAATTACCTGCTCTTTGCTGATGATTAATTTTTAAGTATCGGTAAAGAGTCTGACTACTATTCTGCAGCAGAATATGAATGCCATTTTGAATTGGTCTATAAAAAACAAGCTCGACTTCAACATTTCGAAGTGTTTTTGTATTTCCTTCTCTTGCTCAAAATTTCCCATCATATATAACTATGCAATATCTAATGATGCTTTAAAACGTTTGTCTGAAGTTATTGATCTTGGTATAAGATTCGACTCTTCTTTCACATATCACTTCTATTGCACTGCGTGCAAGCAAACTCCTTGGATTTATTGTTAGACAAAGCAAACCATTTGAAAACCCAACTGTGTTTCGCACGCTTTATGTTTCTTTGGTCTTAAGTACGCTTGAATATGTCAGTATGAAAGTTCATACAAGCTGCAATTAGAGAGAGTCCATAAGAAATTCCTAAGATATTATTATTTCAAAAAATTTAAATTCTTCCCCTTTGATAATTCCTTAAAGGAATGCTACCCCACCAAATTTCTTTTAGGAATGTTATCGTTTCCCTCTCTTGAAGCTCGAAGATCTTTTTCAAGCTTAAAGCATTTTTCTCTTCTTCTTCGGGGCCAAGTTAATAATACTGAAATTCTCATGACTATTAATTTACATGCTCCCAATTTATTCTTACGTGGGCAAAACTGTGACCAAAGGCTTTTATTTCTAAAAATTTGCTCCTCGCTTAGGACGTATGAATCACCAGTTCCAAGGGCCGTTCGACTGATCAACTCATTGCCTAGAGAACTGGACATTTTTGGTAATAGTGTTCGTGAACTGTTTGTTAAGCTTTTCTTTTTTATTTATTGATTTTGTTGTATTATGTAATCTTATTTTTTGTCTCATTATATTTGTTTTGTCTCATTAATATTCTGTCAAGTGCATGGCGAATTGGCGTCAGCTGTTATGTCATGTACTGTAAATTTTATTTTTTAAACAATTAACAATAATAAAGTCACGAGTATGTTCATTCAAAAATTCAGTGTCGTCGAACTTGCTTGTTTCTTTTTTGGAGGTAAATTTTTGTTTAAATAAAATACCAAAAATGACCATCTTGTTTGTTACAGAAAATCACCGATTTGTTTCGAGGACTTCATCATACTCTGGAGCAAAGTCTGTTTCCACTACAGAAATTCATCAGGCTAGATTATTGGCAGGATCTATTGATCACGAAGCCCATAACATGCTCCTAGAGCAGTAAGTACTTTTTTTTTTAAACCATGTCCGCTCCCAATGTGGAGCATATGGACTCGTAATGGAGCTTATCTCAACAGAAGTGTTTCTACGAGAACTGCTTGTTACTCAGTTGCTCAACATCTCTTTTTCCAAAGAGAGTAGGGATAGAAGGATTGGGCTACGACAGGACTAGTGGTAAGCTAATCGCTCTCGATACGCCCGTTCATAGGATAGGATGGGTGATAGGGGGGAATTCAAGACATCACATACATCCATGCCTTTGAACAGAAATTCATAAATCGATTGGAAAATCAATTTATAAAACTGTCCGTACCGGGATTTGAACCCGTGCCCTCCGTAGCCGAAGCCAACAACGTTGACCACTCGACCACACAGGCGGCAAGAGCAGTAAGTACTACTACAATGTTATTCAAATTTTTTATATAATATATCAGTCGGCATTTTACAATGTATACTATCAATTCTAAGTAAGTGGCCGAATAGTTTACTAGATGGAAGATTAATGCTTCTTTTTAATTGTTTATTCCTGAAGATTTGATCAGTATCCCTTAACTGATAATGACATAATAACCTAACCTAGCCCGGGGGTTCTTAACCCCGGAGCCTTTTTTGTGCGCCCGGCAAAGCTTCAAATACAATTTTAAAAAATCATTATATTTTTTAATAAAACTATTTTTAAAAGATTTATTGAAAACGCAAAAATATAACCATATCCATGTTATTTAAAAGCAGCTAAGGGAACAATAATAAAATTAATACATAAATATATACTACTTTTTAATACTATGTATGTAAATCTGGTTTTTTTTAAATCCGGCCTATTAAATTAAATTTTCTCCTAAACCTCAAGTTCGCCCGTCACCGCAATAGGTTAAGAACCCCTCACCTAGCCATTGCAACTGCCACGCCTGATAATTTATTATCAGTGTGAAATAATCTTCATTTGTACTCGTAGAACTATTATTTTTTCATTCTCCTAAGTCATCCCGGGATCTGTATCTCAGTCAGTACATAACAATACACAACAAGAAATTATTTGGTGTTATTCTTAAGAAAATATGATTTAAGAAAACACAAAGTGTCCACTGATCGATCACTCAGTGATGATGTAACAAAATTTCCTGATATCGAAAATAACCTTTCGCTGGGTAATGTTGTGGGCATATGTGATCTTTAAGGCATCAAATAAGAGATCCAGTTAAAAAGTAAAAATATTAACGTTTTTATTTAAATAAAAAAAAAATATATTTAAAACTGGTCACAGAGTTGAAACACCGATTTTTCAATGTCGCAAATTTAGCCAAAAAACCGGTTTTTGAAAACCGACAAGCCCTATCCGCAATCATGGTCTATCAAAAGCCTTCTCGTAGTCTACAAAGCAACACGCAAATGTTATCAAAATAACAATATTGGGTCTTCAAAACTTTGTGCTCAAAGTATTTTGAAACTGAATGTTTGAATTAAAGTATTTATCCAATATATAGAACACAATACATACCTAGCGACATTTACCAGTGCTTTGAATCATTGTTTTCAGGTTGGAATCGTTTAAAAAGCTTAAAAATGATAAAATGAATACCATAATGCAATTAGATAAAAAGTTATCTATGTTGGAGGACAGCGAAAATGCACTGCTCACCAAAAGAAAAACATTTCATGAGACGCAAGAGCAGGTAAATATGATTAGATAATTATTGTTTGAATTGAAACGACCCATGATTTGTATGTCAGCAACTTTACAAAATGACATTCAAGGTTCATTGTTCAGGTCTTGTCAATCTGTAACACAGAATTTGACACCAATCTCACAGTCTTAAAGAGCAAATAGTGTGGGTAGAGCGATTGATTAACCATACTGATGTTTTTTTCAGCTGAAAACAATCCTGTCCAGAATACGCATGCAAGAAAAGAAGATACTCTCGTTGAAGACAGAACAGTGCGTAGATGTAGAAGAAGAAAAAATGAAGTGCGAAGCGGACGTTGCCAGATGTGTTTTGAAACAGTGTAAGCTTCAGAAAGAAGTTGTCAAGTGTCTGAAAGCTTACTGTAATAAAATCTACAACAAAGAACTGATGGAGGCAAAGCTAGATATCACCAGGAAGGCTAATGTCAACAAGCAGTCTGAATTGAGGGAAGCTAAGAAAAACGCAATGAGTGTGCAGGTAATGATACTTTTTTTTAACCATAAACCCCTAATGGAAAGAAGTTATTTTACAAATATTGCTAGTTATTCAGTTCCTCAACCTCTCTATTTCGAAGAGAGTAAGGATAGGAGAATGGGGCTAGGACAGGACTAGTTAATTGATTTTTCTAAGACTTAATATTAGAAAAATAAAACATTTTTATTTTATCTTTCACAACTTATATCTCATGAAACAATGTAATTAGGAGCTGAAAATAGTGAAACTTATTTGAATTTGCCCAACTCAATAATAATCTGTAATTTTACAATGAGAGGGTTTACCATTTCAGAGTTTCTGTGTGTCAGACAGGAATGAGTATTTTCCATTTTATTGTTGAAAATCTATACATAGTAACATTTATCAATTTTCAGGAAACTCTGGATAGTATAGTTCGACAATTGACAAATATTAGAACGAAAGCAAAAGAGAAGCTCTCTGAAGCCAAAGATGCCACTGGTCGCTTTCTGCCTCAAGAAGACGGCTTTCCTTATGCTTCGCATTTTGAAAAATTGCCAAACAATCTTAACCAGCTTCATGAGCACATGGTAGAGCTACAGACAAAGATCGAATGTACGGATGGGGTGGATCGTCAGGTCATTAAGGATTTTGAAGACAGAGAGAGAAATATCAAAAACCTTAAAATAGAAGTGGCAACCATGAGTGGAAAGATTAAGAAAATGGAAGACAATATGGTGGAGTTGAGAAATCAATGGTTGATTCCCCTGCAGCAACAAATTGTGGAGATCGATAGGCGCTTCGGAGAGATGTTCAGCCAACTGGGTTGTGCTGGAGAAGTTCATTTGACTAAATTCAAAGGAGATGTAAGATATTCATATTCTATTATTATCATATTAACTGAGTCACAAAAAAATGTATTTATTAGTTTATTGTTACCCTATGTCGGCTTTATATAAAATTCTTATCTCCATAAGAGCTATAAGCAGTGATTCTGAAACGGAACTCATGGCTTAAAACGCCTTATCTGTTCTAAGTTTAATTAATTCTGTCCTGAAAACTTGACAATTTGTAGCTACATTTTTGTGTTAATAACCTATTACAGGGATGGCGAACCCTTTTGGGTCCGTGTGCCAAAAATCCTCAAATATTACTTCTCGATTGTGTGGCGTGCCCATGCAGTATTTTTTTAACAAAATAGAAAAAATAATTTTTAAACGATTGTCGTTTATCTTGGGAAACAATTGAAAATTAATAATTCACGGATTATTTAATCAAAATTTTATTTTTTCAAACCAAAAAAGTTAAATTTTCTGAACTTGGAAATCGTTCGCGTGCCATCTAAATTCTCAAACATGCCACCTTGGGCACGCGTGCCGTAGGTTCGCCACCCCTGACCTATTACATTATTACTAACCGGGCTGTATAGTAATACCCTGCAATAGGTCCGAAACCACAGCTAGATGTTTTAGCAAAAAAAATATTTTATTAAAATGCTATCGGGGACTTTTTTTACTGTACAGCTCATAGTGAAAATATATTTATAAAATTACTATGTTTCTTAGAGTTCTGTCCAACATTCCTGTTTAAATCCATTATTACTGTATCATCACTTTAACCCAGTGGTTCTTAATAGGGGCGGTTTATTTCTGCAAAAGGGGCCGATTCTTTCAATACGGTTAAGAAACACCGCTTTAACCCAATCTATCGTTTTTGGTTTCTTTCACTCATTATAAAAGTAAGTTAGGTACATATTTTCTTAATTTTTAAAAAAAATTAAAATGAATCAATCAATGGTACGGTACATTTACTCATTGTTTATGATTTTAAGTTTTTAAATTACTTTACATTGAGAATATAAAAATGTTTTATTATATTTCAGGATGATTATGACGAGTATGGAATAAGTATTTTAGTGAAATTTCGTGAAGAAGAAGAGTTACAGCAATTAACTCGTCACACACAGAGCGGGGGGGAGAGAGCACTCGCTACTGCGCTTTATTTAATGGCTTTGCAACAGATGTCTAAAGCCCCTTTCAGGTACATAATTTTTTGCAAATGACATTTAGAGATTATTTAAAAAATCTTTTGCCGGTGTTGTTTTTCACAGAGGGCACTATGTACATGCTTCTTTATAATGAATTGGGGCTAATCTGATTTTTCAGATAATATGACTGACACATAATAAATCTCTTGCTTGGAATAGGCATCAATGTCTGCGGTGTTTTCACTCCTCCCCACCCACCCGTAAACTGATGCTAAAGAGAGATTACCTACTGCTTTTTTGACGGCATTATTCTTTATTAAAGAAATACTGTTTTGATTTTGTTTGTATTCAAAAGCATGGATTTTTGTGATGTCATACTACCCACCTCCTGCAGATCCTCCTTACAGTGTTAATAAATGCCAAGATTTTGATTTTTAATCCCGAACCGTTTCTATATTATTTTCATTTTTGTTTGAGATTATCGAAATATGCGAATTTTAATGCAAAATACATCCTTGCAGGTGTGTGGATGAAATTAACCAAGGCATGGACAAAATAAACGAGCGGAAGATGTTTGAATTGCTCGTCAAAATCACTACAGAATGTAACGCCTCATCGCAATATTTCTTGCTTACACCAAAGGTTTGCTCGCTTTGCAGTATTTATTCAATGTTCGCCTACCTGTGTTTAACAAATATAATTCAATGTCAATAGTCTGAAGACGCTTCTCTAAGATGCAAAATATGTATAACACCTAGTAAACAACCTTTGAAATAATACACTTATCAACTTTAAGTTCATATCATTTATAAGTATATTGAAATTGAAAATTCTTTTAATGACAATACGTTTGTTATAATCCTTTATTTTTTTTATTTCAGCTTCTAAGCAATCTAGAATACACGCCGTCGATCAAGGTTCACATTGTTGAAAATGGCCAAAGAATTATGAAATACAAGCATTGGAAGTTTGATCAATTTGTAAACAAAAAAAATGTTCTGACATCTTAGAATTAATAAATTTTATATTGCTTTATTTTATACACATATTTTATTATTCAGATTTCATGATAATATTCCATTTATAGAATAATTTTATTTATGAACAGGTTGATTTAAAGAAAATGCAATATATGAAAATAAATAGAAAATTTTTCTCTGTATTATTTTATGATTAATCACTTTTAAGGTGTTCACTGTCTTCTTCTTGGCGGATAAGTATTATATTATGTTAAAAAATAAAACACTGAACTAATTCTACACTATTTATTTTAAATCGGAATCGGTTTCGCTCATCGCCAGCATTACCAACTGAGCACCCAATTAGTATAAAAAGTGTGTTTGATTTTTAAATATAATGCTTTTCCACCAAGTATCGACAGTCAGTGGCGGATTACCTTATAAGCAAATGAGGTGCGCACTTGGGGCTTCAAATATAGCTTATATAATATAACTTATATAATATAACCCAGGGTTTCTCAACAGGGGACCACAGAGATTTTTTTTAAGGGGGCCATGAGCAAATTTTCCGAAATTTTTGTGTTTAAGAAATTTGAATGTCTGAGAAGAGCTAAAAAAAAACTGCCTGTTTATATTTTAAATTAAACTCACAATAAACTTTAACAGTTATTTAACAAACCTGCTTGTATTTCAGTAACTCAAAATGTATAAAATGTGGTTATAATTATTTCTCAATATTTATTTTTGAAATGTTTGAATTTTTTTCTGATGTTCCACGGTCACATCATAATAAAATATATTTTAAATTATTCTTGAATATATTGAAGTAAATCAAACAATTATTTTTATGTTTCCGTCACCAATGTTTTTTCAGTAATATTATTTGTGTTGAATTATGGATATGTTTAATGTAACTTGTTCAGATTATTTATTTTTTATTTTTTTACAAATAATAAATGACAGTACAAAAAGTAAATTGTTTCTTGTATGAATTATTATGTTCAAAAATTGTGTCGATCGATAAATATTCATTGAAAGTGAAAATGTTTTTTTCTCTTTATTTTCACTCATTAAATATGTAGTTTATGTTCTGTCAGCAAAATACATATAACAGACAAAATTTCTTGTCAAATGTGAAAATTGTTAATTACAGTTGTTAGGAACCATGAGTTGTATGGAGCTTAGTAGACTGATTTCTTGATAAAAGTTGACTGTAGAAAGGCAAACGTATGTAACACCACAGAAAATTTTTTACAGGAGGCACGTAAAACGTTTTTGGACCAAAGTCGAAATATTAAATAACAACCTTAAAGTGATTTTGGTGTTCATGGATAATTAAAACATTGTTTGATTATTTAAAAAACATTTCATTTATTTTGCGTATTACTCATTGGAAGGTAAGCTGCGTACATATTTTGCTGTTATAATAAAGTTGTGGTAGAAAATATTAATATCTAAATTTAATAAATTATTAGTCATATATAACTTCTTCATTGCCATTTCAAATTATTTGTAGCAGGTTAAGTGTGCAATCGTATAATTCTTAAATAGGCGAAGCTGTGAACTTTTAAGAGCATAATTATTGTCATTTACAATATTATTCAATAGTTTCTAGTTCACTTTCAAACTTGTGATTTGCCGACGTATAAATCTTTCCGCCCTTTCCTGTCCACTGTTCTTCTAATTTCACATTGCAACCCAGATCTTTAAGTGCCGCTTTGATGTCGTATCCGAACTCCTCATTGAAATTCTTCAGAGCTTCATAGAGTAATTCCTCAGCACCGAGTTCTAAGAATCTAGGTCGTTGATCTGGACATCTCGCAACCATATTTCTGATGCACCAGCTTGCATTTTTCTGAAATATGTGATTAGATACTTAAATTTGTCATCATCCAATAAAATTTATAAAAATGTACACATGGAATAGGCCCACTCGAAATTCAAACATTTCTTTGAAACGCAAGTGAGATATTATGACTAAAGTTAAAAATTGAAATCCTGTGTTATGTCGACATAAATGTAAAATTAAAATGTTGATATAATTTTATCGATTCTTCATCAAACATTAAAAGTTTAATGAATGTAGTGTCAATGAGCTGTGTGGTGGAGAATTTTCAACCTAAACGTTTTCAAAGGCAAGTGTGTGACATACGGGTCATTCAGTCACACGTCGTTCATTGCAAAAACTGCACCTGTAGCGACCACAGTTATAATTAAATTCAATTTGCATATTTTGATATTTTCTGAATTGGGTTTTAAATAAGTTATGTTGATATAAATGTTTACCTGAACATTAAGTTTATCATTGTGAATATTCATACATTGTAGAATGACTTCTGGCAATCCAACATCAAACAGTGCTTTGCTGTTTTCAATTTCTCTGAGAGCCAAAGCTGCTACACATCCGAGTCCTGCCGATGCGAGAAGTTCTATATTCTAAAAACATTACATGCTTCAGTCCTTTACTTAAAGAGCTTATTTTATAAAATAACTTCAAGTGATATAATATTTTCTTTTTAAATTTGAAAGTCCCATGGTTGTTTTCGGTCAGAACCGAATCATTTATTCAATGCATACATTCTGAAAGTTATGCGAGCCATAGCACTTCACGAAGGTATCCATCCATACACTGAGCTTTGAAAATAAATGCTTGAATTTTTTTTAATACCATACCTTATGTCTGTCTAAAGCCGAGCATATTAAGGGAGCAGCACCTTGTTTGATAACATTTCTTTTAACGTCGTCATTTCCGGCCAGCGCTTTTAATCTGAAAAGGTATAGAAATAAATCGGCATTCAAGTTACTATAAATCATTCTAAATATTTTATGGTAACGTAAGGATATACCGACAATTTAAAGCATTGTCTGTTCAATTTCTCTTTGTCATGGAACTCCACCATCACATCTAAAATGAATTTTAATCCTCCGGCCTCTTCGACTCTTTCGCAGAACTCATGTCGGACGACCAATGTAGCAATAGTAATAAGAATGTCTCCAACAAACTTTTCATCCGATTTGAAACCTGGAAAAAGAACAAAAAAAATAATTTTAATTATTGTAAAACAGGACAGATACTACATACTAAACTATTTGCATCTTTCTAAGCAAGACACCACAACAAAATTGTTGAACTATTAGAGTTAGTTAAAGATGAACAATATTAAATTTATGAAAGTCAATCGCCGTAGCCGAGTGGATGGCCTCAATTGTGTGACCAACAGTTTGGATCCCTGATTTGACAATTCCATACATTGATTTTATATCTGTATTCAAAGCCATGGATGTTTGTAACGATTTCATTCCTCACAATCTGATATTTAAAAAGGATCTGAGAGTGATAAATTAACCACTAGTTTTTTTTAACCACATCTCTGTTCATCCACTGAAAGTTGCCTCATCCATTATGAGTCGAATATATTTCACATAAGAAGTATTGAAAAACATTAATATGTCTAAGTAAGGCTATAAGAATTCAGTAGTGACATGTGCAAATGCAAAAATAGTTATGTGCCTTCTAATGACATAGGACATATATTATGACTAATTGTAACGCTTTTATATTACTGTCTCAGGTTCCATCATAATATAATACAAATTTAAGAGCAAGAGAGAGAATGGCGAAACAGGATTTTGATATTTTATTTGTAAATGATCAATTTCATCATAGCATTCCTTTTATTCATTATTGCTCATATTTGTATAGATTCATTTTTGAATGAATTATTTCACACCTTATGAATATTTAACTATGTTGATTCAGACTGTCAGTGTTAATATAGACAAAACAATGGAAAAGAATATTACTCGATAACAGTTCGGTGAGAATGGGCAATGTTTCAATAGCGATAAGTCTTGCATGTTCATGTGCTCTGCCAAATTCCACCCGGACATCATCATCTAGGACCAAATATCTCAGCACACAGCATAACAGGGTCAAGATCTGTAAACAAAGCAATACTTCAGTAAAGCAATATCTACATAAATCAGACTACAAACTGTAAGTCAGGTATATCAAATCGATCAATTAAATAATTCAAATGAGTTACTTTTGAGTCTTTATGAGTTTCCAACATGATTTTTAAGTGGTTTAATATTTTAGCATCAAAGATTTTCTGCCGGTTAATTTCGTGCTTTAAGCAGCAAGTCGCTACCCATTTAAGTGTTGCTATAACTATTTCATCATCTGCTTGACTATCGAGTAATCTGAAAGAACGGAGAATTGGATGTATTTTTATTTCCATAACTTATTGATGTGCGAGTGAAAAGTTTAGATTTTGAGAGTGACTAGTGAATTTATACTACTGCTATATTTTGGGTGAGGGTAGGGTTTAGACACAAACAGTTATAATTACAATGTAATTTCGAGAGAAAATGATTGATAAACATTAAGGGACTCTAAAATATTGATTTTTAATCATTCACCGTTAACTTGACTTTTTTCTACATTATTAATTCTATATCAAATTTAAACAAATATGATTTTAAAATTCATATAATTACTTACACTAAAGGTCATTTGATATTAAAGATTTATCAAAATTAAAAATATTTTTTTTACTTGTTCATTCTATTAATTCCTTCAGTTTCCAGGAGATCAGGCTGGCCATCCATCAAACTGACAGCAGCAGCTAGTGTGGCTTTTATAACAGTCGGTTCATTCTCTGAATGATTGAAGCAGTTTATTAGGGCAGGGTATGCGGCTTCACTACTAGCCATTAATTTATGGGCCATATCTTTATCACACTCTGACTGTAGGTAAAGAAAATAATACTATCATACTTAAGCTACAAACACCATGAAACATACCATACATTGACCACAATTGGTAATGAACAAAATGAATTTTGAAGCTATTTTAAGATGTTCGGATTTGTAACAAATTTTGTAACATCAAAAAACTTTATTTTTATGCAATTAATAATTATCAACGAGGTAAATGAGTAACAATAATTATAATCAAGGCTGTGGATCTTGAACTGCGACTCTTAATTTGACATTTACAAATGGTCTGACTGCAATTCCGAATAAAAAAAGGTTGCAAAATTTTATATCAGTTGTTCGCGATGAGCGAAACCAACCTTGATCTAAAATAATTTATGTGGAATTAGCAAAGAAGTGTTCTATTTTTTCATATATTTAGTCTTTGTGTATTTTGTATTAGCTAATAAAATGCATAACCTTTTGTATTTTAATTTAATTTAAAAAAAGGAATCATCTGTTGTTTTTGACTCCGACTCCACAGCCTTGGTTAAAATCAAGGAATTAAGATTGGACCTGTCAGTTCAAGGTGCCGATTCTTGAAATTAAATATTAAAGCAAAAAAACTATAAGTATTTTGGCTAAGCATATAAGATAATACCTTAAGCATTTCAAGTTCTTTCACCAACTGTGATGTATCCAAAGGAGGAGAATTTATGATTTTATTGATGCTTTGAACAGACACCACAACTGAGTGGTTATCTGCTGTACCTGAAAGGATTAAATCCTTAATAATATTTGACAGGTTTACTCCCTAGAAACAGAAAAAAATAACGTTATTGTTTGATACCATCCCTTGCAGGTTTGAAGCGTAAATACTGGACAGAAGTCCTATTCAAAATAATGAATTATTGTAGTTGAGTTGACCATAACCTATTCTAGTAACATTTAAACTTAAATATTTCTAGCATAAAGATGAAATGCAATGTTTACCTGCGCCTCAAATTGTTTGACGGCGTCTGCAATAGCTTCCTCTGGTGACATATCAAAATCATTGATATTCTCCTGTACGACTTCATCGTAAGTGGTTTGTGTAACAACCCTCACCATTTTCAGATTTGTTGGATATCAAATATTTTCAAATAGCAAATTTAACGTGCTTCAGCTAACGAAGTTTGAGTCACCTAAGTATAATTACACCCACACGGACATACACATGTTATTTTACGAAATAAACAATCTTAATGTATTAATTTAAGATGTAAAATGATATAAGCCAATTGGATATTACACTTCAAATAATTGTTAAACGAAAAACAATAAGTGCATTTGTTTTGTAAACCTCAAACATTTAAATAAATTATTTTCTGAAGACTAAAATTTTCGAATTTGACACATTTGACCATAGACTAGCTCACTAAGTGTTTTGATATTTCTTTTTTGTCGTTTAAGGTGACATACCGGTAAGTCGTAGTGGGTAGTAGTCACAGACAAGATGCATAGTAGTATTGTCTCTAACATAGTAGTAGAAATTTGACTGTTAGTTACTAAGCTTTAGTTTAAGTGCACTCGTGCACTTTAACCCCTGAAGATGCTGAAAAGCAAAACCCGGGTCTTCAGTGACAAAACTTGTGTGAATGTAAAAAAAAAATCGAATTTGAAATAAAAATTCCACCAATCACCTTCAGTCGAAATCTTAAATTATATTTTGTTAACATGGAGTAATTTTGTCAAGCCTAAAAATTCCTTCAACAGACTCATGTTAGCCACCCAGTACTTACATTTTCATCTATGAATCGAATGAATTTTAAAAACATAGAAACTGTCAGACTGACATTTGAAATCGGTAAAATGATTTTAAATTTATATTAGTGTATTATGTATGTTTGTTATTGTAAAAAATGTATATACTAAATTCGGCTTTCATCTTATTTGTTATAGCATTATGTTTCAATGAGTGCTATTTTTTGGTATCTGACGAAGGTTTTTGTAGTATAAGCGATGCGGATAGCGAATGCAATTCTCCCATTGTCCACAACTATAATAATGAAAAAAATATATTCTACGATGTGAACCCGCCAGAAGGTTTCAATTTAAGACGCGATGTTTACATGAGGATGGCTGTATTTGCGCATAACCTGAAAAACTCTGGTAAAAATGTGAATTTAGTTTTACCGCCGTGGAATTACTTGTATCATTGGCGATCGAAAGATGTAGGGCCACAAAAGCAGATCCCCTGGAGTTTATTTTTTGACTTAGAATCTCTTCAAAGTTTCGCGCCAGTAATTGAAATGAACGAAGTAATGACAAAGCAGAAATCTAATCTAGTTTTGGATAGAATTTATGTATTGAAGCATTTCAAAGACGCTTTTGAGTCTGGCCATTTTGAAGATAAATGGGAAGTTGATAATGAAGGACTGTGCCAGTATGCCGAAAACTTTTGGGGATATAATAATATCTCAGCGAGAGCAGTGGAATGTATTTTATTTCAAGGTAGCGCTTCAAAACTGGAAGAAGTTTTAAATATTCACAAGTCTGATAAAATGGTCATGTTTACAAATGCAGAGACGGTCTTGCATGATGAATATGGTACGTCAAAGTTTTGGAATGTACGTAAAAGTATGAAATTCAACAAAGAACTGTTGTCATTAGCTGAAGAGTTTATTAAAGACCACCTTAATTGTATTCTAGTCAAATGTGATAATTATCTAAGTGTACATTGGAGGCGAACAGATTTCGCAAGAAGTCGCAATACAGAAGTGCCATCTATCGCAGGAACTGCAAAACAAATACACAAAATAGTCAAAAAGAATTTTAAAGATCTTATTAAGACGGTGTTTATAGCGACTGATTCACCAAAGAGTGAATTTGAAGAACTGATAAAATTGCTGAAGGAGATGAATCTCAATGTTGTTTATTACATACCTTCTAATGATGTTAGATTAATGTTTAAAGACGGAGGTATTGCAATTATTGAACAAATAATTGCATCGCATGCAACTTATTTTGTTGGTACACATGAAAGCACTTTTACATACAGAATTCAAGAGGAAAGGGAAATTATGGGTTTTGAGAGTGACACAACTTTTAATCGGCTTTGCCCTGATAAAGGTGCTTGTGAAAGATCGTCTCGCTGGAAAATTGTTTATTAGAATTAAATTTATAATGATTCTTCTTACATACTGATACTTACATACCTATGATTAGTGTCTTTATTGTTATATTATAATATTAAGATAAATACTCATTACCTACAGTTATTGAAATGTTTGACTTAACTGTTTATTTTTATTGATATTATAAATCTTCAATTCTTTTGATTGAATTGAGAAATAATATGTTAATAGCTTTTGTGTGAATAAGAATAATGTATCTAGAAAACGGCAGAGTTTTTTTAAAATTCCTGCTTCACTTCATGATTACAAATATTGTCTATTGACAGAACACAGCTATGTAGTAAGAAATATTGTATAATATTTCTTCATTATCTCATTTTCAGTTGTTACACTTTTATAACTTTTGACATCCTTTTGCATTTACTTAACCAAAGACAAAGAAATTGTGTGTAGTTTTAATAAGATGGATCTGATAAAAGTGAAGTAGATTTTTTTACAATAAGCGATGACTGAAGATTGATATAAATAAATGCCATGCTTATTATAATATTTTAGCACATACATGTTATATTATATACATACTCACAGCACAGACAAATAGTGTTAGATGATTTTTTTTTGAATTGTCAACCAACCATTTGTGTCATAGAAGTATTGAGCAATAAAATAAAATACTTTTTGATATATATTTATATAATACATTTTGGTAATATAGAAATAAAGCATTAGATTTAAAGTTTTTATTCAACACTTGATTCAATATATTCAATTGACACTTTTTGAAAATAAACGATTTTTTCTACCTCCATTCTCCATATAATTATTTTATTTAATACCTTGTTGTATATCGTTACTGGAAAGATGTTGTACTGCATTGAAGATAATCAGTAAATTAATGTCTTAAATTGTTAAATTTTTAAACCTTTCCACCATTTGAAAAAAAACTGCACCTCAGTAAATACATCCATCCAACTGGCCTAAGAATTATTAAAAGCTAGTTTCAGTCCTCAAAGTAGAATGAATGATCTTTCTAATTTAATGATATGTTCTATAATGATATAATATACTCTTACCAAGTACATTGAAGTATATCACCTGGATGACTCCATAACTCTACAGAATTCAAATTATTGATAGCTAATTGATTAATATCATTAATAAAGGAATATATAATAATAATATCTGGCCTTCATTACAATTTATATTTCTTGATTTTCAAAAGTAGGAAATATGATTTAATTATGATGAAAAAATTGTTCATCAAACACTCTTATATTGTATTAAAACAGGTCATAAAACTTCACATTTACTATAATATGTTGATACGATGAGAGCAATAATGAAAACACCACTAATAAATACTTTTTCCTGACCAGTTAAATATCTATATATTAATAGCCGATAAGGTCCGTTTGTTTGAGTGAGTGTTTGAGTGAGTGTGAGTCCTCGATTTCACACCTTCCAGTCTCCACTTTTTTATTCATACTAAATTTATATATTAAAAGTCGATAAAATAATCACTCGCTTTTCACTTTTCACAAATGTGTGCATACTGATGTCCTCGAGACTTCTTCTTCTTCTACGAAATGTATTTTGTTTGCGTAAATTTTCAAATTAATAGATAATGAAATGAAATAAAATAAAATAAAATTAAATAAAATTAAACTAAATAAAATTAAACACAATGCAACAAAAATCTCATGTTGCTGGGCAACGGGCTTACAGCTAGTCACAATTAATACACAGATGCTGGAAAAATATCAATTTTATTAAAATATGAAATTATTATAGGTTTTGTTTTACCGGTGCTTGGGCAAATGCTTCTTGGTAGATAAAGCATGAGATGTGCTACACATGGAATATATCAATTGTAGTGGAGCTGTTCAATATTCTGTTTGATACAAACATAGGAAATCAACCGTTAAAAGTGTCTCTCCAATGTATGTGTTTACACACTAGGCAATCATTCATTCATTCCGATCGAAATCCTAGAGTATATCATTTTTTTCCATCTTGCGTAAAAAAATGGATCCTAGAATAGAAGTTCAGTGATAGGTTCAACTGAGGATATTTTATAAATTTCATTTCTCATAGTTATGTAGGTACCTATGAATATAAATTTACAGAATAATTATTCACGCATGTCCTTTACAAGACTGCGATTAAACATTTTCTAATAACATACTAATGTTAGGAGAATAGCTTATAGATGATATTTGATGTATGGAAATGTCATTGTGTAATTACACTATTTACTATTGTATGCAAATGAGAATGTTTCATCTATGCAGATTCTATTCTAAAATGGTTATTGCAACGATACAGCAGAAACCTATAATCATTGATGAATGTTAACCGTGGTAGTAATTCTTTGGTCTGAATACCTTTGTGACGGACTGTTACTGGTTGAGTCATAGCTCAATAATGGCTACCATTAGTGGGATTAGAATTTTGACGGCTAGAAGATCAGGCATTGTTAGAATCTCTAGAATAGCAATAGCTAGTTATTATAAGAAGCAAAACTTTTCCATCTAGGGTTTACAGTTTTAACAAAACCATACTACAATTAAGAAAGTCAGTTGTTGTAGATGAGCGAACCTAAAGTTATTCAATTGTTCTGCTGAGGGTTTGCATTTATTTGTGGTTTGGTACATTCTACATTCGTATATTGATTTTTCAGTTGGATTATGGATAGTTTCTTTTTTCTCATATTTCCGATTTTGATCCTTAGTGATGTAGAGACATTAATTGCCATAATACTAATCCCATGACTATATCCTTACCCTTGATGAAAAGTGAAATTGTCAAAAACTATATATATTTTCTTGTCCATTAGCCTTTTAGCTGCCGTAGAAAAAAGTACGTAATTACCTAGCACGCTGGCTATAATTTGTAATTATAAATTTAATAAGTTATTGACGAGTTAACTCATAACTGGCATGAATTTTTTTATGAGATATCTCGTTTGTGGTAGCCATCGAGTTAAGAGATGATATCCTTCATATTGTTAGCAGATATAATTTCAAAAACTGTATTTAAACATCATTAAGTACTTACTGAGTTTAATAGTTATAATATAAAAATAAATAATAACAAATATAATATACAAAATGCTCTGCCTTATGTCGTATTTAGTTACATAACTAGTTGAGTACCGAAGGTATAGATATTAATTTTATGTAAAATTTTGATCCCCATTTTATTTTCTCAAAAATATTGGTTGCCCTGGACCTCTCATTTTAACTCTTGGCCCTGATTATAAGTAACTTCAAAGTATTTAAATGCATTGGTTATAAATTGATCACTTTTGGCTTGATACTACAAATATTAGTGAATGTAATCTATAGGGTTGTCAAAAGATAAATAGTTAGTCCAAACTCCATGAGATGCATATGTACCGACGAAGCATCGCAGAAAAAACATCCTTTAACTATTAAAAAAATAATTAGGTTATAGTGAGGGATATCATTTAAGCTTTTATCAAGGGAAGCAAAGTACTTTTTTTGTCTTAATCAATATATTTTTATAATATTTAAAAATGTCTACATACGTGTTTCTTCAAATTCAGAGTAGCCCCCTCTACCTCCCCAAATAATGTCCTTTATAATAGAATGCATTTTAAGCATGCAAACCTTTTATAATTTCTTCACTCGTAATTTTAAATTATTTTTTAGAATTTACCGATCTGAAAAGATTTAATAAAACTGCGGTTAACTGTATGCTATTTCACGGTTATGAATAATATTATATGAAACATTATTTTTTTATAAAACATACTATACTTACATACATTATTATCTAAAACGTAAATTAATAATATCTGTGTTTTAATTCCGCAGTCTAGAAAATAAAATATTGCACCGTTTATAATTGAGTAATAAGGGTAATAAATAATGCGGTCGTGTTTCGTGCCCAGGATAAAATTTAATATTGTCGTTGATATGTAGGTACGTGTTTGTTTTACTGGTAACATTTTGTGCATTTCTTGTTTTTGATATTATAGCAATATTTCATGTCAAAAATTGCAGTCTACGTTATTATTGGTTCACGCCCCCAAGTAATTCGCAGCTATTAACACCTTCGCTGATGCATCCATTTATAATGTGAATAAATATATTTAACCCACTCATCAATCAGGTTTTGAATCATGTACTAAAATTCCGCCACCAAAAATGATAACAAAATTTGTAAGTAATTCAATTTAGTTTGACAAAAAAACTGATCAATGAGAGAAGATTCGATGGCTGTTTGTTAAAGATTGAATTGACTTATCATGCTATTCATTTTTTATTAATCACAATGAATCAGGTCTTGGTTTCAAGCGAAGAAATCGAATGATATGAAATTATAATACAGTGAAACCCCGATTCTACGTTTTTCAAGGGATCGTAATAAACAAACGAAAAATGCGGGAAATCTTCAAATCAGCAGTTTGGTACTTAAATTAAAACAGGGATCCTTCAAACTCGTGTATTTTTCTAAGTTAAATCTTTTTGCTATTTCAATTTGTTTTTCTCCTGGATTTTTTTCAACTTATTGAATTGTTTTCAGTTTCTCAGCCAGAGTTCTAGTTTTTTTCATTTAGACATTTTAGTTGTGAGTTTAAGAAAATCGGGACACGCGAAGCGAGGCAAGACTTCATATTTATGAGCGAAATGAGAAATATTCAACAAAAACGGTCAATCGGGATAATATTTGTGACATAATATTTAGACGATGGATCGAGGAAATCAGTCTATCGGGGAACGACTAATGCGGGATTATTTTATTATCTTTAACATTGTTCTCGCCGGGACTATGAAAAATAAAGCATCCATACGAGAACGGTAGATCGGGGTTCCACTGTAGTATATTATCTGATGGTTGCTATTTAGAGGACAATCCGATGCTGAAAACACCGTACGAGCTAATTCATTAATGTAAACGATGGTTCCACTGTCAAGATAATGCACACAGTTTTCATCCATATATTGAACTGATCGGTCATGTCAGCATGGTGGCTAATAACGTATATTATCAGATTTATAAAAAAATACTACGGCATACAAAATGGCTAGTTAACATCAATTCAAAACTCCTTTGCTTTCGTAAGGAAGAATTGTTTTTTGTAAACTTAATTGCAAACCATCAAGTCTTAGATAGTTGCTTATGATACAAGTTAAGCTCTCGGTTACATTAAAAAACTGTTGGCTAAATAAACGTTATTTACGCCACTGGCCACAGCAGTAAAACAAATAAAGGATGGGAAAGTAATATCGAGTGAAGGGGAAGCAACGACAACCATATTATGCCGCATCAAATTTAATGTAAACGATAACATAATATATTTTAAAAATTGAAATACTGCGTTTTTTTTTGTTTTTTGACGCGCCAAAATATATTACGAATTTTTCCAAATTCATCCTGCATCCTGAAAACGGGATCAACGTTTCATATTTTTTTTAATCAGTAAATGTATTGTTTTATACATGTTAAATTTGAATAAAAAAAACCAATTTTATGATTATTGGCTTTATGGCATGGAAATGGTTATTTCAAGTACCGGAGAAATTGTAATAAATCTTATGCACCCAACTGCACCGCACTGCGATGGTTGATAATTCCAGGGTTATGGAAATTGGATTATGTACAGTCTGTAAACCGACTGCCCCTTTTCTTAAATTTATCTCAGTTAAATTAGACATAAGAAGTTTTTTTATGAAATTAAGTTTTGGGAAGTAATCTATTTCTAATTTATTTTTGCTAGCTATTAGTCGTAAAAGTGAAGTGAGCTTGGTAAATACATTCTGCTACAGTGTTTCTCATCCACAAAATCCACAAAATCACCAATAAAAAACATGGTTTTACTCTAAAGTCCACTAGAAAAGTTTAACCAGTTTGCTACTTGACTCAATTCACTTTTAAAGAGTTCATATATTAATAGTATGAAGATTAGAAATAGAAACATGGGTGTATGTAATGTTTCAATCTTTCCTTCCATGTTTACTTAAACCGCATCGTAGAATGGATTTGTTTAAAATTGGTAATTGTATCATCATCCGTTCTATCCAATAAAGATATCAAATAAAGAATAAAGGTTAAAATATCCAGGTATCCGTTAAATAATCTATTAAATATATATATCAATGTTAAGGTGAAATTCACTTATTTTTAATATTTGAGCATATTTTACAATAAATGCTTAAATTTAGAAAACGTCGAATGATAAATACTTAAAACACTTTAAGAACATTGGTGTATTGCCGATGGTATTATATTTATTTTAATTAATATTACTCAAGGGAAATAAAGGATAATATACAATAATATTTTAGTATTTATTTTCTTTCGATATTTCATGTCTATTATAACGTTGTCACTCGGAATAACTTAAAGTGTGTTGGTTAATTTCAAATACATTAAAAAAATCATTTACGACTCAGGGTTTGCCTTAATACATCAGAGTGAATGCATGAACTTGAATTACAGTTTGTATTGTTTATTTACAAAAAAAAATAAGAAATATTATTACCATTAAGTGTGGAAACTAATTTGGGGTTGATCTGTACTTATTTTATTACTCATTTAATTAAAAAAAATGGATTGAATTCCTTTGAATCAGGGTTGCAATATTTGGCTTGTTTCTACAATTTTATAAAAAAAATTAATTGCTTGGATTGATTTTTTATCAGCGGATCGTACTTACACGCTAACCGAAACCATCCTGGTATAAAAACATTATCTGGAATAATAATGTGTTATACACAAGTGTTTTCGTTACGCTTTATTGTATTGTAATTTTTACAATATTGTATGAAACCCTGTCGGCGCCATCGTGAATAATGTTTTAATTATTGGCTTGTTACGAGGAGAATCGTGTTTCGTTCCCCCTTCACAATAATATTGATACAAAATATTGATAAGATCTTTGCTACAGGCACCTGCCACACCTCAATAAAGATGTAACGTAAATAATAAGCCTTGGTCGAGTAATTGAGAATTTCATCACGATTAAATTTAATTTATTACAAATTATAAAATAACACGAGAAAGGAGAACGCGCTCTTTCACTCCCTGTCAACGGTACAACTACAAGTTAAAGTCTCTCCCGATAACTTGCCAGTAGATTTCCTCAGTAAACAATATTATGTAAAGAAAATTCCGATTTTAAATGGTCTGTTTTGCATGGCTTCGAATGTGCGCAAATTGTAAATTCGGAAAAGTAACATTACACATGAGGTGCTGTCAAACAAAATTTTGTAATTCCAAGATGTTAAATAACCTCCCAAGACTTAGGTTTCCAAAGTGGGTTCTTCAGCCTTTCTGAGGGTACTGGAGGGAGCTGTGGAAGCCTTGCTGGCCTTGGGAACAGAAGGGTGGCATTGAAAGCAAAGGGGGGCAATAAGTTGTTAATATTTTTTAACCATATAAAATATTCCATTTGTTACACGGTGTACGTATCAGATATGTAACATACCAAAATTGACTATAAAATCATCTTAAAACAATATTATCTACGATTTTATTATGTCATTTTTTATATATATTGTAGAGGAAATAACAAACTTCATTACATTAATAAATTAGTGACACCTCAGGTTAATGCTTTTTATAAGGATTATTTTATATATACTTCAACAATTTAAGTATCATCGTATATTATTTATAGCACTATAGACATGAATATTTTTCTGTCAAAAATAAAAACAAATATCCATTGTAGTTATTATTATTGCATCGAGATTGACGGACGAAAAACAGAATCATCCTTTTTGCTTGTGGGAGTTGTCAGTATTTATGGATTCAATGCAGAACCCTTTGGCGAATACATTAATCAATAATCAGAGTGCAAAAAGTTTCTAGGGCATCCACTGCCAAAACAATGGGTGCATTGTGAGGTATTGTTTAACAACGGGTTTCACCTGCCAGCCCGCTTTATTGTTTACAACTAATCGCTTTAAACCCTGCATATCAGATAGTATACAAAAAAACACCCCATGACAATGGAAAGATAAATAAATTTGATACGGTTTTTTTAATCACGTTGTCCATGCTTTTCCATTTTACAATTAAGCCACTATGCAAACAACCAAGTGGAAAAGGCATTTAAAACTTTCTTAAGTAGAACATGTAAGTAATGCGAAATGCATTAATGGCTTAGTAAACATATTCATTATTTTATTAAGTAAATAACATTAAATATAAAATTTATAATGATACATATGTTATTCCATTAGTTGTGCTAATTTAACGCTGCAAGTATTATACTTCACCTTAGTGAAAAGCATTGTAAGTTTTTTTATTATTATCAGGCGTTATCAACCCATGATCCGCGGGTCACAAAGTGACCCATTTGAGTATCGCAAATAAAGTATAATGTATAAAAATAAAAGATTATCATCTCCTTTCTCGTGATATCAAACCAACGTGTCGGGCATTACTTCTAACGAAGTTTTAAAAAATATATTTGTCATTTTACCCGTGCTCGTTTCTTGAACAATAAATATATTTTTATGGATGGAATTTTAATTTAAGTATTCCTACTGCTGCTCGGTAATTCACGGTTAAGCTAAATTATAGGGATCTGCCAGGCAAATTATACGAAATTTGCAAACTGCTTTTGTGGTCGCCTCCCTACCTATAATACAATTTACCTTTGGGCGCCATGATAATAAGCTCCTTCATCAATTTGAGAGACTCGTAAAATGACTTAAGTCATTAAATAAAATATAATAGTTAACAGAGTAGGTAACAAGTTACTAATATCCCTTTTTGGAAGCCGATCAAATCGCTGTCGATTTTTCATTACTTTTTTAAAAAGTAAAAAGGGAAAAATAAAAAAGTTCGAAATTTGAAAAGGTGCACGAAAAATTTAATAGAGGATTCATATACTTAATGGTTATGATATATTCTGTAGAAAATTGACGTGAAATACATATTTACTGTCTCACTCGATTTGTAGGTAGGATTTAGGAGGTATGATCATTTTTTGACGGAATGTGTATGTTACATTAAATTTGAATATATCATGGCTCGAATTCGATAGGATTCCGGAGTACAAAGGAATTTATACATGGGTAAACTAAAAAAACTACTTAAATTATATTTGATAACTATTTTCAAAAAAGGTCAATATTGATAAAAAAAAACACTCTTGCTCGTGAAGTTTTTGTATCGTTGGCTTTCGTGACGGACTCACGGATTCGAGTCCCAGTACGAACAGCATTTCGATTTATTGAATCCTGCTCAAAAGCATGGGTGCTTATGACGTCTAAAAATTCTGTCCCACCCTTTCAATTGTAAAATTATCGATTTAACACCTTTGGATTATTTTCTCTGGGGGTATGTGATGACACTAGTCTACTCCTATAAACCAGATACTAATAAACTACTAGGAAGCCAACATTCGCCATGGTATTCAGTGGCGGATTAAACACTTTGGAGGCCCCAGGCGCAATAAATTTTGGAGGCCCTGCTTTTCGAATAACATAAAAGTGCTGCAAACCTCTTTGTAGAATAATAATTAATATTGAAAACTGAAATTAAAATGTAAGGTTTTATATAACATATGCTATATTTGAGGCCCCTAAGATTTGGAGGCCACAAGCGCGCGCCTCTTGCGCTGTTGAAAAAGTTGAAAATTAACAAAAATCAAGATCGCATTAACTTTTGAATTAAATATAAATGAAACATAAATATTTCACAATGAAACGATTTTCAATGAGCATGTACTCAGAATACTTTTTTTGCATGGCTTATTTATTTTCACGTTTTCGAAATAACACGGCCAAAATAATGTAATGGAACCTATCAATCATTTATCTAAATTCACTTAATCTTTTTTACACGGTTTTTTTTGTAAAGCTGTTTTACATGGAACGTAGATATGCTCCGTGTAAAAAAGGACTGAGCTTACTTTGAATCTTTTTTTTCTTTGTGGCCCGAACCCACGAAAAATTGTTTTATGCGGCCCGCCAGAAGGTAAAGGTTGTGCATCACTGCCCTAAATCATAGACTGCCAAAATTCAGGCCACTTCATACTGAAATCAATGGTCGTAGTCTACTAAGAGCGTAAGTGCTAAGTTGTAATAAAAAGTAAAGTGATTACAATTAGGGTAATCTCGGAGCCTTTTTCCAATCCCGGGATTTCGGGATTGATTTATTTTGAATCTTCATCGGGATTGAGATTTTCTCACCGAGGAATTTGAAATCCTCAATTTGCTATACTTTTTCCCGGAATCTCACAGAAACTAGTTTTTTTTTTGCTCACCGAGGAATTTGAAATCTCCAATTTGCCAATTTCGTGTAAATTTCGAGAATTTCCTCAAAGTTTCTCAATCCCGAAATCCCGGGATCGCGGCCATCTCAATCCCGGCATTTCGGGATCAGAAAATTGAACGGGATCCCGGGATTGGATGCCCTAATTACAATCACAATTTACCTAATTCGTAGGAAAAGGATACACAATGGGAAGATAATACAAGAAACACTCAATCTTTTTTTCACAGCATCTGACTTCGAATGACTACGCGGTCGACGTATTGGCCACCGCTGCCCTGAATCTTATTTTATCAGTAATGGCATAAAATTATCTTTCCAATAAATCCAATACCATGGCCAGTACGACCATTTTTGTGTGCTATTTTATTTAAATGTTCTATATCTTTTAAAAAAAACCATTATATCCACCTACTGACATTCAAGGTCTGAGCATGATATCATGAGTATTGATGAACAAATCACTTCACTCAGGGAACCAAAAAAATGGTCAGAGCTTAAATCAATTTTCCAAAATTCATTTTGGTTAGGTTAGGTTAGGTTTTTTTTAATCATTTAAGTTATGACTATTTTATATAAATTCCAACCATTAATTATTTATTCTACCCTTTGTACACTGGCCGATATATTATGACCATTTAATATAAATTCTGACCAATGTGATGAATTATGACCGAATCTGTATTAAAATTCACACCGGTTAAATACGATCCTTGAAGAAACATTTATTTGGTCTATGTAGGCACAAATACAATAATTCAAATTGTTTTGCTAATGATAGGTATTAATTTCGGTTGGAAGTAACATAATACAATACTCAAGTGGGTCATGCAATTAAAAGTTGATCGCACAAAACTGCCGATGAGCATATTTTGGAGTAGACTAAGTGGTCATTTGGCATTTTGGAGTGGCTAGCTTGGCAAGCAAGCATCATATTATATTATAATTACATTTCGTAAAGTTCCTGCTGCATTTGTTTGCACTCTGATGCAGCTATATGCATTTGGAAGCACATATGATGTATTACCTAGTGTGCATTATTGAATAAGTGAACGTTCATATTAATAGTACAATCATTCGCAGTAGTATAGCTATAAATATTGCGCTTCCACGCTAAGCTCCCGGAAGTCTTTAGAATGAATCAAATAAAAAATGATGGTTCATTATCGTTCTCAGTTTACTCCCGATACATACCGTGTCCTATGGCGCAGCGGTCAGCGTTCTGAGCTTCCGTGCCGGATCTCACGGGCTCGAGACCTAGTTCAAACAGCATGTTTTCGATCGATTAATTGATTTATGTTCGAAGGCATGCGTGTTTGTGATGTTTAAAAAATTCCTTCCACCCTTCCGATCCTTCAATAACTGGGCATAGCGAGAGCGATTAGTTAACCACTAGCCCTGTCCGACGTTCTCTCTAAGCTGTGGTCGCGGTCGCGCAGCAGTTTGAAAGCTCCAGCGCACTCATTCCGGGTTGGCGCACACTCCATGACAACTATTCAATTAATATTTGATTGACCCGCGCAGTTAAACTCTTGTCTTAGAGGGAGCATTGGATTCCTGTCCCAGCCTTATTCTTCTATCCCGATTTCTCTCTTCGAAAAAGAGAGATTGAACGACTGAGTAATAAACAGCTCTCGTAGAAAAACTTCTGTTGAGATACCTCCATCAGGAGGTCATATGCTCCACATTGTGAGTGGACATGGATAAAAAACAATATGGACATTTTAGTGACCCACTTAATGTTTTATTATTCCGCCTGAATTATAATTCTACAATACAATCTTAGTCTAGTTTAACATTGTCAATTTAAACAATTTAAAAAATATGTTTTTTTATAATAATTATTATTAGCCGCCTGTGTGGTCGAATGGTCAACGTCGTTAGCTTCGGCTACGGAGGTCACGAGTTCGAATCCCACTAAGGACAGTTTTATAAATTGATTTTTCAATTGATTTATGAATTTCTGTTCGAAGGCATGGATGTATGTGATGTCTTGAATTCTCTTCTCTCATCCATTCTATCCTATAAATGAGGCGTATCGAGAGTTATTAGCTAACCACTAGTCCTGTCCTAGCCTTATCCATTAATTCCTACTCTCTTTGGAAAAGAGAGGTTGAGCAACTGAATAATAAGTAGTTCTAGTAGAAACATTTCTGTCGAGATAAACTCAATTAGGAGTCCATATGCTCAACATTGGGAGCGAACATGGTAAAAAAAAATATATATTATAATATGTGTTCTTTTTACCACAACTCAGTGACTTAGGATATTCCTTGCTGTTATAACTTGCCTGTGATGTCTATAAATAAATATACTTAATAGCTATTTTAAAAAATGACGAATTGCAGTAAATTGGATCGTAAACATAATAACGACACTTTTGATGATGAAACTAATTCAATTCTTGACATCCAGGTTTCTTCGCGAACGATTACACCGTTACATTATGAAAGCTAGTTTGACACTAACGAATAGGTGTCGTTAATTCGGCAACACGCTCATTACTCACACGCACGCCGTTCGACGTCGCTTAACGACAATGTCTGCTTTTACGTCCACACATTCGAACGATCGTTATCGGCGTCCCGACGCTGACGCGCCGAATTCTAACGGCCGTTCGTTACGATAGCGAAAAAGCTCATCTCTGAAAAGTAACTGTAAACATTACACAATTTAATATAATCACAGCAATAAAACGCATGGAGTATTTTTAGCGATGCGCTATTAAAAGGTGATCTCTTTTTGATAGAAATTATTATGATATATCATCACAATAATACAACAAATTAAATGATACGTTAGTAAAAATATTTCGTAATTAATACTTTTTACGACGAAATAAATTTAGTACAAATGTTATAAGTCAGTATTTAATTTAAATACAATAAGTGGTTAGTAATATATCAAAATGGCCTATGTTTGTTGACACTAGCTCAGTTGAACGTCAAGTAATTTACATTTCAAGATAATATTTTTTTATTGATCTTATACCTTTTATTATAAAAATAACTGCCACATCGGCAATTTTTAGCTTTAATTACCAATATTTTTATTAATTTTATACTGAAAATCAAAATTATTTACTGACTATTTAAGATTTTTACAGACAGCTTTTAAATGTATATTGACCAATTAGTCAATATATTCCAGATGTGAACATTAGCTACAATAGATAACAGTGATTTCCGCGTTCGAAAGAGATTCTGTGATTGTGAAATTTTTAGCTGGGTTCTATCACTCTAGAGACTTGAGACCATAAACAAACATTTCGATAAGTCGTTTTACAAAATTGTTTTGAACGGCGTGGATGCATGTTTTTATTCGCCATTTCCCATCAACCCTATCTAATGGTGAAAACGGGATTAATAGAGTACGGCCAACAAATTACCACTTCTCTCATAACCGTGATTATTGTTTCTCAAAAAATAAAGAATCTTATGCTTCACATTCACTGCGAACATGGATCATAAAAAATCTTAGTTATATTCAAGACCAATTTTATTTAATTAGCTTTTTAATGGCGTGTTTATAATAAAAAATGCCATTGCTGAATGATTTTCTTTTTCCACGTATTCATTTAAAAGTCAATTTATATTTCTTGAAATTACCGATGTAATGCTTCTTTACGTTGAAAAACTGTACCACTAATTAACAGAACGCTGAGGGTTGCACAAAACAACGTTCACATATCAGTTATTTCTCAGAAAATCATCATCATTATTGTTGACAGATATTAAACAAAACTCACGGATTCAAACATCTGCTCCAACCTTTTGCGAGAGACTGATGATAAATAGCAATAAAATATGTGATGTGCTTTAGGATACATACTTCGTATCTGAAGTTACATTCTTCGCTACCTTCACGACACTTGGAAACGGAAATAGAACGATTGTTCGGAATTATTAAGAAGACATGGTAAAATTATATGCTTTATCTGGTGGTCTGTCATTTTGCTCCGCGAAAAAATAATTATGACGCAATAATTTAAAAACTGTTATTGCGGATTTTATTTTAGCAATAAATCACACATTGCTATGAAGAATACATTATGCGAAATACGAAATATTTTCATGAACACTTCGCTCTAAATCATAAATTGTTCTAGAATTTGTTCTTAAAAGAAAAAGATTAACCGAGTATATATACAAATCACAGCAGTGAATAAAGTGACGAAAGACACCCAGGGGTGATGTATTTCCCAACATCGATAAAATTTAAACATCGTTATCACACAACAATTGACTTTTTTTGAAAGATACTTTCGACTTAAAGCAAAACTAGCTATTTACTTTTCATGGAAATTTAGTCAATTTGGTGTAAATCGAATAGTTTAAATGAATTGCATTGCTGATTTGTCTTTTGTTTTAAAACAAATCACACGCGATTCAATTGTAGCTGGATTGGTCGAGTGTCGTTTGATTCATAACTAAATATTTCTATGATACTCCTTTTGATTTTAACCATCAATTCTTGGTGTGAGGACATTTTATTTAAGAATAATATTTATGATAAAAAAGCACATTGCTTTCATACTAATTACATTTTCTACTCTGAGATTTTGTTGTACTGCATCAGAAGTTTTATAAACATTTAAAAAGATATTTCGTTTTCATAATGAGACAGGTGAATACAATTTAGTTCTTTGAAGTGTTGCTCGTCTGTTGGCAGATAAGTCTGTGCATAGGTAAACTTTATTTCTGTGGGTTAGTTATTTTCTAAAAGCAGACTTTGCATTCCGCGACATTTCCTTCGACGCTCACGTCAACCTTTTAAAGTTGATTCAAAGCATTTGGTTGGTAACACATCATTTTTGCATGGTAATATTTATATATATTTTTATGATTATTTTAGCGTGGATCATCCGTTCAAAATAACATTTTCTTTCATCGAGTTTTGTCAACTTTTGAAATTTCTTATATATTATTGACTAGCTAGCACTAAAATGTATACATATGAAGACAGCTACATATATCGTAGATATCTAACTGTATTGTATGTTCCAAATAATACAAAATAAGAGGTGTCATAAATGATATAATGATTAACAGTTTTTACAAATGCATATAATCGTAATTATTATTAGTATTAGTATTAATAAATGTTTATATTGAATAATATCTGTATACTTGTATCAACATTTTTTTATTATGTTGTTTGAATGTTGCACAACAAGAATTTCAGTGCTAAAGTAAACATATTTTTTTTGCATTTGAAAGTTTGTTTATTAGAAAAAAACATATTTTTATCAGTTGATAATGTTCGCGATACGTGAAACCGGTTATGATTTGAATAATGAAAGCGAACATAGTAAAAAAAGTGTATTCTTTTTAATGCAATGCAATGCCTTTCCAACAAGGATTGATAGTTAACACCTTAAATGTGACTAATTTATAATCCAGAGATTACGAGAGAGAGAGACAAGTTAAATGCTTAAATTTAGTAATAATTTTCGAAAATAAAGCAAGGAATGATTGATGAAACATACTTAATGGCCGACGAAATAGATCACAGAGTAACATAGGTAATCTACGATGGGATGTACAGAAGCAGTGTGCTATCTGATGCGTTCCGAAACATGCATAATATACGGATTGGCCATTTATGTTTGAGAAAAATTAGCCACGAAGATTAACACTATTGTAGTAGTTGTAAAGTAATAAATCTTTCATTGATCATCATTTCGGTCAGACTTGGACTTCTCGATCAAATGTACCTATTGTATTTTGTAGATTTCGTCTAAACTTTTTCTCAGTGTGGGCATACACTATATTTTGTTGATAGTCTACGACGATGTTACTACGACACTTCTTAACCACACCAAGAACACGTTTGTTATATCAACTATCATAGTTGAATAATAACTGTTACTAAAGAATTCGAAGATAACTCTCTCTCTTTGAATGCGAAATAGTTAGAATAAGTTAATTATTTTGGTTAGATCAACGTGAGCAGGTTAAAACTCTTTTTAGCTTTATTTGTCGAAGTCGCAGGAAGTCACAGATTATTTAAATTTGGCAGCGCCACTACTTCTCGCAAAAACTTTTACAAACGCATCTTAATTTAGTCCCTAAAATTCGAGTGCACACAATGGAATTTTACTAAGCACACCATAGATAATTTATACCGAATTCAATGTGTTTCTTTCGTTGAAATATTATAAGAAGACAATTATACTATTTTGATTATGTATAAGGGAAGTAAGATTGAAAATGAGTTACATGATCTAGGATTTAAAACGTAACGTCAGCGCTTGGCAATGTCACATAGGTTGATAGGAATTTTATGTAATTTAGAATTAAAAAAGTATTCCGTCTGAAATACGCCTAAAAATGATTTATTTTTGTATCTAATTAAAAAATAATGTAATTAAATTCGACGTCAGATAAGAGTTTCGGTTTTGATAACATCTCTAGTATTTTATTTTATACAATAATCTTGACATAACGTCACCATTATCTAATTCAGGGTTTCCCAAACTATGTTCCGCGGAACACTGGTGTTTTACAGAAACTGAATATGTGTTTTGCGAACATCCACATAACTTAAAAACCATTATTTTTTCATTTTTTTTTTCAAATACCAGCAAATACTATTCCTTGGTTTATAATCCATTTTCCGTATTCAGCGCAAGTTATTAAGAAAATCTGACTGATTTTATCAGTGATTCTGATATAAATGTCGTTAAATTCTTTCTTGGTGAGTTTGTCAGAAGAATCCCCCAATGTGTCAAAACAAGTAATTATTGTTTTACTTCCGTTTTATACAACCTATTTATGCGAGCAGGACTTATTTTTTTATCCTGCAACGAAGTCAAAGTGCAGGAACAGGCTCGATGCCACACAATTAATTAGTGTTTCATAAACATTTTTTTTTTGTATTTATACTATTATGAATTACCCGACCTAAAAAATAAGCCAAGTGTTCCGTCAAAATTTCCGGATTCGCGAAGTGTTCCATTATATAAAAAGTTAGGGAAACCCTGATCTAATAAACTTATGTTTCTAAAACAGAATTGGGAAAAGTAATCGGGTCAGAATTCAGTATTCATTTCTTTAGAATAGCTGATGTAAGAAACTTATAATGCTTAGTTTAATAGCAGCCACAAATATGTTGGATTCTGGCACAAAACATATTTTTAATAGTTTCATGAAATTTCCAAGTATTTTTGTCGAGTCATTCAGTTTCTGTATAAGATGTATCAATAAATTAAACCTAATGTTATTTAGCATGCAAATTTATGAAAATATCGTGACAGCGTATTTTACAGGTTTACGCGGAAACATTACTTTGTAAGAATTTATTATATTTTCATTTGTGAGGTATTTAGTTGATCTAAGTTGGAGGTGATGTGTTTTATATTCATCGCAGAGAAATACACTTTTAACGTGATCGCTGTCTATTACTGATAAAAAACATTATGTTGAAAAATAAAATAATTCCGACCCTGATCGTTAATATATAATTTGGAAATAGCACACAAAGTTATTTTCGACATATTTTAATATTAAATAAATTTGTGGTAGAAATACTTGATCATATTTTTTTTTTATCAAAAAGTGAAAATGTGTCGTTTTGGACTAACTTATGAGACTATATCTGGTCTAAGTTTTTATAAAAAGAGCATAGCTCAGTTATTCCACTTTAGATTTCAGAAAGTGTGAAGGAATAAAGATGGAATTAGGAATGGAATAATCGATTATCAAGATCTCTATCCATGCATTGTTTTCAGGATTATATATGTATGTAGCGGGTGAGAAAGATGACAACACGTACAAGTACAGAAAATCTTCGATTACAGCATTATTTCACTTTTCGCTATTAAATTGTCGTTAATAATTTACAGCGCTTTTTTTTAAAAGAAAGGTGCTGGAACTCACTAAAAATCTCACCCGTGTCCGTTCCCAATATGGAATATATAGCCTCCTAATGAAGGTATTTCGATATATTTTTTTTCGAAAACTTCTTGTTACTCGGTTGCTTAACTTCCCTTTTTTACGAAGGTAAGGATAGAGAAATAGGACCATGGCAAAACTAGTGCTTAACTAATCACTCTCGATTTGCTCCGTTAATTTTAAGATTGGAAGGGTGGGAGATTTTTTTTCAGATATGGCTGGCTCTCATTGGGGTAATAATTAAATTCATTTGCGAAACCCTGCGTTCACATTTCCTTAAAAAATGGGCGTAGAATTTAATATATAAATTAAATGTAAAAGATTTTCGAGAATCCACGAACCATTTCTAGTTCGTCTAATTGCAGTCAAATTGGCATATTTCTAATGTCCATGTCAACCAAATGTCGATATCTTCTGGCCAATATTTTTGGCCAAGTATGCAAGCCCAATGTACAAACTTCACATCTTTTCTATTTAGCCATCAAAATGAAAAAATAATTTTTCTTTACTAATCATATGCAGTTCATTTCTATATAAGTTATATCATTTTTTTTTACTTTCGCGTAGAAGTTCATAAATCGATTGAAAAATCAATCTATAAAAACTGTCCATACTGGGATTCAAACCCGTGACCTCCGTGTTCTAAGTCAACAACGTTGACACTTGACTACACAGCCGACATATTTATATATTGGTGTACCATTATAATTTGACCGCCGGCAGAAGATGGAACTAAAATAGTTAAGCAAACAAGTGTCATAAAAGATGTTTTATTATTAATACTGTGGAAATAAATACGATGGGCAATTTCAAGTGATTCGAATACAATTGGTGAGAATGTGCTGGAAATTATTCTAAAAGTCCGACAGTTTTGTGAAGACGGTACGTCAAACAAAATTGATATTCCAATCATTCGCTGCTGATCGCGTGGCGTCCATGACACATATAATCGTATTACATTACTCCCTTGACACGAGCGCCCTCTCTTAACAGCCAACTTATATTTATGATAATTAATCTGTAAATAGCCCAATTTGATTTTTTTATTCTTCTGTTTTAATAATAAAGGTTATAAATGATTAATATGCTTTACTCGAATGGAAATATAAAACAATACACACTATAATGCAAAATTTTAATTGCTCTAGGACTTAGTAGATGGCGTGATTTTTTAACCATGGAAGGAAAGATGAAACCCTCGTGAAGACATCAGGATAACCTACTGCACAAGGATGTCCCCAGGATACAATTCCAACTACACTTACATTGTGGACTAGTGGGCTTCCTGAGTCACCCTAAATAAAAAAGAAAACAATGTCATTTTAATTCATTAATAATGCTATTTTGATTTAATTAATTTTAAATCCAATAAGATTTACAGCGCATAAATGAGGAGCAAACATTCAAAAAGTAATTTGTCACAAATTTTGAAAAATGACGTTTAATGTCAGCTCTGATAGTCCATAATAAAATCTATGAATGGAAATCACAATTAGTGTTCAAAAAAGTTTTTTTCATATAAAATTAAATCATAAAGTTGGTACATTCAAACCGTGATTTCTCCAACACTCGAATCATCATTTCCCAAGCTCTGTATTTGTGTGAGAAATCACTTTAAGAATGTTTGCTCCTCAAACATGTATGTAGACGTGAACAAACTGGTTCGCAATAAACTGACTCTTAAATATGTACCAATTTGCAAAATGATTGAAGGTAATTTTTATACTTTTGGACAGAAGCTCGCAACCTTATTTGCTCCATTCTCCCCTTAACTATTTTTCAGAATATAATTCCTCACTACCCAAGATAGTCTACGTGGTGTTGAAACATATTTTTCTTATATGTAGGGATATGTACATAATATTATAATTTTATGGATAAGATGTTTTTTCTTAACTAATAACTAACATACTTAAGAGACTGGAGCATATTTCAGTAGAATTTAAATCAAGTTTCAGTTCAAAAACAAGAATCTAACAAAACAACGATATCCCTTTCCCCAGCAACTATAAGATGTCTCCTTACCGGTTGGGGAACCTTACTTAAAGTTTTGTTTGAAGGAAGTGTCAGGACTTCAAACAAAATCAGGGATTGGTTATAAGACCTTGAAGTGGTTAATGGACGTTCTAGATCACGAATTCACATGAATCACAATCTTTATTATTAAAATAATATGAGCAACACCCGGCAAAAGGAAAAAAATTAAATGAATTCGTCGATAGCACTGATTTCACCTAGCATTAATACATTTTTTAGAAAGTCTTTATTTGCCATTAATATCTTTTATAATGTAATTCTAATAAGGAGTTAGACTAATGAGAATTTAAAAAAGCAAAATATAATAATATATGTACATATACGTATTTAATACACGAATCATTATTTCGTCACTTATTATGCCAGAGGTTCCCAACCGGTGGGAAATTTCTCCCTAGGAGGAAATTTCAGATTTCCAAGGGGGGAATCGATGAATCGCTAGATTCTCTGTTTTTTCGCAAAAATAATTAAAAGTATCATTTTAAATACAACATAAAATGATCATCAATATTTTTTTCATAAAATCACTTCACATGCACATGGGAGACACTTTTGAATACCCTGTAACTCTACTGAAGTTTTTGATTATTTAAATATGCTTCACAAATTTCAGTAAGTTAGTGAAAAATCATCTCTATAAATTAATACATACAAAATAAAAAAGATTTTTAACACAACATACTTATAGATCGAATATAAATTTTGAGTTAGATTATCGTATGCTGAATTATATTCCGAACAATGGTATAAGAGGGGAATGGAGCGAATAAGGTTGGAAGTACCTGATCTAGACTTTTCGATTCGTTAAATTTAAAATACTCAGCACTGGGTAATTTAATAAAATTCGAATATTATCTTAAATTTCAATACTAACGTGGCAGGCTCCTTCGCCAAATTTGGTATATGTGCATATTTGAGATTCTGCGATGTCATCATTGACAGCTTTTGAGCAATTCTCGTTGGAGATTGATTTTAGCTTAATTATCTGGAGGTTGTTTGGAGCTGTACCAGGAAACTGTAAAATGGCAATGGAATAACATTGAATAAATAAAACTTTGTACAAGCCAAAGAACTTACAACCATAACCATGCTTTTGCAGTAATCGATCCTTTCCATCCGATCTCATACGATGATTAGTGACCTGGTAATCTGAATTTTTATCTGTCTAGCCTGTAGCTGAGTGGTTAAAGGATTGACATTGTCTGTCATGAGTCGATCATATTTGCTATCTTATTCATTTAATTGTAGTAACCAAATAACAATCAGTCATCGTAAAAGCTCTAAAGAGATTTTATTAGAATTTCGTACATTCCACATTGAAAGCGGACATGGTTGGAAAAAAGTATTTTACTAACTCTATTCGTGTTTTATTACTTTATCTCAAATATAGAGATAAATGACAGAATATATATATCAACAAGTTTTCGTAAAAAAGTATTCTTTATAAAAAATCTATTTGGTTCACATTAGTAGTGGATATCGTTTTAAAAATGTTTGAAATATATCGGTTTTATAATTCTTTGTTCTCATATATTCGAATTATTATAAAAAGAAAAACCAACATTTCTCATTCACCGGATAAGTGTTGAATTATCTAATCTTGGATTATTTAGACGTAAAGATAATGCTATAGCTTCAAAAGATTTTAAGATTTAATTTGAAAATATAGATTTCGATTAGGTTTTTCCAGAAAATTGATTGATCGAATTATAAGCAAGTACGCTTACACTTGACACTAATCGCAGGTCTATCAATACAAACAAATAAAGTTATCGAGGGTCATCGATGACCTTCAATAGCATATCAACTGTCTCACGTAAAAGTAAATTACGTCAAAATAATATTTCATGTTGTTTTAGGTCGAGTATCATAATAATAAAATTGCATAGTTACTTATTAAACGACAAAAATATTATAAGTTATTATTTCATTCATTAAATCAAATAATTCACTAATTTATTATTCGAATTTAGCTAAAAATATAGACAGTTCAGCTGAACAGTATAGACAGTTTTTTTAAAATTTATTTATATGTGGATTTCTGTCTTAAGGCATGGATATATGTGATGTCTTAAATTGCCTTCCACCCTTCCTATCTACTCTCATGTTGAAGAAATATCTTTCTATCCCTACTCTCTTTGAAAAAAGAAAAGTTGATCATCTGTTGTTACTCAGTTCTCGTAGAAACAATTTTGCTGAGAAAAACTCCTTCATTAGTCTTTATGCTCCACATTGGAAGCGGGCATGGTTAAAAAAATGTTTCATAAATTTAAATACCAATGTAGGAGAACCTGCGGCTTTTTGGCTATTCTGATGCGGCCTTTTGACTTGATTAAAATATTCACTTTGATCAAAAAAATCTACGCAAGCGTTTGAAAAAGAGCGTAATCAACCCATTATATGTTGTCGAAAAAAGGGGGGGGGGTGTCAGTGTTTTGTTGTGCTGAATCAGATAAATGAACGTGGCCTTTAGAAGTGAAAGGTTCCCCACCCCTGTTATAGACTTTTAAAAATAATATTTTCTCAAGCGCAATTGATTTGTTTCAAAATTAAAAATACCCTCAAGATTTTTTTTACTTACAGTCGTGGTGCCCCAACCCGTCAGAATTAGATCCACATCAGTCGCAGTGACTGCATTCGGCAAGTTGATGGGCTGGACACTGGGGGTGAATATTATCAGTGATTTCACTATAACAACTGCGATATCATTGATGATGCGGGATTGGTCATATTTCTCATGCGTCTTTAATTCTTCCACTTCATATTTTGTTCCACCACTGTCTAATTTAATGGCGCCAACCACAACGAACACATTCTTGGCATTTTGACTAAAAGAAAGTAAAAACACATTCAGTAATATTTCATGTAATATTTGTTGAAATTCATGTAATGCTTATTCAATATATATAAAATTTTATGCAATTCATGTAATGTTTATTCTTTCCTCATTTATAATTATGCATAATGCGTTTACGTTCATATTTACACTATTAATCGAAGCCGTGCACGCTGTTTCGTGTAGGTGTAATCCACTGAGAGTAACGTAGTAAACATACATTTTTAGCTTAATAATTATAATTAACTAATAATTATTACATAAAAAAACAATACTCAATATTGTTAATTTTGCTTTTAAAATATCGATCTATTTAAGTCGTGAAAATTATCAGGTCGATTTCCATGATTTATTCATGATTTGTATTTATGTATAATATAATTCATTCCCACTATTAAAATTAAGTCTCTTGCCATACACAGTCTTTATTATTTCCTATGTTTATACTTAAAATGGAAATATGAATAAACTAAATTTAAGTGACGTTTTGTGATTCATTGTATAGGACTGGCAGGAATGAATATTTGAATTAAATTTTAAAAACAATTTATATAAGAAAATCAAATTTGATATTTTGCGAATTAACTTATATTGGATTCATAGTATTTCAGCACTTAAGCGTTTATATGTTTGCAATATAAGACTGCAAATAAATAATTTTGAATACTTGACGATTCTTAAATATCAAAGCACCGGCATATAATTTTTCGTACAGTTTTGCGACCCCTATAAGCCTATTTTTTTAGTAATTAATTACTATATTTAAATATTATTGTGTATTAGTGATTTAAAAAAAAAAACTTACTAATACACACAGTGTGCTGCGGTCAAAACAGTCTTTGGCGTGATGATAGACCCTCCGCAAAAATGGAAGTCGAAGGAAAGCCTCAGCGAGACTTGATAAGGAGCATCTCCATACACTGCTGTTTCACCTCCGACGATTTTTGACTCCAATCTTTTTGGCACAGAAGCTCCTAAAAAATAAGCAAATAAGTTGTTAATATTGAGTGCCTTTGTGATGACCTGAAAGATAACTCTTCGACACAAATGATGAGTAATGACGCATCTCGTTACCTAAAGTTTCAATTTAGTTTCTACTTACCCCATGAAAATGCTGAGCAGGTAACAAACAATATAATGACACTAAACATTTTCATAGTGACTTCCTTGTCAGTCACCTATTCCAAGAGTAAAACAAAATACTGTTATTTTCCTTATTTATTAAAATAGAAAATTTAAAAACTGCAGATATCAGCGATGCATTTTGAAATTTCTAAGAGAGGATACTTGAACGATAATAAACAATACTTACTTTGAACCAGCTCTTTCCACTTGAGATTCACGAGGTACATTCGAAAACAGTTCATCGGTCATATAATACAGAATGATTTTATACCAAAAGATGTTCCGTATCATCATTATTATGACAATTGGTAGCATTGGCGGATCCAGAAATTGTCCAAGGAGGGGGCCATTCAATTTGAAAATAAACATCATACAAAAATAATACATTAAAAAATAGATGATTTAAAAATAACATATCTATATAAAAGTAGTCAATACATAATTAAGTATGTATACTATAAAACATCGTAAACTAAACAATTTAAGATCCCATTTCACAATAAAGTTTTAATAAAGTAGAAAAATGAAGAAAAAAAATCTCCTCAGGGGGGGGGGGTATGGCCCCCATGCCCCCCCTTGGATCCGCCAATGATTGGTTGTCAGTTGACTTATAAAGAATTGATGATCCATTACGAGGTCGCAAAGACTTCTATCAATTTAATAGGAGAGAGTTGCGACGAACTTCTAGATGATTTTTGTAACCGCGATCAATTTTTAAGAGATATGTTGTTTATGCGATAAAATTTTAGTGGACGGTGTCACATACAAAAAATTAAATTGTGGTCCATAACCGTAAAGGTTATCCGAGGGCTACGAAATTTTACGCTCTTAGCAAATTTTCTAAAATCATAATGTTTACGTTTTGAAGGGAGTCACAGCGTACATGTGTGTGCATGATAGGACACTTGTATTCGGAGAGTATGTGTTTAATATGCACGCTACATGCGACGTTTTGCAAAACGCTGTCTACTGAGATGTTACCTCAACGCCAAAGTGTTTATAATGCAGTGAATAGATCTAATGAAATTATCATGTTGGAAATAAACGTAAATTTAATTATAGCGACGTTTAAATGAAGCTGCTTAGACCATTTTGAATATGAAACCTGAATGGGATTGTTTTTAAGAAATTTGGTTGTCTTGTCATTCAGTAACGCAATTTTTTTTTAGATAAGGTAAATAAATGAGGATGGGACAAGACTGGCAGTTAGATAGTCACTATCCATAAGCCTCGTGTATTATAAAAAAATAGGTGGGAGCGAATGAAAATATTCTCATAATAGGTATGCCAATATATACTATGAAAGTATCCTTTCAGAGATTTGAATCCATTCGTAATGTATCACTTGGCAACATGATAGAGGGTTAACCCTCCAGAGGTCTCTGGAGGTCTCCAGAGGTCTCTGGAGGGTTAACCCTCCAGAGACGAGAGCTTTTTTCCGATAAAAAAAATATTTTCTAAGCCATAATGAAGTCACGGATAACTTTTATTCCTATCCAAAATTTAAAAAAAAAAAAACGCAAAGTCGTTGTATAGAAACCCCGCATGACTATATGGTCATGCTCATCCTTTTATTACCGTGTAATATTGAGTACGGACAGTAGTAAGGACAAAAGTGACCGTATGGGCTTGCAAACATTCGGGGTTGAAATATAGCTAAACGTGATTTTTTAAAAAATATTTACAATTTGACCTCTTTAGATCAACATAATTTCAAAACAAATATATTAGCAAAATAACTGTAAATAATTTTATGTTTTTATAAAAAAATATCTAACAGTTTCAAAAAGTAAATTAAAAAAAACGGAAATTCAAAAAATCACATGTGCTTTTGGAGACCGTTCCTGTTCCTACGGCTGATGACTTACTGTAGTCCGTACCCTTCTTAACCAAATATGAGCAAAAGCAACGATATTCAGGTAGAAAAAGTATGAATAGTGGGATCAATAGACAACGGTGTTTTGTGTGACCATATGGTGACGCTCGTCCTTGGAGGGTTAAGACCAAATTAAATATATAAATGTTAAGAAAATAAAATCAACCGAACAAGAAGTACTCAGGGTCGTATGAAGCCTTTTTGGCACCTAAGGCAAGAGGTAGATTTTGTAAGAAAATTTTTGTATTTCGTATTTTTATTTAAAATCCTGATACCATTTTGGTACCCCCTTTGGTCCTCCAGAGTCTCGACACCCAGTGTGATTGCCCTATTTGTCAGCCCCTAGCTACTACGTCCCGAGTGTACGCGATGAGGAGTAATTAGTTTTTATGCAAATTTAAAAATGCCGATCATGTTATTTATTACATTTCCTAGGGGTGCAGTAAAAAGCTATGTTTTTAAAAGTAAGACACATGTATTATTAAATGAGCCCTCGAGAGGTGAAGTGAGCCAAGTAGTAAAATGGTAAAACTTTTCTATTAAACTTTTAGATACAACCACGTCTTTACTTGTTGTTTTGGTGGATTGCATATTTTAATTTCAAGGAGGTAATAAATACTATTGCAGTGTGTTTGTACTGCACTCTCTTTTATGATACTTTAAGACGTGTAGAATATTATAACGCATCCAACATATTTTTTTTTAATACCACTTGGGTCACTTCACTCTCATTAATGTCAATATTAAACATAATACAACTGAAACACTTCGATTGTGTAGTTAGGATATTAAAGAAATATCCCCTTTTTGTAGTGTTTACCTAAAAAGTAGGTAGATATCGAGTGTATTGATCATACGATAACATTGTTTGTTTTTATTATTTCTATAGAGAAACATAAAACAAATCCCTTGATTGTAGATAAAGACATCAGCTAAGAATTGGATTTGTGCCAGACTGTATTGACTATACCAATATTGATGTTTTATTAATGTTAGTTTTGGTCATTTTGTCAATATTCTTAAAGCACACAACAATATTACTGTGGATTTTTTGCTTATATACGACAATTCTATTCATTAAATGTGATATATTAAAATCATAAAGAACATTTTTCGTGTAACGTGTATAAGACGTAAACATGTAGCCCTGTCATGTATCTTTTTTTTTATTTCCCCTATTGAATGTAAGCTTCAATAAGTAGAACAATTATGAAATGGAATTCTTAATTATTTGTTATTTTTTTCAGGGGTTCGAACCGCTTTTTTTTTCGTTCCGGTTTTCGTTCCGGTTCAAGTAAAAAAATATATATCGGTTCGGTTCCGGTTTTCGTTCCGGCAAAAATAACGGTTTTAACGGGTTTTAGTTTTCGGTACCGTTCCGGTTCGAAGCCCTGATTTTTTTATGTTTGGTAAATATACAATTTAGGTAAAGAAAACTTTTGTGGTGTATGGTTATTAGAAATAGAATAGTAAGATGATTTTTGTAAGAGAAAAGCTTCAAAGAATAAAACAAACTTTTGTTAATCGCTGGCTATTACAGTTGTGTTGACCTATATCAATCGTGACAAAAAAATACAAAAATCATTTTGAATATTACAGTCTCCTTCCCATTCATTAGCGTCTAGCAAGATCTTAATGAATTTGAGAATAACTCGGAAGAAAACTTTGTTATTCCATTGGTTATGTAGTTAATTAATCTAATGCACGAGTTCCCAACCTGGGGGTCGCGAAGGGTTATTTGGGAGGTCGCCAACTTTTTGAATTTTGATTTTAGATTTAAACAACAAAAGGAGTTTCGGAGACAATCTAGGGAAAAAGTATAGCAAATCGAGGATAGTCACGTGGCTTTTATAAAAAGGAGTCGCCACTCGAAAAAGGTTGGTAGCCTATGATCTAATGCATGCTTCGTTTCTTTGAAAAGTATCTCCTCTCTTTCCGTGAACATACAATCAAAATTCCACTCTCCCATTCGTTGCTGTTTATTTGTGACAATCTGCAGAAGTGAAGAAAAAGAATCCATTGCAGATTTGTGGAAGTCTACGGGAGCATCTCAAAGAGACAACCGCACGCTATATATAATTCCACAACCAGTAGAAAACCAACCAATCTTATACATTTTTATTTGGCGATAACAAAAACTTCCAGAAAGAAAATTCGAATGAGGATTTTTCTATAATTTTCTAATCACTGTTCAAAATAATATACAGAAATGAAATCATTTGTCTGTTATTTTTAATCACAATTTCTTATATGCGTGATTTTTTTATTACAACTATCGTTACTTAGAGTATAATTTTTATGTTGTAATAATTATACCTCTCCAGTATGTGAAACCGCTCTTATGTAGTTACTATACCTAATAATAATCCCGCCAGCCCCTGGGCTAGGAAGACCACCATGCGATGCATCTTTTGTGAACATAAAGACCTACACTTAATGGTAGATCGTTTATCAAATCGGATGGTGTGTCTACATAACTCACACAAATCATTATTTTTGAATTTCTCTGGTGACCGTGTGGGACAACTTAAGTTTACATTATATAGAATGATCTGTCAAACGTGACTGATGATTATAATCAATAATTTAATATAGTTGAGAAGCTCGCCATGAATGACGTGACGCGATTTAAGTCGTTTTTTGACTACTGTCCTTTATCGTCAGTTTCTTTACATAATAGTCGATTTTCTTGTCTAACTGATATCAAATTTTTAAAAGCCTCACTTGACATATATATATTTATCCATGTCCGCTCTCAATGTGGAGCATATGACCTCCTAATGGAGGTATCTCAAAAGAAGTTTTTTTTTCTACGAGAACTGTTTGTTGCTCAGTCGCTCAACCTCATTTTTTTTAAAAGTGAGTAGTAGGGAAAGAAGGATAAGACTATAACAGGAATAGTGGTTGACTAATCGCTATTGCTATACCCAGTTATTAAAGGATCAGGAGGATAGGAGGAGGGGAAATGATGTGAATTGACATTACAAACGCAAGTCTTCGATCACAACTTTGAATTAAATAATCCTCAAATTCACTATGATTTTACCGGGAATTGAACCCAGACCTGCGTGATCGGTAGAGCAAGTTCTAACCAACTGGGTCACACCAGGCGAGAATAAATTAATTTTATTGTGCTTTTTTTTGCAATAAGCGGTTGACTAGACGCAGCGTCAAAAAATTTCAGCTGACAAGCACCATTCCTCAAACTATTGGTTGGAAAAAAACTGTAAAGTAAGACTTGGTTAATTATTATCATAATCATTGATAAGGATAATGAAGGAACTTAATTTTATTTGAACGCCAAATAATTTGTACAAATTGTATCGGTTAGTATTTCAAAAGTTGATAATCCTCACAATGATCGAAACCTATCATTATCAAATACAATAACGTGACATACGCTTTTTTGTATTTTATAAAAATGAGTTTTATTTTTTAAGTGATATAACACCTTTTCCCTTAAAAACTAGTAATGAAACCAAAGCGTTTCTTATGTTGTTAAATAAATTTAAGCCACAACTGCGATAAACCAAATATCATTGAACTGAATTTATACGAATCAATTTCCAAATAATATCATTGCACGTGTACTGCAATAAGCTAAGTCATAAGCTTTTAATAATAATCAATAAAGTAATTACTCAGCTTTCGAGTAGCCGTCACACTCCAGACATGAACCCAAATTTACCCGTATATGCATGGCATGTACGTGACAAAAGTTTCCTGAAGATATGACGATAAACGGAAATGTTATTATCAAAGTTTGGGAATAATTTATAATGCGAAGTTTGAAGTGATTCGACATAATATATTGTGGAAGAGAAACTCAAAGATATAATATAAAAAAGTACTAAATGTTGTATAAAATTCTTTGAGTATACAATCTTACATCGATGATGATTATGAATTATGAGTATAAAGTTGTACTAATTACATTTGTTTAATACTTTTTTTTTTTAAACTAAAAATATTTAAAATTTAAGTCAAGATTGAATGAATGGATGAACCGTGTAATACGAGAGTAGTTTAGGTTTAGAGGGTAGAGCAGGCGTGGGGAACCTGCGGCTTTTTGGCTACTCTGGTGCGGCCTTCTGGCCAGTTCTGTAATTTTTAGTAAATTTGTAAATTCCTGAGATTTTGAATTTGAAAATTTCTGGAAGACCTAAAAAAAAGGTGCCACGCTGCTAATTTGACAAAATCCGTAAATTCTTGAAATTTTCGATTTCAAAATTCTTGGAAGACCTAAAAAAGAATGTCTCACGCAGGTAATTTTGGGAAATCCGCAAATTTTTGGGCTTTATAAATAGGCATGAAATTGTTTCCGGGCAAAGATTCTCTATTCAATGCTTACTGCGGCCATATGAAAAACGAATGTGGTTTTTCGAGAAGAAAAGGTTCTCCACCCCTGGGGTAGAGCATGCTCAGATTGGAAATAAAGGTTACAATACATATATCACCACAACCGGGTTCCTGGAATTTCAACCGTTTTTTTGTTAATGTCGATTGTCTGCTATGTGATTTGTCTGACATGAATAATTTTAATTGATTAAATGGTTAAATAGTACAGTATTTATGAGCTGTCAGAAGACAACTGACTGTCATAAGCATCCTTGATATGACGAGTCGATATTGTCGTTGAAAACACATGTAATTTATTACATACATGCATTGTTGCATATGCCTTAGTGAAAAGTCACGCTTTGGTCCTTTCAAAAGTTGCACTTGTCATCGAATTAGCAAGAAAAGTTTCTTTGTTGAAACATTTTGATTATTTATTAAATTTGGTTTATGACACTGGTCTTATATTATTTTTTTAATGTTTGGATCAGTTTAGATATAGTCTTCCAATATTATTTTGTTGCCGTATTCGTGGGTTTTCTCAAAAGACGTTTTTATACAAGAACAATTTCAATATCTAAATAAAATCTCAAGTGTCATCCCGTGGAATCTTAATGGGAACAAGGAAAAGACAAGTTTTTTAATGGGAAAGTAAAATTGACAAATGTACTTTCTCTAGCCTCCACTTTGACCGATTGACCCCAACCCAGCCCAGTATAGTTAAATCCCTAGTTTTGAAAATATTCCGTAGGGATCTTGTAATAAATAAATCTCAAATACATATTAATCTATTTGAGATTTATTATTAAGCTTACACGATTTTCTGACCGTCATAACTAATAAGTTTAAACGAACCGTTTGTGTTATAGGGTTTCAAACTTCGAACATTATATCGTGTGGGTGTTTATGATATTTTAAAATCATTTTATTCTAGACCTCGATTTATGGAATCAGGACACAGCGGTATAGGGTAATAACTAGCCCTATTAATCTTGACATTATGTATTAAAATATTATACTTTTCTGGGAAGAAAGATTAAGCAATGAAGTTTTTGTTTAAGATTCCACCGTTGAAAATATAATCTAGCATGAAACATTTAATTTTATATAAAAACGGTAACATCTAAATCGTGTACTAAGTTTATTTTAAATAGTTAAAACACTTTTAAGATCTGCCGTGTATCGGTTGTAAGTATTTGTTGTTTTCACGTGTTTAGTGTTCTTCGCGCCTGTCATTAAAGTTTTCGAATGATTTTTCGTAATGATAGGTTATCCCCATTTTGAATGGGTTAAAATAATTTCTTCATCTCTTCCTAAATATTACTAAGTAAACACAGGGTCTTTATGTAAGGCCAATTAAGGAGATTTATTGCCCGGGGCTAACGAGGGCTATCATTATGATAATCGTCGACAGAAATTATTTTTCGACGAAAGGCATCATATAATGTTTTATCATGTTTAGAGTTTATACAGTATTCAATTTTTGTTCAATTAAAAATGTACGTAAACTGTTGAGCAACTTTTGTAAGGAAATTTTAATCGAGAAGTGCTTTGTTATGTTTTGAAATAATATGATTGTGTCTCTGTGTACAGAAGGATTAAGTTAGTGTAGGCATCTATATAAAAGCAAAAACCGATTTGTCCACTTTGAAATGTTGGTAGTGAACGACGTATTTGTGTTTCACGCTTAAATTTTTATTTATCTTTTCCATCGTATTGTATTTCTAATTAAGAATAATATGATTATTTTAATAGCCAATTGACCGCTTATTGTAATACATACAAGCGACACATAATGCGCTATATCAATATTTAATTTATCGGTTTCTGCATATAATTTTCGTGACATGTGAAAAAGTTTGAAAAAATATTTGTTAAATTTTGTGGCGTTCTGCAAGTTATGTATAATTTAATAATATAGTCAGTGAAATGGCTGTTTTGTTAGATGTTAAATCTTTTGGACTTATCGGTTTTTCCTTTTAAGCGCCCAATTACTGATACTTTCCTTGTTTATTACTGCTAGTTGGATGGAGTATTAGTATCATAATCAGACAATCATATTATGTACTGATTCGTTTTTATTTTACCAGAGCTTCGCTAGTCAAGTCTTCATTGGAATGAAAAGCTGTAAAAGTTTTAAAGTAATGCAGTTCAATAAATAAAAGTATTTAAAAACCATTTTTGGTATAAAAGCTCTAGTTTTTCCGTACTAGCTACTTTTATATTTTTGATTGAATGGTCAGTAACTTGGTGGAAGTTTTAAAAATAAACATGATAACAGTCTAGTATTCTATCAGTGAAATAACAAAGCTTTCAATAGTCATTTAAATTAAATGTAATTTACCTTATTCAAATAACGAGTATGTAAACTCAAATTTGAAATGCTCATTTTGTCCTGTCTACGTACATATTATCATTACATGTTTTACAAGTCAGTTTTAAATGCCGCTTCCATAATATATTGATAACATAGGTGCTCAATGGCTATATTCAGTGGTGAAGTCGTAAATAAATAGGTACCAGGTCGGTCATTGATTTCTTCCCTATATTAGTTTTTTTGTTTTTTTATCAATCCGAAGTTAAAAAACCATAAGTTTTAACAATTGAATTATATGTATTTATTTAAAAAATAAGTTAAAAGTAAAAAAAAGTGGCAGGGCGGCACTCTGTCTCATTTTCAGGTGCCAGGTCGCCGACCTGGCCCAACTTGGCCCCACTACATCACTGGCTATATTTCATATAATAGTTTTTTTCTTAAAACCAAATACTACAATTTTTATATTTATATATAGCTTGAGAAGTATTACAGTCACCAAGAGTCCTCCAGACCCCTCTCTTCACAACATATCTGTTTGGAAGATTATGTTTTCACCTAGCATACCAATGCCATTTAACAATGAAGGCTTCAAATATCAAAATTTATGTTCAAAGGTCTTTCGAATCAGTGATGAAATTGAATCTTAAGACACTAAATAAATTTCTCATACTTTCCATCCGAAAAACGGGGCATGAAAAGAGCGTGTTACAAACAACTCGTCGTTTCGAATTGCATTATTTTATCATAAACTCGTAACTTGAATTTTACGTAGAATTTATTTCAAAGAAATACTCAAGGACTCCAAACGATGCAGACTGGGAGCGTATATGATAAGTACTAACGAAATTAGAACATTTTAATCGTATGATACATTTTTCAAATACATGGCTTTCTGTGATGTTTTCGTCCTTTTGGTACTGTTCTCGTCCTTCCCAATCCTTCAACGAGTAAGTGTTTTGCGTCCATACTTGTACCTTTCACATATGAAATAAAGTGTTATGTACTAAGTTGGATTTATTAAAAGTCACACAAAAAGCTGTGGCATAAATTTAATCCCACTACGTTTTTGCTTTATTATACTTTATCAAATAACTAACCTTGCTGAAATTGTTCACACCATAATCTTGTACCAAATTTTATTCACAGCTACTCGTAGGGTTGAAATGTTTGAATAAAAAACACATACGATCTATAAGTTTTTTTATGTCTCTTTGGCCGTAAGGAATTAAAATCTACTCGAATACTGACAGAAAAAATGGGGTATTCAAGATCCAATCTTAATCTTATTTACGTCGCTGATTTGGATAACACGAAGCATACGTCTGACGATTTCATATTTTGGCATGACACATGTCAAATTTAATGTGCGGAAAAATGAAAAGAAAATCAAAAGAGTTTGCACGTTTTAAATTACATTTGAAGCAGCCTGTTTAATGGACACGTTAATCTCCCTTCAGTAATATCCTGCTGACAAAGCTCATAAACGGTTTATTTTTATTTTTACAAACATATCCGCTGCCAAATCAAAGTTGAGCATAATATACATATATTCTTGTTCACATTTTGTATTTATTCTAAAGTAAACATTCCGTGAAAATTTAAAGAAAATACCTGTTTATATAGACCGGTTGTGAATCGATTGACCAACCAAATGTTTTTTCAATTTTAATTTACAAGCTCTATTAATAAACATACATGTTAAATTCTATGTTTTATTTGTTGAATACATATCAAGTAGTCCAGTTGTCAACGTTTTTGTCTTGGGTTGCGATGTTCATGTGTTCGAATCTATTTACGGACAGTTTTATAAATCGACATGAATTTGTATTCGCAAGCATTGGTGTCTTTTTCTGTTTATCCTATCCGATTCTGAAAACGTGATGCAACGAAAGCCATTAACAAATCTAAAGTCCTCTTATATCTCCATCCTTTCTATCCTTACAAAATCCCTCCAAAAAAAGAAGTTCAGTCACAAGCAGATCTCGTAGAAAAACTTTTGTTGAGATAAATTCCTAAAGGAGGCGAAATACTTAACACTGGGAGCAGACAGTTATGGTTTAATATAATGTTCAAAGCGACAACCGAACAAATAATTAGTCGCATTGTGAAATATTTGTAATTCATATTTAATTGATACAATTTTAATTCTTCCACGACGGATTAGCTATAAGATAATAAATTAGTGTCTAACGTAATTAGTAATATTAAGGTGATTAAATTTTATTATAAAATTAAATTTGATAACATTGTTATTACACTTGTAGTGCTACAACTTGTGACACGTATTTTGCTTCTCTGAAAAGCATCATCAGACTATCGCAACGTCAACGAATTAATAGTAAAGATAAGTTAGAATTATTTTCTCGGAGCGGCATCTATTGCCTAACATGTCAAGACTGTCAAGCTGCTTATGTGGGCAGACATGAAATAACTTTGATGTCAGGCTTAAAGAACAGGTAGGTTATTTAAAAAGCATTCATTTTTCAGAGTTTGCGAGTCATTTGATAGAAAATGATCACAATTTTAAGTAAATAATAAAGGGTTAAGGATAAATAGCTTGGAGTTTTTGGAAATTGTTAAAATTATTAACCAAAAAACACAAAGTTATCAGATATAATTTTATATTAAAAATGAACTTCCACAATGTAACTGCCGACTTTATCAAAGACACGGTTGAATGTTATTTGTGCTTAGTGTCATCTATCATAGTGTCAAATTTCTTTTCCAATATTATGCAAAATAAGCAGATGATATTATATATTATATATGTGAAAACGTTGTAAATATTTGTATCCGGTAAGATTTGGAAAGCTTAAAAGTATTAACACGAACCGGAAGTTTATATAGCACACTTAAAAATCTAATCACATAAAACGTGCCAACTCCTCAGCGAGTGTTCCAAGAATTTCACTCCACGTCCCGGAGTCTACGAGCACTTAAAAATATTGACTCCGGCAGAACTGAAAGGGTCAAAAGATTACTTTGGCGGAGGACTGAAATAATATTAAGTAGGTATTGCCGTGAGGGCGCCATTAGACTCACTTCCTTTGGCGAAAGCGCGGTGAAAAAATACAAAACGAGCGGTTTTTTGAAAAAGGGACGGGTAAAAATAATATGGGTGTCTGTCAAACGGGACGGTCTCAGTGATCCTTTTGCGAAAGTGACGCTAAAGAATTTGACGTTTAAAATATTCCATGGAGCGAGCAAATTGGCATGAAATGTTTCAGCGTTTTCCTTTTTATTTCGGGCGGATCTGAAAACGAAATGATCGCGCCGTTTGAATGATAATACAATTGAAAAGATGTGCTCATTTTGTTGTTGCTTTAAGTTATTTGTATTCTCGCAAAGAAAGGAAATGAAGGATTTCGTTTGACAGATAATAAAATGAAAAAAAAATGGACAAAAGCTAATTAGAACTCACATGATTATGTGAATACGTTGCGTGTATTTTTTAAAAAGTTTTCTGGAAAGAAGAGAATGAAATCCAACTTAAGATATTTTTAATTTTAAAGAGAATTAAACATGATTTATTTTAATTATATTTTTCAAATGCATGGTGAGCTGGCGTCAGCTGTAATGCCACGTATGTATGTTTGATTTTAAACAATAAAATATGAATATAATAAAAATAATGAGTGTGGTACAGCGAAAACAATTAGCTAACTATTAATCATACCCTATCCCATACCCGTATCCTTAATTTTGTCTATAAAAGGTGCTTGAGAAACTGATTGATTCTCGATATAAACTCTATTTGGAGTCCTTATATTCCACATTCGAAGCGAACGCATTAAAAAAGAAAAATGATGAATTTGTCAAAAATTGTGTTGATCATATAATATTAATATAAGTTATTATAAGAAAGTATTATCATAATTAAAAGTTGTAAGAAATATTATAATTAAAATTTCGAATGTCGTTGCGCTAAAATATGTGAATGAATAAAAAAAATATATTGAAAACATTTTAGTTTCCTAACTTAACACCCTTGAAATGGAATTAATAGAATTATAGTATATAGTCGAAGCTGAAACAGTTTTTAATCATTTCATGTAATAATTCTTGTATGTGTTTACAAATATAATTGTAATAACACGTAATTAGTGATTATTTTTCTACAGAAATTAAGGGGGGCATTGAGGAGCTATATTTTTTATATTATCAATGAATTAAGGATGCATTAAATGAAATAAAAATTGTATTGATTTTAAAGATAAATAATTCATTAAAAAATATTTTATTTTCATTCACTTCTAATTCGAAATATATATAATATATGGCGACCACACGGTTCCTGCAAAATTCTTGTTGCTTGCTTATATTATTGCTTACACTGAATACATCCAGGATCATATAATTCAGTCGGTAGGGGAAGGACTATATATTATGTAATAACATACTTCTGGGTGATCTACAATACTTGCCTGAGGTATGTCGATAACCTATAGTTTTTTTGTAATCTTTAGACGTCTCTGTGACGTAGAAAATTAAGAGTTGTTTATTAGTCCCATTAACTATCATTCTTGATTATTATTATTTAATTGTTTTTACTTGTAATTATACCAATTCTTTGTATTTAATTAACCTTTATTAATATCTATATATTTGTAATTATTATTTATTGTTGCCTTTTAAATTGTACCTAAATTAAATGTATCTTAACTGTATCATTGAGGAGATATCATCTTCGGTGTGATGCAGAAAAGAAAAGAAAAAGTTTATCGAATAAAAAAAATAATATAAAAAAATAATAATCTTTAGACGTCACAGAGAGTAAAGGCACAAGTGAATATTGTAGAATTAGTATTTTTTAAAAATATGTATTTCAAAATTTATAAATTGTTTTTCATAATTAAAATAAAGAATATATTTTATATTACAATATCTTGATTCATGTTTTGATTTTAAGATTAGATAGTTACAGTTGTTGAATAAGATTCTTGATATCGCCATTCTATATTTAATTTATGAGTTCTAAAAAGTATTTGATATCATCATTATATTGCAGCAGGGTCACTGATAAAACATATAATTATTGTAAAATATACCATATATCATATATTGAAATCGTGTTATCGGTAATGACAAAAAATAATATCTATCATTAGGTCAATAGGCAATTATTATATATAAATTACAGCCGTGTATGAAATATTCCGGCTTGGGACCCAGATGAAAAAAAGATTGAATATCGCTGTTCTTGATTATGAAATGTAGGATATACATATGGTTGTAAAATATCAGATCCCTAGGGTAAAGAAAACGTTACTCGATTTTTGTCATTTTTGAGTTACATACGGCAATGTATACTAGTATATTACATAAAGTGACAAAGAGACATATCAATAAGAGCTATGGATGGAAAGATATTCGATATATAAAACAATATATAAAACACATTAACACATGAGTTCCCAGACTTTTTCGGTTTCCGGCGCCCATAAAATATCAGATTTTTTGTGGCGCCCCAAGTCAAAACATTTGTTACCCCGTGGCAAACCTTATGTTACTAATATTTTTTTAAGCTCTCCCTAGAATTTAAAAATCTCAAAACCCAGGAATAATATTAATAATATTTTGTGAAGGAAAAATTCCACGGCGCCCCAATGCCGCGGCGCACAGTTTGGGTAACTCTGCATTAACACATTAAACAATTGATGAGAAACATTTACAAAGTTAGCAAATAAATCAAGAAGTCGAAGCGTCACCCTTCAAGATAATGAAAAAATAGTTTCCACCTGTTTAAAAATAAGTAACAGATTACTGGGGAAACCTGTTTTTTGGCTCTCCTGAAAAGTAGAAAAAAATGAGATACGTTTCTTTGACTCTAGGTTCCGATTTAGGGTATAACATGTTGTTCAAAGAGAGAAAATATCACTAGCTTTTATCATTAGATTTTGTACTCTTACAAATAATACATTGATTCTTTTATTTTAAATAATTAAAATTAACCGCTACATCCATCGAATGTAATATACTTATATTCGTATGCTTAAATTTTAATATGTTTTAGATATAGTACATTTATTCGTTTAGTAAAACCAAAAAGTATCTTTTTAAAGTAAGTTTTTATTATATTCAAACATAATTACATACTCAACCGAAGATTAAATTTTGACGGAATTTTTTAACAAACTTTTACATTGTTTTAAAATTTGCGAGTAGTTAATCTTTTACGGAGGGAAAATAAGATTTATTTTATCAAAAGTTTTTCTAAGCGCACACGATAAAAAAATCAAACAATGCAAACAAAAGTTAATTATTAATATAATTTGAAAATTTCCCAATTTACAAAGAGATGGGCAGCTAGCTCACTTCGAAAGATTTATTGAACATCTTTCGAGAGATTTTTATGTCTAGACGCGATAATCGTTTCGCCAAAAAATAACATCTTTTTAACTGTATTGGAATTCCGCGACTGCTCGAAATAGCCGAAAAGATTAATTGCTAAATATATTTTTATTACTCAATGAACGTGTTTACAAGCGGCTACGTCCTTAATAAATCCATGTCCCATGTCCGCTCCCAATGTGGAGCATGTGGACTCCTAATGGAGTTTATCTCAACAGAAGTGTTTCTACGAGAACTGCTTGTTACTCAGTTGCTCAACCTCTCTTTTTTCAAAGAGAGTGGGGATAGAAGGATAGGGCTAGGACAGGATTAGTGGTAAGCTAATCGCTCTCGATACGCCCCGTTCATAGGATAGGATGGGCGAGAAGGGGGAATTCAAGACATCACATACATCCATGCCTTTGAACAGAAATTCATAAATCGATTGAAAAATCAATTTATAAAACTGTCCGTACCGGGATTTGAACCCGGGCCCTCTGTAGCCGAAGCCAACAACGTTGACCACTCGACCACACAGGCGACTAATAAATAGCTGAAAATAAAATACTTTTCTTGCCTCTCTGTATTGGACTTGAAGCGACTACGGAATAAATCGGTGATAAACCACTATTCATCCATCGTAATAAATATACTTGGTTGACACCTGACAGTTGATAAAAAAATTCTCCTGACAGTTCGAGTTCATTCGTGCACTTGAATGTCAGATAATGCAAAAACGTGAAGGTGACAAAACATTATGGAAGTTTACAATGTTAAAATTTCACCATCTTTCCTCAGTGGATATCTTAAAAATTTGTAAAATTTCCTTTCTAGCGTATTCTCTCCTAATGTGCGTACACCGATTTTAGTGTATCAATAGAATTTGTTTTTTCAGGAACTAGTTTTTATTCAGTAGTTCAACTGAGTGGTGGGCTGGAGGGGGCTCGCTCGAGCCCCTTCTTAAATATAACTCAGGTTGGCGAGCCTCTTGTTAAATTAAGAACAACATTATTCTCAGATCTTTGCGTTGTATAATCTGTAAATATGCAATATATTTAAATTAAAACAGTTGTAATGTACATTTGGGATTTCTGAAGTAATGTTTTTAGCTACTGATATTGATTGAATTACGACATACTGCGTACTGTTACAAAATATAAGAGTATAAAGTAACATTCGATAGCTTCAATAATTAAATATTTATGACTATAACATATATATCATCAACTTATAAATAAATAATATATTTTCTTATTTTATAATTGCTCCTATTGGCTGATTTTGAATACTGGCTTCTTGTAAACGCTTCTGTCAAAACTTGATCCAGTTATTAAGTAATATATTAGGGATTCTGTGTCGGGAGAACCCGAGAATTAATATTTTAATAAAACATTCCGAGTCTTAAGACTTTTAAAATTTATACTAAATGTTTAATAAAATTTGTTTAAATTTTAATTTATTCATTCAGTATGTACAAATATATTATGAGAATCTTCATACATTGAGTGTATACATTTTAAAATTTCGTAAAACAATAAAAAAGAAAAGAAAAACTTGAAATCCTATATTTATTTGATAAAATAAATATGACCATTTGTCACGTGTGACAGATGATTTGAGAAAGAAATGCTTTCATCGGGAAAATCAAACGAATCCTTCGAATAAAGTCTAATAAAACTAATATAAATTTGTATGCGTTTTGATTTAATGACGGCAATCATGCATAGAAATATCCGTTTAAATATTTTTTCATAATAATGGCTACAGTACGACGGTGTCGGGACACAAAAATTTCTCAGAACATGACAATTCTACATATGTCTTGTGTTTAAGGGCGTTAAGAAAACCGAGACTTCAGAATCCCTACTAAGCCATGGCGGCCGGTCAATGTGGCATTGGATCAATGCACCCCTTGTATATGCAGGAAAGGTTATATTTCATTAAATAATATTCAAACATAACATTTATACCATTCACCCATTTTAAATTCTTCATGTATTTATTGTCTATAGTAAATATTAAAAATTGTCTATAAAAAATAAATATACAGACAATAAACACACGAAGAATTTCAAATGAGTGAATGGTATAAATGTTATGTTTGAATATTATTTCATAAAATATAACCGCCCCTGCATATTCAAGGGGAGCATTGATCCTATGCCACATTGACCGGCCGCCACTGCTACTAAGTAACATAATAATCAGTAACTGTCTGTGCTGGTGGACTCATAATATATTAATTGATTTGGCATTTACTTGGTAGAACTCCATTTATAACAGATTAAAAATAACAAAGTATTTTAGTTCTACAGTTTCTAATAATTTTATTCGTTGATTTGCTATCAACGAATAAAATTATTAAGAACTGTAGAACTAAAATACTTTGTTATTTTTGACTCATAATATTATTTCCGTGCCGTAGAACTATCTAAAATCAATGTTTTTTTTTTTAATATTTTGTGTTTTATTGTTATATTAATATATCCGTTTAACTATATTTGAGAACCTATACTTCTATGAACATAGGTATATCTTTCATCGATATGATAATATTGTGAAATATACAATATAACTATATAATACGTATCCATGGAAATAGCTATGCGTTAGAAGGGTTGAATGATTTGGGACACAAGCGTTTAGTTAGAGCTGCTGACAGAGAAGGGTTTGCCATCACGAGAGGCATCTGTTACCAATCTTTCGATTCCTCCATTTCGCTGAAGGATTTCTACCACTCAAAGATAATAATATGGAACATAAAACGATTACTCAATCATTGGTTATTTTCAGATGAATAACAGATGCGTAGTTATTTTGTCCTTGCTTGAAGCACTTTTAATTTGTATTCATATTTAAAAACCGAAAATATATTCACAGAAAAAAAATGAAATACATATTATTAATATAAAATAAAATAACTTAAATTATTCCACGTATTGCGTAGCAAAATGTGACACGTGTTTCGCATCTTTCAGAGGCATCCCCAGACAACTACTTTCGCAAATGCTTGCTTAAGTACGAATGATTTTAATTTTACTATTCTGATATACTATAATAAAAATCAAATAAAAAAGGGAGGGAAGGAGGGGATGATAGAAAAACAAACAAACGATAATGGTAATACAAATGACAATTACATTAAGAAATGATTAACTAACGAGTTGCATCAATTAGGACGGGTTAAGCCATTAGAAAATATATTTAACAGTGGCGAACTACCTGTTTTATTCAAGATATTATTTAATATTTCTTTATTGTTAATGCTTTTATTTATTTCTAAAAATTCTAAACTATTCATTTTTAGGTCTTTTTTATTTACTCGACGGAGAATTTCTACGTTACTGTTATGATTAAAATTATGTTCGTTTTCGATTAGATGATTGGCAAACTCTGAAAAATTGTTACTTTTTAGACACCTTATATGTTCTTTAATTCTAATATTAAAGTTTCTACCTGTCTGCCCTACATATGAAGCTTGGCAGTCTTTACAAGAGAGGCGATAGATACCACTCTGTGACAATGATTCTACGCGATCTTTACTGTTTAATAAAAAAACCTAAATTATGAAGGGTATAAACGCGGGTTCTATGTTTTCTGGCAACAATTTAGCTATCAATAAAAATATATTAGAATTTGCTATTTATAGAAAACCCACTTACACAGACGTTATTATCCATATTATTTTATTTCAATAAGCCAATAGTGTTACTTGCTCACAGTTAAATTTTAAATATTATTAAATAATAGTTGGAATCTCTAACTGTTAATGCCCTTTATATAATACTTATACTACAAATTACAATTATACGCAATGTCTAGTTCTGCTATAGTATGTTATATAAAAAAACTTGTTATCTTCTTTATATATATATTTGATACTTATCGCTTTGATAGATAATAATTCAAGCTGCAGTTATATACTTAGTTTACAAGATAAAATGATAATCTAATAACATGACGGATTGAACGTTCAGGATTATCTAAATCTATCCGTAGATAAATTGTTTTTGTGAATGTTAAAAAAACTTTTTCATGAATTTACCAAATACGATTCACTATTTTTTATGAACTCGTATAGCCAAACGTGATTCTGGTACCGTATAAAAGATTTAACCAAATAACACGGAACGATTTTCTACCTTCAATTAGTATTGATTTTAAATATTATTCTTTGGTATTTGGAATATTTTCAAGGACGTGCTGTTACCTAGGTTCTGTAAGAATGGAACAGCTTTTGTTTATCATTAAAACTAGACCGACACATTCACTTAATATTAGGTAGACCCACACAGACCGCACATATTGTGTCTAAAAAAATGGTTTGGCGTGTACATAATATAATAAAGGATGTTTGTAAATCGATGTTAGACATTCAGAGAAAAATAAATATTGCAAATGTTCCATACATGAGTGCAGGGCAGGGGTGGCTACACTTTTTTTTTCAGTAAGCGACTATTTGATAAAACATTGATGGCAAACGATTGATACCGCTATTATTAGAGAACAAAAAGAAATCATTTTTTTTATAATTCGTGTATATATGTGTATGTATTTTGAAATTTCAGATTAATAACAGATTTATGTGTATACACATAAAAAAGAACGACGTAGAAATGGTGGGTGGTACTAGTGTTCCGTTGGATTGAATCAATTCTGTGGATTCAATTAGGATGTGGAGAAAACATAAGTAACTCTTTAATAATAAAGCCATGTTGAATTACAATCACACGATTTAATCATTTAAAATAATTAAATTTACGACAAAATTCGATTCACGCAGATACGTAAATCCAAAAAAGAAAGTTAAATAGTTAGATTATAGATAATAACTAGCGGATTTTAAGAACTGAAAAGTTGTGTCGTTTTGAATCGCTTGAACAATAAAATAGTACAATATAAGTCAGTAGTCTACCAAAAATACGTTTGCGATCTTCGTACTGACTAGAGTATCCAATCCCGGGATTTCGGGTTTGATTAATTTTGAATCCCGGGATTGAGATTTTCTCACCGAGGAATTTGAAATCCTCAATTCGCTATACTTTATCCCCTATTGTCACAGAACCTCGTTTTTTTTTTATCTCACCGAAGAATTTGAAATCCTCGATTTGGTATAATTTTCCCAGATTCTCACAGAAACTCGTTTTTTTTTTTAGCTCACCGAAGAATTTGAAATCTTGAATTTGCCAATTTCTGGCTGAGCGTATGCTGAGACGCAGGGCAGCACAGAATTGGCAGATACAGGCATGTGCGGACAGCGTATGCTGTGACAGACGCGTCACGCAAGTGTCATAATATGAACATGTAAATTTTAAGCGGTTAATTGAAATAAATCTCAAAGTTCTCAAGTAATTCAAATAAATATAAAACCTACCACTGTTAAAAAAAACTATTTGACGACTGTAAAGCAGTGGTCACACAAGTGATATATATTATACGAATGGATATAACATGTATTTAAAAAGATTCATTGTGAGTGAATTTAGTGATTCTAGTGTTACCATAATACAATTAAGGATGGATCGGAATAATCATATGTGCATATAAGTAATGATTTATATCGATGAGAAAAGTATGCAATGACCCGAGATTTTTGACGGGTGGCATGATAGATGAAATAAAATCGTAATGCAAAGCACACAGTATGAATTGTTGATTTATTATTACAATAAATGGTTAATTACGCTTAGTATTCATAATAATTACACATATAATGAATGATTAATACAGAGGTATTTTGATTTAAAATTCAACATTTTCCGACAATCCAAAATATTGTTCTAAATCAAGTTTTTTCACCTTTTATGATATAATGCATTTGCAAATAAAGACTTTGCCTTTTTTATCATATTGTATTTGATATCTACCAAGTAAATGTTAATCTAATCAATAATGATATAGTTTTAAATATGTTTTCCTTTTTGAAAAAAATAATACCAAATATATATAATCTCACCTTATTATTCATTCAACTTATTTGTATTTATCATGTTCGAAGCCATGCCATATTGGAAATTACCATTGGATTAAAAATACTTATAGTGTATCAGTTAATTACATGAACTTATTAATTATTATCGATATTAACTTGGTGATAACTATCAAATGTATTTAAGATAATGAAGAATTAAACACGTTTTTAAAACAACTGATAAGATCATTGATAGCAAGAAAACTTTAATTTATGTAAAAATAAAATATAACTTATTTTGAAGGTATATTTAAAAATTACGACTTTGAAGTAAAAACTATTTTAAAGAAATATAATATATGTACATATATCTACATTTGAGTGCATGTTGCATGAACTGAGTTTCCTTTTTGTCAGTGCCGTACCCAAGTGGTCGATGCAGCTAGTTCACCTATGTATATAGGCTTAAAACAACAGAATTGTTAAAATCTATAATAATGCTTATATAAAAATATAATTATAATGTTGATTTGCTATATGTATCCTCGAAATCAATCAATATTTGAAGTAGCAAACTTAAGTTTATAATAAGTTTAGTAGTAATTTTTAACGTGTGCATTTGTGATGTGATTTTTAAAAAATGATATTATGTTGTTCTATGCGAATACAATGCTAACCAATGATCTTAGTGAATTTCTTGTATCTTTAGAACATCTTATCAGAATTCGATAGTCATGCGGCTTTCTAAGTCATTTGATGCGAATTTTTGACTCAATGCAGTATTTTCAATATTTTAAAAGAAATTTGCATTGATTGAGTACACACATACATATTATAATATAAGTTTCTTGAATACGGCCATACTAAATTACATATAAATTAAAGAGGATTTCAGACGTGAAAAGATTCTTCATTCCTGATATATCACACACATGATGCAACATTAATTCAAATAATATTGATTGTACAAATAAAATACAGTCCTATAATTTAAAATGAAATGAAAAATATTTAAAATTGATTTCAATAGATTACCCAAAATATGTTAATAATTTGATTATATATGATTTATTGGTTGATAAAAAAATGGATTTCAATAGCCAACAAAAATTGACTACTTTTATCTAGATGATCATTTTTAAATTTAAAGGAAAAAAGCAAGGAAAGAAATCAGTCGACGTTTGAAAAATATGCTGAGAGCTACCGTCTTCTTTGTTGTGGTACTTTTCGCCTCGAGCCATGGTAATATATTTTTTAAATAATTCAATTTTAACCATATCTTAAAATAATAATCGAAGATTGTTTACTTATTTGAGCAGTGCTATGATTTTGATACCTATTTAAAAAAATTAAACAATGTTCAATTTGTGTTTTATCAATACTTTTGATTGTGTTGAGACAATCAATGGTGGGCGTTATTAGATTTTTTGGACAAATTGACTGCGTTTATTTGCTTATATTTAAATTGTATTGAAAATGCTCATTTTGTTTAAAATGCAGACATTCAGCTGTTACGTGTAAGATATACGATATAAGTGTTAAAAAATGTCACTTTTAAAGTGTCCACAGTAGAGGTCTGCACGGGCCGAAATTTTAAAAAATTACATGACCCGAGCCCGAAAGACTTAGACCCGACCCTGCCCGGACCCGAGTCTAAAACCACAATTGTTACCCGAACCCGACCCTAAGCCCGGATTTATACTCAACAGACCAAAAAAAACCTTTTTTTACAAATTTACAACAATTTACGTTTCTCTATAGAACTGGTAATAATTAAAATCACCATTGCTGACTTATGTCACATGTTTTCTGAAGAATAAATTCCTTACCCGGGCCCGGCCCAAACCCGAATCTCAATTGCGCTTACCCACCCGAACCCGTCCCGCGGGTCGGGCCGGGTAAGGGCCCGAGCCCGTGAAGACCTCTAGTCCACAGTCTTAAAAGATAATAAAACACTTCCAAATAACAAAAAATATATTTGTGAAATACCTAATTACAAAACAATTTTATTATTTGATACATATGTATTGTAACGTTATGTGTGATAACATTACAAAGTGCTTTTATATATTAAAAATAACATGTTATACATAAAAGGATACCAATGAATATTCTTAAAATGTTAATCGGTGACTAAACCCTAAAATTTTAATTACTCGTAACTCAATTATCGCCCGGTTAGTTCTCAGGCTTTATTAAAATTATGAATAATGTTTTGAATTTAACGGAAAATAATTTTGAATACGTTTGAAAAACAAGGAAGCGTTATCAATATTAAGTGTTAAAAACACCTTAAGTAAGGTTAGTTAAGTTAGACAGTTACTTTCTCATATCAAATCACAGAGAAAAACAAGGTACAATATTTATTGAAATTTTCAGGTGCCCCAGCCGAGTCTGAAAAGGACTGGCGCATCATCGGAGGATCAAACGCTCTCCCAGGATCCGCCAACTACCATGTTTCCATAAATACACTGGTAAACTCCCACATTTGCGGAGGAGCAATCCTTAATGCCCGCACGATTATCACCTCAGCCGTATGCATCATAGAGTAAGAATGATTTTATTCACAAACATGAAATATTGGATGTACGAACATTTTTTTTTCAATCATTATCATAATTTCATAAACTTCTGTTCGAAGGCATGGGTGTTTGTGATGTTTACAAATATCACCTTCGAATAACGGGGTAAACCGTAGTCATTCATACCCTTGCCTAATTTTTTCTATCGATACTCTCTCTAAAAAAAGAGAGATTGAACAAGCGAGTAACACAAAGTTACGTTGAAATACCTCCAAATACTCTAAACTAGCGGTTCGGATTGAAAAAAAATATCGAAAATTCGAAAAAAATAATTATTGATATGAATGATCTTTTTTATGTTGACCACCCTGGAAAAAAGAACTTTCCTTTTGGGGCAGTAATTTTTAATTTTTTTCATCATGTAACCAGTAATATTGATTGTTTGATTGATTATAAGCTTAAATGGCAACACTGTTTTTCAATACCCAAACCGATTTTTGTTCATTTGTTCCTTCACTTGAGAGTCACTTGTGGTTTTGTGCGATACGTTTTTCACAGAATGACGTATCAAAAGCTAGAGTTGGAGCGTTGGAGCGTTGGAGATGAAAGAACTGATATTTTTTCCATCTCGACGAAAATTAAATTCATTTTGTTCTCTGTCGCGCGCGGACTTTAGTATAATTTCTTCTTAACTTCTATAAAATCGTTTTTGCGAGCTGGGTATTAATTGTATTGTAATAATTTAAAATTTTGTTGGTTAAATATTGTGTGTGATTAAACTTTAATGATATTAAATTCCTCATAAAACGTTTCCGTAACAGTGAGCGATGTTTTTATTTATAACTACCTACTTGTTGTACGTCGAGTTCATTCAAACTGTTATTGGTCTTAAAGACTTCCATTGGTGAGAATTTATTCTTGGGGTATAACATTGTGAACAACATTTAAGAAATTCTCACAATAAATGAATCTCGCTCAAAAATAAATTACGAGTCACGACAATAAATTTTCATTAGGCCATATGTATTGTAAAAAGATTTGATATTATGTATAATATTCGCCGAAATAAATTTGTTTAATAATTGAGTCTATAATATTGTATTGAAAAAATCTTCATAATAAATATTTTTTTCTTTAGCCGTATTCCCACAAATATAATCGTCGTTGTTGGAACTTACAATTTAAACACTGGAGGCACCGGGTACGCTGTCTCCAAGATCAAGGCCCATCCATCTTACAATCCTAAGCTCAGCTTAAGCGATATTGGATTAGTCATCACTCGCAATCCAATCGTTCTCGGCGGAAATGTGAAGCCCATCCCCCTGTCAACTGAAACCACCTCTGGAGGAGTCACCGCCACTTTAACCGGATGGGGAAGCATCTTGGTAAGTAAAAATCAATAAATCTTAGTTCAATGCCAATGGTGTGTAATTCAGTCTTAATTTCCGACCATTTAAGAGCTTCCTGAACTATATAATATGCTGTGATTAGAAAATCCTAGGATTGCGACAGTACTAATCCCGAAGCTTCGGGATTGATAAAATGAAGCACGTAAGGGCTAAAAAACAAATCTCTCAAGCTGGTAATTTTGGCAAATCCGTAAATTTCTGGGTTTTTGTAAATTGACATGAAATTGATTGAATAATCACAGGTTTTCAAAACGCCGACGAAACATTTTCTCAATCCTGAATACCAATTTATTCATTATTTTATGTCGTAAAAATTGTCAATCCCGGGATCACAAAAAGGGTCTGGGATTTGATACCCTGGCTGTGATGTTTCAAGGGTTGACTCAACCTTTTTTTTACAGGGCCCCGTAGATTTACCGAACAACCTTCAAATCATCAACCTTAAGACCCTTGAAGTCGACCAGTGCAAGTCAGATATGCTTGGTTTCCACCCCGTCGACAAAACTCAAATCTGCACATTCACCATGGTTGGAAAAGAAGGTGCATGTGGCGTAAGTAAAATTTTCAATAAAAAAATGTTCATCTCGATCGCCTATATCAAGGGTCGGCAACCTTTTGTTGTAAAAGTGCCAAATGTTTTACGAGGGGATTAGTGCGGGCCGCACTTGGGTCACATGCCATTAAACTGAAGTGTAATTAAAAATCTTGCGGGCCGCAAGGCGTCGGTTGCCGACGCCTGGCCTATATTATGAAATATGATCTATGCAACTCCCTTCACCACCCGCCACGGCCATACAATTGTTTCCCGTGGCGTAAATATGATCTTAATGTTACTATAATATGTATTCTAACGATGTAATAAAATCGAATGCTTTTTATTATTTTAGAGAGACGGTAGCCCTCTAGTCGTCAGTGGAAAGTTGGTTGGTATCTTGTCCTGGGGAGTCTCATGTAATGAAGCATTTCCTAGTGTCTATACTCGCATCAGCTCATTCGTCTCATGGATCAACACAAATGCAGAAAGCTAAATTTCTATATAAAAAGTTTCTCTCCAATAATGTCTACATCTAGTATTTTTATGACGATATTAAAAAGTTAAATGTTAAAAAGTTTTATAGAAAATGTATTTGCTTTTATTCAATTATTAATTATAATAAAATATTGGTATTCCTTAATCCAGCGCTGTCCAACTTCTTTTAGGTCACGGGCCATTTTTTTAGCAAACATTTCGGGGGCCAAAGAGTATAGGTAAATGAAAAATCAATTAAAAAATTGCTATAAATTGTACAGCACCTTCCACCAGTCGGACACCGCTGCTCTAATCGAATTTCACAACAGAATCTTAATTCAACTGACAGCATTTTTTTACTGGTAAATATTTTTTTCAAGCATTTTCATAAAATTATAGCATGCAAACAAAAGCGATGAAAATTATTGTTAGGATCCCTTTACATTTATCAATACGATGTATGTACTAGTATCCAAAAAGATTTCAATGTATAGTTCTAATAATAAAATCAAATCTAAATAGCGGAAAACTTGAATTTTAATATATATGAATTATGTGGATTCCGCATAATTCGTAAAATTGTTAATTGGTGAAAAAAATTTACTACTAAGCATATTTTTCTGGTGTTATTGAGATGTCAAGAGAGCGTGTTGGCTTTTAAGGGAAGCATTGTAGTAATGTTAGTTCTAGGTAAAGACGGCCAAAATCGTTACAAACGTTCAATTATTTATTATCTTAATCTTCTTCGCGATAAAAATTCTTAAGATAAGCAACTAAAATTTTATAAAATTTGCACCAAGTTATTGCATTATATTAAAAAATGTCGTTCGTCATTTGGCTCCCGCGTGCCCCGTACGCGATTTGGTTAAAAGTTTCAAAATATTTGAATCAACCCGAAAATGAGGACAGCAGCGGTGGGCTGCCAATAAGGTGACACGGGGCTCGCTTAATCTTATAGCTATTCGTTATGTTCTGGAGAAGGTGTGAATTTTTTGATCACTCATGCAATTATACGCAATCATTCTTAAATCGAATCGAATGTTAATTAATATATAAATAAACGTATATTTTGTAACAGTACGCAATATTTCGTATTTAATCAATATCAAGAGCTAAACATGTACGTCAGGAATACCAAATGTACATTACTAGTTTTTTTTAATATATTGCATATTTATTGATTACATAATGCAAAGATCTGAGAATATTGTTTTTCTTAATTTAACAAGGGGCTCGCCGTCAGGACTACTATTTAACGAGGGGCTCGCGCGAGCCCCTTCGAGTCCCCTCTAGCCCACCCACGGAGGACAGTTAACCCTCCAGAGACGAGAGCTTTTTTTCGACTAAAAAAATATTTTTTAAGCCATATTCAAGTCACGGATAACTTTTATTCCTAACAAAAAATTAAAAAAAAAAAAAACGCAAAGTCGTTGTATAGAAACCCCGCATGACTATATGGTTATGCTTATCCTTTTATTACCGTGTAATATTGTGTACGGACAGTAGTGAGGACGAGAGTGACCGTATAGCCAGCGTTTCTCAATCGGGGGCCATGTGGCTCCCTTGGGAGCCACAGCATGCTCCAAGGGGGCCACAGAAGAAAATATCAGTTTTGGGGAGCCACAGCAGACTTTAGGGGGGCCACGGCCACTCAAAAATATAATGAACTAAAATTTATATTAAAATCAAATGTGATAAAGTAGGATAATAATACATTGTAGCAGAAATAATGTATTTATTATACATACTCTTTAATATTTTTTCAATGATATTTAAGGATACCATAATAACTGCATCCAAAAGTAAGTGTCGACAATATTGTATTGACTATCTTGTCCACGGATTTCTTTCGTCACCCCATGATATTATGAAACTCGTGTGCGTTAAATATGTTTTGCTTCACTAATGCTACTATCCATTTTATACAAAACACATAGACATGAAAGAAAAGCCATTTTAATAATTCAAAAAGCTTTAAGAAGTTTCCGCAACAAAAAAATAGGATTTATAGTATTCAGTGAAAAATTAGACACTGGTTTAAATAATAGTTTCTTACGAAATTTCTAAATTAATTGCAAAAGCTAGAAAAACGCATTATATTTTCAAATATTTGATTTTGCGATTTCAAGAGTTATGAATCAGAGTGAAAATACAATTATTCAGGTGATTCCTTTGAGCAATTCCGTTCAGTATCAAGACGTATGTATGAGATAGCAGATGATAAAAAAACAACTAATTGAACATTTTGCCTTGCAAATTGACTAACCTAAAACGATGTGTCAGATATTTGATGACGAAAAAGTTAGTTAAGATAATTTAATGCTCTTTACCAAAAATCTTAAGACACTAAAAGTGTAACGATTGAACAAGGAATAAAGATTTTTTATAAATAAAAAATATAACGCTTCAATTAATGGAAGTATTGAAGTTTAACTATTTTTTTTGAATTCCCTGCGAGATTCATCGTCAACATTGGGTTGTAAAAAATGGAACCTTTGTGTAAAACCCTTAATATTGTAATAAACAGTAAATTTCATAAAATCCCATTGACTTCAAGAATGTCTTTTTCGAAATTATTTTTTTAATCAGCTCGATGCAAATACCAAAACGCAATACTAAAGACCAAAACTGATCATTGGCAAAGCTTTGTCCCTTCGCTTAGTGGCTAGTGTCTTTAGGGTCCTCCATGGGGCTGCAAATTCAAGTAGCACCCCGGGCGGGAGGACCCTTTCCTACACCACTGCATATCATTCCAAAACTTCTTGCGTGGTAGGTATTAAATAATTGAAGCCTAACACCCAATCCATGAGAGTGGCTGGTAAAGTACGTGATACAAGGTTCGTAACCTTATTTTCTTACAGAAAATTCTTCTTACCGAATAATACAGTGCATTGGTAGTCTTTACATTAAAGTTCAAGGCGCAACAGCAATGCTGCATAATGGGTGTCAAATGCCAGGTGAGGATAATTCTTTGACTGTCTTCTTCTCGACCAGACCCTTCATTCTTAAGGCCCACAGAACTGTGGTGCACAGTATTGCTACAGACGCTGCTATGCGAATTTGGTAAAATTGATGGGAAATTATTTTAAGGACAGGCATTCTTATAAATTCTTTCAAAATTTAAAAATGTGAATGGAGACCAACGCTTCGACTCCAAATTTTCGGATAGACCAATTTATAACTAGCCATGATCACTTCACTGCCAAGCTCTTCTAGGTCGGGTGATTAGTAAATAGCTTCAGAATGCTGATCGCATTTTTGAGAATGTCCAAGCATGAACAACGAACGGGAAGATTACAAAGCATTCAAAGAAAAATTACAAAGCATTCAAAGAGTTCACGGCGTCTTATGAAAAACGAAAAGAATTCATTTCATAAAAACTCTTTTGATAACGTTATTTTATTTCATTTAGCATTCTGCAACCTGCAGTGCATGCAAACTAGTTTTCAGAAATGTATGCATAATACGCGCCCGTAAGAATAGTGTGAACCATAGCGGGCTGTGATGGGTACAACGTTGGGTACCCTAGGGGTTTACAAAAAATGTAATATTATAAACTATTTTGTAAACATATTTTTTTTAACAAACAATTTTATTTTATTGTATTTTTTAAAAATAAATTTACCTACTTTTTTTTCATTTTCCCGAGCCCCGAAAATTTTACTACTATGGTTAGGGGGGCCACGGAAAAATATGAGACTCAAAAGGGGGCCACGGGCTTAAAAAGGTTGAGAAACTATGGTATAGGCACACAAACATTCGGGGTTGAAATATAGCTAAATGTGAAATTTTTCAAAATGTTTACAATTTGACCTCTTTAGATCAACATAATTTCAATAAAAATATATTAGCAAAATAACTGTAAATAATTCGATGTTTTGATAAAAAAATAACTAACAGTTTCAAAAATTTCATTAAAAAAAAACGGAAATTCAAAAAATCGCATGTGCTTTTGGTGGCCGTTTCTGTCCCCGCGGCTGATGACTCACTGAAGTCTGTACCCTTCTTAACCAAATATGAGCGAAAGAAACAATATTCAGGTAGACAAATGATGAATAGTGGGATCAATAGACAACAGTGCTTACTGTGACCACATGGTCACGCTGGTCCTTGGAGGGTTAATACACATATTTTGAGATTCATATTTTACCGATTAATTGAAATAAATCTCAAAGTTCTCAAGTAATTCAAATAAATAAAAAATCTACCCATGTTAAAAAAAAACTATTTGACGACAGTAAAGCAGTGGGCACACAAGTAATATATATTATACGAATGGGTATAACATGTATTTAAAAAGATTTATTGTGAGTGAATTCAGTGATTCTAGTGTTACTATAATACAATTTAGGATGGATCGGAATTATCATATGTGCATATAAGTAATGATTTATATCTATGAGAAAAGTATGTATGCAATGACCCGATATTTTTGACGGGTGGCATGACAGATGTAATCAAATCGTAATGCAAAGCACACAGTATGAATTGTTGATTTATTATTACAATAAATGGTTAATAACGGTTAGTATTCTGCCGCCTGTGTGGTCGAGTGGTCAACGTTGTTGGCTTCGGCTACGGAGGGCCCGGGTTCAAATTCCCGGTACGGACAGTTTTTATAAATTGATTTTTCAATCGATTTATGAATTTCTGTTCAAAGGCATGGGTGTATGTGATGTCTTGAATTCCCCCCTCTCACCCATTCTATCCTACGAATGGGGCGTATCGAGAGCGATTAGCTTACCACTAATCCTGTTCTAGCCCCTATCCTTCTATCCCTACTCTCTTTAGAAAAAGAGAGGTTGAGCAACTGAGTAACAAGCAGTTCTCGTAGAAACACTTCTGTTGAGATAAACTCCATTAGGAGTCCATATGCTCCACATTGGGAGCGGACATGGTTTAAAAAAAAAAAAAAAAAGTATTCATAATAATTACACATATAATTACAAATTCAATTTATTTGTATTTATCATGTTCGAAGCCATGCCATATTGGAAATTACCATTGGATTAAAAATACTTATAGTATCAGTTAATTACATGAACTTATAATTATTATCGATATTAACTTGGTGATAACGATCAAATGTATTTAAGAATTAACACGTTTTTAAAACTACTGATAAGATCATTGATAGCAGAAAAACTTTAATCTATGTAAAAATTAAATATAACTTATTTTGAAGGTATATTCAAAAAGTATGACATTGAAGTAAATCTACTTTAAAGAAATATAATATATTATATAGAAATATAATATCAGCATTCGAGTGCATGGTTGCATGAACTGCGTTTTCTTTTTGTCTGTCCCGTACCTAAGTGTTCGATGGAGTTTTAAAACAACAGAATTGTCAAAATCTATAATAATGATTATATAAAAATATAAGAAGTACGATTTTTTTATTATTTTAATAAACATAATTATGCTGCCTGTGTGGTCGAGTGGTCAACGGTGTTGGCTTTGGCTACAGAGGGCCCGGGTTCAAATCCCGGTACGGACAGTTTTATAAATTGATTTTTCAATCGATTTATGAATTTCTGTTCAAAGGCATGGATGTATGTGATGTCTTGAATTCCCCCCTCTCACCTTTCCTATCCTATGAACGGGGCGTATCGACAGCGATTAGCTTACCACTAATCCTGTCCTGGCCTTATCCTTCTATCCCTACTCTCTTTGGAAAAAGAGAGGTTGAGCAACTGAGTAACAAGCAGTTCTCGTAGAAAAACTTCTGTTGAGATAAACTTCATTAGGAGTCCATATGCTCTACATTGGGAGCGGACATGGTTAAAAAAAATAAAATAATAATAATGCTGATTGGCTATATGTTTCCTCGAAATCAGTCAATATTTGAAGTAGCAAACTTAAGTTTATAATAAGTTTACTAGTAATTTTTAACGTGTGCATTTGTGGTGTGCTTCTTAAAAAATGATATTATGTTGTTCTATGCGAATACAATGCTAACCTATTAATTGATTTGGCATTTACTTGGTAGAACTCCATTTATAACAGATTAAAATAACAAAGTATTTTAGCTCTACAGTTTTTAATAATTTTATTCGTTGATAGCTATTTCGGCTTGCGCCATCGTCAGAACTATGTTTAAACTAATATTTTGCAAAATATTAGTTTAAACATAGTTCAGCATAGCTATCAACGAATAAAATTATTAAAAACTGTAGAGCTAAAATACTTTGTTATTTTAATCTGTTACAATGCTAACCAATGATCTTAGTGAATTTCTAGTTTATTTAGAACATCTTATCAGAATTCGATATTCATGGGACTTTCTAAGACATTTGATGCGAATTTTTGACTCAATGCAGTATTTTCAATATTTTAAAAGAAATTTGCATTGATTGAGTACAGACATACATATTATAATATAAATTTCTTGAATACGGCCATACTAAATTACATATAACTAATGAGGATTTCTGACGTGAAAAGATTCTTCATCCCTGATATATGACACACATGATGCAACATTAATTCTAAAATATTGATTGTACAAATAAAATACAGTCCCATAATTTAAAATGGAAAGAAGATTATTCAAAATTGATTTCAATAGATTACCCAAAGTATGTTTAAAAAAAAGATGATTTATTGGTTGATACTTTAATCTTGATGATAATTTTTAAGTTTAAAGGAAGGAAGCAAAGAAAGAAGTCAGTCGACTTTTGAAAAATATGCTGAGAGCTATCGTCTTCTTTGTAGTGGTACTTTTCGCCTTGAGCCATGGTAATATTTTTTGAAAATAATTCAACATTAATCATCTCTTAAAATAATAATCGAAGATTGTTTATTTATTTGAGCAGTGCTCTGATTTTGATAACTAATAATAAAAAAACAATTTTCAATTTGTGTTTTATCAATACTTTTTATTTTGTTGAACGGGGAGGGAGCAATGGTGAGCGTTATTAGATTTTTTGGACAAATTAACTGCGTTTATTTACTTATATTTAAATTGTATTGAAATTGCTCATTTTGTTTAAAATGCAGACATTCAGCTGTTATGTGTAAGATATACGATATAAGTGTTAAACATTGTCACTTTTAAAGTGTCCACAGTCTTAAAAGATAATAAAAGACTTCAAACAATTATCAGAAAATATATTTGTGGAATATCTAATTACAAAACAATAGTATTATTTGATACATATGTATTGTAACGTTACAGTACAAATTGCTTGTATATATTTAGAATAACATGTTATACATAAAGGGATACCTATGAATATTCTTAAAATGTTAGTCGGTGACTAAAGCCTAAACTTTTAATAACTCGTAACTCAATTATCACCTTGTTAATTCGCAGGCTTTATTAAAATTATGAATAACTAGCTGTAAGCCCGTTGCTCAGCAACGTGAGATTTTTGTTGCATATTTTTACGCCCACACATGCCGAAATCATCTTGGCAGTGAAGAGGCTTAAAAACGGCAAAGCACCGGGTGGAGACGGAATACATTCTGAATTTCTGAAATGTGGTCTTAACGCCGTCCTACATCCTCTCTATCACCTGATGGCCAGGGTGTGGGACGGTGAGCGTTGTCCTAGGGACTGGGTGGACGGTGAGGTGTTAGCACTCCACAAAAAAAAGGTGATCCCCTCAGCTGTAACAATTACCGAGGCATAACTCTTCTCAGTATTCCTGGGAAGGTAATGGCACACATTCTCTTGGCGAGAATAAGAGGTCCCATTATGAAAATACTTAGGAAAAATCAAGCGGGCTTCCTCCCTGGAAGGTCATGTGCGGACCAAATACACAATCTTCGATGTCTCCTCCAGCAGAGCAATGAATTTAACAGTGCTCTTGCTTGTTGTTTCGTCGACTATGAGAAGGCATTTGATAGTCCGCACAGACCCTCTTTGTGGAGGATACTGGATGCCTACGGGATTCCGCCAAAGATTGTGGCCATTATCAAATCCTTACATGAGAATAGTGCATGTTGTGTGAGAATCGGTGACTCAAATACCGAATGGTTCGGGGTCACAACCGGAGTGAGACAGGGGTGCGTTCTTGCACCGTTCCTGTTTATTATTATCTTTGACTTCATACTTCGCAGGTCAATTCCGCCTGATCGAGGTGTAGCTGTTGGTCCCGGTCTGAAGCTGTGTGACCTTGAATATGCCGATGATGCTGTAATATTCGATAAATCCATTGAGGGCATCCAGGAGACTATTGATGGGTTAGGAACTAACTCAGGTCGCATTGGTCTAAAAATTAATACTAGTAAAACCAATGTGATGTGTAACCAAACCTGTCATGACTCTGATAGGACCCTTACCAGCGCGGGACAGATCATCGAGAGGGTTGACAGCTTCAGATACCTCGGCGTACATATCCCCGAAGACGGTAGTACAAAAAACGAGCTCGCCATTCGTTTAGGAATGGCTGGAGCCACATTCAACTCAATGCGGACTGTCTGGGACACACAGCTGTACTCGATTAAAACCAAATGCCACTTGTTCAACGCTTGCATTCTGCCGGTAATGCTTTACGGTTGCGAATCATGGCACCTGACGAAGACTCAGAAAAACCGTATACTGAGCTTCGAGAACAGATGCTTGCGTCGGATAATGGGGGTGAGGTGGTTTGATTTTGTGAGGAATTCAGAGATAAGGGAGCGTGCAAGACAGCGTCCCGTCACGTCAGTGGTTATGGAGAGACGTTGGAACTGGCTGGGTCACGTGCTGCGGATGCCTCCGGAAAGCCTCAATCCTGCCTGCCTCTTCTTTCGACCGGTGGGATTCCGGCGTCCTGGACGTCCATCGGGTACTATCCATAGGATGTACTCGGCGGAACTGAGGGATGCTGGCATGTCATGGGAGGAAGCAAAGCTATTGGCGGGAGACAGGGAAACATGGAGGTGCCGCGTGGCGGCCATATGCTCCACATAGGGAGCGAACATGGTCAAAGAAGAAGAAGAAGAACAACCATTTTTCGTAGGAGCAGAAATTTCGTGAATTATTGAATTTTTGGAATAAAGAAAAAGTTTGCTAACAACCATTTTTCGTAGTAGCAGAAATTTCGTAAAATATTTAATTTTTGGAATAATTTTTAAGTTTGCTAACAACCATTTTTCGTAGTAGCATAAATTTCGTAAAATATTCAATTTTTGGAATAAAGTTTAAGTTTGCTAACAACCATTTTTCGTAGTAGCATAAATTACGTAAAATATTTAATTTTTGGAATAATTTTTAAAGTTTGCTAACAACCATTTTTCGTAGTAGCATAAATTTCGTAAAATATTTAATTTTTGGAATAATTTTTAAGTTTGCTAACAACCATTTTTCGTAGTAGCATAAATTTCGTAAAATATTCAATTTTTGGAATAAAGTTTAAGTTTGCTAACAACCATTTTTCGTAGTAGCATAAATTTCGTAAAATATTTAATTTTTGGAATAATTTTCAAGTTTGCTAACAACCATTTTTCGTAGTAGCACAAATTTCGTAAAATATTCAATTTTTGGAATAAAGTTTAAGTTTGCTAACAACCATTTTTCGTAGTAGCCGAAATTTCGTAAATTATTGAATTTTTGGAATAAAGTTTAAGTTTGCTAACAACCATTTTTCGTAGTAGCAGAAATTTCGTAAATTATTGAATTTTTGGAATAATGTTCAAGTTTGCTAACAACCATTTTTCGTAGGAGCAGAAATTTCGTAAAATATTTAATTTTTGGAATAATTTTTAAGTTTGCTAACAACCATTTTTCGTAGTAGCATAAATTTCGTAAAATATTCAATTTTTGGTATAAAGTTTAAGTTTGCTAACAACCATTTTTCGTAGTAGCCGAAATTTCGTAAATTATTGAATTTTTGGAATAAAGTTTAAGTTTGCTAACAACCATTTTTCGTAGGAGCAGAAATTTCGTAAATTATTGAATTTTTGGAATAAAGTTTAAGTTTGCTAACAACCATTTTTCGTAGTAGCAGAAATTTCGTAAAATATTTAATTTTTAGAATAATGTTTAAGTTTGCTAACAACCATTTTTCGTAGTAGCATAAATTTCGTAAATTATTCAATATTTGGAATAATGTTTAAGTTTGCTAACAACCATTTTTCGTAGTAGCATAAATTTCGTAAAATATTCAATTTTTGGAATAAAGTTTAACAACCATTTTTCGTAGTAGCAGAAATTTCGTAAATTATTGAATTTTCGGAATAATGTCCAAGTTTGCTAACAACCATTTTTCGTAGTAGCAGAAATTTCGTAAATTATTGAATTTTTGGAATAATGTTGAAGTTTGCTAACAACCATTTTTCGTAGTAGCAGAAATTTCGTAAATTATTGAATTTTTGGAATAATGTTCAAGTTTGCTAACAACCATTTTTCGTTGGAGCAGAAATTTCGTAAATTATTTAATTTTGCGCATATATCGACAGCCCTGCAGTTTTTTAATTGTAAATTATTTAATATTTGGAATAATGTTCAAGTTTGCTAACAACCATTTTTCGTAGTAGCAGAAATTTCGTAAATTATTTAATTTTTGGAATAATGTTGAAGTTTGCTAACAACCATTTTTCGTAGTAGCATAAATTTCGTAAAATATTCAATTTTTGGAATAAAGTTTAAGTTTGCTAACAACCATTTTTCGTAGTAGCATAAATTTCGTAAAATATTTAATTTTTGGAATAATTTTCAAGTTTGCTAACAACCATTTTTCGTAGTAGCATAAATTTCGTAAAATATTCAATTTTTGGAATAAAGTTTAAGTTTGCTAACAACCATTTTTCGTAGTAGCCGAAATTTCGTAAATTATTGAATTTTTGGAATAAAGTTTAAGTTTGCTAACAACCATTTTTCGTAGTAGCAGAAATTTCGTAAATTATTGAATTTTTGGAATAATGTTCAAGTTTGCTAACAACCATTTTTCGTAGGAGCAGAAATTTCGTAAATTATTTAATATTTGGAATAATGTTCAAGTTTGCTAACAACCATTTTTCGTAGTAGCTTAAATTTCGTAAAATATTTAATTTTTGGAATAAAGTTTAAGTTTGCTAACAACCATTTTTCGTAGTAGCATAAATTTCGTAAAATATTCAATTTTTGGAATAAAGTTTAACAACCATTTTTCGTAGTAGCAGAAATTTCGTAAATTATTGAATTTTCGGAATAATGTCCAAGTTTGCTAACAACCATTTTTCGTAGTAGCAGAAATTTCGTAAATTATTGAATTTTTGGAATAATGTTGAAGTTTGCTAACAACCATTTTTCGTAGTAGCAGAAATTTCGTAAATTATTGAATTTTTGGAATAATGTTCAAGTTTGCTAACAACCATTTTTCGTTGGAGCAGAAATTTCGTAAATTATTTAATTTTGCGCATATATCGACAGCCCTGCAGTTTTTTAATTGTAAATTATTTCATATTTGGAATAATGTTCAAGTTTGCTAACAACCATTTTTCGTAGTAGCAGAAATTTCGTAAATTATTTAATTTTTGGAATAATGTTGAAGTTTGCTAACAACCATTTTTCGTAGTAGCAGAAATTTCGTAAATTATTAAATCTTTGGAATAATGTTCAAGTTTGCTAACAATCATTTTTCATAGTACCATAAATCGACCTCGGCGCATATATCGACAGCCCTGCAGTTTTTAAATTGCAAATTATTGAATTTTTGGAATAATGTTCACGTTTGCTAACAATCATTTTTCGTAGTATATATATTTTATTCAAATAATTTTCAAATACGCTAACAAATAAATTTCGTAAAAGAAGAAAAAGACCCGATGACATCAGTACGCACACATTTGTGAAAAGTGAAAAGTAAAAAGTGATTATTATAGATTTTATTTTATTTAAAAAAGTGGAGACTGGAAGGTCGAGGACGTCCTTACACTCAGACGGACATTATCGGCTATTAATATATAGACTAGTTATCGGCTATTAATATATAGATGTTTTGAATTTAACGGAAAATAATTTTGAATACGTTTGAAAAACAAGGAAGCGTTATCAATATTAAGTGTTCAAAACACCTCAAGTAAGGTCAGTTTAGTTTGTACTACAAATGAATGACAGTTACTTTCTCAAATCACTGAGAAAAACCAAGTTTTATTTATTGAATTTTTCAGGGGCTCCAGCCGAGTCTAAATGGGACTGGCGTATCGTCGGAGGATCAGACGCTCCCCCAGGATCCGCTGACTACCAAGTTTCCATAAATACACTGGTAAACACCCACATTTGCGGAGGAGCAATCCTTAATGCCCGCACGATTGTCACCGCAGGCGGATGCATCGTCGGGTAAGAATGATTTTATTACATACTCACAAACGCGAAATATTGGATGTACGAACAATTTTTTTAAAATAATTTCCATAATTTCATAAACTTCTGTTCGAAGGCATGGGCGTTTGTGATGATTACAAATTCCACCCTGCAATAACGGGTGAACCGTGGTCATGTCCTAGCCCTATCCTTTCTATTCATACTCTTTCTGAAAGAGAGAGATTGAGCAACCGAGTAAAAAAAAAGTATAAAAGAAAGATATCTCAAAATACTCCTCGTTGGTAGCGGTTTGAATTGAAAAATAATAAAAAAAATCGTGTGATCAACATGTTAAAAATGATCATCACAAATAACTAATGATATGAATAATCTTTTTTATGTTGACCACCCTGCAAAAAACAACATTAATTTAGGGGCAGTACGGTAAGGTTCTGCAACTAAAAAACCTTCAATATGGCCGTAATAGTACATACATATATCTAGTAATCAATCTATGCAGTATGAGAACAACAATTTTTCATTAGGTCATATATAATATAATGTAAAAAGATTTAATATTACATATAATATTCACCGAAAGAAATTTATTTAATAATTGATTATATTATATTGTATTGAAAAAGTCTTCATAATAAATATTTTTTTCTTTAGCCGGGAGTCCACAAATATCATCGTCGTTGTTGGAACCTACACTTAAAACATACTTACTTACACTTACTACAAATAAATTACGAGTCACGACAATAAATTTTCATTAGGCCATATGTATTGTAAAAAGATTTGATATTATGTATAATATTCGCCGAAATAAATTTGTTTAATAATTGAGTCTATAATATTGTATTGAAAAAATCTTCATAATAAATATTTTTTTCTTTAGCCGTATTCCCACAAATATAATCGTCGTTGTTGGAACTTACAATTTAAACACTGGAGGCACCGGGTACGCTGTCTCCAAGATCAAGGCCCATCCATCTTACAATGATGAACCCTATAAAAACAATATTGCATTGGTCATCACTCGCAATACAATCGTTCTCGGCGGAAATGTGAAGCCCATCCCCTTATCAACTGAAACCACCGCTGATGGAGTCATCGCAACTGCCACCGGATGGGGACGCATTTCGGTAAGTAAAAATCAATAAACCTTAGTTCAATGTCAATGGTGTGTGATTCAGTCTGAATTTCCGACCATTTAAAAGCTTCCTAAACTATGTGTATATACTGTGATTAGAAAATCCCGGAATTGCGACAGTACTAATCCCGGGGCTTCAGGATTAAAAAAATGATGCACGGGAAAGCTAAAAAAAAATCTCTCTCGCTGGTTTTAATTTTGGGAAATCCGCAAATATCTGGGTTTTGAAATTGACATGAAATTGATTGAATAATCCCAGGATTTCAAAATCGCTGACAAAAAAAAATCTCAATCCCGAATTCCAATTTATTCATGATTTTATGTTGTAAAAATTGTCAATCCCGGGATCACAAAAAGGGTACGGGATTTGATACCCTGGCTGTGATGTTTCAAGGGTTGACTCAACCTTTTTTTTACAGGGCACCTTAGATTTACCGAACAACCTTCAAATCATCAACTTGAAGACCATTAAGCTCGCTGATTGCAAGTCAGTTTCGTTTAATCCCATTTATGAAACTAATATTTGCACATTGGGCAATGCTGGAGAAGGTACATGCGACGTAAGTAAATTTTTAAATAAAAAACTGTTCATCTCGATCGCCTGTATCAGGGTTTCCCAAACTATGTTCTGCGGAACACTGGTGTTCCTTGGAGAAAAACTAGGTGTTTCCGCGGGGCCAGACTAAAGTTCCGCAAAAAAAAATGGAATCGTTTTATATGCTGCAACACATTAAAACATTTTTTAAAACATATTGAAAAACGAGTAATGGTATATCTACATATGTTATGACGTCAAGTATCTAAGAACTGGCGGAGATTTTGAATAGAAGTTGGATACGGCAATAAAAATTGTGCCCAATTTCTCGCCGAGGGTGAAGGAATATCTTTCCACTCACCGTTCGCATGAAAGTGATATTGTGTTTGCCTGCAATTTAACGCCAATTGCCAAGATTTACAGAACAGTTAGCCGCTTTTATAAATATTTTTCATTAATCTGATAAAAACAGCTTGCAAACGCGTGTTAAATATTTAGCATTGTATATATTCTGCAGGAAAAAGTCTGCGAGAAGTTTCATAAGTTGTCTTTTAACTATTACGTTTGATTGACTTTTGACTGGTTTTTTTGTTAGTTAAGCACACGATATAAGGTCTTTACCCAGTCCTTTTCGTATGCGAATTTCATTTTTTTGTGTGACGACATGGTTGGTGTCAAGAGTTTTTTTCGCATTTTTTTACTTTTTGCATTTGCGCATATTGGCATGGAAAAACCACAGGAGAAGATATATTCAACTGTATCAATGATTACATGACAAAACAGGACATACTAAAAGTAGCTACAATAGCCACCAGTAGTCATTGTAAAATGTTATGCATGCAGCCGTGAAAATGATAAACTATGTAAATTTTATACCACTTCAATCCTCAATCAAATGGGCTGTGGATATAAAGCTAGTTTAGTACAGACTGAAGTGAGATGACTATCCAGAAAAAAGCACTATTGAACTTCGAATTTTGATATTGGTCTTCTTGAAGGCAGGCTTCGAAGTTTTAATAAATTTTTCATGATTGATAAATCTTGTATATTTTACTGAAATTTTTACAAAGTGCAATGAAGTTAACTCAACATTACAAAGAAAATGTATTAAAATTTTTAATACAAGACATAAAATTGCATCTTTTGATAAAAAAAAAACAATTTTAGATTTCATCGGTTGAATCTTATAATTTTGATTGTTTTCCTGCCTTACATGAATTTTTGAACGAATGAAATTTAAGAAAAGATGAAGAAGTTTCAAAAGTATTTTTAGCACACCTACATAACTTTAAAATAACTATTTCCAAATATTTTCCGAAAAATAGTGAAGACGAATCCTGGATTCGAAATCCATTTTTCGTGACCACTTAACCAGTAGACTTAAACGCAAGTGGCTGTAAATCTAATTGACTTAAACAGTGGCCGATTTTACACAAAAATGTAAAGATCCACCATAAAATGATTTCTGGGCGAGTTTATGTCTGTCTGTTTAGTCTGAAGAGTAACATGAGTTAAAAAAGCTATTATTGATTTATTTATTTGTATATTCTGTTTTCTACGACATATTTATGTAAACAGTGGTGGGTTAAGCACTTTGGAGGCCCCAGGCGCAATAAATTTTGGAGGCCCTGTTTTTCGAATAACATAAAAGTGTTGCAAAACTCTTCGTAAAATAATAATGAATATTGAAAACTGAAATTAAAATATAAGGATTTATATAATTTATGCTATTTTTGAGGCCCCTAATATTTGGAGGCCCTAGGCGCGCGCCTCTTGCGCTTATGGGGTAATCCGCCACTTTAGGTAAAGCAAGATTTTCTTATTATACCGCAATCAAGTCTAATTCCAGGAACAGGCTAGACACCCAGGGCCGGCGCCACCATACAGGCGAAATAGGCAACCGCCTAGGGCGCAAACCATTAGGGGGCGCAGAAATGGAGTTTTAATTTTTTTCATATACTCTAATAATAATGAATTGCATTATTTCCTTGTAATTATATATCGTATTCTATGGGTATTATTTGAAAAAAGAGGTTGTTAACGAACAATTCACGTGGAAAAACTTCTGTTGAGATACTTGCATTAGAAGACCATATGCTCCACATTGGGATCGGAGAAAAAAATATGTCTCATGATTCCGAATAGTTTTTTTTCACTATTTCGAAAAAATGGACGATTTTTAAAAAGGGAGCACGCCAATAGTCGTTGCCTAGGGCGCCAAATTACCTAGCGCCGGCACTGTAGACACCATATCAGACATTAAAATTCAAATCACAAATATTATGCCTGATATCAAGAAGGTTTGCGATTTATAGATAGAAAACCATTATATTCATTAAAAGGCTACAGTACAATGGTACGAGTTTTCTTTGACCTTCAAAATTAATAATTTAAAATTTCGACTGAAGGTGCTTGATGGAAATTTAATAATAATTTATTTAATAAGTTCGAGTGCATTCGCGCACTGATTAACACCGGAAGATGCCGAGAGGCAAAACCCGGGTCGTGTTCGACCAAGAATTTTATGGAAGTGTACACAATCAAAATGAAAATAATTCTAAATTCAAAATTAATATTGATGAATACCAAAATAGATATCCAAACGCAATATAGTACAAAAAATGAATTTTTTTATGAATATTTCATTAGATAAATAGCAATAACAAAAAAATAGTGATTGTACGATAATTATAAAATTTTACAGGACTCTCTATATTAAGGAAACTTTATCTGGAACTTTTTATTATACACCAAATATAAGAACCCTACAATTTACTCTTAATCAGTCACGGTGTAAAGCAGTTTTAAAAAAGACGTCAAATTTTTGCTATTCAGGCTTAAACTTTTACTATTTCCATGAAGAAAAATTGCAATAGCGTAAAAAATGCTTTGAAAATGCAATCATTAAAAAAAGAGATATGGCGACAGTAATCGATCGATGAGCTGGTGTAAGCCACATATTATGATTCCTATTATGATCTTTATTAATGATATTTTATACAATTACTTAATAAATAATTAGTATTTTATTTAAAAAAAAAACTTATTATGAATTACCCATCCCGAAAATTGAACTAAGTGTTCCGTTAAAATTTCCGGACTTGCAAAGTGTTCCATCTCAGAATAAGTTTGGGAAACCCTGGTTTATATTATGAAATATGATCTATGAAACTCCTTTCACAACCCACCACGGCCATATAACTGTTTCCCGTGGCGTAAATATGATCAGAATGTTACTATCATATGTGTTCTAACGATTTAATAAAATCGAATGCTTTTTATTATTTTAGGGAGACTTCGGTGGCTCTCTAGTCGCCAGTGGAATGTTGGTTGGTATCGTGTCCTGGGGACCCGAATGTGCCAAAGGACTTCCTGATATCTATATCAGCATCAGCTCATTCGTCTCATGGATCAACGCTAATGCAGAAAGCTAAATTTGTATAAGCTTTATTTCTATTCAATAATGTCTGAATCAAGTATTTTGATGGCGATATTAAATAAACAGTTTTATAAAAAATGTGCTTTTATTCAATTTAAAATATTCTGTCCAACTTCTTTTAACCCTTTCCACTCCAAGCTTTTTTTTGTATTTTTCCACCAGCTCCACGACGAAATTGGAAATTTATTAGGTAAATGTGTTTTTTTTAAATATATCAAATAAAATGATTTTTTTCAATTATCTTTTTTTATTCTTGTTTCTTATATAGTGTAAAATATTGTAATTCTTGATATCAATTTTTAAAATTAATTTCCGTATGGTATTTTTCGAAACATAATCCAGGATGGTTTTGCCTCGCATGTTTTGCAATAATAAGATGTTTATTTTCTTCCACCTATTATTTTACTATTAGAACACACAGCACAATCCTTGTGCTTGCCCTCTGAGTGCAAATATATAAAGTGCGACGTCCCATCTAATCGTTGCTAAGGGCTGCGGACGAAATTCTGCGAGATGAAACGGGAGCTCTGAAATCTCCGATCAGCGACATACATATTTTTGCCTGTAATGTTTATAGCTCAGCGGTTTATCTCTATTTTTGATTGCACATATTTTATGCAGTACAAATGAATTTACTATGGAGACTTCCAGTTCCGTTTTCTCCACCATTTCTTTGCAATAATGGAATTGGAGAAATACTCGCTTCACTTTCACTATTTATATGACAATTGTCAAATACATCCTCCAATTCTCTCATATAGTCACTATCGTAAGGGTGTCCAACCATGTTTGTCCTAGGATCGAGTTTTCAATCTTAACTTTTCTCGAGATCGATTTCTAACATGATTCTTAAAAATAGATAAGAAATTTATTAATTTACGGTTTTTTTTCCATTATTTAAACTTGAAAATGTTTATTTTAATGCAAAATACATATAGTTATAGGCATGTGCTAACAAAATTATTCAATTTTTGTATATTTTGTGTTAGAATTATATATTTTTTCGAAATTCACGGAAGCTTTCGGTATCGACCAAATTTTGCTTTGGGATCGTCCGGGCGTTCGCGATCGCGATCTACCAGTTGGACACCCATGCACTATCGTCTCCACTATCAAATTCATGATCAAATCCAAATGTGTTTATGTTTATGGCTGTAGTTTTACACAAAATTCGCGTTCGTTTTAAATTTCTTGCATTTTTCTTAGACATAATGGGTTAAAAATTTATTTACTAATTACACAATAAACTCAAGTAGATCAAAATTAATGACTCATCAATGTCTCATAATAACAATCTAACGCTTTTTATTACACAATTACATATACGGACAACAGATGTTTACGAAACCTCAGCGCGACAGCAACTGTTTTGATTTGTCGCTGCCCTAATACACCATTCTTTTGTTTACGTCAGGTAGTTATCGCGAAAGGTCCCAACTTTCTAAAATGCTTACACAGCTTTTCATATAGTATCTATTTCAAATGTGCATGGACAAAAAGTAATAAAAAAAATTGTCTTTAAAATTAAATCAAAATATATTTCAGCTTCAATGTAGAGTGATACTCGACATTGGAGCTGGTGGAAACCTCGCATGTTGAGTGACACTCAACATTAGAGTGAAAAGGGTTAAGCCGCCGGCCATTTTTTTTAGCAAACATTTCGGGGGCCAAAGAGTATAGGTAAATGAAAAGTCAGTTAAAATTTGCTGTAAAATGTACAGCTCCGGCCACCTGTCGGACAGCGCTGCTCTAATCGAATTTCACAAGAGAATATTAACTAAACTGACAGTTATTATGTCTTTTTTTCAAGCATTTTCATAAAATTATAGCATGCAAACAAAAGCGATGAAAATTATTGTTAGGATCCCTTTACATTTATCAATACGATGTATTAGTATCCAAAAAGTTTTTAGTGTATAGTTCTAATAATAAAATCAAATCTAAAATAGCAGAAAACTTGAATTTCAATATATATGAATTATGTGGATTCCGCATAATTCGTAAAATTGTTAATTGGTGAAAAACATTTACTACTAAGTACTAAGCATATTTTTCTGGTGTGATTGAGATGTCAAGAGAGCGTATTGGCTTTTAAGGGAAGCATTGTATGACAACATGTTTCGCTTGGAAAAGTCGTACACAGTGGCGCTCTTGGGGGATTGGCCGCCTGCGAACAAACGGCTGCCTCTCTCCCATGTGAAAACGGCCATCCCTCATTATATAAACATATTTTCTTCCAATTTAAATGCTACGTCAGATCACTACGAAACTTCAGCCGGTGTAAAACGAATACAACAAACATAATAAACCTCTATTCAGATAACAGACACCACTATGAATTTGAACCGTCTTGCCAGGGCATGCGAGAGTGGCAGCGTGAATGTCAGACATAATAATGAGTAAAAAACTAGTAATGGTCAATGAAGAAAATAAATGAGTTCATCCTGCTCTGACTACCCAAATAATCAGAATCATCCTTCATTCAATTCATGGTACTTTGTATATAATGTTAGTTCTAGGTAAAGAAAGCCAAAATCGTTACAAACGTTCATATTATCTTACTCTTCTTCGCGATAAAAACTCTTAAGATAAGCAACTAAAATTTTATAACATTTGCACCAAGTTATTGCATTATATTAAAAAATGTCGTTTGTCATTTGACTCCCGCGTGCCCCGCAATAAGTTTCAAAATATTTGAATCAACCCGAAAATGTGGAAAGCAGCGGTGGGCTGCCAATAAGGTAACACGAGGCTCGCTTAATCTTATAGTTATTCGTTAGGTTCTGGAGAAGGTGTGAATTTTTTCATCACCATGCAATTATACACAATCATTCTTAAGGCTATCAAATGTTAATATTTTAATAAACGTATATTTTGTAACAGTACGCAATATTTCGTATTTAATCAATTTGATATAGCTAAAAATGTACGTCAGGAATATCAAATGTACATTACTAGTTTTTTTTAATATATTGCATATTTATTGATTACATAATGCAAAGATCTGAGAATATTGTTTTTCTTAATTTAACAAGGGGCTCGCGTGAGTCTCTACGAGCCCCCTCTAGCCCACCCATGGAGGACAGTTAATATACATATTTTGAGGTTAATTTTTTACCGATTAATTGAAATAAATCTCTTAGTTCTCAAGTAATTCAAATAAATATAAAATCTACCACTGTTTAAAAAAACTATTTGAAGACTGTAATGCAGTGGGCACACAAGTGACATATATCATACGAATGGATATAACATATATAAAATATTTATTGTGAGCAATGTTCCCTCTAAGGCAGTGCTTTCCAACCTTTATGTTACTGCGCCTCTCTTTGAAGAAAAAAATTCTTTCCCATCCTTCATTTCATATAGTAATAAAGACACGTTTTAAAGGGTAAATAAATATTTTGGACTGTTTACGCCTCCCTTTGTAATAGTCCACGTCTCCCCAGGGAGGCGCGCCTCCTAGGTTGGAAATCGCTTCTCTAAGGCAAGAGGTTAGCAGCGCGGAAATTTCAAAGGCTGCGCATAGGTTGCGCATATGATGCGCGGACCGATCAAACATTAATTGACCAACTGTCTTGTAGTGCGCGCTAACTCGAAATGAGTGCGCGGGGGCTTACCAACTGCTGCGCGGCCACGCACGCGCGCAGCTTAGAGGGAACGTTGATTGTGAGTGAATTTAGTGATTCTAGTGTTACCATGATACAATTTAGGATGGATCGGAATAGTCATATGTGCATATAAGTAATGATTTATATCTATGAGAAAAGTATGTATGCAGTGACCCGATATTTTTGACGGGTGGCAGGATAGATGAAATCAAATCGTAATTCAAAATACACAGTATGAATTTTTGATTTATTATTACAATGAATGGTTAATTACGGTTAGTATTCATAATAATTACACATATAATGAATAATTAATACAAAAGTATTTTGATTTAATATTCAACATTTTCCGACAATCCAAAATATTGTTCTAAATCAAGTTTTTTCACCTTTTATGATATAATGCATTTGCAAATAAAAACATTGCCTTTTTTATCATATTGTCACGGATATCTACCAAGTGAATGTTAATCTAATCAATAATGATATAGTTTTAAATATGTTTTCCTTTTTTAAAAAAAATAATACCAAATATATGTCAAACAAATGTCACCTTATTATTTATTAAATTTATTTGTATTTATCATGTTCGAGACCATGACGTATCGGAAATTACCATTGGATTAAAAATACTCATAGTATCAGTTAATTACATGAACTTTTAATTAACGATTAATTATTATCGATATTAACTTGTTGATAACGATCAGATGTATTTGAAATACTGAAGAATTAAACACGTTTTTTGAACTACTGATAAGATTATTGATAGCAAAGAAATTTTAATCAATGTTAAAAATAAACATAACTTTTTTTAACGTATATTCAAAAAGTATGACTAAAGTAAAACTATTTTTAATATAATATGTACATATCTCGGCATTTGAGTGCATGTTGCATGAACAGCGTTATTTATTTGTCAGTCCCGTACCCAAGTGGTCGATGGAGTTAGTAGTGTTAGTACATCTATGTATAATGATTTAAAACAACAGAATTGTCAAGATATACATAATTATAATGCTGATTGGCTATATGTTTCCTCGAAATCAGTCAATATTTGAAGTAGCAAACTTAAGTTTATAATAAGTTAAGTAGTAATTTTTAATCATCTTGTCAGAATTCGATAGTCATGCGACTTTTTGTCATTGGATGCAAATTTTTGACTCAATGCAGTATTTTCAATATTTTAAAAGAAATTTGCATTGATTGAGTACATACATAAATTTATATAATATAAGTTTCTTGAATGCGGCTACATTAAATTACATATAAATTAATGAGGATTTCCGACGTGAAAAGATTCTTCATCCCCGATATATGACATGTGTGTCATACATGTGTGTGAAACATTAATTCAAAAATATTGACTGTACAAATAAAATACAGTCCCATAATTAATATGGAAAGAAGATTATTCAAAATTTATTTGAATAGATAACCCAAAGTATGTTTATAAAAAAGATGATTAATTGGTTGATAAAAAAATGAATTTAAATAGCCAACTAAAATTGACTACATTAATCTTGATGATCATTTTTAAATTTAAAGGAAGGAAGCAAAGAAAGAAGTCAGTCGACTTTTGAAAAATATGCTGAGAGCTTCCGTCTTCTTTGTTGTGGTACTTTTCGCCTTGAGCCATGGTAATATTTTTTTTTAATAATTCACTTTTAACCATATGTTAAAATAATAATCGAAGATTGTTTACTTATTTGAGCAGTGCTATCTATGATTTTGATAATTATTTCAATAAAAAATTAAACAACGTTCAATTTGTGTTTTATCAATACTTTTGATTGTGTTGAGACAATGGTGGGCGTTATTAGATTTTTTGAACAAATTGACTACGTTTATTACTTATATTTAAATTGTATTGAAATTGCTCATTTTGTTTTAAATGCAGACATTCAGGTGTTATGTGTAAGATATACGATATAAGTGTTAAAAATTGTCACTTTTAAAGTGTCCACAGTCTTAAAAGATAATAAAAGACTTCAAACAATTATCAAAAAATATATTTGTGGAATACCTAATTACAAAACAATCGTATTATTTGATACATATGTATTGTAACGTTACAGTACAAATTGCTTGTATATATTTAGAATAACATGTTATACATAAAGGGATACCTATGAATATTCTTAAAATGTTAGTCGGTGACTAAAGCCTAAACTTTTAATAACTCGTAACTCAATTATCGCCCTGTTAATTCGCAGGCTTTATTAAAATTATGAATAATGTTTTGAATTTAACGGAAAATAATTTTGAATACGTTTGAAAAACAAGGAAGCGTTATCAATATTAAGTGTTCAAAACACCTCAAGTTAGGTCAGTTCAGTTTGTACTAAAAATGAATGACAGTTACTTTCTCATATCACTGAGAAAAACCATGTTTTATTTATTGAATTTTTCAGGGGCTCCAGCCGAGTCTAAATGGGACTGGCGTATCGTCGGAGGATCAGACGCTCCCCCAGGATCCGCTGACTTTCAAGTTTCCATAAATACATTGGTAAACACCCACATTTGCGGAGGAGCAATCCTTAATGCCCGCACGATTGCCACCTCAGCCGAATGCATCAGAGAGTAAGAATGATTTTATTACATATTCACAAACGTGAAATATTGGATGAACAAACATTTTTTTTCAATAATTTTCGTAATTTCGAAGGCATAGGTGTTTGTGATGATTCCAAATTCCACCCTCCAATAACGAAGTGAACCGTAGTCATGTCCTAGCCCTATCCTTTCTATCCATACTCTCTCTGTAAAAGAGGGATTGAGAGAAAAGTTACGTTGAGATACACTCGTTGGTAGCGGTTTGAATTGTAAAATAAAAAGAATAGTATTATCGACATGTGAAAAAAAGACCATCACAAATAATTAATGATATTAATGATCTTTCTTATGTTGATCACCGTGCAAAAAACAACTTTAATTTAAAGGCAGTAAGGTAAGGTTCTGCAACTAAAAAACCAGCAATATGGCCGTAATCTTATATCTTATCTTATATATAAAAATGAATTTTTGTATGTTTGCAAAATCTTTGGTGTCTATGGGTTCGAAAGCCACAGGTCCGATTGCAATAAAACTTTGACAATCTTTAAACTTGCACTTTCGGGGAGGTTATAGGCATATTAAAATTAGCTAATAATGTCGAAAAACTAAAATATTCGTAGTTTTGAATGTTTTTAAACAAAAATGGCCGGCGTTTGATTTTCTTTTTGGACGGCGGCCATTTTGTTTTGACAATTGTTTGGAATATTTCAAATCTGTCAAATCGTATAGTCAACATTTTGACATTTCATTTAAATGTATTAAAATTGAAAATGCGAAATTGTCAACAACGAGAGTTTTAATTGATTATTTTCATGAAGTTCAACGAATATTGTACAATTTCTTTTTTATATGCTTATGCTTATGCATGCATTGATTATACGTTTTAGGTTTGAAAGTCTTTTTGAACGTGGTAATCAACGTTCCTTCTAAGCTGCGCGCGTTCGCGGCCGCGCAGCAGTTGAGAAGCCCCCACGCACTCATTCCGGGCTGGCGCGCACTACAAGACAGTTGCTCAATTAATATTTGATCGGTCCGCGCAGCCTTTGAAATTTCCGCGCAGCTAACTCTTCGGCTTAGAGGGAACGTTGGTGGTAATTGTTTATTAGCTGTGTGAAGTCATATAAGAGTAGATGAAGAAATATATATCTTATACTCTGGAATTCATATTTTTAAGGTTCCCGTATACTACAGATTATTAATAGTAAGAATACATTATTTATGATTATTTTATGTTTTTTACTTTTTATATTTATTTAATAATTTGTTTAAGGTAGTTTTGTAGTAAGGTTCATCTTTTTAGAAACGGTAATCATAGAGCAATAATTTCGATTACGAAAAAAGACTGGACGTACGAAAGTCACACAATCATGATCAGAGAATGGAACAAATCGTGGAAAGTTATGGAAATGAATGTTTGTTTGTTCGTACTTTATGCGTTGCCACACCGCTCATCCGATTGCAATAAAACTTTGACAAACTTTTTGCTAGATATACTCGATGAGCATTTTTTAAAGTCACGTGAGATTAACTCAAGTAGTATTGATTTCACAAACACCCATGTCTTAGATCTCAATTTAAAATTGAAAAAAAAATCATTTGCCATTGACCTTACTGGGAATCGAACCCAGACCCACCTGATCGGCAGAGCAAGCTCTAACCAACTAGACCACAGCGGGCGGCAATTAAAACACAAACACTTTCTTTCTACGAGTGGCATTGCAATGCTTGCCGGGTACCGGCTAGTCTTATATCTTATATTATATATATGTATATAAAAATGAATTTTTGTATGTTTGCAAAAACTTTGGTGCCTATGCATTTGAACGCCACATGTCCGATTGCGATAAAGCTGGCACTTCCAGGGAGGTTATAGGCATTAACTTAGTGATACAATATAATACCAAATAAGTTGAATCCGGGCGAAAATGTGTTTCTAAAACTGATATAATATCATATAAATTTAAGGCAAGCGAAAATATTTATCTGAAACTTAATGTATAATATAACATCAAATAAATTTAAACCAGGCGAAAATATATATCTTAAACCTAATTTACAATATAAAATTTAAAATAACTCCCCTTATACATTATTCCACGTATTGTGCTAAAAAACTGTGACACGTGTTGCGCCTCTTTCGGGGGCAACCTCAGACAATATTACTTTCACAAAGCTTGTTTAAGTAAGTTACAGTAAGTTTAAGTAAGTTACAATAAAAATAAATATTTTCGCCGCGCGCTATTATTTTTAGTCATATGAGACAATTATTTCGAAATAAATAACTCAAATCTACCGTAAACTACTAGCGATAGTAGAATGTGAGAGATGGTTTGTATCCCAATTCTCTGGAGAGTCAACGATCCGACTTACTGTGCTGAAGAGTGTCATCGTCATGTGGTCAGGATGTTGCTCAGACGAAGGAATAATTTTGAGGGAATAGATATCGGAATTATTTTTATCTTTTTAATACACTTAAATAAAAGCTTATTTTTAAAAATATTTTTATTATAATTTATTTTATGCTTTTAAGTCGTTGCGTATGTAAATATCATGCTCAATTCATATCAATATACAACTAATATTATGTTCAAATATTTTTTTTAAATGAATTCATTGTAGGACTTTCCCCTGACGTTCCAACTTGAATTTTTACTCACGGCTCAGAACGGTCGCATAAAGCTCTGCGTCTGAGATTTGGGCTTATTCATGAGCGGATCCATAGTATAGTATTACTTCATATTACATATTCTTTATTATTATTTAACTGAAAATTACGTAATCTACTAATTTTGGCACGAACATCGGCTTTACGCGGTGCTTTTCACTTAATTTAATACAATTTAAACATAAACATAAACAATCTAAGCGGCAAAGCACCGGGTGGAGACGGAATACATTCGGAATTTCTGAAATGTGGTCTTAACGCCGTCCTACATCCTCTCTATCACCTGATGGCCAGGGTGTGGGACGGTGAGCGTTGTCCTAGGGACTGGGTGGACGGTGAGGTGTTAGCACTCTACAAAAAAAGTGATCCCCTCAGCTGTAACAATTACCGAGGCATAACTCTTCTCAGTATTCCTGGGAAGGTAATGGCACACATTCTCTTGGCGAGAATAAGAGGTCCCATTATGAAAATACTTAGGAAAAATCAAGCGGGCTTCCTCCCTGGCAGGTCGTGTGCGGACCAAATACACAATCTTTGATGTCTCCTCCAGCAGAGCAAATCAGTGCTCTTGCTTGTTGTTTCGTCGACTATGAGAAGGCATTTGATAGTCCGCACAGACCCTCTTTGTCGAGGATACTGGATGCCTGGATTCCGCCAAAGATTGTGGCCATTATCAATTCCCTACATGAGAATAGTGCATGTTGTATGAGAATCGGTGACTCAAATACCGAATGGTTCGGGGTCACAACCGGAGTGAGACAGGGGTGCTTTCTTGCACCGTTCCTGTTTATTATTATCCTTGACTTCATACTTCGCAGGTCAATTCCGCCTGATCGAGGTGTAGCTGTTGGTCCCGGTCTGAAGATGTGTGACCTTGAATATGCCGATGATGCTGTCATATTCGATAAATCCATTGAGGGCATCCAGAAGACTATTGATGGGTTAGGAACTAACTCAGGTCGCATTGGTCTAAAAATGAATACTATTAAGACCATTGTGATGTGTAATCAAACCTGTCATGACTCTGATAGGACCCTTACCAGCGCGGGACAGATCATCGAGAGGGTTGACAGCTTCAGATACCTCGGCGTACACATCCCCGAAGACGGTAGTACAAAAAACGAGCTCGCCATTCGTTTAGGAATGGCTGGAGCCACATTCAACTCAATGCGGACTGTCTGGGACACACAGCTGTACTCGATTAAAACCAAATGCCACTTGTTCAACGCTTGCATTCTGACGGTAATGCTTAACAGTTGAGATCATGGCCCCTGACAAAGACTCAGAAAAACCGTATACTGAGCTTTGAGAACAGATGCTTGCGTCGGATAATGGGGGTGAGGTGGTTTGATTTTGTGAGGAATTCAGAGATAAGGGAGCGTACAAGACAGCGTCCCGTCACGTCAGTGGTTATAGAGAGACGTTGGAACTGGCTGGGTCACGTGCTGCGGATGCCTCCGGAAAGCCTCAATCCTGCCTGCCTCTTCTTTCGACCGGAGGGATTCCGGCGTCTTGGACGTCCGTCGGGTACTATCCATTGGATGTACTCGGCGGAACTGAGGGATGCTGGCATGTCATGGGAGGAAGCAAAGCTATTGGCGGGAGACAGGGAAACATGGAGGTGCCGCGTGGCGGCCATATGCTCTACATCAGTGATGCACAACCTTTACCTTCTAGCGGGCCGCATAAAACAAATTATCGTGAGTTCGGGCCGCAAAGAAAAAAAAATGATTTAAAGTACGCTCAATCCTTTTTTATACAAAACATATGTACGTTCCGTGTAAAACAACCTAAAAACCGTGTAAAAAAGATTAAGTAAATTTAGATAAATGAGTAATAGGTTCCATTATATTATTCTGACCATGTTATTTCAAAAATAAATAAGCCATGCAAAAAAAGGATAATGAGTACTTGCATATTAAAAATCGTTTCATTGTGAAATATTTATGTTTCATTGATATTTAATTCATAATGAATGAATTCTCTTTGGTCTTTGTTAATTTTTAACTATTTTTTTTTTATTTGACATAATATTTGTAAGCCTGTTTCTATGAACCGATTTACTCTCCTTCATTGAAGAAAAAGCTTACTTACATTAATTAAATAAATGTTTTACGTGAAAAAAATATGTTTGAGAAAAAGATTTAAGGGCCGCCACAAAATTAAAAAAGGGCCGCATGCGGCCCGCGGGCCGCGGTTTGTGCATCACTGCTCTACATAGAGAGCAAATATGACCAAAGAAGAATCATAAGATTCGCAATCCGCCGAGTGACTTCTGAGGGCGACACAGGCTTGACTAACAGCAAAAAGTTTTAATTCTATGTATACGATCGCATGATCAACTGTACTGTCCTGCATCGTATCTACAGTAGAAAATAAGCCATGCAAAAAAGAATTGAGTATTTGCTTATTAAAATCGTTTCATTGTGAAAGGTTAATAATCTTGGTCTTTGTTCATTTTTAACTATTTTTTTATTTGAAATAATATTTGTCGTATTAAGCAGCACAGTCAAATCCAAATTTCCACCAGTACGCCTGTTTTTATTAACCGATTTATTCTTCTTCATTGAAGAAAAAGCTTGCTTTCATTGATTAAATAAATGTTTTACGTGAAAAAAAATATGTTTCAGAAAAATATTTAAGGGCCGCCACAAAAATTAAAAAGGGCCGCGTTTTGTGCATCACAGGTTTAAATGTTAGCAAAGATGGTGCAACCTTGTTGTCTCATGTTTTTCGTTCATTCAACTAACGTGAGCTTCCACCATATATGAATTGCAGACACTAATCTACCTGTTTTCTGGAATACTTGATTACCCCTTACCGGTGGTAATTGCACTAAATCGCCAAAGAGTAATATGTTGATAACACTAAAAAAATATTCGCTGTTCTTCAATTGTCTAAATCGGAAGTCGATTATGCACAGCATTTCATAAGGAACCAACCATGGAAATCTCATCGATGAACAAAAACTAAACAGATTTCCATTATTGGTTTCTGTTCTTAAATACTTACCAATCTGCATCGATATTATATATATACCGTTTATCCTAGAGTCGAATTTGCCCTCGTCTTAAATTCAGTCAAACTATCTCAGTGATTAGAATTTTTCGAATTTTGTAATGTTCCATTGGCAAAACAGGTAACTGTTTTAACGACATATGTCACCGCATTTTTGATGTTTAATCGACAGTTAAAGATTCGATATCCTGCACTTATATTCCATAACACCTTATCGTTTGAAAGCATAATCCTATAATAGAAATATAGCGCTATAATATTAAATTGTATTGAGACCGATTAATGCTTTCGTAAAGGCGTGAGATCATTTCAAAACTACTGAAAATGAATGTTTGTGTATTTGTACTCTATGGCAGCGGTCGGCAAAGTGTGATCCGCAAGAAAATTATGGTGGTCAAATCTGACATTATTTAAATTTTCTAATCCTACCACCAGAAAAAAGTCTTAGACATGGTAATATTAGATTCGTTTGGAGCGAACATTCAAGATACTTATTTACGCATGAAGATGAAAGAAAGCCTCATCGATCTTTCATCGACGACACTCTCAAAGTTAAATTTCATTTACCCTTAGTAAGACCTCAGTTTTGACGTTCTATAAAAAGTAAATTCCCTTTGCGTGAAGTGGCGATGAAAATTCTTATTCAATTCTTCACAACATATTTATGCGAAAAAGCCTTTTTATTTGTCACAGCAATCAAAACACGGTATCGATCTCGGCTTGAAATGCATTTAATTATTATATTTCAAATCTGTCGAATCGTATAGTCTACATTTTGACATTACATTTAAATGTGTTTCGTCAAAGTCCCCTATAGTGAAAGCCATGCTATAGAGTTGAAAACAGGTACTTTTTTCAGATAAGCGGGCCGTCGTCATAATTTTCAAAGTAATATCACATCATTATGAAACCATTTGTTTCTGTTATATTGTAGGAAATACATATTTGTATTGTAATTATATATCTTTTCAATTACATCTTTTTAAAAATAATAAAAAATCACATTTTCTAAGGTTTTTAAATAAAAATCTCGGAGAACAAAAGCAAAAAAAGAAGGCAAATCATGTTATTAAAATTATTTTTTTTACAATATTTCAATACAGAATATGAGGTTGGATAGTTCATTAAAAAAATCAACGTCATTATTGGGATTTTAATCGATTAATAATTAATCTCAAAACTTATTTGTGCACACTGGTTCGTTACTCAATCTTTCCATAGGATTTCGCAAGTCATATCAGTAATCAAAAATCAGTAAGTCAAACTAGGGTAGCACATTTTACTTCATTATTTTTTAAATATTATTATTGATTAAATCATCATTTACTTGGTATGTTGCCATTATTATATGATAAGACGCAGAATTTATTTCATAATATCACAATAGGCGTCAAAATCGTATATAATATAATATTAATTCCGCTTGTTACTGTTGTTTTATGTATTTTATAATTAATATTTTATATAACTGTGATATTTAATAGTGGGAAGTTAAATTTTATTTATTTTACCACACATCGCATTGCTTGCCATTCGTTATATTTCTTACAATCATTACTTAATTTGCATATATGACCCTTCTGATATATCGTAAATTGGAAATTAATAACACCAGAGAATCACAAAATATCCATACAAGAAATCTTTCAAACATGCATGTTATATTCAACGAAAAATAAGCTCATAAATTGGAATTTAGAGTTGATCTACGTATAACCGCCATACAATTTGTTAGGAGAGGCTAGGATTCAACGGCCCGGTCTTTTTTGCTGTTTTTTCTACGACACTGCTTGGAACTTAAGACTGCTATGGTTTCGTGCATTAGGTGTGATTGTTTGTTTGTATTTTATGCGTTGCCACACCGTTCATCCGATTGCAATAAATTTTGACGAACTTTTTGCGTACACTTGAGCAAAAGTTTTAGGCATATAAAAATTAGCTAACAGCAGGTATTTTATATAAAAATCAATGTTTTTATGTCTGCCACACCGTTCATGCAACTTGCGCGAAAGTTATAGGCGTATTAAAATTAAATTACAGTAGGTGGCGTGTGTGTCGTACCATAGAAAATCGGCAACAAACGTCAAACAGACAGAAAAAGAAAGCATGCACTTAAATAAACACAATTAAAGCACAAACACTTTCTATCTTGGAGTGGCATTGCAACGCTTGCCGGGTACCGGCTAGTAGTATATAAATATATGTAGTAATCAAGCTTTGCAGTATGAGAACAATACATTTTCATTAGGCCATATATAATATATTGTAAAAAGATTTAATATTTTATATAATATTCAGCGAAAGAAATTTATTTAATAATTGAGTCTATTATATTGTATTGAAAAAATCTTCATAATAAATAAATTGTTTTCAGCCGTCCTTCCACAGCTATTATCGTCGTTGTTGGAACCTACACTTTAAGCACTGGAGGCACCGGGTATGCTGTATCCAAGATCACGGCCCATCCAACTTATGATCCTAAAACCAGCTTGAACAATATTGCTTTAGTCATCACTCGCAATCCAATCGTTCTTGGTGGAAATGTGCAGGCCATCCCCTTATCAACTGAAATCACCCCTGGAAGAGTCACTGCCACTTTTACTGGATGGGGAAGCATCTTGGTAAGTAAAAATCGATAAATATTAGTTTAATATCAATGATGTGTAATCCAGTCTGATTTTCAAACCATTTCAAAGCTTCCTCAACTATATAATATGCTGTAATAAGGAAATCCCAGGATTGCGACAGTACTTATTCCGGGGCTTCGGGATTGAGAAAATGAAACACGGAAGGGCTGAAAAAAATAATCGCTCATGCTGGTAATTTTGGGAAATCTGAAAATTTCTGGGTTTTTGAAATTGACATAAAATTGATTGAATAGTCCCAGAATTTTAAAATCGCTGACCAAAAATTTTCTCAATCCCGATTCCCAATCTATTCATGATTTAATATTGAGTGTTCAATCCCGGGATCACAACAAGAGTCCAGGATTGGATACCCTAACTGTGATGTTTCAATGGTTGACTCAAACTTTTTTTTACAGTTCCCCAGCCCCTCAGTTTTACCGGAAAACCTTCAAATCATCAACTTGAAGACCATTGAGTTCGCAAAGTGCAAGTCAGATTTGGCTAAAGTTGCTCCCGTTTATGAAACTAATGTTTGCACACTGACCAAGGCTGGAGAAGGTTTATGCGTAAGTAAAATTTTAAATTAAAAAAAAGTCATCTCGATCGCCTATATTATGAAATATGATCTATGCAACTCCCTCCACCACCCGCCACGGCCATATAACTGTTTCCCGTGGCGTATATATGATCTTAATGTTACCATCATATGTGTTCTAACAATTTAATGAAATCGAATGCTTTTTATTATTTTAGTTAGACGACGGTAGCCCTCTAGTCGCCGGTGGAAGGTTGGTTGGTATCGCGATCTGGGGAGTCCCATGTGCCAAAGGATTACCTGATGTCTATACCCGCATCAGCTCATTCGTCTTATGGATCAATGCTAATTCAGAAAGCTAAATTTGTATATGCTTTCTTTCTGTCCAATAATGTGTAAATCTAGTATTTTTATAGCGATATTAAACAAACAGTTTTATAAAAAATATTTCTTTTATTCAATTTATAATATTGGTATTCTCTAATCCAGCACTATTCAACTTCTTTTAAGCCGCCGGGCATTGTTTTTAGCAAACATTTCGGAGGCCAAAGAGTATGGTAAATGAAAAGTCAGTTTAAAATTTGCTGTAATTCCTTTACATTTATCATTATGATGCACACTTAGTATCCAAAAAGATTTCAATGTATAGTTCTAATAATAAAATCAAATCTAAAATAGCGGATAACTTGAATTTTAATATATATATATTATGTGGATTTCGCACAATTCGTACACTTGCCAATTGGTGAAAAACAACAACAACTACTAAGCATATTTTTCTGGTGTGATTGAGATGTCAGGAGAGCGTGTTGGCTTTTAAGGGAAGCATTGTATGACAAAATGTTTCGTTTGGAAAAGTCATACACAGTGCTGCTCCTGGGGGATTTAACAAGAGGCTCGCGCGAGCCCCCTCCAACCCACTCCTGGAGTACAGTTAATTTTGACAATTTATTGAGTATTGTTTGAAGCCGAAAATTATGTCGGCTCAAAAAGTCTCATGAATCCATTGACTATAAGTATATTACAAAAACTTTATAAGATTATTTCATCGTTTTTTTTAATAAGATGTAATAAGTGTTTCTAGAGGTTTGTTATTAAGAGTGAGTGAAACTGTCTACACCAGCCATACTCAACCTTTTTCCTCCGCGCCACATTCTGATTTTTGCTTTTCTACGTGAGTCGCAAAATATTTACAATAACTGTAAACATAACACATACTATACTGAACACATATGTATGTATTATGATGTCAAAATAAAACTATTTTATTTTATGTAAATATATACATGTATATATTTATGTATTAATGTATTTTTCGTAGTAAAAAATAACAATGAACAACAAATAAAAATACGTAAAAAGTACACAAAAATACCAATGTATCCAAAATATTAAATCGTTTACTAAATATTGTGCCTAAATCGTTTACTAAATATACGCCTGTGTGGTCGAGTGGTCAACGTTGTTGGCTTCGGCTACAGAGGGCCCGGGTTCAAATCCCGGTACGGACAGTTTTATAAATTGATTTTTCAATCGATTTATGAATTTCTGTTCAAAGGCATGGATGTATGTGATGTCTTGAATTCCCCCCTCTCACCCATCCTATCCTATGAATGGGGCGTATCGAGAGCGATTAGCTTACCACTAATCCTGTCCTAGCCCTATCTGAGGTTGAGCAACTGAGTAACAAGCAGTTCTCGTAGAAACACTTCTGTTGAGATAAACTCCATTAGGAGTCCATATGCTCCACATTGGGAGCGGACATGGTTTAAAAAAAAAAAAAAAAATATTAATGTGAATTTTGATATTAAGTCAAACTTTTAACTATCTTTTAAAAATATTTGGTGACTATAATTACTTTGGGCCGCACATAAGAGCTGATTGGGCCGCAGGTTGAATATGGCTGGTCTACACTGTGACTCTACAGCGACATCTGTTAATAAGAAAAAAAATAGTTACTTATTTGCAGAAATTCATGGAATTGATCAAATCTAGTTGAATATTTTTTTTAAAAAATCCAGTTGAAATGATATTACTTTTTATACTATTCCGCCATCAAATAGTGTATAAAATGAATTAAGAGCTAGTGGCGTGCTTTAACAGCAATCTCCTATTTTCTTACAATAAATTGATTCGTCAAAGCACCTTATTTATTTTTTAAAATTGTGTTAAACGTTAAAAAACACAACTTTCAAAAAGAAATATTACACATTAATAGCTAATTGAAAGTGATAAATAGCCACTATCGAGTGTAGAATGAAATGTCAAAAAAGGAGTACAATGATTTTAGTTTTTTTTATTTAGCGCTTATATTTAAAAAAATAAAGCGCTTTGGTTGAGATAAATAAATTTATAAGAACAATTAAGATGTCACTGATTTTGCGCGCCACTTTATATTGTTTGTTTTAATTGGAATTTAATAATAAGGAATGCTTTATTCAACTGAAATGTTTTTAAAATCCTATTACGCTTGCTCCTAGCAATTACATGAGTGTTTGTAAATAAGTCACATAACTATTTTTATAATTATAGATGCCGCTGTAGACCATTTAATTCCCACTAAATAAACATTATAAATATTTAGTGTGTTGGGCATAAAATAACACGATCATATTTTATCTTAACTTAATCATAAATGCAAAAATCACGATTCAAATATTTTAAAATAATCATAAATTCAATAAATGTGCAAATTTGTTCTAACAGTTGGTTTGATAATAAATTTATTAATATATATTTTTAATCGTTGAATCACTGATAAAAAAACACTTTTCATTTGGGAAAACCTGAGAAAATATATTTATTATTGTGTTGTTATTTTTGATATACTGATTAAGATCCGTCGAAACAATAGATGTCCAGAAAAAATATCTACCTTATTGTTTATTTTTATGAAATTTAAATAGATTTTCAAAATTTACGCTTCTAGAATTCTCAATACAATGTTTGAATGACGAAGTAAATTGAAACGAAAAAAAATATTACAGAATTGCAAAGATATAATAAAAAAATAAATGATTTACGTGTGTGTACATATATACCAAATACAAATGAAAAAATATTACCTACTTAAAATAAACTGAGTTCTCCGGGATTATAAAGGTTGCCTCTTTCAAACGGTGACGAATGAAGATTAAATATAAAATTTTAGCTCGGAAATAAGTGATTTTGCTGGAAAACAGCTACAAAAGTATAACTGATTTAACTGTTGAATACAATGTCAATGGATTCGGCGTTAACTTCGTGGAAAAAACATTTTAAATATAAAATAAAGATTTATGTAATAAGTGCTTTTTCCCCATGTAACGCAATGGAACGGCGTTCGGCCACATTTTATCAAAATATTACCAACTTTTTTTCTTGTAAACCATTAATATTGGCTGTTTGTCGCCATCTATGATTACTTTTAAACGTTAAGTGACGGGTCACTAAAAAATAATATCATAATAAAAAAAACAATATCAGGTCCATAGACCTACTCTATGACCAGAAACAAGGTTCTAATGATTGCTATACTGTTTTTAAAAAAGAGAGGTTGAGTAACAAGCAGTTCTCGTAAAAAAACTTTAGTTGAGAAACTTCCAATAAAATTCCATTTGCTCCACATTGGGAACGGACATGGATTAAAAAAAACTTTATTTTGGCTTGGGAAGAAGTGAGTTCCAGTACTTTTATTTTCCAAAAAAAGCACTGGTTGTAATAAATGTTCACCACTTCAATATACTTTATTTAAATATCAATAAATAAACATTGTAGCTACTGAATAATTGTTCAAAATAAGAAACGACACATTTTTAGTATGGCTCATTTAAGAAACAAGTTTAATCATGCATACCACGATCAATGTTCCTGAGACACTCCTGATAAATATTTTTGTAACGTCATAAGCCGAGTAGAAATCTTTATATCCTGAGGAGATGAGTGTTTTGTGGCCTACATCTCATTCCGGATCCTATGAATTTTCCAACAATGCTAATTATGTTTATTTCCGTGCTATGTATTGAATACATTTTTAGGGTTTTCACTGTCAATACTTGGTGAAAAGGCATTTTATTAATAAAAACACAATGTTACTTTGTAGTTTATTCCACTTTATTTTTTAAAAAAAGGGTCAGGACATTGCGAGCATCAAGTCAACTGAGCGAAACCGGTCCTGATTTTTCAAAAAATAAAGTGGAATAAAGTACAAAGGAATATTGTGTTTTTATTAATATTGAGTACATTTTAATACCTTTTTTTATCTTTTAAAATATTAATTTTAATTGAGTACGAACTTTAAAATAAATTAAAATAATCGCAAAAATTCTTATGATTTACAATAGATTAATAATAGTTTTTTTTTATTTATATCAATCTCAATAGATAAGAAAACATAATATGGAAATAAAAAAAGATAACCCTGTGATTCGTAATAAGTATTGATTTGATTACGTTATCTGCTTTACAATTTATGAATAAAAGGGACGAAAAAATCAAACTAAATTAGTCTAATTTGACACTTCAACCATCATGTTGAGAGCAACCGTCTTCCTTGTAGTGGCACTCTTCGCCTTGAGCCATGGTAATAATATTGTGATTGCATAAACAAGTGTGACTTTTGATTTTATTTTTTTTACGGATAAAGTGAAATATAAGATCAATTTAATTGATCGGTAAATAACGCAAATTTAAGTATTTTTAACATACGGGTTCTGTCCGTCGATTGATATTGAGTTTTACAATTTTCAGGTGCTCCAGCTGAGTCCGAATGGGACTGGCGTATCGTCGGAGGATCGAACGCTTCCCCGGGATCCGCCAACTACCAGGTTTCCCTGAGGTCGACTTCAAACTCCCACTTCTGCGGAGGATCCATCCTCAATTCCCGCACCATTGTCACAGCCGCCCATTGCATTGTTGGGTAAGAAAATTATTGATACAAATCTGAAATCTTGATTATAATTATATATATATATATATTTAAATAAAATTAGCTTATTGGAAGACTATACGGGTAAATTATTATGGCAAACAAGTAATCTTACTCAATTTTGTAACATAATAAAACATATTAGCCGCCAACGTTCCGCGAGATATCACATTAACTAACAAACTAAAATTATCGAATTTGAAATTCCACCAAGCGCCTTCAGTCGAAATCTTAAATAAAATTATAGACTCTTCATATAATGAAAATTCAAGATCATCGAAGTTTCACTTACCAAAATAGTTTTTTTACAGAGCTGAAAAATAAATCGTTTTTTCGTCACCAGACTGTTTTAAGTTTGGTTTCAAAAAAACCATTTCAGTATTAAAAGATACAGATTAAATAAGGATACGAAATATTATTAGGGGTTCTTAACATTTAAAACATCTGATTGAGATATAATTTCAATAAATTATCACATAAAAACATTTTTTATGAACGGTAAAAAAAAATAATTACGTTACACAAAAAATAAATTTAATAACGTTATTTTTGCAGTCGCTCTCCATCTAACACCATTGTTGTTGTTGGAACCACCACCTTGAACGCTGGAGGCACCAGGTACACCGTATCCAGGCTCACCGTCCATCCATCTTACAATGCTAACCTCATCTTCAACGATGTCGCTGTTGTCATCACCAGCGTTCCAATCACTCTTGGAGGAGCTGCCCAGGCTATCGGTTTGTCAACTGGAAACACCGCTGGAGGTGTCACCGTCACCCTTACCGGATGGGGAACCACCTCAGTAAGCTATTATTTTACTTACGTTTCAAAATCGAACACTAAAATAGAGAAAATAGTGATGCTTTTGAAGCCCATTTTACGCCAGGAAAAAATAGTTTGATAATAAAATATTTTTCACAATTATTAGTTTGCGTTGACACAAATTGATATATATATATATTAAAAATATTAAAAAAACAATATGCATTATGACGAAGAGAATATTTTAAGCTTTGTGTAATACCGTACTTCATCTTACCTAGAATTATTGAGATATTATGAAGATATAAGTTACGGGAATTCAATGTTTTTGCTATATTCAAGTATTGAACTATTTAATTATTTTAACAGTACCCCGGAGCTACCCCCAACAATCTCCAAATCATCAACTTGAAGACCATTGAATTCGCTCAGTGCAAGTCAGCTTTGGCTAATGTCAACCCCGTCTACGAAACTCAAGTCTGCACATTGACCAAGGCTGGAGAGGGTGCATGCCACGTAAGTTCAACATTCAATTTTATTACTTCCACTATAAGTATTATTCCATAATAAAAAGTAAACCTGCTTACTGCAACCTGTTTTATGATTTAAACCCGTATTTAGGAATTTTATGGACCAAATACTCCAGAATCTTTTAATGATTTATTTAATTTAAGGCTATTTATAAAATCACTTTTAAAGTGATTACTGCCAGTAATTAGTGGAATACGATTATATTTAAAAAAAAAACATTATTTTGTACTAAGTACATTTAAAAAAAAAATGCAGTTTTTGATAAAACATAATCAAAAATCAATGTTTACTTTGCAAATTACGATAAAAAACTTAAAATTAAATTAATGCTAACAATATATTGCATGAACTTTTTCAAAACCACTTTTAAGGTGTTAAATGTCAATTAATGGCGGAAAAGAATTATATTAAAAAATAAAAACACTCTTTTGTACTCATACCACGTTTATTTATTAATTAATATCAGGACTGAAAATATTCACATTAATTAACTTCTATCTTAACAAATACTGTTCACTAATATTTTTAATGGATTCTGCGGAAATTACGTAGAAATTCTTTTTTACACAGTTATTAGAACTTAAGCCAATTTTTTGTATCTGTGACCATTTTTCAAATCCTTTGAAGAAAACTTGAATAGGCATATTATGCGCAGCTTACAATAATTAATATATTTGAATAAATTATTTTCAGTCCCCAAATACGGCACTAAAATATATTATATGATTGTTTTATCCGCGACATTATTATTGACTGTTTTCATACAGTGGATATAGAATACATATACCAGCTTTCGGTTAGCTCGATCCTAACGTGACTGTACTATTTTCAGGGAGACTCCGGCGGCCCACTCGTCGCCAACGGACAGTTGGTCGGAATCGTGTCCTGGGGATCCCCATGCGCCAGAGGATACCCTGATGTCTTCACCCGCGTCAGCTCCTTCGCCACATGGATCAACTCCAACGCACAAAACTAATTTTGAATTAGTTCTGTATCCACTGCATATAAAAAATATTCAAAGCATCGTTGCCGTGCTTGTATTTCTTATGATGAAATTAAATAAACATCTATGATGAAAACAAAACCAAGATTTATTTTTATTGCAACACTGCTATCGTTAAATTTAAAGTAAAACACATTTTTCAAGAATACAACTGTAAAATTGTATCATTACATACATAGTTAAAATGTGTCGTATTTTTATAAATATAATGTATTTCTTCCAAGAATTAACAGTTGACACTTGAAACGTTCAAAGTGAACCAGGCAGTGCTTTTTTCAAGAAATTCATTTATTGATTTTTGCTTAAATCCAAACCACTTCACGGCGACATCTAAGCACTGAAAATCATTAAAATGAGCAGGATCAATATCTCTTTCTTTGCATATCTTCGTCTTCTTGATCCTGTTGAGACAAATATTTTCTTAATTATCTTCACATCATTCAAAATTTGAAATCCATGATCGTTCGCATCAAAGTTTAACCACATGGTAACATTTTCTTCGACACATTCAGCACATATTGAAATTTGTGCTATTGCTTTTATAATGTCTCTTATAACAATTTCAAGTGTGTTACTTGAACTTTATAATAGTCTTTTCAACAATTTGTTCCATGATTTTCTCAATGTTTACAAATCTAAGAAATTCCAACTCTAAGAAATTTTAACGTTAACATTTCATCGATCTGGCTTAAACATTCTATTGATAGGTGAGATGATGCATTATCTAGTAATCATATTTTTTCCCTCTTGTATCTATGCAGTTTTGATTTTTTAAACTTTTGGAATGATCTGTTTTTCAAACCATCGTTTGAAAATTTCACCATTCATCCGGGTTTTTTTCTGATGGTAAAATCCGGATAATCGAGGTTCTACTGTAAATATTTTTGCTCAAGTACGCAATTGAAAACTCTACATATAATATTCTATTTAGCATAATTTTTCAATTAACTCTTTTACGAGTAAAAACATAATTTCGTTTCAATAAGAAGACCATTTCATAAAGTTTAGCTCCAAGAAAACGAAAATTGCCTGCAGTAACTGCAGCGCATTTGTAAAAGGCTCTAGAAATATGTTTCATTTCTTCAAAAAGTTAGACTAGTGAATTAAGTTTTTGATTTGAAATATGAAGATTTAAGATTCAATGAAAGATCCAAATGGAAGGCTATAATCAGTGTTTCCCGACGCTTTCAATGAAAACTATTTGAATAATTAAAAATGCTGCCAAAAAGATACCGGAACGCCGTTCTACGCGTTAGGTGAAAAAAAAGCCTTAGGATCAGGTAATCCCTAAGTGATTAAAAAGATCTAACCGAATCCGTAATTTTAATGTTTTTAAAAAATATTTTTGGCATTACAGCTAATGCTTATAGTTTCAAATAAAAATTGAGGTTTTATCAAGCTTTCCTTAAATAATTATTGAGATATTTTGAAAGTATAAGTTATGGGGACTTTTGACACTAAAATCATTGATTTCTTTAATCGAATTGCTTGAATTTATTCATTAAATACTGGTTTGATTATGCTTATAGTAACATCGGATCTACCCTCAACAATCTCCATATCATCAACTTGAAGACCTTTGAGTTCGCTTAGTTTAAGTCAGATTTGGCTAATGTCAACCTCGTAAGTCGTATACGAAACTCAAATCTGCACATTGACTAAGGCGCACGTTAAGTAAGTTGATATCCTAGCTCGCATAGCACATAAATGTTGCATTTGATAGTGTTTTCAATAAAATTGTCATTAAGTTATCATTCTTACTGCCAAATTTTCATTGTTTTATTAAACTATTAAATAATCGTTGTTTGGATAAACTTCACTTGAAATCCATATGATTTAGATTTGAATTGGACTTGAGTGAAAAAAAGAGTTAATTTACTCTTTTAAGCTCCTTATTATTTCATATTAAAGTAAGAAAATGCCCTATACTACTTTTTGTTTTGGAATATTAGTTTGTGTTGTACTACACTTGGTTTTTCTTCAAAAATAATTCCAGTTTCAACCGGTTAACCGGTTTATTTATTTGAAAAAAATACCGAAAACTGGGTAGTTGCTTTGGACGGTTAATTGAGTGCCCTACGTGTGGCTGCGACTATGAAGAAAATAAAAACAAAAAAATTGGATCCACCTTTGCATTTGATAGTCTTATCCTTTGTCAAGGACAGAATTATATAACTTCGATAATCTGATTGAAGTAAGCCAAAACAAGAAGTGTTTAGAGGTAGTGTTTCATATTTTCTCAAACGCGCTACCAGCAGCTTATTGACACATTCAATGCTTTAGATTACGTCCCATATTGTGTTATAAATGGTTCGACGATTATTCCGTACAAAATGGTTTCAATATTCAAAATATTATTTTATTTTAATGGTTTAAATATGGTGTTGAATTACTCACGATGAACTCACAACGAACAAGATTTGGCAGTTTATATTTTAGGAGCATGAGATCAAACACGTAGAAATCCAGCTTTGGGAAAAAATAAGATATCGCTATAATATTGAAGAACTGATTTAAAAGGACAGAAATTAATTTTCAATGTCGCGAAAAGCCTCGTAGTTTCCATGCAATTTAAGATTAAAATATGACATTGTAATCAAAGTTTTTATGAAAAGTATGTATATCGCTGTTGGATCTGGTTATTTTTGATCCCACGCTCTTCATTTGAAATCATTAAAGTGATTGGATTAGGTACTGGACATAAATCTTTTTGCCGGTACATTGTCCACCATACGTTGTTTAATCTGATTGTACGACTTAAATATTCATTCTTTGTTTATTGTTTCAGTGCACACAAAACAATGAAATGAATGCTGATAGAAATCATATAAATAATTATTGTTTTTTTTTTGTACTGATCTTAATTGATTTATTTACAAAAGATAACCTTAAATATGTAAATACTAAGCAAATTAATAATATTTTTTGACAAAATCTAGCATTGTAAACTGAAGTAGACAATGCTCGCTATTAGCGAAATTGGTCCTGACCTTTATAAATAAAGTGGAAATAAAGTACAAAGGAATATTGAGTTTTTTTACTATTTTTTTTTATATATGAAAAGCATTTTCCTAATATTCGAAATCGAAGTCTAGAAGAAAAATATATGGCACAGAAAAATATGAAGAATTTTAATTATCACCCTAAATTAGTTTTAAATATCTATTTATACAAAGCATACGCATACCTTCGTAGCACGTGCCTGCGTTACAGATCTACGTATATCTGTGTTGTTTCATTCTATACAAAATTTGTACTACTCTGCGCTGCTACTCATGTTTATCTTAGAATACGCTTTGCATTATGGTTTATTTTCATTTTTCCTTTAAATCCTGCTACGAATAAACAGGGCGTGTTATATTTGAGGTGACTTTTTATTCTGGATTATGCGGTATTTTCTCTTTCTACAGTCGTCCTGCGTGTGATACAATCGTAATCGCTGGAGGAAAGAGATATATGGTGTCAGATCTTATTGCACATCCATCTTACAGCAGCGTTGATATTTCCAACGACATTGGTGTGGTTATAACCAATATTCCTATGCTTCTTGGGGAGTATATCTAACCTATACCATTGTCAACTGGAAACAGTCCAGGAAAAGTCACCGTCACTCTCACTTAATGGGGAAGTAATTCAGTAAGTAGGCACAGCTTTTGTACACATTAAGAAGAACCAGCGCAGGCAAATTATGACAAAAAAACTCTGCTGATCAATTGCATGAAGAATACGAAACAATAATTCGCTGATATATCGACATAAGGCGTTTAGTCAATAAACCTTGTTTTGAAATAATCGTCATTTTCGATAGTCATTAAATTTTAAAATCTGATTTATGTCTGATCAGACCAATGAGGAGCATATGGATTTCTGACGGAGCTTCTTAAGATAATTAGTTCAGAGAATTCTAGGTGTTAGATAGACGCTAAAAATGCTGTAAAAGGATAAAAAAAATATTGACAATTTGCTTATCGCTTTCTTTAATGATCGGATAGTACATATCATATGAGGATGTAGAAATTGAAACCTCACTAAAATTCATGTTCAAATTTTGACTCCACGACGGAATAAGACGAACGACTAAGATCGTCAGCCACTCGGCTACAGGATTAGATAGATATTACTTATGATTTTAAGAAATACATTTAAATTATTTGCAACCAATTGATTTGATGAATATTTCGATACTTGCTTTTACAATACAGAGGACTTAGATATTATGAAAACGATTAAAGTAAAATATTCATTGAAAAAAAAGGTAAATATTATATGTTGGTGATATCTAACATTAATGTGAAACTAACGATATTTTACATGAAGATATTTCACTTCTCAGCAGAAACATACATGTATAATTCACATTCTACTGTCTACATGTGTCAACAAGGGAGTTCTACAATGTGCTCCATGATCTCCCCTGTTTTATAATATTGTATTCAATATTCGTCAAAAATCTGCTATTATCAATGCATCGATACTCAAAATTGTTTCTCGAATCGGAATAATAGAAAATACTTAGCATTTGCTAAATAAAAATTGATAACAATACAATTATGTTTCTATACTTTTTTTTGTAAAGTTAAATCCTACCATGACATGGTTGGCAACCGGCAACATAGTATTTACTTAAAAAAGTAATAATCTTTGTACTCTAGCACTATTGATCGAAAAGTTATCTTAGAATCTTAACATAACAAACATCGATGCACATTAATTATTACAAGTCCTACAATAACAAAGATTGATACTGGTTGAAAAAAAACAATTTATATCTAATACTGATAATTCATTGGATAACGTTATCTTTCATAATTTTAAATAAAAAGGGGATCGACACTTTATAATGTCAGTTGCATTTTTATTAACTGTGAAACGATGGCGAGAATATTTTTGTTCTTTGTGTTAGCATTGATTGCAGTGACTCAAGGTAATAAGAAATTATCGACATCATACAAGAAAATAAACAATAAGTTCAGCTAGTTCACCGTTTTTTGAAAATGCTGACAATTCCGTTATATTGCTATCATTAAATTGCGTATAAAGAATGTTAATACCAGAGTTCTTATTTAGTTATAACACGAATAAAAAAAGTGAACAATAAAGGTATACTTTAGAAGTGTGTAGAAAAACAGTTATATTTCAACAGAGATTTAAGTACTTCCTTGTATACCGCCAGGCACTGAAAAATGCAACGTTCGTAAGCGCACTTCCATGTCCAGATAGAGTGTTAATCAACCGAATTCAAAATATAAAAATTAAATTAAAAATTGCCCTGTTTTTATGTGTTCTCGAACATTGACTTCAAGGCGTTAATTGCGCGATAATTACCGCAACGTGACCATTCATTGTTCCCTCAAAGTGTTCTAGTGCACTTTTTGTAATGTAGTTAGTAACTATGTAGTAGACTATCTAAAACGAGAAGTATGATCACATATCATATAATGTGACATATTATATGGAAACGTTTCACCGCCTGGCGTTAAACAAGGACGTGCCGGGATTTATTTATGTTCTCGTGTAGTAATCAATAATCTTACGGTTTGCCTAATCAGGACATCTGATTTAAAAAATTGAGTTATTCTTTACTTTTTACATAAACACTTTTTGTTAATTTTTACTATTAAACAAAATAAATAAAACGCAACATTTCAAGAAAAAATACTGAATATTGTTATCCTCGATTAGGCGCTCCAGCCGACTCAGACGCAGAATGGAGGATAGTCGGTGGATCGAACGCTGGTAGAAATGATGCGGAATATCAAGTGTCCTTGAGGACTCTTGGCAATGTCCACTTCTGCGGAGGATCAATCATTGCCACCCGCACCGTCCTCACTGCAGCCCACTGCGTTGTTAAGTAAGTATTACACATCGAAAAAAAACACGTTCTAACCTTCTTAATCTAGACAACCAGTGCCGGTGCGAGGTTATTTGGCGCCCTAGGTAACGGTTACTGGCCCTTTTGTAACAAATCGTCCTATTTTTTCAAAATAATAAAAAAAACAATAAGGGATCATTGAAAATATTTTTTTATACATCCATGTCCGCTTCCAATGTGGAACATATAGCCTCCCAATGTAAGTATCTCAACAAAAGTTTTTCTAAGTGAACTGTTTGTTACTCAGTCGCCCAACCTCTCTTTTTCGAATCATATAGAAATATATACATAATTACAGCAGACATAATTACAGAATATTTTGTTGTAGAATTTTTGTTTGATAGTATATTTATTTTCTCAACAGCCGCGATTCGTCAAACGTCATCATGTACACAAACACCACAACCCTGAATTCTGGTGGTATACGTTACGCGGTAACGTCCATGAAGGTACATCCAGGGTATGACTCGGTGAACATCATCAATGACGTAGCGGTCGTTATTATTGCTCAAGATATTGTCATCGGTAGGGGTGCAAAACACATCAAGCTGGGAACTTCGTATGTCGGCGGAGGAGCCGATGCCGTTCTTACTGGATGGGGAACTACAACAGTAAATATCATTTTTCGATGTTCACTAATATTCAGTATTTATAAATCCTTTAAAGGCATAACACGATTCAAATAACACCTAAAAGCAAAGGTGGGCTGAGGGGATTGGAAGGGCTCGCGCTAGCCGGTTGTAAGTTTAAGTCAATCCGGCAAGCCACCGGAGAACGGAGCCGGTTTTGTTCCACGGGAACATTATCATCAGTAGATAATACTCACGATGAGTAAAACCGTTCCTGATTAATAAATAATTTGGAACTAGTGCACTGTGTTTTTTTTTAAATATAATACCTTTGCAACGAGACTTCGTATAAATTATAGGATACTGTCTAAATTTGAAAAAAATATATATATAGATTATAAAAAAACCAAATAATGATATGGATTGGCACAATAAAGACACAATTAATGCTCTTGTTTGAGGCAAAGAGTGTGTGTACTTATATATATCGACTGTGGAAAGGAAAAAGGACCGTAACCCACACATATAAAATTTTACAGGAGGCGCTAAAAACGTTTTTTGATGATTTTGTGACATATGCAAATTATGAATTATACACAACCTTGAAGTGCACGTATACTTCTAAACTGGTGTTTAATTGACATAATCTAATATTAATTAAAGAAATTGTTTCGGAAAAACCTTTATTTCAGTGTTTTTTCTTGGTTTTAATTTTTTACAAGGTCATCTTTTTCAAACTTAAAATCTGCAAAGCTAAATTTAGATACTAATTCGGCATTTTCAGCTTCCATCCCTTTGATAGAATGTGTGTCAAGTTGTAAACATTGTGATTATCGAAAAAAAGCTGTATTGGAAAATTGAGGGTTACGTCCTTTTTCCATTCCACAGTCGATATGCATATATAAAAGAAAGAATTTTGTGGATTCCGTTCTAGAATCTTCCGTACACGAATTATCCACACAATAAATCCTCTCCACATATTTATATTACATAATATAAAATAATTATAATATATTATGTCACGCTTTCTTATTCTAACAATAAACTATATTTTATGATAATACTAGTTATTATGTTGAATATAATCAAGAATAATCATTGTGTGGAGAGTTCGTGAATGATCCGTAAACCAATCACCACTATACAAAAAGAGTAAAATTCTTTCGTTTTTTTTATTATTTTCATTTCTCTTTCAGTACCCAGGGTCTCTTCCAAATGATCTACAAATCATTGACTTGAAAACAATAAGTCACGAAGAGTGCAAAGGAGTTCATAGCTCTGTCATTAGTTCCCAGATCTGCACGTTCACCAAGCGAGGAGAAGGGGCATGCCATGTAAGAATTCTTTTTTTTCCTTCACGTTACTGAAGACGTAGTGAATAATAAATGAATCTTTCATGACTAAACTTAAAATGGCGGTATTTTATGCCTTGTAATTAAATTTTCCTATACATAATTTAACCACAACTTAAACTATTCATTGTTTTATTGCAGGGTGACTCTGGCGGGCCACTGGTTGTTGGTGATGAAGTTGTGGGAATCGTATCTTGGGGATCCCCTTGTGCGGTAGGATATCCTGATGTATACACACGTGTCAGTGAATTCATCCCATGGATAACACAAAATAGTTCATAAAATATATTATATTTATTGCTAGTCAATAAAATAAAACAATAATGTATATTTTTCTACGATATAACTTATGATTGTATATACCTTGGTCCAAGAGATTATTTTGGAACGATACATATCTGTATAAAGTCAGTTGTGGCATAATAGAGCCGCTTTTTAACTAAACTATGAATATTTTACTTGTAATTATTCATTTTCGTCAGTTTTATAATAAAATAAAAGAAAATTAACTCTATGTAGTTATTATTGCCATATTTTGCGTAGTTGTCAATTTGAATTTATTTGGACGCTGATTTGGCGTAAATAATATTTATTTTAATTATTATTTCTAAGTCAGTTGAAGAGTTCTTCCTCCTAAGCTGATTGAAGTCGGTGGAATGTTTACCAATTATCGAATAGTGATAAGTTATTCATTCGTCAATGATTAAGCCCTGTTCTAGCCCCATCCTTACTCTACATGAAAAAGAGAGGTTAAGCTTCTTTTAAGCTCGTTGAATTGGGCATAGTTCAGCAATAAAAATATATAATCACACATACACATCTTTCCAAAATTTCACCATTCTGCACAAAATGTGTTTTGATTTATTTAAACCAAACTGTCCATTTTTCAAGCTGCGTTGTCAGGAAAAATCCCACTAGTGAAAACCATATGAAGAAATATGAAATAAATGTATATTAATTTATAAAAAAATATAAATATATACATAATTTAAGATCTCGACTGAAGTTGCTTGGTGGAATTTCAATATTAAATTTTAACGATTCAAAAAAAAAACAAATACATATATAGGTACATCGATATTTATTGCCAGCAATAAATTATTATATACTTTTGCGAACAATATACATTAAAGATAATCGATTTACCTTACATTAAGAAATATAAATATTTATCCATAAAAACGGCAACAAGATTTATTTTAAAAAAAGTTCTAAAATTCATGCAAAATAAAAACAAATGAGTTTTATAATATGTTCAGAGATGGCTGAATTTTATTTAAAGGTTCAATTTTTGACAATATTTGGATAACATTCAAGAGATGGTTCTGGTATGGAGATCGACATACGATAGTCTAAAATTTAAATACACGTGAGTGAAACTCAATATAAACTATACATTTTATACAATTGCATAAAAATATAACAACAGTGGGATTAATAATTGCTTCTTTGCGCACAAATTATTAATTATGGCATTTTTAATTTAAATCACAAAATTCAATTGGTTTATTTACCTTAATTCATTGTTAATGTCGATTCTTTTATATTTAAGATTTAGATCAGGGGTAGGCAAACTTTTCGGATAAAGGGCCAAATTTGGGAATTCAAAATGAGTAAAATATCATTTTATATGTACACCATTTATTATCATGAAAAAAACAATGTAATGAGAGAAATGGAACTTATTTTTTTTAAATTCAGGTGCTTATTTTTTAGCTGGGATTTTTAAAACTGCTCGTAAATGCTCATGTGTGATGTTTAATCGTAAAGAGGTTCATGGTTGAAATTTTTTGTTCACCCATATACATATATAGGTTGAACCAAAAATTACGAATACTATATTTATTTTCAATCTCTTTTTAAAAAAGCATTACCCCACTGGATACATCGATCGTAAATAAATTAAGGGGGAGGGGGATGGGCCGCTTATCATATTTGAAACGTTATTTACTTCTGTTCACAGTTCTGTTGTTATCTAAAATAAATACGATAGATTCTTAATTTGCAATAAATTTTGATGAAAATGATGGAGTATTTCTACGTATGTATTATTTAATTATAATAATAAATATATATATGTCTGCCTGTATTCGCTCAGTGCAACATAGCACACACACACAATCTCTCTCTGGTTGGGCATCGTGCTTATTTTGACAGGTGGAACTGTTTCCCGGTTCATATTTCATCTTGTAATAAATACGGGCAATGTCTTTTTATCTAATTGTCAAAACATCAATGAAATCCATCCTCCCTTTATTTTATAGTATGTGGACCAATACATAATTTATATTTAATATATTCTTTTAAATGTCAAGACTCCAGTGATGTTTTACAACAAAAGTATAACATGAGCTTCATACATTATTTACTTCTAGCGATTTGAAATTACAAAATATTTTTCAAAATGAGCTACTGATGAATCCATCAAAATTGTTTAGGCTTGATAAAGTGTGACACTATAATTTATTTATCAAATTTAGTGATAGGAGGAAAATAGCTTTAAGAATAATCTATACTTATACATTATTAGATATCGTAATCTTCCAAGTGATTTTTTTTAAAATAATATTTTTGTCAAAAATTGTCGATATCAGTTGCATAATTTTGTGATTCGAGACTATGGTGCGCGTATTTTTCTTATTTTTTGTGGTTGCGTTGCTTAAAGCGAGCCATGGTAAATATTTTTTTTTTTACTCCTACGTGAAATATTGTAAATTCTAAATCCATTAAAAGATGCCAATATATCATTCGTAAGTCCAAACATTTGATCATTTTGCACCAAATTTTGAATGTAACATAACATGATTTGGTGCAAAACAATCAAAAGCTCGACTTGACCCATGCTTTTATCTCTTTAAGCCACTCTCCTTTAAAGTGTCAAATTTTAAGTTACAATGCAATAAGTATAAGGTGTCGATAAGTGTGTTTAAATAATATTAGGGAAAAACCTTTTTTTTTTTATTGTGCTACTAATATTTATGATTATGTACTGTCTTCTAGTTTATTAGAATTTCAATAATATAGTTTTTCAATAAAACCTGTATTATCAAATAATGGATGTGAACAAACGGTTTGACATTAATAAATATTTTATATTCTTGAATAGGTGCTCCAGCCGACTCAAATTCTGATGGCGATTGGCGAATTATTGGTGGATCAGACGCCGCTGTAAATGATGCTGAGTACCAAGTTTCCTTAAGATCACTTGATAATTTCCATTTCTGTTCAGGAGCAATCATTACACCTCGCACTGTCCTTACTGTGGCTCAGTGCGTTGTTTAGTAAGCATAACAGATATTAAATGTTGTATTATAAAGCTTATTTTAACTTTGTAAATGTATTGAGACAGAATCTATCTTTTTTTTTCATCTGAGATTTTCCATATTATTCAACATATATTTTAAAAACGCCATGTTTGTAAATTAATATAAAAATATCACAATATAAATTGAAAGTGAAGTCAGTTATGCCACAACTGTTTAAATTTCACGCATTTAAGTGCTAATTATTTACAAAAGCTCATTGGAAGGCTGCCCATTGCATTTTTCATTGGTAAGTCTTTAAGCACTTACAACTCTTGTACTTGTATCTATAAAATATGCTGTTATGTATTTTAACGAAGTACTGAAGCGCAATATGGCATATTTATTATCATAATTAAAGCCAGAAGAGAATTTCTGCAAAAAAGCTTCTGCGGCCCGAATACCATTTTTTAATTGGTAAATTATTCACAATGCACAATACGTTTTGTACTACTGCTTTTCATTGAAATTCATTTTAAAAAATACAGTATTTAAAAGTTTTCATAGTTTGAGATTCACTTATTCTTCGTAAACCTTCGCAAAAGCAATCTAATGATATAATAATTTATACATAAAGCCACCAATTTTACATGCCTTAAAACATAAGTAACTATTCTCCTCTATTGATCATTGCCATATCCAATCTGCTATATATTATTCAATCGGCCAAGCTGAAACAGCTTGCTATTGAAACCAAAGTTTTACTCTTCTATACATTGGCAGTCAGCGGTGGGCTGCCAATTTCTTAACAAGGAGCTCGGTACATCTCATCCATAATACCTTCAAACCATAGAATAACGAGGATGGATAAACCGTGGTTTGAAAGCCACATACGGTCAACTAGGGTCTCTTTTATTATGCAGCCAAAGTCAATGTATTTTTTGAAAAAAATGAAAGTCTCTTTTCAAAGAAAGCAACCAAATCTTGTTTCATAATAAAATTTAACTATCTACAGAAATTGCAGTTAGGTGCTGATTTTGTCTGAGACGAATGCATTTCTTACCTTAAAAAGGGGCTCGCGCGAGCCCCTTCGAGCCCTCTCCAGCCCACCCCTGCATTGGCTGGTGTAAAAACATTACAAATTAGATATTATGATGATGACATTGATTAAGACAGACAAATTTTGTTTTCAGCTTTGCTCCATCAACCATCGTCGTATACGCGAACACCACGACGTTGGATGCTGGTGGATCAAGCTACGGTGTATCGTCAATCATAATACATCCAGCGTATGATAAGAATAAGCTCCAAAATGACCTAGCAGTTATCATTATCGACAAAGATATTGTCACTGATTCTGGAGCCAAATTAATCAAGCTCGGGACATCACACGTTGGTGGGGGAGTGGACGTTATGCTTACTGGTTGGGGACCTACCAGCGTAAGTAACACAATTATTTTTATAACTTCCAATATTATTTCATTGAATTACTAGTTGTACTGTTGAGTTTTATAGCTCACTATCAAATTGGAAACGCTTGCCTTTCGGAGTGGGCTTGGATACCTCTGTCGCATAGCGTGGAGATGATTCATGTATAGGGCTGCCAGATTTCTTGACATCAAAACCGGGATATTGTTGATACTTGCTCACAAGGCTCATGGCATTAATATAAGTGATTGGACGAGAACCAGTGTGTACAACATCTACTACTGTATTCGCCAGTGCTTATCAAACTTTTTACGCCACGATCACCTAAAATCTAAATACCTGCAAACCCCAGTTTGGGAATCACTGATATATACCGCCCGAATTTGCATTTGATGATTTTTTTGCATGAATATAATTGAAAAAAAAATATTTGGACTAATTACACTTTTAAAAAGACTAATAAATACTATTCAAGATGGCTTTAAAAATATAATATTACACGTTTTTTAAATATTTAATTCATTTTTTGCAACTAAGTAACTGTGAAGACTCAGTATAACTGAAAAATGGTAGCTTAACTAAAACCGAGATGTTGGGTTATCCCGAAAGATTTCTTCGGGACGACTGGTCAAAAGACGTAAAACCGGGACAAACCCGGAATACCGGGACGCTTGGCAGCCCTATTCATATCATAATAACCACGAGAAAGAGCGTTTGTATTGCAGTGTTCATATTCCAGTGCACATGCCCTGTGTCCGCTAAATGTGACACCTGTGGTGTTTTCACAACAACACATACTGTTTTGAAACCGTAATGTTGTTGTTCGCTGGCATAGCAACTCAAAATATGATCAAATTTTTCACAAAAAATAAAATACATAAATAAAATTGCAAATTTGAATCTTTCAAATTTTGTAAGCTTCAATTAATTTATATAATCTAATATTAATTAAAGAAATTGTCTATCAAAATCGTTTTTTTCAGTCTTTTTTCTTGGTTTTATTTTTTTAACAATGTCATCTTTTAAAACTTAAAAGATAAATTTAGATACAAATTCGGCATTTGCAGCTTACATACTTTTGATAGAACGTGTATCCAGTTAGGAACATTGTGATCATCGAAAAAAAGCTGTTTGGAAAAAACTGTAGTTTACGTCCTTTTTCCTTACTACAGTTGATATATAAGTATGGATACAGTAGTAAATATTATATAAGCCTGGTTCTGTAACCAAAAATATAAATTATTCAAAACATTTGTTGTCTTATTTTTCAGTACCCTGGAACATCTACAAATAACTTACAGAAAATTATGTTGAAAACAATCAGTTACCTAGAGTGCAAAAGAATTTTTATTTTTGTTCGTGATACTGAAATTTGCACGTTTACCAAGACTGGAGAAGGAGCATGTGTTAGTACTTGTTTTGTAATATTTTTGATTGATCACTCAAATAATAATACTGGGAAATTTAATAGGTCGATTAATTAAATTATTAATTAATTCGGACTGTCTTGTCCTCTATTGTTGTCTTATTGTCTATTTGCAACTCACTTATATTTTAAGTATACAATTGTGAAAATCTTTTACCTTTAAATGAATTACAGTAAATATATTAATCACTTTTAGGGAGTTCACTGTCAATGACTTGGTGGAAAGACATCATATTAATAAAAACACAATATTCCGTTGTTCTTTACTCCACTATATTTAAAAGGTCAGGAATTTTATATCACTTTGTTACCTGCAGTCACCACTTAAAATTTATTAACCTTTGATATTTTTTTAATTATATGTTAGAGGTGTTAAAGATTTAAATTTTGTGTAATTATAGAATCACTTATATGTACTGTAATTTTTAAATTCTTTTCAATGTCAATTGTTGTTTACACTTTTTCATTTCAATTTATTTCTGTATAAAAACAATGTTTATATATATTTCTTATTAGTTGACAATGCTCGCAATGAGCGAAACCGGTACTGACCTTTTAAATAAAGTGGAATAAAGTACTAAGGAATATGATGTTTTTATTACATATATTAATAGTTTAATATATTAATAGTTTCATCACTAACAATATGGCAGTTGCAGAAATTCTATAATCAGTTATGTTTTTTGTTGTTGTATAAAACTGTGAAATATATAAATCGTTTCACCGCGACAGTATTTCTTGTAAGCAATATTTTGCATTCAATTTTCTGTGATGGGTAATTATTGGGTAATAAAATAATAAATTTATGACAATATTTACAGGGCGATAATGGCAGTGTACTGGTCCATGGAGATGAACTTGTAGGACTCGCGACTTGGGGATATTCTCCGTGTGCTGCAGGATACCCCGATGGTTACACTCGTATCAGTGAATTCATTCCATGGATAATCGAAAATAGCTTATAAAATCTTAAACAGTAAGAGTTACTGGAAGTAAGAATATACATTCAGTGTCACTAGCATATAAACTAGTAATTATTCCTATGACAAAAAGTTTTTTTATTTGACGTGTAGCTTCTGGATAAAGTTCACATTAAGCTGTAAATAAAATAACATAAAAGTTTTCTTTATATGATAATTATGGTGTAAACCAGGGTTTCTCAACTGGGAGCCCTGTGGCCTCCAGGGGGCCACAGAGATTTTTTTTAGATTTGGGGAGCCACAGCGCAGTTTAGGGGGGCCACGGGCAAATTTCCAGGATTCGAAATCTTCGAAAGAGCAAAAAAGAAAGAAAAAAGGTCCTACGCTGGTTTTCTGGAAAAACCCACAAATTGGGATTTAGAATTTGAAATTCTTGGGAGAGCTAAAAAAAGATCCCATGCTGATTATTTCTGGAAATCTGCAAATTCCTAAGAAGAGCAAAATTCATAAAAAAAAAATTCAAAGAAGACAAAACAAAGGTAAAGGGGCCACAGACAAATAAAGACACTCAAAAGGGGCCACGGGCCCAAAAAGGTTGAGAAACACTGGTGTAAACGATTTATTTAGCTAATTTTAAATTTCGGAATCTAGTTCACACCATTTGATATATAGTTTTTGTCCCCATAGTTTTTGTTCGCACAATTTTGTCAACACCAGTTGTTCCACTTAATACACTGTTTTGAAAATATTTATTGTTTTTTATTACCATGTCCGTTCCCAATGTGGAGCATAAGGAATCCTAATGGAGTTTGGAGTACCTCAGTTTCTTGTAAGCCTTAAATTTATTCCACTCGAGTGCAATTATCGTTTTTCTTATATTGCGATATCAATAATAATCTTAATACTTTAATCTTTTTATCCATGGATATACAAAAGAGAGAACACGTGCAGTTGTTGTATATATTTAAATGCAAATGAAATATATTTTTAAGAGCTGGTAGATAATAAATGTTATCAAAAGATTGCTCGTAATATATAAAATTATATTTATATTATCGGTTTATTCATTAAATAAAGTGATTTTAACATTTTAGTGCAGTTTAAAAAGAAGGCCTAAAAATGAAAATTGCTACCATTGTTTTGTTGCTGGCAATTTCAACTATCAGCAATGGTAAATATGATATATTGTGTTTATTCTCGCGTTTATCACATTTGTATTACCACTTTAATATATGGCGACAACTGTCAATATTTAATGTAAAGTCATTATATATTTAAAAATCAAACAAAATATTATGCACTAATTCCAAAATTCCTCCTCAAATATCAGTTAAAAAAAGTGTTTTATTTGTATAAAATTTTATGGTACATGAATTGTTTCCAATTGCGAGAAAAACGAAGAAAATAATTTTTAAAATGTTTCAAATTTATTAAATCATCGTCTCTATTTCTGGTTGCGTTCGTATGAAAAAGATAAACTTTCAACATGAGATTTGGTTTTATAATCGCAAAGAAAAAGACTTTACATTAAATACATCATTTTTGAAATTGTTCCATATGCCGTGTCACTATGCTTATTTAAGATAATATGCATAAACTACTTACTGGTTATGATCGGAATTAAATATTTGCCCCAGAAATTATTTTTTAATGATAAACAATAAAACTTAAGAAAAATCACACACTTTAAAAAAATGACACACATTTTTATCATTGCCTCGTGGAGAGTTTCCTTGGTAAATTAACGGGGTTTTAGACATTATTTACAAACAGCTTATGTATTTTAAAATAAGTATAAAATACCACATTTCCTCTTTTATTAGACACATTTTTTTACATATGTAAAGCGTGGGATATACATATAGAATGTAGAAATAAAAAAGGAAGTAACCCACACAACAAATTTGGATGGAAATGAGGTACAAAAAACGTGTTGTGAAAGTATGAAATATACACAACCTTGAAGTGGTTCCCGGTAAATTGCTCGAATAACAAGATAATCAATTTGTTTCCGTTTGTTCTGTCCGTTTGTTCTATCTTAGCCCTAGTCTTTTATGTTTTCTGGAAATATATAGAAACAGTTTGAGTAACTAATTAATAAGCAGTTCTCGTAGAAACACTTCTGTTGAGATAAACTCCATTAAAAGATCATATGTATCGCATTTGGAGCGAACACGGTTAAAATAAATACTTACGAAAATTATTTTTATATTTCACTCTCTAAACAAGTGTCACACAAGATAAAAATGAAATTCGTAGAAAAAGTCGTGAAAAATTGTTTAAATAACCAAGCAATTCGAATAATTTCTAATTCGAGCAATTTCAATTCGAGCAATTTACCGGCTCTCCCTTTAAGTTCACGGAGACGTGTAAATTGGTGCTTAATTGACTTTATTTAAAATTAATTTAATAAATTATTTAATCTTTTTTCTGGTTGAAATTTTGACAACCCCTTCTTTTTTAACTAAATTTAAATACTAATTTGGAAATTGCAGCTCACATCCTTTTGATATAACGTGTATCAAGATGTATACATTGTGATTATCATAGAAAAATAGGGCTTCGAACCGTTTTTTTGTTGTTTTTCGGTTTTCGGTTCAGCTCCAAGTGATTCATTTCAAAATGTATCTGTTAGCGCTAGGGTTGCCAGATTTCTTGCGAGTCAAACCGGGACATTCGTCCGATTTGCTGACTTTCGAATCCGAAAACCCAGGAATTTACCGATTTGCCTAAAATACCAGCGTGACTCTTTTTTTCAGCTCTTCCGAGACTTTCGAAAACTGAACCGAAAAAAACCGATATTTTTTTCGGTTCGGTTCTGGTTTTCGTTCCAAATTTAACAGTTTTAACGGTTTTTGGTTTTCGGTTCTGTAAAAAAATAGGATTTGTCATTTTTCCTGTCCACAGTCGATGTAAACGTTGTTACCAGGTGGAAAGTAGCATGTTCACAATATTAAATAATGACCAAAAAAATGCTGTATGAAATCATCATATTTCCTCGACGACATCGATTAAAACACGCACCCTTATTTTAGAAATATACTACCCAAAAATGTGTGATAATTAGGTGCTCCAGCTGATAAAGATCCCGGGGATTATACAAGAATCGTCGGAGGGTCCATTGCTCCCGAGGGAGCTGCGAAGTTTCAGGCTTCTTTGAGGACCAATACCAATGCTCATTTTTGCTCGGGATCTGTAATTTCGTATTACACAGTCGTTACTGCCGCTCACTGTATTGCAGAGTAAGTAGTTTTTTTTCTGTAAACGAATAACACAAACGAATAAGGAAGTTATATAGACATACATAGTTTGTAGCCTATTAATTGCAGAGTGGTGAAAATCGTTGGTGTCAGTTGTATATATGGTTTTTTGTTTGATGGTATGGATGTCTGTAATATATACATACTTTATTTATCACCCATACCATCATAATAACTAGTGCTATTTTTTTAAAAAAAAGGTGCCGGAACTGACTTCTTACAAAGCTTTTTACTAAAGATTTTTTTCTAATCCATGTCCGTTTCCAATGTGGGGCATATGGATTCCTAATGGAAGTTTATAAATATAAGTTTTTTTACGAGAACTGCTTGTTCCTCAAACTCACTTTTTATAACAATATATCAAGCATTAAACCTTTAGTTTTGGTCACAGTCACAGTGTAGGTCTATGGTCACAGAATTGGCATTGTTTTGTATTATGACATTGACTTATGAGTGTTACGGCACCCGTCACATAACAATCAAGAAACTTTAGATACGTAGAAACAACCAATAGTTTCCAAGAAAAAAAAACAAAAGTTTTTGAAGCAAAATAAAATTTTCCTAAAATTGATTTTAAAATACTCCTATATGTAATGTAGAAAAATTTAATGACACATATATATATACATTTTAAGGCGCACTTCAGAAACGGTCATCATCGTAGTAGGAACCAATACCCTTAACAAAAATGGTCAGAGATTCATCGTCGGAATACTCAAGACTCATCCTGGATATGACCCCGTAACCCTCAGCAATGACATTGGACTTGTCATATCCAGTACTCCCATTCCAAAAGGACCAGATGTTACTCAAATACGTCCAGGAGTTTCAATTATTGAAGGAGGTGTCGCTGCCTTAGTTACTGGATGGGGAACTACTAGTGTAAGTAGTCGAGGATACACATTATGAAGAAAATCGATAACGCGTCTCCAGCGCGCCTTTGGAAGATAGCTGATTCACATTTTATTTATTTTTAGATGAACATTGCAAAAGACTGATCAATTATAAAATTTAAAACTTTTACAATGAAGAAAAAACAGAATGCAATTTATTATTAAAAAGCAGGAGAAAAAAATATATTTAAAATTGACAAGGAAATCAAATGAGTAAGCTCCGACAAACTCTACTTTAATACATAAAAAAAAATATTCTTCGAAACTCACCCACGTTCACGTGAAATATGTCAACTTCCGAAGTAATATTGTTAAAAACTGTTAAAGCTCAGTGGTATCCCCATTGGCAGGTTAGTTCTATACCTTGGGAGAACAAACAATTTATGTCCATGATTTCTCAAAAAAATATCAGTAACATTTAGTTGCACATTCTCAAGAATGATGGAATTCTCATTTTGGTTTCGTATTAGCCGAAAGAAATATATTGGTATGGTAAATTTGTTCAAACTATTTTTCAGTACCCCGGGGCCACAATGGCTAATAATCTTCAGATGCTTTCAGTGCAGACGATCACAGTTGAAAAATGCAAAACAGCCTTACATAATATGATTTCAATAAATGATACTCAGCTTTGCACATTTTCCAAGATCGGAGAAGGCGTTTGTCGAGTAAGTGAATTGCATGTTTATAAAACACTCGGTGATATCTTAATCTTATCCTATAGGGCAGTGCTTCTCAAATTGGGAGTTCGCAGGTTTTCTGCTAGTGTCTTCGAAAATCTTCAGTTTATTTGCTTGAAACAATTGAATAAACAAAGTATTTTAGAATATTTGGTAAGCAAGAACATCCTTGGTAGTTTTTATTCGTTTTGCGACTGGATACCTATGTGAAACAGAATTTTCGTCGTTAATTGAATTTTAAAAATAAGCACAGATCATGCCTTTCCACGTGCACTTTGGAAGATTCCTCGCGAGTATGCATTTCTGACAGTGAAACAGATATTGATTCGTTATGTTACAACATGCAACTTTTTTTCATCTATTTTCATCAAAAAATTCATCTATGTGTAGTTTTTTTATTGTTTATAAGTAAGGTCCTATATAAAATATAAACATGGGTGTTTTAATAGTAATAATAAGGGCCAGATAAAGATTTTAACAAGTAAAATGTCTTTATTTCCGGAGGTACGTGGATTGTTTTTTCAGATTTAGCGGGCCTTGACAGGAAAAAGTCTTGAAAGCACTGCTAAGGAGTCTAGTTAAATTTGAGTGACTTGAGAAATTATCATCATTTGTTTGAAAATATTCAAAAGTATAATTCTCACCACTAGTAATATCGACTGCTATTGAAAAAAATCAAATAGTGCTCTTTAATGCACGTATAATATTAAATTACATTTTATTCCAACTATATGTCTTACGTGGAAAAGACTGGGTACGGCAAGAAAATATCAAATAGTCTCCACTGCTATAGAGTGTCCCACGTGGCAAAAAGTTACGCCGCGATCAGTTTATTTGATATTTTGATTTTATTTAAGCTGTGTTCAAATCGCGATTGCAACGACTTCGCCCAGGTAAGACAGCGTAACGCTACGTCTTAGCTGGGCGAAGTCACCGCGAGCGCGATTGGAACACGGTTGAAAGCGAATCAAACAAGCTGATCGCGGCGTGCGTTTTGTCACGTAGGACTCTCTATAGTGATGGAGACCATTTGTTATTTTCGTGCCGCGCCGAGTTGCTTTGCATTCGTATTGATTTCGTCCATGTAAGACACACAGTAAGCGTGGGAAAAAAAATATTAAATATATTTACCGTTCATGTAATATTTAATTTTTCAGGGTGATTCTGGTGGCCCATTAGTCGATGATGGAGGAAGCCTTATTGGGATTGTCTCGTGGGGCTTTTCATGTGCCATAGGGGTACCAGATGTCTTCACTCGCGTCAGCTCTTACATTTCATGGATTAACAGCAAAATTGTTTAGAAGATTACTTACTTATTGTTAATAATGTAAATAAAATTTATTATGAAAATACTTCATGGACATCTTCTTTTACCAAATAAATATATTTTCCAGACTAACTTTATGAAAAAACTTTTTTTATTTACATTCACTAATCGCTAAGACTGTCGGACGTCATCTTAATATTTATGTTAGTGGTCTTTAATCCCTGGTAATCGATAATTTCATACAAAAAAAATATGACTTCTTGTTATGTATTTATTAATCATCACTACTCGCGGTCATGCTGTGGCAATAATGAATTAAGAAAGAAACTTGTACATTATATAATATATAAGAATATATAAATGTCGAGTCTGTAGTTGATTGGCCAACTTCGTCAGCGTCGATTGCTCACCTGGAAAATTTCTGCCCACCCTTTCGATGCCGAAAATTGAACGATTTGCTAAACATTAGTTGTGTTATATGCTATAGCTGTATTTATATATATGCACAATCTTCGAAAAAGAGAGGCTGAGTAACTGAGTAGCAAGCAGTTTTCATAGAAAACAGTTAAAGAAAATAGTTTTCTGCCTATCTGCTTATCAATTATTATATTTATATCTGTAACGCATTTATACATGAAGTATTAAACCGTGAAATTTGAACAGTTATCATTTTATTTTATAATTATAATAATGTTTAGGTTACATAATATAATATTGATTTAATTGACATTTAATTGGGAGAACTCCATTATAAAATAGTGAAAAAATATCTTATAGTTTAAATATTTTTTTATTCATTTCCGCACGTAATGTGGAACATATGACCTCTCAATGGAGGTATCTCAACAAAAGAACTGTTTGCTACGCAGTCGCTTAACTTCTCCTTTTCAAAGAGTGTATTTGGGATAGAATGATAAGGCTAGGATTGAACTAGTAGTTAACTAATTGCTCTCGTTACGCCCAGCTATTGAAGGATCGAAAGGAGGAGGAGGGGGGTAGTTTTTAGACATCACAAACACCCTTGCCTTCGAATAGAAATTGATAAATTAATCTAAAAATGCTGTTCGTACTGGGACTCGAACCCGTGAGTTCGGCACGGAAGCCGACAATACTAACCGCTGCGCCATAGACCCCGTCACGTACGATATTTCTACAAATATTATTTTAAATGTAGGTGATAGTTATTTCGGTTTTCGCCCTAATCAGAATTATGCTGACCAGTGGCGGTTCCTGACCTGAAATCTTGGGTGGGCTAGAGAAAAGCATAGCATTGTATACTATTTACGAAATTTTGCATGCTTCCACTTCATCTTATACATTAATCTACAAGCAAATTAACAAATACTACGACACTACTGCAAAGCATAAATTACTATATAATACAATCAATGCTAATGTTAGTAAGAAATAATAATACGTGACCTTAAATTTGTCTCTTTCAAAGTGAAATAACAAGTAAAAAAAGCAATACAGAACTGTCACTGAGATTCCATACCTGTCACTTTCATAAAATACAAAGATACTGGTATGTTTGTATGGGCCACGGACTAATCCCAATTTAGCCCCCGATGAATGACAGAAGCCAGTAAATTTGAAATACAGTCCTGTGTGTTTGATGACATTTCCGTACATACAAATACAAACAAAATCGAATCGTGCTAGATTGCGTTCCAGTGTAAAGAAATATTGTCTATGGTTTTGGGCTGGAAGCTTTTAGCCCCTGACCAATAGCATGTACATAGGTGTTGCCAGACTGACGTCACGTTGAATGTTCTCTATGAATTATTTATAGGGTTATTGTTTTTTTTATGCCGGCTCAGCTTAAAATTGTAATAAAAAACAATCGAAAATATTATTGTAGGTAGACATGGCATTGTCTTATATTGATAGAGGAAAATTTAAACAAAGATATTATATTCATTAGGGGAAGGTTAGTTACGCTTATAAATGTATTTATTTTGTTCAGCGGCCGAATTGCTGTTCATTTTTATTCAGCCATCTAAAGTTTTGGGTGAAAAATGCAGGTCGGGCTTAGCCCACCTAGCCCAGTACCTAGAACCGCCACTGATGCTGACAATATACGGATAAGCTCTTTATATATGAGTAATGAAAAAATAATCTTTGAATGCGAAAATTCTAGGATTTGAAACTGGTACAACGAAAGTCTATTCCGTTACGGTGACCGACATATGTACATATGCCTACATGAGCAATTGTTCTCATCGACAGTTAAAACGGTACTGATTGAAATTGTAGTGCACCTACTCAAAATTTTCTGAAGGCAATTACAGACGTCGATTTTTTCATAAATCATTGCTCTAAAAAACCCGAAAAGAAAATCATTATGATAAGGTTATTCTGTTATCAAAATTCTTTTGCTTAGCATTATCAACACACATATTTTTGATAAGAATAAAAATAATAACACAGACGAGATTTTCGTGGATCCTATTTTATAACTCGATTTATTTTTAAATGACCTTTGAAATCTATCTTGGCCTAAAAATAATTCATTACGTATGCATTTGACAGAAGGTTTAGAAAATCTATATAAATCAACAGAAATAAAACACTGATAATATTTTAATGATAATTTTGGATACAATTATTTACATTTATGTATAAAGACCTTTTTCTGTCCTGAAATCATTTGCGGAATATCAGTCTCACCTTCAAAATTTCAAATTACCATAACAATTGAATTCAACCATTAAATGCATATTTTTTTACTTTTTTTGTAAATAAAAATACAAAAGTTTTTTTCTCAAAAAACATTTTGTTTAATCAAAACTATTTTGAGAGTTTTTTTTATCGTAAGTAAGACGCAGTTATCTTTTTTTTTCGGTGAAAATCGAATTGCTTAACAGTTAAAAGTGAATTTGAATATTCAAGATTTAGAAAAAATCCGACTCCCTTTCTTTTATGCAAATTATAAACTAACAATCTCTTGCCACGACAGCATATATTTATTATGAAAAATTGATGAATGATTTGTATTTAACCATTAGGTATAAAAATCTATGTTAAAATATCAACAAACTATTGTTTTTTTGTTTTGAAAAAAAAATAAACAGCTGTTTGTACTCGTCGTAATACAGTATGTATTTAAGGGTTAAAAATGGTAGCTTGGTTTTATATTGACATGTGGTGCCTTTAGATCCCTGCATCCAATTTGATTGATTGATTTTCTATTTTTCTTTGTGTCTTAGCGCTTCTCACTCAGTTGCTCAACCTCTCTGTTTCGTAAAAAGTAAGCATATAGCTAGGACATGACTAGTGATTGATAGAGAATTTAGTCATTACAGAATTACTTTGAACACAAATTCATACATTAATTTAAAAAAATAATGGAATTACTAAATTGTTACAGTTATCGTTATATATGTATTCAAAAAATGAACGAAATCATAACTGTTTTGACATCACAACAGAGTGACCGAGATCTTAGGATGAATGCCGTGAACACTCAGGTGCTCAATAGGCAATAAACAAGGATTTTAATGGAAGACATAACCATGGATCAAGGATATGGTATGTATTGAGCGTTAAGAAATGAGGAATGGTTAAGTTGTAATGCTCACAGTGCACCGTGTATATATTTCTTATTGCAAGTCATATTCCTTGTCTGATTTTTCATCTTTAGATTTCATAACTGTTAAATTTAATCGCGATAGTTGACTTAACGTCACAAATAAAATTACATATTGTTTTTTTTTGTAATCATATTTGATCGTAATCGTTTTTTTTTCAATAAATACGATTCAAAAAAAATAAACAATCAGTGTTATTTTGGAATCAAAACAACATGTTTAAGGCAAGCATCTTTTTGTTGGTGGCAGTGTTTGCAGTGAGCCACGGTAAGAAACCCTTATTTATTTATTTACACGGTCAAAATTCAATACCTTTTTTTATTTTCTAAAAAGTGCCAGTTAATGCGATTATGCAATTTCAATTAATAGCGAATATCTCTTACTCGAATACAATAAAATCTAAGTTTCAGAAAATATTGTTGATTGATGTTTTATAAAAATTAAAATGTGCAAAACAAAATTACACAAAAAGGAAACGTTGAATACCCAGTTTTATTTGAGTAGTATAGCAAAGATGAAATAACACATTTTTCTGAATACAACACAATTTATTTTCATCTTCCACTTAAGATGTGATTTTAAATTTAAGCAGTATATTTTTTTCAGTTTATATTTTAGACCATATGATCACATTAAACACCGTTGTCTTTTGATCCCACTATTCATCCTTTTTCTATAAGAATAGTTAAAAAGGATAAAGATTTCAGTTAGATATCAGGGGGACGGAAAAGAGTACCAACAGCACAATTTTTTATCAAGTATTTTTTATCAATTACCAAGCGATTTTTTGAATTAACGTTTATTTTTATTGGACTTTTTGAAACTGTTAGTTATTGTTTATCAAAACATTAAATTATTTACACTACTTTTACTAAGAAATAATATTGACCTAAAAACGTTAAATTGTAAAATTTAAAAAGAAATCACGTTTAGCTATATTTCAACCCCGAATGTTTGTGTGTCCATACGCTCACGCTCGTCCTTACTACAGTCCGTACACAATATTACACTGTAATATAAGCATGAACTCATATGACCATATAGTCAAGCAGGGTTTTTAAACAACGATTTTGTGTTTTTTTTTTTAATTTTTGTTAGAAATAAATGTTATATGTGACTTCAATATGGCTTAAAAAATATTTTTTCATTTAAAAAAAACTCTCGTCTTTGGAGGGTCAATTATTAATGTGACACACTTTTAAGCCCAAAAGCACCCAACTAAGGTCAATTTTTGTTTTGATCAATCAATGTCTCTCAAAATTCAATAATGTTGGAAATTTGAATAATAATAAAATTCATCTATTTTTTAACGTAATTAAAGGTTACGTCGTTTTAATCTATAGATAAATATGTTTCAGTATGTAACAGTTATTAATTGATTACTGAACTATTTTTATAATTTTCGGTTAGCATATTAATATTAATCCATCATGTTTGATAATCTCTACTGTTAAGTAAAGTTAAACTTCATATTTTATATATCTAATGAATTTCTTACAATACAGATTTATATGAGATAAAAACTTAATTTTATGACCGACAGCTGGTATTTAATTCCTAAGCGATAAATTAATTTAGGAAAAGATATCGAAGCCCGTTCTGTTTTTGTTATCATATTTCTAATCGATAAAGTTTGAGCCCAATATTTTGTTTTGATTGATTGATTTCACTAGACAGCACATTTCGCTAGCTTAGTTGTAATTATAAGATAGTAAAAAAAATGAATTGACAAAATTAAAAAAAACATTACCGATGAGTCATTACAAACATAAATATAAATAAACACTTTAATTATTGCATCACAATATATGAATATACACAAAAGATTATTTAAATATTCTAATAATCAACTTGCATATCATCACTCAAATTCTGTTCAAATTAATTCACAATTAATTGTTTATCGCATTTGAAGCGTAAAAGCGAGTGCTAAGCTTCAATAAATAAAATAAAATTGCATGCCACTCTGCTTTGCATCCTGGTTGAATTATAAGATTTTGAATGATTAACTAAGAATATTTTTTTTCCTCAAAGAGTTAACAATTAACACCATTCAAGACATGAAAAAAATGTGCTTTTTTTATAGCCGATTTCGGCTTCTTAACAATATGCCAAATAAATCAAACAAATTGACCGTAATTAACGAATCGAACCAATGTATTTTATAATGATACAGTTAAGACTTTTTTAAACCATTTTCTGTTTTAATGTGGATAATGTAGACTTCGAAGGGAAAGATAGAAGGATAGGTTGGTGATAGAACAACGATAATCTAATTACTCTAGTTGCATCGAATGAGTTAGGAGATATAAATATTACAGACATCCAAAAGTATATCTTTGAAATTGTTCGTATGTGTATTGAATCAACCCCTTGAACTTCGAAACTAAAAACCCATAAGCCGTTTTTAGCTACCTCGGCATTAAGACTTAGCTTGACAGTATTTTGTATGCGAAGGTGCTCCAGCCGAGTCTGAATGGGACTGGCGCATTGTTGGTGGATCTGTCGCCGGAGAAGGTGCAGTTCCATGGCAAGTGTCTCTCAGGAGTACCCTGAACTCTCACTTCTGCGGAGGAACCATCATCTCCAGCCATACTATCCTCACTGCCGCTCATTGCGTTACCGGGTAAGCAATTTTGTACTATCTTATTATCAACTTAATATAATGATCGCGATGAGCGAAACAGGTAGTCATCATTAATAATTAATGCGTCATACCTTTATTAAATATACTTTAAGTATAAATCTTACCGAAAAGGTATATTCTGTATAATATCGACTGTGGAAAGGAAATAGGACGTGACCCACAGTTTTTTCAAAACAGCCTTTTTCGATAATCAGAATTTATCAAACCTAATGCACGTTCTATCAAACGGATGTAAGCTGCAAATGCCCAATTAGTATCTAAATTTAGCTTTTAAGTTGAAATAAATATGAGCTTGTGAAAATTGAAACCAAGAAAAAAGACCGAAAAAAAGGATTTTGCTAGACCATTTCTTAAATTAATATTAGATTATATCAATTAAATACCGGCTTAGAATTCTCCATGCACTTCCAGGTTGTGTATATTTCATTATTTGTATATGGCCCAAAATCATCAAAACACGTTTTTTGTGCCTCCTGTAAAATTAGCTGTATGTGAGTTACGTCCTTTTTCCATTCCACAGTCGAATGCACATGTAACGTAATATGAAACATTTTTAACAAACGGCAGCCATTTCCGTCATATATCTCTAAAAATCCTCACTGGTTGGTACCCCATTCAATAGATTTTAACAAAATTTCTTTTCTTTCTAGACGTCGTCCATCATCCACTAACGTGTACGTTGGAACCAATTTGATCAGCGGAGGCACCAAGATGACAGTTTCAAGCATCACTGTTCATCCACAATACAACGCCAAGTTGCTGTACAACGATGTCGCTGTTGTCATCACATCATCACCTATCATCATGAGCGATAAGGTTGCCGCTATCCCAATCAGCAAGACTGAAACCGGCGGAGCAGTTACCGTCTCCCTCTCTGGATGGGGAACCACCACCGTTAGTATTCCGCTATATACATTTTTTACTACGTTATTGATTGAATTGGAATTTACTTAGTAGAACTCTATTGTTATAACCATGGCCATTACAAGAAGCCTGTGGTATCAATTATATATAATCACGTAAGTTTTTACTATTTTTTTGCTTTAAATAATCTCGTATATGCTATCGTTCCGAGAAACACTAAAGTCAATTTATTGAATATAATATTACAGTTTGCAATGTAAATGAGGATGCTAGAGTGGATTTATTGTGTAACTCATGTATTGTGTATCTCAACCGTATATAAATAATTATTTGAATAGTTAAAATATTTTAATGTTTTTTTCACCATATTACTACAATATATTTTGCCCCTATAAAGTTATCCTGTCAATAATTTAATTTATTTTTTAAGCAATAAAATAGTTATTTTTAAACCATATTGGATAAACTTGATTTGATTCAATCACACTCGGTGAAAAGTTAAAGAAATAATTTAGTCTAAATAAAGTCCACACGTTTGTATGTAAACACAATTTGTTTGTATGTAAATAAAGCCCACACGTTTGTTATGTCGAATAAAAAAATTTACACAAAAACTTGATTTTGCCAACAGTACCCAGGAAGTGCTCCCAAGAACCTTCAAATCATCAACCTGAAGACTGTCACCTTTGATGAATGCAAAGCTGCTTTGGCTTCAGTCAACCCTGTCTACGAAACTGAGATCTGCACACTTACCAAGGCTGGAGAAGGTGCATGCCACGTAAGTATTTTTAATTGAAATCAATTAATCAATGACGTTTTTAAACTATATTATTCTGTCTTCAGCTATTCTACTATTTGTATACCAGCTGCAATCTAGTGTGTTGTTTTTTTTCCATTCTTTTATCCATTAGCTATTAAAATGGTTCTCACCTATGTACGTGTTGAACTGTTTCGTTTGATTGTGATGAAATATTTCTTAACCATATAAATATAAAAGTACTAAAGAAGTAACGTGATTATCAGTTATCTTCTGGAAAAATTAAATATCCTTCGTATTTTAGAATAAGAATTAATAATAAGCACTTATAATAGATAGTTTAGTGAGGCAATTTATTTAAGTGTAAAGATTATTATTTTAATACAGTGAAACATGTGACTGAGAAAAAAATCGTGGTGATTTTTTACAAACATTCATATTAATAATAAAACTTTAAAAATATTTCACATTATTAAGGTATTCCATTGTACACTATTTCACTAAATTATCACTGGATAGAGCACCAGCGGCGTGTTTAAACAGTGAAAAAAAAATCAATATTTTTTTCATAAATACGTAGTAAAAAGGCATAATATTTTTTTAAAAATAACTATCTTTTGTATTAATACCATATTTATTTATTAGGCTCATTGCCGGTTTTACTTATCACGAGCATTTTCAATTCATAAGAATATATCGACGGTTTTCTGCGAGAATTCATTAATTAACAATTTGGTCGAAACTGAGTTACATTACACAAAGTTCTTTTTTCTAATTTTGCAAAAACTTAATTAGTCAAATTGTGTACATTCACACAAGTTTTGTCACTAACAACCCGGGTTTCGCCTTTCGACATCTTCCGGCGTTCAAGTACATGGATGAACTTGATCTCAATAAGTCAATTAGTGTCTAGCATCAACTAATATTGTCCCATTGGACAATATTAGTTAAATTATTTAATTGTTTATTAATTTAACGAAAAAAATCTTCTTTTCCAGGGAGACTCTGGTGGCCCATTGGTGGCTGGTGGTGAAATCGTCGGAATCGTCTCATGGGGATCACCATGCGCTAAAGGTTACCCTGATGTCTTCACCAGAGTCAGCTCTTTCGCTGACTGGATCGATGAGCATACCGTCGCTTAAATAAAACCTGTGATAAATAATTCTTTAACAGGCAACATTTTGTCGCTTATGTTTAAATATCTGAGACGTTTTAAATAAAATAAAATATCTGTCAACTTTTGTTTTATTGTTTACCACATAATAATATGTATTTTATGCATATGTATTCGAGTACCCCGATTTTTATACTAAACTATTGAAAAAGTGTTGGGAATGAATAAAATATGCTGTAGCTGTAGGCATACAATAAATAAAATCCTAAGGAAATAAATTTACATGAAAATTTAGAAGTGTTATAAAAAATACTTCGCATTTCACCATTATGACATTTATTTCAGAGGTGGGATGTAGGGCGAGCCCCTTGTTAATTTAAGAGAAAACAATATTCTCAGGTCAAATTATTATATTACTGCAATTTCTGACTTATATAGACACAATCGATTGCTAATTTAAGTATTGCATGGAATTGTATAGGAGTGATAAAAAAATTCACTCCTTCCCTAGAACACCGAGAATTGTTTTGAGATTAAGCAAGCCCCTTGTTAGCGTATTGGCAGCATCCCACCGCGGATTCATTTCATATATGTGTATTATTTATTCTTGACTTACACAATCGACTATACATCATGTTTTGTTAATAAAACAGACACAAAGTATGCATCTAAATTTCTCGCGCACTATGAGTTAATTTTTAGAAACATCAAATGACTCGCCTGCAAAATAACAAATTCAGACAAATGACTGTAGTTTACCGAAAAAAAACTTTTAAATTATGAAAATTATTCATGAATTCGAAAAGTGTATAATGCAATGACTCGATTCTAAAAACAAAGTCCAAGTCTATTGTGATGGAATGTTATCAAGATTTTTTTTTGAATAAATTGAATCGATAAAAAATAATCGCTTATGTTATTGTAGAGCAGCAACATGTTCAAGCTCGGCGTATTTCTTCTGCTGACTGTGTTAACTTTGACCTGTGGTAAATGATAACAATTTTTATTTTAATAAATCAATTTTTCTCAAAAAATATTCTACATTAAAATACTAATCTCTGGCGGTTTCGAAATAACCTGTAACATCTGCGCGATATTTTCAATAATTATTTTCACTAATAGCTACATACATATATTAAAGAATGTAGTAAAACGTACGAACTACATAGCGTTATATTTAACCTGTGTTTTCAAGAAATTCGTTGCTAATATTGTACACGTAACTCATTTTCAACCAGGGCTGTGGAGTCAGGTAAAAAAAGATGAAAAATATAATATTTCCATTTAACTAACATATCTGTTTACCATCAGATCATTCTAGTTACTAGAATAATTCTAGTAGATATCATCAATTCAAATGATTAATGGAATTTTTCATTATCTTAAAATTATTTTATTCCGGTTTTTCCGACTACGACTCCGCCTCCGGAAAAACACCTGACTCCACGACACCTAACTCTGACTCACAGCCCTGTTTTTAACAACTAAAAAAGTACATTTTTCTCGATCTATCTTTTATATCTTTGACATAATTTTGTATTTATTATTTAATTATCGCAATACGAAGCGTATGAAAGAAGAATGTTTTTTTTTTATTTTTGCTGTAATATTGTTTTTGTCCCTGCTGTCAAATTTATCCAAATTCAAGATAAGTGTTTTTGCAGTTTTTGTGACGATTTTTGTATTTTTCTCAGTTGATTCGAGGTCTAGGTTGTGAGAGTTATCAACTTTGAGTCGAAGTTATAATCCGATGTAATATATACTATATTATCTATGACATTAATATACCCCTTTCTAGGGCGATGTCAGCTGATTTTAATTGTAAATATGTCAGTAAACTGAGCGGTGAGTAAAAGTGCGGTGGTAAATTATTTAACGTGTTTTCTGATTTAAATTAGATCACTCACCTTGAGCTACTTACCGTTTTAAATAAATTCGTTAATTTATAACTAATTATCATGCGGCAAATACGTTGGTTATATTCTGAAGAATAAATACGCCAAACTCCATTTTTACATTTTTTACACGATTTTGAAATAACACGGTCAACTAAGAAGAAAAAAAAATACTATATTTTTCCACAAAGCATTTGTTCTAATACAATTCCCAGACACAAAAACACAGAAGCTGATAACGGATTTCCTTAAAACAAGAAATTCAACAACACAAAACAGTAATAAAAAAAGAAGGCTTCATTTGATCCTAGAAAATTAGGTGTGTCAGACATTTCTAGTGATGTAAGCAATTTATGTCCCGTTCCTCGTAAAAGTCATTGTATGTATATGTATATTCAAGTAGTGTTGATTAGTATATGTCTTCTTAATTGATAATAATATGAATAATATTTTGTATAATTTATTTATTGGGTCGACACTCTTCCTTTTTTTAAAACTACTATTTTTTTACTACAACGTTGTTCTTTTTCATATAAAATAGTTTTTTAAATTCAGGGTACCGATGTTCAATTTTTCTATGAATTATATCAGTTTCTTATATAGTTTTTTTCATACACAGTGGAACGTATTTATCGTGTAAAAAAAAGTTGGATCGACTGTAAAGATCACTTAACACAAATATACGAATTTATTCCGATTAAATTCTTCCGACTGTACTCAAAATGTAGTTTGATGCAGCTATAATGGTGAGTAATAAGATGGCCATTTGCAATATAACACGGGTGTAATTAAAACTGATGATGCTTCTCTTATGCTCGTGGATTCCTCCAGGACAGTTGTCAAATTTAGTGTTTTTACAAATGAAGACAGTCGTGTAAAAGGATTAACCTGTGGGCTCATACGTGATGTAGCAGACAGCGAGTTTACATTTATAACATTAAAATTGTGTTGTGTAGGTGCTCCAGCTGATTCCGAATGGGACTGGCGTATCGTTGGTGGGTCCGATGCCTATAAAGGTGCTGCTCCGTGGCAGGTGTCTCTCAGGTCTCCCCAGAATGAACACTTCTGTGGAGGAACTATCATATCAAGCCGCACCATCCTAACGGCTGCAAATTGTGTTTATGGGTAAGATTATGAGATTGCGGTAATTAACCGATTCGTTGCATATAGCTTCATAACATATATTTTTAGCGTAAATTTGTCTCTAGTTAATCGACCACAACGGGCGAAGACACTGACTGAGGCGTGTTCGTGTGTAATATAGATACATAGTGATTAGCCATTTTTTGTTCGGCTGGGATGTAAAAATTAATTATCAATTTATTGGTAATATCGTAAAAATTTGCAATAGGTTTGAAAACAAAACCGATTACTCTCGCCTAATGAGTATTTTCAATCTTCAGTATTTGTGCGAAAATATTTTTTGATAAATTGTTTGGTATATGTATATGTAGATAAATATATTTGTTTCCACCAAAAATGAATAATATTAAAATGAATTAAAACTAAGGCACCATCATGATTTTTTCGAATAATATAGCCGAGTATTAATGGTAGTAAATTTTATTGTTATAAATACATATTATTTCTAATAGTAGTGTGACTTGCATACACGATACAATTATATTATCGCCACGACAATGCTTCAACGAGTTTACTTGATTTTCATTGTTTTTGAGATAGATATTAAATATGATCTCACATTTCTTTCTCCGAATTCAATCGGAACATCATTTAATTCTTTCCGATAAAACAAAACACCATGTTTATTTTAAGCAATGCTAAAGCGTAGATGTTTTCGTATGTTTAAATTTCATCTTCGCAACAATGATTAAATGAGTACCTAGTTGTAGTATTGAAGTGGCAATGTAATATAAAATTACACATATGTCATTTTATGAATGTTGGAAAAGGTTTATTCTATTAATACAGGGTTTCCCAAACTTATTCTGGGATGGAACACTTCGCAACTCCGGAAATTTCAACGGAACACTTAGTTTTATTTTTGGGATGGGTAATTCGTAATAGTTTTTTTTATTTTTAAAATATGACATACGAATTAATAAATCTCTTAGGGGGATGTAGAAATTTAAAAAAAAATGATTTTTTCTATTTTATATTTTTCTAAAGCTTAGACATTTGACCGAAACAAATCGAAACTCAAAACATCAAACGCGTTTTTCTCGAAACTACTTTTTTCAAGCTGGCGTGCATAATACCTCAAGTTTTATCAAATTGATTGATTTTAAATTGTGTGTAAACTTTTATCTTACATCCTTCTATGGCCCGTAGCAGATTTGAATTTGATTTTTTTTTTCAAACTGATAATTAACCTTTAAGGTATGCGTTGTACTCTTAAAATATAGAATTATGGTCTTATTTAGTTTCTTTTACGGTTTATGATAAAAGATAATAGTGGGTTTTTTTTTTATCTATATCTAATTATTTTACTTATCTCGCTGATGATTTGTAGTGACAGGGCAATATCAATAATTGTAAATGTAAGATCTTTCTTTGAAATGGGACATTTTCTTTTTAATAATTTAGAATTTCGACTGAAGGTGCTTGATGGAAATTTAATGCCACATTTGAATTATTTTTTTTCTGTACACTATGTCAGTTCAAGTGCATTCGTGCACTTGATAATACCAGAAGATGCCGAGAGGCGAAACCCGGCTCGTTATCGACAAAATAAATTATGGAAGTGTACAGAATAAAAATAAATCTTTTTAAATTAAAATGTTTCATTACAACGGTTTACCTTTCAGCAGTACTTATCTTAAAATCGACTTTTTTATTTTATCTCACTGTTTCTTTTTGGTAGCGAAATGTTAGATGATGGTTTTAAATGTGACGTCATTTAGACAGGGAGGGTCGAATAAATTTGTGAGCAAACGTGACGATAGAGCAAGGGGGTGAAAAACTAGATTAATACGTCATTAATGGACGTATCACAACACAATGGTACAAATATTTTTAAAAAATGTGTTCATTTCATATCCTCTAGACTCAGCCCTTCAAAAATCATCGCTTACGTTGGAACTAATCTGATCACGGGAGGCACCAACATGTCAATAGAAAACACTATTGTTCACCCAGAGTATGAGAACAGGTTACTGTTCAACAATGTTGCTGTAATTACCACTGCGTCAGAGATCATCATGAGCGAAACTGTTGCCAAGATCTCGATCAGCAAGACTGAAGTTCTCGGAGGAGTCACTGCCACCCTCACAGGATGGGGGAGCAGCACAGTTAGTATTTCAGAATATGCAGTTTTCCAAAACAATATTGTGCCCCTTATATTTTGTTTCGTGGTGACGGGATTGCACCTAGTATGATTACAGTCAACGGTTATAATTAATTAAATGTCTTGTCACGCTCCTTCATATAATCTTTATTACTCCTACAATTCGTCTCCGTAATGAATGACTACCATTTGTAATATGCCTACTGTTTTTACACCAGATTTTTGTTGTGCTTTGTAAATAGCACACTGTTTCTAAGAACGTAAGTTAACAAGTTTTGGCAGGGTTTCCAGCTACAATGACGGCATAGCAGCTTTAATGCAACGTTAAAGCTTTTCAGGCATTTGAATATTTAAATTTATTCGCATATATTCGAATAATTAACAATGTATACATTTATTAATGTCATTTTCATATTTTTGTGCTTCGACTTCGACTGAATAATATATAACTTTTTTGTTAATCTAGTGGTTTAATTTACTGTAAGATAATGAGCAAATAGTATTAAAATAATTAATTCCGAATATTAAAAAACATAAATCGAATTTATTCAAATATTTTATTGAAATCACTATATTACGCTAGGTTACTGCCGTCGGCATTACCTGACGCTAGGTGTCGAGAAATTGACACTTTCACGCAACGTCATACCGAGACCACACTAGTTCATTTTTATAGTAAGCATTCATCGGTCGCGTACGGCTTCACGCTGTACGCGGCCTACGGCGTTAATTGCAGACCAGCACATTGGCGAACATGTAGCTCTCGATTCAAAGCAATATATTGCAGATTTTTCCACTGGTATAATAACTTAAAGTCTTTTCTTTTATAGGAGACAGGTCTTCCGTCCGAGAACCTTCAAACCATCAGCCTGAAAACGCTTACTTTCGATGAATGTTACGCCAAAATGGCCGGTGTTCAGCCAGTCTACGAAACTGAAATGTGCACCCTCACCAAAGCCGGAGAAGGTGCATGCTACGTATGTATATTTATACAACTTTATCAATTGATGAAAAATAAATTTTAACATGTATATAACTCATTTTGTTATTCCACTTGTTGTGTTACAAAATGTTACTCTTTAAGAAGCACCATCGGATAGAACATCGTAAGATTTACGAATAGGCTAAAAAATGATTACTCTTCTTAAATATTACAAAATAAAAGTCGGGTTTGTTTTCCTTTACGCAGGGAGATTAAATAGATTATTGTCAATGAAAATATCTGTAAAAAGTGGTGAAATTTCCCCCTTCCCATGACTAGCTACATAGATTGTTTATAAATTTTATCGTCAAATTGAAAATAGTTCGGATTTCTAAAAATATTGAAAAATTCTAAATATGATGGGCGGATCACCATTAAGCGTACCAAATATAAGTGATTTATTTGTTATAATTTCAATAATGTGAACCATCAATGTCAATTTATATCTTAAGAAATAAAATCATTTTTTGTTTTCTTCGTAAACCTGACGATGCTCTGTCTGATGATGCTTTTTAAAAGATACGAAACATGTGTTGAGCTTTGTGACACAGCAAGTGGAATAAAACGTTATCAAATTTATTTTATATTAATTAAAAATGAACCTCCGCCATGTTACCGCCAAATCCATGCATGTGTTAATATTAACACTCTGAAAAGTAACAAGGTAAACTAAACAAACGGTGAAAAGATTATGACTAAAAAAGACAGATAACTAATTAAATTAAAAATAAATTATCAAGTGCTCAATTATAACGTGAATTATTTCAGGGAGACGCTGGTAGCCCACTGACCACTAATGGTGAAATAATTGGAATCGTCTCCTGGGGATCGCCGTGCGCCAAGGGATACCCTGACGTCTACACTAGGGTCAGTTCCTTCGCGCAATGGATAGCAATGTATACAGTTGGCAATTAAACTTAGCAAGTGATGAACGATGTAAATAAAGACAATGAATTACACAACGACTTGTTTATTTTTTATTTATAAATTGCCTGCAGGGCTTGTCGATTTTCAAAAACTTGGTTTGTAAAACCGATTTTTTATCATAATTTTCCACATTCGTTAGCAATTTTTTTCAACTCGGTAATCCGGTTTTTATTATTATAATTGTTACTTGCCGCCTGTGTGGTCGAGTGGTCAACATCGTTGGCTTCGGTTACGGGTTCGAATCCCAGTACGGACAGTTTTATAAATTAATTTTTCAATCAATTTATGAATTTCTGTTCGAAGGCATGGATGTCTGTGATGTCTTGACTTCCTCCCTCCCACCCATCCTATCCTATAAACGGTGCAAATCGAGAGCGATTAGCTAACCACCAATCCTTTCCTAGCCCTATCCTTCTATTTCTACTCTCTTTGGAAAAAGAGAGGTTGAGCAACTGAGTAACAAACAGTTCTCGTAGAAACACTTCTGTTGAGATAAACTCTATTACGAGTCCATAAGCTCCACATTGGGAGCGAACATGGTAAAACAAAATGTCACTTATTTATACATTGTTAAATAACGTTAATATTTTGAGTTGAAACCACCAAAGTAACACTTAAAGCAAGATGAAATATGTATGTAGCTTAATAGTCAGGCAATCAATGAATGCTTAAAAATATTGTTTTAAGGCTAATTTTGAAAACACTTTTACTGTGTATTTTGACTCCAGTTCACAAGTACATCAAATTGACAAAATTACGCTTGTTTTGTAATTTCTATAACAGTATTTTTTGAAGAAGAACATTGAATAAAATTGTAGTATTTTTTTATAGAATTTATAGTACAATAAATAACTGAATTGAAAAAAAAATAGTAGTTTTTCAATATTTTAGGTAAATATATATATATATTTACCTAAAATATTAAAAGTTGGATTAAATCGGGTTTTAGGGAACATTGAAATTTCAAAACGGTTTTTGTATAAGCCCTAGCTGTCTAAGAAATGAGGGTAGTTGCATTACTGATAAGATCGGGGGCTACTGGAAACTAGGGAATCCAATCCCGAGCCAAAATGTTGATCCCGGGACAGGTCCCGGGATCAGTAAATTTTAAAAAAAAATAAAAAATGATAATATTGGTGAAAAATAAATTAAAAAAAATATTCTATATTATATTACCAGCTGTAAGCTGCCAATGCATTACCAAAAAGCTCTCTTAATCTCAGTTATTCGCGATGTAGACGTGAATGAGTGGATTTTTTAATTACTCGTAAAAATAAGCGAAATCATTATTAAACTAACTTAATATGCAAAAATACGAAATATAACTTAAAATGGTTAATTTCGATAGCTGAAAAAAGCAATTACCTACTTCAGACTGCAAGAATGAAGATTTCTAAAATTGTTGTCTCTATACATACATTCTTAATAATTTTATTGAAGTAAATATACGTAATTTAAATATTAAAATATTCCCAGACTACCAAAGCATCGATTGTTTCGCCATTTAATCAAAGGTTTCGGTTTACGGTACGAAATGAATGTTTATGAACAATAAATTCCGCAAAACGAACACCATTGATATCTGGTATCATTCATTGATGTAGAGAACAAAGCAAAAAATGAATTTAAAAAATATCGAAACATGAAGCTTTATAATAACAAACAATAAATATTGTCGACAAATGCATTCAAATACAGTACACGTGCGTATAATGCATTGAAGAAATCTAATAATTGGCATCAAGTTACCTTTTCGGTTGCGACTCGTTCTTATCGTAAACTCTTATCGCTAATATAAAGTCTTAATAATAAAATTGGGCATTGTTTATTGCATATGCTTGAACTGCCGACTTGAAAACCAACACGTTTCTGTTTTAAAATCAATTCTGAAAGTTTCGGGATCATGTCTTCTAATCCCGGGATTGAAATGTATCAAAAACTGTCCGGGATCCCGGGATTGGATTCCCTACTGGAAACTGAAAGGTAAAATAAAGCATTAGGTCAATATTGATATTTCAAATTGAATTGCTTGCTTTAAAGAAGTGATGCACAGTTTATTTTATAGAGTAATGCTATTTTACATTTTTTTTCACGTGCCACGAAAGATTAAAGAATTGCGAATAATTATATATTATCTTCTGACGTCAGAAATAAAGTTTATAATTTAATATATTACAAACCTTCTTTCAAAGTTCTCCAGCCCTCTTCTAAACTACAGAACGTGCATGTTGTATATTAGTGCGTGTTTCCAAAAAGACGCTGAAAGAAAAGCACAAAGCGTGGCTTTATTACTTAATCTTCTTTCTGTGTGTGTTGCAGCTAATAAGAACTGAATTAAAAATGATCACAAAAATCAAGCTTAGTTGTGAATTATTGGTTCGGACTAACCGATGATCGTAAAGATTTTAGTGCAATTTTAAAAATATATATTTGGCGTTAAAATATATAATTGCCAATTCGCCAAACATTTTAAATTTGAAAAATCATATGACATTAGCTCGATGAAAATTTAAATGTGAACTTAAAAATGAAATTACTTCACATATATACATACATATCCAAGATTTCATATTTAAATCACAAAAATCTAAATTTGATATTGGCATAGCGGGGGTTTGAAACCAAAACATTTTTTTCTGAATTGGAGCATTTACCACTTAAGAGAATAATGATGTTTCCCCAGTAATAGAAAGATCATTCAATTATTGGGGAAAAGATGTTCGTCCCCACTTAACCTGAGGGCTGGATAGAAACATTTATTTTGTTTAAATCTAACACTGGTTTAATCCATTTTTATAAAATAAATGGTAAGCAAAACCCATTTGCTAGTCTATGTAAGCTCTAAGTAAACTTTTGTACAACTCTATTTTGTATGTTTATAATGCTTGCCACGAGCGAAACCAGTTCTTATCTGAAAGAAAAAATATTAAATTGTATGAATAAATACAATGCAAGTTATATGATGTGAGAATAAAAAAAAACGGAAACAAATCAACGACCACCAATGCAAAAACAAGAAATATTAAAAAAAAAAAAAAATAGGATTGAGAACTAATGTGCGTAAGGGACATACAATATCAACATTGAATCGTTACAATTTTGTACATTTCCATACGTTTTTTCACAAACAAACCGATTATATACTTAATTATAATAACGAGATAATAACATTTTATTTTTAAATCAAAGTCTATTTTAATAGATTATTTTATCAAGATTTATGTTTTGAATAAAAGGATCGATCAACAGTAATAAAACAGTGTAGATTTGTAAAGTGAAGCAATCAATATGTTAAAGTTAAACATATTTTTGTTAGTGTCAGTGTTTGCTTTGGCCCATGGTAATTTAAATTGATTATAATAAAATTATATTTTATAAATTGGTTGTTTGAATTTAAAAACGAAATTATTATTACACATAAAAAAATCACAGCATTTGGAGGGATCCACAAAAGATTTCACATTTTTTTTTGTTCAGGTCAAAATTAACTTTATAACAAAACATTTATTATTTAATTTTCTTTAATGATTAAATCTATATAAACTATCTTGCAATACAATCTTTCTACTCCATATTTTGGATTGGACATTTGAAATATTGTCTTAGTGTTTTTAAATCTTACATTAATTGTTAAAAAAAACTGCAGTCACTATAGTTGTCAAATATGTTGTTGAAAACCCTTCTAGCAATTGAACAAAGATTATTTTAATACTTTAGGTAAAGCCCATATCACCAGATCACAGAATTCGAGATGTCAGCTCGTTAAATTCTGTATTGAGTTTCATTTAAGTAACTGTGAAAAAATGTGGTCTTTCCTTGTACAGGCGCTCCTACCGAGTCAGAATGGGACTGGCGCATCGTTGGTGGATCCAATGCTGACGAAGGTGCCGTTCCATGGCAAGTTTCCCTCAGGTCAATCCTGAATGCTCACTTTTGTGGAGGAACTATCATCGGTAGCCGTACTATCCTCACAGCTGCCCACTGTGTCGTTGGGTAAGAATCAAAATAATATTTCAAGATAATTAATTTATGTGAACATGAGGTGTACTTTCTTTTGGTCTGTAACTAGTTAAGCTTTAAAACAAATATCGAATGTAGAGAAACAATGTAATCAATTGTCCATCCCGTGTTCCGGTTTGCTATTGAATGTAGTACTTTCTGTTGAGAATCAGTATGGAATTGTTCATGCTGAAACATATGTTGCGCCAAATAGCGAAGATTCTGCTTCCGTGATGGCTTTATTTGCAACCGGACATTACAATGATTTAAATTTGTGTCGTCTCCTATGGAATGGAAACGATTCAGTAACTTAACCACTGTTTTCAGTAGGGCTTGTCGGTTTTCAAAAACTGGTTTTAAAAACCGGTTTTTTGGCTAAATTTTTGACATTCATATACCGGTTTTTCAACTTCGTTACCGGTTGTGCCGAATTTTCCATAAACGAGCTTATAAACAAAATGACAGATAATTTGGTCTCATCATTACCCAGCGAAAGGGAATTTTCGATATCAGGAAATTTTGTTACAAAACGATCAGTGGACGCTCTGTGTTTTCTTAAATCATATTTTCTGAAGAGTAACACCAAATAATTTCTTGTTGTGTATTATTATGTATATAAATAAACAATATTAACATTCAAAAACAGGTTTTTTCAAAAGTCGGTTTTTGTATAAGCCCTAGTTTTCAGAGAGGCAGTGGATTCAAAGATGTGGCTAAGAAAGGATTCGTACTTTTTTAGTAATAAGCTAATCGCACTATATGCGTCCCTTTATTTAAGAACGGATAAAAAATGGGATGGAAAAAAATTAAATGCCAAATAAATCAGTCAGTCAATGTGTATTGGTTCTGAAACTTGAAAGAACTGAAAGTCCAAGAGTGCTAACAACTCACCTGGAGAACCTGTGTTATATAATATTAATATTAAAAACGGTAGTCGTTTTTCTCTACAATGGTTGCCGTCTCTTATTGCCATACGATTCTCTATCTTCAGCTAGTCCGCTAGTTGTATTAGATATTCAATGTCTTTGTAGGTTTCATAGTTGAAATAATTATTTTTATGCACACCTTCAATGTCCTCTATTTGTATTATGTTATTAATTGTGAAAAAATAGTTAAACTTGCAGCGTATCTGCATTTGATGATCACTTTAAGATCTCTCAGATTTGTATAGTAGATAGATTGACAGTGGATATGATATAATCATATACATTTATCCTTTTTATGATCCACTAGACGTCGTCCTTCAACCACGTTGGTCTACGTCGGAACCACCCTCATCACCGGAGGAACCAAGATGTCAGTTGAAAACATTATTGTTCACCCAGAATACAACGACCAGCTGATCTTCAACGATGTCGCTGTTGTAATCACCTCATCAGACATCGTCATGAGTGAAACTGTTGCCAAGATCTCGATCAGCAAGACCGAAGTTGCTGGAGGAGTCACTGCCACCCTTTCGGGGTGGGGAACTACTACTGTACGTAATTGATAGATTCATTTTTTGTTGCAAAGATTTACACTTCAGCCAAGGGTCTTTTTTTAACTAGTAAACTAAACTTCATACATTTCAATTATAAAAATCCATTTTTGAAAATTATAAAAATCAATTATAAAAATCTATTATAGTGAGTGCCCTTGCTTTTTTATTGTAAATTTTAGCATCCCACCATTCTCACGATAAATACCAAATCAATCAAGTCACAGTCATGGATGTTCATAATTATATGTGTTTTGATTTATTTAATATCCTTCGTTATTTTGAAACAATATTTACTGTCTAACTAATTGCATTGATACATAACCAGCCTTCTGGATAACATTCTAATTATTTAAATTACGAATAATTTATTAGTGTGTGCTTAAGCCACCCTACTACAAATGGTATATTATAATCGAGTTGGCGTGTTACAAAATACAGTTTAAAAAAATCGTTATATAAATTGAAACATACAATAAATCATCTCAACAAATTTTCAATCGTCCAAATGAATCCAAATATTTAGAGCATCAAATTAATTGTGTATACTGGTTATAAAAACCGTGAAACGAATTCACCAATTCAAGTTTCATCGAGCAATTGCAAATTTATGTTTGAAATGAGCTAAGCCGGTTCTGATTATTGTTAATATTGGGACATTAGTACAAAACGTTGTATTTTATTTTTATAGATATCAGATTATTATTAGAAAACATCATAATTATTATTTAATTTTGTTATAGTATCCAGGTATTCCACCTAAGAATCTTCAAATCATCAATTTGAAGACGACCACCTTTGAATAATGCAAAACTGCTCTCGCTTCAGTCAATCCTGTCTACGAAACTGAAATCTGTACACTTACCAAGGCTGGAGAAGGTGCATGCCACGTAAGTATTTTGAATTTTTCTTTCGATTAATAAATTATTTTAATATCAACGATTATCAGTAAAATGAACACTTGTTTAATGAATAATTTAAGTTTTTTTTGTCTTTGATTTGATATTCTAACGACACCCCAAATCACTGTACCCACATTGAACCGATATATTTTGACTGTGATGATTAAATTAATCTGCAGCTTCAGTGTATTGTTGCATACTGAAAACTATCTCATTAACTCAATTTAAACTATTACAAAGTGTCTCAGGCATATCAGTTTACCAATATACTTAAAGAGAGATTAATCTTATCAAGAATGTCTGTTTCAGGGAGACTCTGGTGGCCCGTTGACCGCTAATGGTGAAATAATCGGAATCGTCTCCTGGGGAACACCGTGCGCCAAGGGTTATCCTGATGTCTTCACCAGGGTCAGCTCTTTCTCCCAGTGGATTGAAAGCAATTCAGTTGATAATTAATGTATATAAAAACATTATACATACCTATGTGTGTAGGAATATTTGTAGAGTTAAATCATTAAATATTCAAAATAAATATTATTTACATTTCAATTCGTTTATCAAATCCCTGCCATGAGTACCATTGTAATGTCCAATCTTCACTTTCATAAATGTAAATAAATTTCAAAAAAATACCCATGTTTTATTTATTACTAGTCGGTTCCCGGCAAGCGTTGCAATGCCACTCAAAGAAAGAAATTGTTTGTGTTTTAATTGTGTTTATTGAAGTGCATGTTTTCTTTTTCTGCCTGTTTGTCGTTTGCTGTCGATTGTCTATGGCAGGGTTTCCCAAACATTTTCTGGAATGGATCACTTCGCAAGTCCGGAAAATATAACGGAACACTTTTAAACTGTGTTGCAGCGTATTAAACCATTTCTTTTTTTTTCGAAACACCTACTCTGGCTCCGCAGAACATAGTTTGGGAAACCCTGGTCTATGGTACGACACACGCGCCACCTACTGTAATTTAATTGTACTACGCCTATAACCTTCGCGAAAGTTGCATGAACGGTATGGCAGACATACAAACATTGATTTTTATACATAAGTCTTACTGTAAGTTAATTTTACTATGCCTACAACCTTACGAATTTAACGGGTTCAACGAGAAATCTAGATAAAGAAATAATGATTAACCGGTTATGAAACAATTATATAAATGTTTTATATTTCATCTAAAATTAATCAATACAAATCAAAAAATATTATCAGTTTATAAAAAAACGGCAGACACTCAATACTATATACTATTACAAATTACTTTAAAAATCGCATATCTTCTTTTAATGCGGCTTAATTATTGCATGATATCACGATGTGTTGCTCAGCGTTATAAAAAAAGATTTTCCTTATTTTTAATCAGTGGATTAAAGGGTATTATGTTATAATAATGTGACTTATTAAGAAATTTCCAATGAGCTTAGAAGATATGATATCAATAACATCTTCCGGTTGTTTTCAACTTCAAGTTAAGACGATAAGATTGCTAAGAGCAATAAATCAAAATAGGTTACTACAATCAATATCAACACACTGTGGATTATGATATCTTAAGTGATTAAATTGTTATCGTCATCTGGAGACCTTTCAGTTTGTTGTATAATAAAACCAAATATTTATTTATTTACCTGTGATTTCTATCTTTCACCCACCCGATCTTCAAAAACAGGGCAGGCCGTAATGAAAACGATTAGCCAACTTGTAGTCCGTTTATGTAGTCCTATTATGATTTTGATCGTAAATTTAATATCACAGGTAAATAAATGCCGAGTACAGATTTAATGTGCGAAAGAACTCGTTTTTGACGAGAGCTCGTTAGAATTTTTTTAGAGGGTTATTGAAAGAAGAATGAATTCAATAAATGCTTACTAGTTAGATTATTTTACTCTGCCGGCTGCGTTGTAGAGTGGGTTAACGTTGTTGGTTTCGATTACGGAGGTCACGGGCTCGAATTAAGGTAAGGGCGGACCGCATTTTTGGGGGCGGCATTTTCAATAATACGTATAATATTTTTCGCGAAATTTCTAATTCTACATAAAAAAAAATTAAGCCACCTTTAGTGAAAATTCCTTGTTCATAGATCAACAATTGTAGAAGTGAATAAAAAATTAAATTAGAGGAAATATTGAGGGCAGTAGGACCCCTTCCTACACTACTGGCTCTTATCCCTGTATGGATATTGTTTATGAATGGACTTTCAATTGATTTGTGGATTTCTGTCAAAATATATGGATGTATGTGATGTCTTGAATTCCCTCCCACTCATACTATTCTAAAATATCGTTTTTTTTCGGTTCACGATAGTATATGGTGTTGAGAAAAACGAGTCACGGAGATATTTTGGGCAAATCGATAAATTCCTGGGGTTTTGGATTCGAGCTGAACCGAAAACCGAAAACGTTAAAAACCGTTATTTTCGCCGGAACGAAAACCGGAATGAAAAAAATAGCGGTTCGAAGCCTTGGTATTTACACTATAAATAATATTACCAAAAATACACATGTATGTATCACTGGTAAATTTAATATATACAGTGTAAGTGACATCTATTTAAAATTTGTAAATCCAATAGTCGAATATTGATAATGCAATTATAATGAAATAAAAACAATACATGCATATATGTATTGAATCATAATTTTAAATATTTATAGTGACATCTGTGATATCATCACGAAATAAATTATTGTGTTTTAGTATTTTTTTACACAATAGCGTTCATACAGCTTAAATTAATTTTTTTCAACTCTGTACGTGTATCGATTCTTTGAGAAGAATCAATAAACTTTCTCATCACAACAAATATTAAATAACTTATTGTTTACGCGTTTATCAGAAAATTAAGAGTAAAAAACAAAAATAGAACAATACATAATTATCTTTCATTTCAAAAGCAACAATATAAAAGTGTTTGAATTCTACCGTGTTAGATATTATATTATATTATTCATGATTTATGTTGATTCCTATAATAAGGGATCCATATCAGAGGTGTTTGTGATAGTGTTGAAAATGAGGATATTATTTTTTCAGAACAAGTAAAAATGACATGATTCCTTATATCATCATCAATTAATATTACATTGGCACATCAAATAGGTTCTGAATTATATCTTCGCAGTCAATTCTTTTTTAATTCAATAAAAAATTGTTTTCGCATTGGTTTTCAAGAAACATATTCGTGGAATCCATAAATATCGGCTATATTACAATACAGCACATTTTGTTTTAAAATATTAATCAAAAACATTTATTTAACTATAAATTATTCATAACCATTCATTATTTAAATTTTTGCTTGTTCATAACCCGAAAAATATTTGAAATACGAGACACAAGATGTTAAATATAGAAAAAAAATATAATTTTAATATTAAAAATAATGAAACGTCAGTTTGAAAGATTTTTGTTCTGTAGAAAAGGATTTTTTTTTGTGAGTATTCTTTACGCAGAGTTTTATTTGAATTCTTGTATTGAGTCCATATGCTCCAAGCTTGAGCGGTGAAGGGAAGAAACGGGTGCGATTGTTAGTTATCCAGTATTTGTTACAAACTTTATTACAGAAACATTACTTTATATTAGTAAAACAAATTAGAATGTCACGTTTACCTTATTTTAATCAAATTTTGCTAACACAGTGCCAATGAAAGCTATGATACTCTTCATATTAAAAAATTCAACCCTTTTTTCGTTCTGTTCGTTTACAGTTTACGCCAAAAGACCAAATAAGCTTCCATTAATTTAATGTTGAAAATAATTACAAGTCAAAATATTTGAAGCTCCACTTGTCATTCAATACATGTCAATATAAACGGACTTGAGTTATCATTCCCATTTCAAAAAAGGCAAAAAACAAAATGTTCGATTGTTGTATGGCTTTATTGTGATATTATTTTAATTTGATGTATCAGTCGCTCAGAACCAGCGGTCGATGATCTTTATCTTAAATATATTATTGCATCAGAACTTTAAAATATTGTGTAATAATCATTATAAATGTCAGTTACCGGTTACTCACGGCTGAATGAAAAATATTTTCAATATGTTCCTTATGAGGACGATAGTATAACCGTAAATTTTACAAATTCCTTCAACCATCTAAGACTAAGTGAACTATGTATGTAGAAATATGTACATAAATAATCAAAATTGTATATTATGCTCTACCCAGATTACCATAAAGAAACAACTGTAAAATAAATTTAATTATATGCTCCCAATCTACGTTCTCCATTTATTTACATTTTTTGCGTCTGCCATTACTTTAGAGCAGTGGTTTACAACCTTTTTGTGACTGCGCTTCCCTTTGAAGAAAAAAATATGTTCGCGCCTCCCCATCTTTTATTTCATATAGTAATAAAGACACTTGAGGAGCAAACATTCAAAAAGTGTTTTGTCACAAATTTTGAAAAATGGCGTTTTATATCAATTCTGATAGCCCATAATAAAACCTATGAATGGAAATCAAAATTAGTGTTCAAAAAGGTTTTTTTTCATATTAAAATGAAATCATAAAGTTGACACATTCATACAAACCGTCACTTTTGCAACACTTAAATCATCATTTTTCAAGCTTTGTATTTGTGTGACAAAACACTTTTTGAATGTTTGCTCCTCACTTTTTAAAGGGTAAATAAATATGTTTGACTGTTCGCGCCTCCCTTTGCAATAGTCCACGCCTCCCAGGTTGGAAATCACTGCTTTTGAGTAATACACAGTACCGGCGCTGCGTGCAAGCGTAGCAGCCGACTGCCTGTAGGGGTTAATCTGTAGAGGCGGCCAAATGCCTAAGCACCTAAGGGAATTTTATGTATATACTACATACATATAGGGCAGACAATGAACCACCCACGTTGATGAACGAAAAACAAAACCTAAAGTAAAATTTTGGAAGATGTATTAATTGAAAAAAATGCATGATATATATTAGTGACAAAAAAAATATGAGGTTTTCCCTACGATATAATATGAAGTTTGCGCCCGTTTGACCTTTCAATATATAATTTGTGCAAAAAAATAATTTATTCCGATTAAAAAAAAGGTTGGAAATAGCTGTGAAATGGAAATTATTGACGTGAAGATCGTCATCAGAAGAAAAGACCAGACGAACAATACGTCATTATTATAAAATGTTTTAATACAGAATAAACAAAAAATGATGAACGTAAGTCGTTTGATAATCGATTTCAGCGGCGCATTGGTTTTTGTACAATTCATTATTTTAATTGTATACAATTAACGCTTTACTGCATTTTTAAATTATATGATTTTATTTAACGTTACAGAAATTAACGATCTAAAACGATTACAAATTGGAAATCATATTTAAGAGCACATAAACAATCACTTAGTTAATACCTACCGATTAAATGTGAAACAAATACAATATTTATTTTTCAACACATATCCACTACAGATTTGACGCAAATGTATTACGTATAGAAAATTTCCAGAGAAAACGTTTGAGGAGATCAACTCCTAAATTGTTTCCTCGAGTTGTCTCTTCAGAGAGGTAATCGCTCTCTCTTCGCCTCCGTTTCCAGCATCAGATAGTAGATGGATGGAAGAAATTAAAAAAACAGCATTTACCTTCACATTTAATACAGGAGTTAATTTAATATAACTTTTTTTATATATATATACAATTTTATGTCGGCAAAACAGAAAGGACACTGAACACCAGATTATCAGAACATATGTCAGCATTTAGATTGAAAAAACACACGTCTACTTTTGCTAATCACTTAATTTCGGAAGGACACGTGTTTAATCAGGATCAAGGGATAAAAATGTTACACCCGAATACGGACAATCATAAGCTCTTTTTCCAGGAAATTTTGGAAATAAACAGAGCACAATTGCATAGCCTTCCAATTTTAAATGAAATATTAAACATGCCAGGATCTCCACTTCTATACCCTATATAAATATAAACCTTTGCCAACAAACAAATAAATATAATTCTTACTACTACTACTACTTACTACTCAAATCTGTGGGCATTCCTATGAGCTTATCCTTTTCGCCAGCAATGGCTTTAAACTCAATGATACATTTATTTATTATATAAACACGAAACATTCATTTACTAAGCGTCAGTTCAAGTTCATCCGTGCACTTGAACGCCTGAAGATGCCGAAAGGCGAAACCCGGGTCATTAGTGACAAAATCTGTGAGAATGTACATAGTTTGAACGATTCAAATTTGATATATGTGTAGTTAAATCACTGTGGATAAAATTTGAACATTTGAACGATTTAAATTTGATACAAAAAATAGTATTTGCTTGTAATGAATTGTAATTAAAAACTTTCTATAGTTGTCATGTACGATTCTGTGAAAATAGCACTTCCGTATTTGCAGCCATTTGAGTATAATAATAATTTTATTATACCGAGATATTTTGAGTAAATATACTCCAAATAATACCTTCAGAGCACATTTATCTTATGAAAGCGGATAATAATAGCTTACAGAGAAACATTTATTAAAATAATGTTCGTAAATGACTATTAATGTGAACTTAATTATGATACTTATAATACATGGTTATATTCAGTGGCATGCGAGAAATTCGGAAACATGCGGGAGGAAATGCAAAACAAAACAATATTAATTGTGTGTTTATTTAAAATTTAAACTGAAGGTGCTTGAATGAAATTATATTAAATTAGAATCGTTAATATTTTTGAAATTCACACAAGTTTTTTCACTAACGACCCGGGTTTCGCCTTTCGACATCTTCAGGCGTTCAAGTGAACGGATGAACTTGAACTGATGCTTGGTTAATAAATGTATCGTGTGCATATATATAAAAAAAAAACCAATTCAAAAGCTATCGATGGATTTTACCAATGATTTGTTTTTAATGACATTTATTTGTCTTGAGAAATTAATTGTGTGTGTGTATATCAATTTAAATTTAGTAACAATCGATGAATTAAATAATTATTACGTACTAGCTGTAAGCCCGTTGCCCAGCAACGTGAGATTTTTGTTGCATTGTGTTTTGTTGCATTGTATTTTATATTATTTTACTTTATTTTATTTTATTTTATTTTATTTTATTTTATGTTATGTTATGTTGTGTTATTTTATTTTATTTTATTTTATTTTATTTAATTTAATTTAATTTTATTTTATGTTATGTTATTTTATTTTATTTTATATTATTTTATTTTATGTTATTTTATTTTATTTAATGTTATTTTATTTTATTTTAATTTATTTTATTTTTATAGTAAGCAGAAATTTCGTAAATTATTGAATTTTTGGAATAATGTTCAAGTTTGCTAACAACCATTTTTCGTAGTAGCATAAATTTCGTAAAAAATTCAATTTTTGGAATAAAGTTTAAGTTTGCTAACAACCATTTTTCGTAGTAGCATAAATTTCGTAAAATATTCAATTTTTGGAATAAAGTTTGAGTTTGCTAACAACCATTTTTCGTAGTAGAATAAATTTCGTAAATTATTTAATATTTGGAATAATGTTTAAGTTTGCTAACAACCATTTTTCGTAGTAGCATAAATTTCGTAAATTATTGAACTTTTGGAATAAAGTTTAAGTTTGCTAACAACCATTTTTCGTAGTAGCATAAATTTCGTAAATTATTGAACTTTTGAAATAAAGTTTAAGTTTGCTAACAACTATTTTTCGTAGTAGCATAAATTTCGTAAAATATTCAATTTTTGGAATAAAGTTTAAGTTTGCTAACAACCATTTTTCGTAGTAGCATAAATTTCGTAAATTATTTAATATTTGGAATAGTGTTTAAGTTTGCTAACAACCATTTTTCGTAGTAGCATAAATTTCGTAAAATATTCAATTTTTGGAATAAAGTTTAAGTTTGCTAACAACCATTTTTCGTAGAAGCAGAAATTTCGTAAATTATTGAATTTTTGGAATAATGTTTAAGTTTACTAACAACCATTTTTCGTAGTAGCATAAATTTCGTAAATTATTTAATATTTGGAATAATGTTTAAGTTTGCTAACAACCATTTTTCGTAGTAGAATAAATTTCGTAAATTATTTAATATTTGGAATAATGTTTAAGTTTGCTAACAACCATTTTTCGTAGTAGCATAAATTTCGTAAATTATTGAACTTTTGGAATAAAGTTTAAGTTTGCTAACAACCATTTTTCGTAGTAGCATAAATTTCGTAAATTATTGAACTTTTGAAATAAAGTTTAAGTTTGCTAACAACTATTTTTCGTAGTAGCATAAATTTCGTAAAATATTCAATTTTTGGAATAAAGTTTAAGTTTGCTAACAACCATTTTTCGTAGAAGCAGAAATTTCGTAAATTATTGAATTTTTGGAATAATGTTTAAGTTTACTAACAACCATTTTTCGTAGTAGCATAAATTTCGTAAATTATTTAATATTTGGAATAATGTTTAAGTTTGCTAACAACCATTTTTCGTAGTAGCATAAATTTCGTAAATTATTGAACTTTTGGAATAAAGTTTAAGTTTGCTAACAACCATTTTTCGTAGTAGCAGAAATTTCGTAAAATATTTAATTTTTGGAATAATGTTTAAGTTTGCTAACAACCATTTTTCGTAGTAGCATAAATTTCGTAAATTATTTAATATTTGGAATAATGTTTAAGTTTGCTAACAACCATTTTTCGTAGTAGCATAAATTTCGTAAAAAATTCAACTTTTGGAACAAAGTTTAAATTTGCTAACAACCATTTTTCGTAGTAGCAGAAATTTCGTAAATTATTGAATTTTTGGAATAATGTTCAAGTTTGCTTACAACCATTTTTCGTAGTAGCATAAATTTCGTAAAAAATTCAACTTTTGGAATAAAGTTTAAGTTTGCTAACAACCATTTTTCGTAGTAGCATAAATTTCGTAACATATTCAATTTTTGGAATAAAGTTTGAGTTTGCTAACAACCATTTTTCGTAGTAGAATAAATTTCGTAAATTATTTAATATTTGTAATAATGTTTAAGTTTGCTAACAACCATTTTTCGTAGTAGCATAAATTTCGTAAATTATTGAACTTTTGGAATAAAGTTTAAGTTTGCTAACAACTATTTTTCGTAGTAGCATAAATTTCGTAAAATATTCAATTTTTGGAATAAAGTTTAAGTTTGCTAACAACCATTTTTCGTAGTAGCATAAATTTCGTAAATTATTTAATATTTGGAATAGTGTTTAAGTTTGCTAACAACCATTTTTCGTAGTAGCATAAATTTCGTAAAATATTCAACTTTTGGAATAAAGTTTAAGTTTGCTAACAACCATTTTTCGTAGTAGCATAAATTTCGTAAATTATTCAATTTTTGGAATAAAGTTTAAGTTTGCTAACAACCATTTTTCGTAGTAGCATAAATTTCGTAAATTATTTAATATTTGGAATAATGTTTAAGTTTGCTAACAACCATTTTTCGTAGTAGCATAAATTTCGTAAAAAATTCAACTTTTGGAATAAAGTTTAAGTTTGCTAACAACCATTTTTCGTAGTAGCATAAATTTCGTAACATATTCAATTTTTGGAATAAAGTTTGAGTTTGCTAACAACCATTTTTCGTAGTAGAATAAATTTCGTAAATTATTTAATATTTGGAATAATGTTTAAGTTTGCTATCAACCATTTTTCGTAGTAGCATAAATTTCGTAAATTATTGAACTTTTGGAATAAAGTTTAAGTTTGCTAACAACTATTTTTCGTAGTAGCATAAATTTCGTAAAATATTCAATTTTTGGAATAAAGTTTAAGTTTGCTAACAACCATTTTTCGTAGTAGCATAAATTTCGTAAAATATTCAATTTTTGGAATAAAGTTTAAGTTTGCTAACAACCATTTTTCGTAGAAGCAGAAATTTCGTAAATTATTGAATTTTTGGAATAATGTTTAAGTTTACTAACAACCATTTTTCGTAGTAGCATAAATTTCGTAAATTATTTAATATTTGGAATAATGTTTAAGTTTGCTAACAACCATTTTTCGTAGTAGCATAAATTTCGTAAATTATTGAACTTTTGGAATAAAGTTTAAGTTTGCTAACAACCATTTTTCGTAGTAGCAGAAATTTCGTAAAATATTTAATTTTTGGAATAATGTTTAAGTTTGCTAACAACCATTTTTCGTAGTAGCATAAATTTCGTAAATTATTTAATATTTGGAATAATGTTTAAGTTTGCTAACAACCATTTTTCGTAGTAGCATAAATTTCGTAAAATATTCAATTTTTGGAATAATGTTCAAGTTTGCTAACAACCATTTTTCGTAGTAGCAGAAATTTTGTAAATTATTGAATTTTTGGAATAATGTTTAAGTTTACTAACAACCATTTTTCGTAGTAGCATAAATTTCGTAAATTATTTAATATTTGGAATAATGTTTAAGTTTGCTAACAACCATTTTTCGTAGTAGCATAAATTTCGTAAAAAATTCAACTTTTGGAATAAAGTTTAAGTTTGCTAACAACCATTTTTCGTAGTAGCATAAATTTCGTAAAAAATTCAACTTTTGGAATAAAGTTTAAGTTTGCTAACAACCATTTTTCGTAGTAGCATAAATTTCGTAACATATTCAATTTTTGGAATAAAGTTTGAGTTTGCTAACAACCATTTTTCGTAGTAGAATAAATTTCGTAAATTATTTAATATTTGGAATAATGTTTAAGTTTGCTATCAACCATTTTTCGTAGTAGCATAAATTTCGTAAATTATTGAACTTTTGGAATAAAGTTTAAGTTTGCTAACAACTATTTTTCGTAGTAGCATAAATTTCGTAAAATATTCAATTTTTGGAATAAAGTTTAAGTTTGCTAACAACCATTTTTCGTAGTAGCATAAATTTCGTAAAATATTCAATTTTTGGAATAAAGTTTAAGTTTGCTAACAACCATTTTTCGTAGAAGCAGAAATTTCGTAAATTATTGAATTTTTGGAATAATGTTTAAGTTTACTAACAACCATTTTTCGTAGTAGCATAAATTTCGTAAATTATTTAATATTTGGAATAATGTTTAAGTTTGCTAACAACCATTTTTCGTAGTAGCATAAATTTCGTAAATTATTGAACTTTTGGAATAAAGTTTAAGTTTGCTAACAACCATTTTTCGTAGTAGCAGAAATTTCGTAAAATATTTAATTTTTGGAATAATGTTTAAGTTTGCTAACAACCATTTTTCGTAGTAGCATAAATTTCGTAAATTATTTAATATTTGGAATAATGTTTAAGTTTGCTAACAACCATTTTTCGTAGTAGCATAAATTTCGTAAAATATTCAATTTTTGGAATAATGTTCAAGTTTGCTAACAACCATTTTTCGTAGTAGCAGAAATTTTGTAAATTATTGAATTTTTGGAATAATGTTTAAGTTTACTAACAACCATTTTTCGTAGTAGCATAAATTTCGTAAATTATTTAATATTTGGAATAATGTTTAAGTTTGCTAACAACCATTTTTCGTAGTAGCATAAATTTCGTAAAAAATTCAACTTTTGGAATAAAGTTTAAGTTTGCTAACAACCATTTTTCGTAGTAGCATAAATTTCGTAAATTATTTAATATTTGGAATAATGTTTAAGTTTGCTAACAACCATTTTTCGTAGTAGCATAAATTTCGTAAATTATTTAATATTTGGAATAATGTTTAAGTTTGCTAACAACCATTTTTCGTAGTAGCAGAAATTTCGTAAATTATTGAATTTTTGGAATAAAGTTCAAGTTTGCTAACAACCATTTTTCGTAGTAGCATAAATTTCGTAAAAAATTCAACTTTTGGAATAAAGTTTAAGTTTGCTAACAACCATTTTTCGTAGTAGCATAAATTTCGTAACATATTCAATTTTTGGAATAAAGTTTGAGTTTGCTAACAACCATTTTTCGTAGTAGAATAAATTTCGTAAATTATTTAATATTTGGAATAATGTTTAAGTTTGCTATCAACCATTTTTCGTAGTAGCATAAATTTCGTAAAATATTCAATTTTTGGAATAATGTTCAAGTTTGCTAACAACCATTTTTCGTAGTAGCAGAAATTTTGTAAATTATTGAATTTTTGGAATAATGTTTAAGTTTACTAACAACCATTTTTCGTAGTAGCATAAATTTCGTAAATTATTGAACTTTTGGAATAAAGTTTAAGTTTGCTAACAACCATTTTTCGTAGTAGCAGAAATTTCGTAAAATATTTAATTTTTGGAATAATGTTTAAGTTTGCTAACAACCATTTTTCGTAGTAGCATAAATTTCGTAAATTATTTAATATTTGGAATAATGTTTAAGTTTGCTAACAACCATTTTTCGTAGTAGCATAAATTTCGTAAAATATTCAATTTTTGGAATAATGTTCAAGTTTGCTAACAACCATTTTTCGTAGTAGCAGAAATTTTGTAAATTATTGAATTTTTGGAATAATGTTTAAGTTTACTAACAACCATTTTTCGTAGTAGCATAAATTTCGTAAATTATTTAATATTTGGAATAATGTTTAAGTTTGCTAACAACCATTTTTCGTAGTAGCATAAATTTCGTAAAAAATTCAACTTTTGGAATAAAGTTTAAGTTTGCTAACAACCATTTTTCGTAGTAGCATAAATTTCGTAAAAAATTCAACTTTTGGAATAAAGTTTAAGTTTGCTAACAACCATTTTTCGTAGTAGCATAAATTTCGTAACATATTCAATTTTTGGAATAAAGTTTGAGTTTGCTAACAACCATTTTTCGTAGTAGAATAAATTTCGTAAATTATTTAATATTTGGAATAATGTTTAAGTTTGCTATCAACCATTTTTCGTAGTAGCATAAATTTCGTAAATTATTGAACTTTTGGAATAAAGTTTAAGTTTGCTAACAACTATTTTTCGTAGTAGCATAAATTTCGTAAAATATTCAATTTTTGGAATAAAGTTTAAGTTTGCTAACAACCATTTTTCGTAGTAGCATAAATTTCGTAAAATATTCAATTTTTGGAATAAAGTTTAAGTTTGCTAACAACCATTTTTCGTAGAAGCAGAAATTTCGTAAATTATTGAATTTTTGGAATAATGTTTAAGTTTACTAACAACCATTTTTCGTAGTAGCATAAATTTCGTAAATTATTTAATATTTGGAATAATGTTTAAGTTTGCTAACAACCATTTTTCGTAGTAGCATAAATTTCGTAAATTATTGAACTTTTGGAATAAAGTTTAAGTTTGCTAACAACCATTTTTCGTAGTAGCAGAAATTTCGTAAAATATTTAATTTTTGGAATAATGTTTAAGTTTGCTAACAACCATTTTTCGTAGTAGCATAAATTTCGTAAATTATTTAATATTTGGAATAATGTTTAAGTTTGCTAACAACCATTTTTCGTAGTAGCATAAATTTCGTAAAATATTCAATTTTTGGAATAATGTTCAAGTTTGCTAACAACCATTTTTCGTAGTAGCAGAAATTTTGTAAATTATTGAATTTTTGGAATAATGTTTAAGTTTACTAACAACCATTTTTCGTAGTAGCATAAATTTCGTAAATTATTTAATATTTGGAATAATGTTTAAGTTTGCTAACAACCATTTTTCGTAGTAGCATAAATTTCGTAAAAAATTCAACTTTTGGAATAAAGTTTAAGTTTGCTAACAACCATTTTTCGTAGTAGCATAAATTTCGTAAATTATTTAATATTTGGAATAATGTTTAAGTTTGCTAACAACCATTTTTCGTAGTAGCATAAATTTCGTAAATTATTTAATATTTGGAATAATGTTTAAGTTTGCTAACAACCATTTTTCGTAGTAGCAGAAATTTCGTAAATTATTGAATTTTTGGAATAAAGTTCAAGTTTGCTAACAACCATTTTTCGTAGTAGCATAAATTTCGTAAATTATTTAATATTTGGAATAATGTTTAAGTTTGCTTACAACCATTTTTCGTAGTAGCATAAATTTCGTAAAATATTCAATTTTTGGAATAAAGTTTAAGTTTGCTAACAACCATTTTTCGTAGTAGCATAAATTTCGTAAATTATTTAATTTTTGGAATAATTTTTAAGTTTGCTAACAACCATTTTTCGTAGTAGCATAAATTTCGTAAAATATTCAATTTTTGAAATCAAGTTTAAGTTTGCTAACAACCATTTTTCGTAGGAGCAGAAATTTCGGAAATTATATAATATTTAGAATAATGTTCAAGTTTGCTAACAATCATTTTTCATAGTACAATAAATCGACCACGGCGCATATATCGACAGCCCTGCAGTTTTTAAATTGCAAATTATTGAATTATATTTTATTTCATTTCATTATCTATTAATTTGAAAATGTACGCAAACAAAATACATTTCGTAGAAGAAGAAGATGTCTCGAGGACATCATCAGTACGCACACATTTGTGAAAAGTGAAAAGCGAGTGATTATTTTATCGACTTTTAATATATAAATTTAGTATGAATAAAAAAGTGGAGACTGGAAAGTGTGAAATGGACGTCCAAACATACAGACACTCAGACCTTATCGGCTATTAATATATAGATAATTGTATACGAGTGATAAAAAATCCTCCCTTTCACTGGAACACCACGAGTAACTTTCAGATTAAGCGAGCCCTTTGTTAGTGTATTGGCAGCCCACGTGTGTTTAGACTTACGTATTATATTAAATATAATGTATTTTGGTATAATATTAGACCAAATGCACGGACTAAAATGTTCCTTTTGCCAAGCTCTATTGAATATTATGTTACACAAAAATGTAAACATGGATCACTTTATAAGCGAGATTTTTTTTTCTAGTTTTACATCAAATTTTTAGTAGAACAAATATAAAAACGTTATCAATATGTACCGGGAGATTTATTAATTTTCCTCTATATAAATTACACGCTACTGTCTTTAGCGGGGAGGCAGGTGTACTCCAGGACCGAATTAGGTCATCCCTATTCGCCTGACACTATGGTGCGTGTAAGTGGTTAATAAAATGTTGCTGGATACAAATGCCCACCTTATATCCCATTTGGAATTTGTTAGGTATAACCCATTTATGCCACGGTCTCAAATGTATGTACAGATAATGAAAAAGAGTAACAGCTTATAGATTTATCAATTTATTTTGTTCCAACCAAATTCGAGCGAGAAACAAATAGACATCGCGTGTATCGGAAAGAGATGAATTACAAATGCGGGCCAGAATGTCGCATAGTAGAAGAGATAAATCAAGTGACATGTGGTTTGAATAGGGTTGTCACCACAAAAATAAATATTATAAATTAATAGATGAACAGTTCATACCTAATTCTTTTCTATGACGGTGGAAATAAAATTTTAAATATATCAAATATGACAATCGGGTAAATCATCACATATATTTTAGATACAAAATAGTGATCTACTCCGATACCGTTGTCCTAAATTTATTTACAAATTTTGATAGCAAAGCATAAAAATTTTCAAACACTTACATTTCATTTTTTTAAATCAAGTTTACATGCCAACTGCAGTGTATCAAGTTAATTGCGGTTTGATTGAAAATAAATATCAGTTTAATATTTAGTTATAGATCTAACTCATTTAAAATGTTTTTTACAAGATTCCACGCTGTTAAGAACAGTTTATCTCCACTTCATAAGCAAGTTTTGATCGTATCATTGTCAATTGTAACAATACTATTATATCACCACCAGCGGTGTAGTGCTAGCTTAAAAAGTTTGGCAGCGCTGATTAATTATAATATGTTGATGCTTTCTAACCTCAGTGATCCAACTACCGTACCAACAAGTTTCCAACAAAACTTTCTTGCAAAGCATTATTATAAACATCATTAATTATATTTACGGGAAAATAAACATTTATCGCAAAATTTCCAAATCGTCTAAAAAATGTGGGAGCGCCGACCACTCGCGCCTCCGCCTACTACATTACTGATCATGACCGCTAGAAATTCATTCTTATATAAAATAAAGCTTAAAAAATTTCAAATGCTCTTGGTAAATAACAAATATGGAATGGATATATTGTTAATAACAAATGAAACGATTTCTTATAATTTTATGTATAAGTTTTGTAGTTAAGATTATTTAAGCTGAAAACATTAGTATATATTTCAACTTTTTGATTTTTAAAAAATCTAGTAATAAATACATAATACATAGTGCCGCCTGTGTGCTCAAGTGGTCAACGTCGTTGACTTCAGTTACGGGGGTCACGGGCAACGTTCCCTCTAAGCCGAAGGGTTAGCTGCGCGGACCGATCAAATATTAATTGAGCAACTGTCTTGTAGTGCGCGCCAACCCGAAATGAGTGCGCGGGGGCTTCTCAACTGCTGCGCGGCCGCGCACGCGCGCAGCTTAGAGGGAACGTTGGTCACTGGTTCGAATCCTAGTACGAACAGTTTCATAAATTGATTTTTCAATCGATTTATGAATTTCTGTTCGAAGGCATGGATGTATGTGATGTTTTGAATTCCCCCTTCCACCCATTCTATCATATGAACGGAGCGTGCCGAGAGCGATTAGCTCTTTGTAAAAATAGAGATTGAGCAACTGAGTAACAAGGAGTTCTCGTAGAAACACTTCTGTTGGGAGCGGACACGGTAAAAATATTTTTTTTTTTAAATAAATACATAATTAAAGTGGTGGTACAAGAATACATTATCTAGTCGTTGTTGGTATAGATATGATAGAGCTTGGTTAATTTACTTAGCACATTCTTAGATATGTAGTATATATAATTCATCGTGAATTAGTGTTCATGTGACAACCCTGTTTTATTTATATATTAAATCAGAACCATTGAGCATGTCCTTAGTAAACAAAGACGCCCTAAATTTTGATTTACTGTTGCAGGAACACATTTCGTTTTGGGAAGAGGGCCATTTTTGTTTTGTTGATATTTTGTATTTAAAATAAATTCATTTTATTTGTACATGATTCAGTTCGAAGTATAGCAGTTACAAATTAGTGAAAGCGAATAGTTTACCACTGTTTTGCAGCACGTTCGCATCGTAAACGGGGATTATATGGAATATTGTACATTTAAACATTTTAAGTTGTGGGTTATTCAGATTTCAAGTCTTTCGTGCTCATGTTAAATGCACAAATGATATAGATATGGCAATACAATATTTATCTAAAAATAACTCTAAATAAGAAAAAAATATACATACGACTAATTAAAAATGATTGAAGCGCCTATTCCCTAAAACAATCACCCTGTGCATTTTTGTTTGTTTGAGATACTCACAAAAAAGTGTATGGAATATTCTATATTGGAAAAATAACCATAACAAGGTTAAATATGCGATTGAAATATAATAGTAAATTTAATCATACAGTAAAAAACGGTACTGATCTTTATTAAAAAAGTGGAGTTAATACAAATATGTAATGTTTTATTTTTGCTATATTGCCTTTTCACCAAAGATCGACAGTTAAAACCAAAATTCTGATTGATTCTCATATAAGTCATTATTACTACATCAATTTGTCGCATGCGCAATTGTCATGTAAATATAAATCTGGTTACAGTATGGAAAAATTTTATGCTGTAAGAATTGACTATAATGAGAGAATATTCACTTCCGATGGGGAGGGAAGAATGCGTAGCATCTTAACGCAAGTTAATTTGCCAAGATTGACTTTTCTTTCTTGAATCTCTAATCAGAGGTCGTCAGGTTAGAAGGTCTAGCAACTAATGGCTATTTCTCTACGATTCGTTTTTTAGGATTAGTGTAGAAGGAATAAAAGTTTGAGGAACTCTGAGGAACTGAGGATTATAGAGAGCGCAGATACCAAGATGTTGATTTTTTCAAAAGCCGAGCTGGGATTAATACGATCACTTATCGAAGCACTTGTCACCTATATACAAAGGTCGCTAATCCCCTTAGTACCCAGTCATAGCCACCGCTGCACTTTATTACAGGCACTGGCCAATTAAATTAAATGAAAGTAACAGAATTGCATACTTAAATATTACCACTCTTCGTAAATAATTTTGACTTTATGTGAGAGTTCTTAAAGGTGCAATAAAATCGAGTGTTGCTTCAAAACTGGTTGCCTTAGAATACGAAACGAATTATGAAAAACTATAAACGCATCTATGCCACGGAATATTATATTTTCAGGATCCTGTATAATAAAACCGCACTTACTCTCATAGTAAAGTTTCTTGATAACAATATTTATAACTAACGCCCACCTTGTACGCGAAACCACGTTGTTAAGCCTAGTGCACTGCTTTCTTGAATATTATATCGTTATTTTATTCACATACTAAGCAGACAAAAAAATACAGTCGAACTTGGTGATTACGATCACGGAAATAACGAGATCTCGGTTTTAATGAGGAAACATTCGTTTATAGTTTTCTCTATAAAATTATTCACTTTTATAACGAGCTTCTTCTCGGGCATACCGAGCAAAAATACCGTCGATGAGACTGAACACAATGAAACAAGCATCAATTTTAAATTTTACAAGAAAAGTGGATTGACAGAAAAATGTTATATGTGAGTAACGGGTGTGTAAATAAATTCTGATTGTGTATTTTTGTTTGAATTGCGACTTTTTGTGTTATGTGACCGCTCCAGATACTTTATCTCTTCATGTGATGGGTATGTTTGTAAGCATTTAAAAATACCTATTCTCTGGTATAACGAGTAATGCTTATTACAAACAAATTCAGTCGGTTTGACAAAAACTGTAGAGCTAAAATACTTTGATATTTTTACCCTCTTAACTGGCTTTTGTTTGTTGTATCTTAGAAATATTTTACGCCATGCTTACTCGCATTTTGGACATACATTTTATTACATTACTACGACTCTGCAGATTAATAAATTATTTTTCAGTGATATGGTAGATCCTACATTCGAAAGAATCCAAGCACCCTTAACTGTATATTGAATGCGAATTAGTCGTTCGCGTCTATAAAAGTATTGCGAACCCATTGCATTCCCACTTTCCCATTTAAAGATGTTTTGTCAATAGCAGGCAATAGAGTAGGTAAAACAAACGACTCGTTGAGAATCTGAAAAGAAATTCACGACGAGTCATTTGTTTTTGTTCAAAAAGAGAGAGAAACAATGACTCGCAGAGATTCTAATTAAAATGGTCGCCGAGTCCTGTTTTATAGTTACGTAGTGATTGAAATCGAGTGAATAATTCAATAGTGATAACTTACTTTTATTGTTTTACTGATGAAAAGGCATTATATTAAAAAATATAATATTTGTTTGTACTAATTCTACTTTTTAAATAAATTTATGGACCGGTTTCGTGTTGTGGTGATAGCTTATCGGCTATCAGATAGATTCGAAGTGCCCTGTTCGATTCGTGCCCAAGTAAATCACTTTACATCGTCTAGTTTCAACTAAAATATCGCAGTATTGGTTTTACACTGCAGACGTATCTTGTATTATATTCCCCACACGTGGAAAATCAGAATGCATCGGTGGTGGCTATTTTTGGTTTTCGTTTAAGTGATTTTCGTGGAATGGACGGACGGATGGCTGGGCGAAGCGATTTGCGAAGCACAACTCACTTCTTTGACAGAATAAAGAGTAGCGAAGCATTCTTCCTCCTTCAAGTCTTGTTTTAATATTATTTCAGTCATTCTGTTTCTTGTTTTGCTTGGCCAATTTCGAACAAACAAATCCTATTGAAATATGTTAATGGCATTTTAAAACGCCCGACCGTTCGCATTATTCGATTCGACGAAAACACCAAAGAACAGATTATTTTCTGCGTAATTGAAATATAATATATCTACTGGCTTTTAGTGTTTATCATTTTCTCCACTATGTCTGCTACCAATGTGGAGCATATGGATTTCTAGGGTAGTTTATCTCAACAGAAGTGTTTCTACAAGAAATGCTTTTTACTTAACCCTCAAGAGACGAGAGCTTTTTTTCGATAAAAAAATATTTGTTTAGTCATATTGAAGTCACGGATAACTTTTATTCCTAATAAAAATTAAAAAAAAAACGCCAAGTCGTTGTATAGAAACCCCGCATGACTATATGATCATGCTCATCCTTTTATTACCATGTAATATTGTGTACGGACAGTTGTAAGGACAAAAGTGACCGTATGGGCTCGCAAACATTCGAGGTTGAAATTTAGCTACATGAGAATTTTTTTTAAATATTTACAATTTAAGCTCTTTAGATCAACATAATTTCAATACTGGTTAATTACTGTCAGAATAAATGAAAAAAAATAATGTATATTCAATCGTACCGATTTCGACGCGAAATCGTTAATATTGGAAGCTATGTGTAACTACTTATACATCTTAGTTAAGATACGATTGAATATATTTTTTTTCATTTATTCTGACAGTAATCAAAGATCATAACGCTTCTTAGATTTGTATAATTAATTAAAACAAATAATTCACAAACGATTTCTGTGTTGGCGGCAATTTCGATTAAACGTCAAATTCTTCACGACGCTATTCTTTAAGATAACCTTATTTTGAACATTGATCTTAAAACAAATTATTTTTTACTGTTCAAACAAAAAAAAAATTTTGGAATTATTACAAATAATGTTAGCAAAGTTTTTGGTGTTTACTGTGAAAGAACATATCTTATATGTACTAATATAAATATATTGTATTCGTGTGGGGAATATTAATTATTTGCAAACGTGTGCAGGTTCATTTTAATGACAAATCACGTCTGACGGGTCCATCCTAAAGCTGTTGAAAGGAAACTGGTTTATGGTGCGTAATAAAAAATAATAACACTTGTTTTCAAATGATATTTTACAGTGGCGTTGTGACACAGTGCAGCTCATATACTCAAAACATTTAAGATTTTTCTCTATTGTTTTTTTTGTTTTGTTATTTGAATTCAATAGTTTGTTGATTTGTTAGTTAAATTATTTATATATATATATTTTTTAGTGAATTCTTATATAAACTATTTAATAACTGTCAATTCGTGTTCATTCGTGCGTTAGAATGTCTGGAGGTGCAGGAAGGCGAAATCCGAGCACAGGTGACGACAATTATGAAAGTGTACAAAATAATGATTTAAATTTAACCAAATTTGTTATTAAGTCACGAAATAAAAAATATTTAAACCAAGAAAACAATAATAATTTTCAAAAGCTCGATAACTAGAAAAAAAACTTCATCGGCCGTAGGCGCACCTCCATGTCCAGATGGGGTGTTACTCAACCGAATTCACATCAAATACTTCTGAATCCTGGTTATAATGTAGTTGGATGATTTTTGTATTTATCGCGATTTTGATTTGTTAATTAGGTTGCCGTCCTTCAGAAAACTGGCCATTTTAAGATCTGTTTATGGACAACAGGATAGATTACCTAAAAACGAGACGAATCACGTATGATCTTCATATATTGTGACGTGTCATATGGAAAGATTTCACCGCCTGGCGTAAAACAACGAAGTATCAAACACTATGGAGAAATATTCGTTTTCTTGAATAGTGTGTATTCAAGATAGCTCAATATTAACTGAAGATAAGTCGATGTCCCGTTTTGAGGAAACAATGAATGGTTAAGTTGTTCTAGAATACATACAAATTGCCAGTTTTGTGCGTTTTTTTATGTTTTTGCGTAATGTCATTTTTATATTTTGAATTCGGTTGAGTAACACCCCATCTGGACATGGAGGTGCGCCTACAACCGTTGCATTTTATTAGTGCCTGGTGTCAAACAAGGAACTACCAAAAAATCTTGGTTAGCAAATCGCTCTCGAGGGGGAGGGGGAATTCAAGACATCACATACATCCATGCCTTCCAACAGACTTCTGTGGGACTGCCCTGAGATGGAGTCCGAACGAGCAGAATTGTTTGCTGTGGTCCGTCCTCACACGGGCCCAATAGGCCACGCTAACTTGATTGCAACCAAAGCTAACTTCACGGCATTTGAAAAGTTTGCCAATTTATATGGGGATCGTCACAATCTTGACTCCTCTCTAGAGTCATTAAACTCGTCTACATCGACGAGCTCTCAGTATACGGACTATACACAAGATACTTGCTTTTAATTTAATATCAACTTGATTTAAGTGGCTGAGCTGGTCACACTTTTATTATTATTATTTTAAGCACATTAGTGTTTTTTGTTTTCGTTACTTGTTTTTCATGGAACGTTTCTCCCATGTAAAAAAATATTTCGGTGTATTAAATTTTGAAAATAAAAATTGTAAAAATTAAAATTATTATTAATTAAAAGTAAAGTGTAAATTGAATTTTTATAAGAACGTCTCTCATGACTGTAATGACATACATATTTCAATTAGGAATTTGAGTTACGTCACTGGATGTATTCTGCTTCTCTTTATTGCGAATTAATAACGTGTATTTACAGCTTAAACTTGGACAAGTTTTCGCGCCATGATAACCTTTCATGTATCTCTGAAATTCAAATTTAATAACATTGGCGTTATTATTAAATTTAATTTGCCCGTGTAAATACAGAGAAGGGAGTTGACGATATAATAACCATATGAATTTATGTATACTTTAACCTTATAAATACTTCTATAAAATTGGTTTTGTACAGCCAGAAAATAAAATCGAGCCCTTAGCGGTAGTCCAGCATTTAACCTACGATCGTTACTGCAATAAAAAATCACAATATTACAATAATCAGGCATTATAAAAATAAATGCAATATTCGTAAAGCATAATTGTTTTTCACGGTTACCGGACATTTATATTTCTGTTAAATTTTATTATAGGTATGTCTTAATTTCATATATTATATAAATACTAAAAAAAAATGTTTTTTTTTTGTTCTTCGTCAGTGTTCTGTTTTCGTTTTTAGGGTGATCACTTTAACCTTTTGGTGGAAAAACATTATATCATAAAATGAATGTTAACAATGAGTGTTATCAGTTGATAACTATCCCGATGAGCGAAACCGATCCTTTTTGATAATAAATAATGTAGAATTATGACAGATCTGTTTTATCATATTATCGTTTTCCAAACTCAGAGCCTTTATTTGAAGGTATTTTCAATTTACCGTTGCGTAGGCTCTTTCTTGATTTGATTTGAAACAGTCAATTTGATTGAGGAATCAATAAAATTAATACAATTGAATTTATGCATTGTGTTTTATTTTATCATATTATGCAATTTTCACAAACATAGTTGTGTTTATTCTAATGGCAGCAGTGTAATAATTACTATGTCAGATTCCAACATCGATCGTTCTAAATTTGCCGTATTTATAAACGTTGATCGTAGTTTTACGTTCCTATTTAACAGAAAAAGAATATACGTAGGTATTTTTAATACAGCACAAACAAAACGCAATTTGATTGCTGCTTTTCACCATCTGGAAATTTTGTGCAACCCAACCAATATAGAAAAGTATTTCCACGATCATTGCATTTATATCGTTCTAAAAACGAACTTGTTCGCTTGATAAAACTTCATGGTTGGAAAAAATATAGAAATGATAGTTTTGATATTAAAGAGATAACTCGAGAAAACACTGCATTGGTTCAACATTATAATTATGTATTCACAGCGTGGTTATAATATAATGATGAATTCACAGGGTGCGGTGAAACTGGTGGGTGCATGCAGCAGTAATGCTTGAGAGACAGTGGATATATTTTAATGTTCTTTTGAAATCGAAACAAATAAAATTATGTATATTAATTCTCATTACTATTCTAAATATTATATATAAACAGACGTGAATATATTATTAACGTTTTGGTTACGCCACTGTAATAACAATTATAAGTTTTTAAGCTTTTGTTTCAGCGCATCTTAATATCCTATTGAAACTTCATGTACAACTTTTAATGCACATTATTTTTGAAAATATCTATCAAGACAGTCAGGACTTTCGATGGATTCGGCGGTAACTTTGTTGGAAGTTAATTTTAATATAAAATAACTTAGATTATTCCACGTATTGTGCTACAAACTGTGACACGTGTTTTGTCTCTTTCAGAGGCATCTTCAGACAGACTTACTTTAAAAAATGCTTGCTTAGGTACGAATGATTTTGATTAAAAAAAAGAGTTGAGTCTACTTAAAAAAATACGCGGTTTTTATTGAACGAATATACACAACGCGTACATCGACGATGGATGTAAGTCATTGAATTCAAAGATAAAAGAGATCCGCGATTTTAATAATAGTCTTTTTATTCAGAACGAATGCTTAAGTGTGCGGCGCCAAATAATAATTGCAGGTCTGTTTTTTTTTTTAAACTTGCTTGCATTTTTTGTGTCTATTTCAATATAATATACAATGCAGGTATTTATTAGGTGTACTTCTGAAATACAATAATTATTATTCCTGGAATAAAACAATGGCTCTAATATTTTTACGCCTTTATAATATTATGCAAGGTCAACGTATTAGTAAAACAAAACACAATGAAGATAAATAAAACAGTATGGTTGTTTTTGTGCTTTTGAAATTGGAATTTGAAATCGCTCGTATATAGCTGGTTGCGTAGTCAACTGGGTAGTCAAAAAAATACCGGAAAAAGCAGCGGTTAGCCTTGTTGGCTTCCGTGCCGGATCTCACGGGTTCGAGTCCGAGTACGAACAGCATATTTTCGATTGATTTCTGTTCAAAACGCATAGATGTCTCCCACCTTTCCAATCCTTCAATAACTGGGCGTAGTATTATCCTTCTATCCCTACCAATCTCTTTGAAAAGTGAGCGAATAATAATAAGTTCTCGTAACTTCATTAGGAGGCCATATTGGGAGATGCATCTTTTTTGAGTAATCAATAAGATTGCACATATAAAAGAACCAAGACGTTATTGTAAGACTCGCTCAAAAGTGGATGAGATTTTATCTTTTTATGAGATGAAAAAATAAAAACCTTTTAAATTTGAATTGTTCAAACTATGTACATTCTCACAGATTTTGTCACTAACGACCCGGGTTTTGCCTTTCGGCATCTTCAGGCGTTCAAGTGCACGGATGAACTTGAACTAACGTTTAGTAAATGAATGTTTCGTGTTTATATAAGAAATAAATGTATCATTGAGTTCAAAGCCATTGCTGGCGAAAAGGATAAGCTCATGGGAATGCCCACAGATTTGAGAAGTAAGTAGTTTCAAGAACTATATTTTATTTGTTTACATTACCTTTTACATTACTCATATTACAAATTAACATTATGCGAATGCTTTCTAGAATGAAAAACATCTTATTATACTTAATATATGTACAGATGTGTATATGATATTTTTACATAGAGTTTTGAAGAAGCACATTAGCGATACCCAAACTGCGATCCATTCAGATTTTATGTGAGGCCCAAAACAATCATAGTCACCAGACATCTGATTCATCTGACATCAGACATATCCAAACATCTGATATCGTTTGTAAAAACTTACGTAAACGAAGGAGTATTTCGGATAAATTTGTATTTTTGTTTGCATACATTTATGTTATGTCACTATATTATGTATGTTATATTTACGTATTACTATGAAAATGTATTGTAGCAAAAACCGGCATACGGCTTAGACAAAAAAAAAATTGACTACCGCTGGTATATATTGTAATATTTTGTCCGAAAACCGAGATCACAATTGTATTGACATTGAAACCAAGTCTATGAATTTATTTATGCATAAATAAAAAAATATGTATGTCCATTGTTAGAAGTTATTTCACTCGGTTATTTTATTACTGTGGCAGTGGTCTGCCTTGTATATTCGTGCAAAAAGCGAATGGGTTGAGCCTCCAAAACAGTTGGGAACCTTCATAGTCGAAGTATCTGTCCATATGTTTTTTTTTAACTGAAACTGCACTAAGCCTTGGTTAATCTATACATACAGAAAAGAAAGTTTCTTTTAATTTGGACGGCATTCAAACATTGCTTTGTTCTTAAAAAAAAGCCACATGTGGTACTCGCTAAACCATTATTTATGATACCTACTCTAACATTGTCAATTGGACAATGTTTCCGTGAAGTAATAATAATTACTGGACATTGCTATTCAAGGCAGCATTTGCTATTTGAGATCATGCTGGGACTCCCAGATCATAACAATATTATATTATTATTGCAATTGCTTTGACGGCGTACTAAACAGAACAATTGTTTAAAAACAAGGCTATTCTCTTTTATTAGAAGAGAAAACATAGCTGCTCATAAATTTTATGTTGTTAACTTCTTGGAATGTCAATAAGATATATTCCATATTTTTTTATAATCCGTGTCCGCTCCCAAGATAGAGTAAATGGCCCCCTACTGAAGTATATTACGAAAAGTTTTTTCTATTAGAACTTCTCGTTACTTAGTTGTTCAATCTCTCTCACTCGAAGAGAGTATGGATAAAATGACAGGAATAGTGGTTAAATAATCGTTACACCTTTACACTACGTTTATTTTAGGATTGGAAAAGTGGGGAGGATGCTTGTAAATGGTGGGATGGAATAAATTATATGGTAGTAACAATAAATATATGTGGGGTAAAAATATCAACGTATTTTAGTTCTACAGTTTTCAATATTTTTTATGCGTTGATAGCTATTTCGGCTTTCGCCATCGTCAGAACTAGTTCTGTAGTTCTGACGTAGTTCTGACGATGGCGAAATCCAAAATAGCTATCAACGCATAAAAAATATTAAAAACTGTAGAACTAAAATTAGTTGATATTTTTACCCTATTATAATGGAGTTCTACCGAGTAAATGCCAAATCAATAAATAAAATAAATGTAGTTTGTATGACCTCTCTTCCCGTTCTTTCTATTTAAAAAAAGGCGGTTAATCGACAGAATGACTATTTCTCCTAAAAACACTTCGTTTTAATGCTCCTTTAAGAGTTCATGTGCTCTATACTGAGTAAGGACACGGTTATATAATAACTAATTATTACAATATAATGAAAATGACGGTTGCAATAAGAAAGATTTTTAAAAACGTATTGACAAACTTATTTACAAATGACAACAAAATATCGTTTTTTGGAGATGTTTGATTTTCCCTTTCTTATATCATATGTACCCAAGTGAATTTATTAAGTCTAGACTGTGCTTTTAGCCTTGGCACTAAAATAGTTATTAAATAGGAAATAGGTTGTTAAAATTTTGGTTACACTTCAGATGATGAAAAAAAATAAGCCATGTGGGGATTCATACCTACCACGAAGGAGAGTTTTTTTTAGCAGAATCCCGTCAAAGTGTCACCGCTGGTTGAATATTATAATTATGCGCATTCATGGCGCATTGGCGTCAGCTGCAATGCCATGTTTTGTCCTTTTTATCGGCAACATCAATTATTATTATTATCGATGTATGTATATATTTCAATCAACGGTTCATGCAGAACGCAAATGTGCACATTACATTTAGATAAAATAAAATACTCATTTGTACTAATTCCACTTTTATTTAATAATATCAGGACCCGTCCCGCTAATGACAAGCATTATCAATTGATAAGGGAGTACAATATTACAATGTTAAACATGGAGTGTAATTTAAGTGTATTTTATTTTGTTTTGTATAAATATCACTAATATTGTACTCGCTTATAAGCTTATAAAGTTCGCCGAAAAGAAGAAAAACCGGAAAACGTGAGAAAAACCGGTCGTAATCTTAATAATTAAAAGTGCAATTCGTTTTTTTTTAATATAATGCCTTTACACCACGTATTGACAGTGGACACCCCAAAAGTACTCATTACAGTTTCAGTAGAGAAAAAATACGTACAGTAATAACTGCACTCATAGACAAATGCACAACTAAAATTCCGCACAAAAACATATTTGAAATAAATAATAATATCTATCTTTTAAAACGTATTCAATCTAAGTTCGTTTGCCGTCAGTTTCAACAAACGTAAAAAATCCATCTAATGGTAAAGTGAAGATATTCTTTATAATTACATTCAAGCACTTATTTATTATTTTCACTTGTAAATATCATTGACTAAAACAACCAACTGGGTCCGTACTTCAATGGTTACCTAAGCCACAGTATATTAATAGTTTTACGTTTATATAGCACATACTATACATAATATAGTGAAATATCTAATATCTACACAAAAACACAGATTTAAAATAAAATATAATTTTGCAAACAATGCCTGATTTTTGAAAAAGCAACTGGTGACTATGAATGTTTTGGGCCACGCATTTAATCTGAATGGGCTGTAGGTTGAGTACCGCTGGTCTAAAGCTAAATGACGAACACTGAAAAGCGTTGGAATACTCGGTTTAATCGCAGTCAATACTGAAATTTGTAACTGACATTAATTTTGCAGTATTTTGGAATTGATTAACAAAGTTCGATGACGAAAATTGTTGACTTTATGCTGTACTTTATGTGGTATTTCGTATTATTTAAAACTAGTGAATAATCACTCTGGGTTATCGATGCAATAATGCAACCACGATTTCTAGAGCAACATTCAGAAGAAAATTTATATGTCAACTGAACGTTTGATCTATTGATTCGCATGGTTCAGTGATTTATTTCAATCGACTTCAAATTCGAGCGGTTGATTCGTGACTCATATCAATGAATGAGTCATTCGCTCACCGTGCAAATAAGTTTGTTATTATCATAACAGTCAAGTGGTTGCACTTTTGGAAATAAAGCAGACTATTCAGGCCTTTCGGAATGTTTATTCAAGGAGATCGGCCCAGTTGAGGAAGGACTTACACTTGAAGATTTACTTAACATCTGCATAACTTAACAGTATACTCAATACATACATATGTATATTCAAAGAGTACAGTTTCTAGGTGATTTGAATTGGTAAATAATTAAAAAAGTAAGTGCCCTACTTACTCTTACTACATAAATGTAGTAATATTTTTAGAAACTTATATACTTCATATTAATACATACGTCACATAGCTGAGTGATCACATTTTTTCAGGTTTCTTCTGCAACTTAAATCACTTAATGGACACCTTCATAATTAAATATTTTGTTTGTTTCCGAAGACAGGGATGTGTATGCTTTTTTCGTTTATTCTTCGACCGGTAACAACCTTTTAATGCGTTCACTGTCAATACTTGGTGGAAAGGCATTATATGAAAAAAGAAAACACTGATTTATACTAAGTTCGCATTTGCTTATTAGCAGTGGTGAATAAATAGGTACCAGGTCGGTCATTGATTTCTTCCCTATTTTATTTTTTTTATATCCGTCTGAAGTTAAAAACAACTCATTTTTTAACAATTAAATCAATAAAAAAAAATGATTTTTAACATAAATATATACTTGAAAATTAAGTTACAAGTTAAAAAGGTGGCAGGGCGCCTTCTTAATTTTCAGATGCCAGGTCGCCGACCTGGCCCCACTACACCACTGCGTATTAGGATCGCTCATCGCGAGCATATTCATCTGATGAAAATATATATAAATAAAAAGTATTTATACCAAGCCAAGAAAGAATAATAAGGGTCTAATAATTTCTAGGGTCTAACTTTTACTCTCTACCCTTAACTAACATGAATAGGTAGCGATTTCCAACCAGTTTTTGTTAAAAAACTTAATATCTGGCCACTACAGAAATTTGAAGTTTCTTTTATTTAAATTCCTGTTATCTGAATGATTTGTTCAGACGGACAAGTAAATCAAATTTAAGACACAAGAAAAACATTTACAGAATAAAAAATTGAATCGTTCAAATTATGTACATTTACACAAATTTTGTATCGCGTCTATACATTAATTTACTAAACGTCAGTTCAAGTTCATCCGTGCACTTGAAAGCCTGAAGATGCCGAAAGGCGAAACCCGGGTCATAAGTTACAAAATGTGTGTGAATGTACATAATTTGAACGATTCAAATTTAATTTTGAAATTCTACCAAGCACCTTCAGTCGAAATTATTTACAAAATAGTCGAGCTCAGCTATTCTCTGAAATCGAATCGAATCAATTTTGCATGGAAATTGAATTTCAATTCTATGTATCACTCCCAAGTACAAACAAATAATGGTAAAAATGAACGTGTCAATACATAAAATAATTTCCTACAATTTACATGTTATTTGTTTTCTGCTTATATTGACTAATGTATTCAACAAACCGGACTGATCAATTGGTATTCCATGGTATTGTACATTACAAATGTGTACAATATGAGCAGGGTAACCATAATAAATATTATGCTATGATTACGAGTAACACGTGCAATATAAAATGTAGCTTGGGCACAGAAATGAAGATTTTGTAAAAAACAACCTTATGCAAGAAAACCATTTCAACAAATTCATACAATTAAATTGGTTATAGTAAAAAACTTTGCAAAACGTTACCAAATTTTCGTTTCATTGCTTACGAAACGTGTGACGAGGCTTTTAACAATTTATTGAAGTAAAGAATCTTTAAACTTTTAAAACAATATTCGTCACAAATCTCCCACTTCTTGGTGTAATACGAAAGAAACAAAAAAGTAAGAAATTCATTTTCTCTGCTGCCCGAGCAGATACGACCTGTTATGGAATATTTTTGGTATTTAAAAAAAGGAAAAAAAAAGAAAATGTGTAATTTATTTTAATTAAATAATAGAGGTATGCTGGCACTAAATCTGCCTACAGTTATAATAGTCGAAACAGATTCACCTAAGGTAATTATTCAAAGATCTCAAATTATGCAAACTTCTGATATAATATAACTTAATATTGTGACAGCTAGATTTTTAATTTGATAAATTACCGTGACGAGACATTTCTGCATTTTAATGAGATATGTAGTATCTACAACAGTCTGACTAACCTTTAATAGGACAAGCTATAAAGATAGCAATCTATGTATTTACTAATTTAAAAATTAAAATTATTCATGTTTTGCCGTCACATTATTATTTGGTATTTCCCAAATCACCATTACTTAATTAACTTTGAAGTTGATCGATCGTAACTAAGCAGTCCTCGTAAAACAACACCGCAATTTAATATTATGTTACGAATCTAAGCGGTCAGATGGTATAGGTTGCCGTAATGTCAGCCATTACATTCAATTATAGTTGTTAAATTTTATGGGGAGCATAAACGTTTTAACTAATATCGTAAAATATCATTTTAACTTTCGATTTACAATGCATACATCTCTCGGTGGGGGGAGGGTATGGTATTAAAATAAAAGACTTGCATATGTCACAGTTAAAATGTGAAATCTCGCCATTGTATAGATTCACAAGTAGTTTTAGTTGAAGCTTACATGATTATTATTCACATTAACACTCTAGACCAGGGGTGGGGAACCTTTTCTTCTCTAAATGCCGCATTCATTTTTCTTTTTCGACATAAGGCCGCAGTAAACATTGACTAGGGAATCTTTGGCCGGAAACAGGAATTTACGGTCAGAATATGTCAGGAATTTACATAAATTTACAGAATTACGGAATTGGCCAAAAGGCCGCACCAGAGTAGCGAAAAGGCCGCAGGTTCCCCACACCTGCTTTAGACTGAGTAGAAATGACATTACGTTTAAGGTTATGTAGGTATACTGATATGAGCGACTAGCACTAGTCAAAGTAGTAATGACATAATGGTATATGTTAGGTTAGGTTAGGATAAGTAAGATACGTTGATAGAAAGAGATCAAGATTGACACCAAGACGCTAAATTTTTTAAGGTTATGAGAAATGTCAGAGAGAAAGTGGTTGGAAAACTATTTTTAAGTTTGTGAACAATTTAATTAATTCGCCTGTGTGAATTCATTGACTATTATCTTTTTAAATTTTTTCTCTTCTATATTCAGGAAGTCAATGACTTTGACCGCTGTGCCACGGACCTGACAACGTATATCGAATGAAAAATATATTTTAAACAGCACGTGATTTATCAACTGGTTATGAATGTTATGATGATTAAAAGCAAAACCGGTAATGATCTTTTCTAAAATGTGGAATCAGCCCAAAAAGTGAGAACACATATAAGCAAAACATTCTTTTATGACAATCCCTTTTCACCAATAATTGAAAGTAAACATTGATTAAAATAACACTTGATATCATGTTAAAAAATGTTATTTTTTTATTATGCGATTCTCTGTAAAAGGGATTTGAACGGTTTTGGTATTAGACAACATATATTATAGCAATATACAATATATTGTCAAGAAATCCACTGGTTTTCGCTACTGCTACAATATTGCCAAATAAATATAATATGTTGCTAATATAGCCGTAATATCTCTCATGACGAAGAACAATATTGTATCAAAAGGAATCTCGGAACTAATCACATATTGTGGTTATAACTTTGAAGGTGTGTCATATTTCGCGATGCAATTTATTTAATGCAGGCCCTCTGGCTATATGCCGACTCCATTACGCTATTTCTGTCTCCATTCCAATGTATTTGCATTGTCTACATGGAAACACATTCAAGACATATGTACGTATTTATTTATTTATTTGCAAAGTCAATAATATTTAACCGAAGACCCCGGGCGTCTTTGCAAGAAAACTAATGGGATATCTATCTTAATTTTGGATGCAAACATTTACATCAATTGTGTAATGCATTCGCAGTAATATTATCGATAGATTTATTTGGAAATTTATATTTATTTGATCGAAATGTCAAAGGTAAATTGATATAACCGCCACTTCCTGTCACGTAGATACCAATTATTATTGTGATTTTTTTAATCTACTATATAAAAAACAATTTTGATAATTAATTGTGGATATTAAACAAGAGGGAGGAGGCGATACATTTGAAAAATAGCATAATATATTTCGTTACATTGTTTTCGTCGTCTTATATTTATAATTTTATGCAGTTAACATTCGGTGGTTAAAAATATTATATACTTCTTTAATATTTAATTGATTTTTAATTGCAGTTAGGTGCTGATTAAATTTGAGAATATTATTTCATATATTCTGGCTAAAATTAAAAAGGGGCTCGTGAAAGCCCTTCCGAACCCCATATAGGTATATTATTATAGTATTGAACAACTACTGAATAATTGAACGTTGATTGTATACCACTAAATATAATATAATATTCAAAATAATTTCGAAATAATTGATACCGTATTATCGTCGACAAATTACGGTTAGCAGATACAATTATCATTTGCCATTGTGAAATTCCAAATGATAATTACATTTTTCCCAGTCCTTCATACGTGGTTTTATTGCATTATTTTTGTTTTTCGCAATCATACGCTTTTTAAAAACTTTTCGAGGATTGATAACTTTTAGTTTACTTCAACATTTTATTTGCGTACAAAATGCACCGCGAGAATTATCAAGTGCAGTGATTTTTTTTAACTGTCGTCGTTTTTCAGATCATCAATAAGTCAAATAAAAAATGTGGAAAATTTACAGAAACAAAAATATGTGCTTTATTCAATATACTGATTTTCCTCCAAGAATTGTCATTTAACACCTACATATTAATTTTATTTGTAGTATGTTTTTACTGGAAAATAGCATTGTTTTTCTTGATTTTGTATCACACATTCACATTCATATCTTCAAAAAAATGTTTGCATTTTTTTCCGAGATCCAATGTTCAACAATAACATTTCATCTGAGTTACTTGAAATGTATGGTTGCTTAACAAATCATTCTTAAGATTATTTGTTTAATTTATTCTCCTTAAGTTTTGAAGTTATCAATATGTAAAAAAATATCTCTGATTTTCTGCAATGTAAATATTTTGCTATGCTAATTTTCAGTTGCAGTAATTGTCTGTAATTAATATTGCTTTATATCATTGGGATCGTGAATAATTAAACACAGTCGATATTTTTTTTTGAAGACCTCTCTTTTCTTTCTTATAAGTGGAAAAAGTAATTATTATTTCGGTTTCTATTTATAAAATGTGCTACTAAAATTTTCGATAGTTATTTAAATGATTTGGTTATGAGTGACATGTCAAATTTTTAACGAAATAATGAAGAGCTATATGTTTGTTTGTTACCTTCTTTTACGCGTCTTTTTCAACATAAGATAAATTGAGATAAATCTATTTCAAATTGAACATATAAAATCGTAAATTCTGCAATTTGTCTGCATGATCGAGTAATCCAGCATAAAAATCCCAAAAGGTTGTTTACGGAGCCGTTTAACATTTAAATGTAATCTTCTATTTGAATTTTAAAAAAAATGAACTAACAACAGTTTGAATCATTGTGTTAAAGAGCGGGCCACTTTAAATTAGCTGCATGGGTCGTGCATTGGGCACCTCTGTTGTACGTGTATTTTTAGCGGACGCGGTCAGTAGCACGCAGACACATCATCCCTAATGGTGCAAAGATTTGTTTGTACGCGTATCGCTTAGCTACTATCACTTTTTGTTTATAATAGACACTTCAATGAAATCGTAGATAAGGCTTTGGCTTCTACGTGCTTATAAAGGTGTCTTTTATTTTACATATGTCCGGCGGTCACATTGATGAAACATAATATGTTCTTTCGTATTAATTTGTGTTCCACACAATTCGAGCTGTGTCCTATTATCCATTGTGCCTTACAATTGTTGTCAGAAAAACAGCTGTTGTGACGATGACTGGAGGAACAAAATGACATAAAAGTCAGTTTCTTTGAAGTAGAAATAAGTAAAATACTTTTTTACTAAATAGATACAATAATAATAATAAAATGTAATCAATTAATACGTCCTTGATGGCCGATGACGATATGTTATAGAAAGACGTTGAAAACAAAGACTGATTTGACATACATTCAATACCTATGTATGTAAGTTCCTAGTGCAACAAGTCTGAATTTGGCAGTATTAAGTTATGTTATGTACGAAAATTATTTCTAAACACATACATCCAGGGGTGGGCTGGAGAGGGTTCGGAAAGGCTCGCGCGAGCCCCTTGCTAAATTTTACCAAGGCAGGCGAGCCCTTTGCTGATTTAACAGAAAAAAATATTCTCAGGTCAAATAAGTACATAACTGCAATTACTGAAATATATTATCTAGTTCTAGGAGAGCTTCAGTATACACAGTAGTACATTTTTGTAAATAAGTTCAAGGTTAATTGCATATTGTTACATGTTATAAGTATATTAAATTACAATTGATTGCTTACTGAAGTATTGCATATGATTCCATTGGAGTGATAAAAAAACTCACTGCTTCCCCAGAATAGCTTTGATATAAAGCGAGACCCTTGTTAACGTATTGGCAGCCCACCGCTGCATACATCTATCAATTCCGAAGAGCAATTAGCGAAGACTTAATTATTCTGAATAAGAATCTAATGCAGTATAATAACGTCTTAGTTGCTTTTTGGAACTGATAGATCTATGTATTCTGAAATATTTACGTTTTTTATGTGATATAATTGATATTCAATAAAATCTCTCTTACGGAGACTCTAGTGATGAAATGAAGGTAATATGAAAAGACGAATACGATTGAATTTAGTATATATATAATTTTACAGTGGGACTAAATTTAATTCTGTATCAATTGAGTCTAAAACTAAAAGATAAAAAACCAAAAATTTACAGTAACATTATTTTATTCGTAAATTAAGTGTCAAAATCTATTAACTTTTTAAAATTATAATACCGAAAAATCTATAACAGAGGTCGTTTGAAGTCAAGATTTAGTAATAATTTAAATAAATTTGAATATATTATATTAATAAAAAAATCAAACAAGCTAAAAACGCGAAATATTTTTATATTCATAGGAAAGTTTTGTGAAATCGCGTATGTGTTGTTTATTTAAAACTGTCAGGTTTAGCTTTTTCAATACGGAAAGGTAAATAAATATTTTTTTATTCATGGTTCAGGAAAACAAGATTTTATATAATAATATTATATTTAACATGCAATTATAGATATACAAACATACGCGAGTAAACAATTAAGTTGTGTTTTTTAAAAAATCATATGTATACAAGATGACTGTCAAGAATAATAATTAATGTTGCACGACTTGTATTGAAGATGATTTCATTTCTTATTTTGTATTATATTATAAACCGATAATTACTGCAAAAACTTATTCGGAATTCATAAAAAACAGGGAAATCGTTTAAAAGAAGGAAAATAAACAATTTCTTATAACAAAATAATGAGAAGATAATTACAAGACTTATCTGTCTCTCTGTCACTCTGTAAGAAAGTACTCTCTCAGTGTGTGCAGAGAGAGAGGGAGAGAAGTGTTGAGACATTGATTGAATTTTTAGGTAATATTGCGTTACACGCACTCTCTGTCTGAGCATCGTTCGCATCAAGTTTACCGAGCGAATGTTGACAAGTGGCACTGCCTTTTTTTAGCATATGAAGCACGTGAAGAGTGACAGCATATTTTTTTTATTTGGGCCGCCTGTGTGGTTGAGTGGTCAACGTCGTTGGCTTGGGCTACGGAGGTCACGGGTTCGAATCCCATAACGAACAGTTTTATAAATTGATTTATGAATTTCTGTTCGAAGACATGGATGTGGATGTGAGGTCTTGAATTCCACTCTCCCACCCATCATATCCTTTAAACGGGGCGTATCGAGTGCGATTAGCTAACCACTAATCCTGTCCTTCTATTCCTACTCTCTTCGGAAAAAGAGAGGTTGAGCAACTGAGTAACAAGCAGTTCTTGTAGAAACACGTCTGTTGAGATAAAATTCCATTAGGAGTCCAAATGCTCCACATTGGGAGCGGACATGGTAAAAAAAATAATTCATGTTAATTATAAAATAAGATTTTTAGGAACATTGTAAGCGTAAGATTTCAGCAAGACACCATCGTTCAAGTTAATTATTGTATGTTTATCTTAAAATACATTGTTATTGTTATTTTGATATAATAGAAGAATGTAACGTAAATATGCTTACGCTGTTAACTCGTAAGAATATATTAAAAGCATTTTATGGTGGCGTAACTATTCTTTGGAGAGCCACACAGTAAATTTATAAAATGTCGTATAATTAGTATTTTGTAGCAATTTATTCACTTAGTCTTTTAGAACTATGCATCCATGTTTTACTTTTGTTATGACATGAAATTATGTGTTACCAACTTCATTATTGATGAAGACAGTTCGGGTAGTTGCCACTAATAATATATGTGGAATATCAATATTATTTGGCAACAGAATAAGTGATTTTCGCTAATAATATTTACTATTAACAACATCAAAAATTTCAACATTGTACAGTAAAACCCCCATTTACACTATATTCGGGACCGTGTAATTGGGGGTGTGAATGTCATACAAAATAAGGGATTTGATTTTTTTCCGCGGAAAATGCAAAACTAAGATTTCCCTTAGTTTTACAAAAAAAACTGTATGCGAAGCACAGACGACCGTCTCTTAGTAACGGCAATGGAATGCGAATATTTCAAGCCGGCGCGTAATTCGGGGTAGTGTAATTGGGGGTTCCACGTAATATGTTTTCGGTCGTAAACTGTTATTTAACAAATGTTGTCAGTCATAATGCGAATGGAAAAATTTGTCCCTGGAGAAAAGCGCCTGGTAAAATGATAAAAAAAAGGTTTTGAAAAAGATAAAAACTTTCAAAGAAACAAACCCTTACATTCTTGGTGACGTCATCAAAAAAATTGTATAAGAAATTTTTGTTTGATATTTATTATATAATTTAGCTCCTGAATCGAATTCTCCTACAAACAAAATACTTCGTACACTTTTTTTTTTGTTGTAAGAAAACTCTGGAAACAAATTATTGCGTGCATTTAAATATTTTTAATATTCGAGATTCAACGTCTATACATACACACATATTATTTAAGCATACGGAAAATATAGATATACATATGTGCATTTTATTTAATAATGCTTGAATCTTTCATGAAAAATATTTGGTACCCTTTACCTCAGACATTAAACAATAATAATTGAAATTTTTGGAAATTTCTGTCTACGGAAGAATTTTGGGTACTTCCGTGTTTGACGCCAGGCGTCGAAATGCGCCGAATTTTATTCGAAAGAAATTTGTATGGAAGAAGCTGTTCTCCAACATAATTATATTAAAATACACACAGAAAACTAGGTAGTCTAAATAGCTGAAACTATTACTTTAATTTAGGTTTGAACTAAATATTATTTTTAAATAAATCTGATCTTGCAACGTCGACGAAATAGTATGATATTTTTGTTAGTCTGATTTCTAACTTGTTTTACAGTTTACCCCTCCCTAAACCGCATCATGTCGTATTAATTCTTAATCCAGGCCCCCCATAATAAAGTGAACACAAATTTAATACAAAGGTTCATATTCATTGATTGATCTCGCGATAGTCTAATGTTTGATAGAGTTCGGAAAAAATAAAATAAAATAAATAAATAAATAACACTCCACAATGGTGCATTTAAGTCGGGCATGTATTCATTCATTCACGCATGCTAGAATGAGCAGGGTATATACGTTTGTTGGATTTAACAGGGCTTATTAATGTTAGTACTTAGTGTTCTGGATCTTTAATACATTTAATATTGAATGTGTACTATAATTTTTGATTATGTTTAATACAATTTAAATTGTAACAAAACAGTCGGTTTCAAATAGTTGGAGAGCAATTTCAGCTGTAACATAAAATTATTTATCCGATTATCTTTTTACACACAGGCAATCGTGTAAAATATGTTACAAGGAAAATAAAAAATAATTTCCATTTCTACACATTTCTCAGTTACAGTTACTAAGAATATATGTATTTTTATTTCATTTTTTGCGTAATGATATTTGCAAAAGTTAACATGGCATGTATTTAATTTCAATCAAATTAATTATATGAAAAAATATATTCATAATGAAGTTTATTGGCAATTGCTAGATACAATTACTATTCATTTAAATATTTATTTAGCCGTTTAAAAAAATAACCGTTTCGAAATAGGAATCACCTATAAGAAGAGATTTAAATTTTTAGTGTATCATATGTTTAACTATTTAAGAGAGATTCTGCAGTAACGGTTCATTTTTAATATCCAACTGAAGTTAATTGATACATAAGATATTCCGTTGGTTGCTTTACAAAGTGTTACACATGTTTCATCTATTTGAAAAGCATCTTCGAACATGCCCTATCTTAAGATTTTTATTTCTAACGTTTTTTTTAACAGTGAATTGTTGTTGAAACCATATAATATTTAAGAAATTAGTACACACTTCATAGCGTTAATTGAAAAAACAAGAATGATTATACTCAATCAGTCGGTATTTTTAATTAATATATTTTTTAAAAACTTGTGGCTTAATTGGCGAGAAAAATGGAGAAGTAATATGAAAAAAAAACAAACAGCAACGCGGAAATACTTATTAAAACGATATTAAAAAAATCTATAATCGCAGCAAAATATAGGATAATCATGTGCTAATAGATTTTAATTACAGTATATTTTCCTTAATTATTTATTATCTGGTAATCGTAGGATTTTAATGTTTGGTACGTTTTAATGAATAATTCATTGGATGCAGATATCTATGTATTATGAAAAATTCCGTTTTAATATTGAATTAGAAATTTATATTGAGTTGGAGGCAGTTTCTAAATAAACAATTAGATGTATCACTTTTATTGTGTGTCCTCGAGAATTTCTAATGACTGGTCGAAGAAAAATTCGAATAAAAATAATTTAAAAATTCATGTATCATATGTATAAATAAAAAGGAGAAAATGATTTGGAAAATCATTGTGTAAGGACCGCGTCCGGTTTGCAGACCATCATTTGACCATTCCCTTTGAATAGTTGGAAATCCTACTCGATGCTCTGCAGGAAGAGCGCTCCGATATTATCTGGTGATGCGTGATTCCAACAAAAATAATTTTAGTATGCACTCGAACTTAGAGCCGCGCGCATGCGTTTATACGAGCGAACTGTTTTACCGACCGACGTAGATTTATTCGAAATTCGAAATTTCTGACGATATTGTTATTACGAACGTGGAAATATTTTGGCGCGTTTTCAAATTGCTTTTTTTTGTTGTTGATTAGCTTATCAAACGAGACTTAAACGTGATGGAATGTCGTAATACAAAAAATAAGTAATACATCTTATAATTAAAAGATTGTTATATCCAAAGTCAGTTTTGTTTTGTGTTTATTATGAAGTTGTTGCTTAAAAAGTGATCCGAAATCAAATTCAGGTATGTTCCCATTTTATGATTAATTTAACATAAATGTCTGTTGAATGTTGTCTTTCTAAAATTCTAGTTAATTCTCACATGAGAAAAAAACATTCAAAATATAATTAGATTGCTGTTTTCCATTTTTATATTCTTGAATAAAATTATTTTAATGTGTCATACATACTATGTACACAATCATTCTTTACGGAATTTGGTGGTTAGTCAACCGCAAAACATTAATATTTAGTAATAATAATTATAGAAATAAAATTATAATTCTTTCAAAAAACACAAAATGTGTGCATTATTAAAAGGTAACCCGAAATAATTAACTTTAGTTAGTTTTTTAAATTTTTGTTATGCAAACCGATTATATTAATTATACATGTATATTAATTTTAATTTGTTGTGTTGTTTCATTGTTATAATCGTATCTCTAAATAAAAATACAATTTTGTGGCTGTAAAAATCTAAGAAAATAAATAAACATAATAAATGTAAAAAAACCGGTATAAATAAACAAAACAATTCGATATTATAAACTTGTTATTCGGATGATGTGAAAATATACCTTACTTTTTCGTATTTATGGAGATGTGCCAGATTCATAATATAGATAACAAAATAAAACAAAAATGCTTGCAAAAATGTCTTTCAAGTCCGGGGCATATGAACTTTAATTGTATAATCCATTTTAAGGCAGAGTAAATACGTGATAGGAAAATATTATTTATTTTAATAAATAATATTTTTCTATCACGGGACCAGGACCAGTTTAGATTTTCGCAAGCGTTGTAAGCTGTTCATAATAGATGAGTACAAAAAAAAAATATTTTTAATAAATAATGTGGAATTAGTGCAAAACAGTGTTCCATTGTAATCTACAAGAGGTATAAGATATCATAGTTCATAACTATGTATTTAGACTTGACGTCATGTAAAATTAATAATAAATTAGGAAGGATAGGCATTATAACATCTTTAACATTCGAGTTCCCATGGGGTGAATTCACATTGCAAAGTTCTTATTGTTTAACCATTCTATAAATACCAACATTATCTAGCTGAAATTTATTGTTATCTTCAATGATATCTTAATAAATGCAATGCTAATATTATGCAAATTTGTCTCGGGTTACTTTATACCCCGTCGCTCCTCGATCCTGTATTCGAAGATTAGATACTCATGTGTTAATTAATTTTCAGTCAATTTATACTTATTGGAAAAAATTTACAAAATTGAAAAAAATACACATTCTTCTGTGAGAATTTCACATTCAACTTTCATCAGTTGTAAATTTTAGTGATGAGTTAAATTATCCCGGCCTTGCTTTACATTAAAATATGTATGAAATTTGTACACTAAAGTGAGTTTTAAGATCTAATAAGTTTTTTATTTATTTATTGTGATAATTTTGATTTGAAAATAAAACATCCATGAAGCAATTGTTTCATCGATTTTTTTGTTTTTACATTTATCTACTTTAAATTTTGAATAATATGTAAGGAAAAATACTCTACATAAGTTAGTAAGAAAACATACCACTTTTCAAGTTGAAACGTCATGAGTGCAATATTTATTTTTAATATTTTTACATTATCAATTAACGTATTAACTATATTTGACTGCCTCGAACGAAACATTTTATGTGTGTGATAAGACACATTATGCATAATTATAAAAACCGTGTCATCGATGAAAACAAGTTTACTTGTATAAGCAGTTTTTTCGGTAGCACGGTAGAAAATTTATTATTGATGACACAAAATCAACGGCGTGTAATTTTAGCCAATATGCCACAATTAATTTAGTGATTCATATAAATTTAATAATAATTACAATAAAATATGATATTTATAATATAATAACGTTCTGTTTTGTAATAAAATACAGTGGGTCCTCTGCTTACGGGGTTAATGCGTTCCGAATTATTATATTTTTTTTTCCGACAAACAAAAAATAAACATAATTCTTAAAATCACCCACCATCCGAATCTGTAGGCATTCCCATGGGTTAATCCTTTTCGCCAGCAATGGCTTAACCCTTTTCAGTACCGCGATGTTTTAAGCTAAAAAAAATTCACTCACATACCTACCGCATTTTTTAAATAATTTTTGAATAGTTTTAAAAAATAGTACTGAATTTATGAATATTAAAAGTTTACTTATAAAATGATATATATAGTTTAATATTTTCATGTTACATTCGTGGTCTTCAGTGGCCTTACAGTATTCACGCCGTTCGTATGTAGCGGCCACCAGTGGCCTTACGGTACTGAAGCGGTTAATGTTAAGCGTCAGTTCAAGATCATCCGTGCATTTGAGCGCCTGAAGATGCCGAAAGGCGAAAACCTGGTCGTTCGTGAAGAAACTTGTGTGAATGTACATAATTTGAACGATTTAAATTTAATATTGAAATTCCACCTAGCACATAGGTTCCCAACCTTTAACGGGTGGCGACCACTTTTTTAAAAGCCATGTGACTAAGCGGCCCCCCGAGGAATTTGAAATCCTCGATTTGGTACACTTTTTCGTTATTCTGTTGTTCAAATCCAAAATCGAAAAAAGTTGGCGACCCCCCTGAAAACCCCTCGCGACCCCCAGGTTGGGAACCCGTGACCTAGCACCTTCTGTCGAAATCTTAAATTTATGAATATTGTTTTGTGTAGTTTACTTAAGTAAAAAAAAGAGTTTAATTTTTATATTCATAATTAACTTTGATTAGTTTTTTTATGAAAGTAGGCTTAAATGTTCCCTTATGAATCCCTTCTCGAGTATAATTACGTTTTTTTAGTCCATATCCGCTCCTTATACGGAGCATATGATCACCACGAAGATCCTCCATGATTCTCTATCCCCAGCCAGTCTCCTTGCTTCCTCCCAGGTCATCCCAGGGTCCCGTAACTCCGCTGAGTACATCCTGTGGATGGTCATCAGTGGCCTTCCACGACGCCGAGATCCATCCGGCTGGAAGAAGAGACAGGCAGGGTTCAGGCTTTCTTGAGGCATCCTTAGCACGTGTCCAAGCCAGGTCCACCGCCGCTTCCTTATTTTGGACGTAATAAAAGGCTGGTTAGTCCGCTCTCTAATCTCCGTGTTCCTGACAAAGTCAGATCATTTCACTCCTAGCATTCTCCGCAGGCATCTGTTTTCGAAGCACAGTATACGGTTACTCTGCGCTTTCGTAAGGTGCCATGATTCGCAACCGATACTATTAATCGAATTACGTATTTTAGTCAATGTAAAGTTTTTTTTTGTATTAGACAATATATTTTAATATAATATTTTTAATATTTGGTCTTAAAGATAGTTTAATGACTTTAGACACAGCATTATTACAATAGTAAGTAAACTATTATAAATAATGGACTCGAAAACGAAAAACTTTAAATATCTGTCCTTATTGACATGTTAGCACAAGTAAGTGATTAGAATTATTTGTTTAGGTCTTAGGGCAAGCAGGGCCACCCGCCCACTTATATCATACGATAAGGTGAACAAAATAACAAAGCATTTTAGTTTTACAAAATTAATTAATATAAATAATAGTTGATAGCTTTTCGGCTTATGCTTTCATCAGAAAGACTATATTAAGCCCTGCAGAGAGCCAAGTAGTAAAATGATTAAGCCTTTCTATTGGACTTTTGAGTACAATCACTACCTAACTTGGCGTTTTAGTGGATTGCATATTTTTATTTTAGGGATATATCACTATTTTATACTTCTACGATATATTAAGACATGTAGAATGTTATAACGCATCCAATTATTTTTTCCTAAATTACCACTTTACCTCTCATGGGCTCATATAAAATAATATTTGTAAAACTAAAATACATTGCTATAATAAAAATAATAAAACATTTTTAGTACTTTTTCCACATAAAATTTATTAGATCAGGACCGGTTTCGCTCATCGCGAGCATTTTTATTATAATGCCATTCCACCAAGTATTGACAGTGAACACCTTAAAAGTGATACATTGCTATTTTTTCAACTTATTACAATGGTGTTCCAACAAATAAATACCAATTCAAGCAAGACATCAAAGTACTATTAGTAAAAACACAATATTCCTTTATACTTTATTCCACTTTATTTAAAAGGTCAGGACCGGTATCGCTCATTGCGAGCAATGTCAACTGAATAATGTACATACGAATATTGTGTTTTTATTAATATAATGCTTTTCCACCAAGTATTGACAGTGAACACCCTAAAAAAATCAAAGTACTTTAATTTGGACGGGGCGTCGTATAAAAACAACGTGTTGAGGATTCTGCTTTAAAATCATAACGTGAATAAGCATAGCCAGTATTTAGCTATCAACGTATATTTATTATTTATATTATAGATTTCAGATTTTTTTTTAAATCTAAAAAAGTTTTCACTAGCACGTCTCACATGTTTATGTATTATAATCGATATCTCTATGTATATTTAAAATAATTCACGGGTCCGTGACACGGTGGTAAACGTCGTTGGCTTACGTGACGGATCTCCCAGGTTCAAGTCCGTGTGCGAACAGCATTTTTTTTCAATAGATTCTATTCGAAGGCATAAGTGTTAGTGGCGTATGAAGATTTCCACCCACCATTCAAATACTAAAAAATAACAGCGTTTTGAGAATGGTTAGCGTACTTGTCTGATCCAAATTCTTCTATCCAGGGGTGGGCTGGAGGGGGCTCGTAGGGGCTTGCGCGAGCCCTTTGTTAAAGTGAAAACATATTCTCAGATCAACAGTAATTTCTGTAGATGTTTTATATGTATTATGAAACAAAAGTCTGTTGTATTTAGAAATTTCTCGTAAAATACATTTATTTCGGGTGCAAACTAAAAGATGTCGTGAGTTTTTAATACTTTTTAATAAAAGCATATTAAGTAACATTTAATTGATTTCATAATTATTTCGAAACATCCTATAAGAGTAATAAAATATCCACTCCTTATATGGAACACCGCGAATTTTTTACTTTTAATTTTTAATTTTTTGAACTCAAGTTAACCGAGCCCCTTGTTAACATTTTGGCAGCCCACCGCTGCTACTATCCCTTTTCATTTGAGTATCAAGCAGTTCAAGTATTAACAATCTGTTGAGACGCCTTCTTGAGGGGGTTATATGTTCCACATTGGGAGCGGACATGGAAAAGTGAATTGAGAAGTTAATGAAAAAAAAATAATACATAACTTTTCAGTTTTTATAAGATGATTTCGGTGTTAAAAGTCATTTATACTGATGAGTATTTCCGCAAAATTATACAATATATGTTTCGTCTTGATCATGATAATGAACTGCTTAGTGTTTTGTTGAACGAGAACATTTGATTTTAAATGGAGTTAACGTCAGAATCAGTATTTCATAATGAGTTTTTAATCTATAGTTATTAATATATCGTTAAGTTGTTTCTTAATATATATTAATAACAATTTGATCGCAAAAAGATTCATTCAATTTTGAATACGTCCGTGATTATAAAAAATGCTTATTATGAATTTAGAATAGGTGATGTGTGTTCGATTGCAGACGCGTTTGAAGGTGAAGTAAATATAATATATGGCTGTTATAAACTGCGCCTCGAACCTCAGATGGTTAGTGTTCTCATTGTAGATTGTGTAAAATATAATCAATATTGTTCTGAGAATCATCTGCAGTATCGCACCATTATTTCCATTCTGGCTTTAGCAAAGTATTTTAAATTCGAACGTGATTTGAATAAAATGATTGTAATGCATACATCGAAACTATTTATGTTTAGTCAAAATTGTTGTTGTGCTAAGAGATTGTTTTTATCCTGAGGCGCCATAATGTCTGTAGACGGCCCTGTGATTGTTTAACCTTTATTTTTATTCTAGGAATTATTATTGCTTTTATCACAAGATATGGTAAATGCACACTATGATTAAGTTATTAAAAGACAGCTTGGTTTTCGTTTTTATCTTTCCGCTTAAGGTAAATATTTATAGAAATGTGTGATAAACTAAACATAATATACAATTTTAGTAAAATCTTAAGTAATAATATATTTAATTGAATGATACTGAGAAATGTTTACTCTGTTAATGTAAATTTCATAAACCCATTTCCAGAAGTTCAAATAAATTCATGTAAGCTGTATTTAAACATCGAGCGATAACAAATTTTCTAATAGATAATAGTCATAAAAACTCTCGTCAGCAATCAGAAATATTGAGGTTAATAATAATAATAATGTAAAAGTAGATTTTGTATTTTATTTAAATTAAGTTAGCTTGAATGCTAAAAATTATATTGCCCTAACTAATAAGACTAACCAGCCGCTTATTACGTCCAAAATGAAAAGCGACGATGGACCTGGCTTGGACACGTGCTGCGGATCCCCCAAAGAGTCTGGACCCTGCCTGTCTCTTTTACCAACCGGATGGATCTCGACGTCGTGGAAGGCTACTGATTACCAGCTATAGGAAATATTCTACGGGACGCTAGGATGACCTGGGGGGAAGCATAGTGACTGGCGGAGGATATAGAGACTTGGAGGAACTTTGTGGTGACCATAGTCAAGGGGCGGATATGGACAAACAATGATTGTTTGCGAATATATTGAAACCGCATTCAATTTGAATATTATAATTGTATTCGTCGCCTTGGGGGAAACTAACCTATCCTACATTTAAAATAAAACATTTTAAAATATCACTTTTTCTTTACACCACCATAAAATGAAGTATTTTAAAAATCTACTCATGCTCATACGAAAAAAGGATTGGGTATCGCTTATATAAATGCTCAATTCACTTCTCAATCCTTTAAAAAAATATTGTTAAGCACATGAAATCTAATTTATACATTTATGATGTAAAAAATAATAAGATTAAGTTCTTAGTCAGCATTACACTAATGTGCATTAGTCAAAGTTGTATTAATTTTATGCACTATGTATTATATTATACATTTATTAATAAGGTAAAAAATACTATTCTCATTTATTTTAGATTAATATGATGATTTTATCCGGTATCGATGCACCAGCCAAAAATACCAAAATATAGTACGAAGTCGTAATCGCCGATTTCACACGATACGTGATATTTTCATTCTTATCAACAAAAAGCTGAAACATAAAATTTCCAAGTTATTTACGCATCGTGTATGAACGATCCACCAAGATAACTTTTTGTGCACGTAAAACTGAAAGGATGTTATTTCAAGCGCGATATATTCTACGGGAGGATAGTTAAAGGATTAAATTTCATCCCGAACATTAATATAACTTATAAAACAAATGAAGAATGCGATTAGATAATATAAATAAAATTATGTTTCCGATACTCTTGTAGTAGGGATTCACATATCGCATACATCCGCGAGCACATGAAGTATACATTAGATAAATTGCTTTGGAAAATCTTTATGGATTACATTTTTGCTGGTGCATTTTTTTACATATAGTTTCATGTTTTTATCATCAGATCCATCACTTCTTTGTATTTATAAAAAAATAAACATGATATATTGTAATTATACCAGATTTTATAAGTTGATTTTTTATCACAACCGGTCTCGCCATTTTAGCTGATAAATTATTTATGGCTTATAAGAAGTTATATAAAACAATTTGTTCGTGATGATAAAATGAAATTATGGAATTTCAAAAAAGTTACAAAGGAGTGAAGCTAAGTGTATGCTGTGGCGCAGGGAAACACAGAATTAGCAGTTGCGGGCAAGTGCATGTTAAGTGCGACGAGCGCATGCTGAGATTGCTGCGTCGCGCAAGTGACATAGCTAAATGACTCACAATGACTATCTTAATTTCTTTTTGAAGTAGTCTACACGATTAGTATCATATCAATAATGTTCAGTTTGCAATAATCCAATTAGTTACTCGGTCATTTTTGCGTCAAAAATAAAAGAACACGTCCAAAGTGCACGTGTCACGCAGGAATCCGTGCCGACTCTACGACGGAGCGCAACGCAGGGCAGGCGCATGTCTGCATCGCTGGCGCCTACATTGCAGCGTACGTGGATATAAGATTTTTCGTGTAATACAAAACCTGCGCTGCCCTTTGACAATTTTCCACCAGTAAAAATATTTACATCTTGAATCATTTCAAATCAGTCAATCATATTCAAACAAAAACATCATTATTAAGAATTTTTGGTATATTATAAATGTAATCTATAGCCAATTTCCTTATTAAATTGAAAAAGTTACATACAATGTTTTTTCATTACGATTTGCCAGCTAATGCCATTCAATTAATAGAATTCTTTAAATACAATTATTTTAATAAGGATTAACATTACTTGTTAAATAACTATTTTTAACGTCTAGTGTATGAGTATCTTTCCTTTACCACCCCATCCATAAGTGGTGGATTACCCAATATATGAATACAGAGCGCGCTTGGGGCCTCCGAATTTTATGGGCCTCAAAAACAGATTATTTTATAAAACCCATATACTTTTTGATTAAATTTCAAAATATTTGATATGGATTTTTTTACGTTTTTATGTTATCCGAAATTACAGGGCCTCCAAATTTTATTGCTTCCGGGGACTCTCGTGTGCTTAACCCACCTCTGCCATCCATAGCCACGATGGAAATAAACATCGGCTTCAAATATAATTAAAATTACTGCCTCGATTGCGGCGAGAAGAGAAGTGGCGAGATCATTCCATTGCAAAGATTTTCAATCGATTACCGAAACACACCTATATAATACAGTGATTACCACTACTACGCGTGTTGAATGATAACGGAAAACGTGTTAACTCGTGTTTTGGCGTATACATTATTAATAAATTTTGATTAATATGTATCATGAACGAATAACCTAAGTACAGAGTAACCGTGAACGAAACACGTAATTGAACACCAATATGTTATTCATTATAACAGAGCGTGTCCCGTTATAAGTATGCGTCGCGTTAGTTTAGAATGACTGATATTGTAAAGCGCTATGGTAAAACGGTCAAGATTTGAACTGTGGATATCTTCCTTGATAAACTAGTGCCCTATTCACTGATCCACGGTCACGGGCACGTTATAAATCTTAATGAACCGTGGTGTTATTGTTATTGTGCTATGTGGGTTCTTCATAATGGGAACTGTTAGTCGGTTCTTTTATAAATCAAACAGCGGGGAACTGAAAAATAATTGTCTGACTATAATATAATGTTCGATGACTATCCGTATTAATGTTCCATACTTCTTCATGCTATTCTTCTACTACCCGTTAGAAAGTGTACCTTTTCCGAACACATCCCTTTGATATTTAACTTTATCATGTCGCAAGTAGGCATCGTATATCGAGTGTATTTCGATTTTTCATATTAAATGCCAACATTTAAAATAATTATATCGGTATTAAAAAAGTTTTGATTCAACAAAAAATAAATGAGTAAATCGAAATAAAATAAAATTCGATTACTTGGTTATTCCACTTGTTGTGTTACAAAATGTGACGCGTGTTTCGCGTCTTTGATAAGCATCATTATACTTAACATCGCAAGTTTTTTTTATTTTGTAAATTAAAATTTAAGAATAAGAATCAATTTTTAGTTTATTCGTAAACCTAGAGTTTTTTTGTCTGATGATGCTTATCAATAAAGTGAATCATGTGTCACATTTTGTAACGAATCAAGTGGAATAACAACATAACCACTGGATCTATCAAATAAACCAAAATCAGGCATTCAATGCTCATAAATAGCTTACGGTTTTTTAAAATAGTAGTACAACATTGAAAAGTTAATTAATTCTGAAATATGTCAATATAGATACAACTCTTAGAAGATTAAAATGTTTCAATTCATCGCGAATAATTTTATTATGACAATCCCGAATTGTGACTTGTGAATATAACAACTTATTTAGTCGAGGCTCAACTAAAAAATATTCCTGATCATAGAATACTACAGTCAGATTATCGACGTAAGTGTTTACTTCGTTTGCAAATGCGTGGAAGGATTTCATTAGCCATCATAAAATATACAAAGCTCCGCCTGGGTAATCCTTGCGATGGATTCATACCACTGGGAATCCTATGGATGACTGTTTTCCATCTTCTTGATTGGCTATCTTTCTCACTACTTGTTATATTATATTGTGCATTTGAATAATGCCGCAAGCGATGCATCTGCAGTACACATAAATCATTATGAAAGACGACAAAGTCACTGCATTCCAACCTCAAAACCTAATATGGCCAAATTCATATATTTATAAAATTGAATTGTCCTTTTTGTTATTGAAAGTGGTGATAAAAATCAATTATCATTACAGATTTAATCGATAGAATTATAACGTTTAATGTTACCGAAAGGCGAAACCCGGATCCGCAATGACAAAACGTACGAAATAGAAAAAAGGTTAAGCGATTCAAATTGATGTATATATAAATTTGTTTTTTTGAGAAGCATTGTCCTTCTATACGTGTTCATTTTAATCGCTCGGATTTGAACGAACTAGATAATTGTGAGTAGACTAATACTTCAATATAAAATACATATTAAAAAACCCTTTTTTGTACAAACTACATTATTTATTTTAGACCATGGTCAGTTTCGGCAATCGCCAGTATTATCAAGTGATGAAAATACAAATCAATACAAGGTTTTGTATACGAATTCAAGACATCACATACATGCATGCCTTCGAACAGAAATTCATAAATCGATTGAAAAATCAATTCATAAAACTGTCCGGGATTCGAACCCGAGACCTCCGTAACCGAAGCCAACGATGTTGTCCACTCGACCGCACAGGCGGCGTTAGTAATGTGACAAAATTAGTTAAGATTAATAACTGAGTGTTACTAACAATATTGAGAAAAGAAATTTATAAAAAATGATACAAATTATGAACGAAAGACACTAAATTATCAATAATTAAAAAGATTGGGACTTCCTCATAAATAAATAATAGTAATTTGCACTAAAAAATAAAACCAAATTGAAAAATCAATTTAAGTAAGAAAAGAGTTCAAACGTAATACTCAAAAATTCATTATCAATGATAGAAAATAAGAACTGCTTACAATGTTGTTAATAATTATAAAAATATATTAAAAAAATACCAACTAAATATTCGAAATAAGAATTGTTGTAAAGCTTTTAAGCTCGGTAATTAAATTCTACATATTACATAGGTACGTCAGAATGAAAAATACTAGAAACAAAACGTCTAGCGAAACACATCATGAAAAACAAAACATGCGGTGCAAATTTATTTCTAGTTTAATGACCTTGACAAGTTGTCAGTATAAAAATATTTTGCCAGAGCTTTCACATGGCGAGCTTAGAAAGCTACAGCTGTGCGTACGATATTTATTTTAAAAGAATTTTGCAGTGTACTTTTTCATATAATTACGTAATAAATTATTTTTCTTTTCCTACTACTTGGCAACGTTTCGTAAACCGTAAATATATATTTTTATAAATACATTTTATTGCGGAAAACAGATGTGTGATAGATTTTTAACGAAAACGAAGGTAATTGAAGAAATATTCTTTTGAATTTAAAAAGTCAATGACATGGAAAAATATTAAAATAAATATTTTCTGTTAATAGAAAAAGTAAACACTGTGCATCTGGATCCCCAAACCTCGTGACTACGGATACACGTAATGGTCTTTCGATAATTATACTCACGTGACCGACGACATCATACGACGCACTATTTTTGGGCCCTTAAGCGAATCATATAATATAATTTAAGACTTAATAAGCAAAACAGTAATACCTAGTGACATCTCTGGACCTGCCTTGATAAAATTAAATATTTAATATACCGCTGGATGAAGGTATTTATCCAAATGCATACCCAAAGTTAGCATTTTTAAAATGAATAAATTAACGCGTTAATCGCTCAAAAAAAAAAACGCCAACAACTAAGAAACTATGGCACATCTTTTTCTATTAATATAAACCAATTCTCACAAACACATCTGAAATAACATAGCCGTAGTAATTTTGTATTAGTACTGACCCGGTGGGATGTACCAGTGTTATTTTATTATTATTATATGTGTCCGTAGTTTGTACGGTAAGAGCGATACTAGAGTAATACTGTGTCTTTGCTGTGTACGTGATTAGAAGTAAATGTGTTCAAACTAGTTGTAGTATTTATTAGTTCTAGTAACGATGATGGCGTGATCCTAAAATCGCTATCAACTTAATTGTATCAACTGTGTAGAATAAAATGCTTTTTGTTGTTTCCTTGTAATAATGGAGTCCTTCCATTTAAATGATAATTCAATCAATGGACTAAGCTTGTTTTCATAGTGTTCTATAATAATAATGGCTTGAAATTTCTAAATTTTAGAAGCTGAAAAATTCACTACAATACTGCAACTAGATTGCTTGGTTTTCAATTTCGTTGAGATATCTTTTGAATATGATCTAACAGGTTCTTCTACAAAATTCAATTGAGCATTAATTCATGTTCTCCAATTACATGAACAACGATTTATAGCTTAACATAGATGTATGACAAGTCAATAATGGTTGAATATTATTATGGTTAAATCCGAGAAACCTAAGATAGTATTTAGGTTGCGAATTGTATTTTTTGTTCAGGATGAAAGGATATTGAAATAAATTTTATTGTTAAGTTTATTAATTAAAAATTTTACGTGTAAAATATCCTATAAAATAAATATAATTCTTTGCTCTGAATCAAACAGTGATTAAAAAATGAATTATTCAAAACTCGAAGACGGTATCCAGTATTATCTTTTGATGTTTACATACTATTTTTGAAATATTTATTCTTTTAAATTCCAATGTATTTCTCAGAAGGATGTAGTGTTATATTACTTGTTTTTTTTTATCCCAGTGTTCGTATCAACCGATAATTTATAACAACCTAGTTGTAAGTTTATAAACACTTTATTGTAGTTTATGTATTATTAGATGCTTGAAACATAGTGTCTCTCAACATGTATTCAAGATTTTTTTTATTATCCAACACTAAGAGAAGACGTCTGGAGATGGGTCAGAAGAGTGTATATTTGACGTTACATGTATGTAGGTAGATGCTTGCTGTATTTATTCGCATGTTAAATACACTATGACCAAAATGCTATTGATAACACAATGTTGTTACAGTAGCTAAGTGCCTAATGTCGTTGGCTTCGGTTGCGGTACCCACCGGTTCGAGTTCCGGTATTGCCTATACCTCTGATACATTTGTGTTTACATATAACCGATTTATAGATTTCTATTCGATGACATGGTTGTCTTTAATGACCTCCTACTTATTCGATATTAAAAACTGGACCCAATGAGAGCGATCAGGTCACCTTCCTCTCCTAGCTGTATCGTCTTATTCCTACCCTATTCAAAAATAGAGTTAAAAACCTAAGTAATTAGGAATTTTGGGCGTCCATATTTATCACATTAAGAGCAAACATGGTTATAAAAAGATGTTTGTTATAAATTCCTTTAATCTTAATCAAATTTGGTTCATTGAAATTTTTTACTTAAATTTACTAATTCAAGACAGTATACACTTCAATTCCCGAAGATGCCGAAACGGGAAACTCTGGTCGTTACTGACGAAAAGCTTGGAAATTTACAAAATTTCAAAGATTTAAATTGTATATTGAAATTCCATCGATCACCTTCAGTCAAAATTATAAATCCTAATCAAACTGGACGAAACCTTTGTTAAAGAATTTTTAAGCCAAAAGTTTTACGGTAAGCAATAAAAAATATAATTGTTTCGTTTGTTGTTCTAAAAACTATATTAGAACCAACTGATAAACTTATAGAACGAATTATTTTGAACAGATCTTTCGCTTAAAAATTAGTATATACATACAATACTTATAGATTTACAATTTTTTTGAAATTAAAAACGTTTTATGATCGACAAAGTGTGACTCGAGAAAGAAACCCCTCTTATTACATATGTTTTTACGGTGTTCTACTTCTTTCGACTTTGTGTATAAATATATCAAAACCACATCCAATAAAATATGAATATTTCCCTAGCTTTAGGCAAAAGTAGTGCGTTATTACATTGTATAATATTTTCCTGGAAATTTGAGAAACACTGTTCCAAAGCATGCAGTCTTGCGTCACAGAATAATTTCGTACATAGCGATGAGTTGTAACAATTTATTATAGCTCACAGCAATTAATTATCGCTGACTCGTCTAAACTAAACTCAAATAAGTAGAGTGCATTTTTCTTTCATTGCATACCATATTCATTCATTCACGTTCATACGAATGCGTTCTCGCCCGGCACGCATTTTGTACAGTATGGTTTTGAAATCCATTCATAGAATTTATTATAATACATACTATGTATTGCTCAAACTGGAGATGATCGCTATCGCACTAATTGTATGGTCTGACGTTACCTGCATACATACTAGTTTGAAAGGAACCTGTAGCCTTATTCTTGTATTTGCTATAACATGACACGTATTTTGACATATGCGTACACGTACCTGACGTACCTACAACATTGAGCTTCTACCACAAGTGAAACTAATAGAAAATTAAAATTGATTAAGTATGAAATATTTCTGTATTAAACACAGCCAAATCATGCTGTTTTCGATGTTAAGAAAATATTCATTTCGGTAGGTAATTGTTACACCTACACTTTATTCGAAAAATAAAATGCTCATTTGTACTACATAATTTCACTTTTATTCAATAAGATCAGGATCGGTTTCGCCCATGACGAGCATTATCGAAATATAAGAGAATACAATGTTACAGTGTTATTTATATGAAACAAAATAAAATGAATATGGTGTAACAAACAATTGGTATAGAAAGTATTTTACAAATAGTCGTACAGAATATGTGTATAAAAGTGTGATTAATACTAATGAGTATTTTAATTTTTGATTATAATGCCTTTTCATCAAGTATTGACAGTGAACACCCTAAAAGTGACCCTACAATTCAACATATGTTTCAGTTTTAAAATTGTCCTAAAAGTGTACGTAAATCATATTTAAATAATAATTTTACTATCAATGGTGGCCAAATCAAAGACATCTTGCAATCATATCGGTAAAGTCGTTGAGAGCCAATCAGATCGCAGGATTTGAATTAGCTGACTGAATGTCTTTCAGTATTTTTTTATGGAATGAAAACGGCGAAGGTTTCATATGTTGATCTGTAGTGTTTGGGATTTTCTAATAATTAAAGTTGATTCGCATTAAAGTTCTGTTAAAAAGTAGTCAAAGAAAACTTTCGGCTGTCCTGAAAAATAGAGCGAAATTATCTTGGCTGTGTTTGATTCTGGATTCCTCATATAGTATTTAGATAGAGGGACGATACTCCAATTTAAGAATCATCTATCAGTTATCTATGCCAATATATGTTCTTTAGTTTATGTTATAGTCTTAAAACATCTTCATTGGCTACGTGACCATTCCAGGAAATCTTCATAGTTAATCGATGCAGTCACACCTTGAAAGCCTCCAGGCTTCTGATGGTTACTTCCATTTAAGTCTAGGCTTTGACTCTGTAGTCGAATATGCAAATGTTGTGGCATCTTATTTGACGCTAAAATTACTATAACACTCATACGTGACTTGAATCACGCAGTAATGGTAAATCTCATGACGCGACATATTTTCAAACATCTTGTTAGTTATGAATTATGATAAATATTAGACTCTTGAGAATATTACTGGCCCTTAACATGAAATCCGCAGTTTTCTTAGCTGAACATATTATTCTGTAATACAATAACAACGAGTAAGCGTGTATGGACAACTTACGTATGATAGAGGATTTTACCAAGTGGACAATTACTCGACTCGCATGACTTATCTGCAAAATGTGTTGACTTTATATTATTTACATTAATTAACTATATTTGTAAATATATCGCCTGCTGTAGCCCCAATTGGTGAGAGCTTGCTCTACCGATCATGCATGTGGGTTCGATTCCTGGTAAGGTCACAGTGAATTTGATAATTATTCAATAAAAAAAGTTGTGATCGAAGACTGGGTGTTTGTGATGTCAATTCACATTATTTCCTTTGATATCTTTCTGATCCTTCAATATCTGGGTATAGCAATAGCGATTAGTCAACCACTAGTCATGTTCTAGCCTTATCATTCTTTCCTTATTACTCACTTTGAAAAAAGTGAGGTTGTGACAAACAGTTATCGTAGAAAACCTCTGTTGAGATACATCCGTTAGGACGCCATATGCTTCACATTGGGAGCGAACATGGATAAAAAAAAATATACATTTCTTCTTCTCAATTCTCTTACATACACATACAAAGTCATTTGCAGGATTATATTAAGGCGGACATGTAACTGAGTGACCAACTTCGTTAATTTTGTTTGCTGAGTTCAAGAGTTCTATCCCAGTGTCGCGTTCTATGGTTAGCGTTGTTGGCTTCCGTGCCGGATCTAACGGGCTCGAGTCGCAGTACGCCCAGCATTTCTTCGATCGATTTATCGATTTCTGGTTGAAGGCATGGGTGTTTGTGATGTCTAAAAATTGCCTCCCACCCTTTCCGATCCTTAAATAAATGGGTGTAGCGAGAGCGATTAGTTATCCACTAGTCCTGTCCTTATCCTTCTATCATCTAATTCTCTTTTTGCGCTAGTTTTATAAACACGGTTTCGAAATTGCACGGTCCAATGAAATAGATTTTGATTTTAATTAAAAAAATATTTGACATTACAGCTTATGCCAATGCGTCAAATATTTTGAAGTTGAAAGATCATACGAGATATACTCGATGAGAATTTTTGTTAGTCACATGAGAATTACTCAAGGAGAATTAACTTCACAAACACCCATGTCCAAAAAAATCCAATTTGACATTGACCTTACCGGGAATCGAACCCAGACCCACCTGATCGGTAGAGCAAGCTCTAACCAACTAGACTACAGCGGGCGACATAATGGAATTCTTTATATCTTTAATTTTTTTATGAACACTTCAATTCTTTTTACACCGTTTTTTTGTAGGGCTTTTTCTCATGAAACGTATACCCCGTTCAAAAAGAGAATTGGGTGTACTCTTCTCGTAGGAAACTTCTCTTGAGACACTTCCATTAGGAAGCCATATGCTCCACATTGGGAGCAGACATGGATACAAAATCCCATTGTGGACACTGTCATAAATTGTCCGGACAGTGTGTGTCCGAAGGTATCTGTGATTTGGAAATCTCTCACCTATCCGATTCTAAAAATATGGCGTAGCGATAGTGATATTTTCTAATCACTAGTTTTGTCTTTACTCTACTGTTATAATATTCCTAATATCTCCGAAAATCATTGCATGCCTCTTACTATGAGGTGGCTAAGCCGCTGTTCAACAGCGATAGTGATCACATTGAAAGTGATAAACGCTATGTTTATAGGCTGTTATTGAGTTGAGTAATTTACAATGACATTTCGAAATGTGGATTGAAAGTTACGATGAATTGTGTGGTTTTTATACGGCAGTATAGTTAACACCGATAACAGCTCTTTTAATTTGAAAGTAGTAGTAATGTAAATTATTACCATGGGCTCGCAGCAATTAATGTGCCCTTTGAAATGCAGCGGCCACCCATGTTCTTATATGAATCTAATATATCCATTAGTAAGTAACTATGACACAGCACTTTTTATTATGACTTCATTTTATTGACTGTAATTATTCATAATAAATAATATGTACCAATATTGGTATTTTTGATCGATATATTATCTATAATACTTTCATTATGGCTTTTTTTCCCATTCACCTTTCACTACTTATATTTGGGGCACGTTATCTGATTGCTTCACGATGATGCCAATATATTGATTTTATAATAATTTTAATTTAAAAGTAATAAAAGGTGTACCTCTAGCTCACGATATAGAAACTTAGCAAGGTATGGTAACATGACATTTGTACTCAGATCGTTTTTAATCAACTACTTTCTTTTTCTTGTAATTCGTTTAATAATCTGTAAAATCATTCCATAAGCGTTAATCTATGCCTCTTCTCGTGATGTCTTCTTTTATCAAAGGTTGGCAACGAAATCGCAGTATGTACTCATTTCAACACTACGTGATTACACGGATTTTCGTTTTCTATACACTAAATTCTTCAACGATTTTTCGTAAAATTTAAACTACGTGCGGTTTATTTTCCCTTTGAATCTTTGAAGCTCACGCATGTAAATTGTAACGTTTGCAGTAGAGGTCTGCACGGGCCAAAATTTTACAAAATTACCCGACCAGAGCCCGAAAGACTCAGACCCGACCCGGCCCGGGCCCGAGTCTAATATAACAATTGTTACCCGAACCCGACTCGAAGCCCGGATTTATACTCAACAGACCGAAAATTTACAAAAATTTACGATTCTCTATAGAACTGGTTATAATTATAATCATCCTGACTGACTTATGACACAAACATAACCTGAAATATTTTTCTGAAGAATAAATTCCTTACCCGGGCCCGTGCAGACCTCTAGTTTGCCAATACAGGAATATACGTAGGGAATGTCGATCCATATTTTTTTATTGAATACGAGAAGCTTAGAAATCGTTTTCCAGTTATGTTTTTCCCATACCGTCGCTGTACTGACAGAAGTTGACGAGTAAAAAAGTTTTGTAAGTAAAGAGCAAATAAAAAATTGGGCTTTTAAGATAAAGCCATTAACTTCGATATTTTATGTTATATATAGATAATGATAAATTCAAAATATATGTGAAGACGTGATGCCGATCGAATGAAAATAATATTAGGAATTAAAAGGGAGGAACAATTACTAGCATTAAAATTCACTTAATACTAATTACCGATAAAAATGTTATTTTGGCCAAACAAAGAATGAATGTCCAAGAATCTCATTGTGTAAATAACTAATGTTTATTAACAACTTCTCCCAGTATGGTGACGATTTATTGTTTTATGCATTATGACCGGACATAGTAAGCGGAAAATTGTATGGATCAATTGTTTTATATTAAGTCATACATAATATATTCAATTTAAAATCATGTCCGTTTTCAATTTGAATGAAATAGATTTCTAATGGAGACTATTTTAACAGATGTTGTTCTACGAAAACTGCACTTCATTAAATCGCTAAACCTTTCTTTTCGTAGAGATTAAGAATTAAGGAAAAGGCCAAAGACAGGACAAGTTTTAAAAAGTTTTTAAAAATAAACATATGAGAAAGAGCTTAGACAACAACACAATCCATGCCTTCAAAGAAAAAATCATAAATCGACCAGTTAATTAATGAAAATGTCCGTATCACGATTTAAGCCCGTGAACAAGGAATAGAAACCCTCGGCTACAAACCGATTAATGCAAGTTTTTTTTCTCATAACTTTCTCAAATTTAATATTTTATCCGTTGGTTAATTCGGCTCTGATCAAATTTAAAATAAAAGTTATTAATGTATAATGTAATGCATTATATTTTCGTACACAATGGACACCTAGAAAAGATATTAAACAATTTGACACTACTAAAGTGGGTATACATTATCACTATCTACTACTTTACTACACACGTTATTATATAAAGAGTTTTTACGTGTTGTTGAAATAATAAAAATAAATAAACTCAATATCCTTGGACAGTTTGTCGACAGACAGTTATGTTTTATTTATAATTCAAATGAATAATAATCTTTACTTGTTTACAAGGTAAGTTCAACGAACTTATAGTATTTAAATTAAAGCTTTTTTGAATGATATAATTGAATTTTTCAACTAAAGCTACTTGGTGAAATTTAAATCGTTCAAATTTTGTATATTTCCACACGTTTTGTTACTTACTGACTCAGTTTAAGTTCATCCGTGCACTTGAATGCATAAATATGCCGAAAAGCGATATCTTGGTCGTTAGTGACAAAACGTGTGGAAGTGTACATTTTAACGATTCAAATAAAATTGAAAAAATCTAAATTGATATAGACCTTACTGGGACTGGGAACTATAATCGGTAGAGCAAAGCTTTTACCAATTTGAAACAGGGTGTTTCATGTACAGTGACAAATTAAAAATCTTCTTTTACTTTAGGGACACGGAATTTATCTAAACCACTCAACTCTGGAAGAAAATATATAACTGCCACCCATTCCCTAAATCTCTAATGCAAATTTTGAAAGGTCAATTGTTGATGTTGACTCAGCCAAGTCCTAAAGCGAGGCAGTTACAGGAAAGAAAAATTGGCTTCAGCGGTGCTATTCCTGCGAGCATACACTTATTTAAGACGGTTAGTATATTCAAAACGTGATTGTTTTGAGTATTTCAGACCACTTTCAAAATAAGTATATGCACGCGGGAATATCTCCGTAGAAGTTCATTCATTCTGACGACCGGCAGAGTCTCTTTTTCTTCTAAATGTTTGTAGTATAAGAACGTATTATATCGTTTGCTAAGTATATGTTTTAGTATATAGAAATATGAAATAATAAAATATGTAGAAATTACTAATAATTATGCCAATAACTTTCGAATCAATTCAATTCAATCTAAATTATATTGTTTTGCAATTAATATTCAATTTATTTTTTATTTATATTTAATATACATTTCCTATTAATAAATTACAGCCAATCATCATAAACTTATTACCGTAGACGTCTTGTCCGATAGCTATATATCTCGAATTTCTCTTCCTACACAATATAATTGGGGTTGGACATATTATTATGGCCTACCATTGAATGTTTTTTTTATTCAAATTAAGATAACAGTTCCGCCGCCGAAGGGTTAATTAGTGTCGTTTAAATATATTACCTATACAATATATCAGTCGCGGGAACGCTACTCAAACTTTTGTCGCTCCACTTACATCTATAAACATTTGTGTAACTTTCTTTATAATGAGATGTTAAGCATTATCCTGTGCACAGTTTATTACTGCCGGATACCATAGTAAATTATTTTCATATTTTATAATACAATAATCCGTAGAACACGAGAGGTTTTCAACCATAGAATATTATAATTTATCAATTATTCTAGATATGTTTTCATAATTATGTCCGTTTTTAATGTAAAGCATACATAGTACAGACGCAGGTATTTCAGAAGATGATACCTTAAGATAACTGCTTGTTATATAGCAGCTGAAACTCTTTTTTCAGGAGAGAGCAAAGATAGAACAATGATTTCAGTACAGGACTAGAAGTTAGTTAATCGCTTTCGCTACGTCTCGAATTTTGAATAAGTTTGAAGAATTTCCGGCATTAAAATATTAAAATAAGTACAATTATTATAGAATCTTAGAATAAATCAATATTTTTTTTATTTTTTTGCTGGCTTAGTCCCCAAAAATCTGCAATGGAAAATTTGATTGAATTAGAAGAAACAACTATCATATTATAGCAAATGCGGACTCAATGAAATTGATTATAATTTTCATTTTTGTTTCTACGGTAGAAGAAAAAATACACCAAGATTCGAAACTTATGACGCAGAATTATCCAAACAATTATATTTTTCTCATAAGATCTCTTATACAAGAAAGTCTGCAATGAGTCAATAGTTAATGGATATGGTTTTGATTCGGCTATTTTTAGACAAGGTCGTTTTGATTTCTAAGAAAAATATTATGAAATATTATAAAATTATAAAGCATCAAATACCGGTATAGGTATATATAAGACCGATACTGTTCTGGAACACTGTAGAAAGCTGAGTCAGATAGATGTACAGAATGTGTTCCAAATTCTACTAACCTTAACGAAGATTCCATTTGTTAAAGTTCACCGGTCGCTTGATCTTATTGGCACCGTCCTGTCTTCTATTTCTTTCTACACACTGATTAAAAACATGAGTGATTTAAATTTTTCTTGTCGACGAACGCAATGCTTAGAATTTTATAACACTAGAACAATGGAGGGTAGCCTGCGGCCTTTTGTCTACTCTGGTGTGGCCTTTTGACTTAATCAAAATGTTCACTGATCAAGCCATTACATTTTCGACAATCGAAAAAAAAGGGGGGGGGGGGTGTCAACATTTTATTTACTGTGGCTTTATGTTGAATCAGATAAATGAATGTGGCCTTTAGAAATGAAAAAGTTCCCCATCCCTGCATTCGAATCTAGATAACAGTCGTGGGAAATTAATCACTTCGAAGTGAATCGAACGCTTCGAGTTTATTACTTTCTCCATTTTTATCACTTTGTGACTAAAAACAAATTTACTCTAAATTCAATTATTATTGGATTCTCTGCGAGTCATTAGTTTTTTTTAATAATATTGACAAATTAGTGTAGAGTGGAAAAACTAGTAGTTCTGTGTATTTTTTTTATTGGATTCTTAACGACCAGTGCTCGCATTGAAAGATGAAGCATTAGTGTGAAATATAAACAAAAGCATATGCGAACGATTCCATTATTTCAACATAAGCAAACGAATGATTCTCGATCACTAAAAGATGTACACTTTGATTAGTGTACTTGCGAACAACACGTGTTTACTAGAAACATATATTTTTTTAAATTTGTTACCTACTAGAAGTGAGTAATGCTTAAGTTCAAGATTCGAAAATGTTATTCTTTGAATTGATAAATATTTGAGAATCAGTGTAAAATGAAAGTTGCCTGTTAATTAAAGTCAAACTTTTGTGAGCTTTTTGAATGCGAGTGATATATAGCATCATTTGATCCGAGGTTTAAAAAACGTATTATTTTACACAACACTTAAATAACTTACAACTATTTTTAAGTATCTAAGCATCCAAGGGTATTAAAGGACTTATTTATATACCGTGTAAAAGTAATCTGATATGAATGGTAAATAAATTTACGCCTAGTAAGCTGAACATCATTAAGTTTACAGCTTTTTAATACAGCCAAGGTTGTAAAATAACGATACGAAAATAAATAGCGTTATAATGAAGAAGAAATTTCTCAGATCGTATTTGTACATTTTTTATTAATATTTAAAATTATACGACATTAGTTTTAAAAATAAGAAAATATAACTGGTGCATAGTAAACTTGATTGAGTCTCTGAAAACAGATTATTTAAAATACATTAACTTAGATTATTCCACGTATTGTGCTACAAACTGTGACACGTGTTTCGCCTCTTTCAGAGGCATCCTCAGACAACTACTTTCGCAAATGCTTGCTTAAGTCCGAATGATTTTAATTTTACAATTCTGATATATTATACAAAAATCAAATAAAAATGGGAGGCAAAAAGGGGATGATAGAAAAACAAACAAACGATAATGGTAATACAAATGACATTTACATTATGTAATGATTAACTAATGAGTTGCATCAATTAGGACGGGTTAAACTGTTAGAAAATAAATTTAACAGTTGCAAACCACCTGTTTTATTCAAAGTATTATTTAATATTATTTCTTTATTGTTAATACTTTTATTTATTTCTAAAAATTTTAAACTATTAATTTTCAAGCCTTTTTTACTCGATGGAGTATTTCTACGTTACTGTTATGATGTTCGTTTCGATTAGATGATTCTCAAATTCTGAAAAATTGTTACTTTTTAGACACTTTATATGTTCTTTAATTCTAATATTAAAGTTTCTACCTGTCTGCCCTACGTAAGAAGCTTGGCAGTCTCCACAAAAGGGGCGATAGATACCACTCTGTGACAATGATTTTACGCGATCTTTACTGTTTAATAAAAAAAAATCCTAAATTATTAACGGTATAAACGCGGGTTCTATGTTTTTTGGCAACAATTCAGCTATCTTCGATGAAGTGTCTCCTAAGTAAATATCAGAATAGTAAAAATTAAAATCATTTGTACTGCGAAAGTAGTTGTCTGAGGATGCTTCTGAAAGAGGCGAAACACTTGTCACAGTTTGCACAATACGTGGAATAATCTAAGTTATTTTATTTTATATTAAAATGAAATTCCACAAAGTTACCACCGAATCCATCGAAAGATTATTTAAAATTTAAAGTAATCGAAGATTTTTTACAACTTATTACTTAAGTCTCGTATTACTTGAATCGAATTTTGGATATTGTAATGGTAAGAAGCGTAAGTTAAACCACTTTGAAGGTTAAACGCTCAAGTCATTCGGAAAATAGTAAGTAAGATTAGGTTTAAGCAACTTTTAACGTAAATAAATAATTGACACAACTAAAAAAAAATCGGTAGCTTCGAATATCGGAATTTCTTCGTGAACTTGAGCGAGTTCAACTCCGATTTACAAGTCCGTTGTTTAACACATCAGATAAACATCTTTGCTAAATATTATTTATTCCCCTTTTATATGTGTCTCTAAAACAAGTGTAAACAATAATTCTTTTTTAAATTTACAATTCGTAAGCTTATAAAAATAATGCTCAATTACCTGTACTTAAAGATTGCAATATTGGTATTTCCGAAACCGAGATCACAGTTTTTAGATTTTTTTATCAATCTAAATGATGGCAGTTTTGAAAATACAAAAATTACAGGGAAACCATCACATATTCCAAAATATTTTGTCACGATGAATTTCAATATTTAAATTTGCCAAAAGTTCTATCAATTTTACGGGTTCTAGAATTGGTGAGCCTTTCAGTGATGTCTTGTTATTTATGAAAATGACCAGTTGATTTTAATTTACTCGCCCGGTATTGCGATTCTGATAAGCCGTTTTCTTTTGCTGCTTTTTTGTATTATTTGTATTTAATATGTAATACAGAAGTACCCGTATTGATATATTCGTTTGGTATTGCAATCTTTACTGGTATCTAAAACACAATTTTATATGCTGATAAGGACAGTTTTCGCTAAGTGAGATTGGATTTTCAAGCAAAGCATTACATACATTTTTTATAATAACGAACTATAAACCGCTACATACGTGGAAGACACGATACGGAACATATCTCAAGGGAAGTTTTTCTACGATGGAATGTGACTAATGCCACAAGACCTGTTATATAATAGGATGGGTGGCAGCAATAAAGACATCACATATGATATATTCGTATATTCGAAGACACAAATCCATTAATGGATTGAAAAATAAATTTCTGATACTGTCAGTACTGCCGATGAGCACCGAAAATAAGACCAACGACATTGAAAAGTTGGTTATAGACCTGACTGATATTGAAATCGTTGAAAATATAATATATTTAGTTAGATCAATAATTGACAGTTAAAAAAATATGTAAGACTTACAAAAAATGGAATCACAATTGGTAACATAACTATGAAAAGAATTTATAAATAATCCTATAAATTATAAATAAATGCCAAAAATATCTATAGTTAAAATGTTAAACACTTCTTACAAGTAAATATCATTAATATATAGTGAAAAAATTAACCCAATGAAATGTCAATAAGGTCTTAAATATTTACTATCAAAATAAGCAGATGGGATTTTTTTACGATACAATTTTTTTTTAAACTATGTTCGCTCCCAATGTGGAGCATATGGACTCCTAATGGAGTTTATCTCAACAGAAGTGTTTCTACGAGAACTCCTTGTTACTCAGTTGCTCAACCTCTCTTTTTCCAAAGAGAGTAGGGATAGAAGGATAGGGCTAGGACAGGATTAGTGGTAAGCTAATCGCTCTCGATACGCCCCGTTCATAAGATAGGATGGGTGAGAGGGGGGAATTCAAGACATCACATACATCCATGCCTTTGAACAGAAATTCATAAATCTATTGAAAAATCAATTTATAAAACTGTCCGTACCGGGATTTGAACCCGGGCCCTCCGGAGCCGAAGCCACCAACGTTGACCACTCGACCACACAGGCGGCAAAAAGGCGGCCGTTTTTTTTTTTTCTTAAAACAATTATTACGTTAGTAAAATATATATGTATTCTAAAATATTTTTTAATGTATCTCAGATAAATACCATTTGTGTTTTTGCGGTTTTTAATCTATCGTAGTAACATTTGATTTTATATTTACTTTTAATGAACAATGACCTTAGATTAAAGCTACTAATAGATATGTGTATGTCATCATTATTTATCAAAGTATTTATCTTTTTGTATACCACTGCTTCGTCCGCAAATTGGGTCATCCCATAGTTAGTTCTTTGGGAAAAACCGCATATAACAATAAATGCCATAGATTTGATCCCGTAATAAAAATAATAAATAAGTCACATTTATTAAAAATAAAAAAATGGCCTAAATTATTTTTTCGTGGAATTAAATATGTTACGTAGAAAGCTAAATTAATAATTTTTGGTCAGAAAATATCCACCTTTTATAAATGAGCAATTGTTTAATTTAAAGGTTAAGCCGGTTTGATTGTAACGAAGCGAATATAAATATTTTATACGAGGAGCTCATTTATAAAACTAATAAGGTAAAAACTAGACTTTCGGTTTATTCTAGAATTATTGAAAAATATTGCTGAAAATTATAATATTATACTTATATTTTTTTTTTAAATCTCGATTGACTCGTACGATAAACTTGCAACACACAACTCATATATGTAAATTGTTTTTCTTAGCTTTTAATAATCAAGCTCTACAAAGTAAATCTAAACATATTCAAAAGGTTTTTGGAAATCTTGTAGTGATAAAATATTTCTCAGTAAAGCAACGTTTCTCCATAAAATGGAAGCCCTGAAATATTATATTGGTACTGCGAGAGGCGAAACACGCGTCACTTTTTGTAGCACTAGTGGTTATTCCACCGAGTGGAGTAACACATTCGGTGGAGTTACTGTTGAATCCATCAAAATTATTAAACCAATTTGAGTGATATTTTTCACATAAACATATTTAAAAAATCTACGTTTTTCTTCTATTTGTATTTTTTTCGTTTATTCTTTCGAGAATGTAAAATGAGAAGGTTTCATTGTTTTTAAATTTGTCTCCGTGTTTGATTATTCCAATCCACCCGTGTTCCATATCTGTGTTGACCAGTCACATTATAACGATGCAATTACATAGAAAAAAATATTGACTCAATGGCGATTATACCAGATATAAATGACTCGATTACTCCAGTATGTTATTATTTTAAACTAAATTCAAATCGCTGGCATTTAGATAAAACGAAAGCGCTAGAAGAGCACTTTAAACTGCATAATCACTATAATTATGGACATCCAAGCGTGAAATGAAAACCCATCTCTAGTAAAGACTTCCATATTTTAGCATTCATTAACGTACATAATGTACATGACATTACGATATAAATATTCTCTATGGTATGAAAGAGCTTTTGCTATAATTTAATAACGGCCGTATCTAGAGGAATAGCAGTGCGGCAGCTTCTATATTAGTGACATATTATATTGGTCACTTTGAATGCATTATCTTCAACTCTTGGTGGAAAGGAATTATGTATATTTAAAAATATAATACACATTATTTAGTGAGTGAGTTTTACATGAGTATATCTATTTATAATAGATATATGAATGCGTGACACAAAACTTACTACATTTTAAACGCTTAAAACTAAGAACAAATGATCCTAATCTGCAATCGCATTAAAACAATAACGTAAGAAAGGTCACTAGCAATATATTCAAATGTATCTCCAAAATAATCATTAACAAAATGCAATCAGTATAATTGGAAACGTTGTTTTACTTTATCAGTTGAAAATGCTTGTGATAAGTGATATCAGTACTGATCTTAATTAATATAATATACTTGCCGAAGAAAGAAAGTGTTTGTGTTTATTGAAGTGCATGTCTTCTTTTTCTGTCTGTTTGATTTTTGACGTTTGCTGCCGATTGTCCATGTTACGACACACGCGCCACCTACTGTAAGTGAATTTTACTATAACCTTCGCGAAGGTGCAACCATACATTGTCAAAATGAACTCTATGGCAGACATACAACCATTGATTTTTATATATAAGACCTATTGTAAGTTGATTGTAATATGCCTATAACCTTTCACAAAAGTTTGTAAAAGTTTTATTGCAATCGGATCAGCTGTTTGGAAGCCCATCGAGTACGAACAAACAAACATTCATGTTTATATATTAGATATCTTACATGTATGAAATTAGTACGAAAGAGTTTTTTTATTTTTTTAGTAGTATCATTGTTTGAATGATACATGAAACAAAGGCGCAATGAAGAATCGTAGTTAAGTAAAAAAAAAAAGCCACGAAGGACATCGTCATCAAGCGGACAGGGTGATGATGCCGTTCTGAAGTTATGTTGCCGTTTTTTCTTTCCGAAGTCAGAAAACGTCGGCTTAGAATTTGGAGTATTTTTAATTTTGTTTTTATTATTCAGTATTAATCCGCAGGGTGTCCCCAACTCGAGCGTGAATGAGATTCTGCTGATAGAATCCCAAGATTCTACGATCTGAGCGTTATTGCGGGCGTGCGCGAGGTGATTTTTGATCACTAAACAAAGCCGCTCATATTATTAGTTTTGGCTGGGCAACGAAAGAAAGTCGAATTGGATCGCTGCCCAATGATTCACAAATGAATGGTGCGATGAACTAAACCAGCGGTGACCAACTTATAACGACTCATTTCCAAGAATTTTATAATGCTATAATATTTCTAGGTTATCGATTTTATATTATTTTTTTATGAAGAATACTCATACAGTGTCGCTATCCATTAATTATATTATGGTATCTATTAATAATTAAAGATTTCGACTGAAGGTGCTTGGTGGAATATCTATATTAAATTTGAATCATTGAAATTTTGTACATCTCTACACATTCATCCGAGCACTTGAATATGTCGATGCTTGAAGATGTTTAAAGGTGAAATCCGGTTAGCTATTGATAAAACGTGTAGAAATGTATAACAGTTAAACGATTCAATTTTCGTACATTATAATAACCATAGGATAGTATTTAAGAGTAAGGAACTGACGTTAACAATGACAATTACTTTGTACATATTTTTTTGTGAATTTACAATATGAAGCTAATAGACAGTGGTTGCTTTTCCTTTCGCCATTCTTTTCACATGAATGACTAATATTAAAATGAAAGAGATGATTGTTTTAAGCTACTTAGTAACATCTTGATATAGATTTAGAAGAACAAACGTATTGATTCTACATTTAAGGCACTTGGTATTATCCGTTATTGGACAATAGAGGTCTGCACGGGCCCGGGCCTGGCCTTTGGGCCCTTACCCGGCCAGGCCCGCGGGTCGGGTTCGGGCGGGTAAGCGCAATTGAGATTCGGGCTCGGGCCGGGCCCGGGTAAGGAATTTATTCTTCAGAAAAATATTTCAGACTATGTTTGTGTCATAAGTCAGCCATGATGATTTTAATTATTATCAGTTCTATAGAGAATCGTAAATTGTTGTAATTTTGTAGAAAAACGAGGTTTTTTGGTCTGTTGAGTATAAATCCGGGTCGAGTTCGGGTAATAATTGTGGTATTAGACTCGGGCCCGGGCCGGGTCGGGTCTGAGTCTTTCGGGCTCGGTTCGGGTAATTTTGTAAAATTTCGGCCCGTGCAGACCTCTATTGGACTAGTACTCTTTAATATCTAATCGACTGAGATGTTTTAAAAATCCAAACGAGTTATATTTTTATATCAAAGGATATAAAAGATATAAGAGATAATAAGATGGTTACATATCCCACTAGTCCATGCAAACTCAATTAGGCAAAAATTCTGTTACTGAAAAGCGTATGACAAAAAAGTAAAAATATTTACATACAATTATTAAATTTTAACGTTCAACCAAAGATAAATAATAATTAGCAAATTGCCTATGGCAGTAAACACAATTTCAGTTAAGATACTATATTTTCGTTATTATGTATTTTATTATTCATTTTTACATGCTTTAATCAATTTATTCACTCATTTGTTTATCTCAGATACGCTCATTAAAATTAACGACGCGTCGATCGAATACAACATGGAATCAACTGATCGATGTTCATTTGTTTTATTTTATACCGTTTAAAAAATACGTTAAATTTAAACGTTTTGCCCCAATGCCCCAATCAAAAAAATGTTGGTGACAATTTTTAATATTGAAATAATTATCTGCCGATATTCTGATAATATAGACATTGCCAGGTTTTAAGCTGTCGTTGGTTCGTTTTGGACTAGGATCTTAGTACGGACATTTTTTTTTATAAACTAATGGAATAGTATTCAAAGGCATTGATTAATGTCTAAAACAAATTCCCACATACCCGATCGTTAATCAGTGTAGTAACAAGCAGTTTTCGTATAAATTCTGTTGTAATAAGCTCTGAATTAGGGGCAGACTTAGTTGTAAAAAAATATTATCAATAGGCAGTAAAATTATTTTTTATAATAGAATAGTTGGCATCAAAATACTGTTTCCTGTTTATGGAAAAATAGAATTACTCTATGATATGTTCTTGTCCACTCAATACGTTATTATATTTGTTTACAGAATTCAATCGAGTGTGTGAAATATTGTTTTTTTTTAACCTTGTTGCTTTATTTCTCTTGCGGTTTCCAACACTCGTCTTCTCTCAAGAACGTGCTGTGTAATTTATTTGTTTAGAAGCGTCTAAGTACTGGCTTTAATGTTTTATTTCCTTTATTTATGTAATGTTAAATGTATTCAAATACATATTTTTTTCTACGCGATATGCTTAGGCTTATATTAATTCATTACACAGACTGCAGAATCATCAAGAACATTTAATTCATGCCGCGTATTGATTGCTAAGGAAACGTAACAACAGAACTTGTTTAACGTGAACTAGTTATTCTACCTCCCTTTTTACTGACTGTAAAAATTGAGGGTAGATAGGAAGTGCAAGCTAATCGGACTCTTGACGTCCCGTTTTCATGATCTCATAGGGTGAAAGCTATGAAAACAATGCAAACATAATCATCATTTACAAAAAAAAAAAAATCAAAGTGTTTTAAGTAATTTCAACACATTTCTCTGGAAATATTTCCCTCGACTATAGCACGGTCAATTTAATAAAATAGTCGATGTAATAATACTATTCAGAATAACTGTATTTTTACACATTTTAAGCTGCACGTTTCTGTTGTTACGAAAACAAATGAATCTCTTTCATCTACAGTCTACACGATCATATCATTAAGAACAAAGCCTATAAAACAGAATATCTGGACATTTGGAAAACAGTTTGTGTCTTCGTTATTTACTCTCTTTTTGTTTGAGAATAGTCGCGTCTCCATTGTGTGACGAAATCACATGACAGGAAAAACAAGAATTTTCTGAATATTTCTTTTTTAAATATGTTAAAACATTTATATTTAGTGTGATTTTACAAATGACTGATGATAAAGAAACGTGCTGCATTTATTTAGTCATCAATATATATATGTATGTATATGTCTAATCCATGTCCGCTCCCAATATGGAGCATATGGCCTCCTAATGGAGGTATCTCAACGGAACTTCTTCTGCGAGGACTGTTTGTTACTCGGTTGCTAAACTTCTCTTTTTCTAAGAGAGTAGGGATAGAAAAACAGGACTAGTGGTGAGCTAATCGTTCTCCATAAATCAATTCATAAGACTTTACGGACTGGGATACGAATCCGTAACCGAAGCCAACGACCAACTTTGACCACTTGACCACGCAGCCGGCAAATATAAATATGTTACTATTCATTAAATGGCGCCGAGATAGGGAAATAAAAATATATTAATACAGTCTCTTGACAATTAAAACAAAATATATGGTTAAAGAGATAGTTATGCTATAAAAACAGGGATTGCAATCTTGGTGCCTGTTTTTCTGTCCCGAAATACATAAAATTTAACATATATATCAATCTATGTCCGTTCCCAATGTAGAGCATGTTATCTGTTAGTTACTTTGTTGTTAAATCTCTTTTTTTTTGAAAAAGAGTAGGGATAATGTTAAAAGATAACTAGTGTTTAGCTAATTACTGTCGCTACACCCCGTTATTTAAACATTGCAAGGGTGGTAATGAATTCGTACACAACACAAACACTCTCATCTTCAAACTGAAGTCGATAAAATGTACTATTTGTACAGGTACATCCGTTACGGAAGCCAGTGACGTTGACCACTGTACCACGGACCCAATATATAGAATATTTAACCAATTACCAATTTATGAAAATAAAAAAAAACATATCAAATACTCAAGGAATTAAATGTATGTAGGAGGTAACATTCCGAATCAAAATCAATTATACTAGGGTATCCAATCCCGGAGCCTTTTTGTGATCCCAGGATTTTGGGACCGATTAATTTATCATTCAAGGCACTAAACATGAAATCGTGTATAATATGAGAAAAGTTTTGGTGACGTAATTTTTCATTATTTCTTTCGAATTTCAAAAAACCAGAAATTTTCCGATTTGCCCAAAATGTCTAGCTCATTAGCTCTTCGAAGAATTTGAAATCTCAAAACCAAGGGATTTAAACATGACACGTTTTTTTTCAAATTCAAAATCTTATAAATTTTCGGGGTTTACTAAAAAATTCTCAATCCCGGGATCGCGACCAAACCAATCCCGGGGTTACGGGATCACAAAATTGGACGGGATCCCGGGATTGGAAAGCCTAATTGATACCCGAAAGTACAACGTTAACTATTCGGGCGTAGGTCGGGATTTTTTGAATTTTATACACATTGATTGTATAATATAATACATGTCTAAAATACCTTTTTTAAACTCGCAAAGGTAAACATATAACATTTACAGTGATTCTTTATATTCGTAAAAAATGCTTTGTAAATTATAGATAGGTGTTTTTTCAATTTCAGGATTGCACTCCCTAGTTGAAATTCTTCCTATATAAACGTTCGTACATTCTGGAAAAAAAATAGTGATAAAATTCACCAGCCTGTTTGGATAGATAATGGTTTTTGTGGTTAGTTATTTATATTAAAATAAACTAAAAACACATTTCATAATTGTGTTAAATACATGTGCAAAATGATAAAACATAAAGATACTTTATTGCGGTTATGTATATATGTTATGACGAAACATTAGACCTATATTATGTATCTGTCTGAAGCGCATAGTACACAATAAAACTGTTTCTCAGTTAACATATTAAGCGAATGTAGACAGGTGGTACTACAATGCAGAATTTATTAATAATAACTATTTTCATGAATATTTAAAAAATATATGTATAATTTTGAACAAATTGCAAACTTTTTTGAGGATTCACTTATCACGAGCAATACCGACTGATGAAAATATAAATAGATATAATATTACTCGTATAAAACCGATTATGAATAATAAAAAGGATTAACAAGCGGTTGATAAAAAAAAAATGAATTTATAAATTATAATACAAATGAATGCAATTATCTAAAATATAATTTTAATGTCATCGGACTCTACAGACAAGGAAAAACTAATACTACTAATTTGTAATAAAAAAATACACAAATTAAAAATCAATTATGTAAGATATGAAGGTAAAAAAGTTCAATATTAATTGTTTTAATACCATTCTATCAAGAATCGACATTTTTTTTAATTATGTCTCCTCTCAATGTGGAGCGTATGGCTTTCTAATGGAGGTATCTCAACAGATTTTTTCTACAAGAACTGTTTTTTACTCAGCTACTCAACCTCTCTTTTTCAAAAGAGAGTAGGAATAAAAGGATATGGATAGGACAGGACAAATGGTTAGCTAAAGCTCTCGATACGCCCCATTCATAGGATAGGATGGATGGAAGGGGGGAATTCAAGACATACATCCATTCATGTCTTCGAACAGAAATTCTTAAATCTATCGAAAAATCAATTTGTAAAACTGTCCGTATTAGGATTCGAACCCGTGACCACCGTGACCTAAACCATCAACGTTGACCACTCGACCACACAGGCGGCATTACTTATCTTACCAATGAATAATGAACTAACTATAAGTTACCCTTCTGACATACCTAATTGATATTCCATTTGGTTTTTTTGTTGATTTAAATTTTAGATACTACATGTAGTGTCGTTCATTTACAATTCATATTAAAAAATAATAAGACACTCGTTATCATTCCACAAGTATTTATTAGGATCAGGACAGGTTTCACTCATCGGGAGGATTTTCAACTGATGCTAGTGATGAGTGAAACTAATCCGGTTCTAAATAAAATATGGGAATAAGTATTAAAGGGTATTTATTTTGTTTCTAATATAATGCTTCTCCACCAAGTATTGACAGTGAACACCTTACAAGTGCATCATTTGTATGACTATGTATTAATTCTTTTCATCATTATTTTACCAATGTTACGTTGTTATAAGTCTTAATTTTGCATACATTACCAGTATCGATCTATTTTTTTATCTGGTGACAATGCTCGCGATGAGAGAAACAAGTACTCATTTTTAATAATAATGTATTATCGAATCAGTACAAAAAGTGTTTCTTTGTAACATAATGCTTTTCTATCAAGAATTGACAGTGAAAACCTACAATTAATTTATGCATATTAATTTATTTTTATGCTTATTTTTAGTAGTATTAATAAAATTATGAAGGCTATAAAACAACAATGTTGGATTCTGTTGAAAATTTATTGATTCTGAATGTTCAGAAAATACGATGACATCATTTTCCGTTTTATGGAAAAGTGATGCAGTAACCAAGCGAGTATAAAATTTTCTACGAAAATATGATCAAAACAGAGTTTTTCGATCATTTTCAAAGAAAGCGAATCAAATATGCCAAGGGTTACTTGACTCATGGAAAATTAAATACAATATTTCATGGCAAAAACATTCATTTGTCTCGAGCATTATGCTGTCTTTTGCCATCTCAATTTTCGTGACTCAACATTCGCTTATCATGATGTAGTTGAATAACATAAACGGGTTTTGGCCACTGTGGCAAGGTCAGGATGACACCGACTCACATTTACATTTAATGAATTTTACGGATCCTGAATATAAAATCAATTTGATATTTTTTTTATTCCACATTCTATGTAACAAACTGTGACACGTGTTTCGCGTCTTTAAGAAGCATCTGATATTGACCGAGAAGCTTAAATTACAACATAAATTTTGAGGTTTTGTCATTTACTACTGGACGTAGTGAAGAGGTAAAATACAAGTTCTGTCTGATGATGGTTCTTAAGGAGGAGACACACGTGTCACATTTTGTAATATAACTAATGGAGTAACAAAGTTATCAAAATTATGCAGATATGAAATGAAAACAGGCTGAACGATCTAAATGTTGATATTGTAGGTTTCAGATAGAAATAAGATCATCGCATAGATTTTTATTCTAATAATGATAATGATGATTTGTTTTATTAAGATTTGTCTGGTTTTACATTATGTTTTGTTGATTTTACGAGAGTATATTGATTATGTAAGAGTTTTTTTGTTCGACTCTTGTAAATATTGATTTGAATATGAATAAATGTTTAAAAGTAAGTGCCTACTCAGACGTTTGTAAGAACTGTAAGAAGATATTTACTTAGGAGATATCTTTTAAGTGCCCAGGCAATTTATGGCACACATAAACACATTATAACTATTAGCCACAAGTTTTGCAAACGACGTAAATCCAAAATAATATTTATTTTTTCGATTTTAGAGCACTTAACTTCGAGGATGACTTCTTGAAAATTCAATTGTTTATAATTGATTATATTGTTAATTACATTGATAATTTGTTACTTCTACCATTTACATTAACTAGAATCAGTCTGAAGATGCTAGAGTCAAATTATTTTGTTGAGATAGTTCCATTAGGAGTCCATATATTCCACATTAGGAGTGGACATATGCTACTTGAAACTATGAAATATAATATATTATAAATCGTCCCCACGAAAACTCGAAAAATTTGTTTTTAATAATCGACGTGTTTTCTTTCGCCTATTAAAATGCAAATATTTAAAATTCTTTTTATAGCACCTGTGCCAAAAAATGTATTATAGAATGATGCAATATAAAAATATTTCAAAAGTGTAAATTTTATAAGTTTTATAGACGTATGCTCATTTGTTGAAAAAAGGTTATTATTTTTACGATGTTTTAACCTGGGCTGTGAAGTCGGGAGCTTCGGTGTTTTTCTGGAGGCGGAGTCGGATTCGGAAAAACCGTAGAATAGTAATTGAGAGATATTGAAAAATTATTAATCTTCATCATATTGATTGCTGAAATCTAGTAGAATTATTTGTATTAATAACTAAAATGATCCGATGGGATACACCGCATGGTTCCACAGTTAATCGCCATAAATATTAATAAACAGTATATTTCACTTGCTCTCCGTATGCCGCGAGACATATTTTTGTTTTAAGTAAAACTTCATTAGCTAAGGTTTATTTAATGTATAAATTGATTTGGCATTTACTTGGTAGAACTCCATTTATAACAGATTAAAAATAACAAAGTATTTTAGTTCTACAGTTTTTAATAATTTTATGTGTTGATAGGTATTTCGGCTTGCGCCATCGTCAGAACTATGTTAGTTTAAACATAGTTCTGACGATTGCGCAAGCCGAAATAGCTATCAACACATAAAATTATTAAAAACTGTAGAACTAAAATACTTTGTTATTTTTAATCTGTTTATTTAATGTTGTTTTGGTTATGAAAATATCTATTATAATATCTGTTTTATGTGAGTCCTGTAGCCTAGTGGTAACGCTTCGGACGTATGCCCACTAGGCTATATATAAAAGGTCTTTAATACACTGATTTAAGAGTTCGTATCCATAGATATTCATCTGTGATGCTTCTCCTCGTGTATACCCGCCCAATCGGATCGTAAAATGGGACTAAGCTTTTTTCAGTCATGTATGAACTCCTTATAGAACTTAATTCAATAGAGGTTTCCTACGATAATTGATTGTTAATCAGTTGGTCAACATCTCATTTTGCAAAGAGAGGGACTAGTAGCAAGCTTATCGCTTATAGAATACCTATTAGCAGTTTCTTAATCATCTCCACATTACAACAACTAACTTACAACCAGTTCTAGTCAAAATCACCGATATAGTATGACATTTTTTTTTATTATTATTCCAGAACGATAATTTATTTCTACAACACTATTCCGAGGCAGGCTTGATTGTTAAAAAAAATCATTAAACGTCTATTTGTACAATGATTGTTTGAATAGTGATTACTAAATATAAGACAATAAAAAAATATTACCAGCACGTAATATTTACTCATGTTTTCATTAAGCTACCAATGTTTGAAGTTTATTTATTCGTTCAGAGAATATTGTAAAAACCCGTTTTTTGAGCGAACATTATTTCCGATTCTCGGAAGCATCATAGTGATTCAGTGGTTGAATGAAAATTACGCTCAACAAAATAATTTCGTTTTGTTCTCAGTTGTGAGTAAAAAGTCGTGTACTGAATACGTTGCTATCGTTTACGCCGAGTTATCCTGTATTGAAGATAATTAAATGTTTAAATAAAAATGTAATTTAATATTTATTTAAATATATTGTGGATAAAAATGATCTATTGAGTGAAGTGCAGTGACAATAGATTACAATACAATATTATCTACATTTCGTTCGTGTATGAAATGGATTGTGTTATTAAGGTATGTAAAATTATACAAATGTGTAAAATTATACACTTTAAATAACAATTGAAATTAAAACATATTTAACAAAACAGTTTATAATATTGAAACCGCTTTAGTTCATCGCGTTTCCTAATGGTAGTTCGCACGCTCATCCAGATGACTGCTATTAAATGTTTACCTTTTGGTAAGGCTTAGTAGCTACGATGAACTTAAGCTCCCAGGTTGAGGCACGGACTTATCTATTGATATATTTTTTAAATTTTAATTATTCTAATTATGTACATTCACAAAAATTTTGTCACTAGCCACCCGAGCTTTTGCCTTTCGGCATCTTCGGGAGTTTAAGTGCGCGAATGGCGCTTTTTAGTGACAACACTTGTGTAAATTAATAAAAACACAATAATCCTTTGTACTTCATTCCACTTTATTTAATATGTCAGGACTGGTTTCGCTCATTGCGAGAATTGTCAACTCAGTTGACAATGCTCGCAATGAGCGAAACCGGTCCTGACATATTAAATAAAGTGGAATGTACAAAGGATTATTGTGTTTTTATTAATATAATGCCTTTCCACCAAGTATTGACAGTGAACACCCTAAAAGTGACTTGTGTAAATGTATATAATTTGAAGGATTAAATTTTATATAGTAATTCCACCAAGCATTTTCAGTCGAAATCCTAAATGAGATAATTTTTGCATTTGCATTATATAAATATTGATAGATTTTATTATCTCAATGATGTCTTCCAATTTTTCTTTCTTTTTCCTTCATCATGTCTTCGTTATTATGGAGTAAATATATTCCTAATACAACATTTAAGAGAACACGAGACGTTTTCAATGTTATGTTTAGGAATATTCCTCGACTGCGGTTAAAGTGCAGAACAGCTATGTAACATACAGCACTCGTAAGCTCGGTGACATCTGACGTCTCTTCGCAAAGTGCCGTCATTAAATTTCCTATTTTATTTCAAAATCTTACAGACCTATACTATTAATATCGGATATTTTTTAAAACACAAATTTAAAATAGATTTATGAATAAAAAAAAATGTCTGGTATTCTCATTAAGTCAAAAGAATCAATATTTATTTTTCACTTTACAGTTTGTATTATGAAAGCCATAAGCTTTTACCATTAAAATTTGCCGTTTTTATGTGAATTTTTTGCATTATAAATTGGCAATGAAAGCTTAATTTAGGCTGTCACCAAACATACAGTCACAGTTTAAAGTGGTGTCCGGTAAATAGGCCATAAACGTTGAAACTTATTGGATAGTTCCGAAAATGAAGTGGGCATGTTTGAATGTTTGGACAGTTTATTATTGCTTTACTAAATTTTCACAGTTGTTGCAACGCGGATCAAATAAATATCACACATACACGGAAAACTTTCAATCAAAGCTTAATGAGTATCTCCTAAGAATTTGTTGAACACACTCAATTTCCAATTCATCTCAACGGGTTGAAGCTTTTGAAGTATGGATTAATTCGAGGCCTGAAAAAACAAACTCCAATTGTTGATTACCGATAAACTGATCTCCGGGTTTGGCTGATTTAACATTTTTTTTAAGTACCTTCTCGTAGAAATTAGACATGTTAAGCTTAAGTTTTATGAATAGCGCTGAAAAATAGGTAAAAAAATAGACATCTGCTTTTATCATTCAGCCAACATTTCGATAAAATATATTTTTTTTCAATGAAGTTTATTCTCAGGTCTGATTTTGTTTCTTCCGGAATATACATTTTTCACAATATCCATAACTTAAAAACATGTTAATTTTGATGATCTTGGAGGAAGCAAAGAGACGCGAGAAAAAGAATCTTGAAGAAACTGTAAGATGCCCATATGATACGAAAAAAAATAGCGGACATGCTTAAAAATCGTTTTGTATACTTGACGTTAAGTCAATTGTTACCAATGCGCCAAATATTCCGAATTTTTAAATTACATGAGACATACACAAACACCATTTCCCAAGATCTAGAATTAAATATTTAATTTAAAATGTTTTTTTAACTTGACATTGACCCTGCCGTTAATTAAGCCGAGACCATCTTATCTCTAAGATAAAGTTTTTACCACTAGACCACAGAGGCCGGTAATGTTCATTTATAACGTTTTTCTCTGTTCAAATTATAATAAAATAAATAATAAAACGTTTTTATTTTATTCATACCTTGATACGAAGTTTAAAGGTAAGTCGACGATATGTTTATGGGTCTGAAAATTATGAATGTGAAAATACCAATTCAATGTTCATTGAAGTAAAATATGATGCAACATGCAATTTAATAATTGTTGTAACAATACATAAAAATGCACACAAGCAAATTATTTATTTTATGCTCCGCTGAAAGACTAATTAAATACTGATGATTTCAAAGAAATATTGTCGAATAAAACTAATGTCATTAAATATCAATTTTCATTTCAATAAAATCGTGTTAGGTATGAATCAGTACATCATTAAATCCTTTTTTAGTAAAATATCATTGTTTTTTTACTCTACAAAAATAAGTCTTTTCAATGGTAATTGACTAGTCATAACAAAATAAACAATTACCAGTCATTTTCAAACGCAAATAATCTCTTTAAGCCTCGTAAACCTCATAAACAACGAATTATTGATTTCGTATTTATTATAGAAAACAGTGTAAATAATTCTTAGTTGTATATACATATGTAGTTTGTAAGCAGATTGAAATGACTTTTATAGACATTTTTAACGAATAGTACTCTACGATAATAAAAGTATTATTGAAAGACATTTAGTGTTAATCAGCTTCGTCGATGACGTAATGATATTTTTTTCTATCATTAGTAAATTTGTCATGTAATTGAATACGCGATAATACTGTGTCCTAATAACTTTTTTTCGTTTGTTGTCATATAAACCTTGATAATGTTATCTTGCTATGTTTTTTTAAAACAACGAAACTAAAAAGTGTTACAACTATCACTAATTGTTTTAGATAACGAATTATTAGTAATTAATAGTATGTTTCACTTAAAATAACCCATTAACTCAATAATTTTCAATCCCCAATGGCTTTTTCGTTCACCTGTTTGACTCTTAACCTAGTTTCTTCTTCCTCGTCTTATTTCAGTTCTCCAATCTATCGCCTGTCCAGTTGTTGTCTTCACCGTTCAGTTCTTTGTAATTAACGCTGAAGATGTGTTTTTTGTTTGGTTTTTCTATCGGTCATCGCCTTTAATTAACCCTCTTATAACGATACCAATCCGATCCAATAATTGGATTGAAAAAAAGTTTTTATTTTTATTGTTTATATAATATTTTATTTTGCGATGAGAGGTTTTAGTATAATGAAATTATTTTTTAATATACATATTAAATTTATTTCACGAAGAAAGTGGTTTTATAAAAAGAATTGTAGGTATTTATATTATTTACAATTGCTTGTATAATGGCCGGGATTTTATTGCTACATTCTTTGACAATTTATTTGACGCATCACAAAGATAATTATCACTATGCTAAAGATTTTAGCCATTGTGAGTGTTTTTGTAATTATCATATTGTGATAATTTCACTGTAACCTTACCTATTTTCATAATTAAACATTTTTTTATAATATAAGTTGGGTTACACAACATTTCTAACATATTATTTTGTAAACAATAGCAAAGTGCTAAATGTGCCAATTAAATCAACACATCCTTTCAATGTTTTCGTCGAATATTTTGTTGTTGTGTTCATGATACTGTGGTAATCTCAACAAAATAATAAACTTATCAATAATTGCGTATGCATAAAATGTGAAGTATCGCTTTTTTATCACGATTAAAACAGATTTGTCGTTTAGCGGGAGACAAAACTAGAGCATTTTTTATTTTACAATTCTGGCAAAATGAAAAAGTACGGTATTTAGATTTTTTTTCGGATTAATTGCGCTTCACTTATTTCGGATAAAAACAAAATTATAGTCACGGTAGTGAAAATTAAAATAAATTAAATAAAAATTACTGTTCGACGAAGAAAATGTAAGTCAATGAAATTTTCTTAACCTTAGGCATTTAACTGTTATAAATTACTACAATTCTAAAAAATGCACTGTGTTATGTTAAATTCAATCAAATGTGTGACCGTGTTTTTTGACCTGTTTAAAAAATCTCCAATGCAAATAGAAATTTTGTAAAAAAGAACATCTGCATTAAATTTTCCCAACTGCAACACTTAGAAATAACAGCCTGCAGCTAAGCAAGTTGTTGTTACCAAAAACTAAATTTACGAAAATTTAAAATCTCATATAAAAATTACAACAGCAGCATCAATGAAAATTGATTTATCACCATGATCATTCACGGGTTAAATTCGTCAATCATTCATTCATTTCTTACATTATAATATAAGTAATTTTATTACAAACCAGTTTTATCTGGACCAATTTTTACTTCTATCCTCGTAATCAATCTTACTATTATAAACGCGTTGACAGGTTAAGTAAGTGTTATGGTTTATTTTAAACTTTAAAATAAAATAATTCGAGTCGAGTATGAGAATAATTTTGCTGCTAACGACTGTCTGTAGCTTCCAACGTCAATCATTTTAAGTGCAGATTGCAATATATAATAATTCCATCGTTCAAACGATTAATACCAGCTACAAAGTTAAGAATAATTAAATAAGTTTCGTTATTTTACTTCCTTTTTTTGTTACTTATTTTAACTCTCCTTTATTTATTTACTTAGTAAATTGAAATTAAAATTACTGAACTATCTTAAAAACTAGCCTTAAAAATACCTGCTTTTACTTCAACTCTACTGGTAAGATTTATTCCAATATAAAATAATACGCAAGATTAAATTATAGTGTATTTAATATAAAAAATAATCTTATAATTTATTGCACAATTTGCCCGAAATGGAAATGGAAAAAATAAACATTGTACAGTCTTAAAAATGAAAATTGCGTAGATGAAAGATGAATGAGGAGATTTCAATATGCATATTAAATTTTAAATTGATTTATCTTGATTTATCTGTTTGTATGTTATACACATCACATCAAACACGCAACTTGTCTGCGTATCGTGCGCATGAAAAGCAATATTCGTTTTTTTTTAATATTCATGTTATATATACTATAATACATTTACATAATTTTGTACGCAAGTGTCGATATGCGCAATTATTACTGTGCGGAATTTTAATTGTTCGCTTTTGTCTGATCACCTTTCACTGGTGATCATCGAATACAATTTAAATTGCAAAGAAAATATGTGATAAGCGGTATATTCATTTTTTTTTTTTTTAAATATTATATTTCAAATCGACCTGTACAAATAATGGCTTTGAAACGGATTCAAGTAGCTGTTTAGATTATTTCAAAATAGATTGATATTATTACATCAAATGCACGTGGGACTATGACCGCAGGCTCTTGTACGATAAGTCAAATTCAATTAGTAGTAATAATCTTTTTTTTATAATCTGAACTGGTTTTATTTGGAAACTCCAACATATTATAAAACAAAACAATTAAGCAAACTTAACATATTTTTTTAAATCAATTTTTGCTTAGGTTGCCATATTATATAAACAGTTTTTATCGTAATGTAATAAGATATGTTTAAGCCAATTATAAACAAATTATATTCGCTTATTAAACAACAAACATGTTTAAAAAGGGTAGAAAATGAATTCGGGGCCAGTTGTCGAGTGGTCAACGCCGCTCACTTCGGTTGGACAGATCACGGGATCAAATCCCTCTCGAGACCGTTTCATTGACAGTTTTTTTTAGATCGATTTATATTCGGATTTTTGAAATGTAATTCTTTTTGAAACAGAAAGGTTAAACAGCCGAGTAAAAAACATTTCTTTTAGTAAATATTCAGTTGATATAAACTCCATTAATAATATAGTTTATATACTCCACAATGGGAGCAAACATGATATAAAAAGAAGAAAATGAAACGACAGAGAGAATACTAACGTTAACAATATTAATTTATTATTAAAAGTGAAATATTGCCAAGTCATCATCAAGTTACATCTATTACAATCTAATTGGCATAGCCTACTTATTGAACGAAGCCGTTTTGTTAATTGAAAAATTGTGGTATTATTCTTATAAATCAAGAATTTTTATTAAATAAATAGCCGATTCCCAGGAAGCGTTGCAATGCCACTCAAAGAAAGAAAGTGTTTGTGTTTTCATTGTGTTTATTAAAGTGCATATCTTCTTTTTCTGCCTGTTTGACGTTTGCTGCCGATTGTCTATGGTACGAAACATGCGCCACCTACTATAATTTAATTGTATTACGCCTATAACCTTCGCACAAGTTGCATGAACGGTATGGCAGACATGTAAAGATTGATTTTTTTATATAAGACTGTAAGGTAATTTTAATATGCCTATAGCCTTCCCGGAAGTGCAAACAAAAAGTTTGTCAAAGTTTTTTTTCAATCGGATCAGCGGTTTGGCAACCCGTATAATACGAACAAACAAACATTCATTTTTGTACATTAGACTGTTAATAGATGATTATCAAAGAGGTGAAACACGTGACAAATCTATTAACAGCCAGTAAAACAAAGAAGTTATCTATTTTAATTTTATGTTTAAATAAACTGCTTTTAATTTTATAACATTGATTATTATTTTATAATATTTATAGATAGCTTATCGTTAATTTAATTTAATATTTTTTTACAGATGATGCCATCCTAACCACAACTATACATAATAATAACAGCTGATCGTTGTGTGGAATCGACTGCAATGACGTACGAGAAGTGACAGCTCAACAAAAAAGTAATAAAGTTCGAACACAGTATCGAAGTGATAAATAGATAGTGTGTGTTCTCGTCTGTATCGATTAGTGACAAAAGTGAAAATGTCGCATCTTCGGTGACACACAAAGTGACTTGGGTGACATCAGTCATTGGGTATATTTAATATTGATAAGTTAGTATTGGAAATCTTTCAATATGCCTTCCCGATCTGTGACAATTGCGATGAGATCTACGGATGAAAGGAAACATTACAAAACACAAGTAAGTACTCATTCTACAATTTATTGTTTTTAAAGAAATAAATTCAAATATTTACAATATTCAGTCGTACTTAGCTAATACAGCTTATCTCAATAGAAAACTGTTTGTATTTAAAAACAATACTCATTTGTACTAATTCCCACTTTAATCTAATATAATCAGAACTGGTTTCGATCATGATCACGATCATGACGGGCATTATCAACTGATAAGAGAATATAATGTAACAATTAAAAAGAAAAAAAGAGATTGAGCAACAAGCAGTTCTCGTAGAAACACTTATGAATAAACTTCATTAGGAGTCCATATGCTCCAAATTGAGAGCAGAAATGGTTTTAAAAAATATACAATTTGAATCGTTCAAACTATGTACATTCTCACAGATTTTGTCACTAACGACCCGGGTTTCGCCTTTCGGTATCTTCAGGCGTTCAAGTGCACAGGTGAACTTGAACTGACGCTTAGTAAATGAATGTTTCGTGTTTATATAAGAAATAAATGTCGAAGTGAACGCCTGAAGATGCCGAAAGGCGAATCCCGGGTCGTTAGTGACAAAATCTGTGAGAATGTACATAGTTTGAACGATTCAAATTTAATATTGAAATTCCACCAAGCACCTTCAGTAACAATTTTTTTTTTAAATTCATGCCCGCTACCAAAGTGGAGCATATGACGAGAACTGTTTGTTGCTCAGTCGCTCAACCTCACTTTTTTTCAAAGTGAAGGGAATGCAGGATAAGGCTAGAGAAGAACTAGTGGTTAAATAATCGCTATTGCTACACCCAGTTATTAAAGGATCAGAAGGATGGGAGGAAAGGAAGTAATGTGAATTGACATCACAAACACCCAGTCTTCGATCACAACTTTGAATTGAATAATTCTCAAATTCTCTGTGATCTTACCGGGAATCGAACCCATACCTCAGTTATCGGTAGAGCAAGCTTAAACCAACTGGGCCACAGCAGGCGACAGTTATTTAGACATAAAATAAAATTAATAAGACGCAACAAACAACTGGTATTCAAAGGAATTTACAAATAAAGTTACAACGTATGAATAAGTGACACTAAATTAAGTTTAAATTGAAATGTTTAATATCTCTAAAATATAATTACAAAACTCATTGCAGAGGAATTAAGCTAAAGTAAAGGAGACTAACGGTAAATTCGAACATCATTATAATATCAGTATTTTTTACAAAATAATTTAAAAAGTTGCTTTAACAAAATAAGTAATTAAACGAGGATTTAACTACGAGTTTTAACTATAAAATGTAACGGGCCTAAGTTTAATTTAACATTGTTCCCGTCCAGCCCACCCCTGCTTTACTTGTTACAGTAACTGTTTTTCATTTTCTAGCGATTAAATAATATTATGCAGTAATAAATTTCAAAAAAAAACTTTTGGTTACTGTCTTCTTTCATGAAAGAACAGCAACAATTTATTGAAAATCATTTTATTTAGCTGTCTGACAACGCTACTGTTTTCCACAATGTTGCCTACTCTAAAACACGCTTTTTATTCAACAATTATTTTACCAATGAAAAATTAGTGGGATTTGCTTTGAGGCAACGTTGTTTTTCCTAGCGTGATACTCCGCTATAGTTTAAAAAATCTCTAAAACTTGTTCTTCTATGAACTATTAAGGTTTTTTATTAATGGTAATATCAACAAAAAAAATAAGTGCGTGCAGTTATTTGTGATACATCTCAAATATGGACTTTTTTTTTAAACTACACAAATTTCGATCAAATTGTGATGAAATATAGGACGTTGATAGAAATGGCATTTACTTATTAGAACTCCATTATAATAAGGTGAAATAATATCTATCAAAATATTTTCGTTTTACAAATATTGCCGCCTGTGTGGTTGAGTGGTCAACGTCGTTGGCTTCGGTTACGGAGGTCACGGGTTCTAATCCCAGTACGGACAGTTTTATAAATTGATTTATGAATTTCTGTTCGCAGGCATGGATGTATGTGGTGTCTTGAATACCCTCCTCTCACTCATCCTATTCATGAACTGGGCGTACCGAGAGCGATTAGCTAACCACTAGTCCTGTCCTATCCCTATCCTTCTATTCCTACTCTCTTCGATTTTTTTTAAAAAAACTTAGCTTTATAATATATTGGCTTGGAAGAAATACACAATACATTCTAATGTTTTAGTAAATTACTTCCGACAATTATAAAGTGATGTAATGTGTTTTACGGTAAACCATAAATGAGTCTTTGTTTTTTTACCAATCGTTGGAAAAATACTTAATTTATTCAAATTTTCACTTACAACTGTACTGAGCAGTTTAAAATAGGTTGGCATTGCATATTTGATATTTTATGGAAACTTTATTACTGGGTAACAACATTCATGCTGGGATCCGAACGATCAATAAAACTGTTAAATTGCATACTTATAATTGAATATGAGATCCGTATCGCCCAAACAAAATGCACTTTGGCGAAAGTGCATTGCTTTTTGAATTTTAGTAATTTACGAATGGTTCTAAATATGTTCATTGTATATTTTTTATTAAATTATTAATATTTGTTATGTATCTGAGGCAACACAAACATACTAACAAGCAAGACGTTTGGGCGCTGATGTTAGCATAAGTTTAATATTTCGATAAAAAATATTTTTTACAGCGATTGCCAAACTTATTAAAATGGATACGCACTCAAATACCAGTGTATTTTAAATAAAATTCGAAAATTTCACATGGTGGATTGTTCTTATCTTATTATTTTTTTTCCAATCAATAAAATTTTAAAGTACCAATTAATTTTAAATGAGGTGTAATTTTAGCGGGAACAGTAGCAGTCAACAGTACAAAATATTCTTATACTGCGCGCTAGTGTTGACGCGCTAATGTCTCTAGTGCTTATGTCGGGGTTGTACGGCGCGCAAACTTCGGGGTGCCCGATTTACTGTAGTGATAAATTTATTTATTAATTGAAATAATTTACTTTTCAGCGAATGAATAAATTCAGCAATATTTTTAGTTTTTTGAAAATATCTGTCAAAATAATGTATTTATAATTTTTTTATACACATACTTAGGCTCACATAATAAATAAAGTTTGATATACAATTATGTATAGTGATGTTATTTAGTTCCATCCAGTGGTGTAGTGGGGCCAGGTCGGCGACCTGGCACCTGACAAGGAGGAAGGTGCCTTGCCACTTTTTTGACTTGTAACTTAATTTTCAAGTACATACATATATTAAAATCGTTTTTTTTATTGATTTGACTGTTAAAATTTGTGTTTTTTTTAAACTTCAGACAGATATAAAAAAAATAGGGATGAAATCAATGACCGACCTGGTACCTATTTATTTACCACTTCACCACTGGTTCCATCGAAAAATGATTACATACTTCAAAGTAAGTAAGTAACAGAAACTTTCGAAGAAAAGTTTTACAATCATTGTATAAACAGCACCATGCAATATAATATATTTAGGGTCGCATTAAGTTAATTATAGCATTGTAAAGCAACTAATATCAATATTGGAAAAGCAGTGACGTTTCGTTATTTTCCAATGCGGAGTAAAAGAATTATTTGACAATAAAATAAAGGACGTAGTTTTTAGCCAAATGATATTAAAAAGAAAATGAAATCAAACGTGCATATTATGATTTTTGATGTATTCACTGCTTATTTCGATAAACATACTTTACTTTTATCTTGGGTTTACGTATTTGAGAAGAAAATTTTTGGACGTATATCGACTATATTTGGTATGAAATGAAATTTTATCTATAAACGACGACACTGTCATTGTTGATTTTAATTTTTTGATTTTTTTTGTTGTTAAAAACAGATTCTTGGTTCACAGATGGCCCGAAGTTCTTTGTATATAGTTTTTTACTGAATTGTATGTTTATAACATATACATATTTTATAATCACTGATGTATTTTTACTTAACCGACGCTACTGCGATTATAGCACTATTTCCCCTAAGAGGAAGTGTGCTTTTTTAAAAGATAACTGTTACATAAGATAAATAAGATTATGTGCTTACCGCTTTTAAATTGTTAATCTGATAAATTAAACTTCTTTTCATTTTTAATCGCAAAGTTCAACTAATTTAAAACGCAATCAATGGTGAATTACCCCATAAGCGCACGAGGCGAGCGCTTGGGGCCTCCAATCTTCAAAATAGCATATATTATATTTAATTCATATAATATTTTTAGTTCAGTTGAAGTAATTCGTAAAACAGGGCCTCCAAATTCGATTGCTTCTGAAGCCTCACAATTTGCCTAGGGAAAGAATAAATGATTGCTATTTTTGCTTTGAGCTATCGTTAGAACTATGTTTAAATGGATTTTGGTTTATGTATCGATATACATAATGAATAACATATAAAACTAGACAACGTATCCATGTACACTTACATACAAAACAACTGAATCTATATTGCAATAAAAGTTATTTATTGTAATTAATACTTAAATTGAAGTATTTTAATGAATTGACATACGTAACGTTTTCGTTCGTTTTGAAAGCATGTACATTTAAATTGCAATGATTTACTATGTGTAATTGGTTGTGCTTGTTTTGGTATTGTATTAATATTTAGAGAGAAGATAATCCTTAAATCCAAGTGTTCAACGATATTAACTTTTTCAATATATATTCAGAATACTATGAACAAATGAATGGTGAACCAATGGAAAGTTAGTCTAGTTGTTAAAAAGAAAATAGAAGATTTTTTATACTGATGAGTTTGATAGTTGACAATCAGCCTTAATTACGATCATTTATTCAGGCGTTCGAGAATCAAGGTATATGCATATATATGTTATAATATATATAACTATATGTACACCCAGATAGATAAACAACATACGGTTGGGTACTTAAATGTTAGTGAAATGTTTCAACGCTGTCATTAATTATGGCTTTCAGTGTGTTGAAAACGTCCATTTGTCTGTCAAACACATTCCGCTTTCACAAGCAACTCTGAAAACAAAAGAAACCCAAGTGTAGATATTCTATGTACTGTCATGGCGGCGGAGAGAAAAACAGAGAGCCAATTAGGCAGCTGATGTTGACTCTGTCAATAGTCCTGAAAGCGACGTACTAATACTAGCCATTGCTCATCCCCTTAATATAAGGTCAGCCATTTTAGTCTAGTGCTAAGAGCTTTATCCTAGACTTCAGATAGACTTTATCATTTATTCAGAATCAATTTTATGGTAACATTTGAGACCTCGGGCAAGGGTGTATGTGTCGTTTTGGCTCGACTTTATCTCAAGTGAAATTTAAAATTCTCATTGACTTTATATCATGTGATTTAAAAATGGCTTGTTTTTTATATGGTTGGTATTCCAATCAACTTTTGTACGGTATTTAATTATATATTCAGCAGTTAGAATATTGATATTTTATTTGCATTGATTTTAGCACCAATGGGATCGTCGTTTTTTATTTAGATGCCATAAATTTTCATCATCATTTTTGTGCCAAGCCAGTCGTAGGGAACCTGCGGCCTTTGGCTACTCTGGTGCGGCCTTTTGACCTGATCGGCCAATTCTGATATTTTAGATGGATTCGAAAATTTTTGGAAGAGCTAAAAGCTCTCGCAATGGAAATTTGGGAAAATCCGTAAATTGTTGAGATTTTGGATGTCTTAAGTCTTTAAAAGACCTAAAAAAAGGTCACACTCTGGTACTTTTGAGAAACCGAAAATTTCTGGGATTTACAAATTGGTATAAAATTGTTTCTGGCCAAAGATTCCCTAATCAATGTTTACTGCGGCCTTATGTTAAATCAGAAAAGGTTCCTCACTCCTGTGCTAAGCTATACATATATATTCTTACATAATTGTGATTTTTATTTTTACAGTTTTTGGCTGCATTGGCTGTATCACTGGGTCCGTTTACCGGTGGACTTGGAAAGGGCTATATGTCACCAGCCATCGCATCTATGCAAGATAATGGCACGCTGGGTAACGGCACCAATTCCACGTCGTTTGAACCTCTGTTTACGATCACTGACCAGGAAGCGTCGTGGATTGCCAGCCTTAGTTTATTAGGTGAGTGGAACACAACAATAACAATATAATATTTAATTTAACGAGTTGTAAATGCTCTAATCGGACTGGTGGACGGCTCAAAGTACTCCAGAAATAGTATGCCGTAAATGTATCATATTTATTTGATGTCTACTGAGTTTATTTAGCCGTATCATAAATTTAATAAAAACAAAATGTTTAAATTCTGTTTACACACACATAGCAAACAGATTAAAACATATTGTATAATAGATATTATGTATCAGATATCATGGAAATTGTTTATGTTATGTACCTATACATTATATACACAACAGAAAGGACTGTTTTTTTTTAATACTCCTATGCAGTCATATTCAATAATAAAAAAAGCAATCGATTATTACTTAATAAACTTATAATAATATGTAATAATATGAAATTTACCGCAAACTTGTCAATTTAAATGGCTAAAAATGTACTACTGAGTAGACTCAAGGTCTCGTAGATAATATGTATAAAAGTCAGAAATTACAGTTATATACTGATTTGATCTGAGAATATTGTTTTCTTTTTAATTAACGAGGGGCTCGCCGACCTTAGTAAAATTTAACAAGGGGCTCGCGCGAGCCAACCCTTGGTTTACCGTGTATCTCGCTCTTAGGATTCGATAGATGGAGGAAGTCAGAAATTATTGAACAAAAAACACAGCGTCTTTGAATAAACGCCTCTACCCAGAGATTTAAACTTAAACCTGGGAAAACCAGGCAAACATGTAGGAAAAATTACCTTTAAAAAAAAATGCTTTACTTAAAAAAAAAGTAGATACACTGCGTATCCATTATTCAAAGCCATGTCCGACAATCTAAATTATCGCTATCTATTTACGATTCCAAAGCAAACACAATTGTTTTATTATAATACAATTATTTCTTAGAATTATTTCCACTGAATTGTTACCATGTGCCAAGGTTTAGTAATTCAACTGTACTGGAATATTTGTCATTCTTTTATTAGCAGTTTCAATTTGATGTTGGGTCTGCCATCGAATGATCTAAATAATATGTTATACATTTGTATAAATGTTTTATATTGATTGCGTTGTCGATGGTCCGATCACCATACCGATTTCAAAGCGTAGAATTCGAGGGAAATTGAAGCGCGCGGGAGGAAATTGACTTTTACAATATCCGGTGCGGCTCCGTAGTATCATATTGTAAAAAATACCCAAGCAAAAGGTAATACACAATACGCAACACTTTTTTTGGGTTTGCAAATAGAACTGATTTAAATGGCGGTGGAAATGCTTGATTGAATAATACGTTATTATTTTTCATTGAATGCCAATTGTCAACTTTATCAAACAGTTAAGTTATTTATAGAGTGAAGCTCAGTTTTAGATGCATTCAATTCACAACAGATATTATTTTTACAACACATCTATTAAAAAGATTATAAAAATTCGATTGAACATTTATTTTAATGCCACGACTACGATAATATTATCCCTGCAATTTTCAAACCATTGCAGAGAAATAACTAAATTATGTGCGATATAAGCAGCGAAAAAATCGCCAACTTTTTATGGTGAAAATAATACAATATATTATTAACTATAATTGAAGATAAAAACACATATTTTACAAAATTGAAAAACAAATTGAGCTATTTATAAAGGGTAGCGTTTTTAAACATGTACACTCTCAATATGGAGCATATGAACTGTCAATGTAGCTTATCTCAACAGAGAGGTTTTCTACGAAAAATGATTGTTTCTCAGTTGCTCAACACCTTTGTTCAAGAGAGTAGAGTATAGAATGATGTCTAGAAAAGGGCTAGTGGTTACCTAATCGCTCTCGTTATGCCTTGTTTTTTCGACGGGACGGGTGGTAGGTAATTTCAGAAATCACAAACATCCATACATTCGAACATCCATAATTCGATAGAAAAAATGTTTGATAAAAACTTTGTGGTAAATATGTTTTACAACATGCTACTCTGTTTTTACCAGAAAATAAATTAAATGTCGCTAATAACAATTCAGTCATGTGGGAAATTTAATTATGAATAATAAAATGCTAAATAAACATATATGGGAATAGAGGAAACCTATATTTTTTGCGAAATACGGATATGATATCGGTATGTTAAAGTTAGCACATACCAAACGGAACTTTTTAGAACAAACCATAAAGTACATTTATTGAAAATATGGCCGAGATAATTTCATAAAAAATATTTTCTAATTTGCACGAATTATTGGTTTCTTTGATTCGTTATTTTTATGCTTTTGTGTCCCCAATTAAACTTTCCAGATAATTGCATGCTGTAAAGCATATTTACTGGATTCGAACCCGTCAACACCGTCACCGTTGACAACGAAATTGGAAACGTAATACATTGAGTGGGTCATTAAGAATGTAGATATCTATTGTGCGTGAATTGAGAAGTCTCAATGATCGAGAGATAGGGAAAGTCCAGTTACATAATATTGATAAAATTCACAGAACGGAACTATGACTCTGTTCACCCAAAAATAGTTGGCCTTAATATGAACGTCTGAGACTTAAAGGTTTATGCTGTCGGTATAATTTATACATAATAGCAGAAGATCTGTGGGCCAGATATCTTCAGGCAAAATTCTTTTTCTTCACCAGCCGTAAAAAACGATCTTGTTTAGATCATAAATAATTCAAAGCGTTTGATAAAATTTAATGTTTTCCATGTTGGATAACCGTAACATGTACTGGGTTAACTGTAAAGGGCCAAGCCGATGCATCAAAAATGCCTGATGTCAATATTAATTACAACATTTTTTCACATAGGCAGCACAAAATTGATGTTTATCTTATTGCGTGCCAGATTTGAATCGGTCTCGATATACATACCGTGTAATGCCAACGATTGTCCGAATAGTTAGTAAAATGGCGTTCGTTACACAATTATTATCATTATAATCAATATTTTTTTTAATGACAAACATTTCTTAAATTATCGTTTAAAGAAAATGAATCATACATAGACAACACCGAATATTTTATTCCACTTTCGTTACGATAAGTTTGCCGAGAACCACATTAATACTTTTTATGAATTATTAAAAACATTTTAATGAAGTCCAATTTTGATAATGGACAAAATAGGGGTGCCGTGTGATGGTGATGGGAACATAAATAATGAAGGGATACGGTGTGAGGTTGATTTACTGACGCTCTTTGACGTACATCGGTCACATAAAAGTGATGCAAATTAATGTTCTAATAATTAATTGTTGTGCATAAAGAACGTTGTCACTGTTCCCACGACGTTTGTAGAATATATAAGCCCACGAGATAGTGTCCATTGCGATGCGTCTAAAGTTCAGCTCGGTAGAGTATTATATTATTTGACTTCAATTAAAATATCGCCAACTTTTGTCATTAGTCATACTCCGTTTGTATGCTGACCGCACGTTCTTAGATTCAGTAGACTACGAAAAAACGTGTCAAAAAAACGAGTGTTGGGGTCTTAAAAAAATCCCTCTTCTATGTAATCTAACTAAGGCGCAGCGATACGATAAAGAAAACCTTACAGTACACTACATTAATCCAAAATGTTAGAACGGTGTGAATGGTAAATACACTTAAAAATAATTCTTGATAATTTTGTTAAAATCAGGACTGTGGAGTCGTTGAAAAAAATCACGACTCCGACTCCGACTCCAACTCTGACATTTACCAACAACACGACTCCGACTACGACTTGACTAAAAAAAAGTTTAATGTTGAAAGGTTTTATACCTACCTTTCCTATTTATGTGTATTAAATTACAGATCAACCAGTTACTCCGGCAAATAGCCAAATTTTTCATATTATACATGTTACAGCCATAAATAAAACATAATTAAATATAAGTTTGAACTTTATTGGTTTGAATTTATTCTTAAAAATAACATTGCTTCTATCAAATCTGCATTTGTAGAAGCTCTTAAATCAGTTTTAAGTATTTTAAGAGCAGAAAATAACCGTTCTACGGATACTTGGGTCGGCGGCAATGCTGTAACGGTCAATGCTGAATCTTTTATGATAATTTAAAAAAATGCATTTTTTTTAAGTAGTCGGAGTCGCTCGTGTTTCACGGCTCCGACTCAGACTCCGGCCAAAACACCGCGACTCCACGACTCCGACTCCGACTCCACAGCCCTGGTTATAATTCATCATCAATTTTAATTTTATATATTAACAATTATTATACCCAATTTTCAGTCCGAGAAAAAACATATTTATCATTACCGTGATAAACCACCATCAGGGCTATTCCCACGTGCGTAAAGATCTAGGTTAGCGATACTCCACCTTCTTGTCGTCTAAGTTGTAAGCCGATTTTTGCTACATTACGTGAGCCGCATCATATTTATAGTAATACCTTAATATACATAATTAGTGTCATAACATAAATGTTTGTAGACAATAATACAAATGTACCCAAATTACTAATTCAAACAAAGAGCTTAAATGAGCTCCTATTCCGTGGACCCCCATTTGCATCTCGAGAAATCACATTTTTCCCCCTGTCATAAACTTCCTGTAACTCAAAATCGACCCATGGGGTTCCATATAGACCACTTTGGAACTGATTGATCTAGAAACTTATTTTGGACGGTATGAAATTTGAAACACCGTCACAGCAAACGTAATGATTTTTGTAATAACTTATGACGGTTGGTATTGTAAAAATGTATAAATTATGGCTATGTTCGTTGTTTTTGTATTTAAGTAATATCCTTGGTTGTTTTTGTATAAGTTATACAGTATAACATATCGATGCGTTGTACATTTTTTTCATTTTTTAATCAGATATACATGTTTGGTCTGAGTCGAATAAATTTATTGATGGTCGCCGTATCAATGGTACAAAGTACCTTACTCCCGGTTCAGCGAGATTCAAAAATGGTGGCCAAAGTCATAAATAAGAAATGCAATTGGACGAGGCGAATGTCACATAAACTGATTAGAGTCAATTGATGTTTTCAATCCCAATTATCTGTCCTGGAAAGTGGGTACACATTACGGGCACGCTTGCACGATCGCACGACGCAACATTGTTATTTAATAAAAGTTGCATGCATTATGTCATAAGATGTTTCCCAGCAATTTGGGTATAATGGTAGGCTAAATTAACACACGAATCACTTTGTACCAACCATTATTGTGTTTTAAAAAATACAAAATATGAATGAAAAATTGTCACCTTGAAATATTATGTACTTGAATTAACACGGCGAGTGATGAAATGAGTTGACGGAAAACTGATTGCTTAAAATTTTACACGAACAATTTATCCACATGCAAAGCTCACCGTGGAAAGTGAAGACCAAGGTTTCCTAAACTTATTGCGCAAATCTGGTAATGTTACCGGAACAGCTTTTTTTAGATAATTGTAGTAAAAATATTGAACAAAAATATATGTTAAATAATCGCTTATTTTTAAAGCATGTTACATACAGATAATATTTTTATGAGTCAACAAAGCTCTCAGTGATTCAAAATCTCCGTCTCCTCCTTGATATTTGACGTTTTAAACATCAGTAGAAATAAACCATCACTTGATTTTTAGCATGATGTATAAAATCTTTAAATGTGTTGCAGCGTATATTACCATTCCAATTTTTGCGGAACACCTATTAAGGTCTCACGGAATACCAGTGTTCCGCGGAACATAGTTTGGGAAGCCCTGTTGTAGACAATCGCAAGAAAACTCATACAGGGTTTCCAATACTTTTCTGCAATTGAACACTTTTGCAAATCTATAAATTTTAACGGTACACTTAGATAATTTTTAAGTTGAGTATTTCATGATAGCAAAAATAAAAAAATATGTTTTAAAACCCTTATTATTTATTAATAATTATTTTTACGACATCACATACAAATATGTATAAATAAAGCTGTTAATGACTTTGATTATTTTGCAACCGCATATTTGCTGTCAGGCAGAATATTACTGAATTGAATTCTTATATCTGGTTTAGTGTCGAGCCTATGTCTGCTCTTCCACTTAGTTGCAGTATCCATAAGAAAATCTTGCTTCGCATGAATATGTTTTCAAAAAACGAAGTAAAACAATAATAGCTTGTTGAGTCAAATTGGGGGACTCTTCTGACAAACTCGCACAAAAATCATTTAATGTCTAATCTTTATATGTTTGCTTCCAATCAGAATAACTAGTTAAATCAATTACATTTTTAAAATTACTTGAGCTTAAGTATTTTTATATAGCTGTCACGAAAATGGATTCCAAACCCAGGCATTAATTATCCTTAGTGTTTTTTGGAAATTAATGCAAAAGAGTTGTTTTCAAGTGAAAAACCAGTGCTCCGCGGAACATAGTTTTGAAAATCCTGTCGTAGATAATTAAATTAGGGAACTAGTGTTGGCGCAATTAAATCGTTATTTAATGATTTTACTCTCAATACTGTAAATTATTCAATCAATTCAAATTTTCAATCGATTTATGAATTCGTGTTCGATGGTATGGATGAATGTGATATCATAAATTCTCTATTACTCAATCGACAATGACAACGGCATGTTGCGAGAGCGATTAGTTCTCCAATAGTTCTGTCATAACTTTACCATTCTGTACAAGTAAAAAATCTCTTTTAAAATATGAGAGGTTTAGCAACTGGATAACAAACACTTTTAGGGTGTTCACTATCAATACTTGGTGTAAAGGTATAAATAAAGTACAAAGGAATATTGTGTTTTTATTCGCATAACAAAACAGTTTCGCAACTCGAATTGATATAATCTTCATTCGAAGTATTATGACTATTGTATATGCTCTACATTGGGATCGGGCATGGTTAAAAACAAAAATATGGCTGCCAAAGAGGAAGAAGAAAACGTATATTATGTACATCGAGTTTTTTATAAAAGATTTTACTCAAATAATTGTATGTGCAATTATTCTGCAAGCAATTAATTTTCCAAAGTCAATTTCATACGATGGGCTTCCCTTGCACAATTTATGTTATCTTTATCTATCATAGTACAGCATATCTATCATTTACTTCATTATACAGATCAAATAAATTTAAATTTTTAACGAAGTATTTTGGTAGCTTGGTAGCATTGTGATATTTCTATCTTATTATCAAAATTATCTTTCTTACGTTGTTAGCTATACATGCAAGAACAGGTGTTAGAATAACCGATCGTCGGCTTACTGGTATCTGTACTTTATGGTATGATATTACTGGACCCACATAAAATACATAATCCCTACGAGCCGCTTCTTCTTAGCCACACGTGCATTGGGTTTCCTACGGATAACACCAACGATTCTAAAACAGTGACAAACACGATCTTGGTGCAATGTGAACTAGTATTCGATTCTTACTACAAAGTGATACTATCGTTCAATACTAACCAAACCTTTCTTAGATCGTTGTGTTCGTTATTCATTATAAACCATTACGAAATACTCTTACAAATGATGCAAATTGCAATGAAACTTAATACTTAACATATCGACTGTGGAAAGGAAAAAGGACGTAACCCTCAGTTTTTTCAAAACAGCTTTGTATCTAAATGTAACTTTTAAGTTTGAAAAAAGATGAGCTTGTGATAATTGAAATCAAGAAAATAGACTGAAAAAAGATTTTTCCTAGACAATTTCTTTAATTAATATTAGATTATGTCAATTAAACACCAGTTTAGAAGTCTCCGTACACTTCCAGGTTGAGAATATTTCATAATTTGCATATGGCCCAAAATCATCAACACACTTTTATGTGCCTCCTGAAAAAAATTGCCATGTGTGGGTAACGTCCTTTTTCCTTTCCACAGTCGATATGAATGGAAACACCTTAATGATATTCACTGTCGATCTTTTTTTATAAGTTTTAATAAATCAATTGAATCATAAGTAACATGGCAATGTAAGAATTCATAAAAAAATAATAGCAGGAGATTTAAATTGTAGTTTGTGACGAATAAGTAAGTATACATAATATTGAAAATTATCTTTCTGTTTTATCAATTTCGGAAGTAACGGTTTCCTAATTTCGTGTTTATTTTCATGACTCTTATATTTTAAAACCCTGAGTTGCCAAAATTTATATAAGACATATTAATTCGTTATTCAGGTAATATTTTGTTTTTTTTTCACTAAACTCGTTAACTAACTATTACTACATTTAAATCGTTAAAATCGTGTATTATTCTACATGTTTTGTCACTGACGACCCAAGTTTTGCCTTTCGTCATTTTCAGACATTCAAATACACAAAATAACTACATTTACGTCGTTAAATAACAATACAACTATCATTAAATTCATAGCTCGGAAGTTGACGTGATACTTTATTAAATATTATTTTTTTCCGTGTTCATTACCAATGTGATTGTTAATTGAGAATTCACACATTCTTTTCGAGTAATGGCAACAATTCATTCCTTAAACCTCTTTTTCGCAATGAGTAAAGACAGTAGGATAGGGTTGAAAAAACAGAAGGGACATGATAATTGTCTTCTCTCTCTCTCTACTCCCAGTTTTAAGGATCGGTTAGGAGTGTTAGGACTATTAGGAGTAAAGGAATTTAAACATAATTTTGGAAACGAATCCATAGATCACTACCGACATACACCTAATCTTTTTTTACGCAATACATTGGCTCCAGAAAGTGGCGCGTAAAAATCCTCATTTTCATATAATTTGATAAATCGGTGCCAATTCCGCGTAAAAATATATCAAAAATGTATGAAAAAACGTGACGGTGCGGTCCAAAAAAACGCGCCAAAATAAATTGCCTAAAAAAGGATTGGGTGTACTGTCACTTTTAACAATTTGTAATATTACTCTCAGTGAAACTCTGTCCGTTTCACACATTTTGTGCATCGCTGGCACAAATACACTGACACAAAACATGTGTTTACACATTATTTTTGTGAACTGCACGCTCCTGCAACATTATTTACTCCGAGCACGCACTGTGGCTTAAAAGTCTGGGAGTTGGGTCATTTTGTTTTTATTTCATTGCACATGGAGAAAGTATCAAGTTAGTAATTGAAGTAACGTAATCCTACGTCTTCAAACGCAGAGGGAAGCTCCTGGTAAACAAACAACATCTATTTATTACAGTAATCAAAGTAAACGCCGGCAATACACCTTTCCACCCGAACAGGTTTATTTGTCATTGATTTTCAAGTATCTTTACAAAGCATTGGCAACAGCGGTGGGCTGCTAAAACGTTAATTATGGCCTTGCCCAATTTCAGAGCTTTTCTCTGTGTACTGAGAAAGGGGTGGATTTTAAAAATCAATATTATACAATCATAAGCAACTCTTATTGGAACAATAGAATTTTACTGTGTATATTTATTGTATCGTGTATCAATAACTATCTGAAAAATGTTTTTACCTAACTTATATTGCAAAAGTAAAGAGATCCAAAACTAATGCAGAAATAGATACCATTCGTTTCTTCAAACGTTACACATAAACCGACATAGAAAATGTACATGTTAAAAATTGCAGTAAAATACTGATTTGATCGGAGAATATTGTTTTTTATTATTTTAAAAGGAAGCTCGCCAGTCTGACTCAAATTTAACAAGAAGTTCGTGCAGGAGAATTCCCATGATTTGCAATATCTATTTTGTATAGGAGATGATACGTCGTCAGCTACTAAGCAAATCAAAGAGTCTACAGAAATATAAGAATTGTCACAATCACTTGCTTTTTTCAGTCACTGTTTTGATAATAGCAAGCATTTTGTTTTACCAAATAGATGCCAATAAAACAAATTGCATTCGTAAATGCATGTTGATTCATGTACGTTAATATATTCGTGTCGTCCGCTTTCATTGCTACTTCTATGGTTAAAGTAAGCCGACATATCATCGAACACGAAGGGACACTCCCACTAAGCAAATCAAGTATGCATTAAAACAATAATTACCCGTTTATCAATTATGTAGGCGATATCACAGTATGTATGTTGCAATTCACATGCGTGTGCATTGCTTGTTTTGACTGGTTTGCCTACTTGCCGCAGCTGACATGCATAGTCGATATATAAAAGGCCTATTCTATTATAAGAGGTCGCTCATGAAAGTTCTCCAGCATTGAAAATTCAAATCATTTAGAATATTCTCTGACCATTATTGAAGCATTATTATACTCAACATATCTCAGCCACGCATTTTCGCTTGCGTTTTTGAGGCATTACAATATGATCATAAATGATCAAAATTATTTGAAGAAGATCTCACAGCAGTACATTGCAGTATGTCAAAATATTTGTGTGCACTACATAGTTGTCGACATTTTTTTGACAATAAAAGAGCATGATAAATAGTATCTAATGTTTATAGATTAAGTATTAGCAAGATAATATGGTACTTGCCACAAATTTCTGAGTAGAAAAATAAAAAAATATGATGATTGAAATATACAATGTCGCTTTGAAAACTTATTTAAGATGGTCGAATGATATTGTATGATGATTATTGATAACGATTGTGGCTAATGTGTGTTTTTAAATAAGAACATTTATTACACTCTCTTTTTCGTTTTAAAAACATACACGGGATCAATCGCGGGTGAAAGTGTTTGTTTCTATAGCCGCTAATATCGGGCAGCACACACAGACGCTGTCACATGCGATTAGGTGGTGTATGCATTAGAATAAAAGAGTTGTGTAAAAGTTTCTTCTCGCTTAACAGGATAAACAATAACAAATAATGCTTTAAAACGATACAAAAAGCTCGTAACACGCTTCGTTTACACACTCTTTTTGTGTAAAGCCGGCTAATGACGTACCCCTAAGAAAGGTGTACGCGAAACAATGAATACTATAATTACACATTTAAATATTTAACGAATATTATTTGGTCTTATTGTGAACCATACTATGGCCCAGTAGTCTCAGTACTACAAGGTGTGCACATTGCCAATGTCTCCGATTTGATGTAAATTAGTTTCAGCGTTTCTTTTATTTATTTACCTCGTTATAAAAATAAAGTCATACCTGTAGACATAGTTATTTTTAATTTGTTTTTTCAATAACTGTCGACAAGACAGATATGACGAAAACTTTGAGGCACATATAAACATGAGACATTCATTTCCTGTATTTCATGAAACATATTTGACCCTACTGTACTGTACTATACCTGTACTGGCAGAAGTTGGTAAGTAACAAATTGATAGGTCTGACTAAACATTTTTTTTAACTCTTAGTACAAAGCCTTTAGCTAAGGCCAATAATATTTAATATAAATTATATAGATGATAATTCTTCTTCTATGGCCAAGAAGAAGAAGAAATAGATAATTATACTATCAAAATACAGATAGATTTATGTCGATCAGACACAGATAAAGATAATAATTAAAAGTAGAGATAGTTGCCGACCCTTCAATTTCCATTAATAATAATTAAAAGTTTAAAAAATGCTGTTTTTGCCTAACTGGTACAATAAATAAACCAACTGAGAGTTATGCCAAAAAAAAAGATATCCAAAAGACACATTGTTTTATATAGTATTTATTTTTTGTCATTTTTTTTAGAAGTATTATAGAAGCAATATGTGTTTTATGGAAAATGATAAAGAATTGATTAATCGTTGCAGGAAAAGAAATTTACGCATGGCGAAGTGTGGATAAAAATAAAAGAAACATTTCATTAAAAGTTTGTATTGTGAGTTTCGGAGAAGTCATTCATTCCAACTTCGCATCTTCATTCAAGTTTCGACTTCCTTTCAAAGAACATGTGCTTATAATGTAGACACGGCGATATCACACTGCTAGCCTTAAATTTAACACACAACATGTTTATATTTCATACATATTTTCAGTTACATATTAAAATTACAATTTATGACAGTAAGAAAGCAGTACATATGTTTCCTGATGTTATTTGATTGCGTCAGTCGAGCGTGGAGATTTAATTAAACGACACAACAAAACTCCGATTTATTATTGTATGTTTATAAATCTTTGACCACCCTCTTCCGAGATGTTACGCTAATACCCAACCCATTTTGATAAGATAATAATGATAAGTGTAGTATTTTTCTATTTTATTGCTAAATTTTACGTGCGAGATATGAAATTTGACGACTATGATGTTATGTATTGTCAACGTTTACGATGACTTTTTACTTTACGACCGAAAACACGATAACCAAATCTAGTTGAAAATTGTATGTGAATCATCCCACAATATCAAGCAAGTAAAACTTTTCCCATTTTTAAAACAAAAATAAGTAGAGTTTGAATGATAAGAACTAACTAAAATTAATATTGTTTATATTTCGTTTGACATTATTGGGAGTTACTATATATCTTAATTTTAACCGACGCTTTCCAATGAAAGATAACTGCAACTAAATCAAATTTTCGAACAAAGCAGTGGAGTACGAGTCGTGAAAAACGAGCGACTCAAGCACATTAAAAAAATATGTTTATTGATGTGTATTCAAACCAAAATAGTCCATAGTATTAGCATTAATGCTTGGCTGACGATGATCTGACGGAATACATATACGTAAGTAAACATGAAATAATTGAAACATTTCTTCGGAGTCGGAGTCTTTTTTTTACATGACTCCACATCAAAAATAGAAGAAATTTAATCAATCAACACTTGTTTTGATAAGTAATAAAGCAAAAGATATAAAAACGAAGGAGCAGAAAATCAGTTCTACTTAGTTGCAATCGATAGAGAATAATATAAAATGAATGTCACGGCTTCAAAAGTCAGCAAGCAGATTCACTCAAGTCAATTATGTATGATTGATTTTTTTTTTAATTTATTTATATTGATATTGACAGTTTGAACTTTAGTCGTAACAGTGCACCCGTTACGCTGTCGGGGCAGTCAGCGTGGAGCCATGCAAGACTGCACGCAATAACTGGAATTTAGCCAGAACGGCGGAGAAGGATGAGCTCTTCAAGTAGCAAATCAAATACCGCTTCAAGCTAATAATTAATAATCGCTTCATTGGAATCGACTTATAATTTGTACTGACCAGTGAAAGGTATATTTACACTAAATTGCATCATTATTCAAATTGATTTACTCGTGTTTTAATACATGCTGACATCTTGCGAGAAATTTTAATAGTCTTAATAGAAAATTTAAATTAACTTTGATTATTCCACGTATTGTGTTACTAACTGTTTCGCCTCTTTCAGAGGCAATCGCAACTATCGCAAAGTTTACTTAAGTAATGAAGCAAGATTTCTTACATTTTAAAATTATAAAATTACAAAATGGAGGTTTGGGTTTTTTTCCTTTTAAGAGGAGCAAGGAGGGGGGTGTAGAATCGACATAAAACAAACAGATAATGATACTAATTATACTAATGAGTTGTAATCAATCAGATTGGGATTTTTCCTTTTTAAGGGAAGCAAAGAGGGGATTATAAAATCGAAACAGTGCAAAAAAATTTAATCATACTACTAATGACGTTAAACATTACAAACTATTAAACTAATGAGCTACAATCAATCAGCTAGGTTTGTGATTACTCTATTAATTAGAAACAATTAAGTAACGGGGAACCACCAGTGCTATTAAGAATATTATTTAATAATATTTCTTTTTTGTTAAGAGTTTTATTAATTTCTAAAAATTCTAAGCTATTCATCTTTAAACCCTTTTTATTTACTCGGTGGAGTATTTCTAAATTACAAATCTGATTAAAATTATGATTATTTTCTATTAAATGATTGGCAAACTCAGAAAAATTGTTACTTTTTAGATATCTTATATGTTCTTTAATTCTAATATTAAAGTTTCTACCTGTCTGTCCAACATAAGACGCTTGACAGTCTCCACAAGAAAGTCGATAGATACCACTCTGTGACGATGAATCTACGCGATCTTTACTGTTCAATAAAATTTTACCTAAATTATTTACTGTATAAAACGCGGGTTCTATATTGTCTGGCAAAAATTTAACTATCTTTGACGAGATGTCTCCTAAATAAATAATTCTACGCCAGTTTTTAATATTATCGTTTGTTTTCTTCTCTCCTGAAAAAATATTATTTACAATGAGTTGTTTAACTTGCTTACGTTTAAGTAAGTTAACTACTACGTCTGTGTTTTAACCATTATTTACAGCTGTCTGTTTAATAATGTTTAACTCTAATTCAAAGTTGACTTTAGTGAGAGGGATGTTAACTAATCTATTAATCATTGCATGGAATGATGAGAGTTTTTGCGACCACGGGTGAATTGATTGATGGTGAATGACCATCATGGAATTGATTGATGGTCAGTGCGCGAATGCACTTGCGAATGCGTTCGAGTGCATTCGCGCACTGATTAGAACCGGAAGATGCCGAGAGCCGAAACCCGGGTCGTGTTTGACCAAGAATCTTACGGAAGTGTACAAAATCAAAATGAAAATAATTCTAAATTATGGTCATTATTATTTGTCTATCTATTAAGATAATAAAATGTGAGTATGAATTAGTAAGATTTTAGACATTAAGCTAATGGTTTGTATTCTTATATAACGAAGAAAAAATATCGATAAAAACGACACCCTTAACATCTTAGTAAATTATGAACGATTTGAGAAAACAGCATAAGAAAAAATCTTACTTTCAACGAATACTCCCTAAGCAAAAGAGGCCGAAATTTTAATTTACTCAACAATGAAACATGAATTTCTAAATGTCTCCGCTAAAAACAATGTTGTTACACATTAGTGGTGCAATTTACGCATAAGTGATAAAAGCTCAGTTGTTAAGTCAAAGCTTAAGTGTCATCGCCATCTCGTAAACAATTTTATTGCAACAGTGCTCAGTAAATAACAGTAATAGTTCTTAGAAAGCGTCACCGGGCTCAAATCCCATATGTGTCGTTTACTACATATTTAATACTGTACGCGTGAAGGAATGTGGGCTGCTAATTTTATACATGCACATATTAATCGCACATTATTACTGCCAGGCACAATGAAACAGTGTTAGCTACCGCTGGTAGTTTCTTCAAATTTACTGCATTGAATTTTATCTATGGTATACATACTTGCAATTATCGTTTTTTAAACAAATATTACATGAATTGTTCCTTTTTTGTTTTATTATCTTCCTTATCACTAAAAATAACATGTTAAATTATACTCACCGAATCCATTTGATTGTTCTCAATAGCTAGCTGTACAGTCAAAATCGCGACATCAAAATAAAAATATAACATGTATGTATGTAGCACTTCAAAAATACTTCTTCTTTCTTTTGGCCATGTTCGCTCCCTATGTGGAGCATATGGCCGCCACGCGGCACCTCCCGCCAATTGCTTTGCTTCCTCCCATGACATGCCAGCATCCCTCAGCTCCGCCGAGTACATCCTATGGATAGTACCCGACGGACGTCCGGGACGCCGGAATCCCACCGGTCGAAAGAAGAGGCAGGCAGGATTGAGGCTTTCTGGAGGCATCCGCAGCACGTGACCCAGCCAGTTCCAACGTCTCTCCATAACCACTAACGTGCAGTCCGACTAATAATTTATCCGTATAGATTCCACCACAGGTACATCAAGGCATGTCAGATTAACTTTGACTATGTCCAATTCCAATTAACCCCTGATGGAGTGGAGCTCATTAATAAAGAAGTTTTCTACGAGAATAAATTTTTACTCCGTCGCTCAACCTCCCATTTTTCGAAGAGAATAAAAATGGAAAATAAAGCTTTTTTACTGAATACTCGTTAGTATTTTGATGTGGTCGAGTAGGTCATGCTGTTTACTTACGTTTTACTGTTCAATACCACCGATCTATAGATGAATTCTTCCTTCCCACCAAACGTAGACTTAAACTTTGCTGCGAATCCACAATCCGCATGGTTCAAATTTGAATCTGAAATGATAAACAATAAATCACTGAGTTACAGTTGCTTTGGATAATAATATACACCGACACTCTTATTCGCTATGGATTTATATCTACATATATTCAATATGAAATAACATTTTATAAATTTCTTATTCCACTTGTGCTTTAAATTGAGACACGTGTTTCGCCTTTGGAGAAGTATCATGCTGCGATGTTCTGTCTGATGATGCTTCTTATAGAGTGGCAACACGTATCACAATTTATATATAACACAGCAAGTTATCAAATTTCATTTTATATTAAAAATAAACTTTCAAAAAGTTACCACTGAATTCATCGAAAATACTATAGTATATCTATATATATAAAAGAAAGTGGGGTTTGTTACACCACGTATATCTCGAGAATAACAGCTCGGATTTTAATGATCTTTGTTTTATTAAATTCGTATCCGCCTAGAATAGCAGAATAAGCATTAAAACATCAGAAAAATATCACGGCAAAGAAATTATGAAGAAAATTAATATTCTCATACAGTTTTCAAATGGCGAACACCTTGAAATAATGAAAATGTCGTTTGTATGCAGATTTCATCCGCTAGGTGGCAATTTTTCCAAAATTCATTTGTTTTTGCTTCTTTTGCATACGATTGACTTCTAAATAATTTTAAATTTAGAGTATGGATTAGAATAAAACAAATCGATGATATAAAATGAAAACGAAATAAAATCGGATAATGTTGAAATAAGGTTATGTTTTTAATTAGGTATGATAATTTTTTTGACAAAAATATTACGCTGTTTGCACGAACGTTGCTCTACTTTGAGATGCCACGTTATTACACTTGGAAAGCTACATCGAAGAAATTTTAACGTCGAAAGCAAGGCGATGCGGTTCCTGCTCATCCGAATGACTACTGATGCTCTTGGTCGCATGTACACAGTTCATCCGAAAAATGACGAATGCTTCTACTTGCATGTCAACAGCTCAATTTGCTTGAAAATGATACTCATTACAATCGCTGAAGAAATTGTTTCTGAATCTCCAAGTCAGCTACGCACATTATTTTCTATCATTATTTTGACATGCTTCCCATCGAATCCCCGTGAACTGTGGAACAAGTACAAGGATGACATGTCCGAATACATTTTGCATCGAATTCGTGTCAGTTTGGGGAATCCCGATCTCGAGGTGAATGAAGAGATACATAACCAGGTTTTGCTTTAGATCGAAGACATGTGTTACCTCATGTGCGGCAGTTTGGTAGTCAAGTTAGGAATGCCAACGCCAGATCGTGGAATGAACGACGCTTTCAATCGAGAATTGGAACGTGAACGTGAATATGATCGAGATGCATTGAACCAATCAGTTTGAACGAATGTACCACTGTTGAACCCTCAACAGAAGGAAATTAGCGATACGTTAATGAAGGTAATTGATGATGGAAATGGTGGCTTATTTTTCCTCGATGCGCCCGGTGGAGCTAGGAAGACATTCTTCATGTCATTGATTATGGCCACTGTTCATGCGAGATAAAAAAAAATGCTGTAGCAGTTTCTTCTTCTGGAATAGCAGCCACGTAGATAGATCAACCGCTGCCGATGAAATAAACGCTTGCCTCAAATAATTGACAAACATGCGAGTTGCATTGCTAAACGATCCATCTGCCGAAGATTTCTCCAAGCAATTGCTGACTATCTATGTATTCATTGTTCAAAATTAAAATTACAGTACATGACATAACAGCTGACGCCAATTCGCCATGTACTTGAAAAATATAATAAGACAAAATATAAAATAAAACTACATAATATATCAGAATCAAAATCAACATAAAAAATCAAGAAATAAAATAGTGAAATTTTACAAACAGTTCACAAATACTATCACTAAAAATGTCCACTTCTCTAGGCAATGCGTTGATCAATCTAACGGCCCTTGGAACTGGTGATTTAAGCCTCTTAAGCGAGGTATAAGTTTTTAGAAATAAAAGTTTTTGCTCATAGTTACGCCCACGTAAGAATAAATTGGGAGCATGTAAATTAATAGTCATAAGAATTTGAGCATTATTAACTCGGCCCCGAAGGAGAAGAGAAAAATGATTTAAGCTTGAAAACGATCTTCGACTATCGTCGGTAACGACCGTGTTCCTGTTGACAAATCGAACAGATTGATTTCGTTTCCGCCGAATTTTAACAATTTCGTCTCAACGAAGGACGGCTTCATCAAAAAAATGTTCCCAAACGTCTAATCACAAAAATCACAATTGGTTGATTGAATGAGTAATTCTTGCGGCGAAGAACAAAGATGTGGATCATTTAAACTTCACAATTCAAAATCAAATCGTTGGTCTACTACATTCCTTCAAATCTAGCGAACTTTCGCAAGGTGCGCGAAACATTCTTGCGCAGACTGTACATATAACATATTCTTTCAACCAAAAAATAATTATTTCTGCTTCTCTATGATAGTGTCATCAGAAATAGTTTGTAGTATCGACCAAACTATTTTTTTCTTCGTTTATTAGAGATTCGCGCCGCAGCACACCCAGCATCGCCTCGCGGCACACCGCTTGCGGAGCACTGCTTTAAACGACTGAAAAACTGACATGCAATATTGCGAAACACTCACCAATGACCAAAGTTTTGGTAGCAAGTAAAATCATCACCTGGGATGAATGGACAGTGGCGCACAAATGCGCATTGGAAGCACTCAATCAAAGTATGAAATATCTGTGCAATGACTCAAGATGTTTTATAGGCGCAATGATTCTACTATCTGGCGATTTCCACCAAACACTACCAGTCATTCCAAGATTTACCGCTTCCGATGAAATAAACGCTTACCTCAAATCACGACTCTGGCGCTATGTAAAGAATCTTCAGTTGACGAAAAACATGCGAGTTGCATTGCTAAACGATCTATCTGCCGAAGCAATTGCTGACTATCGGTAACGGGGGTGTTCCTGTCGACGAATCGAACGGATTGATTTTGTTTCCGCCGAATTTTTGCAATTTCACTTCATTCAACAAAATGTTCCCGAACATCTAATCACAAAAATCACAATTGGTTGAATGAACGAGCAATTCTTGCGGCAAAGAACAAAGATATGGATCATTTAAACTTCACAATTCAAAATCAAATCGTTGGTCCACTGCATTCCTTTAAATCTATCGACCGTGTAACGAACGAAGACGAAGCAACCAACTATCCAACTTAATTTTTAAACTTATTGGATCTGCCTGGCTTGCCACCGCGCAATTTACAACTGAAGGTTGACTCGGTAGTCATCATGCTTCAAGTTATCAAGTTAACAGAACATTTATTCACTTTTAAGGTGTTCACTGTCAATACTTGGTGGAATGGCAATATAATAAAAATAATAAAACATTTTTAGTACTTTTTCCACATAAAATTTATTTGATCAGGACCGGCTTCGCTCATCGCGAGCATTATTAACTGATGATAATGCTCAGATGATAATAACTCAGTTGATAATGCTCGCGATGAGCGAAACCGGTCCTGATCAAATAAATTTTATTTAGTGGGAAAATTACTAAAAATGTTTTATTATTTTTATTACAACATTTATTGATTCTGAGGCGGTACGAAGTTCGTCGGGTCAGCTAGTTTTAAATAAATTATTACTGTAAACTACAAACGAGTGTTTAATATTAAATGTAAATAAGTATCATTGGCGCCCTGCTTATTTAACTTTTATGACGCTTTCAATAATTTATAGCTACTAACTTCAATGGGTTTGTATTTGATCATTATTGCGTCTTACGTTTGACTCTTTCATTTAAGTTTATAGTGTTTCATTTGAACAAATGAAAATTTACGCTTTAATTATTTCGCTACTGTTTTATATCGTCTATTAAATCTAAAAATATTTTATCGTTGACCATTTTCTGCCGTCAGTCTGGCCAAACATTAGACTCTGAAGAATTGAGACTAACATGTACATCGTCGAGGGATATGTGCAGTATTTATATGCTTAAAAACAGTCAGTAGTTCACGTAGTGTATTTAGATTTTTTTGTTGCAATAACGAAATAAGATTAAAAATCATCCAATAAAATGCTAGTTGCTAATGCTGGTCAAGATCTTTACAAATTGTTTTCAAGTTTGATTAAATAGCAAGAGATGCAAATCTCGCAGATATCAAAATAACTCGTCTAAGTTATATCCTGTGGACAAAAGAAAATCGGATGTAGTTATACGTAATTTTCTAACACAGACTTTGGCAGAGTCATGTTATTCCAAAAGTCTATGTTTATATTAATTTATCATAGATTGAATAGCATTGCGCTCACGAAGTTCATCAGAAAATAAATATTTGTTTATACTCCTTCATTCTAAGTAAACAGTAGACCAGTTTTAGTAATAAAGGTGGGCGACGTACGCAAGTAAGCGATTCATCTACCGTATTGTCGAATTCGTATGCAAATCAATTTGATTTCTTTTAGAGATTTCCGTTTTTATTCCATTTGGTCATGATCTTTGTTGAATGAAACCCCACGCTGAAACCGCCTTAGATTGCGAAAGACAAAATTAACATACGTATATACGTATTAGGGCATCCCATACCGGACCCTTTTGTAATCCCGGGATCGATTATTTGGTATAAATATATATATATATTTTTTACATATCATGTATTACAGCCAACAGTCAAAGCACCTTACATTTTTAATAACGTATTATAAAGGTAAATCGAGATCGATTCGAGGAGAAAAGACATCTCATACACATAAAATATCTCAAATTAAAAAAAAACTTACCTCACTAATACAATTGATTGCAATTGAATTTCGTTTAAATTAAAATTATACTTGTCCATGAAAAAAATTAAGCATACTGAAACTGAAACTTCTTTAAATATTAAGTGTGGTCTCTTTTTTTCTACATTTTACAGTTATTCTTGAAGTTCCCGTATTGTTATTCCTATAAACCTGGGATGCAAGATCGCTGAATTGACTGCATTAGTTCTTTTAACTATACTTAAAACTATAAGTAATAAATATAAATATGTATAAAAACGTAGTATAAATCATAATTGTTTTCTTTCCTATTTTCTCAGGTGCGCTTTTCGGAGGAATCTTTGGTGGAGTTGCAATGCGCCAGGGACGACGCAAAGTCCTGCTCTTCATCTCTCTCCCGTTCTCCATGACCTGGATGCTCACCGTGTACGCAGACTCCGTAATGATGTTATTCGCAACGTCGCTGGCTGCTGGTTTTCTTTTCGCTATAATCGGGATGGTCACACAGGTAAATGAATCACATAAAAAAGCAATATATAAAAGATATTCATTAAGATTCAGGATTATTCAGATATGAACAACTAGCGAAAATAATTGCTCAAAACGATGAGGATGATACGTCAGTTAATCTGATCTGTCGGTCCCGTTCGACTTGCCTTCTTGGTTGTGCTAAGGTTATGTTTTGGTTGACTCAACTCAAAGAGGCTATGTCATCACTCATCATTATAACTTATGTTATTCTAGTAAGCTGAACAATAGTTTTAATATACTCATATAAAACCATTATTTTTTACCTATGGATTGAAATGATAAAATTTATGAATGACACATATATCTCATATTTGTCTATTTATTAAATAGTATACTATAATTTATAGTATAAATAAGGATGTTAGAGTGGATGAGGGGATTTATTGTGTATCTTTTTAAAGCTAGTATATATAGCTGAGATAATTATTGATAATTTTAGTTTAAACATAGTTCTGATGATGGTGTAAGCGGGTAAGCCGAAATAGCTATCAACCATATATAAAATAATATCAATTTTACTTTAATATTTTTTCACCTTATTAACTATTTCAGACTCAAAGAAACGATCTTAGAATAAATGCACACGTATTTTTTTATTAATGAAGTTATTATTTCAGGAAGTCATTGTTGAGTGGCAGTAATCATCAGACGTTTCAAAAACATTACAAATTTCATTCTCGCTGTGTAGAATCAAACAATATCATTTTTCCATTGTTGGATAACAACAATTTACAGCGAAACATGCAACGGCTAAGAAACATCGGTTGATTACAACCAACCATAACTCTGTGTCTATCAAAAATAATGACTATGTTATGACGCTTCTAAAAGCAACAACCGATATGTCATCTTTGCAATGTTAGCAGTAGACAGGGTCTTTGTGTTACCCGCCTAAATTAAAAGGTTTATTTTTTCCACCGTTTGGTGTTTTCAGTTAAAATCAAAATGCTTATTTTTAGTAGCCAGTTAATCGTTAATTGTAATAAATACAAGCAAAATATAATTGCACCGAATTTACCAGCTTTTGCGTGTGTTTACCATAAAATGCAGACAAGTTTTTTGTGTGAGTTATAAATAAAAAAAAATATGTTGTTAGAGTTTGACAAAATTAGGACTTAAAATGTAAAACTGCTGTGGGTTGTAAAATAAATCTACAATGAATATTTTGCACTTAAGTGACTTGTGAAATGTCCACACAATAATGTAAACGATTTAGAACTGGCCTTATTTCAGTGGAAATTTAGTAATCATTGGCAATTTGGTGACACAATTTGTTATTTCTGAATTTACTGCCTTCGTGTCTATCCCAACTGCGTGGGATGAAAATCTAGTGTATAATAAATTTATGTGATACGATACGTAAAGTGCTTGTCCACCTATTGATAAATCAACGAATAATCTGCTATAATAATTATACTTATGGTATTAACGTTTCTATGGACATGCATCCGATTTTAAAACCATTGTTTATTATACGGCCGTAGATTTTATAATATTTTTGCCAACAGAGTAGTTTAATATATATGAATTAAAATGCAGTATAACCGAATCAGACGATGCTTTGGTGTCATGCATTTTTTAATGTAATATGCGTTTTGATATTATAATAAATACTCATATACTAAATCTCAAATAAGTTAATAGCAACATTAGAAAAAATCTTTTATGTTTATTGAAATTATATTAATCAAATGAGCCCTTGAAGTAAAGTGAGCCAAGTAGCAAAATTTTAAGGCTTTAATATTGAACTTTGAAGTACAATCACGCCTTTACTTAGTGTTTTCTTTTATTTTGGAGAGAAAACACTATTGTAGTGTTATTAAATAAGCTCACTTCACTTTTACGATACTTTAATACCTGTAGAATATTATTTGAAAACGAATATTCTTAATACTATTTAGTAATAAGTCAACAATCTGCAATCGCTTATGGTAATGGGTTTGGCTGTCACTTGTTGACCGTGCGTGAATTCAAATTTTAAATGAATATTTTTTCCAGGTATACATCAGTGAGATAGCAGTCCCAGATGTTCGGGGATGCCTTTCATCCTTATTGAAGATTCTAAACCAGCTCGGAATACTGATCAGCTTCTGCGCCGGAGCATATTTGAATTGGCAGCAGCTCGCCATCCTGGTAGCCTGCGCCCCGATAGCTTTATTCTTCGCGGTCATGTACTTACCTGAAACTCCAAGCTACCTTCTGCTGAAAGGCAAAGACGAAGAGGCAGCCAAATCGTTGCAGTGGTTGCGAGGTCCAAACACTGATACTCGACAAGAACTTGCTACAATACGAACCAACATATTGGCCAGTAAGCGGCTCACTGATACGCGACAATATTTCAGTATGAATATATTGTCTGCGAGACTCACGTGGCCTGTTTTTATAACATGCGGGCTGATGATATTTCAGAGATTTTCTGGAGCACACGCATTCAGTTTCTATGCTGTCATGATATTCAAGAAAACTTTCGGAGGAATGAACCCGCACACCGGAGCAATCTTAATGAGTATGGTACAGATACTTGCGTCTTGCCTTTCAGGTTTGCTTATTGACAAAATTGGAAGACTTCCTTTGTTATTGTTCAGTGGAGTTCTAATGTCATTGGCATTAGCAGGTTTTGGATCGTATATATATTACGAAGAAGTATATAAACACACTTTGATACAAGCGTCACAAAGCTTACCAGGGGACTATGACTGGATACCTTTGATGTGTGTTTTGATATTCACTGTAGCATTCTCTCTTGGGTTGAGTCCCATATCGTGGCTTTTAATCGGAGAGCTTTTCCCTCTGGAATACAGAGGTCTCGGTAACTCATTGGCTACTACGTTTAGTTACTTTTGTGCTTTTGTAAGTGTAAAAACCTTTGTAGATTTTCAAGAAGCATTAGGGTTGTACGGTGCTTTCTGGCTCTATGCTGGCATATCAATATGCGGACTATGTTTCGTGGTTGTTTTTGTACCTGAAACAAAAGGGAAAGAGATGGATGAGATGGATCCCAAATATATGGAATCGCTTTGTATCAACAGATGAAAGTGATAACGATCTAACCTTTTATGTAGATCTGTGTAAATATTAATATTAAAATATTTATTGTAAATATTATCATATTTTTTTTATAGTGCTTATTTAATTTGAGGAATCTCAAGAAATAGTATCTAAAGTTATCAGTATTTTTAACGAAATTTATCTGCGAAAATTGTAATGATAATAATATAAGTATATAAAAAAAAACTATAACGAAATGTGAGATATTTTATGAAGTTATTGCCTGAATTCAATCTGATGAGTCAATAATAACGTCATGTTATTATTATACCTGTTTTTTTTAATTAAAGTTTTTCTGCAATACCCAGTTCCTAATAACCACTTGAAAATTGTCTGGGATCCATCGCGTAAGTAAGACTACCTTAATCATTATTTTACCATCATTTACTTTATTCTTTGCCTTTTTTGGAGTATGTCCGCTCCCAATGTGGAGCATATGACCTCATTATGGAAGTATTTCAACAGACGTTTTGTTTTGTTGACCTAGATGCCATGTACCCGTCTGTTGTTGGAGTACAACATACGCAAACTAGTTTTATACAAAAATATTGAATGGCATTATTTTATATGTTTATGTGAAAACCGAATGGGAAGTTGAATTAGAAACATATTAGTATTCTAATAAAAATAATAAAACATTTTTAGTACTTTTTCCACATAAAATTTATTAGATCAGGACCGGTTTCGCTCATGATGAGCATTGTCAACTGATCTAATAAATTTTATGTGGAAAAAGTACTAAAAATGTTTTATTATTTTTATTATAATGCCATTCCACCAAGTATTGACAGTGAACACCTTAAAAGTGATATTAGTATTCTGATACTCATTCAAATATCATTCAAGTATGATAAGTTTACCTATGTCCGATCAAAAAATGTATTTAACTATGATCGTAAAATATTTTTTTTTATTCATAGGCTCAACAAGTTTGAATCGGGTGAAGTAGAAAAGTAACTACAACAGTTATTTTGGTATTTGTTGTTGACAAACTATCATCTGTTTTGACTGCTGTGGGTAGAAAACTTACTGTGAGTCAACCAATATGTTCAAAAAATAAAACATTATCACTTTGAATATTATTGTTTGATGAAGTAAATTTTCACCAGGTACACCGTTCTCATTCTTATCGTTCATTGTTTTATGTAAAAAACACACATTTTAAAGCCAAAGAATTTATAAGAATCTTTTATAATAATCTGTGTCCACCAAGAATTTAGAGTAAACTCATTAAAAGTGACTGTGCTTGCCATATTAACTGCGCAACATTAATTTTTCGCAAATAGTTAATACACTAGGAAAAAGAACATATAATTATGTTATTTTAAATGGTTTTTCAAACCATTGGATGGCTGAGAAAATTAAATGCTTATTTTTGTGCCATTTAATTTTTTTCGATAATGCCAAATATTTACACGTTCAAAAATCTAAATTGCCCGAGATATTAAAATAATAACTAAAAATATAAATAAGTTTAATTTATCTATCCACTATATAATAATATATATGTGTTTGGCGTGATACATACTTAAAAATGATGTATGCAAATATTATTATTTAGTAAATAAATACATTTTTTAATATACAATTAGTAAAAAAATGATATTTATAGAAATTAATGTGGTGCTAAATGATAAGAGTGTTGACAGCATAGACTGATAGGCGCTTGAATTATATTTTATAATTATAATTTTTAAAAAATATCTTCAAAATAATTATATTTTTGAGATCAACCTACAAGTTGGAACTGTGTACCAACCTTTGAAATTTGATCTAGTAAAATTTTCTATTTGTAAACATGAGACGTAAAATATGTTTATCCATATTAATTGTATACTATCAATAGTGGTATTCTGCAATGGAGGATAGCAGACAAATTTAATAAAGGTATGACAAAAAAAATGTCTGGCAATCGGTCGAGTCAGTGACAGGAAGTGAAGTGTGATTCGATGAGTCGTCGACTGCCGTCGTGTAAATTTTACTATTGACAACAAGCACATATGACTGCTCAGAGAACAGTAAGTGACAATTATAAATTCTAGATCACATTACCTAATTGAGTCTTACGAATAGACCAGGAAAGATTGCATTATTTACGCATTTTCCTTCAAATTAAATTAGATAATTTTGTTCAAAACTGCAGGAAAGATGTTTTGATGTCGAGGTTGAACTTTCATTTGAAATATCTCAAACAATACGCCAGTCAAAAAAAATGAAAGACTTGTATCTTCCTCTTGTGAGATAACTGCAGTTGAAATAGTATATCAAACCTTCTGACTGTAGGGCCACATTAATAATTCAAAATGAGTGGTGTAAAACAATACTTTAATAATTCTCTAATGTTATAATAACAAACAATTTACTGACTGCCGGTAATGGGCCACATGTGTACCGCGCGTCAAAGATTGCGTAGATCTGCATTAGACTTTCAAAACACTTCGTGTAGGATGGTAATAAAATAATCATAAAAAAATCCATTCAACGTATAAAAGTGAATATTATAATGGAAAAAAGTAAAAAAAAATAAATATGCATCAATCATCTAAAGTTTTCAATTTAAATTAACAATGGCCGGCTGATCAGTAAATATATTTTAATCGGTTTGTAATTACATTTAATCACTGTTAAAATGAAGCCGGCTTTCGAAAACAATAATAAAGTGTTATTCATCTAATAGCCAAATTTTATATTATGCATGTCGAAGTAACATTATATACCTATGTACATGTTATATGACAGGATACACTTAGAATCTCGTATAAAAATATGATAATAGACTTTTAAGAAGGGAAGGCTGAATTATATTATATATTTAATGCGTACGAAGATAAAAAGAATGAACGATTCATTATTCGAAATCAGGAGTAATGTTTTATAATCCATAGTAGAACTTATCTGTACATAAACTTAATATTGATACTTTCCTGTTTTATGGACGCATCATTTGAATTGTTGAAGTTAATGATATAATTCAGTATGAAATTTAGGTTATATTTGGACAAATAACATAACTAGTATTAAATACACCTAACCTAAAAACATAATTACTTCTATTTTGATATACGAATATGTGAATAGTCTCTTTGTTAAATGTGACTGAGGCAAGAGAAAAATGTAGTTAGGTTAGGTTAGTGCGTATCACAAATAAAAATAAACAAATTAATAAAAAATGTTTCTTAATACAGTTTAAATAATCTGTCCATATAACAGGAAAGTATCCTTACATCTACTTAAATATTATATATATTTATTATTTGTGATTTAATTATACAAACTATGTCAATGTTTAATAATATATAATCTAATTATTTTGTTAGCAATTTTATGTAATCCGTTCGGCATATTTATGTACTTAGTTTTTAAATCTGATAAATGTATATCTTTGTCCAATTTTTAAATGTTTTTGTAAATAAATTATTGTTTTTTTTTTAATTATTTTGTCTTTTTATTATTTAAATGTTTCCCAATACACAATATTAGCATCACCAGAAGTAGCAGCAGAACTTATTAAGGTGAAAGTAACTATGACAAAAAGTACACAAAAAGATTTATTGATATCAATTCATTGTCTGGAATAACTCAGTTAATAATAATATTAGTACAGGCAATTGTTATCAATGGCAAGAAATTTTCCCTGTCCATTAATTTCAACCCTAATTTGTGTCAGATTTGAATACATATTTTATATCGATACTTCAATATTACCATTATCCGTAACATAAAATATCGATGCTAGAGGCTTTATCCTGAAAGCAGAATTTTTCACCGAATAGTGAAGATACTTAGTTCTCCAAGATTTATACTTTTGATCAAATATATTTTATTCCGGAACTGTATAGCTCCCTTTTTATTATATTCCAAGACTATTCCATGGTAATTCAAGAAAATCTAAGACAAAGATTTGATATCAAAGAATCTCTTTGTATTCTTAACGCATTTTTGTTACTCATCAACTTTCTGGTGATCAACATTAGAAAGGTGACGATATATGAGTAGACCAAACGCTATCTTTAATATTTTATTTTCACTTATCTGATTGACCGACAGTAATGAGGAGCAAACATTCAAAAAGTGTTTTGTCACATAAATACAAAGCTTGGAAAATGATGATTTAAGTGTTGCAAAAGTGACGGTTTGTATGAATGTGTCAACTTTATGATTTAATTTTAATATGAAAAAAAACCTTTTTGAACACTAATTTTGATTTCCATTCATAGGTTTTATTATGGGCTATCAGAATTGATATAAAACGCTATTTTTCAAAATTTGTGACAAAACACTTTTTGAATGTTTGCTCCTCAGTTACACTCGCAAATAAATTAAATAATGAATATAAAAACACTTTAGCCGAAGCATCATCTATTAAACCAGGGCGGCTGAAAAGTTGTAATGGAATCTTAACGTATTGATTTTTCGCGATAAAAATATGTTTTTAAACTCACGATGTTATTAAAGCGCACATAATGCCATCACATTGGTCGTTTTCCAAACAAACATTTTATTGCACAGATCTGTCAATGTTATATGAACTATATAAAAATCAATTGATATTTTAAGACAATATTGGAAAATTACACAAGTCACATAATTGAAATCAAAAAAGATGTTTTGTTTCAAGTTTAAAGAAAAAATATGGAATAGAACAACTTGATTTTTTCAATTTATCTGTGTACAGTGTTCTTTTAATTCTACAAATCTTTCTCTGGCAATAAACTTGTCTTTTAATTGATCTCTTCGAAAACGATACATTTTAAATCGTTTCATAAAATTAATAATGCAGACATTTCATAAAATATTTTTAATATACCTTTAGAAAGGTGACATCTTATATATGACCACAGATATCTTATTTTTAGCATGCGTAAATAATTCAATTGGCAACACTGCTCAGTGAGTTCCCTTTTCGAACTGGTTATGGATTTATATAACTAATTAAAGCTGACAGATTAACCTGGTTGACGCGTTTAAATTTAATAATAAAATCTGCCAGTGCCACTTCTCGTCTTGTAATAATTAAACAAGATGTCAAAATCAATGCAATTATTGCTGACTGTCAGCGATTTTGATATTAATCCACTGGTATTCCTGTTAATTTATTGGTTAAAGAGAATAATAATTATTTCTCTTCATGCAATTAACACGATATATAGATTTGTTGAAGATTGAAGATTGAAAAAATGGGTACGCTTACTTATAAACTAGAAACTGGCCAACCACGGCCAGCAAATAATCTGAAAGCCAAACAAAATATTTGTAATATTTTAAGTAAATTCATTTACTTATTCTGTTCAAATTCTCGAATGCTGTAAAATACTTAATAATCCCACATTTTTTTATACACTTCCATTTCATCATATCGACTGTGGAAAGGAAAAAGGACGTAACCCACAATTTTTTCAAAACAGTTTTTTTTCAATAATCACAATGTATCAAACATGATACACGTTCTATCAAAAGGATGCAAGGTGATTTGCACCTTTGCCGAATTAGTATCTAAATTTAGCATTTATGTTTGAAAAATATGACCTTGTGAAAAATTAAAACCAAGAAAAAAGACTTTAATAAAGGTTTTTCCTAGACAATTTCTGTAATTTATATTAGATTATGTCAATTAAACACAAGTTTTGAAGTTTCCGTGCACTTCAAGGTTGGGTATAATTCATAATTTGCATATGGCCCAAAATCATAAAAACATGTTTTTTACGCCTTCTGTAAAATTTAATATGTGTGGGTTACGTCCTTTTTCCTTTCGACAGTCGATATACAATCTTACAAAAGCATCTCAACAGAATAAATTTTTACTATTAATTTTACAATTTACTATTACTTAAGTATTATTTTTCCTAATTTTTGATAATTGTTTTTAATGCGAGCCCCTCCGAATTCCCTCCAGCCTACTTCTGGTTAGTAGTTATCTCTCTCGCTACGATTTGTTATAAGGATCGCATGGGCGAGGGTCAAATGCAATAATCGATGGAAAATTTCAATCAAAGAATCGTACGTACTGGAGTAAAAACAAAAATAAATACCGCAACCGAAGCAGCAACTTTGACCACTCGACCACGTACCTGGAACGGACTGATGTTATAATTGATGCATACTTTAAATAAATCTTTTCTTCACAGATAACAACTACGGAATTTGCAAGTCTTGTTTACTTTTTAGTCTTGTCATAATTTTTGTTAAAAAGGTATTAAAAGGCATTTCGCTGAGAAAACTTTTGTGTCAAGAAAGGGTAGGGTAGTGATAAGTATTATTCATTACAAACTACTGGTTAAACATTTAGTTTGTAAGTTAACAAGACTTGAAATACATGCACTCAAAGCCTATCACAAAGCTTTATATTCCGCCGACGTCAAAAGCTGTTTTTCAGCGTTCAAAATCAACTATTGCACATTCCACTACTTTGTAATTCTTAAAATTATAATCGTCAATGAAGTATCACAAATCCAGCGACTCGTATTTATTCATAAGACGTTAGCTACTTTGGTTATAATAAATACCTACATCTTTGTTTCATGATTACCCTAATCCAGGGGTGGGGAAACTTTTCATTTCTAAAGGCCACATTCATTTATCTGATTCAACATAAGGCCACAGTAAAAAAAAGTTGACACCCACCCTTTTTCTTCCAGTGTCGAACATATAATATAATGGATTGCTTGCGTATATTTTTTTCATCAAAGCGAATATTTTAAACAAGTCAAAAGGTCGCTTCAGAGTAGCCAAAAGGCCGCAGGTTCCCCTCCTATGCCCTAATCTAATACGCATAATTATTACATCACTTTATGTTATATACATGTAATGATAGTTTACATGGTATTTAAATAATTAGAAATAACATATTATTAATTCCATATAATTTATAATCAGAACCGGCTGCACTTATTGTAAGTATTAATTACCATTTGATAATACTCGTCTAAAAATGTATGTGGAAATTTACTAAAAAAAGTGTTTTATGTTTGAATACGATGTATTTATTTCCAACAGATTTTCCAGACTTAAAAAGTGTCATTCTTATGCAATACCTGAATACAAAGAGAACCACGAGCTAAATTCATTGAAGCTTAATAGCTTTAATGGATACAACTAAAAATTCACAACCAGTTGTAAGACAAATAATTTATTATTTCAATTAATATAATGATCGCAAAATCATCTCTTTTCATATTCTAATGAACAAACAAATCAATATAAAATAAAGTAATTCCAATATTCAAATACATTTATTTTCTCACAGTAACGGCATTACACTAAGTATAGTATAATCTTTAAATAATATTAAAATGTGATTAAAACTATCAGCGTGATTTCATATGATTGATGATATTCAACAACTAAACTATTGAAACTATAAAGTTAAAAGTTTAGATTTGAAATTGGCACACGCACGTATAAAATAATATAGTGATATTGTAGTTTCTCAAACGCAAAAAATAACTAATTTGAATCGAACAAAGCCACTGGCTATTTTTTTGTTAATGTTTTTTACTTGAATTTGTTTTGCGGTCAATTTGTGAATGTAAATTTTTAATGGAGTATTTATGTTGATGAAGCAATACTGTCCTATTTCTATTGTTCACGAAAATAATAACATTAAAAAAGACAATGTCAAAAGTATCATTCTTAATAACTTATTATTTATAATAATAATAAATATCCAACAACAGAGTCAGATGTCAGAATCCAGATAAACGATATTGATTAATTCGGTTAGTATAAATACTAATACGAAAGGAAGGCTAAACATAAAATAATTTTAAGCCGACACAAGAAATTCACGATTCTGTAATGTTATTGTAAAATAACATAAAAATACAACATTTTTGAATTCTGAGGATTCAAATTTGATTTTGAAGTTTTATGCACTATATTTTAAATTAAATTTTAAATGAATTTTAAAAAATCACCTTGTGCAAGCACACTCGTATAATCGCATAAAAGATTAGACAGAAGGTAAAAAATAGTTGAACAACAGATTTTATACTACATGAATCAAAAAAGACAAGAGCAATTCGACAATAGAATATTAAATTTAACGTTAGCCACAGAGCTTTTAATATTTAAAGTGGAAGTTGTGGTATTTGAAATTGTTATCAGCAGTTACATATTCCTAGTATCCCGCATTTAAACTTATGCCCCTGTGATAAGGTACCAGTTTTAATCTTGTTCACATTTCCCACTCTGACCGGGAACACCCAGAACTTTATTCTCATAGGACGTAAACATTATTACATTCCAATATGTTGAGCTCGTCATTGTATTCAAAATTATTGATATTAATATTGTCTACTATAAAACGCCAGCGGAGCTATTCTCAAATTTATTAAGACCAAGAGACTAAACAGCTGTCTCTAATACTCGATACGATTTTTTTTATTTAGTTTTTTCGGTTGGTATTACTTTATTGTAATGAATGCCCACTGTTGTAAGAATCAAGATCCCAAATGATAACCATTAACAGAATTATGTTTTATTCTCAAAATATTTTTATTTGCGTATTACAGTGATTGTTATGAGATAAGTATGGTTTACATTTAAAATTATGTGTCTTTATTCGAGAAACTCTTTCCATCGCAGTCTTTTGATTCGTCAAATAAATCATATACTATCGGATATAAAAGCAGTGAACATTGCCTTTATTATTAAATTTAAGTAAATTCTTTCTTCTTCTTCTTTGACCATATTTGCTCCCTATGTGGAGCATATGGCCGTACAATATAAGTAATATAAGTAAATACCATCCGTAAAAATCAAACCTAAAAAATATGAATAGGATTAAAAACACCCTTAAATATTATCTTGATTCTAACAAATTTGCATTGACAAAGAAGTGTAACGAAGAACTTTCAACAAAACGTACTTCACTTAGCAAAAGTTTTTTTCATGAACTCACTCACGACCACGAAGAATATTTCGCCATATGAAGTATCACCAAACAGTTTTAAAGCTCTTCCCAGTGGCATCACCATAAAAATAAATTAATAATCATCACATGCCTCAATAACTTTTCTCAGAATTAATTTAATGAAAAAGACATTATTATGAATACTATTGTTATCTCTTTTACATACAATTACTCAAATGATTTGTTCGTGGAAGACTTACTGATTTCAACAGGCCTCACACACTTTTGCTTTACGTATGTTGAAAACCACAATATATTGTTATACAATATGACCAAGAAAGGAGTGACCGCGAAATTCTTGGGGGTCTTTGAAATGTGAAATAAGGAAGCCAATCAAAATTTGCTTTCGAATATCAAAGCGTGCAAACTAAAAGTTTTAACTTTTGTTTATTTAAATTCAATCATTAAGATTATTAAACATAGTACTTCGAGGCATGCAGATTCGGATCTTAAATAATATTTGAATTTAAAATAAAGGTAGCAAACGTATGTAAATATTATATATTATGTTAAATTATTTACAAAAATAAGTCGCCTAAAGAATGTGTTGAGAATCATTTTTACGGTGGGCATCTATAATATTAAATAATTTAACCGGTCCTGATACACATATAATGTGGAATTAGTACAATGAATTGTTTTATTTTTCAATCTATTTAGAAGTCAAAACTATGAAAACTTTTCAATTAAATACGACATAATGGTTTACGTCAGCGATTTCCAACCAGGGAGGCGCGAACAGCTTAAAATATTTATTTACTCTTTAAGACGTGTCTTTATTACTATGTGAAATAAAGAATGGGGAGGCGCGAAGATATTTTTTTCTTCAAAGGGAGGCGCAGTAACGTAAAGGTTGGAAGCCACTGGTTTACGTAGTTCTTACCGTGTTTAAATGGAAAAATGCTGAATCGATGGCAAAAGAACGATTTTTGTCAAAATATATTCTAATTTAACTCAAATATATGTACATACTTCTTGTGAGTCAAAAATAATAATTACTCATTTTTATTTGAAATGCCTTTTCTACAGTTGTTCCACTCAGGCATTTTTTAAAGATAGGTTTTTTATGTAGCATTATATTGGAAAAAAGAATTCCTTAAGTGCGATTAGTAAATAGTAATATATGGTCAATAGCTATCCTGATATTATAATACAATTGTTTGACTAATCCACTTCAATTTAGCCTTGCTTATCAATATGATGTATCTAAATTGATCTCTAAATTATTATTAATCATTGTTTTACTCGCATTTAACTTTTTAAGACTAAGAGTTTTACAACCCCTGTACTAAAGTTAGTGATACAATGTCACTGTGTATATATTTAATGTGACCATTTCAAAATTCAGTGGTTAAAGAAAGTATATTGAATGCTTATTGATAGACATAAAAAATGTTTAAACGCTACATAACCAGGGTTAGACTGGATGGGACTCGGAAGGGCTCACGCGAGCCCCTTGTTAAATTTTACTAAAGCCGGCGAGCCCCTTGATTATTTAAGAGAAAACAATATTCTCAGATCAAATTAGTATATAACTGAAATTTCTGACTTATATGTACATATATTATCTACGACAGCTTCAGTATACACAGTAGTACAATTTTAGTCATTTTCAACATTGGTAATTTTACGGTAAATCGCATTTGTTTCATATTATAAGCGTATTTAGTAACAATTGATTGCTTATTTAAGTATTGCATATAATTGCATAGTAGTGATAAAAAAATCACTCCTTCCACAGAACACTGAAAATTGCTTCGAGATTAACCGAGCCCCTTGTTAACATATTGGCAGCCCACCGCTGTACATAACTATTTATAATTTACAATCATTTGAGTCGTCTGGTATCAAAAGCAGAACTGTTCCATACATGATGTATGGAACAGTTCTGCTTTTGATACCAGACGACTCATTTGTCTTTCTTTCATAACCTATATTAACTAAGTTATAGAACGAATCGAAATATGTCTGTCAACATTTTCGGTCCTGACGATGCGATTATAATGCATGAAATTAGGATTGTCAAATTAATTGAAAGTCTTCTATGTTTAATAAGTGGACACCTTCATTACGTCCAACATGTTCTACTCCTGAAGGAAAGCGGAGACTTTAAAGTCCATGATTTTGCTGAATAAATCGGTGTTATTAGGTGACTGTTAAGTCTCAGCAATTGGCGTAGAAAGGAGAAAGACAGAATGTACTGGATTGGTGGAGGCGGCAAAAGTTTATTAACTGTAACCCAAGAAACGAGTGAAAAGAATAATAACAACAACAAGTTAATATAATACAAAATACAAATCTTAGAAGTGATCTTTGTATTGCATTTTCGCATTGAGTTGATTTCTTGTGGCAGTTAATTATCTCATTGAATTATTGTGACATGAAAAATATTAGCTACGTAACAACAAAGTATATTAATGAAATTCCAATAATATGTATTGTTAAAACTGAGTAATAGTGTACTTCAACGTAGTACAATAAAAAAGCGTATTATTTTTTTATAGAACCTAATTTAAGCCATAAACAGATCAGCGGTCAAATTACAATTTTAGAGCTATATCAGTATTTAAGTTGGATTGCTATGTAATTTATTAACAAAATATAGTTCTGCTTTTTGACAATATGGTGTGATGCCGTAACAGCAATAAATTATAATATGACACATGTACTTCTTTTGGAACTAAAGTTGTTATTTTATATCTAATCATAATGGAGCTCTTCCGATTTACTCCCAATTCAATTATAACATTGATATAATTAAAAAAAAAAACATTAATATGTTGACAAAAACGGCCGTAAGAAATTAAAATAATTTAAAAACATAATTAAATATTATTATTTTTCTTCAACGCTGGCTTTCAGATCTAAAATAAACATGTTTTATAAGATCGTATGTGTTTAAAAGCTTTATATTGAATGTATTCAAAAATTCAAAAATTCAATAAAAACCTTAAAGTTAAATTACTTCACGAAGAGTGAGCCGAAAACAATTTTAATTTTCATGCTGAAAGTTTCAAGTATATGTACACTTATTTTCAAGTGTGGAGTCCCAAAAGTTAGATTTACTTTGATCAAGTACTGAAAATTGTAGTGTAGGTACAATATTTTGAACAAACAATCTTTGTCAAACTTGTACACATATTGAAATAATTCTCGGGACGCTCCCTACAGAGTGACAGAGAAGTTTGTATGATAAGTGAATGCTTCCCTTTATCTTTGCTTTTTTAGCTTTATATACTGTATCGTTTTCAGAACATTTTCAATTTAAATGCGTAAAATTTACAGAATTGAAAAAAAAAGGAAATAAGTCACTTTTTATCTAGATCTGGCACGGGCAAACTGCGGCTCGACGCGTATTTTTCTGCGGCCCGCAAGCAATATTATATTTTTGAAAAAGATTCACGTTTTTATCTTTTAACGTCTTTTAAAAAAAAAGATTGAAAATAAATGTAATAATCATTATTTTTTGATCAACCTATATATGTAAAAAAAAATTCAATCATGAACCTCAATGAAAACTCTCCGATTAAACATCACTGATGAACATTTACAAGCAGTTTTAAGAATCTTAACTACAAAATTAGCACTTGAATTTAAAAAAATGTTAAAAGATGTAAATCAGTTCCATTCCTCTCATGAGATTGCTTTTTTTTCATGATAACAAATACTTTACATATAAAAATGGTATTTTACTTGCGGCCCGCCGCTCATTTTGAATTCTAGAATTTGGCCCTCCATCCGAAAAGTTTGCCCCCCCCCTGATCAAATTTTTTACCGTCTCCATATCCGATAATTTCTGTTCAGAAATATATTATAAAGTATACTGGCTGAGTATAGTACATCGGGTATCAATTATGGTTGTTGATTTTGATTATCAAAATGTAATCAAAATCGAATCAACTAGTTAAAATAAAAATGGTTCACCATGAATTTAAATATTTTAAATGTGCTAAGAGTTGTATCAATATTGAAAGCAACGGCGGATTACCCTACAAGCAAATGAGGCGTTCGCCTGGGGCATCAAAAAGACCTTTATAATATAACTCATTTACTTTTTGTTCATATATATAGTATATTATTTTACACAGTATATTATTTTACACATAATTTTCGGAAGTTTTTATGTTATTCGAAAAGAAGGGTCTCCAAATTTTATTGCGCCTGGAACCTCCCATGTGCTAAATCCACTACTGATTGAAAGATTACTAAATCAATCAAATCAGCTTTTCAATTATGTATATGTAATTATTTTATGAAAGGTATTTGTGAAAAATCAACCGAATATAATTATGATACGTTATTTAGGCATCGGTTTTAATTTACTCGCCCGATATTACGGTCCTATTATGACGTATTTTTCTTTTTTATTAAAATTATTTTGCAATACCGGTATTTATATATTCGCCCGGTATTTGAATCCCTGGTATATAATTGAACAAAAATTGAGTTTAGGTAAATACCTAGCAAGATAGGTTTACAGTAGTAGGGTGGTTTAATTAGGTTAACATGCTAGCCACACTTGACTCGTAATTCAACTGTTTAAATATTCCGAATGGTATCCGTTCTCGAAATAAATATTATAGACACTTTTTGGTACGACTGTGAAACGTGCTGAAATATTTTTGTTACTGTATCAAGTTTTGCCTTGTATGTACTCACTCTTACAAGCTTTCTTCGAGGAGAACAAAAGTTTCATAAGAACTTGTTAACATGAGCTTTTAGCCGAGTCTCTTGTTTCCAAATAACTTTTAACTTTAAAAGTTCCACAATGGACTCGTCCTAAGCGAACATTGTAAGTGGATATTAATTGGACATTGTTTTTCTTTTATTGCCTAAGCACTTTGGGAAGTATATTTCAAACATTTATATAGAAAATATTATTTTTGTAAAGAATTTACTGTCACAAAGGACCAGCGGTGTGCTGCCAATACGTTAACAAATGGCTCGCTTTATCTCACAGCAAACCTCGGTGTTCTGGGGAACGAGTGATTTTTTTTTATCATTCTTATGCAATTATACGCAATATTTAAATAAGCAATTTACTTTTAAAACTCCCTAATCTAAATGGCTTAAAATGTACTAATGTGTATACTGAAGCTGTCGTCGATAATACACACGTCATAAATTGCAGTTATATACTAATTTGATCTGAGAATATTGTTTTCTCTTAATTTAACAAGGGGCTCGCGCGTGCCCCTACGAGCCCTCTCCAGCCCACCCCAACAAAGCAGGCGTGATCCCGTGCTTGGAGATATTTGTATAACTATCGTTATTTTTTTGTTGGATTCGGCGGTAACTTTTTAGAAGTTAATTTTTGATATAAAATTAAATTTGGTAGTATTGTTACTTCATTCATATTTAAAACCAACTTTCACCTTAGTTTAGGTTCTTAATAATTATCTTCTATTTAAATCTTAATTTATATAGAGCATTTTATATTTGATATTAACTGACTGCGAGGTCGAGTACCAACGTCGTCGGCTTAGAGCACGTAGGTCACGGGTTCGAATCCGAGTACTTTTATAGATTGTTTTTTCAATTGATTTATGGATTTCTATTCGAAGGCATGGATGTATGTGATGTATTTCATTACCCCCTCCCACCCATCCTATCCTGAAAATCGGGGCGTAGCCTTATGTCCCTACATTCTAAGAGAGGTTGAGAAGCTGACTTACAAGCAGTTCTCGAAAACTACTATTCTGTTAAGACATTTGACATGGCTTAGGACAAGTTTTTTTCGTCATAAAAAGTCCTTTGCAAATATTCCTCTTATTATATATTATCCCATAAATAAATTATACACAATCAATAAATACGACAATTTAAATACCAAACTGTATATAGTACTAATGAAATCAATACATAATAATCAGACCTACCAATGCCATTATTCAAAGCAACGATTATGTTTAATTTATATTGCGATTTTAATGACCCGCAATTAATCAAAAAGTCAAAGGACTGTGTTATAAATCTAATAGAGACCTATTTAACTGCTAGGTAAATTAACAAGCCTTCAAGAAATAATTATATTAAAATTTCAGCACGGGGTTGAGTAATCAGCTGTTCTCGCCGTCAGAAACTTGTGCTCGGCCTACATGCTCCTTTGTCCGCGTGACACTTTGATTGGCGAATAATTATAAGCCAAGCTTTATAATGTCGACTTAGTAAATTGAATAATTACCATGCGTACAGTTCGACGCGAAAGTTTACCACCGACCGAGTTTGTAAATTGGCGATGTATATGAATTGTTCTTTGATAATTGTTTGCCCGTACCTGATTGGTCAAATAAACGAGACTTTTATTCGTTAATGACTCGAATCTCTATGTGGGAACATTCATATGTTTTGTAATGAGTTTTTGTCCTAAAGCATTAGTGTCCGATATTTTAATTCTTTTCAATTCACCCTCTTTCTAATCCTGAAAATGGGATTTAGCGTAAATACATTTCATTCTTCGATGTTTTATTTGATTTATGAATTCGAATAGTCTTTTCTTAACCCTATGATTTCATCTTTACACTGTTTAAAGAACATGGTTATGAGAGTGATGATAAAGTATGAGCGAGTTAATGTTCTTCACATTGGGAAAAAAGTGATTAAAAAATATGTGTTATCAAAAAGAACCGGTGGATAATTGCTAAGGTACAAAAGACACATACTTATCATGCATGATTAACAAATTAAAGTTCGGACCGGAGGCTACATCTTTAACAATGTCCACTCTCGACTCAAACAAATGGCCACCGCACATAACAAGATTCTCTGTCCTTCGCCAGTCTTTTTGCTTTCAACCAGAACATTCTTAGATGGTCATCAGTAACTTTTTAGAGTGATGGAATCCATCCAGTTGTTAAAATATACATACATGCAGGACTTAAGCTCTTTTGGGATGTCAGCAGTACATCTTAAATCCAGGACAACGAAAATTGCTTGTTACTCAATTGCTCAACCTTTCTTAAAGAGTAGGGCTAGGACAGGACTAGTAGTTAACTAACCACTCTCGCTACGCCCCGTTTTTTAAATAGGATTACTGGAAGGGGGGGGACTTCAAATGATCACATACACCCATGCCTTCGAACAGTAATCTACAAATCGATTGAAAAATTCATCTATATTTAATTAACCTGTGACCTTCGTGTTCTAACTCGTTGACTGGAAATTGACAACTCGACCACGCAGTTGAAATATTTATATTATTATACATAATATGGCATTTTTAAAATACTTAAAAAACTGACCTAAAATAAAATACCTAAATTAAAAGAAAGAGCTTTAGAGGCTGAGTGTACTGTACTGTTTCATAATCATTTCAAGGGTTATAAATTGACGCTGCGCCAAACGTCCATTCATCAATCTTTTCGAAGAAACTTTCACCTCGTTAAGAAATATTTCACAAACTGTAAGAGACAGTGACTCAAATATATTAGACACAGCAATAATTTGTCTTAAATAATCACATATTATAATTTTCTTCAACACTAACTTGAAAAATCATTTTGACGATAGTTAAGGCTTTTTTGAAACAAGTTGTTGGAGAATAAAAAATATAAACGCTACAATATTGGACTCCCTAGGTTTGAATAACTTATACTTTTAGAAGGGTTCGCTAAAAATATTTATTTTTGTAATATTTAAAATATCCATTGACTGTATTTGATTATAATAAGAAAAATTGCTACATAATTAAGCAACACAAATAGGTCGTCAATAGCTACTAGAATTAATTTTGTACAATTTCTCCTGTTCAAATGTACATTATTTATCAATAGTTTAAATAAATTGTTGGGAAATAAGTGCATGCATTTAGTTTTCATATTTTTTATATATTCGGGGGTAGCTTTGAGAAATTAAAAAAATATTCTCAATCGACACAAAATTTATATTTCACATTAAATTATATTTCAAGAAAAAAAATATTCATTTTTACTGATTCCCACTTTTATTTTACGAGCATTATCAACCGATAATGCTCGTTATGAGCGAAACCTGTCCTGGCTTTTTAATAAATAGGGGAATTAGCAGAAAAGTTTATTTTATTTTTTTAAATACTTTTCTTTCGATGAGTTCGGCTGTAACTTTGTGGAAGTTCATTTTAATATAAAATAACTTTACTATTCCACGTTTTGTGCTACAAACTATGACACGTGTTTCGCTTCTTTCAGATGCATCCTCAGACGAATGAAGATTTTTTATCAAATAATATCTTAAATAAGGTTGTTCGCCACTGCTAAATTTATGTTCCAATTGTTTCACCCCTTCCTAATTGATGCAACTCATTATTTAATACTAATAAGTTTGTATTACCATTATTGTTTCTATGTTCTATCATCCCGTCTTTGCCTCCCGTTTTATTTGATTTTATTTCATTTTTCTAATGTATCAGAATATTAAAATTAAAATCATTCGTACTTAAACAAGCATTTGTAAAAGTAAGATTGTCTGAGGATGCCTCTGAAAGAGGCGAAACAAGTGTCAGAGTTTGTAGCACCACGTAAAATCTAAGTTATTTTATATTACAATGGTTTTCCACCAAGTATTGAAAACTCCCTAAAAATGATTAAGTTTTGTATCATGTTTTATAAATATACTATCTTTTTAGTATTTCTACCAAACATTCACAGTGATTAAATTTGAATCGTTCAAAATATGTACATTCTCACAGATTTTGTCACTAACGACCCGGGTTTCGCCTTTCGGCATCTTCAGGCATTCAAGTGCACGGATGAACTTGAACTGACGCTTAGCAAATGAAAGTTTCGTGTTTATATAAGATATAAATGCATCACTGAGTCCAAAGCCATTGCTGGCGAAAAGGATGAGCCCATGGGAATGCTAACAGATTTGAGTAGTGAGCAGTTTCAAGAATTATATAATTTGTTTGTCGGCAAAGGTTTTATGATTATATGATTTTATAATTATATAGGGTATAGAAGTGGAGATGTGGGAAAGTTCAATATTTCATTTAAAATCGGAAGACTTTGGCGAAAGGCGAAACCCGGGTCGTCAGTGACCAAATTCCACCAAGCACCTTCAGTCGAAATCTTAAATTATTCACAGTGATCTTTAAAAAGGGCGGTCAATATTTGTTACATTCTAAAAACGCGATAGAATTCGAAATGTAGCATCTACAGCAAATATGGAGCAAATAGATCACGCTTTGTAACATAACGCCTCATTAAAATAAATGAATGATACATTTTCATTTCTAGTTTAGAAGTAAAAAGAAGATGGAAAAATTCCAGAACAGACGAAAAGAGGGCGAAAGAGTACGTCTATTCAAATTTCACAAGAAACTCACGAAGTATGTCGGCGTAGGAATGTTTAAAATAACACAGACGGGAGACTATGACAATTTTCCGCATCGCCAATACAGGATCTACTCAATTGCCATATTGGGCCTTATCCTGTTGCTTTTTATAGCGCTAGAGATGGTAGAACTGTTCAGAATAGCGTGCGACTTCGAAAGACTCTCATTCCAAATGTCGCTCATACCAAGCCAGATCCTAAACCTAATCAAAGCCATTTCAATGCTTTACTATCACAGAAGATTAATCAGTATTATAACTGTATTGGAAAAATCCGCCTCCAATTTGTACGTGGCTGACAGACACGTAATAATAACTGATAGAAAATGTTTGTTTCTAACGAAAGTTTATACAATTGTTTTAGTATTCTGCGTTCTTTATTTCGCTATACCTTCACTGAGAATTTTACACGATAAAAATAATTATTTTTTTACTAACAGTACAGTCACATCTACGTTTTTAAAAAGTAAACTTCCTGTGTCTATATATTTACCGTTTGAAATAAATAATACTTTATCGTTTAGTGTAGCGATGTTGTATCAAATGTTTATATTAATACATCAAGGTGTTCTTGTTTGTACAAACGATTGTTTTGCGGCAAGTATTTTAATGCATTTATCCTGTCAGTTTGTCACTGTCCAAGAAATGATGAAAAACATCTATCCGAACGCAATTGCTTTTCTTGAATTTAGATGGCTTGAAAATAATAAAAATAATTCGGTTGTACACAGAAATAAGAAGGTTTCTTATAAAGACTTTGATAAAGAGCAGTTTGTCACTCAGATAAATAAAAAAATGTCTGAAGTAAGAGAAAATAAAGTAGCAGTTGAAGGAATAAGCGTTCCCAAGTTTTCAATCGATGAAGTCAGCGAGTCTATGGAAATATTTTTGATAGACGCAATCAAGTTGCATGAATCTACCATCAGGTGAGTAAAATACAATTTAAATGTTTTGATTACGTTAGTAATTTAAAAAAGACTGAAAAAAAATATAAACCAAAGAAACCATGTCTGAGGGTATATACTAAACATGATAGATGTCGTAGGACTCGTAGGTATACTAGGAGTAACTTACTACAAAGCCTTTAGATATACGATAACACTACAAACCGCCCGACATGTTTTGTTAAGCTAGGTGCTAGGTACGAGCTTGTGTCAAATTGAAGTATTATCCACTTTACGACTTACAATAGGGTTTTGTATAATTTTTTAGGTTGAATTTTAAACAAAATTTAGTTTTATGTTAGATTCGACCGTAATTTGTGAAAATTCACTAATTTTAATATAAAATTACATTTATTATTCTAATAATTTTGTTACTAACTGTAATACGTCTATCGCCTCTTTGTGTTCTTCAGACTAATTGTCATTAATTATTAATTTATGAATTACAAAATGGAGCTTTGGGCTTTATCTTTCTACTGGATTCAGTAGAAAGATATAAGAAAGGGGTGAATATGAATAATAATAGTACTCATAACAAATTAATTACTTTTACGAATTAAGTTTTAACAGTTGTGAGCGACCTGACCTATTTAAAATGTTATTAAGTATCTAATTTTTTGTTTTCATCAGTGAGAGTACGTTTTTTTCAAGGTAAAAATCTATGCTCCAAATCGAAAAATAACTAAATGTTTGGGTACCGATTTTTAACAGCTGTTTTTAACATTTACTTAAGTTATTTCAGTTTTCGCTGGATGCTTTTCTAAATGAAAAGGTATTAGTGTATATAATTTTGACTTCTGAAAGATATTATTTGGATTAACTAATATGATAGTTTTCAAGTTTAGTTTAATTGGTGAATTAATCTATGACGGCTTTAAAGGGAAAGTAAATAATGTTTTTTTCAGATGCGTGAATGAGTTCGAATATATTTTTCGACACGGACTCTTTGGACAAATCATTACGAGTGTAATTGTGATTTGTCTGTCTTTTTATCCACTAGTTGGTATGAAGGTATGTATAATTAATGAAAAATCTTCAAAAACTCTATTATAAAATTAAAATAATATAAATGGTCTTATTGTTATATTTTTATCGACAGTTTTAATATCCAATAGCTATTGAGTTATAGAGGTATCACGCAATGATCATAAAATCTATAATAAACGATTTATAATATAACATTTTATGTGGTCAAACAGACCACTGCGGGCGACCTACTACTGAAATTAGTGGTAGTCCTTAACTAACACCGTATGCACTATAATAATCATAAAAATGTAGTAATTTAAAACATTAAATAATTTGTATGAAAGGAAATCAAATTGTATAGATCACGGAATAATGACGTGTTCGACGTCTTGGCCACCACTGCTGTGGAATTGCCATTTTATACCACACAAAAAATAGCTATCAGAAAACAAGCACCAAATGTATTTATTTATTTATCAACAATCAGATATAGAAAACAAATATTGTCACATCAATTAGGTACTTATTGTAGGGAAATATGAGTTAATATTTTATAAATAACACTGTTCACTAAAAATAATAAATATTTTTTGTACACGAATTATTTGTTCTAATACGATTCCCAAAACAAACAAAAAATATTTTCAATTTCGCACATTGTTGCGTCCTGGTGCTCATTGTCATACTTTTATGTCACAATGTCACGATGGCTTGCAATTTTGTGACGAGTATAGCATTTTCTCATTTATGATCCCGACCCAGAACGAGTTTTAAAATTCCAACAGATCCTGCTGATTTGTATGGCGGAGTATCAAGAAATGTATTATATAAACGACTTGTGAAACAACAAAAAAACACAGAAGCGGATAAAAGACTTCCTAATAAGAAGAAATTTAACTACACAGGACAATTTGAACAATTTCAAGCCTTAAAAAGTAAATTTACAAGGAAATTATTTAATTTCCTTATGTATTCTATCATTTTTACACGGTCTTTAGTGGATCGTATCTGCCGCGTAAAAAAAAGTGCACCATTCTTTCAGGAAGCAGATATAATTAAATTAGTTGGAGGATCATTGATGATGATGGTGTTCATGCCGCAGCTGGCTCTTTTAACTTGGAATTGCACAAGTATTACGACAGAGGTAAAATATTATTTTTTACTTCATTTAACTGATATTCATTATGACCATTAAATTCGGCACTAAAAGTTAACCCTTTTACTGAAGTGGATTTTGAATAGCAGCACATTCATAGTCAATGAATAGTAGAATGAACAGCAGATTAACAAATAAATTAAAATTACTTGTGTTTAAAAAAATCTGGTTACATTCTGGACAAATATTTTTGAAACCAATGGCTGTCAAGTTTTTACGATAAAAAACATTTATAGCTAAAACTTTAATCTATTCTCTATAATAAAGCGAGTTATTTTAATGAAATTAGTGAACTTTGCTACTTAAAGCAGAGTATTTTTCTGGCGTGATGTGCACGTCGAACGGGCTTGAAGGGTTAATGTCGTAACTAACCCATATTGCGACAAGATTAAATAAAGTATTCATCCTATATCTCAAGCCTATAGATACGGATCGACGATATATTGCTGTCTCGTTTTAAAATATGTCTTATTATTTTACAGCCAGGTCGTAGCGTCATATAAAACTTTTCAGAAAGATAACGATGATTTTATTGCGATTATGTTAACAATTTATAATTTAAAAAATTAAAAAAGTTTCGTTACGTAAAACTTACACAACTTTTATATGAAAACTCACAAAAATCATATAAAACACATTTTTGTACTAAGCCAACAATCCATATGATATCATATTTTGATTTTTTTATAACAAATGTGACATTTATTCACATTTGGCATTCGCTTATGTTTCAATTGTAGGTAATGTAATTTATTTTCTTTATAATAATATATTGGTTACTTTATTATCTGTGGACCTTTTCATTATCATACGCCTATTGATATATATACCTTCTCATGAGTTATACATAATAATAAACTCGGTATAAAATTCTTACGATAAGCGAAAGAGTTCCCGATCTTTTAATAAAACTGTGGAATAATTTATTGTTGTTATTTTTATTATTATTATATTTTATGTTTTTCCACCATGAATTGACAATTAAAACCATAAAACTGTTTAAACAGAAAATTATTAAAAATGCTATTGATCGAATTATTTTTTTGTAATAATTTTACTACTAAAAGTTTAAATATTTTATGCATCGAAATATTCAGTATTTTTTTTGAAATTCATTAAAATGAAACAATTCTTACAGGCAGACAAGGTCGCTTCCGTGGCGTATTGCTGCCCATGGTATCGCGGTAACGTCAAGTTCAGAAAAGCTTTGGAAATATCAATAGCCAGCTCGCAAAGAGCTCAAGTCGTCAAAGCTTGCTCAGGACTAATTCCACTCTCCAACGAAACTTTCGTAGACGTTAGTGCGTTGTTTTTTATTTTCGACCAATCACATTAATTATTTTGGTTTTCGATTTCAAATAGTATGTATGGTTAGTACAAATAAAATTGATGCAAAAGTGTGATTAGCCAGTGAGATGTCAAAAATGAGAGGAAACCTATTTAATAACTTCATTATAAATAGCACATATAGGATTGAATTTGATTTCGGTCAGATTTTAAAATAATGTTATAATATAGCATGTCTTACTGGAACCGTAAACGTTCTCTTGGTAATGTATTGACTATTGATATTAGAGGATGCAATTTGAGGACGGAGAGTATTTGCATAATTGCACGTCGATGATGCAATCAGTCATCTTTGTTGATCTTTACGTCAGCGTTTTGGAGATTTTCATAATTTACACAAATTTACTAGTTTAAAATGAATCGACCTGTATTAAGAAGCCTATTTTATGAAATACGCTGTATTTTTTTTCTTATTAGGTAATATTGAATAATTTTACTGTTTTAGGAAGCAAATACATCAATAATGTTAAGAAACAATTGTCTAAGCTGTGGTCAAACGTTTAAACAAAGAAGAGCAGTTAACAATGTGTTATCAACTTACATACTATATTATATTGACATAAATTTTAATATAAATTATCTTAATAGAAAATTTTAATTAACTTTGATTATTCCACGTATTGTGTTACTAACTGTGACACGTGTTTCGCCTCTTTCAGAGGCATCTTCAGACTTACTATCGCAAAGTTTGCTTAAGTAATGAAGCAAGATTGATTCCAACATTTTAAAATTATGAAATTACAAAATGGGTTTTTTTCCTTTTAAGAGGAGCAAGGAGGGGGTGTAGAATCGAAATAAAGCAAAGCAGAGGCGAAAAACGTGTCACAGTTAGTAACACAATACGTGGAATAATCAAAGTTAATTTAAATTTTCTATTAAAATGAACTTCCACAAAGTTACCGCCGAAACCATCGAAAGTAATAAATTATCTTATGTTAATAAAAGTTATTCAAATTGTTATCGGATAAATTAAGCCGAAGAAATATTCTAAGCGTTTTTAATTCCATAGTAATTAGGTTTACCAAAATAAGTATCGATTGCTGTTAAAGATACTTTTTATCTCTATAAACCATTTAAGCATTTCCAAAAATGTATTTAGAGACAAGTTGCTCTATTGTTGTAAGATCTTTGAGTTTACATTTGAACAATTCATTACTATTTTCTAAATAGACACACATTCAATCAAATAACAATATTAAAAAATTTCTTTTACAGCTGGTGACAAGATCTTACTCGGCCTTTGCAATCGTGATGAGTTTTCAAAAGCAGGAGTAGATGAATATTTCCTTTGACATATTAAACTAATCAGAATCCGAAACACAATACTGTTTGAATACTAATTCGTGGAAAAATTGGATTTAGTAATTTGCACAATATAATATTTAAATTAAAAATTATGATGAATTTAACATATTCCGATAAAACACGACGTGCACAAAATATAATTATGACAACAATATTATAACAAATATTAGCAATAGAGATTTAATACCACCAATCACATCTGATAATTGTTTAGTTAACTATTTTTTCCAGTGATATTGTGGAATTAAAGTTATTTATGTTTTTACACAATTATTTTCTACAATGAACTGTTTTGATCACTAAATTATTAGTAGTTAATATTTTAAATTGTATTTATTTGTGTTTAAAGTGAAGGTAGTATGCCATAAATAGTTTTAATTGTAAGTTAGCCTCGGTAGATCCGGCTAGTTCGATATGTAGACTGTGTGAGATTTACTTAAAATAAAATAAAATAAAGATTAGAAAATATAAAATTTATATCATAAAATTATTTCCCAGCAAGCATCCTTAGATGAAATCGGTATTATCCCTTATTCATTGTACTGTATAAGTATACATTTTCAACCGTTCCCGATCCCAGTGTAGAGTACGATTGCTCATTCGACGTTTCGTTTTCAGAATCGAATAAAGTGAGTTAAAATGTATCAAAGCATCATAGACATCCATCTACACATGTGAAAACATCAATAAAATGTTTGAAAGTGTCTTTAACAGGTTATAGAACAATGACCCACTCTGCTGTGTTTATAGAAATTTTGTACATACTCAAAAATTGCGTTGCTTCTAAGGTCAAATTATATTTACACAGGGATGGGCTGGAGGAGGCTCGGATGAGCTCGCGCGGGCTCTTTGTAAAATTATCTTAAGGCTGGCGAACCCCTTATAAATTTAAGAAAAAAAAATATTCACAGATCAAATTAGCATATAACTACAGTTTCTGGCTTATATATTATCTACGACAGCTTCAATATACACGTAGTTAAGTTAACGGTACATTGCATATTATAAGTGTAAGTAGTAACAATCGATTGCGTAGGAGTGATACAAAAATTCACTCCTTTTCTAAAACACCGAGAATTACTTTGAAATTAAGCAAGACTCTTTTTAACGTATTGGAAACCCACCGCTGTATTAACCCCTAAAAATAATCACCATTGGTTATAATGATTTTGTTATATTATCCATACAATTATTTTGAGAAAACATACAAAAAGTATAATATAATATTTAACGTAAAAATATATCTAAGCAACAGTTCATTATCCACCAAGAGATTATGTGCTATTTTTCAAAACATCAGATGGCGACATTGAAAAATATAAAAAAAAGTAATCTCCGACGTGCGGTATTGTCCGGAACTGCTATGACTAGGAAAGCCCGACTGGGAAAGCTCGACTGGCAATTAGTTAGAGTGCCGCAGGTTGCCGGCTCGTGAATACACATCTACGCAGTATCTAATGCAGCCTACGTTTTGGACAAATTTTGCCATCCAGTGGTACAAGGAAAATTCTGATTGCTGCCAACATTTAGACATCCATTGTTAGCGCATTTAATTCAAGCTTTTCTTACTTAGCACAGCAAAAATTTTGAATTTACTTAAATTTAAGGTTGTTGCTACGTAGATATTATTTGTTTTAAATGTATAATTAAAATTGATAGCTTTGTTATTCTTCTTGTGAAGGTGTCAAAAAAAGGAAATCAGCAATTTTAATTCAATTTAAAAACAAAAATATAGTAATTATGTATTAGAATGATACAATACTTGGAATATATTTGTTTTATTTTCATTATTTTTCTATCCGTAAGTGAAATCTTAGTATCGAAGCGTGAAACGAGGGTATTACTTGCAAACAAACCTTATTCCAAAATGGTTAAAAAATGAAACTTGAATTTCATTTTGAAAAACAATGTACATTTTAAAAGTATTTTTAGTCTTTTGGAGCGATGTTATGGATGTTGTGACGCCATGTTTGAAACTGATTGCTAAAAATACTCTCAAAATTTATTTTTATCTACTATATTATATTCATGGTTCATGTTTCAACAGCTTTGGTATGAGCCGGGTTTGCAATTAATACCCTCAAATATGAATATATATTTTCTTAAAAAAAATGGTTGGAAACAAATTAAATATTACTCAAAAATTTGGTGACCAAAAAAATATATTAACAAATGACAGCACCAGAGATTTTCAAGTTTATAGTGTATTTCCAATTGTTAGGTAATTGACTGACAACGTTTAAATGTGATATTTATCAAAATGATTTCTGCTGCAGAATTAAACACCAAAAAATTTTGGTAGACCGGTGAAAATGCCACCAGATATGATAATTTTCAGTTATAATAATAAAAAAACACTTTTCTGTAATCATAGGTTCTTAACATTCATAAACCAAATTGGCAAATGATTATTTTATACTCATACAAAAAAGGCAGTCGCGCCGTTGAGTGATTAAAGCTCTTTAGCTTTCGTCCAACTCGTTTTTAAGACTAATTATAAATTGAATATTCAATCGATTTATGGAATCGTAGCCACGCACTCACTATCTGATACTGAAAACAAATCGTGGAAAGACCGACTAACATTTATTGTCCGTTTCGAGTTTATGATTGACAAGTTACCGTTTAATAATATGTATGTAAGAGATTCTAAATCAGAGGTATGTAAGTTGTTAGCGTACATATGTAGTTAAAAAGTTATACACAAATAATAGTACCCTATTCTTGACACCACATCAGCTTTAAAGGGTCCCATGTCAAAGTTCAAGCAATTCACAATATGGATTAGTATTAAATGTGCAGCGATGGAAAATATTATATAATAATATTATAAGGTCAATGATGGCTGTAGCGTTGTTCGAGATGAGGGTGAGACGAGGGTGCAGGCTAGTAAGCGAATTGGTGCTTAATGAAACTGGGGGTGGGAGGAAAGGCAAGAAGAGGCTGCGATCGATTTCCAACCCCTAGCAAAGTAGCGAGTAAACCATCCGCCCCCTCGCAACAAACTACTGAAGGCTTATTTCAGAAATGAGGGATTTGTCTGTTGATAATGATTGGTTGCTGAAATGAGGCCAGATTACAATATATCGATGTACTATTAACGAAGCAGACATTGTCATCACATTTAGCTTTTTAACCTTCTTATTTGTAAAGAGAAATGCGATGAGTTCAATTTAAAAGTACAATTTATAAACATGTTGATGAGACAGTAAATAATATTACTAAGCATGATTGTCGTGTGCGCTGAATATTCGGACAGTAACGAAATTTCAACACAGTACATAAACGACATTAAAGTCAATTATTGCTGGAAATAATTATTGTTTAAAAGATTATGTATATTAGGTAATTATTTAAAGATTAATTGCACCACATCTACTTACATAAAATACATCGATCCACGATTTCAAATCTGTTGCAGAAAACTTTAAAAAATGAACTCAAACGACATTTACGCAGTTGTTGTACTCGGAAAAGCTGAATGAACATAAATATTTTCAGTCCACTACGAAGTTCCTTTCCAGAGCTATAATAAATTAATTCTATAATTCACGAAATATTTTCAGTCGGTACAAGAACGGTTACTATGCAAATTTCATATGTTATCATTTTTTTCCGTTACTTCTGTTATTCATTCCGCATTGAGACATCATTTTTTCGTTGTCTTTCATTCAATGCTCTGAAATCGTGACAGGCTTGGAGACAAAAAACAATAAAAATGCTGGCTGCCAAAATGCACATTGAACATTCAAATAGTTATATGATTCCAATAATTATTTTTTGCACTACTTGCTATACTTGCTACAATATTGGCAGCAAAAATGAATAACCAACAAAGATATTGAAATTTTATTATGCGCCTCACATCAAGTAATGCACAACGCAAAAAAAACATTAATCTTTGAATGATTTTTTGCCAATATCGTGATGTGTATACAATTTACTGAATTATAGAAAATGGTATTAGACATCACATCTAATCATATCTAAGAAGCCTAAAGTTTTTGTCAATAAAGATCAAACCAATGAAAAGTTCAATGCTCAAAATTTCAAATATTATATTGAAAACATTTGTATTGTATAAACTGACATTGCCGGGGCTTGAAAAGCCAAAACTATGTCATAACTAAGGTGAAACTCTTTCCACAAACTACAGAGGATAGTTAGTTTGAGAACACATATAACCCGTATGCCTACATATTTTTTATTATCAATAGATGTCGCTGAAGCTTTTCCATTACGCTTAAGTATATACATTACAATGGATAATAGGAAAAAAGTTTTTTTATGATAAAATAAGTAAACGTGTTTTGTAACCAAACGTGACTTTAAAATATTTTAAGAAGTTTCATAATGAAAAGAAACACAGGGTAAGAAACCTAATGATACCATTAATTTATTACTTGCGGAAGTGTGAGCTTTATTCTCAAAGTCTGACCAAAGTTGAAAGATAAAATATTATTATGGACGACGAAAATTTAAATTCTTTTTCTACCTCTTAGCGACAAAAGTTTCTTGCTCCGGTGAGACTTAATACATTGAGATCCTCTAATAAATTAAACTACATATAAGTCATTCTTAAGTGCTAGTAGAAACTTAGAAACACTTTAACGATTTATTCTTAAAAACTTAGAATTCGATTGTAAGCAATGGTAATTCTAAGATTATTGTATTTTTTTTTAAATATGTCAACCTGTCACTTAAGCAATGTTCAGCGACCATACTTGATAGGACTTAAAGTAAAACATGCTTCTGAAACATATTAAATGACATTTTTAATAAGTTTAATGTTAATTTTTAGTAGAAAAACTTTATATTTATAAATCTAATATGTAAAAATGAATGGTTGTTTGTTCGTATTTTATGTGTTGCCAAACCGCTCATCCGATTGCAATAAATAATGTTATAGGCATAATAAAATTAGCTTACGGTAGGTCTTATATATATAAATCAATGTTTGTATGTCTGCCATACAGTTCATTTTGACAACATATGCTTGCACTTGCGCGAAGGTTATAGTACAATTAACTTACAGTAGGTGGCGCGTGTGTCGTACTATAGGCAATGCAGCAAACGTCAAACAGACAAAACAATTAATAATAAGCAGTTTATGGAAAATCCTAAAAAATATCACACGAAATATCATACTATATATTATATCGTTGAACTGGCGTAGTTAAAATTCTTGCCCCATTTATTGCCCCATTTATGAACCCTTAATCGTATTTCATTAAATTTATTTGTGGATTTCGTGACATAAACATGTCTGGTGTCGACAACTCAAATTCACAAATCGCTTAGTTCAGGATCGATAGATGGAGCTAAATGTTACTTTGGGTCAGACAATGTTAAATTCCTAGTCTCATTTGGACATGATAATTTCTCCTATCGCCTACAAAGTGGTATTTTTTTACGGCAGTCAATTAAGGCTTGCCTTAGTTTGTCCACTATATACTGACATAATGAAACTCACCATTAAAATACAAATATATAATTCCTGCACTACGTATTCATTGGAATGTGAATTTTCTTTGGTGAGTTTTGGAGGAAAAAAGAGAATCATTATATAAAAAAATTTCAGGTTAAGACGAAAGCAATGAAATATACGCTGTGTGTTTTTTCAATTCCGGATAATTTCAAACAAATAAAAAGTATTCATAAATAACCAAGCAGCGTAATCGACTATCAATTTGAAGAAAATCGATATGTTTATTAAAATACAACACATTTTTAACACAAGTAGAAACGGGAGGGGTCTGATCAATTAATTTACCAATTAGTAAAATAAGATCCAATATTATTAATCTAAACAGAATGCCTATCTACCGAGAATGGTAATTTGTGATGATGTTCATATTCAATAAGATCAAATGAACATTTTAATGCTTTTGAAAACTTTCATATAGCTTAAAAAAGTGCATTTTAATATATGAATGAAAAGAATTCATTATCTAAAAAATATTATCATTAGCAGGTATCTAACGTGTCAACAAAAACGATGCGAAATGAGGGCAAAAGCTCTGGCAAAAGAACAAAACTGTGAGAGCTTTTTTCTTTTATGGCGTAAGCGTTTTTATGAGATCGAAGTATAGAAAACCTTGCCTGTAAAAAAAGCTTATATCGATTTGACGTTATCGATCGATGAGGGTGTTTGTAAAAATCTAAAGTTTTTAGTTTTTGTCTATTTATGAATATAAATAAATTTATAAAAAAATAAAGTTATATGTCCGATCATAGAAAACAACAAGAATAACGATTTAAAAGTCATATTTTTTAAAACAAATTTATATTGTAGCTATTTAGGCTATGTTAATAAAGCACTATGCTAGCAAACTTTCATAGATCAATAAATAAATTTACACAATGGATGAAATATTCATTGATATTTACAGACAAAAGTGCTCATTAAAATATTGTCATTTTAATGTACCTAATTCTTTGTTAATTTTAATGAAATTATATAATAAAAAGTAACATAATATATAAGTATATATGAACTTTTAATGGCTTATCGCAGACTGGTGTTACGCCAGGTATTCAATATCTCTTCGTTAAAGGCAAAAAAATATAAACGGGAATAGGAAAATAGTACAAATTTAGTTAATCGATGTGTTTTTTTAACATGTCCGCTCCCAATGTGGAGGATATGGACTCCTAATGGAGTTTATCTCAACAGAAGTGTTTCTACGAGAACTGATTGTTACTCAGATGCTCAACCTCTCTTTTTCCAAAGAGAGTAGAAAATAAAAGGAAAGGGCTAGGACAGAACAAGTGGTTAGCTAATCGCTCTCTGTACGCCCCGTTTATAGGATAGGATTTGGTGGGAGGGGAAATTCAAGACATCACATACACCCATGCCTTTGAACAGAAATTCATAAATCGATTGAAAAATCAATTTATAAAACTGCCACTGTGATTCGAACCCATGACCTCCGTAGCGGTAGCCAACGACGTTGACCACTTGACCAAACATTGGCACAATCGATATATATAATTTAATCATTCTACGGTTTTTCCAGGATGCGAACCCGTATCTGCGTAAGATAAAAAACAGAAATATGAATCGATTGCCCTTTAATGGTGTTTAAATAAACACCCAATTAAATTATGTAATTCACTTAAATAATTATTAAAATTATACATGATTATTATTCCAGCAGAGAGCTTTTTGTTTCACTTATCATCACAAAGCTCTGCATACGATACAGTTGTATAACTATAAGGATAAAGTAAAATGGGTTGTTGAAACAATACGAGATATGTTGCTTAATCGTGGCCATTGATAAATTAATCTGCCTGGGTCGGATATGGCCGATCCAGATTATACAAGGGTCTTTTATGGCAAATCAAATTGCAGTAACAACAAACATTTTTTTGTTTGTATTGGATTTAATAGTGAAACAACAAAAAGTCAAACGAGTCGGTCTTAATAACAAGTTGATATCAACTCAAAATTTAACAAGTATACTTGTGGAGAAATTTTATATTGATACTGAAAAGGGGAAAAGCTTTGATTATTTATGCAATAATATTCTCTAAATAAAAAAGATTTATAAATTGTTTTTTTTTTACAATTACTGATGCAATCGATAAGATCTATCAAAGTGGAATTGAGCATTATTTTTTTTGTTCTCCAATACATTATCTGGTCTCTTATCTAAATTATTCATATTTAACTTCTTTCTTATTATTTTATACGAAAGAACGAATTCAAAACCAAATTCTTGCAATTGTCAATATAAGTAAGTATTGTACTTCATCTATATATGTATTTAGGTAGTAGGTATTAGTTACCAATTTATGCTAATCACATAATCATGCGATAAAAAATTGGAGCGGGAATTTTTAACAAAAGCAAAATAAGAACAAGGTTAAATAAAAAATAAATTTAATATTTTTTTTATTCCACATGCTGTAATAAATTATACTATGCACAAGGATTTCCCAGGTATCGTTGGAATTCGGAACACATACCATATTTGGATCAATTTTTAACAAAAAAAATATTTTTCTAAAGTTTTCTATTTTGTTAAAGTGAATCTGCATGTACTGCGGAAATCGGTGGTACTATATTGTTGACAGTGAATGACTGTTTACGAGATGAAATCCCAGAATTAAAATTTCGTGCATTAATTTATGGTTAAGTATCTGGTGAGTCTTGTGACGCTGTTTAATTTATCCCTTACCAAATCAGGAAAAAGCGTTGACAGTGCAACTAGCTTACTACTATTCATTTCCTAATTCATGTCACTTTTTTTCATAGCTATTTCCAAAAAGAGGTTAAATGACAAAACAACCTTACAATTCAAAACGTAAAAAATGGCACGTATCCACATATTATATAAATCAAATACAATTAATTGTTTATTTTATACAATTTTCCACCACTGTTATAGGATAAACTTCGACCCTTACGGCGAAACGAGTAAGTACATTTAATCTTACATATTTCTACAGCCCCTCATAAAGAGCTTAAAATCTCTATATTTCCATAATATACATACTACCGCCATTGTTTTCAAGATAATAACTTAAATCTTTCCATTGTTTTAATTACTCAGAGCTCGTAATACGAGAAAAGAGCTTTCGTACTGAAAAGCATCACAAACTAAGTATGTAATGATTTTCACGCATTCAAACGAATGACATTGATTATTTTAATAAATTTTAAGGCAAGTAAAAATTTTTTAATTTTTTAATCACCCTTTTCAAAAGATGGATTTTATAACCCCAGTAATGTGGAATGTGCCAACGGAAGTTTTTTTACAAGAAAAATATGGAATTGAGTCACTCCACCTCTTTTTTGATAATGGAGTTACGAAAAGGCCAGAAGTTATTTAGACACACACTTAGGAATCGGATGGGAGGTGGATGATAAGGAAAGTTAGCATCATATATATATTATTGTTATTATACTTGGTTACAAGCGGAATGCGACGCTTTATATGTAAGAAAGGTTAATTAACTAATTAATTTGTATTGAAGCTGTAAAATACCCCTTTTCTCTTATTCTTTTCATGGTATGTGCTTTGTTTTCCAGAAAACAAATGTTTCAAATGCCATTACGAAAAAACGTCATATTAAAAAATTGTTATTTGCCAAGTATTATTTAATTGTTTTAAGAAAGAAGTCACTTTTGGATAAATGAAAAAAGTTAATTGAAGTAATGAAGGAGCACGTGCGGTATAGCAAAGTTTCGTGGTCGGCGCTTTTCAAAAGCTGAGCTTTCGACACGATCCTTGTCAAATTGAAAGGTGAGAAAAATAAACGTGATGTTATGGGGTGTCGTAAAAACGTGATCAATTATGTCAACATGGAAAAATTGCACATTTTCTGCCAGTGAGATTCATTATATAATATAAATAAGGCGATATCGCTCGTTTTAAAGGTCACTTCGGTAAAAAAAATAACTTTTAGCTTTTCATAGCTAAGAATTCAAAGTTAATTACAAAATACAATTATATTAAATAAATGTTTAATAAGAACAAAAGAGTGTTTGCTTTTTTGAAAAATACAACGGCAAAACCTGCACCGAAATTGCGAAAAAACTTAACGACCTGCATAATAAGTATTTTTCATAAGTAAATATTTTATACTTTTAGTCTTAGGTGGGAAAAAAAGATGTTTTTAAGCAAACACATTTACTACATACAATGGAAATCGCTTAAAGTTTAAACGTTTTACGTGAAAAATTGGTTAACACAAAACGAATTTGAAATACTGAATATTTAACTTCAAACATTTGTTTTCTTTAACGCAAAACAAATTTCGCTTTACACAAAAGATTTTCGGATTTCTTCTAATAATTATTTGGCATTATTTGGCTAATAAACGAAATATATTTACGCAATAACCAATCATATAAATCAAAAAAATATATCACTTTTAGGGTGTTCACTGTCAATACTTGGTGGAAAGGCATTATATTAATAAAAACAATAATCCTTTGTACTTCATTCCACTTTATTTAATATGTCAGGACCGGTTTCGCTCATTGCGAGCATTGTCAATGCTCGCAATGAGCGAAACCGGTCCTGACATATTAAATAAAGTGGAATGAAGTACAAAGGATTATTTTTTTTATTAAAAAAATATATATTATATTTAAATGAAAAAGACCTTTGTGATTTAATTTCACTGTATATTTTTTTCCACTTGATCAGCGATTCAAAACCGGACGTTAACACCACTATTTGATAATATAAGACTATTTTGGCAGTATTCCTACTATCACAGTCATAAAATTTTATATCAAATTTCAATTTAATCATTTCGAACATGGCCCGCTGATGTACAGTATTCCGAGTGAGAATTTCTTTTGTTTTCTGTACTATATTAATTAGTAAAAAAACCCTCACACAGCGGCCGGTCCCTAAAATACAAAGCATGTTCCCTTTTATCAAATTGATCTTTATTGTTTGCTGGCTCATTCCAGTCTTCCTTTATTGTATTATTATATAATATGTGAATTTAATCGCGCTGCGAGCATTATATTTTTGGCCGTCGGGAATCGATAATCTCGTTGAGTTACGCTCCTACCTCTCTTAAAATCCAATAAATTTAACAGAATATTTCTTTACCCTCTTCAAACAGAGAGCTTTATTGACTGAATTATGAATTCATTTACTTAAGACATTAGGGAAAATGCTGTCTGACAAAGAATTATTGACAAATGAAGTAAGTTATGTTATTTTAGTAAAAACACAATATTTCTTTGTACTTCATTCCACTTTATTAATTAGGTCAGGACCGGTTTCGCTCATTGCGAGCATTTTAAACTGAAAATTCATTTGAAAATTCTCGCAATGAGCGAAACCGGTCCTGACCTAATTAATAGAGTGGAATGAAGTACAAAGAAATATTGTGTTTTTACTAATATAATGCCTTTGCACCAAGTATTGACAGTGAACACCCTAAAAGTAAGTTATGTTATGATGTTTCATTGGGAGTTCATATGGTCTAAATTGTGATGAAATAACAAACAATCCATAACTAGTGGAAACAAGACAATATTTAAGTTGAAAGCTATACTTAAACTTAGATTGTAAACAATTGCATTATTGAAATGTCATGAAGAAATTCCAATTATTATCCTTCATCAAAATGCATTGGATGTAACATGTATACTAAAATATAACTTATAAACGTCAAGAATAATAATTATAATTGCTTAATTGAAAAGTTTTAATTACCAACTTTCATTTCATCCGAAAATAAATTATCTTAATTCGTTTCGTTTTGGGAATTTAGCTCTTGGGAAAACTTTTCAGCCGAAGAATGCACAGTACTTAATATCATAAAATTCATTTTCTCTTGAGCTCCAGGGCTGTTTTCGTACCGCTTGTCTTATGTAAGACAGTGTATGTATATTTGTAAAGTATTCTATCTTTTTTAAGTCTCTTGTTAATTTGAATACTAAAAAAATGGCCTTTTCAATTAATACATTATATTATATAACGTGATTAAGATAATTCAACTTAAAACTTTTTTTTCGTCGTTTTTTATGTTACTTTTTTATACTGAAAAACAACAATAGTAAACAGTTATGTGAGACAAATATTTACTTTAATTTTTCTGTTAATCAATTATTATAACATAATATGTATTGATCTTATGTAATATATTAAATAAAAAATGTATTTTTTTATAATTGACGACGAAACGATACTTAATACCACTGTTTGAAATTTCAGCTTCCGACTGATTTTTTTAGCTTTTTACTATAGACATGCACTATCAATATAAATAAAGATAGAGAAAAAATATGTTTTTATTTATAATGTATGCGTGCTCAGAAACTTCAGTTAACTATGCTTCCTCGTTATGTTTAGTCGGAACACAATAAATAGAAATCATTTCTAACGTATTATATCGTTTAGTATTTTTGTAACTAGGGTTAGTAATTTCTTCCCTTGCATTTTTTTCCTATCCTGTAAATAGGAGTAGCAAACTATTTGTCATTACCAAGTCTCGTCCGTCTATCATTACTTTATGACTTACTCTAAATCATTTCTCGTTGAACAACTAGTATTGAAATATGATGTGCTTAATCACGATTCAAAATTATCAATATTGGAATCGATCGATGATTAAACTTATGTTATATTAAATAAAATTCATTACCTTACTGCGATACAATTTTCACCATTTTCACCCTTTAATTACAGCATTGGCTCTGTTTGGTCATATTACTATTCTATGTTCTCTGTTTGGGACATATTTAGAATTCATTACGTGTTACGGAATGTAAATCATTGCTTACAACTGTCACTATTCCACTCTATTCAGGATGCCTATGTTGCTCGCGAAATTAGACTTCAAATTTTGATTAATGTTAACAGTCTAGTAGTATTTATATTAATTTATAACGCTACATTGGTAAGGTCAACGGACGAATAAATATATCTTAGAATAAATTATAATTTATGTACCTTCTGATTTATAGCACAGTTTAGTGGTAAAGAATGCTTATAGCTTATTCTTAAGTGACAAGTAACAGAAAAGAACGGATTATGATGTAAAATAAAACTATTAACGTTATTTCACCTCACACATTAAATGAAAATTCTGACTGTTTGCAACGAAAGTTGGAAACTATAATTTAGATTGAAAAGTCTTTCAATTATGGATAAGTTTTTTCGCATTTACTAAATTATAATCAGGCAATAAATAGTAAGCTATTAATATTAGCATGTGTCAGCTACACTAACATAATTGAATTAATATATATTTCGGTTTCACACCGTCATCAAACTCTTCTGAAACACATTTTCGTTCACCTATATATTATATCCCATATACAACAATAAGATACTTAATTTCTTCATCTAAAATCTTCAGATATTTGTAATATTAAACTTGATTCTGGAAAAAAGCAAAGTATTTTTGATTGGATTTTCAATCGTCGAAATTATCTAAATGATGTGTATTATCTCTGTAAATAAAAACAATTAATAATTTTGTTTTTATTAATTATATGTACATAATATTTGTTAAGAGTGAGTAAAAAGGTATACAACCACATCTATGAACAAGAAAAATTGATATGCTACTTATTTGCAAACATTAGTGTAATTGATTAAATCTAGTAGATTTTTTCAAACATCCTAGTCGATAAAGTCATGTTTTATCATACCTTTCTACTAAGATAGTATGAAAAATTCAAGCAAGCTGCACCAACGTAAAATTTTAGAAGTCAACGAGCAAGCGGTAAAAACAACAACAATTTTGTGAAGGAAAACTTTAATATTTCTTTTCTGACCTTGAAGTGTGCTATTTTATTTTTATTGTAATCAGTTTTTCTTCCACTCTAAATTTACTATCAGTTTATCAAAGGTTCGATTGCAGATTTAAAAAAAGTTAAGCAATTCAAGAAATTATCGATAACTTTCGAGCTGGCAGTTGGTAAGGGGAGTTAGATATATATGTATTCAATGCACATTTTTCTGTATTTAAATTATTCCTACGATATCCAAAAAAGTGACGTCATGGCAAGTCGGTTTTGAAAAGATGTTGAATTCAAGATCAATTCATTTAATTAAATATCTTACATACTATTTAGATTTACTGCTCGTTCGTAGCATTTTGGTATACTATTGCATACTGATATGTATTTCAATTAAATCATAGTAATTTTTGTATGAAATTATTGACCAAATGTATTGGAAAAACTTACAGTACGCAGGTATATAAATAAATCAATAAACCATATCCGTTACATAAAAAAATAGTAAGTGGTGAATAAACGACGCTTTATGTGGATTGGTATGTCTTTATGGGGTAATAAACGGGGTATAATAAAAAATGCTTCTATCGGAAAGCCGAGATTCATGGTAGCAAAATATTATAGATTCTAAAATTGTCGGGATCCGGAATTCGCCATATGTATGTTTTTTGTATTTTTATATATTTATCGTATCAGCGGTGAAGTATATTTTATTTATTGTAAAAAATAAAATTCATGACATTAAGGTCAGTGCCGTTCCTAGGCTATGTGCCGCCCCTAGGCAGACCCATAAAATAGCGCCCATTTTGTTTAATTCTTTCCCATTATTCTAGGAATAAATATACACATATAGAAGTTCGAATCCTCTACTCACTTACACACATACTCAAACAAATCTTTCGTCACTTACTCCGTTTTGTTTTCAGGTGATTCATAACATGTATTTTATTGATAAAAAATCTCACAAATAAATAAATAAGCTCACATTATTGTTCAATAATTATGAAAAAATTACTGTTACCTTCACTATACATCATAAAAAATAATGTAAATTTTAAATACACCCAAATTATATAAGTATCAAATCTTTATTTGGTATTTTGTTTATCAAAAACATTGAGGCATCATATTTATTCTAAATCAAATTCGTGTCAAAAATATTAAGTCATTTAAAAAATCTGTGATCGTTTGCCGCTCCCTAGGACTTGCCACCCCTAGGCAACTGCCTACTTGCCTGTGCCCTCGGGACATCCCTGATTACGGTTGACGTCAATGTGCCAACAATGCAACAGCTAATTAATTTAGACAGTACATTCAATATATGAACACTTAACGGAGCTTCTCAACAAAGGCATATTATAAAAGATTAGCTGTAAGGAGGCTGTGGAGTGTGAGTCGGAGACGTCAAATATCATTTGACACAGACTTATTTTCTTAACTTGAAATCTGCCTGTTATAAATTCTGAAAACGATTTGTAATTCTCTGAAAATGGCCTGTAATTATATATAAAACCCGTTGCTCGGAGTAGTTGGTGTATTACCTTTAAATGGAAAAAAGAAGAGACGTATAGAAAAGCATTACATAAAAAACTTGTTTTAAATTTTTAGATCAAATTTGAAGCCAATGTGTTGTCGGTGTATCTTTAATGACATCCTGGCTTTTAATCCGTCGAGCAACCTATTCGAATATGGGTAGACATAAAAGAATCGGGCTTAGATGTAACTTAGAGTTAACTAGTGGTTCTTGGTATGCCAAGTTTAGATGTTCAGATAGGATGTCGGTGTCCATATATTAAAAATTCATATATCTGGATAATAAAAACTATAAAGCAATCAAAAACAATTGATTAAAGTTTCCGTTTGTATATTCGAATTTGTATTAACTACGTAGCCAATTCAGGAAAAAAAATCACAGAAGCATTCCCATTTCCAGTACCAGTTAATCATAATCTATAAAATAAATACACATAATTTTATTGTATATCTCGTATTCACAATATTTACTTATAAAAACCAGAGAAAAACTGTTCATAGAACTTAATGTGAAAGCAATTTACTTAAATGACAAAAAAAAACATTAATGTAGAAGGTAATGGTTTGACCGACTTTCGTTTTACGTAGCGATACAACAAAAGCTCCATCCAAGCCTTTTCCCGTGCCAACCAATATTATATTATTTTGATTTAAGGCTGTGCTTGGGGTATTGTCGTAGGGTCAATTTAGTTAATTCATCAAGTCATATCAGACAACCAAAATCAGGACACACACACACTTTAAAAAGAAGGGTTTTGTATTACAAAATCTTGTCTTGGACAGAGTGAGCTGAAATTCTTAACTCAATCTAAAGAAAAGCAACTTGGTTTTTAAAGACCCACCCAAATTCTTTTGTGATGTCTTATTTTAATATTAAGCATTGCTTAAAAAAATCGTTTTTAGAGTATTTTGTTTATGATAGAGTGATTGTATATGTAGATATTGGACTTAGCTCAGCAATACATTAACAGCCCTCTTGCGATTAAAACTTTTAATTATTATGACTTTTAGATATTACATTATATAAAAATGTTCCAATTTGAAGCATTTCTTAAACTATTTATGAGTAAATTTGAATGGTTCAAACTATGTACATTCTCACAAATTTTGTCATTAACGACCCGGGTTTCGCCTTTCGGCATCTTCAGGCATTCAAGTGCACGGATGAACTTGAACTGACGCTTAGCAAATGAAAGTTTCGTGTTATATATAAGATATAAATGCATCACTGAGTCCAAAGCCACTGCTGGCGAAAAGAATGAGCCCATGGGAATGCCAACAGATTTGACTATTGAGCAGTTTCAAGAATTATATAATTTGTTTGTCGGCAAAGGTTTTATGATTATATGATTTTATGGTTATATAGGGTATAGAAGTGGAGATGTGGGAAAATTTGATATTTCGTTTAAAATCGGAAGATTTTGCAGCTGTGCTTTGTTGATTTCTAAAATTTCTTGGAAAAAGAGCTTATGACTGTCCGTATTTGGGTGTAACATTTTTATCCCTTGTTCCTGATTGAACACGTGTCCTTCCAATATTAAGTGATTAGCAAAAGTAGACGTGTCTTTTTTCAATCTAAAGGCTGCCATATGTTCTAAAACCCGGACGTTCAGTGTTCTTTCTGTTTTGCCGATATAAAACTTTGTACAACAAGAGCATTGCAATCTATAAATCCCGGGAGAATGTACATAGTTTGAACGATTCAAATTTAATATTGAAATTCCACCAAGCACCTTCAGTCGAAATCTTAAATTATATTAATGAGTATTTCAATCGAAGTTTAACAAGAATATGACAATTGCTTATCTCTCTCTAAAGAGAGAGTGAGGACTGACAGATGGTGATTGACATGAACTGATAATTTTCTAAACGCTCTTTCTATTTCCCATTTTTATCGAGCGATGAGGTAGGATGAGATAAAATTAATACATAACGGATATCTAAGCCTCTGGGTAAAAACGTATAAATATATTGAAAATTTAAAATATGAAAAAATCTAATCCAAGCCTATAACCTACGGCTGCCCAACCAAGTTGAGTATAACTACCGAATTCCCCTTTGTTGTACCCCCTTTAAATAATTGACATTTTATTAATAATTTAAGCACTTGCTATCATTAAATATTAATTCAAAGGCTTAAAAACAAATCAACTCATTAATAATAGATCGGATAAAACCCTAGATTTATTTTAAACATTCCTATGTTATTATCTGGTCATTAATATTTTCGAAAAATCCCCATAATTATTACAAACCCACTTAATCCATTGAAAATTGTATACATTCAATTTTCGCTAATTTACATTTTAATAGCCTTATAACTTAGTGATCTACTTATAATTTTGTTTATAAACGATACAAACTGTTTACTACGCGTCAGTTCAAGTACATCCGTGCACTTGGAATGCCTGAAGATGCCGAAAGGCGAAACCCGGGTCGTTAGCGACAAAACTCATGGAAAAGTACAAAATTCAAACAATTCAAATTTACTACAAGAGTCGTTATTACTTTAAAATGTTGGTTTTATCATGCATTCATTTTATAATATATAGAAGATATTTTAGAAAAATAGATATGTATAACAACACCGTTATTGTACAACAACTAACTTCATGTATGATCAAACGTAGAATAATCTTATAACAAAGACATGAAGCCACTCATGTAACTCGGTGGAACGGCGTTCCAAAACTTTTTCTCGGCATTTTTAATGTTTCAAATCAATATTAGCATTTTTTTTAAAACATTTGTTTTTTATTTCTAGGAAACCATTGCCATTTGCTGTTTGTCCCCACCTATGATTTTTTTAAATTTTATTTGACAGGTACTTAAACACAACATTATTATAATACAAAACAGTGCCGAGCCTATAGACTTACTGTGCAAAGTAATTCAGTGCGGTACGAAAATATCAAATGGTCATCGCTACTATATGATCAGTTTATTTGATATTTTGATTCGCTTTATTTCATGTTCGCAGTGACTTCGCCCACTTAAGACATACAGTTAATCTGTGACTGTGACCAGAACTAAAGGTCTAATGTTTGATATCTTGTTTTTTTTTAAAGAAAGATTGAGAACCAAGCAGTTATCGTAGAAACTTCTGTTGTCCATAAGAAAGCCATATTCTCAACGTTAGCAACAGACATGGATTAGAAAAACAACTTGCCATAAGTTCCGGCACCTTCCAAAAAAAAACACTGCATAAAGCTATACTTTTTTAAAGAAAAACTCAACAATCAATGGGTTTTTTTTTTTAGTGTAACTTTACGTTACTATTTGAGTTTTACAACGTTTTTGTTGATTTATCACTTTGATAAATTATTAGTGGTCCAACTTTAATTAGTTTAATCTTTATTTGATTAGCAATAGTACGTTTTGATTTAAATTGATTTAAAATGATTGAATTAGAGACGAAGCTTCAACAGCCAAACCACTAAGTCAACACATTTTATTTGCATGGCTGTGTACAAACGGCGAATAAGTTATGTATGCATGTGTGTGAGTGTTTCTATTAACCAATCAATATACAGCTAATGGACACGTCGATACCTAATAGGTTTACGGTTTACGCTATTAGTGTGTTCCCGCCAAATTAACCGACAGTTTTCCATTACGATAACGACTAGTTCTATGAAAAGGTATTATTTGTTCCAATTTGAAATCAATTTCAACATAGAAACAACGCGTTTCAAAGTTTGCGATAAAATAATAATAATAGATGAAGCAAACATTGTACTTTAATATTATGTAATATAAAAAATAAAAACCTTGTCATTCTACTACATATTGTCGCCAATACTGCGAGAACACTTACTTTGAATTTGAGTAAATTTGACAGACAAAAAACGTTATTACTGCAAAAATTAAAAACTTTTTTAAGTCAAGTCAAGGTCAGTTCAAGTTCATCCGTGCACTTGAATGCCTGAAGATGCCGAAAGGCGAAACCCGGGTCGTTAATGACAAAATTTGTGAGAATGTACATAGTTTGAACGATTCAAATATAATATTGAAATTCCACCAAGCACCTTCAGTCAAAATCTTAAATTAAAAACTTTTTACTTACGCTTTGTATTACAATAATTAATTTATGCAATATTCGTTGAAAAGAAGATATTTACTAATAAAAAAAATGTGCCAACTATATAAAAGATAGATCGAGTTCTTAAAAATGAGTTACAGGTTCTTACCCTTTTAACAAAGGCCTACAAAAATGCTAAATCGTGTGTAAAACAACATTTTTCATATACATATAAACTCAAACCTGATTACAATACTCTGTAACAATAAATTTAAAATATGAATCGATTTATTTCAAAGACAATATGATGTTTATTTCATAGTATTATAAGTATTGTTAAATAAACCCTCACATCGTTAATAAACAATTAGTACAAACAATGACCCTGTGAAAAGTGCACATTTACTGAATCAATACATTTCCGATACTGTGATATGGTGGAGTAACTATTGTACACATTGTTATTTTCACTAAATAAACTTAAAGCTCTATTGTTGTTTTGGATGACTAAATCCCATATCTGAGCCACTCTGTAAGTCGGTAGAGGTTTCGTAGAGTTATGAAAATTGAATCCCCCATCTTGGAAGTTTGTTTAAATTAAAATGAAGAAGATGCTCTGGGGGTGGAAAGCGCGCGAGAAGAGGCTGTTCAACCCTTCACTGTTGTTCAAGACAAAAACGCTACGCAAATTATTTTAAATCGCCCTTCATCTGAAGACGTTTCACACAACGAATATTATTTTAATATATAATGAAAAATGTTCAGACGATAAATCTTGTATATTACCGAAAGTTTATATTTGTCAGCGGGCCAAAGATTCGGATATTTATCAAGTCAAATAATACCATTAATATTGAATTGTTTGCTATTAATTGACCTATAAATTGAACTTGTTCTTTTTAATCATCAATATCGCTTAAGAACATTTCCTACCTTTTTAAATGTTTTTTTTTTCATTTGTACATTGAAAACAATTAGCTAACCGTTTTTAATTTTGATTTTTTGTCGGGTCCTATGGCGCAGCGGTTAGCGTTGTTGGCTTCAATGCTGGACCTCACGGGCTCGGGTACCAGTACGAACAGCATTTTTTTTTCGATCGATTTATTGATTTTTGTTCGTCAGCATGGGTGTTTGTGGTGTTTAAAGATTTATCGTGGTTCATTATTGTGTTATTTTGTTATTTCACATTTGTGACGCAATAATAGCAAAATATGCTCCTCGCACATGTCTGTTATGCTTGCATACAACTTGCTGTCTGGTTGTCCTGCGCTGCGTCCCTTTCCAAGCTTGTTAATTGACAATAATCACAACATTTTCAGCGTACACAACCTTGTACCCGCTTACACTCACTTTGAATTTACCACGATTACATAACCAGTAACGTTTCCAATGATTACTAAGAGTTTCTTAAAAACAATCGTTACTACATTCTATTGGGTACTCAATACTGCAAGCAACAACATCCACTTTGATCTAAAATCCTGATTAAAATTTGTATAACAACTTCAACATACAAACTTAATAGGAGCAGTTATCCAAAACTCATTGGTCATTTTGACTGGAGTTACTCTTGCTTTACATTGTCCATTTATGGAAAAATATGCGCTTTTCGGGTACTGCCACATTTGTAATATGACGTCACATTCATTCGACCAAGATATAACAAGATGGCAGCGAAGCCAATTTTTTTACCCACGTCCGGTATCTCAACAGAAGTTTTTCTACGACAACTGTTTGTTACTCAGTTGCTCAACCTCTCTTATTCAAAGAGAGTAGTAGGGATATAAAGATAAGGCCAGGACAGGACTAGTGGTTAACTAATCGGTCTCGTTACACTCATTTATTTAATGATTGGAAAAGGTGGGAGGGAATTTTCAGCCATCACCCAACACCCATGCAATCGATAAATTGATCGAAAAAATGCTGTTTGTAATGGAACTAGGACCCGTGAAGTCCGGCACGGAAGCCCACAATCCAAACCCCTGCGCCATATGACTCGACTACCAGCTAATAAATGACAGGGATGAAAATTTGTCTTTGAGAGTTATTTCCTACGTAACTTGATGTTATTAACATAAAAAATTGAAAATATTTAGTCGGTCCTGATAAGAAATCATAAACCAAAACGATTTTACAGTGTCTATATAATCCAGCAATATTATTTTCTTTTTCGTATTCTGTCATTGAAATGAATACGTTCATAATATTTCATTCTCTATTTTACTCTACGGAGGGTAACGAAATTGTATAGGCAGCCGATACAAAAAGCAGGTTTTATATTTTGAGTCGCAAGAAGAGTGTGCCGCGGAATATTTTCATAAAAAATATTGGATTATGTGACGTGAACGATCCAAATCAAAAACTTTTTCGAAGATTTTCCTTACATTATTAGCATTACCTTATTTCCAGGTATTTGCCATATCGCCGAGCTTATATTAAACATCGTTTGTATACTTCCATAAGCTTACATAGTTTTTCTGTCAATTTCAATTATTACCTGTCCGCATTATCAATGCATTGCCTAGTCAGGGATACATACATTTTCAGCAATGAACTATCCTGACTTAAATCTCTGTTCATTTAATATCATTCATATTTTTTGCTTCTGCTTGTTCATATTTTTTTGACTGTTTCTTTCATTTACTGTCTATAAATGCATGCAAAATAAAACTCACTTTTAGTACCAATTATACAGTTTTATTTAATTATCAATATCGATTATTAAATAATGTTCGCGTTGAGCAAAACCGATCTAGATCGTTCTAGAAAAAGACGTAACCCACAGTTTTTATAAAACAGCTTTTTTCGATAATTACAATTTATACAACTTGATACACGTTTTACCAAAAAGGTGTACGCTGAAAATGCCGAATTAGTATCTAAATTTAAGTTTTAAGTTTGAAGAAAAACGGCCTGAGAAAATTGCGATCAAGAAAAAATATTTCAAAAAAGGTTATTTTTGAAAAAAATATTAAATTAATATCACATAATGTCAATTAAAAATCAGTTTATGCACTTCAAGGTTGTGTATATTTCATAATTTACCTTTGACCCAAAATCATCAAAAAATATTTTTTGTATCTCCTGTAAAATTTGTTGTGTGTGAGTTACGTAATTTTCCACAGTCGATATAGTTTTGAAATTAGTAAAAAAAATGTATTTTATTATTTTATGTTAAAAAAATTAAAAAAAACTATTTAAATAGCTACACTGAGACTAGAATTTGTGAAAGAAACGCAAAAGAAAGTTTAACAAGTATGGAAAATATGTGTTTCTGACAGTCACTGTAGTGACGTACACCGTTCGGCGGCCATAGTGTAAATTTTCCAAATAAGCACATTCATTAAGTGGACAGTTAATTTTTAAGCTTGATTTTTAAAAGAGGTATAAGCTTGGTTCATTCATGACCTTATCTTGCTTTAAACTAATGAAAAGATACTATGAACAGCCAATTTGTTAGCAACAACGTTGATTTTACAACAATGAAATTAATTCAATTTATTCTCGCGTAACTTATAAGTAAATTTAGAATAATTGATATGTTGCAGTAAAGTAAAGATATTAAACAGATTTACTTAAGAGATAATTCAATATTTTTTTAAATCTTGAAACGAGATTTTTAGCTTTTGACTCGTTACTAATTCATATTGAACTATCGACACTATATGTGTAAATGATTATAATGTGATCAAAGACACATATTATAACGAAGATACTAAAAACAATTTTACTGATTTTTCTAATAAATGTTGGTTCAATTAACTTGATTCCATTAAATAAAGCACTGTAAATGATATTCCCGTATAATATGATTTGTACGAGGTATTTATTACTCATGTATTATATTACATATATCCGAGACTCTTTTATCCCGATAGAATTAAAAAACTTTTTTATGTGATTTTTTATATTCACTGTACGCAATTCTCGAATTTTGATATTAAAATACATTTTGTGTGGGCTTCATTTTGTCGATTTGGTAAAATATAATATAAATATATGTCTCACATTTTTCATATACCGATATCAAAATGGGAAGTTACTCTGATAAAACGTATAAGGCAAGTCTAGGCAACTTTTGACAGATATATCACATTAGAAACTCAAAATGACCGACGGGCCGCAAGTAAAATACTAGTTTTTGATATGAATTATTTATTATTGTGAACAAGGAACCACAAGATTTAAAAAATGAAACTCTAACAACTAGCAACCAACAATTTGACAATAATTGGAACATATTTACATTTTTTTAAATAACTTTTTAGCAATATTATAGTATCTTAAAACTGCTTGTAAATTTTTATCGGCCATGTTTGATGGTATACAGTTTTTATTGATATTTGTGATGGACAGTGTTTATTTACTGAAGATAGCCGTAATTGTCAAATCTATGTCAAGTTTTTGTTGGTCAATATAAAATATTTCAAAAATGGGTAGGTGTTTTAGCCGATATAGCTCGCGGGCCGTTTCTTGCTCAGGCCTGACATAATATGGTATCAATACACTATGAAAAAAACAAACTGGTTTATACCTTTTATGTTTTTCAGACGCGTGGGTTGGATACAAAGCGAATGTACGGAAAATCGTTAACACGGAGTAAGATCTGGCTTCTTCCAACAATTTTCAGTATATTTTATATGTAAAACACGTAATTCTCTTTTTGTGCGGGTTGTTTTACACGGCTTCGAAATTGCACGGTCCAATGTAATGGAACGTATCTTTAATTTCTTAATGTACAATTAATCTTTTTTAACACAGTTTTGTTGACACATGTTTTTTACATGGAACGTATCCCCCGTACAAAAATAGAAGAAAAAAAATTATAAACATCTTATGAATCTCCACCTCGCTTATTTCTTATTGTAAACTAATTTACTAAAAAAGTTACATATGTTTTACTCTGTGTTTATTTTTTTTTGCGCCACAATGCATAATGAAATGGTCGCTATCGGACCAAGAACACGAAGAATAAATTTATTGTTAATTCATTTTTTGTTTATGGAAGGTAGCTGTGAAATAAAAGCAGCACACACATAGCGGATGCTGATGGGACAACCATTTTTTATTTTGTTGCTGTGTGATTATGGTTGATTATTAAATAATTACACATTATCTCTTTCCTGTTCTAAATATTACAACGTAGCTCACACGTTGCAGTTTTACAATGTTCATAAATTAAAAAGCCCTGGTTTAAAGAGGATAATTAAATATTAATTCTAACTAGGGTATCCAATACCTGAGCCTTTTTCCAATCCCGGGATTTCGGGATTGATTAATTTTGAATCCTGAAATTGAGATTTTCTTACCGAGGAATTTGAAATCCTCAATTCGATATACTTTTTCCCAGATTAGCACAGAACCTCGTTTTTTTTTTAGCTCACCGTGGAATTTTAAATCCTCGATTTGGAATACTTTTTCCCAGATTCTCACAGAACCTCGTTTTTTTTAGCTCACCGAGGAATTTGAAATCTAGAATTTGCCAATTTCGTGTAAATTTTCGGGTTTTGACCAAAATTTCTCAATCCCGAAATTCCGGGATTGCGGCCATCTCAATCCCGGAATTTTGGGATCAGAAAATTGAACGGGATCCCGGGATTGGATGCCCTAATTCTAGCCAAAGAATTACATAATTGCTTTTCATCCGTTTTAGAAGTTGCTATTGGCAGTTAACTGAGATAAACTCGTAAAGATTACACATCAAGAATATAAATACCCAAGATATTAATTATGAAAAAAAATGTTTGTAAAAATATTTCAATGTGTTATCTTCACACTTTCAAGACACAAAAACCGTTGTGCTCACCATAATATCTCTTTATTCCGTTAAAAATGTTTTTTATTATAATGTATTTTGTATTTAAGGATAAATATTATTAATTATAATATTTATTATTATTAATTATTCTAATAAATTAGTAAAATTACTAAAAAACACCAAACATTATCTGCTACGAAATTCGGTAAGACATACAAAAGAACTACAACAGACCTACGCTATGTCTACGATTTTTTGTTGCTTCTACGAGTTGCTTGGTACTACAGTACATTGGTGTATGAAAAAAGAAAAAATATTTTTTTATATTATTATTTAAAATAATTATTGTGCAGTTCAAAGTATCTGTAAACAAATCGAATGGCTTAGAATTAGTATAAATATATGTTTGTATGTGAATGAATACGAAATACGTTTTCTCTGGTTATCATAGGTTTCCAACCTTTTTCGGTTGGCGACCCCTTTTTATAACAGCCATGCGATAACCCTCGGCCCCGATGCAATTGAAAAAAGCATTTTTTTCCAATAAGGTAATTTTAGTTGACTTTAGTTTTAGTTTTGTTGTTCAAATCCAAAATCGAAATAAATTGGCGACCTCCAGAAAAACCGTCGCGACCCATAGGTTGGGAACCCGTGAGTTAGAGCCTATCATTTTAATATATAAGATAGTTCTAGTGATTTTATTTTTATTTTTATGAAAAAAATATATAATAATTTGGAATAATAAATATAATATTTTCATTATTTATTATATGCAATCAATGGCGCACAGAAATAATTTGAAATTGATTTAAACATATTCTTTAAAACTGACAATTTCGATGCACAATAGAACATAAAAAGTACAAAATTTGTATATTTAAAAGACTTAATTAAATCTTTATCAAATACACCGACTTATAATATTATACTATGCGTTTCTTGCCAATATGTACCTGAAATTTTGTAAAGCATAGCAATAAAGTTTTATTTTACAGCCTATTTTATATTACAGGTTATTCTACATAGATTACTACGGTCTCAAATAAGAATACAACAAATTAATGTTTTTTTCAGAGAAAACTAAACGACAATTAAATGTGATGGTTCATTAAAAAGGAATTCTAAATTGATCTAAGATATATTTCATTATTTCAATGAAGAATTGTACTGTTTGTATACGATTGTCCAGTCCTAACAGAAACTCGATGGATACTCTAAAGTGATTGCGTAAAATCGTGTAAGCTATTAATTGAAAAAATGGACTAGATTATTGATGTTACTGTAGACCATATCACTTGTAAATGAAATTTCTGAAAATTATGAGAGAGGCGTATAAAAAACTGGATATTTTTGGATGAAGCCCAGCGCGATTCACATAATATCACTAAACAAATATCTTTGGATAGGTAAGTATCGTAAAAAATGATGATACAAATAGTATTTTACAGGAAAACTCTGCAAAGCCTGCTTTATCATGCTGTGTCACCTAAAAATAGCGTTGCTCCGCTCTTTACGATCAAACTAAATTTTATGTGACACCACTGTTCAGAAAATTCTCCCCTATCTACAACATGTGAGGAAATGGGTTGAAGTTTTTTTTATTACATACTGTTTTAATGTTAAGATACCGTTATTGTTGTAAATATGGTTCAAAATGTACTGCGCATGTCTCCATTTTGTTTGTGTATGGAAACAATGATGAGTATCTTCTGTTTGTCGGCCTCTTTCATCTAGAGCAGCCATACTCAACCTGCGGCCCAGTAAGCTCTTACCAAATTGAGGATTTCAAATTCCTCGGTGAGCTCAAAAAAAGGAGTATTACCATAAATATGCTGCGGCCCACGTAGAGAAGCAAATATCGGAATGCGGCCCGGAGGAAAAAAAGGTTGAGTATGGCTGATCTAGAGGTAAGAATCATAATACTCACTCTTATCGACCAGATTGTCTAATGTTCAATTCCAGGCAGAGACGAATTTAAAATGTATTGTATTTTCAATCATCATTTAATTTGAGATCTTAGAAATAAAGAGATTCTCGCGCAGTTGAGTTGTGTATTCATTATGTGCTGTAAAATATTAAAAAATATGAATATTTTTTAAATAGTTGAATATTGTTGATAAATAAATGTAATTTAAAAACGACATCATGGAATTATTAATAATAAAGTCAGCTGAATGTGTTATAGTACTTTAAAAAATTAAACGCATAACGAGTTATTGAACGAGTATTTCAACAGTAATACACATTATCTTAGTTATTAGGAGGAAATTACGAAAACCCTGGACCGACCTGTCGACCGACAAAGACTGATCTTGATACTTATTGATTAATGCTGAATTGTCCAAATGGGTGATTTAACCGATGCCTAATATTATGGAAACCAAAAGTGTTCATAACTTCATGAATACGGCAGTGTTAAAATATTTCTAAAACGACTTTAAATAACGCAAGCAAAACAAATTAAAAAACACTTTAAATTCATTTCGTGTAAATTTAATTAAACCAGATTAAACTCAAGAAAACAAATTGGTTGTGCGTGTAACATTTTAACCTCTCGCAACCATTTATATTTTCTACTGACCAACGCTCCAAATCCTTTATACGAAAGTTATTAACAGTGAAATGCTTTTAAATTTTGTACGCCTTTTATGTGAAGCTTGACGTAACGTTTAAAAACAGTTTTTAAAAGCTCAATATTGTCGATCGGATAAAAGTAATGAATAAAGCACTTTTCATCACGAATCGATTGCGTAATAAAAAAAAACCATTGTGTTACTTTTATGGCTGTTTTTAGCAACTTATTCATTTATTAAATATACTCTTGTGTGCTAGGGCAGCGTTTCTCAACCGGGAACCATGTGGCCCCCTAAGGGGCATGAATAAAAGTTTTGGCGAGAAACAGCAGACTTTAAGGGGGCCACGGCTACCCAAAATATAATAAACTAAAATTTATATTAAAATCAAATAGAATACAGTAGGACAATTATACATTGCAGCAGAAATAATGTATGTATAATACATACTTTTTCTATTATTTTCCAATGATATTTAGGGATACCATACCATAACTGCATCTAAAAGTAAGTGTCGACAATATTGTATTGACTATCTTGTCCACGGATTTCTTTCATCACCCCGTGATAATATGAAACTCACGTGTTTAATATGTTTTGCTTCACTAATGCTAATATCCATTTTATACAAAACGCATGGAAATGGAAGAAAAATCATATGGATAATTTAAAAAGCTTTAAGAAGTTTCCGCTTACGTTTTCGTAATAAAGCCATAGTTAATAAATTTGATGTAATGTAATTAATAATAAATATCAATTTAATTTTATCCTAATTAATGTTTTAAGAAATAAACCCAGATTGTTAATCGTTCTTTGAAACAATAAAATCACATTTGATAAGTGTAATATTGTAATTATAATTATGATGTTAGAGTGAATAACTTGATGCATTGTGTATCTCTTCAGAGCCAGTATATATAGTTCTGACGATGGCACAAGCCGAAATAGCTATCAACGCATAAATTATTAAAAACTGTAGAACTAAAATACTTTGATATTTTAATCTGTTATAATGGAGTTCTACCAAGTAAATGCCAAATCAATTATTAATTCTTGTATTAATTTTACTGTGTTACATATTTACATACAATAGCTACTTTTTAGCATTCTAATGAATGAAAATCAACCTAAGGCTTAAAAAACAATAATTCTCAGAAAATGGATAAACAGAAAGTATTTGTCATTATAATAATTATGAGTTCATAGTTGAAACAATTTTTTAAAACAGCGTTAGTTATTTTGTTTCAAAGAAATGCATACATATATTTAAAGAATGCTAATATACTTTATGTATCGAAATAATTTGTTTGAATGTTAATTTTTTTGATTCGTCAGTACTACGGTCGTAGGTCGCGAGAATGAAAATTTTATGTCTCGTGTCTCGGTATATGAAAAGATCCGAGACTTTGGAATCTCTAGAATCATAAACGCAGTAGAACCCAAAACATATGAATTTATTAATTTGGTTATATATTTGTTTTAAAAAAACCGTCAGATATCTCGAATTTCAATATTTTTGACAGATCTGCCAAAATAAAACAAATTTCAGTCGGAATTGACCGACAGATTTGAAACAGAATGCTTATAAAGGTTGTTTGAACAAGCGTTGAAATGAAACGTTAATTTTGAAAGAGATTGTAATTACATAGATAAAATGCAAAAGCATAATGATATTAAGCCCGGGGCAAAGGATCAAATGGTTCAAGCTATACCCTGGCGTTAAATAATAAATATTTATCGGAGTTGCTTAAAAATTTCATTAAACCAAATGTAATATCGCAGCGTGAAATCCTTAATGGTTCAACAGGACGAGTAATTACCGACAGATTTTCCGCAAAATATTTTCACAATTTTCCTTCATTCCTCATTCAATGAACACAAATTCAGTCGAGTTTTTCCACTGGACTAGGGATAATCTTTTACAATATACAAATTACTTGACCCGTCGACCTGTTGCTAAAGATTCGTTGCTTAAGTTTTGTTACTGATAAGTTACAAAATGTCTCTTAAAAGAAAGTAATTAACAGAGCTACTTATTTTTTATAACTATAACGGTGAAATAATCACGCATTTAAATCAATTGAACCAAATGTTTAAGACAACGGCGAGAAACAACATTGATGCATTAGTATTTATTAGTAGTACTTTAATATGAATTTTAATAATTTAGGGCAAAAAATATTTAATAAATGACTCACTTTTCCCGATCACTTTTAATTTCCCGGTCACGTTTTTAATTATAATCCGGCCATTTAAATTGGTGCCTATTCGTCACTTTTAAAACAAAAAGCCATATTAATTTTAAAGAATGTTACTCGTAAACAAATACAACACAAATCTCGTTATGGAAGGATTTTATGAACATGTTTTTGGTTTTACTGACAGCATTGATGTGCTTATTCTGGCTTCTAATAATAAACATTGAGTTTCTTTGTCAATGAAATGATTTGCTTCGTTTATTGTCTAGTAAAATACAAGACTTAAAAAATAATAAAACACTGTTCTGTATTTCACAATTAATAATTAGGATCAGGACTCGCTTATAGCGAAAATTTTGACTGATAATAAATTATATGTATATTGATTCAGAACTATTCATACAAAAACCGAGAAATTAAAAAAATATTTTCTACTTAATTGTACAAAAAAAATATACAAAATAATATATTTTTTTTTATTATTCAATGCCTTTCCAATGAAGAAGTTTTGAAAGAGAACACCCTAAAAGTGAAACACAAGTGTGGCAGTTATGGAAATGTTTGCCAATTTTATGTGGTATTGAATTCAAATTAAATACTATGTGACGTGGAAAAATATTTTCATTATTAACTATCAATCATCTACCCTTTTATTAATTTCAAATAAACCCACAATTCTCGTCAGCGATTTTCATTTATATCAAGATTTTTTTCCCTTATGATCATGATGTATTTCCTTATATTATATGCATACGGAAAAGATTTGAAAACCACTAATATCCTTTACATCACGAATCGATGATTATTTAAAAAAAACTCAGCCTCACAAACTCAGCCACGGGTGACACAAAATGTTAAATACGTGCCCTTTTCAAACTGGACTTTTATTTGAATTTGATTTTTTTATTAAAAATAAATACTATGATGCATTACAGTGAAGAATTAATGTGGAAGCAGCATTTTAATACCAATATGTGGAAACGTGTATAACTATTTTTTATTACATTTAACACAAAAACAATAGTCAAGTTTTACCAACTTATGACAATATATTAAATAATGGATCTTAATGAGCTGAGATGAAATTTAAAGTGATTACTCAAGTAGGTTTTCCTTTAAAAACGCTCCTGTAATATAGGGGGAAATGAAATGAATAGAGGGGTATGATACAAGAGGAATGCGTAACATAACGCGGCAGTGTGAAAACGAGACAGAGCATGCGCACTTGGACGCGAGGGAGCGCGAGGGAAATAGATTTTCCCGCATACGCCGCCAGTCGGAGGCGAGCGATACTACCGCGATGACGTCACAACGCGGTGATTTTCATATTATCCCATGTAAACATTGTGATTTATATATTTTTTTGATATGATATAATGAGTAAGGTTTAATTATTGATAATGTGATACGTCGCGCGCTGTTAGAACAATTAGTCGAATTAAAATTCGTTGTAAATTAACAGTTTATAGTGTGTGTATTGCGTTATTGTTGTCGATTTTACATCGGGTGAATATTAAATTTTGACGTGCAGGGGAAATTCAATTTCAGAACACGTTTTCAAATCGAGAGCGTTGCTCTTTTATTTATTCGCATGTCATTTGTTTCTTTAGCTGTCAAATAGTAGATTAAAATTAAGCAAAATGGCTACCAGGTAAAAAATAACAGTGATTTTTTTCTTTTGAATATAATGCGGTAGTGTTCGATGCCAAATGTACGTATATTAGTGATAGGTTAGTTCGTATACTATTTAGCTCGGGTATGCGATAGACGGAAAATTGCCGCATTGTAACAAAATAGTGTGTTATAGAACGATGCTAAATGGAATTATGTGTACCCACAATGGGTTCCGCATACGGAATCGTTAATCATTTTTTTACACTGTACTAAAATGATACATTACAAATAGTTAATGATCAAATACGGCGTGAAGGAAATGAAATAATGTGATACACGAGTTATTTGGGGAGCGAACTTTGCGACGGTTAAAATCAAAGTAAGTAAAATAAACTTTATAAGAAATAGGTTATTCATGTTTTTTTATTAAATCCATATTTTTTTTATTGAACGTCCAGACTATAAATTAATTTTATTAACAAGCTCGTTTCTTGGATATATCACATTATTTTCAATTACTAATTTATTTTAAAGAATTTCAGGCAATTTTTTTAGCTTATTCAACGAATTGAAATATAATTGAAATTTCTTTTTATATATTTCCGCACAAAAATAATGTTTTTTTATTTCAAAATTTAGTCCGATTGTAAGAATAATTAAAATGAGACAATTTCAAAACATAAATCGAAAATGTCACATTCCCATATTTTGGTTAAATAGTTCAATATTTGTAGAACTAAAATGTGTTTTCACCTCGATACAAATATTAATAAAATAAATAAGTCAGTAATAATTTAAAAGTTCGTCTAGAATCTAGATTAGTAATGCTATCAATTTTCCTAAAACGCGTTTAGGAAATGTATCGTCGAAAACAAAAAATCAAACGTATTTGTTTTATCTATTGGATCCCACTTAAACTCTACTTACTCTATATAACTTTTTGTTTTAAGATTGATTTATGATGTTTTGGATGCAGGTGTATACTTTTTATCGAATGCTGAATATGGATATTTTGACGGTGCTTTCAGTGATAAGCTAAAAACTAGCTAAGCTCTTAGCCAACGTAACATATCGAGTCTGTGAATTAAAACCAGGTAAAATTATATCTACACATTCTGTTGACAAAGTTCATTAGGCGGTCGTACAATTTAAACTTAAGCTGAGGCTTATTCTTATGTAAAGTTTCAGTTGCTTTCGGAGCATAATTTTCGTATTGTATTCGCTTTACACCGTTTAATTTGTTGGAAATATAGTAAAATGTACTTTTATGATTGACCGGTTCAATCTTTAATGGTGACAATATCAGATATTGAAGTAGTATTGTTAATAATTCATTAATAAATAATATATGAAAGTTATTGTGACTCTTCTACTACTACTAATATAATTATAAAGCTGTAATCGACCTCAATTGCTCTACATATGTACATCGAAGTGATTCTGATGTACGGCCAAAGGAGGATTTTTTTGCGGCCATCAACAGCTTTATAATAAATAATTAAATTAAATTAAAATTAAAATAATGTCTTTTATTGAATAAAAACTAATGAGTTGATCCATTTTTTAGTAAATGCAACTGCTATTTTTATTACATCTCAAATTTGGTGCGGCCATGATTTATTTATGCTAATGTTTATAATGCGGTCGCAGTAAACTTTTACGTGAAAACCACTCATTGCTCCAGATATGGTTCCAGGTAAAATTACCACATTTGTCTATTTTTTTAAATTTTAAATTTGAGATATTTGGTGTTCGTTACGTTTTTCAACTCGAATTGATTTTAAGTTACTTAAACAATATCATGGAGTTAGTCTTATGCGACAAAATGGACAAGATGCATGAAATATATCATATTGTAATATATTTTTCATTTCGTTTCATTTTAGTATGTAAAATTAAAAATATGGTTGACATTACCGTTGTACCAAATATTTCGGAATTAAAAAATCATACGAGACGAACTCTATAAAACATTTATAAGGGTACTAGAGATCAATCCGAGAAGGTGATACACCACACACACGCATGTCTAAGATCTCAAACGTAAATAAAAAGAAGCCTTAATTTGATATTGACTTTACTGGGACTTGAACCTTGACTGGTCTGTTCGCTAGGGTAAAGCTCTTACCACTATTACACATTTATTATGCCTATATAACTTACCAATAAATCTTAAAATATTATTACGTCAACAAAATAAAAACAACATTCTGCAATATGGCCTTCTATCATTCGATATGTGACGGCAACAAGAAATGAGATGCCCTACAATAGTTATGTCAATCATAAAGAGACTTAAAGGCAACGATTTTATATATTCGACAGCGTCGTAATAACGTCATTGAAATTATGTAAAATTTAATAAATGTCAACTTATTAAAAAAATATTTAGATCACTTATTAGTCGAATTAGTTTTATGAATGTAAAAAATAAGTAGGCAGAGGAATCATCAATTGATTTTTCATCTATTTGCAGCAGTGGCGCTGTCTAAACTATTTACTGAAAAATATTTTATACAACAAATCCTTATAATTCTATAAATACTATAGCCAAAAAAAATGAAAACATTTTTGGATCAAGAAAGGTCGGCAAGGGATGCTCGTGAAGGCTACGGCTGAGAAAGGGTTGCGGATTGAAGAATTTTCACGTCTTTCACAGTTGAAGTTTACGATGACTCCTCGAAATTGAACTAATATCGAAGGGAAAGTTCAGGAAACTGTCTCCCTGATGACAAAACGGAAAACAAATAACATTCGTGGAATTTTGCCATGTCTTTAATACCTGTAAAAAATGTTCTTACAACATTTTTTCGGAAACATGAGCGACACCTTATTACCAATGATGTTTTATATATTTTTTTTTTACTTCATTATTTAAATATGTAATCGACGTATTTAGTAGCTGACCATTTTTCCGATACTTATTGCACTTTTTTACAGCAGCATGATCGGTTTCGCTTAGTTTGTAGGAATTTTCATTCGATATTCTCTGATTGAATAAGAAAGATTCTTTTTTTTCGTTTTTTTAACGAAATCTAATTACGGCTTTCTATCACGTTATCGTTAAATAAATACTATTTTGCTCACTGGGTTTGGTAGTTATTTTTTTATCTTAAAAATGAAATTGTTAATATTGTTATTGTTAGTGTAGTGTAGTTTAGCGTATATGTGTGTCGCTTCTAGGAAAGCATCTTCAACTGTCAGTGATTTAAAACTCAAAAAATAATTTACTTTTATGTACTAAATTCGTTTAACCTTTCCACCGCGTATGACCGCTATGCATGTCCTATCGAACATGCCCTCAGCGCGCGTGTCATGTATAGATGTCATGGAAATTTCAAACCCTATATAAGAGCTATCTATTGTGTTAAAATTGTATAACTTGGTTGAAAATATTACTAAATGTATATTTTACCAAATTCAATAGATGGCATTAGTCAAAAAAGATTCAATATAGGCTAAAATAATTTATTTCTGGAACACACCGTGAACATGAATCACCTATGCATGATGGCCGCCGTTGATTCATGGCATTTCTCGTAAGAACTGTGAGCCACGTATTTACAAAATATGCATATTTCATTATATTATTTGGGATAATGTAAATAAGCGATCGCGCGTGGCGTTATTTTGCAATATGGCGATTGGCGAAGTCACGCCGCAATTGTATGAAAAATGATTATTGTTGAATTTAACCGAAATTACAAGAAATATATTGTATTTTATTATTGAAAAAGTTACTTTTGGTGGCAATTAACATGTTTGATTAATTAAAAAAATATTATTACCTATATTTATTGTAGAAAACGCGATAACAAAATCCGCAAAAAAGCAGCCGCGTACAGGGCATGTTCGCTAAATTTGATAACACGGGCAAAGGGTTAATTATGGTATAATTATTACTAAAATTGTCAACAAATATCTTAAAAAAATCAACATAGATTTTTTAAATTTGATTCGTTCAAATTATTTACATTCACACAAACTTTGTCATTAACGACCCGGGTACCGCCTTTCAGCATCTTCAGGCGTTCAAACTTTTTAAGGCAAAATATTTTTTATCAAAACGATTTCGATTTTACGCGATTTTTTTGGATGGCACTGTTACTTTTTTTACGTGATTTTCTCGTTGTTACGCGATTTTTTTTAAAAGTTAGACAATGCTTAAAATCATGTGATGCCATGTTGCACTAAAACTTGTTTTAATACAATTCATTTATTAAATTCGTTTCCCGGTCATCAATTTCACCACCGATATCATATTCTATGAAAAATTTGGTGATGAAGTGCTTGTTATTTTGGGTCGTAACAAATGCCATTTCGGGCCGCGGTTTGTGCACCACTGATCTATAAGATGTAATCGGTGGAGCTGCGGGGCGCTGGAATGACATGGGAGGAAGCAAAAGGACTGGCGGGGGACAGAGAATCTTGGAGGAATCGTGTGCTAGACATATGTTGCGACTAAGGAGCGGATATGAAAAAAAAATAATAACTAAATATTTTGTATTCTTATCGTCCAGCCTCCATCTTCGTTTTCTGGAATTATTTATCCGTCTTTTTACAGCCAACCGATTACTTCTAAAAACAGAATAGCTCGTCTTAAAAATATAATTATGGATAAAGCTCCAAAACATATATAACAACATTTTATAGATTTAGGGATTTTCTCTGTTATCTGACAATGATTGATAAACTATCATATGATTTGCACTCATGTTCCGTGGACTGCGTCACAGGCAAAGGGTACAAAATGGAATAGAATATGGGAAATTGAGCAAAAAAAGCAAATGGTTTGAATTTTTCTTTTAGCTTCAGTTCCATATTGTTTTTCTACAAGAAGCATTGCGTAGATTTTTTATTTACCTCACCCGAAAATACTTTTTAAATAAATGATTTTCCCATCATAAGCCTCGTATTTTCATGTCATGTCATATTACTGTTATTTTCATTGACTTTAAGCGGCGTAAAATATGAAAAATTCTTCACAAGTTTAATATTTTAAAATGTAAATATTAAATTTGATGGAAAGATTATAAAATTACAATAAACCAAAAGCTTTTTATCGTTGTTTCAACAATTTTAATTGTTTTTGTGTAATCGCAGATTTAGCTTGTTTCCTTTAAAAGCAAGTTAAATATTTGTTCAGTTTAATACTAATTTACACTGAAAACGTCCTTTCCCTTTGGCATAATTTCGAAAAACCTTTTTTAAATCGTGTAAAAAGTTTTAAAATACTATAAGAATATAAAAGAATTGCTTGCTATAGCGATAAAAAATAAATTGTAGTTTTAACTTCAGATTGTAAACAATTATGAAATATTCCAAAATTGTAAGTTTGCAAAAACTTTCGATAGCTAATTATTATATTACACCTTTTTTATCATGAGTTCAAAAAAATAACGAAAGAATTTTTTGATAAGGATTGATTTTGAGCTATTCCACTATGCTCCACTTTCGAGAGAGAAGTATTTAAAATAGCACAGCGTTTCTCAACTGGTTAGGGTCAGAATCAAAACTTTATAATTCAGAAAAGTTGTCCGCAAAATATAATAATTACTCGTACAAAAAAAATTGTAAATATATTTTTTATAAAATTATAAAAAAATCTGATTCAATTGTGGTTGAAATTATGTATACTCCAGTTTTATTACATGAGCTTAAAATTAGTGAAGAGAATCAGTGATTTGTGAAAACAGCTTAATACAACGATTTCCAACCTGGGAGGCGTGGAGTGTTGCGAAGGGAGGCGCGAACAGTCCAAAATATTTATTTACCCCTTAAAACGTGTCTTTATTACTATATGAAATAAATAATGGGGAGGCGCGAAGTTATTTTTTTCTTTAAAGGGAGGCGTAGTAACATAAAGGTTGGAAACCACTGGCTTAATTTGTTTTTAAACCATGTCCGCTCCCAATGTGAAACATATGGACTCCTAATGGAGTTTATCTGAACAGAAGTGTGTTTCTACGAGAACTGCTTGTTACTCAGTTGCTCAACCTCTCTTTTTCCAAAGAGAGTAGGGATATAAAGATAGGGCTAAGACAGGATTAGTGGTAAGCTAATCGCTCTCGATACGCTCTATTCATAGGATAGGATGGGTGGGAGGGGGGATTATACATAAAAGTAATATCCTGTCAAAAATAAATATGCCCTTCAAATTATAATGTATTCTAACGTTTGTACAACAGCAATATCTTTTTATAGATTGACCTAGAGAAGATTTGATTCCTGTGCACACTAACTTTATACATACCTCACTGTTATATAAATATTGGACTACCTGAATACCAAGTGCGTTCTAGATTCTAGTGCATTTTTTTATATGTGCATGCCTTAATTCTTTTCACTCAAATATTGAGTCAAGGCATAAATTTATGTTTAATCAAAAAGGCTTGTTAATTAGTATTTGACAAAAAAAAATAGTTCTTCGGGATTATTTACAAAATTGAGTTTTTCATAAAATCTTATCACTTTTGGTAAAAATTACATGAATTGCGATTTATTTCAAACAAAGCTTATAAACCTTGTATGCCAGTAAGGTTAAGTTTTTATAATTTATTATAAATTTCCCATCTTTTTTCTATTGATTGAGTATATAGAATGTGTCCATAGTAAAACTTAACTAACACAAAAAAAAACCTTTGTGGCATATATCTCTACATACATCATACGCGATAAGTTTCACTGAACAGAGAAAATTTATGGACGTCTTTCCTTTGATACCGTTAAGGGTTTTAAAGGGTTGAATACACTCTCAACACGTTAAGTGCTTGTTAGTGCTATCAACTCGATCTAGTTAAAACGTGTATGCACATTTCAAGTCTTTATACCGTTTCTAATTATGTGCTTGTGATACTAGTAATAGATTTCTTCTACTCTGCTATATTACTCCTTGTAATAACAATATAAAAGAAGATTTTAATTCAAATTTAATGATAGATTTATTGTGTTTTGAATGAAAGAACTATTAAATGTTTCTATTTATTTTATATGAATCATGTGAATAAAAACTTATTTGTAATTTCGACATTCAATACTAGAGACTTAACACTGTTTTAATGTTTAAAATATATGTGAAATATGAAAAGGAAGTTTTGCTACTCTTATTAATTCTATTGTAACATTTACTGCATTTGACGTTGCACCGCCTTGTTAGATCTACGCATTGATCAAGCCCAAATCATCTAATTCTGGTTTCAATAAATTATATTTTTTCACAATTTGCATAAATATTTATTTGTAAGATTACTATACTATAATAATTTCAATATAAGTGAGTATTAAATTACGTACATCGACTTTTAATTATATTTTAAAAGAGTTTGTTTTCAGATATTATACTTTATTTATGTATGTATATCATATTACTCATCGCATCAACTTACAAAATGACTCAATTTTAAAAAGATTTATTACTTCCACCAATTGACTTGTTTTCGGTATATATGTACATATATGCATAATGTATTTGAACACTATTTAAGACCTAACTACAAAGTGTTTAATTAAAACTTTCAATTCCGGATAACGTCCTTCAAATAGACATTTTATCCGCTTGATGAAACACTTAGCGAGGCTGCCGTGAGAGACGATAAAATTAATCTATAAAAAAGTTTTTACAATACTCACTAAATATTTATGCGACTAATTTATTTTCTTGCTCAAGGATACTTGAGCAATTTTGAAAGCGTAGCGAAAATCTAGAGAGCGTAGTTTTCCCAATTAAAGCTACAGCAAAGTCGTATATTTTTTAATTACGAATTCACATTTATTGAATTTTATTCAATTTCGCAGGGATAACTTTCTCATATTTTGTAGCCGTATAAAATATATACAAACGCAAGTTTCTTACAACTGACGATATAAATCAACGAGTATTGTTAAAAAAAAATGATGCTTAAGAATTAATGATAACATCAAATATTTTATTATTTTACTTTAATACCACTTTCTCTCATAAAGTAAAATAAAGATAAATATAAGATGTAAGTAAAGCGTTATTAGACGATTCTGATAGCTAAATGTGCTACTTTTAAGGTTTTTACTGTCAATTCTTGGTTTAATATACACAAATTGAATCAAGGCCGATTTAGCTCATCATGAGAATTTTCATCGATTGATTATGATCGCTATGAGTAAAACCGGCCCTGATTTTGATAAATAATGTAAAAATCAGTACAAAAAAGGCTTATTTTATAAATTACTATCGAGTACCCGGCATGCGTTGCAATGCCACTCAAAGAAAGAACGTGTTTGTGTTTTAATTCTGTTTATTGAAGTGCTTTTGGATATCTTTTGTTTTTCCATCTGGTGCACTGGCCACATACAGCTGTCCATGTGAGAAGCATAGATTTTCTAAATTTAGTCCACACCCTTGTAATGATTTTCCCTGTGATTTTATGATGGTCATTGCAAATGCGAGTCGCACCGGAAACTGCAAACATTTAAATTCGAATGGCATATCTGTTGGAATCATTTGAGATGCTTGGCAACAGTACATTGTCCCCTTTAAATTTTCCTTTTAATTTCTTTAGCTTCAATGATATTGCGCATTCTCTTGAAAAACTACCAAATTGCCGTATTGGCAGCCCATCGTTGTATGTTTTGATTCAAAAATCTTTGCTGGTGTCCGCAAAACAACTCATCAAAGCTTTATCGCAATAAGATGAACGGTATAGGAACGCATACGGAACAAACAAAAAAAAATAACGTATTGGAAGCCCACCCCTGGTTGTATTTATTCAGATACCGTTGCGGGTGTTCACCAAAGTTTTATCGCAATCGGATGAACGGTATAGGGACAGGGACGCATAAGGGACAAACTAACAAATTAACGTATTGGCAGCCCACCGCTGATGCATATACATTCGTGGGCGTCCGCACAACGGCTCGCCAAAGTTTTATCGCAGTCCGATGAATGGTATAGGATTGCATACGGAAAAAAAAACAAACAAATTAACGTATTGGCAGCCTACCGTTGATTTATATACATTTGCTGGCGTCCGCACAACTCACCAACATTTTATCTTAGTTGGATGATCGGTATAGGAACGCATACCAGACTAACAAACAAATTAACGCATTGGCAGCCCACCGCTGATTCATAAACCTATTATGGCGTCCGCATAACAACTCCCCAAAAAAATTATCGCAATCGGATGAGCGGTATAGGAGCGCATAGGTAACAAACATACAAACATTCATTTTTATATATATAGATAGATAGATTCAATGGGCATCAAAAAATCTTTTTTAAAAGAAGGCGAAATTTGCAAATAATTTCCTTATTTCGTTACATAGTAGACTCGTTAATGTTTTCTTTTTTAAACTGATTTTCATATGAATAATTATTGTGTTTAAGATATGTCAAAATACACTTTTGATTGAGTAGTGTACAATTAGACAATTCCGTAGCTTACCTCTTGTACGCTAAGGCAAAATTTTCAAGTCCATTGCACTGTATGAGTAATTGTGTATGATAATTGTGTATGATAAGTGGATTGAAAATATCACAGAATCTTAAGCTTTTGCTTATCAGCGTATTTAATAATTTTCTTCAGAAGAAGCGCTTATACCCACTAAGCTGAGTAAACCATACCGCTCTGAAATACTGTGTTGAGTTACTAGGTATAGAAAATACTTGTTCAGATAACAACAAATCTACCATACATCGTAAACCTTACGTACAAGCTTCCAAGAAATGCTTCCCTTTCCTATTTAAAGTAATGATAAGGGTAAATCGCGATGATCATAATATTTCGTGGAAAAAAATGTGTAGTGCCAGAACTGTTTGCTGTCGTTTAAAGCAAACATATTACCTTCCAAGTGCAACCCTGCAGATAAGAAAGGAAAAAACATTAAAAAACTATTAGTAGAGCAACGTATAGTGTCATTGCTAACAGGCGGAGAGCAAAAACCGAAAACCAAAATACATATAACAAAAAACAAGAACTCCTTAACGTGTGACAGCACAGAACAAGAGAAGCATTTCTCTTTCGGTTCGGATTTGTCGGATTAGGTTCGGCGATAGTTCGTCTCCATACAATTCGTGTCTCAGATTATTTAAATAATAGTTATAATAAGAATAACATATAATATAATATTTTTTCTTGGACTAGAAATAAGTCTATTGAGTTATCAACTTCATTTTCTTTTAAAAATGACTTGCACAAATTTACTGCCAAATCTATTTAAAATATTTTTTTTACTATCTTTATAATTTTTCAAAAATAATCTATAATTAAATATGGTCAACGCGTTAACAATTCATAAATACATAGTATGTACATAAATAAATACATGTTACACAAACTTGTACCTGCATTAATCAAAATGTATATTTTTGCTTTTATTCTTTAAAAACAATAATTTAAATAAAAAGCTTGTATTTTTGTAATGCTAGTTTTTGGGGACAAGTTGTATGAATAGATATTTCTCTCTAGATTAGCCTTCTTGTGCGGTTTGGCTCAGCCAAATACTTCCAGCACGTCATCGAAGACAGTCTTATCTAGGGGTCTCATTCTATCTAATGGATATAACATATACGATACAATCAAGAAATCTTTCTTTCCCGCCTAGAAACAAACCCGAATGGATTCGGCCATTTCAATTCCGTAATGTGGCTATTTTTAGACAAAATACGTTGACGGATGTGTGGTCAGTAAACAATGTGAAAAAATGCCTAGTCAATCAATCTTCTGCGGAAAAGGAACAATACAACATCACACAAAAATTAAATAAACATATGTATTAGTGCAGAAAAATAAAATAATATGTTCTGATATAAAAAAAAATGATATATATTTAATAAAAGAAAAAACAGATTTGATTAATAATAAAATATAAATTATAAACTACAGACAAGGTATGGATTTATTATGACCTGGTGAACAAACCATTTCTCGAATCCGTATATGTAGAGTCAAAAATTATCGTCTCACAAGAAAGGATAAGCAATCCGGAACCATGTACTGAGTGATCTCAGTATTAGTAGCGGACATTAACACTTCTCCAACGGTGCTAAAAAATATTTCCGATATGCCGCTAGCTCTTTAGGAACCAAGTGAATGTTTTTTTTTTTAAATATACGTCCTGGGTTTTTACCGTACATCAAAGGGCGGTAAGTGTTACAACATGTTTTTTTATTTGGTTCTTTAAAGGCCAGCAACATATCGGGAGTATTTTTTAGCACCGTAGGGGAAGTGTAAAAGAATAATTATTTATCTTTTTATTATTATAACAATATGCCTGTTATTTTGTTAAATAAAGATCAGACGTGAGAGAATTTTTTATAGTCTATAAATTACGCTATAGTTGGGTAACTTTGGTGCATTTATGTGGTTTTTATTAGTAAAATTAATACTGATCACATGTAGAAGTGTTCATACTTAATACAATTTAAGATGCATTTTTGCATTAAAGAATGCAGTGTGAAGAACCATTTTAAGAATACAAACACGCTATTTTTACACAATTTCAATGTTGATCTTGCATCTTAGAGATTGGCTTAAAACTACACCGTATGTCAACTACAAAATAAAATGAAATTAATAATAAATTACAATCAATTATTATAGGAATATAATCTGTACTACGAGACGTATTCACAGTCGAGATGGTTCGGTGGCTTAGGAAATAACTGGTTAATAGAGATATCGGTTATATTATTGGCACATTATATATTTAGTCATGATTGTGGTTTTAATATTAGATCGCGAATTACATTTGAGTGAGTGAAAACCCAGATTAGAAAATTGAATTTTAATTGTCAATACAACTAATCAAAATGAATATAATAATATCTAGTGATATATTTTAACACTAGTTAAATTAAAATTAAATAATATTTCTTTAAAACTTCATAGATTTTTTAGGGTGTGTCCATGTTTTATAAAATATCTCGTTTTTGGGTTTTCTTAGTGAGGTTGAGCTCTTTTTTCCGCATATAAGACTTCTGATTATAGAAAATATTCGTAATAATCTTTCGAGCTACATACAGCATCTTATGATTATTCAATGCTATTATGAGACAGAAAAATGCCAAAAGATAAGAAAAATTTAAATCGAAAATCGAATTAAATATTATGTTCTTTCGGTAGATAAACTACCTATTATTATAAAATACTAAAATATAGTATATCCAGTGCTCAACCTTTGATATCCACGGCCCTGCAAAAATAGGAAAAATATTTCGCTGACAGGCGTCAGGCAGAAATAAAAACCAATGTTAGATTGAATTTTATATATTAAATCTTGAGTTATAAGATAACAATTGTTGTTAGTATGTCATCAAATGCTGGTTTTTTTTGTAAGCAAGTGCGCACGATTTTGCGGTGTTTTCAAGTAAAAGTTTTCGCGAGCCGGCATTTAATTCTTGCGGACCAACGGTTAAAGACCACTAAGCGAAATTCCATTTAAAGTCCAAGCTAGACAAATCAGTACACCAACATATTTCAAAAAGCAGTGAAATTGTAAAACAACGGATTTTGAAAGAAAATCCATTTACTTTTTACCACTCACCCCATTTTTAAAAAGTGAGTGGTGAAGAAAAATTCGAAATGTTAAATATTCTGCCAGGTGTTCGAGCGTAGGTTTCCAGAACAGGCCTTTCTGCCAGTTTCCTTATCATGTTTCCAAGTGAAAACTATCCCAAATGGTACTTTTTAATTTTCTACTTTTTTGGTTCTTGTCAAATCAGTAGTGCGTATCTATGCAATTCTTGGTTACAGGTCAGATACTCTCTTTGCAAATAGATTGGATATAATAATGATTTCAAGCCCGTTTTAAATGTTAATGCAAGATAAGGAAGATTGAAAAAATACTTTACAGTTATGAACCTGGGTAAAATTATTCTGCTGTACACAAGTTTTTCGCACGAGAAAATTCCGCACGCCGTTTGTTCCTGTTTACATTTAAAAAATGTGAAATCTTCTATTGTACTTCTTTATTTCGCTAATCAATCATATTTTTGTCAACAATATATCTTGAATAAACGAATAATCATATTCAAGAATAATCGAGGAGCGGATATTTCGTGTACCAAAGAGTCCATTACCGCTCAAATAATGTACCTGACATTTTGTAAAATAAACACCATTTTCTTGCACTTTTCTAAGTATTTTTCCAGACCATACTGATCAAATTTTTTACACATCTCAATATTCATATATTACCTCTTTTGACCTAACTTAATCATTGATTATAATTAGTTTAATTGTTGATATTATTCGTTTCCTTAATTAAAGAACGTAGATTGATTTGGAAAGTAACCAGCTAAGAATATATTCTAATTATTCGTTTATGTATCAAGAATAACATCGTGAGTGAAGATACAATTCTATATAATATTAATATTCAAAAGATAAAAAAAAGTTTCCTAATCCTCCTTAATGAAAATATTTTGGGAAAAATGTTTATCATGTTAAAAATAGATAACCAAGCACGCCATCTATATTTGGAAGTGGCAACCTCACGCAAAGTTAAATACAAGAAGGCAGTAAAAAAGAGACACCGCATTTGCAGCCGGAAATTATTTCAATTCAATAAAGGCGAATTTTTCCCGCTCACTTCTTCCCCATATCGCCCCTTCGCGACCGCCTATCACCACTTTCCCCACATAAATCTCCCAAAACTTGATCCAATTAGTTGCTCCAGTTTTTTCCTCCTGCCTACTAAAACAAAAGCTCCATAAGCCCGCCCCACCTATGCGTTCGTGGTTATTATCTGGCAACGGAGTCTTCGAACTTTTGGCTTAGAGGGTTATTTTAGGTTACTCGACATATTTTATTTTTCAGTAAAATATGTTCATTTTACTTGCTGTCTATATTTCACTAAATCATAAGATATTTTAGTACGTTGTGATAAAAAAATTAAGAGCATTTTTTTGCCATGACCATCTTCTTATTCTGGCATCTCAACGGAAGTGTTTCCAAGAGAACTGTTATTCAGTATCTAGACCACTATTCTTCGTGTAAGTATAGACACGTGGGGATAAAACAGACCAAGTAGTCACTATACCTATCGCATTACATGCACAAATTTTAGTATCAGATAAGTGAGATATAATTTTAGACATCACATAACACAAATCGTTTATCGGTTGAAAACCTAAATTTGTTAGTCTTGTACTGAGATTTGAACCAGTGGAGTATTTATTCATGACCATGACTTTTAACCATTGTGTACTTGATATAAAATGTATTTTTATTACACTCGTGTATTATCTTGTAATTAAAACCATTTGTTTGTAATATTAATTTTGATATGAAACATTGTTGAGAGTGATTTTTCTTTGCATGTTTTTATGGCGTACTAACTGAAAGTAGATAATAAGTCGCTCAGTATTACAGAAAAAGATTGTCTGTTGAAGTGTGTTGATAGATTATGATTATGGGGTAGTTAGAAAATATTTCCTCGCTAACAAGCCAAAATCTCGTTCTCACGAACATGGTTTCTTAATTTTGTATTTAATCTATTTGTTATGGAGATAGATTAAATCTGCTATTATTGATGATCAAGTGACTCGGTTTGATCTGCGCTTTTGTAGACTATATTAGTCAAAAATCAAATTCATAATATTTTGAACACCCTACGTTTAAAAATAAAAGAAAATAAAATACTTTAATCTTATTATATTAAATTGAATAAACTTTTTGTGAACTCATATAACTCGAATAGCCTGTATTGAAAGATATATGATAAAAAACATTTCATCTTTCTGTGTACATAAGATTTTTTGCATTAACATGATTTCTTAGTCAGTTACTAAAAAAACATCTGTGACTGGTGGGTTTTCCGGATTTGAAATGTATACTTTTTATTTTAAGTATTCGATTTTTTTTGTTTTAAAAATGCAAGTCAAATAATTAATCGTTGAGAATAAAATGTCCAACGATTGCTTGATATGAAAAAACTAAAAACAATGAATTATAATATGAAAACCTCTTCCGTCTTCCATTTTATCTTCTATTATATTATATCTTTGAATAATACTTTTTTATGTATACTGATTGAGCATTCAATTACTGAAAAAACCATAATTTTTGTGAGTATCTCTCAAAGCCAATGAAAACGGATAAGGTTGTTTTGAAAATTAAAGATTTTTGGGTAAAAATATATTGATTGTACCCGGAAAATCTTTTATTGAGAAAATAGTTTTCGTAACGAGATACAAAAATGATACACTTTGAACATACTTATTTTAAGATATTTTGTTTTTAACACTGTGACGCCTATTTTCCATCGTGCTCAATTCGATGGCTGCCACAGACGAGATATCTCGTAAATTTGTTCGTGCTCAACACGCCAAAGACGCAATACTTCTTGGCGCAATCCGGCGTGCTAGGTGCTAATATGTACTTTTTTCTACGGCAGTTTAAAAACTTTGTTACAAAATTACCAAAAATAATATTTACTGTATCGGATAAGATTCACAATATTCATTTCATTAACAAATCTGTATTGTGCGTATGTTATATTTCGAAAAAAAATATTGTTTTAAAAATATTCATAGATGATAATAAATGAAAGCATTTGATATTCTCTGATATCGATGCTAGATGAGTGATGACGTAGCATATTTGCCAGCACATTTGAAACTTTATACAGGCAACATAGAACAGTATTATACTAGAGCTTGCTATATAATATACGATATGGGAGCATATTCGGCGGACCCATCCGGTCGGGGGAAGCTCTGTTTCCATAATTTGTTAGCGGTTAACTTTACTTCGCTCTGACTTTGTTATATATACTTACCTAGGAGTCAAAACTAAGTAGTTTATGTATACTCAGTATTGGTTTAGTTTGATTTCGCTCTGAAAACTTGTTGGCAGATGCTAAGGGCGGCCGTAGCGCCATTCGGTATCTCAGCTGTTTGGTTGGATGGCCGTGATACTTGAATATCGTGACATCTTGTAGCGTATGAATGAGGTACTTATTACTAAATATGTTTGTGCAACTAATTATTGGCATTACGCTTAATTGATTGCAGAAACTACTAAATAATCGTCATGAGTCGATGCCACTTACTGGAATTATTAACATTTCGCTAATTAACAGTTATTTTTATATAAGTAAACTATTCTAATCCAAATAGAGCGCTAGTTTAGCCATTTATTGATTTATTTGATTTATACACATCATTTCTCTGTAACAATGATTTAATAATAAAGACGGTAGAAACCTCCAATAAATAAACCAATTACTCATTTCTGCTCATTTTTTAAGAGAGTGTAACATAATACTATTTACCTATCTATATGAATTCTAAGTTATTCAATATAAAAAACTGTTTTGCTTGATTATTTTTCATATTGTTATTTTGGCTTCCTCCAAAATAACCAAAAAAGCGTTGTTCGTTGGGGGTGTCATTTTTTTTAAGATACGACAAACACGATTTAGACTTTTCGAACCATAACTCACAAATTAATCTGTAAATTGTATTGACTAACAAAGTATTTATAATAGTAACATTTAATATGGTGCACCTTCAATTCTGGGTGGAATGGCAATATATCAAAAACTAAAACACTTTCGATATTTCATGTAAAATATCATCTTTTTAAAAAACATATTATTATGAACGGGTGATTTTCAAAAATATTTTAAAATTTCCTTTCTTAAAATAATAATATATCATTGAAACACTCATCAAAGCTGGAACCTGTCAATTATTGATACAACTCAGTCCTGATTTATAAAAAAACAAATCGGTATTGTGCGGTAGAAAATGCGTTGTCAGGTAGGCTATTCTACAATCGAATTCAAATATTATATTAAGATAAACTTGAAAAAAACAGGAATTAATGTACTCACCAAATATACACATGAACTTTTCAAGCTTGATTCCGATAATTATTTCCACACGGCTAGGTTAAATGCACAACTAATTGAAATGAAATCTCGAAAGCGTTTATCACTCGGCTTGAAAATCAATAATATATATTCTTTGTTTGTAAAATCTTTTTTTATGATGCAGTAAAACTACCGACTACTCTCTGAGTATCTGCAATAGAGCGTCGTTACACGACGATCATTTTGTTTTATTAAAAATTGTAGAAAATGCACTCTGTATATGTTAGATAAATGTGCAAATTATATATTTTTCAATAACGTGCACTTCTATTCAATCACATGAAGTTATAAATATTATTTTAACCAACTGTCAAAATCATATTTTATCTTAGTGAATTTTCAAACATTTGAAATATTATTTATAGTTTTTTTCATTAACTCGATGACAACGTGTTAAAATACTTGTGATGTCAAAATAATTTGCATCCGTTATGATATGACATTGTTACCGCTCGAGTGGGCAAAATAGAAAATTTAATCCTCCGTAACGTTCCATATTCAAATCGCGCTGGGGATTTTAAACTCATTAGGAAAATAGGTTTTCTATCTCGCCGACATTATTCGATTATAACATTGACAACGCCCGGTTAACAATGCGATTGGCCATACAGTACTATTTCTTTATGAATATTGTTTCGTTTGATTTCATCAATGTATGCAAACTTACGTATAAATGCCAATACGGGAATTCTTCCAGTTGAAAATCTTTTTGCAGTTTAATGCGTTTTCACAGTCAGTATTCGAAAGGTGATTTTTTTGAACAATTAATATACAAAGCTTATATCAAACAGTTCATTTTTATGGTTTAATTAAACGGCCAATTCTTGGTGAGAATTTAAGATTTCGACTGAAGGTGCTTGGTGGAATTTCAATATTAAATTTGAATCCTTCAAACTATGTATATTCTCACAGACGTTGTCATTAACGACCCGGGTTTCGCCTTTCGGCATCTTCAGGCGTTCAAGTGCATGGATGAACTTGAACTGACGCTTAGTAAATGAAAGTTTCCTGTTTATATAAGAAATAAATGCATCACTGAGTCCAAAGCCATTGCTGCGAAAAGGATAAGCTCATGGGAATGCCAACAGATTTGAGCAGTAAGTAGTTTCAAGAATTATATTTATATGTTTGTCGGCAAAGGTTTTATGATTATATGATTTTATGATTATATAGGGTATAGAAGTGGAGATCCTGGTAGGTTTAATATTTCATTTAAAATCGGAAGACTATGCAGTTGTGCTTTATTTATTTCCAAAATTTCCTATAAAAAGAGCTTATAACTGTCCGTATTTGGGTGTTACATTTTTATCCCTTGTTCCTGATTGAACACGTGTCCTTCCGAAGTTAAGTGATTAGAAAAAATTGGCAAAGATTGGTGAGAAGCTGTGATTATTTCTAAAAAATATATTTTTGTGCTAATTGCACATTTTTATAAAATGTTCACGATTGTTTTCGCGTATCGCAATCACTCTCATATATGTCTCAATAAGTCAAGCAACTAAGAGCCTGCTTTACAATAAAAGACATATAATATAAAATATAGCATTATATGAAATCTCCTGTGTTTGGGTATTCTTCGAGACGTTGGACCGCATTAATTTGATACATCTATAAAAAGACCTAGGTGGTATTATAGTATATAGACTTTAGTCTAATGTATAGACCAGAGGCTTATAAAGTGTGTCTCGCGTGACTTTTTGATTTGCTCCGTGAGTGTAATATTTTTTTTTTCTTCTTATGGAATATTAACAATTTTAAACGATTCTTACATTTCAAGAAACATCAAATAAATTCTAATTGGTTTCAAAATCTCTGTTCGTGTAACCCAGACGCTGTTCCTGTAAATATTCAGTTTGAATTAAAAGGTTTGCAAGAGAGCTTGTAATAATAATTTAGTTGAATTCTACATAGAACTTTCACTTGAAGTATATCCAAATATACAATAGTTAAACATGCTCATCAAATGGCTTCTTTACTTATAAGTACTTATAATTGTGAAAAAACATTTTCTACCATAAAATTTGAGCTAGGCTCAAATGCAATTTTATTTTTATACTTATGTATTTTTACAAAAACCATTTAAAAAATAAATTTTTGATTTCAAAATTATCCCTTTGAAGAAAAAAATTGTGAACCCCTGGTACAGGTGAATTAGAACGCTTACAATAAATTGGTAGGTCGCAAAGATTGCTTTAGACGAGCGATATGTCTGAGTAGCTATGAAAGTCGCCACGTATCGAGCTTGGTAAATTCATTTTAAAAACAAGTCCACTAGACTTGTTTTTGCTAAGTTTCGACGCAATATTGATCGCCATTTTTCAAAATTACATCGCACAAAAACTGTGAGAAAAAATCTTATTTATTTTTAGACAGAAGTGCTCGAATATCACCATTAGATATCTCGTCCAATCTGTATGTCGCAGTCGATCGCCGGGCGAATTTTCCACCTCTGCGATCCCACGGGCACATTCGAGAGGGAAAAAAGATATTCGTGATTCTGAAATGCGGCTTCACTTACGTTATACATTCCAGTCCACTGTACATATTTATGTATGTCGCAGCGCACAGTGTCTTGCTTTCATATAATTGGATTCCTTTCCTAATAGATATGTTACATGACATATTCCTCACTGTACTTGTACTATGTGAGATTACTGTGTGTATCATATTATATTGCACATATGTACATATGTACGTTAAATATTTATACGAATATAATAAAATTTTAATTTACCGTAAAAGGAAGCTTTAATATTCATCGACGAATTACTACGTTTCATATATTATAGAAGTTTCTCGGTGGATTAGGCGGTAAATCGTAGAAATGATTAGTTAAATTATTTTTATTTCATTTCATTTAAGTCATACTTTCTTCACTTTTAGGGTACTCACTGTCAATATTTGGTAGAAACTAGGGCTTATACAAAAACCGACTTTTGAAAAATCGGGTTTTCGAATGTCAATATTAATCACTTTTAGGGTGTTCACTGTCAATACTTGGTGGAAAGGCATTATATTAATAAAAACAATAATCCTTTGTACTTCAAAATACTTTGTACTTCAAAATAAACACACTTTCGATATTGGTAGAAACTTTAAAGTTCTACATTTAAATAACAAGTCTGTCAAACTAGACAAGCAAGAAATCCTAGAAATCAATAGATTCAAATTTTTACCTGATTCAGATCTTTTAAACGATCAAATAATTTTTGCTAGTTCCCCGTTACTTTATCCATTGCATTAGCCCTTGTTAACTATTCTTTTATATAAATTAAAAAAAATAAAAAATAAATATAGATTTCTTTTGTTAGAATTGATATGGTCTTTGAAAAATTTGTTTTTCAGAATCTTCCTGGCTGTCGATTTTGTTTAAGTGATGAATGAACACACCAACTACTTGGAAGCGGGGAAAACATAAAACTATCATTAAGCATATTCATATCATTAAGCATATTCACTTTATTATTGTAACATTTTATCACTTTGTCAAAAATTTCCCAAATTTTAATTATGTTTGTAATTACTTTCAATCGCATTCTGAATTTATGAATCTGGGATGACTTTTTAATTATATGTTAGTTGTGTTGAACATTTTAATTTTGTGTTATTTTAGAATCACTTTAATGTAATTGGCAATTTCTTTTCAATGCCAACTGTTGTGTATAACTTTTCAATTTTGTATAAATAGCATTGTTAAATTATATTTCTTATCAGTTGACAATGCTCGCAATGAGCGAAACCGGTCCTGACATATTAAATAAAGTGGAATGAAGTACAAAGGATTATTGTTTTTATTAAGTCAATATTAATGTCAAGTTTTACAAAAAATGGATAATTCAATTAAAATAGAGAGAAAAGGTTCATTTTTACGTTATTTATTTATATACATACATAATAATACACAACAAGAAATTATTTGGTGTTACTCCTCAGAAAGTATAATTTAAGAAAACACAAAGCGTCACTGATCGTTTTGAAAAAAAAATCCTAATATCGAAAATATGTCATGGTCATGATGTAGAGCATATGTTATTTAAGTCATCAAATAAAAGATCCAAATTTTCTGTCCTTTTCTTTATAGACTCGCTTATGGAAAATTCGGCAAAACCGGTTACAAAGTTGAAAAACTGGTTTTCGAATTCACAATTTTTGCAAAAAAACCGATTTTTAAAACCGGTTTTTGAAAACCGACAAGCTATAGTAGAAAGGCATTATATTTTTTAAAATACTCATTTGTACCAATTCCACTTTTATGCAATAAGATCAGCACCGGCTTCGTTCATGACGAACACTTGATAGTACAAATGAGTATTTTATTTTGTTGTAGATTATCTTTAAAGATTCATGTCACAACTTACAACTGTTATTCATTATTATACTTTAAAAACTGATAACTTTACATTGTTTAAATAAGATTAAATGGATTTTATTCGTAACAGTAATATGAATCGAATATACTTAATATATTCATTTTTAATTAATTTCAACGCTTGATATTTTTTTCGATTTTTTCTCTGGTATTTAATTATAATTTCGTAACATAACTAGAATGCATAATTATCCATTTGCGTAATATGTTTGTATTTCATATTTGCGGAATATATTATCCAATAACATTTGTCATATGTCGATGTGGTTCTGGCAAAACAAAACACCAGGATGGAAATACTAGTTTTGATTAAAACGACGTTGAGTAATTGTGTGCAAAATAAAGATTTCGCTAAAAAACAATCAATTTACAAAATAATATCTGTTGAGCACGACGAATGCAACAAAATATATTTTATTTTTGCATTTTTTGAATTTTTGAATTTTATTTTACTAAATAATTTGATATAAAGATTTTGTTCTAAAACACCGAAAACATTTATTATACTGAATCGCGCTCGATATTTTCTGTAATAGAAAAAATACCAAATGAAATAAATTTCAAAACTGAGGTGCAAAAAATACCAATCCGTCAAAATCAATATACAATACATTATCTTTTTCTGATGCAGTATACACAGAGGATTTTTTTCCATCATATTTAAATTTTCATTTATTTTACGTGCATTTAAAAATTCTGTTTCATATTCTTTTCGACCGTAGCTTAAACATAAAACAAAATTCGTACACATTCTCCGAGTTCAATTAAGTATTCTTAGAAAATCGTTACTAATTATATGACATGATAGAATATAATAGAATCATAAATATTTTACTCCATAAATGGTAGTACAGTTCTCTTTAAATCTTGCAAGATTATTTTATGCCCGCGGAATAACAAAAAAATAAACTACCACGCGATAAGAAAAAATCATTAAGATTTTTCTTTCAAAAAATGGAGCTTAATTACGCGTTCAAAATTTTACGCAACATAAAACAGCATTCGGAAAATTGCCCTACTAAATTTTATAAATATTTCACAATGAAGTTAATGCAATGTCTTTATTTTAAAGAAACATCATCATCATAATCATATATAATATAATAAATGAATTTTTTTCTGTGTGCAAAATATATCATTGAATTCAAAGCTAGCTTTTAAAGCAATCTTAAATAAATAATTATCATATTATATTTATATTTTTGTCTTGCATGTGATAAATTTCTATTTGTTGTTTTCCTTGTGCTTTGGATATGTGTTTATGGCAGGGATGCACAAACCGATGCCCGTATAAAATTTATTGGCGGGTCTCAATTTTTTTTCTTGAAATAAAAATATGGCAGGGATATAAATTTAAAAATCGTTAAGTTCTCTTATATAAATTCTAAAAAAATAGCTTCAAATTTACAAAGGCAAAGATCGCATTACATAAAAAAAGTATGTAATAAATACTTCACACTATATATATGTATGTACATATTTTTTTAAACTGAGTACTTTAAATTGCACTGTTCCTTTTGGTTCGAACCCATTATATGTTTTGATGTGGCCCGCTAGAGGAAATAGGTTGTGCATGTCTGTCTTAATTAATCTACAGGCATATTATGTTCACGAAATTCCAATTTCAATTCAGTAAAGTTTAGAGACGAATGTCCAGTCACATTTTGTTGATTTCAGTGCCAGAAAGTTGAAAGGAATAAATCGTATTTTTTTTATTTCACAAAAACAAAATATTTTCCTTTATATGGACATTGTATTATATTGAAGATAACAGAACTTTATTTTGATACATTACGAAAACGGGAAAAGTTACAGAATCGGTTTGAATTTTTTTTAAAAAAACTGACTAGTCAAATTATTATTTTGTGATTATCCCCGTCTAGTAAATAAGAACGAGCGTAACGAACAACGGTAGACAAATTTTATTTATCTCAATGCTTTTATACGATAGAGATGATTCCGAACGAATGTGATTGTTTGTAGGACTGTCACGTTTTGTATATTTGCAGGCAAATTGAAAATCGCCAGAAAGCATTTTATGTCGCGATACGAAATAATATATCACAATCCGTTTGTTGTCAGAATACCAGGAATTTCTTCGCAACATATTCATACATTGCGATATCAGTTTTTCGAAAGAAATTAAATTGTCTCTTGAAATCGTGCCTGATTTTTTCCATTCTTTATCCAACCTCTGTGTGTTTCCGAATTTGCGTGAATTTAATGGATTTGGACGCCTCAATTTGACTTCTCTTCGACTTTACATTATTTTACATTTTTTTCGTTTAGGAACATAAACCATCCCGATCCATGATACTATTTGAATTTATTTCTAAAATGTTTTCAAGTCGCTTTGAAACTTATATTCCACATTCTTCCTGCAAATTCACATCGTAAATGAAAAAAACATTTTCTTGGATTTGTTTAAAAGCGTAGTGTATCTGAAATGGGAGTATGTTTTCTATAAATGATTTTCGTTTGACTGGTTTTTTATTTGCATTATTGGACTTAATGTAATAGATATACTTTTTTAACATCACAAAACCACTGAAAACTAAATCTAGAAATAAAACAGAACGACTTGATCTGTATATTTTTTCACAGATATATTCATGAAAGTTTTTCATCAACATTAAACTTTTTCATAATGATTCTATTTTTCTATTGGGCGAAATAGGGATTTTAAAACGTGTCCATTTGAAAAACCTTTCTTAGTCAGTAATAATTGTTTTGATTTGAGTAATTTTACGATGGTAGTTTTATTTTTTACTAGCATTCATGGCTTAAACAATATATTACAATATATACGCATATCTTTAGAATATACATATTGAGTTTAAACAATTTAGTAATATTTAAGATGTGAACTTATCGTGAAAATCCGATTGTTGATTAATGTTATATTATGTTTAATTATTAAAAAATCACCCAGTCATTCTGCATCCACGTTTTCTGAGGTAAAATATTTTTTTATGTTGTTAACTGTCGATTCTTGGTGGAAAAGTTGAAATTGCTCACTATGAACGAAGCCGTCCCAGAAGTAAAAAGAGCTTCCGCTCTGCCTCTGCGATCGGTACTTATGGTTAACTATCTTTGACCGCAATGAATTGTTAATATAATAATCTCGATACTAGTCATTCAAAAATAATTAATTTAAATATTTGTAGAATTTTTCGTAGGTTATCTGTTATTTTGTATAATATTATCTAAAAGTTACTTAAATTTATTTTTCACCAAATTAGAAAAGTTTCAAACTTTGAGTTAACGTGAAATGAAAAAAGCTCTTGCAATATTCGTTTTTTCTGTGGCCTTCGGAACCTAGTCGGCTGAAAGAACGTACATGTAGACAGGCGAGGTTAAACCATTTCTCCAGAGTCATCGCTATCTTTAGATTAGTGGCGTTATTATAAATAATATCTATTCACTTAAACAGGCGTGAAAAAGACAAATAAATGTCACTAGTACCTACTATGAAGAGAAATATAATTTTATACCCACTAAATTTATGAAACATATATAATATTTACTTTCGTATTAGACGGGCAATACTTTGAAGTAATTCCGTGTGACGCCAGGCGAGGTTAATGCCGAGTTTAACGTATCATTTATTTTGCCCTAATTTTAATTTTTACGAGTCTCGTAAAAAAAATCCTCACACAAAACATTACGTATTAGATAACTAACGGAAAATGAGCTCCGTAGGTTAAAGCTGGCTATGAGTAGATTTATATTTCGTTATAACATCAAATAAATATTCTGTTACATACATATTTGAATATTTTTAATGTTAGTAGAGATATGATTCTTTAATGGTTCGATGATTCTTCATTGGCTTAATGAATCTTAAATATAAAACAGTCACTCTTATGGGAAATCTATTTTTTGCAGATATGACAATATTTACAAAAAACGTTTATTTCGTGAATATGATAACAACGATGCTTCGTGTGTATAAAATGTTGCAAAGTAAAGTATCAATTAATGTTGCAATGATAATTTATAATTTTATTTATTCTTGTATATTTAAAAATAAATATATTATATGACCTCTTCAACAATAAATATTTCATATGAAAACTTTTATTGTTAATACGGATCAGGATTGATAAAACAATTTAAATTGTAGTATTTTTTATATCGTTATTGTGGATAAACAAAAGAAGCGATAACAACTGAGAACTAACTAGCAATTTGGGGGAATGTGTATCTACCAAATGATACAATGAGTAGAAATGTTTCAAATTCGAATGATTCAAATGACAACAATATGAAAATGAGAAAAAAACAATATATTCAAATAAGTATAGCTCAATTTACGGGCATAAAGTTATACCAGTTTCCAGGAAAGTACAGCCTCTGTGAAAAATTTCGCTCGTAAAAGCGACTGTGGCGTTTCGTGTGCGTTGAAAAAAATGTACTACTCGGGTGCTATTTTTTTCTTTTTTTTATATCTCATTTTGCGTGAAGGAATCTAAATTAGACTGAAGCTGCGAGATGGGGACATTGGAATTATTATTTTTATTATTTAGCGGTCGTCCCATGAGGTGGTATTATGATACAGAAATGTAATATTTTATAAAGTGAAATCGTTGAATGCTTTAGTGTTTCTTTTCCCATATAAGATAAAATGGAACCAATGTGTTTTAAAGCCGTGTGCTACTGTTAATAATTATTATTTGAAAGATTTTTCTTCATTTGTGTTTTACAATATTTACAATTAAATAAAAAAAAATATGTTACTGTAGTAAATACGTCACGTGCTTTTTGACCAGCTACTCTTTGGAATTTATTTATAATATATGATTTTTGAAATACATACAAATAAGAAATTTAAGCTCGATCGATTCACGGAATGGTTCGGGACGCTTTCCACTATATTTTTCTAGCATAGGTTTTAAATACACGATGAACTTTAATGAGTATATAAAAATATTTATTAAAAAGTAATGTTTACCGTTATAAATAACTGCGGATTTTATTTAAAACTTCAATTGAAATCTTTCAAATTTTGAACATCGAGGTGAGCTTAACCGTATTCATCGTAACTTATTATGGCCGATTCTTAATTATTTAAAAGCAGAAGAGTTCTAAGTAATTTTACTCCACAATAATAATTTAACTAACATAAATACTTAGCTTTTTTTGATTACTCGACTGGTTTACACATTACAATCTGATACGCGGCAAAATTGTCGCGAAATCAGCCGTATTGATTTTTCTTGCAGACAATAAGTTATGAATTTTCACAATTTTATTATTTCTTAATTTGAGAGAAATGCTCGTCACTCGACTCGAATCAGACAGATGGTATTGGAAATGTAACGCATGTAGATGTTATCAAATATACACAATATGTTTTTATGAACATAGGATTCGAAGCAAGGTCGACAGCGCTGAAGCGGATAGCGCTCTCTACGGCTAGACAAAACAAACGGCAAAATAATGATTTTAAAAGAACGCAAAAATATTCTTGAACTGCACATTGTATAATTATTAATGTCACAAAGACAACAAGCGTTTATAAATCACAAAGCCTTGTCATTTATTAAACAGTGAGTGAATGCTTAGAGGGGCTCTTTGCATATTATTTCCTTGTCATCAGCGATTCCTTGTTTCGCCATCGACCGTTTACCGAATTTAATCTCATCACGTCAGCCCTCTCTGCTATCTTTTAGTTTTTTGGCAGCTTTTATTATTCAACCCCACTGTCGCCCTGACATTTATGAACTATCTGTCAAATAATATTCTTGTACAAAAATGTACCCGAATAGACGTGTCAATATTTGAGAGACACTAAGTTATTAAACGGATTGACATAAATAAAACATATTTTTTCATGGTATTTTCCAAAACTGATAATAAAACGCATTTTTTACTACAATCAGTGATATACAAATAATCTAAATAAAAGCTAAAAGTTAATATGTATATTTTAGAATTGTTAATACCTATTTTAAAATATTATTCATCAAGGCGAAACCCGGGTCGTTAGTGAAAAAATCTGTGTGAATGTACATAATTTGAACGATTCAAATTTAATATTATTAAATACCAAATACGTTCAATAAATTAACATATTAATAAAGCGGGTGGAAAATCAATGTACGCGGTTGCAAAATCATAGAATTAAAAATATACAAGGGTAGCAATTGAGTTGTAATATTTACCATTGTTTAAATTTAAATTTAATCAAGAAGCGTCTAAGCCGTGCTCATTGTGTAACACAAGTATATTGTGTGTCGAACCGGGGTACTATTTACCCGGTAGGTGTGGAAGGGTTGGCGGCATAGCTACCCAGACTTATTGAATTAGAAAACGTAGAGTGACGGAAGCCTCTTTCATTTAGAGAGTGACAAACAGAGATAGAGAACGACGGCACCTTGAAATGTGCTTACAATTTTCAAATGACAAATTTGATTTATCTCTCTTTGTCTGGTCGGTTTTTTCGTGAACGGAGGGTGTAAACATACTTCGCTGGCTCAGTGGAAAAGAATTAAGTGTCTGAGATGAGTGTTTTTTCGCAGATCAGTTTTGATTTCTGCTGAAATACTCATATTTTTTCATTTTATTTGTCTACGATCGTATGGAAAAGGACAGTGTGTGAACTTTTTGGATGTTTTCATGCTTAAATTTTGAATGATATTCAGTTACAATTCTACGTATTGAAAGACCAACTACGTGGTCGAGTGGCCAACGTCGTTGACTTCGGTTACGGAAATCACAGGTTAGAATCTCAGAACGGACAGTTTTTACAAATTGATTTTCATTTGATTTATAGATTTCTGACCGACGACATGGATGTATAATATGTGAAGTATTGAATTCCCTCTCACCCATCTTATCCTTAAAAAAGTAGACGTAGCGAGAGCGATTAGCTAACCACTAGTCCTTTCTAGCCATACTCTCTTTGAACAAGAGAGGTTGAGTAATTTATTAACAAACAGTTCTCGTAGAAAAAAACTTCTGTTGAGATACCTTCGTAAGGTTGCCGTATGCTTTACATTGGAAGTGGTCATGGATTGATAAAATAATAGTTTTTTTTTATTGCAAGAGACGTTAAATATTAAAAGATTGTCATTTGTCGAATAGGTAAACTAATAAGGTAGCAATTATAAATTATACGACGAATAATTAAAGGTTATCGGAAACGTTGATAATGCAGACAAAGTCCATCGTCTTACAAAACATCTCAATTATTGTCATACAGTTATTTAATTTATCACATGTATACTAATAATCCAACTATTTAGAATCTTGATCAAACACTTTATTTATTTACTAACTCTTTGTATTCATAAATTGTATAATAGTTTAGTGATAAATATTTGTCAGAATTTAAATGACTATTTATAAAAATATAAAAAAAAAACATAAAAAAGCGTACGTGACGTCGAAATAATGTAAACACTGTGTGTGTGTACCATCGAAAATTTATGCCTGGTAAATATTTACATTAAAAAATGTGCCTCATCCCTTTCCAACTGAATAAAATTTCTAAATGAAAAAATAAAGCGAGTGTGTCCTTAGCATGACGTGCTTTAGATTTTCAATAGAATAGTAAAAAAAAGTGTCGTAAATCTCTCAGTTAAATTAAATACTTCAATTTTATATCTTGATAAATTAAAATGCTATTTTTATTGTATTTATTTGCGGAGAATGATTTAGGCAAAGTGGCTGAACAAAAACAATCGATTAACGTTGTCGTTTAAAATTACGAATTATCTTCTGCAAAATATAGCATCAACGTAAAAACATCACCAGAAATAGTTAAATGATTTTGCCTTATTATTATTTGATATTTGAATCAAACTTTCATATTTTCTTTCTTACAACACCCAACTCCTCAGATTAATATTACAAATCAAAATTGACAAAGTCGATTGTAATACATAAGCAAACTTAAAACCGCATATGTTCATTGAAGATTATGTATTGTTACTAAAATATGATTTTTTGGTTCCCGTCCGGTCAAAATATTCCTTAATTATCAATGGACTTTTTGTCACGCCTCGAGTATAGATTTTAAATCTAAGCGGATTAGCTATTTTATATATAGCTATAATTTAAAAACATCACATTAGTTTGATTCAGAATATGCATAGTATTTAGATACGAAGAAAATTCACATGCCTCATCCTCTTTTTCTTCAAATAAAAACCACGGCAAAAATGACTTATTATAAAATTTATTTGGCCCTTTTTTCCACGGAACGGACTTTGTGTGATAATTTTCATTAGCTTGTTTGAATGTGTATTTTAAAAAATTACAACAAAGGTAAAGTTCAGTCTTTGTTGAAAGGGAGATGAAGGATACTGCTATTTTATCGTACATATTTTAAAATGAGAATATTGTAATACTTATAGGCTTAATATTTGTTTTAATTTTACTGTCATTATAATTAGTTAAGGTTAACATACGACTTTTTTATATAAGTGAATCTTTTTACTAGGGCAGTGTGAACAGAGCGGTTTTAATGTTCCCTCCTCGCATAGCGCCACTGGCCGTGTTGTGAATATATTACAAGCTTAAAACCTTTGCTGTAATAAAGTGTTTCTGGGTTATTGCAGTGCATTCCGAGTTAACTGTTTTAGCGCCGGTTTCGCAATATATCAACGGGAGCTGTTTCCGATTTAAAAACATATACGCGCTCGTAAAAAGGTGGACCGAAAATCAACAAGCAAATAGGTTAGATAACTAAGTGTTTGTTTTATTTTTGAGCGCTTTATTTTTATACGTACATTTAATATATTTCCATCTGTATTGATCAAACTTATCTGTTTATAAAAATTAAAATGAAGTTTTTTCAGTATTTCATCATTACCATTATGTTATTTACAATTTTTTTCAGTAAACGTTGAATTTAACAGAATTTCGTTAACTAAACAAAATCTTGAACGGAAGTGTAGTCTTAGCATGCATTTCTAATTACTACACATTGGTTATTTAATAAATTTACTACAATTTTGCTACATTAATTGTAAATAAATTATAATACCCATAACACATCATCATCAAAACTGCAACCCACCGCAAGCTTTTTGCTACCTTCAAAAAGTGAATCGATTCCAAAATTTCAAATGATAAATTTAACCGTCGTTTCAATATAGTTTTAGAAAGTTTCAGCTTAAAATAGCGGTTTTTTTAAGAAAGGTTATGTATGTTTTTTATAAATATAATAAATTATTTTATGAAAATTTATTCCACAATGGTTTAGGAAAGTCGGCTGATTTTACAACAACTTTTACTACAGAAAACAAAAACACGAATCTTCACTCTATACTTATCACACAATACTAAACTTGAAGCTCACATTAGCCGGTACGGATTTGTGACCAGTGAGCGCTTTCAAATGATTTCCGGTAGTATCTCAGGAGCTATCATCTCCACAAGTAACATAGCGCGCCGTTAGTTTTTTTTAATAATCGTTTTTAAAGTTTTTGCCGGTCACATATACAAAAAAAAATTCAGGATTTTTTTCTGATCGCGTCGACCCAACATTATCAAAAAGTCCGTTTTTGGACGACAGTTAATGACCATATTTCTACAGGCATATTTTGAAGTCGCATTCGTTTGTCTTGAATTTGTGAAGAATATATTTTTATTATTATTATAAGGCTTCGCAATTGCTTACTAGACATTCAATTACGTTTAAATATGTATGTTGTACGGTCATCCAAAAATATTGTGATAATTTTTAAAAAATGATTGACAAAGCTATCTTTAGATTACACTTTTGCTGTTTCAGGTAAAGTTGATACATTTGCACACTTAGCAGTAATTAAATCATTCGGTCCGCTGAATCACAGCCGCTTCGCAGATTTAAACACAAAGTAACAACCTGAAAGTTCGTAGCACAACAGACGTACAATAGGGTCAGGCTCCCCGGGCTTTGCTACATTTTAATGGGGTAAAAAGGCTTCCGGCTTTAAACAAGACAACCTGAACACGCCGCTCTTTAAGAGTCGCCAAGTGCTCTTTTGTATAAATCCATTTTGGGAAGAGAGGATTTTGCAATAGATCCAACAAAAGAAAGCACCTCATTTTCATAAATTTTAGTGTGCGTATTTTTATTCTATTGTACATATGTATGAGGTCGCGATCGTCGATTTAAGTTAACTGTATATTATTTATACACCTCATTTCTAAATTTTAAATAAGTTAAAAATTACTTAATTGTAATGCAAGCGTAATAAATGATGTTTTTATTTATTTATTATTATTATAAATTTAAAAAACGTTGGTATTATAAATATGTATAGGAACTTAAAAGAAGTATGATGTGCTATTTATTTTGATTTAGCTGAAGTATTCAGATAAAAATGTAAGGTAAAATGAAACTCATTTTTTCCAAGTTCAATATCTAAAATAGTGTAGAGGTCAGTTATTTTTTTGTACGCCGTAGATCATACTTTCAAGTGGAGACGTAGCAAGAGGCGTATGTGAAAGAATAACACATTTTATCTTTATTCAAGCAATATTTATTTTGTATACAGAATTAAAGATAGATTATTTTGTTCGTATATAATTCATGTAATTATAATATTTTGACCTATAGTATCATTGGTTCAGCAAAAAACACCATTAAAAATATTTTTTTCCTATTTGCAGAATTTAAATTTTTCGAAAAATACCATACATACTATACTCGAAGATTATAAAATTGCATATAAATATTTAATTGACGTTTAAAAGTACCGATACCAAAATATAATGCCACGAATATACAAAAAAATATATTTTTGCATAATGAATAATCAATCGAGACTCTTCCATTATCAAAAGAGTCAAATAAATATTTGTTAATTATTTTTTCAGTAATCGTTCTTATTTACATTTGAGCTGAAAATTGACTTAGTATTAATTTTAGAGTAGTAGAAATTTTTAGCATTATAACTGGCAATAGCTATGGCGGCCAGATATCTAAGACAGTCATCTGAGATCAACTTGATAAGAATTAGCCCACGAAGGTTAAAATTATGCATAATATGGAAACGTATTACGACTTATGTACATTGTGAAGTTAATATTGTTTATTATATGAAACAGAATATTATTGTTTTGCATTTCAGTCTTATAATCCAAAGTGTACACAAATCGACACTGAGTGTAAAATATTGTTGAGAAAGGCGATATTTTGAGTCACTTAAAGAAAACTACACTTATCAACTAAAGTGTAGTCCTACATTATACACGTCAAAAGTAAAATAGAGTATAGAGTATAAAAATAAAAGATGTGCTAATATATTATAACATTATTGCCCTATGCCATAATTCAAAAGATTATTCTGAAATATTGTTAGTTTTTGCCTCACATCCTATACGAAAACCAAACACGGCGGCGGGTACGGGCAAGCAGCAGAGGTCGGAAGAGCGAACGACGCCGGAAAATAATGACTCTACTTTCCTTTTTCTTTATTTTTTCACGTTTTCGGCCATTCCGGATTTTCAATTTTCCCCATCGCTTTGCTCTCACGTTCTACCGTTGCGACGGTGGGGTTATTTGTTGGATTTCACTACCTATTACTTACTTCACTAGTGTTCTACGGTTTCATTAAGACTTATATTGATATAATGAAGAAAACGTGATGCCTTCATTGTTAATTAATATAGGAGTCAAAATCTATAAAAATATAAATATAATGTAAGAGAAAAATAAACTTGACTTGAAAAAGTGTTAACTTTTTTCGGATTTCACAATATTTGTGAATATGCAATAAATTTAAGTGGATTACGTTAAAATATTCAGTGATATTTTGTATTATTTTAATAACACTCGTATCATGACCAATGTTCCCTTTAAGCTGCGCGCGCGCGTGGACGCGCAGTAGTTTGAAAACCCCCGCGCACTCATTTCGGGTTGGCCCGCAGTCAAATACAATTATTCCAATAATATTATTTTAAATTGACAGTAAAAAATATTATTTTTTAAAGAAATTTAAGAAATATGTTACTAACTTTATTAGCGACTGACAATTTGTTTCGTTCTGCTTATTTTCATTATTTTGGCTGAATTTTATTTATCTTGAAAAATAGAATGAGTTCTATCATTTCTTATGTTTTATTTAATACACTTACAGTAGAACCTCGATTATCCGGACTAATTGAGGATGAAGGTAGTCCGGATAATCGAAAAAATCGTAATTTACACGGAATGACATGAACAATCAGTGTCAATATTTTTTTTTGTCTAGATCAGGGGCGGGGAACCTTTTATTCTCTTACGGCCGCATTTACTTTTCTGATTCGACATAAGGCCGCGGTAAACATTGACTAGGGAATCTTTGGCCGGAAACAGGACTTTACGGTCAGAATATGTCAGGAATTTACGAATTTACATACATTTACAGAGTTACAGAATTGGTCAGAAGGCCGCACCAGAGTAGCCAAAAGGCCGAAGGTTCCCCACGCCTGGTCTAGATTAACATAAAGCTTTAGTATTAAATTATTTTTTTATCAAGAAATTAATTTATTAGTTTTTGTTTAAAAAAGATAGCTGTTCTTTTTGAAGCTGCCAAATCGCGCATACTTTTAAGATATATAAGTTATCCTGAGATACACTCTTCTTGGCTCTCAAACCACTTCATGGCGACATCTAAGTACTGAAAATCCTTACAATGAGCAGGACCACTATCTCTTTTTTTGCATATCTCTTCTTTGTCTTCTTGATCTTGCTGAGACAAATATTTCCTTAATTATTTTCAAATCATTCAAAATTTGAAATCCAAGATCGTTTGCATCAAAATTTAACCACTTGATAACATATTCTTAGACACATTCAGTACATATTGAAATTTGTGCTATTGCTTCTTTATTATTACATTATTGTCTCTTATAACAATTTCTAGTGTGTTACTTGAACTTTCAAATAGCCTTTTCAAGAATTTTTTCCATGATTTTTTCACTGTTGACAAATCTCAGAAATTTTAACGTAAACATTTCATAGATCTGGTTAAAACATTATATTGATAGGCGAGATGATGCATTATCTATTAATAATAATGTTTTTCCTCTTATCTATGCAGTTTTGATATTTTTTACCTTTTGGAATGATCTGTTTTTCATAACATCGTTTAAAAATTTCACCATTCATCCTGGTTTTTTTCTGATGGTAATATTCAACCGCAAGATTTCTTCGATTTCAAACGCAAAACAACGAACATTATGGTATGCACTCCATCACATACGTAAACAACGGTGGAATCAATTCGCCACAAGAAAATTAGCAAATTCGTAAAATTTTGTTCCGGAAAACAATCCGGATAATCGAAAATCCGGATAATTGAGGTCCGGATAATCTAGGTTATACTGTATTATAAAAAACTTTTTTATAAGTTATCAAATGATAATATTTTTTATTGTGCAAATCAAAACAAAAAAAAAACACTTCTTTTTTTATAAAATATGACAAATTATGCCGCGCATTTGTTGGATTGGCCCACGCAGCTAACCTTTCATCTTAGAGGGAAATTGATCATAACACTGGAAAAACTGCTTACGTTTAAGTTGTATTTACTCATTAAATTGGCAATGCATATTTCGATCGCTTTTGATAAAAAATCAACATCAATGAGTACGTTCATACTTCACGGATAGCACCGTTTCAATTAATGATCTGGGAATTTAATATCACATTTGTATGCGGAATAATGGTTCGTAGCAATAATTGAGTTGGTCATATCATTTCATTTCAAATAAACCATTTGATTCGACCGCGATCACGATCTCCGTGGAAACTTGCCACCTGCAAATAAATCCACATACCCTTCGTTATACAGACAGAATTATATGTTATAATATGTTTTAGAGTGGGAGACCGTGTTTGCATGGGGCGCTTTATAAATCGATTCATTAAATTCGCATCTGTTGAAATATTGAGAGATTACGATATTTATGAAACGTATGATAATTCCAAGTAATGGCTTTGAGGATTAGTCGATACAGCGGACTATTATGTTATACTGTCTAATATAGTTATCTTGATAAAAATATCAATTCTTCTTGATATATTGAATTGATTAAACAAAAGTTATTTTGTCTTATTTAAAAGTGTAAAGATGGCGATAAATATCTTTAATGAGATGAATACATCAATTATTTTACAACATTTAATCTTCATATTAATAGCCGATAAAATAATCACTCACTTTTCACAAATGTGTGCGTACTGATGTCCACTTCGCCCAATGATAGCGGTTTATATTGAACAGCACATTTTTTGGCGAATGCTAACGTTTTATTTTGAATCGCATATTTCGTTCGTCCAATTGGAATGGACGTCTTTTTTATATTCAAAATTCAAATTTCCTGGCTTAGAACTAAAGCATTGTAATAATATTGAGAGAACTTTATTTGAAAGTTTGCATGGCTACAAAGTTTTTTAAATAATCAAATGTACTGATTCGATTTTTTGAAGCTATAATTATAGGGCTAGGAACTGATTTGACAGTGATTTTGTTCGGTGTCATCTTCTATTTATTAGTAGTCGATAATGTCCGTTTTGATTGCATGATTGTCACTGATTTCCCCTCCCCCTCCCCCTGAAGACGGTCTCCTTCCCCCCACCTCTCTGCCCGCTATCGCCATCCGTTCATTTTTCTCTGACGTATATTAGTGAATATTTGAAATCATGACAAAACAATTAATTTTAGTACTGACCAAAAATATTCTGTCAAGCTGAGGATCGAACCCATGTCCCTTTTTCATTCTAATCGTTTGAACAAATATCCATTGTTCCACAAAGCGATTAAAATTAGTGAGGTGGAACGTCTACTTATTTTAAAAATTTCAAACCAAGAGAAATATGTGATTTCTTAGTGACCTTACGACATCTGTTAGTGAAGCATTGCACTAAACGAATTTGAATAATTGAAAATAGAATATGTCAAATACTTATGAGATATTTTTCTTTTTCTACGAAATATATTTGTTTGGATACTTGAAACATTAGCAGGGCTGTCGATATATGGTCCCAGAGTCTCTTTTTATATGGTCCAGAGTTTTTTTTCGAAATATATTTGTTTGCACACTTGGTTGTTAGCAAACTTGAACATTATTCCAAATATTAAATAATTTACGCAATTTCTGCTCCTACGAAAAATGGTTGTTAGCAAACTTGAACATTATCCTAAATATTAAATAATTTACGAAATTTCTGCTACTACGAAAAATGGTTGTTAGCAAACTTAAACATTATTCCAAAAATTGGGTAATTTACGAAATTTCTGCTACTACGAAAAATGGTTGTTAGCAAACTTAAACATTATTCCAAAAATTAAATAATTCACGACATTTCGGCTACTACGAAAAATGGTTGTTAGCAAAATTAAACATTATTCCAAAAGTTAAATAATTTACGAAATTTCTGCTACTACGAAAAATGGTTGTTAGCAAACTTAAACATTATTCCAATAATTAAGTAATTTACGAAATTTCTGCTACTACGAAAAATGGTTGTTAGCAAACTTAAACATTATTCCAATAATTAAGTAATTTACGAAATTTCTGCTACTACGAAAAATGGTTTTTAGCAAACTTAAACATGATTCTAAAAATTCAATAATTTACGAAATATCTGCTACTACGAAAAATGGTTGTTAGCAAACTTAAACATTATGCCAAAAATTAAATAATTTACGACATTTCGGCCACTACGAAAAATGGTTGTTAGCAAACTTAAACATTATTCTAAAAATTGAATATTTTACGAAATTTCTGCTACTACGAAAAATGGTTGTCAGCAAACTTAAACTTTATTCCAAAAATTGAATATTTTACGAAATTTCGGCAACTACGAAAAATGGTTGTTAGCAAACTTAAACTTTATTCCAAAAATTCAATAATTTACGAAATTTCTGCTACTACAAAAAATGGTTGTTAGCAAACTTAAACATTATTCCAAAAATTTAATAATTTACGAAATTTCGGCTACTATGAAAAATGGTTGTTAGCAAACTTAAACATTATTTCAAAAATAAAATATTTTACGAAATTTCTGCTACTACGAAAAATGGTTTTTAGCAAACTTAAACATTATTCCAAAAATTAAATAATTTACGAAATTTCTGCTACTACGAAAAATGATTGTTAGCAAACTTAAACATTATTCCAAATATTAAATAATTTACAATTAAAAAACTGCAGGGCTGTTGATATATGCGCCGAGGTCGATTTATGGTACTATGAAAAATGATTGTTAGGAAACTTGAACATTATTCCAATAATTAAGTAATTTACGAAATTTCTGCTACTACGAAAAATGGTTGTTAGCAAACTTAAACATTATTCCAAAAATTAAATAATTTACGAAATTTCTGCTACTACGAAAAATGGTTGTTAGCAAACTTAAACATTATTCCAATAATTAAGTAATTTACAAAATTTCTGCTACTACGAAAAATGGTTGTTAGCAAACTTAAACATTATTCCAAAAATTAAATAATTTACGACATTTCGGCTACTACGAAAAATGGTTGTTAGCAAACTTAAACTTTATTCCAAAAATTAAATAATTTACGAAATTTCGGCTACTACGAAAAATGGTTGTTAGCAAACTTAAACTTTATTCCAAAAATTCAATAATTTACGAAATTTCTGCTACTACGAAAAATGGTTGTTAGCAAACTTAAACATTATTCCAAAAATTAAATAATTTACGAAATTTCTGCTACTACGAAAAATCGTTGTTAGCAAACTTAAACATTATTCTTAAATATTATTATTATAATGCAACAAAAATCTCACGTTGCTGTGCAACGGGCTTACAGCTAGTTATTTCTAAATATGATTTGCGTTTGGTGCAATTTGAGACCGTTTAGACTTCCGAGATTCAAAATATTAATTTCACTAGAACAATTTATATATTTTTAATCTATATCCGATCTTATTGTGGAACATATGCCCTCCCAATGGAGGTATCTCAACAGAAGTTTTTCTACGAAAACTTTTATCAAAAACTCAGTCGCCCAACCTCTCTTTTCCAAAGATAGAAGTAGGGATAGAAGAATAAGGATATAACAGGACTAGTGATTAACTAATCGCTCTCGCTACGTCCAGTTATTGAAAGATCGGAAGGCTGGGAAGAAGTTTCTTAGACATCACAAACACCCATGCCTTCGAACAGAAATCGATCGAAAAAAAATGCTGTCAGTACTGGGACTCGAATCCGTGAGACCCGGCACGGAAGCCAACAACGCTTACCGCTGCGCCGTAGGACTATTACAAATTTAAATTATAAATGTATTGCATTTGAAAACGTTTTATTCAGATATTCAATGGATTCGGTGGTAACTTTGTGGAAGAGAACTTTGAATATAAAATTAAGTTTAATAACTTTTTTATTTCACCTGGTGTGTTACAAAATGTGACACGTATAATATTTCGCCTCTTTGAGAAACATTATCAGACTTAACAGCGCAAGTTATATTCGTAAATCATGTTATGTCTGATTATACTTCTTAAATGAAAATTGTTAAGTTCATTAAATGTAGTTTAAGCGAATTAGTAATGAACATGTTATTATAAAAACGTTGCTTTTACAATTGAGTTGTGTCAATAAATTAATTTAACTTATTCCAGTTGACAAAATGGTAATGCAAAAATTTCATTTACTCGGAATTTCAATCGCGGCGAAATTCCCCGCTAAATAATATCAAAGATTAATTCGGAAATATTTTTGGAAAGAATTCTTTCACCTGTCAGTGAGAGAATTCTATTATTTCCCGTTACAATAAATTTAAGACATTTCAGTGATTGCAAATCTAATTATTCAATCAGCGTTTAAGATAAATTTATTATCGCTTAGAGAATAATTAAATTCTCTAATACTCTTCGCTAGTTGTATGTGTATCATTTAATTCTAGCACCTTTTTTAACAGATAGATAGTAAAGTGAAAATAGTAACATGGTGGATGCTATACCGAATCGGACTAGTTGTATGTTTTAAGTGTTATGTACAGAGACCTTGGGTAATTGCTCCTGCGATTCTCGTGGCTTTTATGTTGAAAGCGCTTTACTACAGCTGTAATATAGTGTACGGTCAGTATAAATAACGGACTCTAAATTTGTAATAATGGAACTTTAAATACACTGAAGCTACGATTCATATTTATGTATGTTCCTTAATAATAACAATAACGCAAAATAAGCCATGACAGCAGTTTTCTAGTTTATAATATTGCATTGCATTCAAAATTCCTTAAGCAATTTTTGCTATTAAACTAAACACTTATTTAATCTAATTGAAATAAAACACGGCAATGAGCGACATGTAACATATATTTAATTTTGTCCCTTCAATAATATAACGAAATATGTTCACTTGATATCCAATAAGTCTAAATTTTAACCTGCTTTATTAAATTACGGAAATTTTCAAACATTTCAAAATATAATAACATCTAAGCACACACCCACACAATGTTAACATTCCCTTTGTGACAGATTAACGAAGAGGATTCCGATAATTCGTCATATTGTTTAAATGTGGCACGTGTCCCGCGAAAGAGACACTTTAAGGCTCAGGGATGACATTTTATTTAATTTCACATGTTTAACTAACTCATACTCATTCAGCCTCCAGGGAATCTTTTATTTCAATTATATTAGTGTTAAATTACGTTTATTGTTCGCATTGAAGGTTTCGCAGATATATGTTAAGTGTTAATAATATAAATAATGCTTTACGTATATTATCATTTTTATCAAATAATCTGTCTTTTAATTTATTATTCTCTATTAAACATCATTCTTTACCATTACGATGTAAACTGATTTTTGTACTGATTCCATAAGTTTATCAAATCGCCATAACTGACTTTTTTGCAGAAAACTACGACAATCTTAATCATATGTATGATAGTTTTAAAAATACACTCTTCAGTCGTTTTGAAAAAATGGTTTTTTACAATGCTCAATAATAAATTTCGTATGTATTGCATAGTAAATTATATTAAAGTAAAAAAATCTTGGTTTTCTGACTTATACAAGCAATGTTTTACTATCTTTTCTATAATAATTTTACATAGCTGTCTTTAAAACAAAAATAAATTTAAAATTTCTTCATAATTCATTATGAAAAAAGGTGATGACAAAATAATCATTGTTGAACTTTTGTAAATTTTTATTGCGCTATCTTATAAAATTAAGATATTTAAAACATTTAAATAATTTAAACGATTATAAAAAAATACTCTTTGTTGTTTTTGCGTTATAATTCAGTGTCAATAACAAATAAGACAAAAAAAATAATGCATTCCTAATAGTGAGTTAAAATACATGATATCAAAAATATTGGATAGTATAATACAAAGAAAAAATCGAAACAAAAGTGCTATTGTACTGTTACAATATATTCAGAACACCACTGTCTGTTCAAAAGGCATGATCTGCTTACGTAAAATACGTGGAAGAAATAAGGCCGTAAAACTCACTCCGGTAGGGGTAGGTATCATTGGGTTTCTTTGTAAATAAATAAACAGGGTAGTAGTATGGCCCAAGCATCCGTCTAATACCTTGCTTATGCAAACGTCGATAAGAAGGATTTCAATAAAGAGTGACTGTTCTGATCTCTGATGCTGAACCCGTTTTGCTTTGAGACGCTCTCGTCTCTGCGTCTGCCGTTCGAAATTTAATAAAGCAAGAGGCTTAGATGACGTACCTACGTTCACTGGTACAGAGTGGCTCGCGGTTGATTTGTAGACAGGCATGCTACGCGGCGTAGAAGTGATGTGCATTTTTTTTTTATTAAATATACTAAAAATTCTTCATTAGTTTCTATTATTCTTAAAACAATCAAAACAGTTCTAACGTTTTGGTATTTAATTAACTGACGCAACGTGGTATAGCATACGCCAGTCAATAAAACAAGATTAGTGCTTTTCTAAAATGAATTTGGAGATGAATATCTAAAATGCTTAGCATTTCAAGTATTTATTTACTTCACGTTGATGATTATTATATATATACATTTCGCTCCTACTCTCGGACCCCGTTACTGTTCTAAAAATGTAAAATCATTTATAAATTTAGTTTGTCTCGTTAATCTTTGCGTATTTTGCGCGTAACTTTAATTAAAGAAGTAAAAATATGTAAATTTAAATCGTTTAAATTATGTACATTCACACAAGTTTTCTTATTGACGATCCGGGTTTCGCTTTTCGGTATCTTAGTTACACAACCTATTATTTTCCTAATAAATATTTATTTAAAATATTAGACATGATGTACATTAATTTGGGTTAAATGTAATTGCACTTCTGGATTGGGTGGTATTCAATTGGTACAAGTGAACATGATTTTGGATATTTCACAAGTCGGTATAAGCAAACTGTATTTTGAATAAGTTCACTTAGAATTAGGTAGTCTTAACTTTATACAAGCAAACTTTAGTTTAGTTTAGATAGTTTGCACTTGATACTTTAAATAAAGATACTCGAAATAAAGTACCAACAATATGAGTTTGACAGTTGGATGGTATGACCATTGAAATAAATTTATTTAATATATAGTGTACGTCCGTGTACAATATATTTTTTTTAATTTGAAAAAATATGTATGCACGGATGGCAGTGATAACAGAAAAAATATATATTAAATATTTGTTTTTATGTTATGTTTTCACCAAAACGTACTTTACTACTGATTCCTAAACGCCACTATGTGCGAGTGCAAAATTTTTATTTTAGTGAAAATTTATTATCGTTAGTGAAGTTTTTTTTGTTTAAATATATTTTTCAGTGTGGGATAATTGTATGAAATGTGAAATATTTTTTTTTTGTGTAATACATTTCTAATTTGTGAAATTATATTTTTGAAAGTGAAAACGACCTTAGCGAAAGTTTATTTAATTACAAGCTCATTAATTTCATCTGCTCTCTTCTCTCACTTCAAATAATTCAATATTATTTACTTGTTATTCTACTTTTTTTCTACACTGCTAATCATTTCTTCTACCCTAATGAGTATGGTGGATTCTATGAGGAAAAATCAAATTCATGAGTTGTGTTTAACTAGAACTGTTTTATTAGACAGTCGCTCTATATACGATTCGGACAGAAACAGCTGGTTAAGAAAGGATTTTAATTTAGCTGAGTGTTCTCACTGCGACCTATTTTCCAAATCAGATAAGCTAGTTGACGTATCCTGTACCCGTTACGTTTGTACAAACACATCCATGTCGTTTCATACGAATCGATTGATATGAAAATGCGATCATTGTATAAGCTAACTAGAACCAGACTCGATGACGAATAATCATTTTATTTTTGGTTCAAAAGACGCAAAAGAGATGTCAATTTACAAAAATCATCTACCAATTAAATCGATTATGTTTGAATGTGGTACGTGAATAACAGCAAACTGGGAAACTAAAAAAACAATATATGTATTTTAAATATAAGAATGATTTGCATAACAAAAAGTTGAAATTTACCAAAAAAGAATAAATCCCATTTAAAATAAAACCATTCAAATATGAATTTATAAAAGCTTCGTTAGATTTGCGCTTTTCTATACATTGATTGGTATATGAATAACAGTTGGGTGTAATAGTGGTACGGTATGGTTTTCAGCGACACTGTACAAGCAATTTGGTTTCTTCCTTGCGCCCCCACTCTCAGTCCCCGTTACTGTTCTGTTCCCTTTCTCATGAATATTAATGTTTTTCCATTGGCTATATATTATGCGCAACTCTCCGAGTCAGTGGTGGTAAATCAGAAAGTACTACTATTCCATAGTTAGAAGTAACAATTTGTTTATATCCACAAGGATATCTTAGCATAAATAAAATATTAACATTTTTCACCTTAATAAAAATAATAAAACATTTTATGTGGAAAAAGTACTAAAAATGTTTTATTATTTTTATTATAATGCCATTCCACCAAGTATTGACAGTGAACACTTTAAAAGTGATTTTTCACCTTATTAAAAGTACTTATTTTATTTGTTGTGATATCTTATATCATATACACATTTTCGTATTTACACATATCTTTTTTGTCTAAAATTTATCCAAATTCGAGTTTTTTTTAAGAGATAAGATGTTCTTGCAGCATTAGCGACGATTTAATGGAGGTAAGTAAGTTAGTAAGAAGTAGTGCACACAGTGGCAATCGTAGAATTCGTTTAATAAAACTGATGACACCAAAATTATGAAAAAAAGATATTAAGTAAAGTTCCTTTTTAAAATTACATAATGTTTATTTTTAATATTTCTAAAACTAGGTAAATAATTTATATGAAATTTATTGTGTTACTAAAATGGGTATTTTTTGTTCGCATTTTCATCGAACATTCTCAATATCGCTTCGAATTGTTTCTGTATTGCCGTTGCTCACTAACGATAAGGATAATGAAAATTACTAAATGATAATTTCAACGATCGGCGACTTTACGTTAACTGATCAATCACTCGACATCTCATTTTAGGAGAACGACTTGTTATTAGCCTACTCTTCACGCAAGCACGTAAAGGTAGACCGTAGAAACGCTCGACTACATTAAATATTCACGGTTTATTTTATGAAACTATGTGCACATTGTAAAAAAATAATTATTTATACACCTGAGAATCTACCAACATGATCAAATTGAATATTACGAAAACTGACGCCCTACCACAATCCATATCCTTCTCGCAAATGATTAATTATCCAATATATTCTGTGGGTAGAAAGAAGGTGAAGATTATTTTGTTAGACCTACATCAAATATTCAGCTGATCGGGGAGTAGCAAAAGGCAAAATCTACATTTTATTTAACTTCAATTACAGCTCTGTTCGCACTTGTGGGTTTCCACCCACTGGAGTGCAATGTGGGTGTTGAGTGAATCTTTATCAAACAGTTTTAATAAACTTATAAATAAATTAACCAAATAATATAGAACGATATTGGTATGGTTATTGACATCACTACCATCTGTACGGATGAAAAATAACGTTATAACTTATTACGTATTTGATTATCAGAGAACGAATTTGATTTTAATACAGCAAACTTACACGGGTTGGGCTTTTTTTACTCGGGTTTTTTTTTAAATTAACAAAATTATAAATGTTGTTTAAAACAAACGAGAATCATTTCCATGTATTGCTCAAAGACGAAATAATTTATTTCCATAATAATTCATATTTCTGAGTAAATTTATCTATATATTAATCGCGGATAAAATATTCATTTCCCATTCACTTCGTACGTTTTGCCGTGGCCGCCATATTCGAATATTTTGTTTTTCTCTTGTAATTTGGCTCTACTTGGAACTTAAGAGTTTCTTTCTTTTGAATTAAAAACCATATATCCAATATATTTTGTAAATTCAAATCGAAGGAGTTATTTATGAGTTTCTCATGCAACAGGCATGACATCATAAATCAAAATATGAAATTATAATTATTAATATTCACATTAAGTGATTTTGGAAGCAAATACGATTATAAGCAATCAAAATATTACCATATTCAGTAAATCTTTCATATATTTTTGCTGTTGTGAAAAATGTAATTAAAATACGATTGCATTCCGTTTTATTAAAATAAGGTTTATATTATACATGTATGGGTAAAACGGTGCCCGTCAACGCGACATCAAAGAGTATGAAGTAACTATGGATGTTTTTAATCATACCGAGCTAAAGAGAAAAATCATTTTCCCTTTTTTTATATTTCATTAAATCGTACGAAAATTTGTATTAAAATACACATGTGTTTTATTACTTTTATGAAAAGCGTAAAAAATATTGTAATAACTTTTTTGCCTGAAAATTATTTCTCTTTCATAATTAAAAAAAAAATATATATGTAACAAATCATGGGTGGTCGTTCCTTACTCGATATATTCCCCTTTATATAAAGGATATTTGTAGTTGAAACTTTGATCTTTTCATTATATTTATGTTATACAATAAGATGATTGAGAGTAAAATTTAACTATAGTGTATCATTTAAAATCATTTAAATTGTTATACCATCTTAATACAAACAGATTAATAGAGTGAATTAACGTTATGACTGTTATGAGTATTCTTTTGAGTCAGAAAATAATTTAACGCAATATTTCCAGTATTGAATGTCTGTTTTCAAACATACCTGGTTCCTTCTCATTATAAGAGAATAACATTAAATATCCTGATTATTACATTAGGATACAAAATTAAAGCTTCGGATGGAAAAGCATACATACGTTTCAGCTCATTTGTTGAATTAACATTTACTTTGTTATTACTCTAATGTAAATCGGTAGAAATTTCTGACGACGGCTTAAAATCCTAAAAGTTATGAATTTCATCGTATAGATCTTCTATAAATTAATATTTTTATATTTCTACCTTATCAAAAGCTTTCATTTTCACATTTTTTTTAGTTTTTTTCAGTTGTTAATTTAGTGAAGTGGCAATACCGGTTATTTCAGACAATATAAAAAATATTTTTTATTTTTATTGAAAAAAATACGAATATTTAATTATTCATGATGATGTAAAATTATTTCAATAAATAAAAAATATTTATCTAGGAATTTAATCTAAATATTTTTCAAATATAAAAAAACGGCTCACTCAAAAATATTTCGTGTTATTTGTAAAGCATTCCTGTGCTATTTTTCAATTACGCCGAATAAATATTTACGTTCAGAATAAAAGTAAAATAAGCAAAGAAATGTTTTAAAATATCCCGCTCTCTGATAAAAGATAATAAATTTCAGTAAAACACCAGATTGAAAAATATTTCTTTCTTTTGTGAATCTTTTCCATGCGAAAGACGCATTTATTTTTATATTTTTTGAAATACCCCTCACTCTTGTAACATAATCAATATTTTTCGACAACAGCTTAAATATATTGTGTTAGTAGTGTTGGGAGTAGCTGTCCTTATTTTTTATTAATGAAGCAATAGCGATGTACATAGACCGTAGACAACATCTATCGTTTTACATTTGAATAGCAGTAACTTTTCTATAAAAAATAAAATAATATCTCACCAAGAATCTGTTTACATATTTTACGATGTTATGTGTATCATTTATATTTTAAAATACAGGTCTCTAATAATTGCATATTAATTATGTTATTTTGTTTACGCGTGGAAAAAGTACAATATATTTAATAATTATTCATTTATCCGAAAAAAATCATAAATATAAATTTATAATATTTAATATCAAGTATGCTATCGATTAAGACCCCAAAGCAAAAACTTATTAACTGCTTTGGATGATGTTTGTTATTCAAATACTAGTACTTCAGCAGTGAATGTGTCGGATTTTACTATGGACGTTTAACTTTTGCGCGGTCATTAAATTTACGCATACTTTGCTCTTTACTTTTCTAAAATCAATAACAGCTGCAAAAGAGACCTAGTTGATAAGATCTATTGGGTCATTTTTATACAGGTCTAACATTATTCGTACATTATTCATTATGTTTTTAGGCTATATGTATTGTAATCATACCAGTGGCGGCCGGTCAATGTGGCATTCGATCAATGGACCCCTTGTATATGCAGGGGCGGTTATATTTCATGAAATAATATTCAAACATAACATTTATACCATTCACTCATTTTAAATTCTCCATGTATTTATTATCTATAGTAAATATTTTATTAAATTTAAAATTTTATTTTATTTTATTGAATTTAAAATGAGGGAAGGGTTTAAATTTTATTTTTGAATATTATTTCATGAAATATAGCCGCCCCTGCATATACCATGGGTGCATTGATCAAATGCCACATTGACCGGCCGCTACTGATTCATGCACAGTACAATATATTTCAATATATTTTGTTATCTATGTTGCTGCAAAATGTTATATTGTAACTAACTTAATGAATAACTTAACTCAATGTTTCTAATTCTGTTTCAGGACTGAAACGACAATTATACAAACACGAAGTCAAATCAGAAAATTAGCATCAGGAATGAAAAGCACAAGAGCACTTAAGCGAAAGGCCATCGTTAGAGGAGAGAGCGCGAGACAGATATGTCGCAGCATTACAGGACGTCCGTTCTTCCTGTCGACCCGCGGATATCCGGCCGCGGTAGACCGGAGAGGCCCCCGCTGATCCACAATATGTCGCCAGACCGGGGCGCTTTAGCGGCGAGCCAATATCAGAAGTACGATCGCACTTACAGATACAGGGATGAAAAGTTAAACTATGACATATTTACCGATCACAGACCGCAGCAGGAGAGTCAGAAATTACCGTTTATTAGGAAAAACGGATTCGTATATGAAGATATTTACTCAGGATCAACTTGGAACGGGGAGTTCAAAAGTAAGCATGATTATTCATCGCCCTACAAAGCCATTAAACCTAAGTATCTCACCTTGGGCGACAGTCTCGCAACGAAATATTCGACGCTCCCGAAAAGCTGGAGCGCCAATACTAGTTCTAATTCTTATTCAAGAAATGGCCACCTCGTAGCACCGATCCGGTCAAATTTTAGGACTAAAGATGAATTAATGAAAGACTTTAACTACGAACGCAGAAGACTTCCGCGTGATTACAGGAGAGAATATATTTTAAGTTTACAAGATAAGCTAAGTAACGAAAGGAGATTTGATAATACTAAAACTTATGACAATAATAGTGTATCTGGTAAATATTACGTGAACGCTGCTGTAGCATCGCAGATGGGAAACAGTCTACAGTCGAGACACAAAAGCGTCGATTCGTATCAAAGCGCCAAGACGGTGAATGGAGTCAAACAAGATAGATGGCCAGTGAGGCATTCTGAATTCTTCGATCATGTGGTACAGCAAGATGTTGGAAAAAGACAAACAACAAAACTTGTAGCTTACGAATATAATCAAGTAAGATACGCTGAAAATAGACCATTGAGAAGGGCGGAATATGAAGTAAAAAAAAACGTGACGTTTTCTGAAGTTAGCGGGTGTGAAGAGAGAAATAACGTTGTGGGAGGTAAATCAGGACTTGTGAGAGAGCTCGAGGTGGCGCTGAGTCAAGTCGATAATGGGAAGATGACCAGGACGCCGGCTCTGAGAAATGGAACTGCGGTTATGATTCCTAACGGTCATTGCATCGGCGCTGGAAAGTGTGTCGATCAGAATTTCAGAGCTGGAAGACTTCCGCCGAAAGCGCCTCCGCCAGGGGGTTTCTTAGCCGGATTGACGAGAAAAAAGTACTTGTCGCAGGTAATTAATGTCTTTGTTCATTACTTACTAAATAATTCCACGGTTCAAAACAATTATTTAGGTGATATTTAAAGACTAATTTTAACATATAAACAGCTCTGGAATATAATGTTGATTTATTGCAATGGTGGACAAAAATGTATAATACTTTTTCTGAAAACTAGTAAACTATTATTGTCAATTCAAACTGTCACCTTTTTTTGCAAGGTTGCTTATTGTTAAGCCTGGCGAAATAATAAGATACGATGCTCTAAAAACGCTATGTTATCAATTCCATTCGTATTCAACTATTTCCTTCGCAAAACATCAAAGTTCGAAATAAAAGCTTACAGCTTATCTCGCAAGAACAAACTTCATAGCGGAATATTTCCTGTTCAATAGAAGAGAGGATATAAAAAAGTTTAACGTAAAAAGCATGCAAAAGCGACCGCTGCCGTTACAGATTGGATTGGGTTCGGTTTCTTTCTCGGCAATGAGAATGACAGAATGATAAACGGTCCGTGTTCCCGCACCGCAGCGCAGCCTTCCGCGTCCAAACTTTTTGATTACGAATTGCGACTCTTCCATGCGAAATGTTGACTTTTGTTATTTCTCCCCCATTGAAAAATGTACCGTCGTAAACATTCATTGAAATTTACATTAAACGGCTATTTCCTTTATTTTAAATCGATACTTCACAAGCACACTATTATGTAAAAATAGAACGCATACAATTTTACTTAATTCGTCTTTTTTTAATCGAGAGGAAAGAAAATTACTTCTGCCGTCTCGGTGGTATGTTCCATTATTTCTATCAAATTTCTATTGGCTCTTAATAGTTCTGCATACTCACTTTTTCATTTTTTTTTGGTACTTGTGTGCCGTCATTTTTGTCACATTATGATTAATCAAATTTCAACAATATTTATTCACCAAGACAAATAACGCGTGATTAAATTATAAATAAATTACAATAGTTCCACTTAGTTAGTATATTGTATATCAATCAACTATAATATATATTATACTGGCATACTGCGGATATGCTGCGGGCTGGACATGCCCGGAATTCAAAACTACAGTATGTTGGTAAGATCGACGAGCTAGGTAATTAGTTCTTGGAACTTAGCGAAGGAGTCAGCGTGGCCCTTATGCTAAATGGTTTGGAGACGCTTGAATTATATGTTAACATCAACATCTATCGAGCATTGGCATAGGTTAGCAAATAGCTTTTTTTATTATTAGCTATATTATATCACAATACATAATATCATTTAGTCGTTATAATAAACATGGTATATATATATTTTTTTTCATTATTGTAAAACTACTATTAATTGGCAAAAAAATCAAAGACGGGCTTCAACAGCAATACTAGGCCCCTAGGCATAGTTTAAAATAGCGCCCTTACTCTTGCCATTGGTAAAACTGATATTCATAGAAGATTTTTGCTTTAAAGATAAATATTCTTTATCCATCGGTCTTAATATTATTACGATTGAAAAGATATTTTTCGGCATTTTTGTGATTATTTGCCGCTCTCTTGGACTTGCCGCCCCTAAGCAACCGCCAACTCGCCTATGCCCACGGAACGTCCCTGCTGACATCTGCATTTTTCCAGGTCGTAGCATCATTAGCAGTGTCCCTGGCTCCATTCGCGGCGGGTCTTGGAAAAGGATACAGTTCACCAGCGATAGCTTCCCTGCAGCAGCTGAACCTTCGAAAGCCATACAATTCGAGCGCGCATCTTGAGATTGCAGTTTCGGACCAACAAGCATCGTGGGTCGCAAGTTTGTCGCTTCTTGGTAAGCATATTTTCCATTTTGATTTCAAAAACAAGAAAAAAAAAAGAAAGAAGAATCTTATATATAAATTTACCCATGTTATCATAAGTAATTTTTCTGACGATTTTAAATATATTATAATATTACAAGGGTGCTTCAAGATTTGTACGATACGTATATGTTTTTTATTATCGAACCATTATGATTTGGAATGATTTATCCTTTTATCCAGGAGCTCTATTCGGAGGAGTGATGGGCGGAGTAGCAATGCGGCATGGTCGAAGAAAGGTGTTGCTGGTGATGTCACTTCCTTTCAGTCTCTCCTGGATCCTGACAGTATTCGCAACTTCTGTAGAGATGATGTTCTTCACTTCGTTCATGGGAGGCTTTTGTTGCTCCATCGTATCAATGGTATCGCAGGTGGGTGTTTTTATACTGAACCCGCGATCCAAAATCCGTAAACAATTCCTTAAAATTATTTAATGGTCATATTAATATTATTATTATTATTTTAATGAAATATTATTTTGTTTTACAGACGTCGATTAGCGTCCGCTTGCATTTTCATTAACTATAATGAATTCATTGAGAGGTCACATAACTTTTCGTTCTCGAAAATACACATCGGAACCGGAAGCTAAGATGGTGATGGCATTTGCACTGAACTCGCGAACATTTAATATTGTGTCAGCAGTTTTATGTTTTTTGTGCCCACTTAAAATCATTACGCGTATAATATGGATTGTTTTCAGTTTTTCTTCAGCAAGAATTGCTCGTTAAGCAAAGATTTTTTAATATTGTCTTAGCATAGATAATATAATGAATTCCGAGAGAAATATCTAGAGCAAATTCCGTGAGTCGTAGGGAGAATGAAAATATTAGCAGCTAAAATTAATTATTCTCGAATATTTCAAGCATTCATTATTGTTCAAATGGTATTTTTTGATATAAAAATATTAAATTCCTAGCTTTATTTTTCAATTTTTACTATAAATTGATTTTTAATCTCCGTCATCACACTAGTGACTAGTGAATAAATCGTAACTCTCATTTAAGATATTCTGTATACATACAAAATATGTAATCTAAAATATTACATTATCTCCTATGTATAGACAAAAATAGTTATATCACTTTTACGGTGTAAGCTATTTGTTTTTGGTGATAATCAGTTGATAATGCTTTTAATTAGCAAAACCGGTTAATTTTAAGAATGTGGGATTAATACATATATGATACTGTTTTATTTAATTTTTAATATTATGTGATCGGAAACGAGTCCCGTGGCCCCTATGAGTGTCTTTATTTTGCTGTGCCCCCCCTACTATTGCTTTGTCTTCCCGTTAAAATTCATGGATCATAGTGAAACATATATGGTTTAATAAGAATTGATCTCAAGTTTATCGATATATCATCTAAATTTATTAATTTTCTCGTTTGTCCAACATATTAATTGATTACGGTTTGTAATATTTCTGCTTGAAAAATATTGCTTTATTTATAATATGTATACGACTTTTAATTGAGTGGCTAAATAATTTCGCAGATTAGTCTATAACTTTTTTTCTGACGAGCGTAGAAACTAAACTAAAAAATATGCTAATATTTTATACTGAAAAATACCGAGGTGCTTTCGCCGACACGGGCTTCAGATTTCAAAACACATTTTCAATTATATTATACATTTTCTTCAGTTTGTACTCTTTCTTACATTAAAAAGGAATCATGCCAATAGTTTTGTTAGAAGTCGCCGCGGTTGCTGAGTTGTCAAAAAATGTGCTAAAAATTTGTTCAAAGTGAGCTATTATTTGCATACTTGATTAATTATCCTCGTAAAACAATCAGTTCAGTAAATAAATGATAGGAATCTGTAAATTTTCGAAAAACACGTTTTATAACTACGCTCACTAGGAAAAATTTGATGTAGACAGTTTTTCAGTTACTTTCGATGATTTCGGCGGTAACTTTGTGGAAGTTCATTTTAATAGAAAATTTCAATTAACTTTGATTATTCCACGTATTGTGTTACTAACTGTGACACGTGTTTCGCCTCTTTCAGAGGAATCTTCAGACTTACTATCGCAAAGTTTGCTTAAGTAATCAGCTCCTTCGCAAAGTCTCCTTGCTCCCCTTAAAAGGAAAAAAACCCAAACTACATTTTGTAATTTCATAATTTTAAAATGTTATAATCAATCTTGCTTCATTACTTAAGCAAACTTTGCGATAGTAAGTCTGAAGATGCCTCTGAAAGAAGCGAAACACTTGTCACAGTTAGTAACACAATACGTAGAATAATCAAAATTAATTTAAATTTTCTATTAGTTTTTCAGTTATTTGGATTCATCCATCATATTTTTTTGCAATAGCAGCACTTGTTGTTAAATCAGTTGTTAAATAATACAAATTTACATATATACGGTGTACATTAAACGTACATTTTTTTTACATCAAAGATATCGCTTGTATAAATTTACAAAAACGCGGTCTGGCCAAAATTTCTCTTTTTTCTCAGTTTTTATTGTACTCGTGGCTCGTTAGACATCGAAAAACCAATGTTAAAACAAAAGTTCTTCTCAAATCTTTTGAGCACATCCCCACTTTAAAACTGCCTAAAATACTTTGTGAAAACTCGGCATAATTTTTTCCATCGTTTATTTTTAATATGAAATAGGTATTTGCATTTATTTAGAATAAAGTGTAAAACGCGCTTAGAATTTTCTTGAAATATAATACAAAAGGTTAATTTGTATTCTTACCGCTTTTCTTTATTTATGAAAATTTCAGTGGTTTCACCGGCTTTGCTCGGTATTTGTATTCAATAATATGTGTACAGTAGATCCTCAATTATCCAAACTAATTGGGGATGAAAATAGTCCGGATAATCGATAAACATAATTGACAGAGAAAGACATATATATTCAGTGTGAATATTTTTTAATTGTCTAGATTTACATTTAGCTTCAGTATTCAATTTTTTTTTATTTAGAAATTCAAATAAAAAGAGACCTTGAAAATCAGCTATCTTCTCTGGTCCAAGATTTTGATGGCCAATATGGCGAATAAATATAATAAAAATCTTCGTTTGTTATCTAACATAGCATGAAAGAGGTATTTCTTGCAAGTTTATCACGATTCTTTTTTTAAAAAAAAGCTGAATGTCGATTGTTTTTGGTTCATTTCGAACATATTATTTATTACTTTTTCTACATCCTGTGAATTTCTTTTCACGATTTTGATATTTTTATTTATTCTTATCTGTTTGGTATTAACATGCTACTTTCAAAAATAAGTTTACCACTTACATGTGTACCTCTCGGAAAAATAAACCATTAAATGTATTCTATACTAATTCCTCCGACTCGCATAGGACTTATTACTGTGCTTAATTATGTCACATAGTACATATTTAATTTCGCTAGAATTTTGTATTTATACATTATTTTTAATCGCCATAAAAAATAGAATGTGAGGAAAAAATCTACGAAGCGAACTTTAATCATTTCATTAATATTTTTATTTGTTGACAGGTTTATGTAAGTGAAATCGCCGTTCCGGATATACGAGGCTGCCTAAACGCCGTGTTAAAAATAGTGGGCCACCTCGGAGTACTGATGTCTTTTATAGTTGGAGCATATCTGGATTGGCAACAACTGGCAATGTTTATATCGATCGCGCCGATCATCCTCTTTTGTACCATGATCTACATACCGGAAACACCGAGCTATCTAGTCTTGTGTGGAAAAGAAGACGAAGCCTACAAGTCTTTGGTTTGGTTGAGGGGTCCGGGATCAGACATAGGACAGGAACTCGCAACAATAAGAGCGAACGTCCACGCGACGAGGAGTTTTAACAACCAGAACCTGCAAACTGCCGGGAGCACGGCGTTCAATGCTCTGTTAACGGCGAGAATCGCAGGACCCGTGCTAATAACTTGCGGCCTTATGTTATTCCAAAGATTCTCGGGAGCTCAAGCGTTCAATTTTTACGCAGTGCCTATCTTCAGGAAGACTTTCGGAGGCATGAACCCTCACGGAGGAGCCATCGCTGTAAGCTTCGTACAACTCCTGGCTTCCTGTCTGTCCGGTCTACTTATCGATACAGTAGGGAGGCTTCCTTTACTGATAGCGAGTTCTGTTTTTATGTCGATGGCGTTGGCAGGATTCGGTAGTTATGTATATTACGAAGAAGTCCACAGAAATCAACGATTACAAAATATAGTATTGAATCAGGCGCTCGGATCCGCAGGACAGAACGACTGGATACCTTTGCTGTGCGTTCTCGTATTTACCATAGCGTTCTCTTTGGGGATGAGTCCGATTTCTTGGTTGTTGATCGGCGAGCTGTTTCCTTTAGAATTTAGAGGGTCGGGTAGTGCTTTGGCCACCGCGTTCAGTTACCTCTGCGCATTCGTCGGGGTGAAAACTTTCGTTGACTTTCAACAAATGTTCGGGTTGCACGGAGCCTTTTGGCTTTACGCGATGATATCAGTCGGGGGGCTTTGTTTTGTTGTTTTGTGTGTGCCTGAAACTAAAGGAAGAGATCTGGATGAAATGAATCCAAAGGCGGTGCAGAGTTTAAGTATACAGCGATAGATATTTTATTCTACTCTTTTTATAAATATTAGATTTTTTTATGAATATGTTATGCTGCCTTTTTTTTAGTATCAAAAATAGTAAAATGTCTGTCTTTGAATGCCATTTATTTGTTGAATAGTTATTTCTCGTAAACTATGAGTCTCTGTACGATGAATTGGTGGATTTTGCAATGAAGTTCTATTATAACTTTATTGTTTCTTTCTAAATTAAAGTTAACCTCAACGATGCTGAAGTCAAATAACTAGATAATAAATTTATTTCAAAAATATTTGGCGTTCAATTATGAATATACATATATGTAGAGTAATATGATATGATTATCAGATGTGTGTGGACAGTTGGGGAGACATTATGAAATCAATACGATTCATTTTTATTGCACTCTTCAACTAAATCCGTGATTTCATTGACACAGACAATAAAATTTAATCACTTTTTGATTAAGATAATCATTTATTTCTATATAAAAAGTTACACAAAATTTTCCAATATAGTAAATAGAAAATCAATTAAGACTATAATTCTCAGAGTTATATATTATATTCTCATTAAAATGTATTAAATTATAATTGTAATTCTGATTTATATTAGATATAAAAAAAATATATTTGACGTTATGATATAATATAATTTTTACATTTGACACCTAAGGTTGGAAAGTATATAGACAAGTGACAGTTTAATCGACACGAGAGTAAGCGAGACAAATTGCACACGCGCAATCGTTTACTTGCATAAACAGTGAGGTAAGGCTCAGGTGCACCTTTTTGCATTTCCATCTTTTGCAATATATAAAAATTGCAAATATTTTTTTCAAGATCTACAATTAATTAAAACCTAGCCGGATTTATGATTATTAACGAATAGTTATAGTAGAATAAAAGATTTTCTTTGACCAGATATTTTTTTGGTGAAAAGATTGTACCCACGCGGTACAAACGATGACTAGAATATTGACAATAAACAAAAATGCTTGCTCATTTTATATGAAAATAGTATTAATTGTAGTGAAATAATATTTCTATACTTACAATAAAAATACTTCATAACTAAAGCTTATTTTAGTTTTACCATATTAAAAAATGCCAACTTATAATAATTATTCAATCGTATTTTGACAAAACACCAATATTTTTTTGTTTACGAAAAAAAAACAATTTTTGCGAATTGGAATTTTTCAATATTTTTCATGGATTCGGCTGTAACTTTGTGGAAATTAATATTATTAATTTCAATTTAGACTCATATCTGAAACATTTTTATTTTAATTATCTAATCGATGGTAAAAAAGAAATCAGCTACAAATGTATATAAATAATCAGAATGCTCGTTAAATTTGTTGAATTTCAGTAGGAATCCCCTCAGATAATATTACTATTTACTGTTAAAAATAGAAAATACTTCAATTTAAAAAAAATGTTATTGTATATCATCAGCTCAATATATACAAATTAATTAGTAAAAAAATCTACAAGTTACAACTATGAAAATGATAAGATTATTGTATAAAAGTTTTTATATCAAATACCCATCTGTAGTTTTTAATTGAGTTTGCATTACAGCCCCAAGATTTATAAAGACTACAATGCTTCAATACTACCATGTTAAGCAGAGCTTAAGTATCTTTATTTTGCAAATATTTAATATTTTCATCAAAATTCGTAAATTCTTGATTATTTTAGGTATGGTCATTATGAATTTCCATAAGCACTCATTGTAATTATTTGATAAATTTTGAAATATGTGGACTGACAACTTTTCGTTTTCTGACTAAAAACACATAAATATACTATCCACGACTGCTTTACCGATTGTGAAAAAGAAATACAAAAAATAAAAATTCATCATCAACTAATAAAACTTTTAAATTGTCTGATACCGTTACTATGTTTAACATGGCAGAATAGCTTTCCATATTTAATGCGTCGGCAGAAATTTCTCGGAACTTTTTCATCAAGTCCCATATAAACGATCGAGAGTTTGTGTTTATATTTAATATAGTTCTATATTGATAATTTTTTTTTATTTTTTTCCGTATACTAGGCTACTTTTAGTAATGTCCGTCCGTATATATTATTTGAATAGTTCTCCCGTTAGTGTTGAAAATTTCAGTTCAATCTACGATATCTTATTTAACTTTTCGCAGGCTCCGTGATTTATTCATAATAAGTAATGTATTGTAATAATTAAAGCATCCAAATACACCAACTTTGCTTTAATATGAGAACAGTATCGATGATATTGCTAGTGTTATATAATTAGCTTTGTTGACCAAAAATGTGAAACTTCAGTCTTCAACTTATATATATTATATGTGTGTATTAAAAATGTGTAGCGATTAAAAACGGTGTACATATTATTAGGAGCGATTCCGGTAGCGATGTATAGATCGGTGTACTTGTATAATTTATTCCTTGGCCAGAAACAAACTGATCAATTCTCATATGTATTCGCCTCGCTCACGGTAAGTGGAAATGTAGTAAATTGCTGTCGCCAAAAAATATTTATTATTATTATCGTATTATAATTGTAAGCGTGGAATCTGGGTTGATGTACGATTTTTTTGTTTGTTTACGTTTTTCTCACCGAATTGTTACAACAGTGCTGTCACGCTGTAACGCAAGATACAAACGCTAAAATACTTGTTGAATATATAATTATTAGAAATAGAGGAATTAATTTTATCTTGAACGTGAAGGTTAAACGGTACAGTTCCACCAAATAAAACTAACAAAAAAATATTCAATTCTAATAAATTACAACAAAAACAATGAAACAATAATATTCATTTTGACGAATTTCATTAACTCTTATAATTTTTTTTAATATTTTTGAAAAGTTCTCTTTTCGCTACAGTGCACGTGTCGTATCGAAATGTCAAGCATGATGGGTTTCTACTGGAATGTCGAAAATTGACAATACTCTTTATTGAAGATAATAAATAGCATCATTTAAAAAATGCGTTAGAGATTAATTTAAATGGTGACTTTACATTGACAATAAGAAAACAATGCTTTAAAATTATATCGGGTAGCATACTCATTCCCTTATTAACTTAAGTATATACTTAACAGAAATGTATTCATAAATATCTATGTGTAATATTTATAGTTTGTTTTACACTGTAAGTACTATTGAATTATTATTGTAAATAGATTTTTATATCCACAAAAATTAGCTGTGATAGAATCAACAATACCTTTATGAACAGAAACATTCTAGCGGTTATTAAAATATATCGAGAATGAACTATTTTAGGGAAAAAAATAGTGTAAATAAAACGATAGTGTAAAAATAACTTTGAAGGATTTTTTAACTGATAGTAAGAATTTCCAGTCTGGTTGTGATGGTTTCATTCGCTTTTAAAAATACAATAAATATTAATTATGTTGTCAGAATAGTAAAATAACACCGAAAATTACAAACAACTCCGCTATGGTGTTTAACTATTGCATTTACTATTAAATATTGTATCATGACTGTCCGAAGACAAGATTTGTCGAAAAGTAAAATTGAATGTATTGATTGATTTAAGGCAGGTCGCAATATTATTTTTAAGAAACCAGTGCTTTGGATAAATCGCAAGACAGTTTTCGGTGCTTATCACCGTAGCCAAATATCAACACTCAATATTCCAGACTAACTTAAGTCATAGAAATTTGCATTCACCTCGTGAGGATTTGTAACCAAAGACACGGATTCATTTGCTTTTATCTCATCCTGAAAATTTATTCTAGCGGAAAAGGTTAATAGTGAATACTGCCCTACATCTCTACTCAAAAACAGTCCACGTTAAATATTTACTGTTGAAGCGCAGGTACTTTGCTGTCAATTCAAATGTAATATTATTTTTATAAAAGTTCCTAAGGATACTTATTTATTTATGAATAACATTAGCGGCGTATTCTACTCGTTTTCGTCCTAAGCGTTAAATCATTGTTAAAAAAAGTTTTTTTCATTCATAATATCAGTATCGATCGTTGTCGATTGAGAAGATTTAAAATAAAAGGCTGAAATTTACTAGAAATATCTATTTGAAAACCCACGGATGACTGTCTTCTTACAAAAGATACGTAAAGAATACAGCTAAAAACTTTATCAGTGAATAAAGCCAGTGTTGCCGTAGTTTCTTGAAAATAAAAAGCGCCCGTTTCCCAATTGACAAGGATTCAATTTAACTTTGCATCGACACGACGAGGGGAAAGCTTAAAAGTTTCCTAAAGTTGGACAGGCGTGATATATATTTTAGGATTAGGTCACACCACCGCTTTTTGTATTTTCTCAAACGAGAATGCATCAATAACGTCTTATGCTAGAATGTAAAACAAATAATGTTCGAAATCCCCCATGTTTTAGTCAATTACTTCGAATTTAATTAAATTAAAATTAGGTGAAGCGAAAGAGTGCGTACTTACTGTAAAACTTGATACAAAATCATAGAAATATAATGTAGACTGCTTTTATACTGAATATTGTCGCTATTTGAATGGATTGTATCAAAATAATATTAGGTATCCGTTTCTACTGTATCTAAAGAGAGAAGTGGATACACCAACGGAAAGTTATTTATCAGGTTCACATATTATTTATCAAAACACTTTCAATACCGTGATCAAAAGTAAGGTTTCGAACTTGTGAAAGGAAAAATCTCACACATAAACTTTTCATTGTGTTAATATTGGTGTAACTGTTTTTCAAAATGTTCTTACTTATGTAAAAATGAACGCTTATAATGAATTATAGAGTTTATGAATTGTGTGTAAGTAGAGAGTTGGAAGAATTAATGTTGAGAGTGCTATGTAATAGTATTCAAACGTAAAATGCATTTTCATGCTAGTCTTCTTTTTATTGTTAGATTAGTAACTTTGTTGCTATTTCAATAAAATATTAAATTCTTTGCATTCGTCATTAGAGAGTGAACTTAAATTTTTTAACACTTTTTGTATGATACGGTGAAAACAACTATGCACAGTATTTATTTTAAAAGAAATAATGAAACAGGACTGTTTCCACTCAAATATCAAAGAGAATCAAATCGACAATATATTATTATTTTCGGTTGAAAATTATGACTAGCTAAGCGACATCGGCTCTGTTAAATTTATTCAATATTTACTATGACGGTTTGATTAATTATTATATCTTTTTGATAGATTCACTTTAAATAACTTTGGTATTCTGCCAGAAAACGTAAAGTCAAAAAACCTTGTTTTGAGATAATTAACTTTTTCAAATATCATGAAGCAGACTGAAATGTACAGAGGCGGTAGACAACAAGGCAAAAAAATAAACAACGATTGACCAAAATTTTTACAGCTCAAAAACGTTCAGTCGTCTAATCGTCTTCAGTTAGCTGTAGAAATAAGAAATCTGTACAGCTAAAAAGCATTCAGTTGTATATAGGTTTCTGCCAATAATAACTGCCAACGAAATATACTTAATTCTAATTACTTCGTTAAAAATTGAAACAAATAAATTTATTATGAGTCAACTGGTCTTTTGAGGCTATTAACCGTGTTGAAATCTATCGCTCAGCATTCATAGCTCAAAACGCCCAATTTTTGACATAACGTTTTCTGGCAGTATACCGACAATATGAAAAATGTCACAACCGATGGAATAACAAAGTCAAAAACTAATTTTAATTTTATATTAATATATCTCAGCAAGGATTAACTCTGAGAAATATTAAATCAACGTCTGGTTGGCGTTATGGAGGCCCGTGAACTATTCTAGATAATGGTTAAATATTTTTGGTATATATATTTAATCCAACAAAAATATTCATACCATATCGACTGTGGAAAGGAAAAAGGACTTAACCCACACATATCAAATTTTACAGGAGGCGCTTAAAACGAGTTTTGATGATTTTGTGACATATACAAATTATGAATTATACACAACCCTGAAGTGCACAGAGACTTCTAAACTGGTGTTTAATTGACATAATCTAATATTAATTAAAGAAATTGTCTAGGAAAAACCTTTGTTTCAGTCTTTTTTCTTGGTTTTAGTTTTTTACAAGGTCATTTTTTCAAACTAAAAAGCTAAATTTAGATACTAATTCGGCATTTGCAGCTTGCATCCTTTTGATAGAACGTGTATCAAGTTTGATACATTGTGATTATCGAAAAAAACCTGTTTTGAAGAAACTGTGGGTTAAGTCCTTTTTCCTTTCCACAGTCGATATCTAAGATTTAGGCTCAGAATCTATCATTACAATATGGAGATCATTTGATGATTCGCTACATTTCTTAATATAATAGAAGCAGGGCCTGCTCGTGGCGTGTGCAAATTTTTTAGCACTATCCACTAATTTAGTTTTGCGCCAAGGTGCCGAAGGTACATCGTACACAGGCGCAGAAATCCTTGAGCCGGCCCTGAAAAGAAGACTTCACCATTATGTTTTGCAATGAGAAAAATTCAAGTTTATGACTCGCAATTTACTGGACCTAATGTGTCATTATGGGGTACACCATTTATGTCAAATTTAAAACTGGTGCATATTTAAATATATGATTCCTTTCAAATATAATTTACTTTACATGGTTTGATTTATTGTAATTTTGCGCTTGGTAGTGGTTAGGAAATACCGTAGTGATAATATTTGAGGCTTTAAAATTTGAGCATAGTACGATTATAAAAGAAAGTAGTGGCTTATAGGTGCAGTGTGAGGTCTAGCTGATGTGATTTATACTTTTGTATCTGGTCGAAAACGGTAATGAATGTATAATTTACCAAAGTTAAGACCTTCTGTTGATTATAATTGTTAATTTTATTAGACTAAGTTTGTAAGAAAAACAATTTAACAGTCGCACATAATGTAAAAAATTATTGATAATTGTATAAATCTTAAGCCCACGAGGAAGTAAAAAAATCTTTATCTGTAATTTTTAGTACTGTTTTGAATGAGTATTTTAGGTGTTTGTCTAAAAACATATGTTTGATTTGGTGCGCTTTTTTACACAGTAAAATTCTATTTAAAAAAAATGAATAATATTATATAAACTAATAAGCGAATACTTAAATAAATCTTTTCAAATTAATCACCGTTCTATAAAAATATTAATATCCATATATAGAGAAGGCTTATCGAAGTTTGCTTACTAAAAGAGATTCCTTCATATTTTTAGTAAAGTGACTGGCAATCCTTAGCTTAGTGAAAAAACGTACAAAAAAACAAAATGAATTCGCTATTTTAAAGCAGAATATGAAGTCCATAGAGATTTTCCTAATGGCGTGATAGTGTGTATTCTTTTTGTATTATCTTATCCGTATAAATAAAAACAACCTTAGTTTTGTTCAAATGGAATACAGTATTAAATGATATGTTTTCAAGTATTATTGTGTCAAATAACATTGAAAAAATCTTAATTATTTGATCGCCAAATTGAAAGTCTGCACTGATGACATTTTTTTCAGTAGATTCTATTGAATTTGTATATGTACAGTTTTTCAGCAATAAACTGATGAATCAAATCTGCAATTGCTATAACAAATGGATGTGAAATATAGATGAAAACTTCCCTAACTACGGGATAGCGCTAATATACCTAATGCGGAAAACGTGATGAACATTTGTGAGTAAATTATGAGTGATGAATTAAATTTTCAAAAATAGTTGAGCTACAAAATATTATAGATCAATGTACTAGCAAATAGGTTTCAATATCTAAAAATTATACAGTGCAATATCCACTCTGAAATTCGAAAAAAACTAGTACGTGCTGTATTTACTTAACACAATACAAGCACTTGACTTACGTGATTTATTAGTTCCAAAAGTTTTCAAGAATTTGAAAAAATCTTCTATTCTCTGCCCGTGCGCACTGGCGGCTGGCCACCGAGGCTAACGGCAGTGAAACGCATACATCGTACGCATTGCAAATCAGCGGTTTCATGTCAGTATGTACGTGCACTTATACTTTTGTCAGGGGATACAACATAATCATTGTTGTTAGTCTAGTAAGTTGCACGTTGTCATAGTAAGGTACTCACTGAATCTTATGTTTTCAACTTAAGGTATGCGTGTCTTATATAAATATAAACCGAAATCTTTAAGAATAAAATGGTTATGTATATATTTATTTTTATTCTACCATGCCAACTTCATGATTCTACTAGAATCTTTTAAGAAAATAATAACTTCTATTTATTAATGTAATTTTAAATAATTTTCTGTTTGTCACAACACAAATGTCAAATAATCAACAGTAAAATGTTTAAGACATGTATAATTAATCAAAAAAAACTTCCCGAAACTAATAAAAATGAAGTGTTATGTATATTCCTGTGAATCCTTCAACTGCGAAATGAAATTCATTTCCTATTTGTAGATAAATGCATCACTATTTAACTCAAAATAAATCCCAAAATCTTTAGCTTTATCAAAAATCTTATAATATATTGAAGAGAAAAATTAAACCAACGTTAAATACTTATGAAATTTAGATACATATTTGTACTTTGTTATAGAGATGATTAAATCTTCTTAAATAATTAACAAAAAAAGAAATATTATCAAGTCGAAGATTATTAATTATAAATACCAAATATTTTATTTATCAAAAAAATGTCCCTATAATGCATCTCATATCATACTGCCATATCAAACGAAGAAGTCTTCATTCCATCATTGTTTGAATTAATGTAAAAATTAACCTCAACATATCCTACAACCGTACAATGAAAAGAAACTACTTTTTTGCTTGTTTTTTTCATTATTTTAGAGTTACCGTTGCTGTTAAAACATGAGTACATATACAGGAAAAAATTAATTAGACTATAACCTGTGCACTAACTGAATTATAAACTCAAAAGTCAAAACAAATTATTACCATTCGAGTCATTTCTTATCGATACATTTGAAAAGTCAGTAGGATTGTGAATAACTTATGATCAAAGAATTATTTTTACGATAGTACACAATTTGTAATTGTTGCGATCTCATGAAGATGAATTTATTCATAATAACGCAAAAATAAGCATAAATTTGTAACACTCGATGAAATGTAACTTTTACACTACCTATAATGATAAAAAAAAAAAACATTTCCAAAATAAAATATTCCTACATATAAACACTGGGCATATCTCGTACTCTCCATATCAATATCCAAACATCACTAGTATCCTGTAAATGTTCCTAATACTTCAAATTAATGTTTAGTTTTATTATACTATTCTATGTAGCCGGTAATATGTTAATTTTCCTATGTTTAAGTATGTTGTATTTTCTATAGTCCTATAAAATGACAATAAATTTATCCAGAATAAAAATGAAAACGTATTCAGGTCTTTTATTACAAAAAATATTTGAAGTTGTGAAAAAAATGCCTTAACTATACGGATGAGATATATGTAATACTGTTTCAATTCAAATAATTATAACACATCTTTCAAATTCATTATTACTGTTATTATTAAAAAAACATATTTTCAAATATTTGATTGCTCATTAAATCATCGCTGAAGATAGTCTTTTTAGGAGACGCACATTACACAATTGATTTCCAGTCATGGTTTACAAACACAAACAACACGACGTTCGCACTTCTTAAATACACTTGAATTGTTAGTCAAGCGAATAATCTCGAGTCGTTTTTAAAAACATTTCAATTCGGTCTTAGTCCCATAGCTTTTCTGTATGCGCTAAAATTTTCGAGGTATTGATGTACGGTGTCCATAGGTTGGTAAATATCGTTCAGTCTATTGAGAACATACTGGGGTGGTTGCTGAGGAGCAACGTTTCCTAAAAAGCCTTGCATAAACTCGCGCAGAAGATCCCATACGGCATTCGGTATCACGCAAGGTCTATATTCCACCTAAATAAACAGACAATAATAATTCAATTAGATACTGAGTTCATCCAAATACAGGGTTTTGTGTATTTATTTAAGCATCATGCAATTTTTTATTATCAAACAATCGCTAAAATATATTTCTGTTTTATATTTACCTCGACTAAGACTCCTTTGAACGTTTGGTTCATCGTGACAGATCCCAGCTTGATACAAAAATCACCGAGTTCAAACCGTGGGCCCTTTGATTCAACTTTAGTTTGTTTCTTGGAGGTGTAGTGATTTGACAGTTTAAGCATGAGCAAATCGAATAACCCGTCTGCCGCTAGATGGATTGTTTTATTTCCACTTTCCAAAATAGAAAATACCGAAGCGGGCTGCTCGGAATTGTGAAGTATATGAACAGTCTTGATTGGACCTGCGGTATCAAAGAATAAAAGGTAAGTATGCAGGCTATACATTAGAACGTGTCGCAATTGCTGCTTCACAAGACAGCGGAGCATTGTATCCCTTGAGCTTTAAGCGCAAAACTATTCTTTATTTTCATGGGTTTTTTAGTATATTTTAGTGCAACATCAATATACTACTAGGGTTCATTTACTAGGTGTTTGGTAGGTGACAACTTTTTCACCTTTTGAAGTGGCATCTTCAGACATAAGATGTATTTCAAATACAATCCTGTGCGCAAAGGGAGAGGGGCGTTAAGTCTTAAAATTTTTAAATAAGTTTAATATATCAATCTAAAATTACCACAATGCATATATATGTGTGAATGAGAAAAGGGACTTTTCGAAACAACATTGAATTAGTAAATTTCACATTGAAAAATCTTATAATTTAAAAAGATGCAAATCTTAAATACTGATAAATACCAATTTAAAAATAAATTCCCTATGCTTTTTGCGTACAGTATTTTTTTTTGTAGCCAAGTAATGGAAAATGTTTTGCTTTCTTCTAATTAGTTGCAGAATTGCAGGTTCGAATCTTGGAATGGAAATTTTCATAAGATAATTATTAATCTAGTCGTTTTTCTAACTCTGTTCTACTTTCTTTATCATCTCCGAAGAGAAAGGCTAGAGTGAATTTTCATAGACACAAGTTCTGTAAATACTTAATTAAGAGTCCATATGCTCCAACATCGTCCTCTGTGGTCACGTTGGTGAGAGCTTGCTCTACCGGTCAAGTGGTTCTGGGTTCGATTTCTCGTAAGGTCAATGTCAAATTTAGATTTTTTCTATTTAAACTTGAGACCTAAGACATGGGTGTTTGTGACGTCAATTATTCTCCACGAGTGACTTACAAAAATATTTTCATCGAGTTTTACTCATATGATCTTTCAACTTTAAAATATTTGGTGCATTGAAATTAGCTTTAATGCCAAATATATTTTTTTTTAATTAAAAAAAACATTAGGAGCAAACAAACTTTTAAAATAAACATTTGTTACGAAATCTTTTGATAATATCATTTGTTTATAATTACCCATTTGTGGTAAAGACATGTACGTCTCGCAGTCCACCAGAAACTGACCACTTTGAACTGCTCCTAGAGCCACAATTCGTTTCGTTAGAAATTCGATTACTTGTGGACCAGTTTTATTCTCCGTAACAGGATATTGCTGCAAGCTTAAATAGATTTCCGAAATATGCTTAATATCATATTCTTTTTCTACTGAAAAAAATATAAAACACCGCAAGCAAAACATAATTCTCTAGGAAAATATCAAAAAACCAAATATTAGAATTAGGGAAACTGATAACTTATGTAAATTACGAAATGTAAGGACGAGGAACTTTAATTATAATATATTATATTTTAAATATATTTTATAAGCCATTTTGTATATTAGAAGAATGAACTTTTTTGACATTATTATGTCAACTTTTTAATACTTTATTATATTTATTCATTTTCTTTCAGTAATGGATCAATAAGTTTGGGAACCTGATCTCTAGTCCAGTGCTTCCTAAACTGGGGCCGATAACAATAAAAACAAATGAACCTTGTTTACAATTCTTTAAGGTGTTATTTGCATGGTTTTAGGCCTGAAATCGAATACAGAAGTCTAGCAACGTAATATATGAATCTATCTTAGAATATCCATTTCACCACCAAATTATAAGTAATATAATATCATAATGTAACTAAGAAATTAATCCATATTATCATTAGTGAAGATAAACTTCTAAGTACATAATAACCTAATAAACTACATATTTTATAAGTTAAATAAAGCATTCAAAAATTCTTACATTGTGACACCCATCTTTATGGATTTAAAGATCTTTTTAATTGTATTCTTAGTAGTATTTCATAACCCAATAACCTATGATATAATTATTATAGTGCCGGCAAATAAACATCTAACCAAGATCATAAAGACAAGTAATCAAACGTCACTTACAGCGCATAGACTAATAATTATTTTTCATAGACAATGATGCAATATATTATGTACTTCATCAACTGTACATTATTTAATTACAAAACCTTTAAAACCAGTGGCGTGCGGTCAGGAAAAAACGGAAACTTTATTTTCTTTATTTGATACATATATATGTTTTTAAAATTTAATTCTCCTTAATTTTAAATCGCTCTTTTTTACGTCATTAAGTCATCAATAATCACATCATAATATAAAACATACATTATTGGCTTTCATAACTTTGTCTAAAAGTTGTTTCGATTGATATTAATGCAATACTGACAATCTATTCTCACGTTGACTATTTCTAGTTAATGTTTTTATTCTTTTCATGGTGTAAAATGATTATTCTACCTACAGAAACACCTGTTGCTGGTATGGTAGAAACGAATTTTAATTTAAAACCCTTAGTTCAAAGTACAAACGAGTCCAAAGGGCTTAATTTAAAACCCTTTGGACTCGTTTTTTTTAGGTTGGTAGCGCCAACTCGGATTTATTTTTAGATTATTTAGAATTATCATTTCTGAAAGTAAATTTAGAAAAAACGCCTTTTCCTCTATTCTTTAAAAATATAATAAATAAATATGTAGAATATACTCATATACTCATATAGTAATATACTCATATAGTCATATACTCAGTAGCCATATTGATAAATTACTTTTTTCTAGTTTCTTGAGCTGTGATTTACTTATTGTTAGCGATAGAAATATAGTTGTCGCAAGTTTGTTAGTGATGTATCGATGCAAAAGAGTGAGGTAAAGAAAAAACGCTTCAAATTATACTAGAAACGTCAACTCGCAGTTCGCCAATCATACTTCGACGAATGGTTTTTAGATAAATAAATTTTATTACGTGATATTATTAAAAAATAATAATAAGACAGCCGAATTTGCTCTAGCAACTGCAACTATCTACAGTGGCCGAGTACGTGTTAATAAGGGTGATTTAGTTGAAAAAAAACCACTCCGACGCTCTATTCGCACTTAATCTAGTGACCTGTCTATTTGAGTCTGTGTAGATTTCGAGAAAGTGACGATTATATCGGGTTTGACGTTTGCAATATTTGTGTATCAGTTGAACATCGCGTGATAGCTTAACTGTTGAACAATCATCGCACATTCAGTTCATAATATAAACGTTACGATTTAAAATACATCCGATAAACCTCAGTTTGATAACATGGAAGGCCTGCCAGTGACGTTGATAGTAAAGGCTCCAAATCAACAAATCGAAGACCAAACCATCAAGTGCGAGCTATCTTGGACAATACAAAAACTAAAAGGATATTTATCAGAAGTCTATCCATGTAATCCTGTAAGTATCTTGCTAATTGAATCTATTATGCCATACAAATATATTCAAATTTATATTTGTGAAAACACTGATTCCAGATATTTAAAATATATACGAGATTGACATTTATCTAACGTCACAAGCTTCGTGATAATTATGAAAAAAAATTGTTTTCGCGTTTATATATTTGACGTTTAAAGTACAAACATAGGCTGACCTTGGTGCAAAAAATATTGATACCTTGGTTTAGTCAAGATTAGGTCATTGTTTAATGGAATAGTAATAAAAGGCGGCAATGACGTGTTCATGAAAACTATTGTTGATACTTATCATCGCAATAGGCCAGGGGTCCCAAAGTGACAAATACGACCAGCACATCAATTTGATTTTTTTAGCAATAAATATATCTATTAAGTTAAGAGGAAATTAAGAGGACAATGTTGATAGTGCATAAAACAAACAAATATATAATACAGAAAATATAGTTAGTTTTATTTTGAAATTAAATATTAATGTGTCGTTTAAAATCCATGCTCTAGGAGTCGCAAGTGGCCATCGAGTCATTGTGAAATGGGCTCATTAATTGTTTAGTTTACCATGTTTTATAGAATACATACTTAATTATGTATTGATTATTTTTATATAGATATATTATCTTTAAATCATCTATTTTTTAATGTATTATTTATGTAGCATGTTATGTAGCATCCTGGAACAATTTCTTGATCCCCACACTGCCTCGAGCTGTGGTTTTGTTACTATTCCATAAAAAAATTAGTCTCTTAGAATCCCTACAAAATATGCTGGTAAATTTGTCTTACAATATGCCGCGACTATTTCAGTGAAGATTTTCACAATGCAGCTAAAAACAATGCTGTACTTTGAAATCTTTTTTTGCGAATTTGATAATCGCAATAAATCACACATTAATTATGCGAAATACATTTTAGAATAAAAACATCCCCGACGCTTATGAAATGGCGTTCCTTTATCTACATCTCCGGAACAGGTCATTCATTGCTAGGTGCATTGAAAATTAGTGGAAAAAATATTTTTTTTCTTACATAATTTTTACAGAGGGAGAAAAAATAAACATACTATATACAATCCTGCTGTGTATTTCGGAAATTAATACAATGTGCTCAAATATGCAGTACATTTCGACATTTTCAAAAATATTATCTGGAACAATTTCGCCGCAAATGCTTTATGCTTTTATAATGATTCGTTAAATATGCTTTACAGCAGTAGTGCGCAAGCTTTGTGAAAGAAGGGCCATTTTATCAATTTTCCTAAGATATTTTTGAGAAAGAAAGATAACAAGTATACTGTAAATCTTATTCACCAGAGATTCGTTTTTAATTTACTTTATAACTCATGAGGTACACATATCAAATTGCCTTGTGTTTTACAGTATTATGCAAATTATTTCAATAATTATTAGTCCTTTGATCAATATTGCTGTTCAAGTATTTTTTCGTCTATTAACTATTTCCATTTTTATATTTTATTTAATCAGATATGAATACTACACATGTCTATCAGTGATTTTTTGCAGTCACACTATTTTTATTATTTAGTGCAAATGTACAAAAGAGTTTTGTCAAAAGGTTAACATTTTGTAAACACATCAGTAGCTGCAGTAGTATCAAATTCCATTTCGCCTCAATACCCTTCCTGGAATCAACCCCAATAAACCAGAACCACATACCGACATATGAACATAATAAATATCTAGGTCCGAATTGGAAGTAAAAGCTTCTAGAAAATTTATTTTAAAATAATAATAAATCAGTTTTAATTAATAGTTTAAATTTATTTACTACTTGAAATAATAAGTAATATTCTTTCCAGATTAACCCATATCCAAACACTATGTTTTTATATTTTTATGAGTTGTAATAGTAAAAATAATGAAAAAACCTTATTCTATAAAAAAAATAGCTCACTACTCTAAGCGTTAAATCAAGTGTAATGTATTATTTTTACACCGTGACTGCTTAAATTGCATCATCCTGATTGTACTATCGTTGAATTAACGACTACATAAGGTTAACACATTTTGATTAGTACACGATAAATAATTTTGCATTCTCTCTGTAACACTTCAATCATACATGCCTGTGAATTCCCTGTACTCAATTCAAGATGAAACAACAAATTTCTTATCATTCATAAAAGTTGTGACGTCTTATCTTTTTTACACAAAAAAATGTTTTGTTTATTTGAGAAGCATCTTTAAACTAAATGTATTTTGTAAATATCATTTTTCATAATCCGTATAACTATTGATTTATGTTCCTTAACACATTATATCGCCAAGCGAGTTTAGTGTAGAATGATTCTTTGTTTTTAAGTATTAATTATTTGATGAAACCAGGGCTGTGGAGTCGTGTAAAAAAAAACGACTCCGACTCCGGAGAGGTCTGTTTAATTTTTTGTTTTTTTTTACTGTGTCCACTCCAAATGTGGAGTATACAACCCCTAATGTTGCTTATCTCAACTGAGCTTTTCTTAAGTGAAATGTTTGTTATTCAGTTATTCGACCACTTTTTTTCGAATAGAGGAAAGATAGAAAGATATAGCTGGGGCAGTACTATTGGTAAGCTAATTGCTACCCCGTATTTTTAGGACAGGATGGTTAGGAGCAAATATAGACATAACTGATATCCATGTGCTTGAAGATATATCCTAAAATCAATCATCAAAACTATTGTTCTGGGATATTCTGTTAAATATTTAATGATCAATTACAATTATAAATTATGAATAGACTGACTGACAAAAGAATATGAGTAATGCATCTACAAGGAACTACAACAGTGTATAAGTATCCTCAAAAATGCTGCCGTTTTATGTATTTTTGAAGCCTTGTCAGTGCTTACAATATATTATGAAATGTCAACATTACATTTTTGCTGAGTTATAAAAACTTTATATAATCATATCCTAAGTATTTTTATATTGATTACATTTATGGAAAATAATCACTTTTCATAGCATTCTGAAATATTACAAACTTTTTATATTTTTATAAATTGAATCAATGAGCCGAAATAGCTATCAATTCCAAAAATTGACAAATTAAATAGTGTTATTTTGACCATATTTTTTATTTTGGTTTTGATCATAAAAATAACTTAAATAAATAAACGCATTATATTATATTCTAGATTATTTTTCATTTGAATGCAGTCATTCATGGTAATTCACACCATTTTTTATGATTACGAAAAATTGTGCTCCTGTGGTTATTTTTCGATTTTATCTAAACTACATTATAAGTACTTTCGATGGTTTCGGCGGTAACTTTGTGGAAGTTCATTTTAATAGAAAATTTAAATTAACTTTGATTATTCCACGTATTGTGTAACTAACTGTGACACGTGTTTCGCCTCTTTCAGAGGCATCTTCAGACTTACTATCGCAAAGTTTGCTTAAGTACTTAAGTAATCATTACTTAAGCAAACTTTGCGATAGTAAGTCTGAAGATGCCTCTGAAAGAGGCGAAACACGTGTCACAGTTAGTTACACAATACGTGGAATAATCAAAGTTAATTTAAATTTTCTATTATACATTATAAGTCATGGTCAACGTTCCCTCTAAGCTACGCGCAGTAGTTGAGAAACCCCTGCACACTCATTCCGGGTTGGCGCGCACTACAAGACAGTTGTTCAATTAATATTTGATCGATCCGCACAGCCTTTGAAATTTCCACGCAGCTAACCTCTTGCCTTAGAGTGAACATTGGTCACGATACTAAACCTCTCATATTTCAACTATTAAAAATTTAGAAATGCTGTCATATTAAACTTACAACTCTACAAACACAAATCATCAAGTGCCTATATACACTACAACACCTAAAAATTGGTGACATGTAATTACGTCTCGGAATATCCTTCTTTAAAAGTTTCATGCACTCCATCACACATCATGATAGTATGCAAAAAACATGTCAGTAAATTTATCTATTTCTCTTTCAGAAAACTGAAGAACAGAAACTCATATACTCCGGACAGCTATTATCCGATACTGTCGTGTTGAAAGACATTTTACGACGGTACGAAGGTCAAGACACGCACACCGTCCATTTGGTCTGCTCGGTATCGCAATCAAAAATATACAAAAATAAGAGTTCCCTGCCAAAGAATAGACATTTAGCGAACCAAGCCGCGCAGGATGCTTCGTCGAGCGGCGCCTCAGACGACACTCAGCCCGTCAACGATTCACCCTCAGATAATACGAGACTGACCAATGATAATAACGATTCTACACGAGCAAGCTTGCCGATTGGTTTACGACGTCGTGTAGATGGAGCTAATATTAGACCTAACCGTGACACGACGCAACCTAACCAGAATCCATTCCATAACAACCCCGCCTTCAACGGACAACTCCCTCAAGCGTACTATTGGGATAACGCCAACCCCGGTGCGAACCCTTGGAATAATGCTGCCGCTTACCAATGGATGAATTACAATAGTGTCAACGATGGAACCAACCCCGTCAACGTCCCGAATGTCGGAGGGGCCGGAAATGGTGAACAGATGACGATGGCGGCACAGATGGCGTGGATGCAACAGATGCAGGCGCAGTATATGCACTTCTATACTCAAATGTGAGTATCTTGTACTATGAATTTTTGTTCTACCTTTTTCAAACAAAAAAAATACTACTCGGCGACACTGCACCTTGGAGGCTTAACCTTTAGAGGAGTGTGGACGTACATGTACGTCGGCGCCATTTGTCTGTAAATGAGTATTTAAGTACTTTAAACTCAACACAGGAGTATCTGTCTGTAAGCATATATATGCTCTAAGTATAAGTACATATATTCATTAGGAAAAAGTCACAAAATTGTTGTGTTAAGAAAAGGCAGTAAATTAAAGTAAGGTTTGTATAAATCTATTCACTCCTCTAAAGGTCAAGACAACTTCACAGGGTATCAAAGTAATAATTGTTCCAACAATGTTTTTTCTTTTTCAAAAAATCAACTATGAAATTTATTTTACAAGTTCCATCATCACATGCTCATCACAAGTATTATCTACTGAAAAAAAATCTGTATTAACCATCTTGATTTTGTGAAAAAAATTGACAATAATAATGAGCCCATGAGAGGTTAAGTGGTATTTTAGGAAAAAATAGATGGATGCGTTATAATATTCTACCCTTCTTAAAGTATCATAAAAGTGAAGTGAGCTCAGTAAATATACACCGCAATAATGTTATCTCCCTAAAATTAAAATATGCAATCCACCACAACACCAGGTAGAGTCGGGATTGTTCTCTAAGGCCCAATAGAGAAGTTTTACTATTTTACTACTTGGCTCACTTCACGTCTCGAGGGCTCATATGTGCCAATTTCACTGGAAATAAATGTAATTAACCTTTAGAGGAGTGAATAGATTTATACAGATCTTACTTTAATTTACTGCTTTTTCTTAACATGACAATTTGGTGACTTTTTCCCAATGAATATATGTAATTCATACTTAGAGCATATATATACATACAGACAGACACTCCTGTGTTGAGTTTAAACTAGTTTTATACTCATTTACAGAAAAATGGCGCCGACGTACAAACTCCTCTAAAGGTTAAAGACATAAAACTACCTGTGGACATAGTGTTTTTTAAATGTTATAAAAACATTGTCAATACAGCCAATCAATGCCCCAAATATTTCTGAAATTAAAAAATCTTACGAGATAAACTCAATGATAATTTTATAAGGGTACTTAAGATAAACGCAAGGAGAAGAGACATTGCAAACAAACAAACAGATCAGCATGATCACTAGGGTAAAACTCTAACCAACTACACCAGTGTTATAATTACGCCACTGAAGGAAAACAGATCTAGCGCTATACTATACACCCCTATATTTGTTAATCTGGATTGTCGTGATATATTATCTATTATGTCAATTAATTATAAAGAATGATCAGACTCTGACCAACGTAAAACTTGTAACTTTGCGCATACTCTACTTTGTGCATACCTCAAAGCAATGTAATGTCATATAAAATTTAAAAAATCTTTTCAGGATGCAAGCCGGTGGTGGCGTGATGAATGTCCCCCAAACCTATTTATTCAATCAGCAGGTTTGTGCATATTTTGTTATCTTTCTATTTATAAAAATAAAATACCATTTTGGGACCAGTTTTGCACATTGCGGACATTATCAACTGATCCATTATAATGCTCTTAACACTTTAAAAGTGTATGAGTTATAAAGTGATGGGTTAAATTAACTATTTAAAATGTTTATCAGTTCACGTGGAAGCAGATTAAAACCTAGTTGAATTTAAAATAAATATAAATTTAAAAAATAATGTATAGAATACAGAATTCATTTTATTTTATTTCATTTCAATTCATTTTATCCGCTCCAAACGTAGAGCATATGAACTCCTGATGGAGATTATCATAACGGATGTTGTTCTACGAGTACTGCTTCTTACGACTATTCTTTCTTCCTTTCAACCTTACTTTTGGAAAGTGTAAGGATAGAAGGATGGGGGGCTAGGAGAAGACCAGTAGTTAGCTAATCGCTCAATCTATAACCCATTTTAGGATCAAATATGTGGGAGGTAATTTAAGATATCATTTATCAGATTATTGTATAACTTTTGAACACAAATCAATTTATAAAAGTGTTTGCTCTGGGATCGGAAGCTGTGGACAACACTTACCTCTCTGTTACAGCCCTGGCAATGACTCGTAATTAAATTTTATTATGCTGCCAACAAATGTTGATAGCATTCACTTTTTTGACAACAATTTCATCTATCAATCCTCCCAAACGGTTTGGTTATATCGCTTTCAACGGAGTATTAGGCAGCCTAACACGCATGGCATTACATTAGAAATAAAATCTGAATTCGTTGACAACTGCATACCTTAAATCTCGAAAGAATCTCGCCAAAATTCTTATAGGAATTAGTTACAATTGAATTTCCTTCGATATGACAGTCATTTTGACATGCGTTACAGATAGCTGCACAGAATGCAGAAAACAACGCGAATCAAAACCAAGAAGTGGCCGCCGTCCCCCAGGCTGTGATCAATAATAATAATGACGGCCAAGCTGAATTGGACAACTGGGACTGGCTGGACTGGTTCTACATCATGACACGAGTCATGGTCATGTTCGCCATCGTTTATTTCTACTCAAGTCCGCTGAGATTCTTCATCGTTCTGGTTTCCGGATTCCTCGTTTATTTGTGAGTACACGCTGATTGTCTCTAAACCATTGTAATTGTATCTAAAACTCTATATTTTGAAGTTTGATTGTTGGATTCAATCATATTGCTTATGAATCGCTTCAATACTGAGCGTATATTAGTGTACAGTGCGCTCAGTGGCCACCATTGCCAAGCGTTCACCACTCTACAAATATTAATTTCTACATGCTCCATCGATAAATAAATTGATGAATATTTTAGGCAGCAGCTAATAGGACACAAAAATATATTTGTTTGTCGTCGAAATCTGAACTTATTTGCAATTTGGAACGCAAACAAATTTGACACACAATTGGGTCACAGCATGTGGTGAAACACAATCTCAGCGCCTATTGAAAAAACAATCACAACTGTTTGTTTTCATTTTTACACATGTGCTTGTTTGACAGTCACCTTATACTATTATATTCGTATAGGCGTCATTATTTATATCCTTCATCAAAGATTTAAACTTCATTTGTTTTGTAGAATGTATTGAATTATCTGTGTTATATGTCCAAAGAAAACTATTGAGAAAGTTGATTTTTTTTATTTCCGTATTTATTTTTATCCTTCATTTTACAAAGAGTTATCATCATCAAGTACAAAAAGGATTAATAAATGAAATGAACAAAAATTTACTAATGCATAGAAGCATTTTTTTTTTAAAAACCTGGCATTCGGTTTACAACTGATCAAAAATCTTGGCAGTGAAAGCGTTGAGCGGTTTGCAACTTGTTTTTTACAAAATATGTATGTATGTGAGTAAGGCAGCTTTTTTCCAAAAAAATTCAAAAACTTAACTGACTGGTAAAAAAGAAATATACCGCAACAAATTCTTTATTTCGTAGATAGCATATTTTCTTTTTGATAATCCCTTAATCCTTCAGGCACATGTACCTAAAATAATTTTTGATTTTTAATTATGTTATATTTTCTTATAATCTTATTCGTTTTGAAAAGTTGTATTGATGTGTATTATTAGGAACAGTGAAAAGACAGTTTTAATGATGTGTTATAATTTTCATTTCAGATACCAAATCGGGTACTTCCACGCCCTCGTCAACAATAACAATTTAGAAAACAACAATAATAACAACGCGCAGCAGCCGTTGGAAAACAATAATGCTGAACCTCAGGTCAATGCCGCCGAAGCTGAAGCCGACGCGGTCGAGCCGCCGCCGCAGAATCCACCGGAAACGGGAGAAGTCACTCCGAATCAAAATGCGGAGAACGCCCGAGAGAACCAGCAGTCCCTTTTGACCATCACATGGACCGTGGTCACCTCCTTCATAGCGTCGCTGTTGCCGGAAACGCCCAACGTACTATAGACCTAATCTAGTATTGTAACGTTAAAATTAAATCCAAAGGAAAAATGATTGCCATATTGTCTATACTGGTAGCACTAAATTATAAATGCACTCGGTGATTCTTCGCTGTCCCGCACGGTACAACGGATGACTGGAAAAGGCATTGACTTGTCGACTATTCGTGGGATCTCCGGGAGTCGTGTGAATATTGTGGACAGCGAGACGGAAGAAATGTTTTGTCTTTTTATTTATGATATGTTTGAAAGAATGTTTGCATGTTAAATCTTGACAAATTAATTACTACAGTCTGCACTGTGAACTCTAATAATATATATCTTTTGATATTTTTTAATCTAATCATCAGTGTCCGAGAGAGACTAGTAACTGAATTAGTGTAACACGATATCCAAGCCATAGCCGTACTCAGTTTAATTCATCAGGTATTGTGAGTTATTATGATAATTACACATTGATAAATTCTGATTAATCGGGGGACATTGAGACCAGAATTTTTTACCATTTTATGCAAATCTTTTTCTTGAGAATTCAAATACTCAACCTTCATTATCACTACAACATCCGAGACAGCTAGTCGGCCCATCACAAGCTGCGTATGCAATTGCATATTTAATTCATTCACCTCTCAAAAGACAATAACTGACTTTTCAATTAGCGCAATTCTACTCAAATAAATTGAAATTAAACATAAAAAAATAGATTTTTTTACCCGATCTTCACAGATGAAAACTTAGGTAAAAAGGTCAAGAACTACATTTTTGACCATTTCGAAATAAATGGCATGATAATTAATTTCAACAATAAACAAATAAATTTTGAATAGAATCTAGGATATTCACTATACCCTTGACTCCACTTATTTTGTTCACTGTTGTGATTAGGGAATCTTCTGCAATAAAAAAACAAGAATAAATCCATCCGGGCAAGGTCATCAGACAACTGTCTGTGGTGGTAAATTAAAAGCGTAATATAAATACTTCTAACAAATCAGTTTTATATCTAATGCTGAAAAATACAATCTCGCCATGGGCTGCAAAACGTCTCTTGCTTGTTTTGTATGTTTACAACTCTCTGCTTGTGGGTCATCTACCGTTCCTGTTCCTGCAAATAAATAATATAACCGAGAAAAAAAGATGTTATGTCGAGTCTGTTTGATGAAAAACACTGACTAGAATGTGAATATCAACAAGAAATATATTATATGAAATCATATTTAAAATCTATTATTTGAAAGTTTTATGATAAAAACTTGGAATCGATGCAAATTTGTTTGCACAGTTGATTTTATTTTGTGTTGTAATAAATCTAATCATTACACTCTGAAATATAAATTTTCTTCTTTATCCTATCCAATGTTTATACGTTCCATTTTCATTATATATATATGAATCTAAGAATTGAACACCAAATAATTGTAAAGGTGATAAATGTCGCATTTAAAAATATCGTATAATAAGGTATTCAATCTAACTTATTAATTGTATCAGTCAATAAAATAATTCAATTTGATTTATAAATCTATCAAAATATTTACTACACACGCCACTTTGTTTAGATTACAAATTATTGTTGTAGTTTTTACAGTCACAAATAATCTTGTTTAATAATAATAGTTAAATTTATTTTTTTGGTTATGTATTTTTCATGCATTGGAAAATAAATCATAACCCAGATTATTAAAATTAGGAATGATGAAATCGAGTATTTGGCGACAGTTAAATAAATGTACACACGTCCTCATTCGGCACAACAAATGATTGTCAAAGCAAAAACAAATACTGCTTTTGTTTTCGGTTGGAACATTCAAAATGTAGTCTATGGTTCAAAACTGCTACTTTAATACCTTCTTTTCTCTCAATAATATTTTCAAAATTGGAGAAGTCTGTGTTCTATGTTGCCAGCTTTCAAAAAATGCTTTAAAAATCCAGCAAATTAACCCATTGCTTATGTTTGTATCTGTATTTTTGTTTTCTTTGTACAACAATGTTAGCATGAAAACTTGATACGAGAAGATATTTCAACATCAATGTTTAACATGTTTTGTACGCGATTAGAAACTTTACAAAACTCTAGTAATGAAGTAACTTTTCAAGAAAATTCTGTTTCAAATTGCAAATAAGAATCTAGATTACCCTGCTCGGCTAAAGTTTATTTTATAAAACTTGGCGATAGCTGTCAAATAATCCGATACAACTTTACACTCGTTGGGGTCACAATGAATGCGGGGGTTACCTGTTTTATCAAGAACAGTGTTCTAATAGAGTTTTGATAAAAACCAATAATAACTTCATGCAATACACTAAATTGATATGTTAGAACAAATCTATAACATTATGTGATATATTGTACGTAATATTGCTTTTTTTGCACCGTAAAAAATAACTATACATATTTCAATCATGAAAAAAATAAGAGTGAATAGGTGTGATTAATAATATGGCTATTTATTTATGTTTAATTTTAGTAAGCCAGTTATATTTATCTTCATTTAATAAACAAATAGTGTCATTATAAATGTGTTCCTTATAACATAAATAATAAAAAAATAATTAGCGACATTTAATAATTGTGATCTTTTTTGTGTAATGTTGCCGCTGCAAGTAATTTGATTCAGTTAAGCAACTATTCTTCTGTCATTAAAATTTAACTGGTTATGTATAGTTTTTATATTCTCAGATTTGTTTTTGTAATTTTGAGAATATAATATTTAATGTAAATATTTATGTATTGTAACTTTATTATATAAATTGATAGTTATTTTTCGTGCGCCGAATTAAAGTTGTATATAAATTTTGAGCACTGCATTATAGATTTTGAAGATCTTTATGATGAGAAAATACAAGCAAGTCAACAATCACATGGCGATTAAATGTCAAATTTCATCTCATCGGTTAAATCATTAAATTTTGTATAATTTAACTGTTTATTAAAGCTTTATCGAGCACCCTCAGTCTCAAATATCTAGACGTATTATCGTAGATTCAGCAACCAGATCTAAAAGTCACAAGACCAAAAAGTGTAATGTGATATTTGTTAATACAAAAACAGCATTAACCCTTTGACCGCGGATGACTGCTATAGCAGCCCAATCTGAACCGATTTGGATCCGAGCCGCAGTCAAAAGGTTAAGTTTTTGTATAACTCACTATTTTGATAAACTTGTTTCTTTCCTAATACTCTTTTAACAGGAGTTTGAGTAATTGATTCAAAACACTTACGTTAAAATACGATGTAAAGTCCAAACGTTCTACATTAGACACATGGCTTTAAAACATTTATAAACACATGAAATTTTCTTGACTTAATTAACAACTGTTCAGGACGCATGCTAAAAATGCCTCTTAAACAGCTTCAGCCCTGCTTGCCTCTTTTTCAGAATGATAGGGTTCTGGCGCCATGAAAAATCAGTGGACAATAATCGTATTCGACGAAACCAACAGATGTCGGTATAAATTAGGAGGAAGCTAAACGATCTGCGGGTGACAGTGAATACTATGTAGTATATATATATATAAATACCTTTAACAAGACGTGATAAAATCCTAGTGTAATATATATTTTTTCCGATAAGCTTGCTAAAAATGAAATATATTTTAATGAATCTATTACAAAAATATTATTATGCACGTCTTACATTGTTAGATTGTTAATAATAATCTTGTAAATTTTATGAACAATACATGCAGTAGATAAACTTGTTAATTTGCCACGATTTAAAAAATACTTCATGCAGTAATGTTTATTATAGCATGAATCATGATAATACTACTTTTTGAAAATTGAGTTGTCTGCGAATTCCAAATTTGAAAAAAATATTGATATTTCCATAGATTATTCGAGTGTCAATAGCTTAACGACCGCGGACGCGTATTTGAGTATTTAAAAAAGGAAGGTTGCTGGCCGGCGGACTCACATGCGTATAAGCAAAGTATCTTGAAGCGAATAAAATTAAATTTTGTAAAGATATCTCAATTGGTTTACAAATTATAGTGAATTTAGTAAAAAATTTTATTTTTGCGAATTTTTCGCAAAGTTGCCTGGCCGCCAGTTGAAATTCTGTAAAAAAAAACGTGCGGTCATTAAGCTGTTAATATACATTTATTTGATTAAAACCTTCATGGTATGAAATGAAGATGTTATATTTTGGGTATATGATTTATACATTACGTTCAAATATTATATTTGAGCGAACTCTGTGCTTTAAGACCAAAGTTTGTTTTTACACCGTAATCTATATTTTAATTTCTATAAAATTATGATAGTATAAGATAATTTTGTTATTATGTATTGTAAAATAAAGAAATTTCACATGAAGTGTTCTATTATTTTTATTAACTATTTTCTAATAACTGTAAACTGTATATCTACTAATTGATTATTTAATCAAATAAAAAGCGTGACTTTGTGAATTTTAAGACATTTCTATTAAATTAAGATCCATTAGCAAATGTACTGATTGATCAGTTCTAAAGAGTTTATATGTATCCACTAGCTTGTTCCAATTTCAATTTTATTTGGTTTTGTACTAAGATTCAGGTCTTGAATTATTTTCAATCAGACAGGAAAAGCTTAAATACACTTCTCTACAGATATCAATCAGTCTTTTCGATGATACACTACGAGTAAATAAATTTAACAACAAATCTTGTTATTATTACTACTTTTAGACTAGTGCAATAACATTGTTTTGCATTAACATAATATATCCTTGATCATTAAAAAATAATGCGGCAGAATGGACTGCTGTCATTTGCATTATGTCATAGTTCAGATTTTTTCAGAGGGGAAGGCTCATAAAAAATCACATGCCCAGGTGCTTCTTATTTTCTCTAAAGAGGTAGATATTTGATAATAATTTCAATGTGAACCTTCTGTTGATTCAAGACTTATTTCTAGGGAAATTGCGGAAAGAATTATCTAAAAATAGAATTAATAGTGTCGGACATTGTAACTGTGCCCAACAGGCCTGTGTAGTAGTCATCATTTTTCTTTGTGATATCTTAAAAATATGCAACAATATCAATGATAGTTAAAGAAAGAAAATGTGAGAATGGTTTTATCAGAGATATCATTTTCGAGTGGGGCTCCAAGTGGGTGGAGTGCCCTCTAAATTTAAATAACAATACATTGTTCCATCGTTGCACTAGCTTGCTCGACAAATTGCCAGCTCACTGAAATGACATCCCTGGTTTTATCCATTACCAAATAAATGTTGAAAAATTGGTACATCTACAGTTAGCATTGAACAACGATGGGTTGTTGCACACTTTTTTTAAAATATGAACTGTGCATGTATATTTGAATTCTGCGACAGTTATGTATTTTTTTTACAACTGTGTCTAAACAGTGGCGTAAATACAATTTGTAATGTCCCTGTAAACTCTCCACTGCAAATATTTCAATACTTACCTATATGAGTTTCTTAAATTTTGAAATATAACCTTTCTGAGAATAGATATAAACTTACCAAAATCAATGATTTAAAGCTGTTTTATTCAGCCATAATAATGAATGCTTTCAAGCTTTATATTTATATAAAATGTGACATAATTTGGACTGAAGGTTTAATATTTTGTGAAAAAGTAGGGAGGGTGGGGGCTAGAAATATGCAGTCATATGGATTCAATATGAAGCCGTTAGTAATGCCACTAGCATCGAAAAGTGCGTTTGCAGTGACAAATTTTTAATATCATACCAACCAGTTTCCTCTCATATTTCAAATTGTCGCGTTGGAAACGGTACAGATTTTCTTGAAGTACAATAATAATAATCACTAAAATATTTTTGTAATGCTTCATTTTATTTTCTTATGAAAATTATTTTACCGTAAATCAAGAATGATCTCCCCTTTCAGTACTTCATCTCTATATTGTTACATTAAATATCATTGCCATTTCATTGTGTAATCGACAGCTTTGCTAATTAATAATTGTACAAAATATAATACATCTATATTTTTATTAATCAACAAATGCTTTCTGTAATGAACAAATTAATTATAATAATAAAATGATGTCGTAATATGATTGTTTATTATTTTTAAAACATGAATTAGTCACCATATAAAGAAACGTTTCCATATTATCATTGACTTATACTTATTACAATGCTTGATGACCCAGCTGACAAACATATTATATATCAGATACAAACCAAAGTGTAATAAGTACGATACCATTGAAGATGTTACTAGTCATTGTTTCTGGGATTCAAAATTTCGGGTTTTTGGTGATCTGAGTGCTCTAGATGCCCCCAGGGGAAACTGTATCCTACCTATCCTATCTACCAAATAGAGTCCACCAAATTCTAATTGCCATGTCCACAGCAATAAAAAGATTTTTTTTCAGAATAAACTTGATATTAAAATTTGTTTCAATTATAATCACTGAAGTTTTAAAAGCTCAGTTGATGGCATTTTGCCTAAATTACCTTTTTTTCAATATACTTTTAATCAGAACACTTAAGTAAAGATTGGACCAAGCTTCTAACATGCGGATGCATTGAATGCATAGTTTTGAAAAAAATTAAATGATCCATATGTACGAGGGCAGTGGTTTCCAACCTTTAGGTTACTGCGCCTCCCTTCAAAGAAAAAAATATTATCACGCCTCCCCATCCTTATAGAAACAATTATATTTTACTTATTATTAATTATACTTACGTTAGTCTACTTTTCTATCTACCTTTACAGCCGAACAAAATTTTCCCCAAAATGGCTTAAATTAATAAAAATACAAAAATTTTCGAAGAAAATAAACGCGCTATGAACTCTGAACTTTTTGCGAGAAAAGGATTGACAATGCAAAAGTGAATTAAGAACAAACGGCGGATCAACAAAAAGTCAGCACGTGCATTCGAACTCGATCCACAAAATTAATGTGAATAAAAGCAGTGTTAACATGGATGATATTGTCCAAGAGAAACGTCGGAAAGACACTTTCCACAAATCAAATAACATGTCAGAAGGTAATTTTGACTACTGCATATTTTAAATCAACATCTGAAATTAGTCTGCAATATTATCGAGAATGACTTCCCTGTATGGATTATCATTCAATGCCATTAGAGAGGGTATCAAAGGAGGAGGATTTTCAAATTTACCAAAGTCACAGACTACTATTAAAATTATGGTTATAGAATATTTAACGTTGGATGAATGGACTTCGCTTCGTAATAGAAGATATACAAAATAATATGAATATAATACTACAATTTAGGATTAATAAGAATGTATAGAAAGCATGCCTGCTGAAAAATGTATTCAACTTATACAGAAGAAATCGCAGGAATTCGATATTTCATTAGAAAATGACATCATTGCAATTACAACAGACACTGCAAGTGTAATGGTAAAAATTGGTCGCTTAATGCCTGCATATCATCAACTGTGTAATGCTCGTGGGATTCAACTATCCGCCCTCAACGTTTTGTACAAATTTAATGAAAACAGATAACCAGCGAGCCAAGAAGAATTGAGCGATGAAGACGAAAATTTTGATACTCTCATTGAAGACAAAAAACCGAGTGAAAGGGAACAAAATTACAAACTAATCAATATCTACATAGCACCGTTAATAAAAATTACCTATGAAAAATTAATGTTTTTTACAAAAATATATGGAGGAAGCGGGCATTCAACATAAAGGACTAATTTTAGATTGTAGAACAAGAAGGAATAGTTTAGTAGATATGCTTGAAAACTTCATATAGTCAAAAATTATGAAAGCGTTCTACAAGGTTTATACATAGCGTAGGGATCACTATACCAGTATCACCGAAATAAGTATCTCTGATTTTCAGATACCGAAATAAAGGCATTTATTAATTAGGTCACACTACTGCGCCGTATGAGTTATTGGTTATCGACGTGTGTCAATTTGTCCTCGGACACATGACAGGTAATTTGTCATTTCATATAATTTTATGCTTAGTTATGTATTGGCCCTTTAAAGAGTTCGTGGCAGCAGTTTTATTTTCATAGCTTAATGGTTTAATTAATTTTTAGTGTTTGAGGATCATTACACCAACTATATTGTGTTTGCTTACTGCTATTGTTGATTTATATATTTTATACTGTTTAGTTTATTCGACACCATAAAAAGATACAATTTTATATAGCAAGAAAGTAAGAAAGATTGTATTTGGCATAATTGCTTGTGGGACAAAAATAAAGATATCTCCAAATGAAAAAAGTGCCATAAGTTGATAAAAAAAGAGTGGGAGTACAAGTGGAGCACACACTCTTTTGAGAACGGTTCAAACAATTAAGATATTGAAAAGATCACTCGACCGATAAACTGTCAATAATTCAACTTCTTTAATATGAAATACCGGTATTGGTATATTTGTCCAGTATTGCAATCCCTAATACAGCGTATCTACTGCATACACCGAGAGATGAGAGTATACAATTTAAAACACAAAATCCTAATAAATTATCAATCCCGGGATAGACAAAAAGCCAATCCCAAAAAGTTAAGTTCAGAAAGAAGCTTCGGGATTGGATGCCCAAGTACACACCATATTTTATTTAACACATTTTTATAGTACTATTTCAACGTTATTTGTATATAAATATTGTTTTTTATTGAACATCAATTAATCGTAAAATGGCTGGGGGCCCCACGTAGGCATGTCAATGCCAGCTGATGTGCCTACGCTAAAATGGTGGGAAATGCCACACACCAGCAAGTCCCATCTGATGGCCTCCCCGTGGCGTCCATCGGGGCAATGCAACAATGTTGTAGCTAACAGCAGGGTCGCAAGGTGAATGTCCGGCGCCTCAAAACTGGGCCACTGGCTAAGGGAAAGAAATTCCCGACAGGAAACCAGGCTTGAGCCGACCCTTAGAGACCCAGGCCTCAGGAGCGCAGGGTAAATCACCCTGCATCCTTAAATAAAATCGATTAGAACACCGCCACAAGCGCCTCGGACACCCGGAAACTCAAATAGACAACCCAGCAGAATCATGGACCGAGAAGATAAAATCCTCTCCAACAAATACATTATGCGCATCGGTACGTACAACGTCCCGTACCATGTGCACTTCTGGAAAGGACCTGCATGCTACCCGTATCTTGCGAAAGTATGGCCTTGACATCCTAGGAGTGAGTGAGATACGCTGGAAAGAAGCTGTTGGAGGGGTGCACGTTGATCTGTTCTGGCCAGAATCAATATCATCGCCAGGGGGTGGCAATATTGATGTCTGGGAGAGCGGCCCGTTGCCTTGTGAAATGGGAACCCAACTCTGAGAGATTGATATATGCCACCTTCAGGTCTAGTGACAGCTCTGTGACTGTCTTTCAGTGCCATGCCCCCACTGAGGACACGGACAAGCAAGCAAAGGACGCCTTCTACGACCCCATAGGGATTGCGTGATAATAATGGGGGATTATAATGCGCGAGTAGGGGCTGATCCGACTCTCGGGTCGTCAGTGATGGGACGGCGTGGTCTGGGAGCAAACGACAATGGCGAGAGACTGATTGAATTCGCTACCATGAATGAGCTCATCATTGGCGGAACTATCTTCCCGCATAAAGACATCCATAAATACACATGGACCTCTCCTGATGGACACATGAAGACGCAGATTGACCATCTTCTTTACAGCACGAAACTTAGAAAAGAACTTCTCAATGTTTTTACATATGGAGGCGCCGACATTTATAGCGACTACGAACTACTTGTCGGCAAAATCTGCCTGAAACTAAGTCGCATAGCCAAAAATCCAGCGTGGAAAAAGATCGACACCGAGAAGCTTGAGAACGTGAATACGAACCTAAATTCCAGATTGCTGTAAGGAGGGAAATAGATCGTGTCTCCGTGCAAACTATATCCGGGTCCAATCGCATCGAGGCGGACTGGTGCGATATCAAAAGTGCTATTGTATCATCCGCCAAAATGGATGTTCGACAATACGTGGAAGAGAATCGAAGGGCGGGCCACGCTAAAAGCACTGAAGGACAGTGAAGCTGACCCTTAAAAATTGAAGAACGTCGCGCTGATTACCGTAATGAGGACAAGCGCCGATTCTTCGATCGCCAAATTGAGACAGCAGTGGCGGCCCACAGAAATGATACCAAGAAGTTATTTAGAATCACGCGCGAGGTTTGCGGAAAGCGACCACCAACTCCCAGGCCCATTCACAGTCCTGGCGGAGCGATAGAGTCAAACGCAGAAAGCGTTAAAAAGATTTGGAAGGATCATTTCTGAGGTGCTGAACTGACTGCCCCCCAGGACCCTTTTGATGTAACCGAAGAGGCTACATTTATGGACCTCCCCCGTGTGTTCGGTATTTCAGACCGTACGCACACACATGCCGAAATTACCTTGGCAGTGAAGAGTCTTAAAAACGGCAAAGCACCGGGTGGAGACGGTATACAATATCTGAGATGTAGTCTTAACGCTATCTTACACCCTCTCTATCACCTTCGAAAAAATCAAGCAGGAGTCCTACCTGGAAGGTCGTGTGCAGACTAAACACACAATCTTCGATTCGGATTGGTAAATGAGCCGTTGAAGTGAATAGACGTGCTTCTTTGTTTACTTGTGAATTAATTTTGATACTAATTTTGAATCAAAAACTAATTAATAATTCATTACAATGTGATCAACAGACAATAAAACAAAACTTAAATTAAGTTAACGAGTTATAGGTGTGCAAGTGATTAATGACAATTTGCTACTGTGATTATTTTAATTAACTCAATCAGACCACCTGTAAATTTTAAATAGTTCACAAAATGGTAGGCCGAGTAATAACGGCACCTCCCCCCTCTCCAAAACGCACAACTCGGTCTACACAGGAGGCTCACCAAATAGAAATCATTAATGTCTCACCTGAAGACATGAACTCAGGAGAACCCGAAACATTTAAATCAGAAGAATTATCATCTTCAATGTTTGTGAACGAGATCAGGCGAATGACAACCAACATACAGTGCGCACTAAAATGTCAGACAAAAAAGAGATGTCAAAGATAATTACTCCAATCCTGTCTGAATTAAACCACAAAGAAGGCATCCTGGATGACTGTCGGGTACAATAAGATGTACTCGGTGGAACTGAGGGATGCCGCGAGGAAGCAAAGCAATTGGCGGGTGACAGGAAAAGATAGAGGTGCCACGTGGCGGCCACATGCTCCACATTGGGAGCAAATATAGTCAAAGAAGAAGAAATAATGTAACAATACAAAATTAATGTCATTTTTATTAAAAAGTAGTTAACACAATCACTAGGTTTATAATGTGAAATAGATTGAGATTCCACTGTAATTTTCTGGAGATTGGGTTTGCTCGGTGTGCTCTTGTTAAATTTTCATTCAAGAAGAGACGCAACAGTAATGCTGCATAAGCAAAGGGGGGGGGGGGGGGGAGGAATGCCATTACTGCATCCACCTCGTTCAGACCCTCACATTCTCGAGGGCCATGAATTGCATAAAGCAGTATGGCAATATATGCTGCATTGCAAATTTGACAAAATTTTTAGAAGAGCAGGCAAATTTATAAATTCTTTCTGAAGTGGCATAAGGAGGTAAACAAAGTTTTGACTCCTAAATTCTGGGCCAGCCGATTCATAACTGCCCAAAGTCACTTCGCTGTCTAGCTTGGCCGGTTTGTAAATGATCCACAATGTAAAAGCGGAAAAATGATGAGCGGAAGAAAGCTGAACACATCCTTTGAGAATGTCTAGATATTAACAATGACCCACAATCGGAGGGGTTTTTGGTTATGTTTTACCCGAGTTGCTATGCTAGGAAGTTCTAGCAAACAGGCATTCGACAAAGCATTTGAATAGAGTGACTATTCCTTGAAGAGAGTTAAAAGAAGAAGAGTCAGAAGTTTTTGGCAACCATTTCCCTCATGCGGTTCTTTTCAGACAAACCAATCAAAAAACAAAAAAGTGAAATAGAGAAATGACCGACAGAAAAAAGCTCAAGAGTTTGCAATGAATGATGTAAGACTTAACTGCCGACACAAACATAACTACGGCAGTAATCGAGAAAATTTTTGCCCTACAAAAGGAAACAAAAGAAGCAACAACACCGTTGAGAATAGAAACGCCTAATTGCCAATGAGCCAGAAAGAGCGTGTCAAAATGAAAAACGCTATGGAGTCTCTATCTCAATCCCAGTTCCATGATGACAGGCAGGAGGATCAATAAGAGTGCAAGTGGCTCTGAAATAACGTGGCCTGTGCCACCCCAAGTGCTACATTGACCGCTTGACCGTTGAACCATTACGACATATAAAGTGTCTTAGACCTTCTATCTCTTTTTTAGTGTGTTTGAGTTTAAGCACCATATAAAACCATGATCTGATGGTAATTGTGAAGGACCCAAGTGTAATGATCCAAAAATTAATGGAAAAAGTAAATAATATAGAATCTATGTATGTTAAAAGATACCAATAATCTGAAACAAAGTCGACAATTTTAAAAAAATTGTGCGAAAGCAAATAGAACACTAATGATAGGCAATAAGCTAGGGCATCATTACCGATCAATATTGCCCGAGCGCAGTTACCTAGCAAAATTCAGACCCGAGCGCAGTCAAAACAGCGTGACACCAAGGCAAAAAAAAAGGAGCCGCAGAAGACTCTGGGAGGCCTCATAATGCAGCCCCTCTTATCCCAGCTAATTAAATGTAGAAACAACTACTAAACCAGTGTAGAAATGGACACCTGTTGTAAGGAAATGTCGAGTCGCCGTTTGAGGAAGTATGGGTGGTCAAAGGATGACGATAGTTCGAAAAACTATCATTTTTATCCATCCCACCCAGAAACCACAAGCAAAGGTTTTCCCAGGTATCTAAATAAACTAAAACCTGCTAATTTCACAGTGGTGAAACTCAAGTCGAAGGGAGACTACGCTTCGTTTAAGGTAGGGATCCCTTCTAGTATGTCGGGACTTATACTAAAAGCTGAAAATTAGCCATGTCACTCATTTATTAAAGGATGGGTCACGGAAATGGAGACACCTCGATTACCATCAAATTGACGCAAATCGAGAGTAAAATTATCGTTTTACTACCAAAATATTCGCAGCTTGATGACAAAATGTGAAGAATTATTTCAGCAGTGTTTTGGTTGACTATAATATCATAGCGTTAACGGAAACATGGCTAAATAGTAGTTTTATGCCGTGAATACTTTGGTAGTCAGTATAAAGTATTTAGAAGGGATCGAGACTCCAGGGCGGGATACTGGCAGGGTGGAGGTTGTCTTTTGGGTGTTAGAAATATGGAAGGGTTGCAGGCAGGGTCGGGTGGGAGCACGTTTATCTACTCAGGCCAGGAATAAGATATTGCCGGGAGTGGCAGCATTAATGTCTGACAGAGTGGCGCGTTGCTTCGTGAAAAAGAAATCGATATCTGAATGACTGATACCAGCCACCTTCCAGACTGCTGTCTGGCTACTAGCTCCGTGACTGTCTTTCAGTACTATACATTTACTGAGAACGCCGATGAGTAATCAAAGAATGCCTTCTACGACTCCCTCCACGCGGCGATTGCAGCAATCCCCCGAAGGAGCCGTGTGACATAATCGGGGAATACAATGCGCGAGTAGGGGCTGATCAAGCACTCCGGTCTTTATTGATGGGACAGCATGGTTTTTTTTATCACAAAAATTACTACGACAGTGGTGAGAGACCGATTGAATTCACCACAATGAATGAGCTCACCCTTGGTGGTACTATCTTCCTGCATGAGGACATACATAAATACACATGGATCTCTTCTGACGGACGCACAAAGGCACAGATTGACCGCCTCCTTTACAGCACAAAATATAGAAAAGAACTTCTTGGAGTTCGAAATACACCTAAAACTAAGTCGCATACCAATGTGGAAAAGATCGACATCGAGAAGCTTCAGAATATTATCACACTAAAATTTGGCACTGCAGTAAGGAAGACAATAAATCACGTCTCTGTGCGGCCTACATCCGGGTCCGGTCGCATTGGGTGGAATGGTGCCATATTAAACGTGCCATTACATCATCCACCGAAGATGTTCTTGGATCCCTAAGGGAAGGCAAATGGATGTCTGAAAATACGGATGGGAGAAAATCGATGAACGATCCAGACTGAAAGCACTGAAGGACAGAAAATTACTGCGGGGCCGAAATAAGTCTTTTCTGATGGCTGGTGAAGTAAGCCTAAGGGATTCACAAGAATCCTCAAAGCATCAAAAGGGATGATTTGAAAATACTCACAGAGCCTAATATTCAAATTTAAAAAATTTACAATACATTTAATCTGAGCAGACATGCGTCACTCTTAGTAACTAGTAGAAATTGAGTAAAGTTACGCAAAAAGTCAAAACAAACCACCAACATAAGTACTCTTTTGTTTTGTGCACTAAATCTTTGTGTAAATAATGAAATGCAGAAACATCTCAAGTGACTATACTATCTCTCTTTTATGTAGAATCCGCCATTACAGTATTCATTTTAAGGTAGTGTGGTCACTTTTTGCAAATCAAACGAAGCGTGTTGGTCGATCTGTAATATTTTTGAAATGCAGTCTGGCTGTAAGAACTAAAACGAGAAACATTGTTATGCAAAATAGCTTATTTTATCCCTAAATGCAGACAGTCTGCTTTCTGCATTTAAGAAACTACCAATTATATAAACCAAGTAGATGTTTTGCTTCTGAAAATAGTTCACTCCACAAGTTATCACTGAAAATTTCTTTATCATACAATTAACTAATTGTAACAGTTACATATCTTCATTCTGGCTTGCCGGAGTCAGCTGGGTATCGATAAATACAAAATTACTCGCTTCAGGTTGGCTATTCTGATCAGCTAGAGATTTTTCTTTCGCCATTCTTGCTAATCTTCTTTCTTCAGCGAGTAGTCTGTTCTTCATCATCCTCATTCGCTGTTCTTCTGTGACTCCCGAATCATTTTTGTTTTGAGCATTTGAATTTGTTTGTCTGACCGGAGTGGACATACTTGAGGTTGTCGGACTGAAAATATCATGAATAAACGTACATAAATAAACTGCATAATACAGAAATATGAATTGACATTACAGGAAAACCAACTAATAAAAGAAAAAGAATTAACACTTAGGAGTCCGGGCGAACATATGTGTGCATCTCACTTTCAGTGCGCAGGAGTCCGCGCGAACATATCTGTTCGTTTTGCCGAGTGTAAGTTTACACAAAAAAAAGGTACTTTGTGTGATGATTTTTTTCTTCACATTTAACATCAAGGTTGCCAGTGATATTGAAATTGATAATGTCAAACAAATATATTAAAAATATATTTTTTTTTAATCGTAAATATAGAAGTAATTCCACAGTATCACCTAGTAAATAATATTTTTTGTATAACGTTTAACGTTTGGTGTAATATTATTTTCATGGAAAAATGCATCTTTTTTTGTTAGATCTTTTGCTTCGTTTACGTATATAAATATGGGTTAAATTTTCGGATAAGTTTATTTATTACTTCTTTGGCTGCTTCACAATTCTTTACAAAAAATAAGTGTTTGTTCTATGGGACTTTTACGAAAGTGAAATTAGTCATGACAATAATTATACAACACAGATCCACTGTCTCAGATTCATTTTACATCTGTATCGTTTTTTTCTTTTGTAGACATTTTGCAACTAATTCTTGTTGGAAAGTCAACCCTAAATTCAAAGAAATGAAATCATTATTTTACTTCGAACAAAGCACCGCTTTTACTCAATATATGTTTGGCTTGCCAATAGCAATAAATTATGTAATTCTTAATGCCCTTTTCGAGACCTGTTGACTAGGAGCTATTTTTTCTGTAAAGTTTATGGCTCTGCTGTGAAAAAAATGTGACCCTAATGCTTCATAATTATTACATATATGAATGGCCACCATTCATTAATAGCATATACCTGCACCATTCTAACAAAAACAAACGATTCTCAAAGATTTAAAAAATTGAAATATAACAAGAATTATTTAAAAATATCTGAGAGTTGCGAATAAAACCTTACGATATAGAACAGATGTTTATTTTCGGTTTTATAATATCTCAAAAAAACTAAAATAGTTGTCGTTGCTGAGAAGAAGGAGATGGGGGGGGGGGTTAGTAACCAGTAACTTTATTTTAAATTAGTGTATATTATTGCAACTCTATAGCCATTTCTTACTAAATAACTTTATTTTTAAGTTGTTAAGACTCTTTATATGAAACCCTCGGTTGAGAAACACTGATTTTATCATATTTTTATATGTATAAAACCATACGAACGCTTTTCTGAAAGAAAAAAAAATATACATCAATCGGTTAAATAGTTATCGCAATTTAAACGTGAGCGCAAAAAAAGTTCCATTTCCCCAAAATTCGGCCGGCTCCCGCGCATTTTTTAGTATGCAAATCTGCGGACCTATATGTGTTAATAAAAACGGATTATGTCCGTTTGCTTCATATATCGATTTCTATGGATTTTGTAACTAAAAAAAATTGATGAATGCTTTAACCCTCCAGAGACTTTTTTTCGATATTTTTTTTTAAGCCATATTGAAGTCACGGATAACTTTTATTCCAAACAAAAGTTAAAAAAAAAAAACGCAAAGTCGTTGTATAGAAACTCCATGAAAGACATGACAGAAAGCACGACTATATAGTCATGGTCATGCTTATCTTTTTATTACCGTTTAATATTGTGTAGGGATGGTAGTAAGGACGAGCGTGACCGTATGGACACGCAAACATTCGGGGTTGTAATATAGCTTTATGTGAAACTTTTAAAAATATTTACAATTTGACTTCTTTAGATCAACATATTTTCCATACAAATATGTTAGCAAAAAAACTGTAAATAATTGATGTTTTGATAAAAAAAAATAACTAACAGTTTCAAAAAGTCCATTAAAAAAAACGGAAATTCAAAAAATCGCATGTGCTTTCGGTGGCCGTTTCGGTCCCCGCGGCTGATGACTAACTGAAGTATGTACCCTTCTTAACCAAATATGAGTGAAAGCAACAATATTCAGGTAGAAAAAGGATGAATAGTGGGATCAATAGACAACGGTGTTTACTGTGACCATATGGTCACGCTCGTCCTTGGAGGGTTAATAAGATAGATAGAAGAATATATGGCTTAGTTGCACAAGATGCTGATACTGATTTACAAAAGTGCATGAAGCGGTGCAGGACTCAATTGCGTGTTATGAACATATTTATTATGAGAAAAAAAGAGCTGTCATACAAACCTCATTAAATAATAAATTGATTAAAAAAGACACTAATATATCATACGGAGAGCCTGAGGGTATTATAATGGAATAGTATGTACAGACATTCTTCGAGTTAAGTTACATTCACTGTAAGCTTTATTATATTTTTATTTTATATATGTAATGAAAAAGAATTATGTCCTCTGAAAAGCAACTAAATAAAATATACTTCAAGGGCAGTATTAAACACTTATTATTATTTATTTCAACATGATATATTCCATAACATGAAACCGTGAATACAATTTACAAAACTAAATATATGTATATCGAAATTAAAGCATTCTTTGATTTGCACTGAATCCTTCGGAAAGCATTTCCCGCTTAAGTAGAGGACCCACTGTATAAAGGACAAATACAAATGATGGGGTGTCTTTTAGGCCCGAAAGCATAATACATAATAGCAGTGGCGGATCACCCTATAAGTGAATGAGGAGCGCGTTTGGGCATCTGAATCTTAGGGGCCACTTTGTTGGCATATACTTTCTGTTCAAGTTTTTAATATTTTCATGGAATTTTCTGACGTTCTTATGTTATCCGAAAAACTGGGACTCCAAATCTTGGTGCGCCTGGGGCCTCCCAAGTGCCGCCACTGCATAATAGTGTAGGTTCTCAGAATAGGTTATTTTCCCAATAACAGCATATAAGTGGCTTTATGTCAAAATAATTGGTGATCTAATACTATTATCTCAGGATTTAGAAGCAGGATGCAATTCTGTTTCCAACATTCAATAGAAGATTGCACCAAGAGATCGGCAATGTGTGCATTCTTTTCAATATCGCTACTTTAAGTAAAAGAATAAAAATGACTTTACTTACATGTTAGCATTGAAAGCAGGTGTCGAAAATGGTGAATTGATGGCTTTAGTGCTTTGGACATCAGGTGAATCGTCATACTGTATCACTGTCTTGGCAATGGAGGCCGGAGTTGACCTCGCCAACGCAATCTGTTGGTCGAGCAGCAAATCAAATTCGTCTAGAACTGGAGTTTTGGTGACAACCCGGCCTTCTTCGTTTTCACTATCCGATTGATTCACCACTTCATCATCAAATATCATATCCATTCGGATCCTCTTAACATATACCTGCAAAATTCAAGGAGTTTTCCAACACTTTTATCACTACTTTACACAATTAAGCCAAAAAATTAGAGAGCGCAACTATAAAATGTATATTTTCAATTTAATAACGTTGAAATTAATAGAAAAAAGTATAATTCAAGACTTCAACTGAAGGGTGGAGGAATTTGAATCATTCAAATTATGTACATTCACACAAGTTTTTTACTAATGACTTTATTTTAATGACTTTCAATTAGCTGGTGAAATATTTGCTTACACTTGAACGCATGAAGATGCTGAAAGGCGAATCCTGGGTCGTTAGTGACAAAACTTGTGTAAATGTACATAATTTGAATGATTAAAATTAAAAAAAAAAAAGTATTGTTACAAGAAAATAAGTATTGATTTCATCATATTGAAAAAACATATAATTGAGTCGTTTGGTATCAAAAGCAGAACTGTTCCATACATCATGTATGGAACAGTTCTGCTTTTGATACCACTAGTAATATATATATATATATGTATTTCAGATGTTATTGGTATTTATTGTCTTCGGGTAATTATTTGGTATACAATTTTTTTTCTCCTAATTGAAAATTTTGTTTTTGATCAGTTTATATATTGACTTTTGTAGCACACCTTGAAGACCACTGCTATAGATCACTCATATCTAAACTATCATTCTCTAAGTGTCGTCTTTTTCCCTACGGAGATATTGTATTATTGAGTCTTTCTAATGTTGTTCATATATCGATATAAGCCATAAAGCTTCATACAATAAGGATTGTTCAAAGGCAATTATGCTTAGTTATTGACCAACCCAGAAGGGCAACGAATGAATGGGGTCAGCGAGTATGTAGCAATAATAAATAGTCAGGACTGGAAAGGGGCTTCTACAAACAGACCTCATCTAGACAAACTCAGGGTCCACCCAGGGCTGTCGACACGATGATACTATAATTTCTATCTCCAATCATTTGTCCTGTTTAGTACACGTGAGGCCTACCTAGGACAGTATTGAGACATTTCTATTCACCCTCGATAGATATGAAAACTTGTAGTGACCCACTTAACATTTTGTATTTCTGTCTTAATTTCATTCTACATTTTACGTATTTCTCAATTTAATCTGTTTTAATACTTTCGATGGTTTCGGCGGTAACTTTGTGGAAGTTCATTTTAATAGAAAATTTAAATTAACTTTGATTATTCCACGTATTGTGTAACTAACTGTGACACGTGTTTCGCCTCTTTCAGAGGCATCTTCAGACTTACTATCGTAGATTCATCGTCACAGAGTGGTATCTATCGACTCTCTTGTGGAGACTGTCAAGCGTCTTATGTTGGACAGACAGGTAGAAACTTTAATATTAGAATTAAAGAACATATAAGATGTCTAAAAAGTAACAATTTCTCTGAGTTTGCCAATCATTTAATAGAAAATAATCATAATTTTAATCAGATTTGTAATTTAGAAATACTCCACCGAGTAAATAAAAAGGGTTTAAAGATGAATAGCTTAGAATTTTTAGAAATTAATAAAACTCTTAACAAAAAAGAAATATTATTAAATAATATTCTTAATAGCACAGGCGGTTCCCCGTTACTAAAATTGTTTCCAATTAATAGAGTAATCACAAACCTAGATGATTGATTGTAGCTCATTAGTTTTAATAGTTTGTAATGTTTAACGTCATTAGTAGTATGATTAAATTTGTTTGCATTTTATAATCCCCTCTTTGCTTCCATTAAAAAGGAAAAATCCCATTCTGATTGTTTACAACTCATTAGTAAAATTAGTATCATTATCTGTTTGCTTTATTTCGATTCTACACCCCCCTCCTTGCTCCTCTTAAAAGGAAAAAAAAACCCAATCCATTTTGTAATTTTATAATTTTAAAATGTTAGAATCAATCTTGCTTCATTACTTAAGCAAACTTTGCGATAGTAAGTCTGAAGATGCCTCTGAAAGAGGCGAAACACGTGTCACAGTTAGTTACACAATACGTGGAATAATCAAAGTTAATTTAAATTTTCTATTAATCTGTTTTTCTTATCCCCTTTATAAAATATGAATTGTTTTAATGTGCTATTATTAATATTATTTTAATTATTCCCATATATCTATTTTAAGAAATTATGTTCTATAGGAAAATGTTGCATTCTTTTCCTTGTGACAATTTAATTTGACAATTATTTCCTCTCGTAATTTCTGTGCTGCCTATAAATAAATAAATAACTGACATACCAAAAAGTTATAGTTCCATTATTTTAATGGGTGGCAAAACATTATCAAAAATCTCTAACGAGGCCAGTAAGGTTTGCGATAAACGGCCGCATTCAATTAAGGGTTACTTGTGCGGGCTAAGTATGTATAGCTAATATTGTTGATTGCTAAAATGCTGCATACTGCTCTCTAACTCTGAGGATGGGTTTGATGCAGTAGATTTAATGTTTCAAAGATTATGTAATGCGGATTGTCAGCATTCATTCATATAATGATACCGAAGAAATAGAGAAAATCTTACGGAAACTTCTTTCTTCGACCCCAACGAAGCAATCTTATCGAGGCAATCGTCGAATTGAAATTTTGGATAGAGGCGATGAGCCCAATGTTCTAATTTCTTCATAACCATGTTCAAATCATCTTTTTCATGTCCTTTTCCTGAAAAATAAATAAAAAGCAATATTTAATGAGCATTCGTATAATATAGTCAACTTAACATATGTAAGAATTCTATTAAATGCATTTCATCAAGTAATACGTCATTTCAAAAATGACATACCATCATGAAAAATGCATTTTTGTTAGTTCATGTGAACTCGCCGATGGACTCGCTTGGAGTATATTAAGAATTTCAAGACATCTTGTTCTACAAGAATCAGTCAACGAACAGGTTAAAGAAAGAAAGTTAAACAATAGATATATAAATATATCCCAGTTTCTGTTAACGGTTGACGTTAGCCACATAGCTGCAGGAATGACAATCAAATGCGTTATCAATTTCGCGGACTCTAAATAATTTACAAACTAAAAAAACGTACCTTCAAATTTAAAATCTTTAAAAAATTCTTCTATAGTTTTAATTCCTCTGGGACCTGTAAGTCTTTTAGGATTAAGCACAACACGCGGATTTCTAATAACTTTGACTTGTTTTGCCTTTTCTGGATCTACTCTACGAGGAGCTTCTTCTTCGGCTGAAAATAGATAAATTAAATATCAACTCAAAAGAAAGTATATTAACCACACAATAGCCCACGGTGTATTTGTAAGTTTGACGATTACCCACAACATTACAACAAATTGATATATATATCTACCTACATAGGTGGAGGATAAAGTTACAAACCTTCACTGTGGCTATTCTTATCATCGCTATCGTTTCCAGAGTTCTGAGCATTATTGCCTTCAATTATTCTTTCCAGATCGTTTGCCCCATCATCATCTTCCATATAGATATCTTCTAAGCGAGACATTCTAGTCAAATTATTAAGGACCCTGCAACATCAAGACGCCTTGTCACTGACATTTTAAACAAGTAAGTGCGCGGGCTTTCAATCATCGTTAAATATTGTCTATTTATTAATCATAAACAATATTCTACTACTCTTGATTCCGAGTTATAAAATAGTAGGTACACTTGCGGCCGAGTAAACTTTTGTGAAATAATGAAAAGATGTTGAACAAAATAAGAAAAAGTTGTATGATTAGATGAAAAAATAATACCATATTGCTTTCAAAAATATTTTTCTTCAAAACTGAGAATGGAGCGGGAAGTATAAGAGTTTGATAAAATAATATATTATTTGTGCCAAAATATAACGGCCTGTATTTAATGGGTCTGTATTTAATTTGCAGTGTGGTCAGCAAATTAAATGAATTATCAGTAATATATCAAAATGGTCAGTTAATATTATAAACGATCAATATCCACTGTATCAGTATGAACGAGGTCGGTTATAAAATAAAACGGTTAGTTAGTTATGTGAAACGGTTGGTATTTAAATAAAATAGTCAGTAAATTAAGATAAATGGCTAGTTATATTTTGACAGCTGGTTTGAAGATGGTCGAAATTATTACCAGACTATAAAAAGTAAACACATAATGTAGAATAATTTATCAAGTTAAGATATTTAAAAGCAGATAATACTATTAAATATGTCTGAGGTACAAGAATGTTGATCCGTTTGATTAGACACACATTAGATTAATAAATTTTAATTAATTCTTACAAATAATAATATACGTTTGACAGGATGTCTCTTTAAAATGTATTACTAATGAAGCCTTATATTTGTTTGACGTTGCTCTGATACTTAAAACTAATATATTGGTTTTAAATAATATTGTTATTTAAAATGAATCTTCCTGCTTTTTACCGAAACTTAATATTTATAAGTTAGGTTATATTTTTGAATATTCGTCGTCATATTTCAAATATGCTCTATGGTTTGTTTTAAGTTCACCGTTATAACTATTATCTCTGGACTAGTACTAATCAGAGATAATAGTACTAATACACCTACTTTCTCATACTGATCTTAGATTTGTGTTTCGCCTGAATTACCTGGTACACTGGGTATTCCATGTATGGTAATTTTCTTTTTTCCTATACGCAATTACATTTAGTACCGAGCTGCATTGTTATTAGCAGCATTTAGTCAATTTGCAGGTTAAAATAGAGTAGCTAGCATGTTGTAAACAATTTACTTTTGATCTTATCATAAAATTTCTTCGACTCGCGTTTGATAATTTGGTATTTTTTAAAACCATATCTGCTCCCTATTCGAAGCATATGCCCACCACGTGTTGTAATTATCGATAAAGGTTTTGAAAAGTCAAATTTTAAAACAGCTTTCGTACACAATTTACCAAATTTAAGTTCACCTAGATTTCTTTGTTTTATTCTATCAAATTAATGGTTTCTGAAGCCGTATATTTTTACAACATCCTAGATTCCGATGCATGGTAAAAAATGTGAATAATTCCAGATACATTTCGCAAGATAAGGGTGCTCACGGAACAGCATGGTTTTTGATAAAATATGGACAATTTTAGCACCCACTAGACATGATTTAGAAATATTTTCAACTACTCTTAATGATGCTTATTATTCCTTGAAATCAGGTTCCAATATTCCAATTTTAGTCAGATCCAGATGTTACAAACGAAATTAGTCAAATTCAAAATTATTTATTACGTTCAAATTTTTTATTTTTACACACTTTGTAATTCTTTATTTTTAAACATTTTTTAAGAATGTTACTAATTAACACAAAGCCTTGAAGAATGACGAATGAAATTGTCGCATTTTCTCAGTTTTTTGAGAAGTAGATTAAACCAAATTTGAAATTCCTGAATTGTCTATCGCCTTATAAGTTTTGCATTTATGTTCCAGGGTATTGATTGGACTTCTTCAGTGGTTCGTCATTGCTGAATTTATCAGTCAAGAAGTTTTTCATATTGATTGTGCCCCATCTAATTATATCTGTATACATTTGTACAAAATAAGTGTGAAATATATCACAACAAAAAACTAACAATTATTTAATTCTGTATAATCCCCTTCCATGTTCTTTTTTGGTTATTAAATAAGTTTTGATATATTTTTTTATTTAATCGGGTAACAAGAATAGTCCTTTGGAAGGATTGAGCCCCTGAGCGCAAATCTACAGACACATCTGGACTGCTTAAAAGCTTCAGAGGTGATCTGTCTGTGAAACACAATATCATCGTACTGATAAATCATTGGTCTGGAATTTAAGTCACATACAGATAGATAGATATCACATTTATTAATAACATTTTGAAATTACAGTTGTAGGAGTACAAAAGGAGGGGTCAAACTCATTCTCTTTTAATAAGAACCAACTATTTCATGAACTTGTAAAAGCTACATAAAGATGTAAACTGTGGAAACAATACAAATTCTATAATTTGGATGTTTATGAACACCTGCATTACAGGTTTAATAATTTCAATGACTACTGCAATCAGTGACGTTCCTAGGCTATATGCCGCCCCTAGGCAGAGCTCTAAAATAACGCCCATTTTTTTCATTATTTCCCGTTATTCTAGGAATACATATACAAATATAGAAGTTCGAATCCTCTACTCCAGGGTTTCCCAACATTTTCTGGAATGGAACACTTTGCAAGTCCGGAAAATATAACGGAACACTTAGCTGAATTTTTAAGATTTTTTTTTAACTGTGTTGCAGCGTATACATCCATTCCATTTTTTTTTTGGAACACCTACTCTGACTCCACGGAACACCAGTGTTCCGTGGAACATAGTTTGGGAAACCCTGCTCTACTCAAACAAATATCTTGTCACTCATTCCGTAGAACTTTCAGGTGATTCATAATATATGTGTGACTTAATGACAAAGATCCTCATGAATAAATATGATCCAAAGGCTCATATTATCATTCAATAATTATGGAAAAATAACTATCACCTTCAATACACACCATAAAAAATAATTTGAATTTAAAATGCACTTAAATTATACAAGTATCGATTTTTGATTTGTTATTTTGTTATTAAAAGACATTGAGGTATCATATTTATTATAAGCCAAATTTGTGTCAAAAATATGTAGCTATTTAAAAAAAATTGTTATCATTTGCCGCTTCCTATAATTTGTCGCCTCTAGCCAGCTGCCTACTCGCCTATGTCCTCGGGACGTCCCTGACTGCAACGCTCTTTTTAAATAACGTGCTGTTTATTCCATGTTTGCTACCAATGTGGAGCATATGCCCTCCTTAAAGAGGTATCTTAAGTTTTTTCTACGAGGACTGTTTGTAACTCAACCTCGCTTTTTTTTCAAAGTGAGTAGTTGAGAAAGAAACATAAGGCTCTTTAGAACAGGACTAGTGGTTGATTAATCGCTATTGGTACACGCAGTCCTTAATGGATCAGAAGAATGGGAGAAGAGGAAATAATGTGAATTGACATCACAAACTCCCAGTCTTCGACCACAACTTGAATTGAATATTTCTCAAATTCACTGTGATCTTACCAGGAATCGAACCCAGACCTGCGCGGTTGGTAGAGCAAGATCTAACCAACTGAGCTACAGCAGGCGACAAGCTTATCAAGTACGTGGGGCGTATTCGCCCCGTAGCCAATGTGTTTATAATGTGATTATTAAGAATGGGCTAAGAGATATTTTTTAACCGCCTGTGTGGTCAATGTCGTTGGCTTCGGTTACGGAGGTCACGGGCCCAAATCCCAGTACGGACAGTTTAATAAATTGATTTTTAAATCGATTTATGAATTTCTGTTCGAAGGCACGAATGTATGTGATGTCTTGAATTCTCCCTTCCACCTATCCTTTCCTATGAACGGGATGTATCGAGAGCGATTAGCCAACCACTAGTCCTGTCTTAGCCCTATCTTCTATTCCTACTCTCTTTGGAAAAAGAGAGGTTGAGCAACTGAGTAACAAGCAGTTCTCGTAAAAATACTTCTGTTGAGATAAGCTCCATTAGGAGTCCATATGCTCCACATTGGGAGCGGACATGGTAAAAAAAAACATTTTAACAAAAGTCGTCAATTTAACAAAAATATTTTTTACCAAGTGCTTCGGTAGAAAAATCATTTTCTGAAATGAAAAGAATAAAATCATTTACTAGAAATAGTCAAAGTGAGAATAGATTGTCGACTGTTGCATTAATTAACCCTTTGATTATGGTGCAATTTCGCAAAGCATGTGCGAAAAAAACAAATGATGTTTTTTATTTTCATGAATTTTTCGAAAAAATAATAGTATAACATGGATAAAAACCATATATCAAAAATATAATCCACCATGTAGAGCCACAGTACAGGTTAGGGCGGCCACGAGGAAATTTTCCGAAATTCTTGGAAATGTTTAAAAAAAAAGGTGCAACGCTGAAAATTTTGAGATATCCGCAAATTCTTGGGTTTTTTGAAATTCGAAAACAATGGTTTGGGGGGCACAGAAAAATAAAGACACTCAAAAAGCACCTCGGGCCCTGAAAGGTTGAGAAACACTGATGTAGCGTGTTAAGGTTCTGATTTTAATTTAACCCAACATTCACTGTATAAGACAGTGCCAAAGCTTGTTAATTAAGGCCAAAAAAGGCATTATTTTGATTGGCCCACGTTGCCCATAAGATTTCTTTTTTAAATATATTCACACTGAGTATCACGACTGTCACATGTTTACTATTTATGTAGCAGGAAGATGATGTAAGCATATCGATACACCAGTTTAAGACGGGAACAAGTCAAATTAAGTGGTTTGGAGATATTAACGTCTTAAAATTCAAATAAGAGTATGAAATATACTGAAAAGCTAGAATTCCAAAAGAAACTTCTGCAATATCTTAGCTACAATATTAAATACGAGCAATTGTTTTGTAAAGAAATGTAGATCTATGCGAATCCAATGATGTTGATAACTCAAACAATTGTTTTTTCAACTTGTTCCAGTCTTGAACTATTGTATCGATATGTGTGTTTCACTATTACCAAAAATACCTTTTCAACAAAAAAAGTAATTTATGTATTGATTATTGTGGCTAAGAGCGTATTTTATTTTGCGTATTATAATTTTATGTAATGATTTAATTTTTTTTTTTTCAAAAATTACTCGCCAAACACTTAAAACTCTTATTTATTAATTATATGTAACGATATTTATCGACATCTATCAGTTTATTATTTTTTTCTTATATTTATATAAATACTTTTCGTTTATTAAATTATAAAACACAAATTAGTTAGTGCAAAGACTTTAAAATTCACTTTTTATAAATGAACATCCTTGAAAGAAAGCCACCATACTAACCAAATCATATTACCACTTCTAACCACTGACAGTTTATAAATATCTACTGATCTTTCTACAAATAAATAATTACCATTTTCCAATTAAATCCTGACCAAAATGCATTTTTTTACTGATAATTTATATTTTTTTACTGATCAATTAGTATTTTAACTGATCGATTTATTTATTAATAACTGACAATTTCTTTAATATTTACTGACCGTTTATCGAATAAAAAACTGACCAAATAATTAGTTGCCAAATATAACTATGTAATTCTTTTTATTGATGTGGCAAGTATGTCTTTGACGTTTTGGCTGATTAATAAACTTTAGGGTGTGTTGTTCGAACGTCATTTACTACAAAACAATTAATAATCCTCAAAATGCCTGGGGTTCCACCGAGTGATGATAAGAAGACCCCCGAGACCCAACATGAAGAACATTCGCAAGTTCTTATGCCGAAAGAGCTGACTCAAACGGACCAATTGAATAAGAAGTTGTTGATGTCGTTACTTGACAGATTGAATCAAGGCGATGCTACATTGCAGCAAATGATGCAGAGTAGCGACAGCGAAGATGATAACGACGAATGGGAGACCGCTCCTCAAGAAAATCCACCTCCAAAGACTTCGTAATAGCGCTTAGTATTTTTTTTACTTTTGATAAGAATTCATTCCTTTTGTTATTACTTATTGTAAATATAATATAACCTAGCAATACAAAATGTCTTACTTTTTTATGATATATGATTTTTTTGCATGCTTCTTTGGTAATTGTTGAGTATAGCTCGTCATGGATTTTTACGGCGAAAAAATTCACAAACTAAGCTAAAAACAACGCCACGATTTAAAATTATGGTAATTGTAGAGTATAGCTGGTCATGGATTATTACGGCGAAAAAAATTCACAAACTAAGCTAAAAACAACGCCACAATTTAAAATTATTTCTTGAGAGCTTTATAATCGCGGTAAAACCACACATTATTACGAAGAACACTGATAAATTATGCGAAATACGAAATATTTTTCAGTACATCGCCTCTGATTTCCATTATGGCGGCGCCGCGCGGCGCGCCATAATGGCGTTGTTTTTAGCTTAGTTTGTGATTTTTTTCGCTTTAATAATCCAGGACGAGCTATACTCTACTTTTACCGCTTCTTTTTGTGACACAAAATTTGCTGTGCTAAAGTTTATCCTAAACACTTCTTGAAAACATTGTTATACAAAGATTTGTAATGATAGTTGCGGCTATTTCTTGATTAAAGGCATTTAATCATTTGGTTATCTTAAAGAATATCGTTGTGAAGCATTTGACGTTTATTCTAAATTGCCGCCAACACAGAAATCGTTTGTGAATTATTTGTTTTAATTAATTATACAAATCTAAGAAGCGTTATGATCTTTGATTACTGTCAGAATAAATGTATATTCTATCGTATCTTAACTAAGATGTATAAGTAGTCACACATAGCTTCCAATATTAACGATTTTGCGGTGAAATCGGTACGATTGAATATACATTTATTTTTTTCATCGGTCTTGTCAGGACTTGAACCCAGATCAACCTAATCATTAGAGGTCCCAGAGAGTATATATTATAATGAGCAACATAACATTAATATTGCATACTGATTATAAAATTTATTGTGAAGATTGATCTATACTTGAACTATGAGACTATTGATATTGATTTGAACTTTTCTTCTGTTGTCCTTGTCTGAATTTTTGATTTAGAGTGTTTCACCCTCAAAAAATAAACTGTTCAAAAATATATGTACTGCTAATAAGACATGATCTTTACAGGACTGGACAAAAAATAGTAAGGTGCCAAACTGTGAGTTACTCATATGTGTCTTAACCCCTATCCTGCGGTGATTATTTTTTTTGCATTCTTAGTTGATTACATTGAAATTTTCAGAACGTCGGCATACAAAAACATTGCAATATGATGGTTAGGTTATTTTTAAGAACAGCGTTGTGAAACATTTGACGTTTAATCTAAGATGACCGTTGTGTCACAGAAATGAAAAAAACAGAAATCATGCAACAGAAACTGGACCAATTTCGCCGCGAAATCGGTCAGACATATTTTTTTAATATTGAAAATTGATTATATTAACAGCTTAACGACAGTGGACGCGTATTTAAGTCTTTGAAATTCCAGCGGTTGCTGGCCGTGGACGCATATACGAGTCCTACGTCATGTATTCTATTCTATTGAAAAATCCCTTGGTTATGATCGAGTTTGATTTCAAATGTTAACGAGAGATTGTTGCATACACATTGACGCAATATTTAACAAAAAAAAAAATCAATATTATACTAAAATATTTCGTAAAAATACCCCTAAGATGGTAGACGTTTATTTTTTTCAGGTGTGATTTTTCATAGTATTATTTTACGTTCTGGTAAAAGATTTAATGTTTAAATCGTTTCTGGTTTGTTTCTCTGATATGTAATATTAGCAGGGTAACATGATGCCCAGATGCTCTTGTAGGGCCTCTCAGAGGTACGCACACACGTATCGTAGTATTTGTTTACATCGAATTGCCTTGTGATTTATTGCTTGGGCAGGATTTGGGCCATGCTGCAGATTTATGGAGCAAGCGTCATTATGGCGGTCGAAAACAATTTTTGAAATTTGAATCGGGTGGTTGATAATATTGCGACCTATTCAAACTCAGTGGCAGGGGTTTCTCAATTCTTAAATAATAGATATTTGTATTGAATATGTTATTATCCATAAAATGTACTTTTTGACGATTTTTTGATGATACCTTGTAAATAGTATATCCAAGTAGATTTAAGTTTTTTTTACTACACCACATAAGTATGCAACCCACAGATATAGAACCATTGCTCAAGTGGCAATGATTTATGCGCCAGAGTATCTGGAAGCTATCAAATCAAATTTTGTGAAGATATCTAAAATGGGTTACAAATTATGGTGAATTTAGTAGAATGGCAGTTTTTTGCGAATTTTTCGCAAAATCGCCTGGCCGCCAGGTCAAATTCAATAGAAAACACGCGGGCGGTAAACTGTTAAAATAAAAAATATTGGAAGCTATGTGTAACTACTTACACATCTTAGTTAAGATAGGGTTGAATATTCCTCTGTTTTTATAATTTATTCTGACAGTAATCAGAGATAATTACGTTTATTAGATTTGTTAATTATTAATTATTAATTAATTCAAAAAATTAATTTACAGACGATTTCTGTTTTTTTTTTATTTATGTGTTGGTCAATTTTGATTTAAACGTCGAATGCTTCACGACACTGTTCTTGAAGATAACCGATGGTTATATTTTTACTAGTCCGCAGATGTAGAAAGGTTGGGAGACACTGGACTAAATGATTAGTTTATTAACACCATAGCAGTCAATGGTTATGTGGTTGATGAGAAACAGCTGCGACATTATATTATATCTTATATACATATTCAAAACTTCAATGGATTTCTGATAAAAAAAAATTAAGAGAAGTATGTGTGATAAGTTTCTAAAAGTAAAGAGTTATTATATTATTGCTAGCAAAAACTTACATGGGGGATTTGACAAATAATCCTCTTCACCTATAGATACAACACAGAAGTAGTTTTGCAGTAGCGATTGGTTTTCCGTGACATACATTTAGACCTCAGTACTAAAAAGTTCTTGGATAACTAGCAACCATTTTTATTTCATAATTCTATTATATATATTATACAGTAGAAACCCTAATTATAAAAAAAATACAGTAAGTCAGTAAGCACTTCATCAACATCAGATAGTAAACTAGACAAAAACAGCTTAATATTGTCAATTCAGAAATCATGATTAATTTCTTTTAATCCAAGTCCGCTCTCAATGTGGAGCATATGGTCTCCTAATAGACGTGTTGAGACGGATCTTTTTCTAGGAAAACTGCTTGTTGCTCAACCTCAAATTTTTAGAAATCACAAATATTCATGCCTTCGAACAGAAAAATCAATTGAAAAAATACTGGTATTTGAACCTGCGAAGTCTGCCATGAAAGCCAATTATGTTGACCACTGTCCCATGGACTTCACTATAATACATGCAGCATTTTATAATATAGAGAACATGATTAAACAAATGAGATGTATTCTTTACTATCCTTGATGGTACTGCTACTATAGATGTCACCGGTAGGTATGTATTGAGATGCATGGGTAAAAAATTTATAATGAAAATAATCAAATATTTAAATCACCATAATATGATTTAATATAAATTGTTGTTTGTTGGGAAACAACCATAAATCAATCCTATTTTAACTGTAAATTCATCGTGAAAAGGCTAAATGTAGAACAATTGATTTAATTCTTTAATGCAATCCCATTTCATTTTATATAAAATATTAATAAACTCTGGAGTCCATCGTGTTTTTGTTGAAAAATGAAAACATACATAATATTTAATTCATTATTTCATAGTCTTGAACCACTTAATTGTGTTCAGTATGATTTGAAGCACCACTAAAATGGTTGATGACTTTGATGCACAGATGTCACTAAAAGCGTTATTGTAGAATGTTTACCTAATAATACATACTAGCTGTAAGCCCGTTGCCCAGCAACGTGAGATTTTTGTTGCATTGTGTTTAATTTTATTTAATTTTATTTAATTTTATTTAATTTAATTTTATTTTATATTATTTAATTTAATTTAATTTAATTTTAATTTATTTTATTTTATTTTATTTTATTTTATTTTATTTTATTTTATTTTATTTTATTTTATTTTATTTTATTTTATTTTATTTTATTTTATTTTATTTTATTTATTTTATTTTTATAGTTAGCAGAAATTTCGTAAATTATTTAATATTTGGAATAATGTTCAAGTTTGTTAACAACCATTTTTCGTAGGAGCAGAAATTTCGTAAATTATTTAATATTTGGAATAATGTTCAAGTTTGCTAACAACCATTTTTTGTAGTAGCCGAAATTTCGTAAATTATTTAATTTTTGGAATTATGCTTAAGTTTGCTAACAACCATTTTTCGTAGGAGCAGAAATGTCGTAAATTGTTTAATATTTGGAATAATGTTCAAGTTTGCTAACAACCATTTTTCGTAGGAGCAGAAATTTCGTAAATTATTTAATATTTGGAATAATGTTCAAGTTTGCTAACAATCATTTTTTGTAGTAGCCGAAATTTCGTAAATTATTTAATTTTTGGAATTATGCTTAAGTTTGCTAACAACCATTTTTCGTAGGAGCAGAAATTTCGTAAATTGTTTAATATTTGGAATAATGTTCAAGTTTGCTAACAACCATTTTTTGTAGTAGCCGAAATTTCGTAAATTATTTAATTTTTGGAATTATGCTTAAGTTTGCTAACAACCATTTTTCGTAGGGCAGAAATTTCGTAAATTGTTTAATATTTGGAATAATGTTCAAGTTTGCTAACAACCATTTTTCGTAGGAGCAGAAATTTCGTAAATTATTTAATATTTGGAATAATGTTCAAGTTTGCTAACAATCATTTTTCAAAGTACCATAAATCGACCTCGGCGCATATATCGACAGCCCTGCACTATTTAATTGGAAATAATATATTTTTTATAATAATCGAAATGTTTAAGTTTGCTAACAAACATATTTCGTAGAAGAAGAAATAGATTACGGGACATATATCGACACCCCTGTAGTATTTTAATTGTAAATAATGTAATTTTTAGAATAATTGAAATGTTAAATTTTCTAACAAACATATTTCGTAGAAGAAGAAATAGATTTCGGGACATATATCAACACCCCTGCAGTATTTAATTGGAAATAATATAATTTTTAGAATAATTAAAATGTTTAAGTTTGCTAACAAATATATTTCGTAGAAGAAGAAATAGATCTCGGGACATATATCAACACCCCTGCACTATTTAATTGGAAATAATATAATTTTTAGAATAATTGAAATGTTTAAGTTTGCTAACAAACATATTTCGTAGAAGAAGAAATAGATTTCGGGACATAAATCAACACCCCTGCACTATTTAATTGGAAATAATATAATTTTTATAATAATCGAAATGTTTAAGTTTGCTAACAAACATATTTCGTAGAAAAAGAAATAGATCTCGGGACATATATCAACACCCCTGCACTATTTAATTGGAAATAATATAATTTTTATAATAATCGAAATGTTTAAGTTTGCTAACAAACATATTTCGTAGAAGAAGAAATAGATTACGGGACATATATCGACACCCCTGTAGTATTTTAATTGTAAATAATGTAATTTTTAGAATAATTGAAATGTTAAATTTTCTAACAAACATATTTCGTAGAAGAAGAAATAGATTTCGGGACATATATCAACACCCCTGCAGTATTTAATTGGAAATAATATAATTTTTAGAATAATTGAAATATTTAAGTTTGCTAACAAATATATTTCGTAGAAGAAGAAATAGATCTCGGGACATATATCAACACCCCTGCACTATTTAATTGGAAATAATATAATTTTTAGAATAATTGAAATGTTTAAGTTTGCTAACAAACATATTTCGTAGAAGAAGAAATAGATTTCGGGACATAAATCAACACCCCTGCACTATTTAATTGGAAATAATATAATTTTTATAATAATCGAAATGTTTAAGTTTGCTAACAAACATATTTCGTAGAAAAAGAAATAGATCTCGGGACATATATCAACACCCCTGCACTATTTAATTGGAAATAATATAATTTTTATAATAATCGAAATGTTTAAGTTTGCTAACAAACATATTTCGTAGAAGAAGAAATAGATTACGGGACATATATCGACACCCCTGTAGTATTTTAATTGTAAATAATGTAATTTTTAGAATAATTGAAATGTTAAATTTTCTAACAAACATATTTCGTAGAAGAAGAAATAGATTTCGGGACATATATCAACACCCCTGCATTATTTAATTGGAAATAATATAATTTTTAGAATAATTGAAATATTTAAGTTGACTAACAAATATATTTCGTAGAAGAAGAAATAGATCACGGAACATATATCAACACCCCTGCACTATTTAATTGGAAATAATATAATTTTTAGAATAATTGAAATGTTTAAGTTTGCTAACAAACATATTTCGTAGAAGAAGAAATAGATTACGGGACATATATCAACACCCCTGCACTATTTAATTGGAAATAATATAATTTTTATAATAATCGAAATGTTTAAGTTTGCTAACAAACATATTTCGTAGAAGAAGAAATAGATCTCGGGACATATATCAACACCCCTGCACTATTTAATTAGAAATAATATAATTTTTATAATAATCGAAATGTTTAAGTTTGCTAACAAACACATTTCGTAGAAGAAGAAATAGATTACGGGACATATATCGACACCCCTGTAGTATTTTAATTGTAAATAATGTAATTTTTAGAATAATTGAAATGTTAAATTTTCTAACAAACATATTTCGTAGAAGAAGAAATAGATTTCGGGACATATATCAACAGCCCTGCACTATTTAATTGGAAATAATATAATTTTTAGAATAATTGAAATGTTTAAGTTTGCTAACAAACATATTTCGTAGAAGAAGAAATAGATTTCGGGACATAAATCAACACCCCTGCACTATTTAATTGGAAATAATATAATTTTTATAATAATCGAAATGTTTAAGTTTGCTAACAAACATATTTCGTAGAAGAAGAAATAGATTTCGGGACATATATCGACACCCCTGTAGTATTTTAATTGTAAATAATGTTATTTTTAGACTAATTGAAATGTTTAAATTTGCTAACAAACATATTTCGTAGAAGAAGAAATAGATTTCGGGACATATATCAACACCCCTGCAGTATTTAATTGGAAATAATATAATTTTTAGAATAATTAAAATGTTTAAGTTTGCTAACAAATATATTTCGTAGAAGAAGAAATAGATCTCGGGACATATATCAACACCCCTGCACTATTTAATTGGAAATAATATAATTTTTAGAATAATTGAAATGTTTAAGTTTGCTAACAAACATATTTCGTAGAAGAAGAAATAGATTTCGGGACATAAATCAACACCCCTGCACTATTTAATTGGAAATAATATAATTTTTATAATAATCGAAATGTTTAAGTTTGCTAACAAACATATTTCGTAGAAGAAGAAATAGATTACGGGACATATATCGACACCCCTGTAGTATTTTAATTGTAAATAATGTTATTTTTAGACTAATTGAAATGTTTAAATTTGCTAACAAACATATTTCGTAGAAGAAGAAATAGATTTCGGGACATATATCAACACCCCTGCAGTATTTAATTGGAAATAATATATTTTTTAGAATAATTGAAATATTTAAGTTGGCTAACAAATATATTTCGTAGAAGAAGAAATAGATCACGGGACAAATATCGACACCCCTGCAGTATTTTAATTGTAAATAATGTAATTTTTAGAATAATTGAAATGTTTAAATTTGCTAACAAACATATTTCGTAGAAGAAGAAATAGATCTCGGGACATATATCAACACCCCTGCACTATTTAATTGGAAATAATATATTTTTTAGAATAATTGAAATATTTAAGTTGGCAAACAAATATATTTCGTAGAAGAAGAAATAGATCACGGGACATATATCGACACCCCTGCACTATTTAATTGTAAATAATGTATTTTTTAGAATAATTGAAATGTTTAAGTTTGCTAACAACCATTTTTCGTAGTAGCAGAAATTTCGTAAATTATTGAATTTTTGGAATAATGTTCAAATTTGCTAACAACCATTTTTCGTAGGAGCAGAAATTTCGTAAATTATTTAATATTTGGAATAATGTTCAACTTTGCTAACAACCATTTTTTGTAGTATATATATTTTATCAAACTAATTTTCAAATACGCTCGAGGACATCAGTACGCACACATTTGTGAAAAGTAAAAAGTAAAAAGTAAAAAGTGAAAAGTGAAAACTTATTTTATCGGCTATTAATATATAGATAGAAAAACACAATACATATTCGTACTTATTTTCATATTTTTTACCAAGATCAGGATCAGTTTCGCTCATGGCGAGCATTATCAACTAATGAGAAATATAATTTAACTGTGCTATTTTTATAAAAACAAATTGAAATAAAAAGGTGTAATAAGGCATTGGCATTAACCGGATCTCTGCCGCAAGCGAGTTTATTCGCTCTACAATTCCGTGTTTAAGGGGCCGTCCATACAAAATGAGCGAATTATTACGCTCTACTATATACTTGATTTACAAGACACCAGTACTAGGGTATCCAATCCCGAAGCCTTTTTCCAATCCCGGGATTTCGGGATTGATTTATTTTGAATCCCGAAATTCCGGGATTGAAATGGCCGCGATCCCGGGATTTCGGGATCAGAAAATTGAACGGGATCCCGGGATTGGATGCCCTAACCAGTACCTCTCTTAACCGGTTCTCTGCCACGGATGTGTTAACACGCCATACAATGTCGTGCTCCTAGGGCCATACTAAATGTGCGTGTTTACACGCAGTATTTGAGACGCGGTTTAAAGGCCACAAGAAACGTATTTAATAATTTTAAAATATGCATATAGTGACATCTCTTGCAATCATAGTATGTATGATACTTAAACTTTAAAGATATTGTTTTTTAATCTATAATACATCGATTTTTAAAAAAAGTTTTTTTTGTTGTGTTCAAATGTGTTGCTAGCAGGGCTAAGCGAATATGGCGGTAATTTTCGTTTTTGAAACATTTTTGGATAAATGATGGCGGAAATGACCCATTGTGTATTTATACGGTAAGTGTTTGTAATTTACTATTATTATATGTCCAAAAAGTACATATTTATTAGGTTTTTTTTTTTTAAGAAAATCACGGCCCTCCATGCACGGCCATATTAATACCGCACGGCACAGATCAGGTTAAAAAGAATTTACAAATTACAAAAGAAATTATGAATTAGTGACTCTAAGTTAGCAGAAATTAAAATGCTTAAGCCCTCTAACATGTGATTACAAAGATCATCAAAGAGTAATAAAATGTGATGACTAACATACTTATAATTTCGTAAATTTTACCAAAGTGATCTAAAATGATGCATTACTAAAATCGAAAACTTAATGATGATTTAACTTCTTTCAAGTAGTAAGTATACTTTTACAAAATCGTCAGCCATGAACAGGGTCGTCCCGTGGGTATAGACGAGTAGGCAGTTGCCTAGTGGCGGCAAATACTAGGGAGCGGTAAAGGATCACAGATTTTTAAATGGCTAAATATTACCCGAATTTGGCTTAGAACATATGTAATGCCTCAATGTCTTTGATAAAAAAATACCAAACCAAAAATAGATACTTTTATAATGCAAGTGCATTTTAAATTTACATTATTTTTTATGATGCGTAGTGAAGGTAGTAGCTATTTTTTCATAATTATTGAACAATAATATGGACTTTCGGATCATATTTATTCGTTATACATATATTATAAATCATCTGAAAGCAAAATGGATTAAGAAACAAAACATTTGTTTGCGTACGTAGGTGAGTAAAGGATTTGGAATTATATATCTTTATGTGTATTCCTAGAATAATAGGTAATAATGAAAACAAACTGAGCACTATTTTAAGACTCTGCCTAGGGGCGGCACATAGCCTAGAAACGTCACTGGCCATGAAGATTCTGAAAAAGATTTTTTAAAAACCATATATAATTCTAACAGACAAAAGAAATGAAGTTTAAAATATATATATACAACACAGGACTTGAAGGGTTGAAGAATTTTCAAGAGATAACGTGATGACGCGAAACGCCAACTTTAGTAGTTACTTAGTTCACAAACATTTTCCACAGATTTCATTTAAAAATACAAACTGCAAATGGTGATGATGTTGACGTTGATATAACAATTTATTATATTTCATTCAAGTCTGATGCAATATTTAAATCACGTGAATAGGATAAAGCTGCTACCAATTTACAGTAACGCCACTGAATATTGAAAACATATAAAATTACTTTATTTTTCTAGGAAATGGTAATTTGAAGTTAGATATGTTAATAGAGTATTTATTTTTTTAAAGTAAAGATTCCAGATTGTTTAAACATTGATCAGATATAATAATTCATGCCGCTTAGTGCTGAAGTTAAAAGCATTACATTTATGTAAAATAACTAAACCGTAAAGGAATCTATCATTTCGCAATTATTGATGAGTTGATGTAAATATTTATAGATTGAATAGCACTAATTATTGTATCAATAGTAAAAATTATTATAAAATATAACATAAAACATTTACACTTATAAAGTCATTTTAAAATAAGCATTATAAACGCCCCCCTAATCACGCCTACATTTCATCGTAGACCTTTCAAAATACAGACACAATGTTGCTACGACGAAGATAATAATCGTAGCACGAAACAGAATGCGTAGCAAACAAACAAAAATGATAGCTTGTCAGTGCAGCCAATGGGAGAGATCCCCGCTTAGCCTCCGTGTGACGATTGGCTACAATAGAATAACCACTCTACGTTGTAACAAATTGGTAACTTACTTGTTACGTTTTGAGCCTACCTCGTGATATATATTACATAACGAAACCTGCGCACAATAATTTCGTTTCCAATTTGTTTCATTTAGGTATTGGTAAGGCCAATGCATAATATCAGTGGTGTTTGGGAAAATCATTTTCTGATGCATACATACTTTCAAATACAGAATAAATTATAAATGTTTGCACAATTCCTTAACACTGAAATAAATTCCATAAATATATGAAAAATTGTGTGGTAATGAAAAATACATGTGATAATGTTTTTTTTTTGTTTTCGTTTACTTATTTTATACATTCGTATTTGTTTGAGTTGCCTCCTGAATTTAATATTTTGCAATTATCAATTTATGCCCAAACAGCACTGATATATAAAGACAAAATTTGCAGGGGTATAAAATAATAAAGTTTATAATGATACCTGAATTTCTGAAGAGGTTAGGGAATTAAGGAACGTTTTCACAATCCATATAACAACTAATTAAATATTACCAAAACAGCAAGGTATATTATTTAATATAAATTTAAAGTATATATAATAATTTTGTTATTTCACAGGTTGTGTAACAAACTGTGACACTTGATAAGCATACTAACTATCGTGAGTTTTTTTTTTAAGCCATGTCCGCTCCCAATGTGGAGCATATGGACTCCCAATGGAGTTTATCTCAACAGAAGTGTTTCTACGAGAACTGCTTGTTATTCAGTTGCTCAACCTCTCTTTTTCCAAAGAGAGTAGGGATAGAAGGATAAGATTAAGACAGGATTAGTGGTAAGCTAATCGCTCTCGATACGCCCCGTTCATAGGATAGGATGGGTGAGAGGGGGGAATTCAAGTTAACGTTATTAAGTTCAAGTTAAGGTTATTTACGAACGAATTAAAACTTGATTCTATTTTTTTACTAACAAATTACAAAATAAAGGTATGGGTTTATTCCTTACTACGAAAGTCACCGCCGAATCCCTCGAAAATATGTATGTATTTATTTACTCTTTCAGGGATTGACAAATATTGTCGATTTCGGCACCCCATTTTTCGTCAAAACTTTGTTGTCGCCCGTTGTGGTCTAATTGGTCAGAGCTTGCTTTACCGATCAGGCGGATTTGGGTTTAATTCCCGGTAAGGTCAATGGTAAATTTAGATTTTTCAATGTAAATTTGAGAATAATAAACAATTTTCATCGAGTTTATCTCGTATGATCTGTCAATTTCAAAATATTTGGCGCATTGACATTTAAGTTTTTAAAAAATACAATGTTTATATGCAAGGATTTTTTCGGCTATATTTATATTCCAACTTAGGAAAAACAGATACTGATAACGTATTTATAACTTATTATCTTACGTTTTTTTTATTTAGTAATTTTAATTTTAATGTACCTCACTTAGAAAATATAAAAATTTAATATATATCCCTTATATCCATTTTGCCTGTGATAATTCTTTGAGCTTCTATGGTATATTTACATAATAATAAATTTATTATGTGAATGGAAGATGGGAACATAAATAAAATAGAGATTGAAAATGAGTTGACGATTTTTTTTATGACTAGACTTGTTTATGTAATTTCTTCTAAATTGTCATTAGAAATTAAAATAGTATAAATATGTTGAGTTAAAAGTGCTAGCAAATGCGCCAGAAGGTTTTCTAATTGCTTGAAAATTGAAGCAATTAGCCTCAAATACTAAAAATTAGCCTTGCTAGAACTTGGATTTTGAACCCGAACTATAAACGGTTAGCTGAACTCTTAATTAACTGCAGATACAAAAAAAAACAAATTTTCTTAAAATATACATGTGTGCATTAATCCAGTAGTAAATAATATTCTAAAATATAATATAATATAAAATATAGTATAATATAAAATAAAGTATAATATTCATAAAAAGTTAATAAACAGTGTAGTGTTCTATTAAGGGTGATCTCAAAAAATGGAAAAAATATTTTTTTGTGAGATAACTAAAATTTCGATTTTATGGATTTATTTATACGACAACCTCTACCACTTCAACTATTAAGGTTACTTAGCTATTAACTTAGGTCAGACCTGTCTCTACAATACGTTAGTTTTCAAATTGTACAATGTATGAGAATTAAAAAAAAAAATCTTTTTATACGGGGTCGAACGCGGTGGCAATGCGAAGAGGTATACAAATTATTTGCCACCTTATTCAGCATAGTATAGAAACGACATAAGGCAGATGAGGCAGTAACTAAGTGAAGAATTCCAGAGCACGCCACCTCTCGCCTTCCCCCTACACCCCGGGCGCCACCATCGAGTCCCAGGCGCAAGGAATTTCATTAAATTTGGATTAAACACATTCGCGATCCCTGAGCGACCCCCGCCCCTCCTTCGAAGCGCCTCGTTCGCTTCTGTCGCTTGCCTTTATTCCAAGCCGGGCCTGGCGAAGTGGTTGCGAAATTTGAATTCGGTAAAAAATGATTAAATCTAACATTTTTCATCGTTGATTATTCTACAATACCAGAAATGGTTGGAACAAAAAAAAATACATTATTTTGCGGAAAATGCTTTATATCGTCGTCAATATTGTAAGAAAACGTTACTCATTTTGGTAAAAAGTAGTTGGCACATTTTTATATTTACACATATCTTTATTTTCAACGCGGAATGCATCAATTAATTATTGCAATATCAAGTGTAAATAAATGAGGTAGGTATTGACTAGGGTATCCAATCCCGGAGTCTTTTTCCAATTCCGAGATTGATTAATTTTCAATCCCGTGATTCCGGGATTGGGATTAGCTCACCGAGGAATTTTCCCCATCATGGAGGAATCCCGAGATCGCGACCATGTCGATCCCGGGATTTCGGGATCAGAAAATTTAACGAGATTACGGGATTATATGCCCTAGTATTGACCTTATCCATTACCGTGTATATAATACTTATTATAAATATGATATGTTTTTACTATAATCTGTAGACCAGCGGTGATTTCTCTGCTAAATGATTATTAAGTTCCGGGCTCGATTCATGAAAATCATATATTTTTTTTATTGAGATCCAAGACATGGATGTTTTTGAGTGATTGCAAAGTACCATATTTTAACTGAACCTATTTGCCTGGTTATTAATTAATGCTGTCATCAATCAATCCTTCCTAGTGGCAGATTATCCTATAAGCGCACGAGGCCTCCGAATCTTAATCTTAATTATATATTTTGAATTTAATTTTCAATATTTTTAATACTTTATTTGACATCGAATTTTGTGACGCTGTTAGGAAAAAAAGCTTTGTTACAATGTTATTGTTGTGATTCTTGAAAATATACGTTTATGGGAATTGAAGGACACAACAGTTCAATCGACGCTAAGGGTTTATACCTAGATTGTTTTGGATCGCTCATTAGCAGTGGTTGGCTGTCAATACGTTAACAAAGGGCTCACATAATCTTAATGCTATTTGTGGTGTTCCTGGGAAGGGGCGATTTTTTAACAATTATACGCATTAATTATTGAAACTATCGATAGTCACTGTAGTATATACTTATACTGTGTAGCATTATGCAATATACCGTAATTTAATTTACATCAAACATATATTTACCTCCACTAGATTGCGAGAGCAAAGAGTACGAAGATTGACACAAATAAGTTCTTATTATTTTCGCTCCAATTCCATATTTCCAACGTTATATTATAATAATATGTACGTCAAAAATACAAAATTTACAGCATTGCGTTTTTATAATAATTATAATGTATATGTAAACATTATATACAGCGGTGGGCTGGCAATACGTCAACAAGGGCCTCGCTAATCTCAAAGAAATTCTCGGTGTTCTGGGGAAGAAGTGACTTTTTTTATACTCCTATGCAATTATATGCAATATTTCAATAAGCAATCGATTGTTACTTAAAATACTTATAATATGTAACAATATGAAATTTACAGCAAACTTATCCAATACAATTGGCTAAAAATGTACTACTGTGTATACTGAAGCTGTCGTAGATAATAAGTCAGAAATTTCAGCTATACACTAATTCGATCTGAGAATATTTTGTTCTCTTAAATTAACAAGGGGCTCGCCAGCCTTAGTAAAATTTAACAAGGGGCTCGTGCGAGCCTCTTTTTGCCCACCCCTGTGTATTCGTGTATAAATTTAATGTTATAAACCTTATACCCAAACATAAAACACTTAAAATTTGTGAAAATGTTTACAATATCTGCATTTCAAACAGTCAACGTATAAGATCATCTTTAAGGTATTACCGCCTCCGAAACAGTGATACGAACTTAGGATAGAGGGCAAATTTGAATTATGCCACAGCATTGCCTTATGAATAAAGATATTACTTCGTACGAATAATAGAAATAAGATATCTCGATGCAAATAGGTGGTGGGTAGATTCGGCGTATTTATTAATTCAGAGGGATACAAAATTGTTTTGAGAATTAATTCAATAAGTGTATAATAGAACTTCTCAGAACATAATAGATTAAGAAGATAAAGCTTTTGACTGTGCATGGTCCGCTTACTTAGTGACGTACAAACAGTAATCACTTATTGTGTAAAATGCCTGCCTAGGTTATGTTTGGTTACATCTAAGCTTTAAATTTTCATATTAAAATAATTTTAGATTTAGAACGTTAATATAGTGTATATTTGGCGACATCTAGTTTTAAAAAAATAATCATTATAGCTAGTGGCGGGCGGCCAATACGTTAACAAGGGGCTCGCTTAATCTCAGAGTAATTCTCAGTGTTCTAAGGATAGAGTGACTTTTTTTATCACTCATATACAATTATATTCAATACTTCATTTGTCGTACAATCGATTGTTACTTAATACACTTATAATATGTAAAAATATGCAATTTACCATAAACTTATCAATCTAAGTGACTGAAAATGTACTAATGTGTATACTGAAGCTGTCGTAGATAATATACAAGTCAGAAATTGCAGTTATATACTAATTTCGTATGAGAATATCGTTTCTCATAAATTAACAAGGGGCTCGCTGACCTTAGTTAATTTTTACAATGGGGTCGAGCAAGCCCCTCCGAGCCCCCTTCAGCCCACCCCCGATTATAGCCATTATAGTAGTCTAGTACAGAGCTTCCCAACATGTGGTCCGCAGGTTATTGTTTTCAGATTTAAGGGACCGTGGCACGAAAAAAATTGGGAAACACTGGTCTAGTAGATACTAAAATCATTCTAAAACAGTCGTTCAATTATTAATTTCAACAAAAATAGTTACTGATTTTATCAACTAAAATTTAGTTTTATCATAACGCATTTGATGCGTCAATTTTCCCTTCTGACCGAGTACACTTTGAATTGTAAATTTGGAAAATCCACAAAGAAGGATGTCAGAAATCATCACTAAAAATATTTGAATACTCATAGCAACAGCAAAAAATAAATATGATCTGTAGAATCTGCAAGGTGTGCGCCAAGCATAAAAAGGTGTAAGACTCGGTACATGGGCAAACATTGTATTATGCCCTTCATCAGGAAATACTGGCAATAAAATCTTACAAAATTAAATATATATATAGTATTTCAAGCAATCACAAAAGGATTAATTTCATTCTAATTTGTTGTTTCACACATTTTGAAAGCTCCTAAGAAAATATGCGATTCTTAAAAAATAAGTTGAGCAGACGGGATAGTTTCACCTTATTTGGGCCAGGGCCGAAAGACTTAAATAAAAGTAAGTAAGTACAATGCTATAATATGTATTTTTTATTTATTGTAAGCCAGTAAATATGGCTAAATTAAGTTAATATAAGTTTAAACATAGTATTAAAAGTGGCGTGAAATCGAAATAGCTATTAACTAATTCACATATTTTTTGAAGGAATACTTTGGTACTTTTTCCTGATAGTCATGTCATTTCAAAGGTCGGTAATAATCTGTCGCACATAAAAACTAAGTTGCAAAATATCTTTAGAAGCTTTGTTTACATTAAGTATATTTGTAATCACTTTTAGGGTGTTCACTGTCAATACTTGGTGGAAAGGCATCATATGAATGAAAACACAACGTCAGTTGACAATGCTCGCAATGAGCGTAACCGATCCTGACCTAATTAATAAAGTGGAATAAAGTAAAAAGGAATATTGTGTTTTTATTAATATATTTTTAATAAAGCATTTGAAAATATAATGAAATATTAGGATATTTACAATGAGTTCAATTAAATGTTCATGCGGGGAGTAAATCTAAAAACACCTATTTTTAAAAAATTACTTTATCTATGTCGTAAGGTTGCTTCCCAATAGCCAAAATGAGTAGCTCATATGGTCAAAAAAATTAAAATAATCACATAGCTATAACAAAAATCAAACTAATATATTCATCCTGGCTGCTACACACAGGGGTGAGCTGGAGGGGGCTCGCGCGATCCCTTTGCTAAATTTTGCTAAGGCCGGCGAGCCAATTGTTAATTTAAAATTACACACTATTCTCAGATCAAACTAGTATAAAACTGCAATTTCTGACTTATATTGTACATATTATCTACGACAGCTTCAGTATACAGAGTAGTCAATTTTTAGATTGATAATTTTACTGTAAATTGCATACTGTTGCATATTATAAATGTATTGAGTATCAATCGACTGTTTATTTAAGTATTGCATATAATTGCATAAGAGTGGTACAAACAATCCCCCCTTCCCCAGAACATCGAGAATTGCTTTGAGATTAATCAAGCCATTTGTTAACGTATTGGAAGTCCACCGCTGGCTACACAGGAAGGTAAATGTATTTTATTCACCTTTATTTAAATACAATACAACAGAAAGCATACGTAGTACCACAAAACACAAACACACAAAAGATTTCACGAGAAGTAAAACGAAAAGTAAAACAAAAGCCTTACAAAAGCCCCGAGTTGCCAGCAGTATAAAAAAGTAATTGATATTTGATATTCGTTTTTTGTTTTGTTCCTCGTTTGTTTTACTTATGTTTTATTCTTTACTTACGTTTTTGTTTATGGCAACTTGGATATTGTCGTAGCTTGTGAGAGTTCTTAGCAAAAGTAAACGAACGTTTTCAAGAATAACCCTGTAATAACCGGATTAATACTATGAGTATCCAAAAAGTGATGTTAACTCAAATATTTCAAGTTGGACATGTAGAAAATACTCCTTCACTGAAAACTTTAAAAAGGAATCAAACAGTTATGTGTTTAATTAAAATATTATATAAAAACTAATAGCATTATTAATGTACATATATGTTGTGTCAACAAAATTTAAATTTTACATCTGTTGAAAAAGAGTATATTTTAATTCATACAAGAGTAACCCCCGAACTACTTCTACGCTTGGTAAGACCCTAGAACAGGGATGGCGAACAAGGGACCCGTGGGTCTCGCAGTGACCCGCGTGAGAAATTTTCTAACCCGCTTGGTACTTTTAGAAATGATTGGTTTTATTTAAAGCCTTATTTATTCAATTTATGTGACGTGCAACATGATTTTTTTTTAAAAAAAAAAAATCAAATTTGACCCACTTGCGAAAAAAATTCGCCATCCCTGCCCTAGAACATCTCAGCTAAGTAGGTGAACAATGACAACGGAAAAGAATATTACAAATTCTATACGATAATACTTAATACCGACGCATATATTCATTTATTAGTGATTTATTAGATAACTTGGTTCGAGCCAGATGTATAATCATAATTTGGTTTCAGAACTATAAAAGGTTGCACAAGCCTGCTTTAAGTAAATATCCTGATGAATTTAAAGTAAAAATAAACAAACAACGGTCAATGAATCTCGACTTTTAAAAAAACACATTAACAGAAGTCTTAAATTAAAATAGCTAAACCTAAAGCTGTCTTTCAGGCAAACTCTTTTTGGATAGAATGAATTCTTATCTTATGCAAAAGTAAGAGCATAGTGATGAATGATTAGAGGTTGTACCCGAATGAATATGCTTCACATTACGAACTGACGTGAATAATAAATTCATTCTTTTAGCTTTTAATTACGATTAAATTATTAATATTTCTCAAAAATTAGCTTCGGTCATGGATGGGTTGAAATATTTACAGAAATGTGTAGGTTTTGATTTTTTTTTAAGATTTTTCTTGTAATATGAATTAAATAACATTGAAATGCGATTTCCACTTTTGATTGACCTCGGTGTCATATTACTTTAGAACTAATGAGAAACGGGAAGGTATGCGTGTACTTATAAACACTTACATATCAATGGGAAACGTATTTGCCGTAGCCATATCATAAAACTGTCGTAGACGAGTCGTAGAGTTCGTAGAAATTTTAAGCAAACAATTCCTACTTTTAATTAATATGACCTCACGTTATTTTGTATAACCACGTCTGCTCCCAAAGCACCAGAGGTCTGCACGGGCCGAAATTTTAGAAAATTACCCGGTCCGAGCCCGAAAGACTCGGGCCCGAGTCTAATACCACACTAATCTGAAACAGACCCGAAGCCCAGATTTTTACTCTTCAGCCCAAAGAATTCTGTTTTTTTAGAAATTTACAACAATTTACGATTCTCTATAGAACTGGTAATAATTAAAAATCATCATGGCTGACTTATAACACGAAAATAGTCTGAAATATTTTTCTGAAGACATAAAGTCCTTACTCGGGCCCCGTCCGAGCCCGAATCTCAATTGCTCTTACCCGCCCGAACCCGGTAAGGGCTCGAGGGCCAGGCCCGGACCCGTGCAGACCTCTACAAAGCACGCAATACTATTGGTATTAAAATATTTCATATTAAATACAATTCATAAAGTCTTCATAAGCACGAACGGCTGATTTTTATGAATACCTTCATTTTTACAAAAAGGGGTTTATTTTTGGACAAACTGTCATCAAATTATTGTACTGTAGTAATATGTAATAGATACAAAAACCCGGAATATCGGTTTTTGTAATACCAGTATAACAATCCTCACACCCCCAAAAGAAAATAAAAGATTATATCTTTGTATATCTTATACTAAAGAGATTACCCAGATAATGAAGTGATTAATTATACACAGGATAAATAAATGTAATAATAATAATAATAAATCTTGTCGTATTTTGAGATATTTTTACCAAAATCTAAATATAAAATATAATTCATTTTTATAAGCCATGCGTTTCTATACTATCGATGGTTAAAAAATATACATCTTAATTTAATGTTATACTTGTTTTAACCAAATTTTTAAATCGTCTGGCAAAGCATGAAAATTAATAACTTTAAAAAAATATCTCTAATAATTAATAGCATAATTTTAAATTTGTCTATTCTATTAATTCAAAGTATTTTCTTTGTATGATTTGTTATTAAGATGTTCATTTGAATGCGTATTTGGCCCCGCAAAATTTGGAACCCGGTTCCGTAAAAACTTACACCGTATTTATTACACATGGCTTCTTTATTAAAATGTGGTCACTGAAACGTTTGCTTTTCAAATTGAGAACAAAAAGAATGGGAGTGGCTTAAATAAATAAACTCGTGAAAAAAAATCTTTCACAATTGCCATAAAAAAACAAAACTAACTACACTTTCATAATAGGAATCTCAAACAGAATTATTCAGCTTTTAAATAATTCAGTCTAACATTTGTGATCCGCCAATCGCGTGAAAGGGCGGGGTTTTGTCCGGACACCCCATTGGCTACATTCACTTTGAAGTTAGAAATGTTAACATTTGTATTACTGTCTCATATTGGTAATACAGTTTCACGACTGCGAGAAAGAGAGACGCGCCGCTGTTAATGTTGCATCGTATCGCTGTAGATAGATTGTGTCCCTTTTTAATCTGGTCCAAAGTATTGCTAGGTTATGTTTTCTGTCAGTTTACTCAGGGGCTCGGTGGAATTGAGTGATATTTTTGTGAAACATAGTGGCTAAGTTTTGTTTGCACCCGGAAATTTTATTCAAAATTAAGCTTTAAAATTGACCCAAATAACATTGATAGACATTAATTAAATGGGAACGATATTGAAGAATTTACACACAGAAACAATTTTGAATAAAGTTGTGAATTCGAAAGTGTATTTCAAAATACGTTTGAATTTTAAGCGAACTTAAATTTTCATCTAATTAAATTATTTCAAATATTTCTTCGCGTGTGAACAGTAAAACTGACAGCAATAATAAAAATACCCTATAAAACTTGTGTTGATTTGGTACATTTTTATATAGAAGACATATTCTGAAATTAAAAGGTTTTCTTTTACAAAATAAGTTTTCCAAAAATGTGGGTTACTCTCGTGTTCTACTGGTAGTTAAACGTTTATTGACTTATCAAACGAGTGTCTTGGTGAAAGCCATCATCATCATGGAAATGTCACTGCCTAGTGGAGTGGATGTGTCGCAGCTGGTGGCGCAGCATCCAGTTCTCGGAGCCCTTCCACCGGCCTTCTTCCTAAGGGCTTCGGAGAGATATCAGGTGCTTCCACCTAGTGTCAGCTACCATCCGCCCGCGGTTCGCTTGTCATTTTAGCTATCTAAATATTTTTTTTATATATATTATTGTTTTATGATTATCTTAATACTTGATATGATAAACTAGTAAATGCGAAATATTTTGACATACTATAGAGAAAATTATACAAAATTCAAAAACACTTCTTGATTTGAATATAATATTCACGTTGCACAAAATGTTGAATCAATTTAACAATTGCTTATAAGTACGTCACACGTATGTATTTCTCAAAAGTTTACGTTTCATTATTGAAAAATCTACCAATTATGAATTTATCCCACACTAAAAGAGAGCATATAAAGATAAATTATGTACTTCGAGAGATTTTTTCGTATCGAAAAGGAAGTACAAATCTTGTTAAAAATACGTTTTAAATTTAGATAAAAGCACATAATTCTCAAAATATTTACCATGATAACCACGGTCATTCAATATCTGCGTATTGTGCAAAATCACATAAGGTATTAAAATGAATAACTTATTTTTTATTTTTCATATTTTTGACTGACACATGAATGACTTATTTGTTGCACGTATTTTTTTTATAAAATTTGAATTTAAACTTATATTGAGGTTATAAATTAATACCACAATTCACCTGACTTAATTGTCAATAATTAAATAATAAAAATATAGCCAAATTCTTTGTTTAAGTAAAACTGTCGAAATAAAAATAATTGCCTTAGTCAATTTAATCAATCGCGTAGACCCCTTGATAGGTCTTCCATTCATTTTGTAAAACTCAAATATAATTAATGTAGTATATACTTAAATATTCATATCTACTAAAAAGCTGTAAATACTGCGAAGCACAGTTAAGTTATCTGACAATTTCAGATATTATAGTATATTCAAATTATACATATTTAATTTTTGATTGATTAAAAAGCTCTATCTCTCGTATTGAGAAGAAGGTTTTTGTAATATGGTATTCAAGGAAGGGCAAATAATTATGTAATTATTTTTTGTCTAAGTTGTTAATTATTACCAATCTAAAATACAGTTGATATAATTGTATGTTTTCAGGATCTGTTGATAAAAAAACCATTATTTTTCAACTGCTTCTTTTATTCGCAAGAGAAAGCAATATTTATTAATTAGAAAATTACTTAAAGTTAAAACATACTATAGATATAGGCGTAGCAGTGAAGTTATGCTTCTTTTATGGTGTATTTAAAGTTTATTGTATAATGAAAAGTTTAATATTGCATACTGAATTAGCAATTGCATAATAAATTTAATATAAACGTACATCTATAAGTAAATGAATACTTTATTTAGGGGTATCTCATAACTGCAATTATAATTTAAATAAAAAAAGAATTTTCAAATGAATGATTCTATTCTTTGTTATTTTTTGATGACAAGGAAACCCTCCTGTCTTAAAAAAAGCCTCAAATTAAATTAATGTTATCGCGTGTTTTTGTAAGCCAATCTTTTATCTTTTTTTGACAATGTCGTTTTAAAAACCGCAAAGGCAATTGTGATTTTTAAGTAGACAGAATGTTTTTAATTTGATTTATTTTATGTATATTTAACAAATTCAGTTCAATAAAAAAAAACAGGGAATCAAAATCAATTACATAAAAAGATGATGTCAATGTGTTTTGAATAAAAAAGTTTCATTTTTAATATTGATTGGATTGTCACTGCCTCAGTTGTCGCTAAAGCTATGAAAATTATTTACCAAAATAAAAACAACTTTTTAATAAATATTACATAATTATTGTCAATTATTTTCTTTTCATATGCATGAAAATCAGAAATAATTTATATTAAATTAAAACATTGACGGCTTTTTGTGGAATGTAGACCAAACATAGATGGATCGTATTTTTTTCTTTTGTAAATAATGTGTAAATAAGCGGCTGCGTGGTAGAGTGGACAACATTGTTGGCTTCGATTGCGGAGGTCACGGGATCGACTCACAGTATGGACACTTCTGTCCTAGTCTTATCCTTCTATCCCTACTATCTCTGAAAAAGGGTGGAGCAACTGAGCGACAAACAGTCTTCGTAGAAATTACTTCTGTTGAGATACATCCATAAGGTGGCCATATAGAAGTCTGTCAAAAATAAATTATAATTCACGTGGAAACGATACAGATTATCTGAGAGCCTAAAATTGGTTTAAGTTAAAAAATAAACAAAGAGTAAAAAGAGGTGAAATAATTTTAACCGTTACAAATTTGCAACTGGATCTTCAATACAGTTACGCCTCTTCATAAATTAACACTTACATATTAAATATAAACTCATACATATTTTATTGGTTGTAACAAAAGTGAAAACAGACATAAAGACAAATGTAAAGATATTGAGTATTTGAATTAAGTAAATATATGTAATACTGATTTAATTTTATTAGTGAATAATACTAATTATAAATATATTATATAATTTAACTAAGGAAAAATAATCTCGAGTAGCTCATACAAAATATTACATATGAAAAAAAAACTACGCTATAAGATAACTTTTCATTATCATATACCATCAGCTAAAATAAAATGTGTCTACGCCATAGTAGTTGTCCCGGATATATTATCAGAAAACGCGTAGACCGTTCCTATTTTATGATGTAATTATCAAAAATAGTAATTTAGAGGTCAAAATAATATCATTAAATTATATACTGCTTTATAAAGGAGTTCACGTCACGTTATAACGCAAATAATAAATTCTTTAAAGAAATTTTCTCTCATTAAATTCGATTTTAATCGAAACCACTGCAATATATATAATTTAATTACAAACTGTTGACTATTTTCGCTTTTTTATTGAATCCATAATAACCGTTATCAATTTTTCCTTTACTTTCAGAGAACACCAAAGTGTGCAAGGTGTCGAAATCACGGCGTTGTATCAGCACTCAAAGGCCACAAACGTTACTGCAGATGGAGAGACTGTGTTTGCGCAAAATGCACACTGATTGCTGAAAGACAAAGAGTGATGGCCGCTCAGGTAAAAATACTATTTTTTTTTATGCATTAATATTGTGTATATAACAATTAATGTAGCAATTTTGATACAAATCAAATATTTTTTACGAAGGTGGCCTTGCGCAGACAGCAGGCCCAAGAAGAGAGTGAGGCTCGAGAGCTGGGCCTACTCTACGCAGGCCCCAGTCCTCCTGGTCCCCCGAATCCCCAGCGGCAACACTACAAAGATGATCACCAGCCGAGTGAGTGCATTTGATTTCACGTTATTCCTTAATAACTTAAACACGGTGCCAATTATAATATAATATTAGAAAAGATATCACAAAACAACGAGTTATGTTGGATTCTGACTTAAGAACTGAGAACCCAACAAGAATAAATCAATTATGCTCGTAGAGGTTTTATGACAAAATATGATCACAACTTTCGAAGAATATTGGTCTGCATATTTTATGTTAAGAAACGAATTTATTGAAAAACAAAACAATTACTAAAGAAATAAATAATAAAAAAAAACTGACATGATTGTGAGAAAGTCATTAATATTGAAACGAAGAGTCAATTTTCAAATTGTGTTGATACCAAGATGTGGTGATAATTTTTGGCTCGCTGCCATCGGCATATACAACCAAAATCACCCACTAACGATTTTTATATTGTATTTTACACTCACATTAAATTATCATTAATAGCGGCATTTTAGAATTGTGGACATACTTCGAGTTTAATTAATCATACATAATATTTTACTCGACAGTCAATTCACGTCACCACTTTTGACCTGATCGAAGAACAAACAGAAATTTTGACATCAAGAAAAAATATTTAGTTATTAAGCAATGTTCGTCTTCAATGTTAATCATGTAAACCTATAACGGAGTAATTCAATAGAAGAAGTTTATCGATAATTTGTTCAAAGGAAACTGCTCAACATTTATATTAAGGATATATATAACGGATTAGGGAATGACGAACAACTAAACACTCTCAGTTTGCCTAGTGTAAAGATTAAGCTATAATAGGTGGGAAGGTATGAAACACATTATCAACAAATAAAAATGTATAAATTTAACAAAAGGTCAGCGTACGTAATTTTCTATCCGGGGTTCAAATTGTTGACAGCGCAACCGCATAGAACCAAAGCCAATAAGCGTTTTCATTAGGTTAAGGCTGATCAAATTAGAAACATGTAAATTAGTAATCAATTATTTAAACTAACGACACAAAATATGCTATTTGAAATTAATTTTAAAACTTTGATTATCGTCTTCAAACGAAAAGAATAAATTATCAGTAAGAACTTATTCACATTACTTATTACAATTATTAAGTATGCACCTCTAATAGATGAGTTTTGTATTTGAAAAAACAATTAGGTCTTATACAGTCGGTATGTATGGGTGTATGTAGAAACATGATATGTAAAATAAAAAAATATGAATGCCAGAAAATTGATATCTATGGAATCTGTAAAAGTTCAACTTGGTATCGTTAAAATTTGAATAAAGTATTTTTTCCCCCGCAAACTGTTATACATCTGGCATTGATAGCTTGGTGAACTCTCTTATGGGTTTACTTGGGGGTATTTTTTATATTCTTTTTTCTTTAAATGGGGATGTTTTTGTGTGGGGAGTGATTTTTAGCGTGATATATTTGATTGCTCAGATATTGAGATACACTTTGTCCGAAGAATGTTTAAAATAAATATTATAGGTATTTTTCAATAGAAACAATGTTTGATCATTTTATTTATCTTTGATAAAATTTGAATCGTTCAAATTTTGAACTCTCCCACATGTTTTGTCATTAACGACTCGGGTTTCGCTTTCCGCCATCTTTAGTCGTTCAAGTACACAGATGACGCTTGGTAAATAAGGGTTTATATAAGAAATAAATTTATTTATCACTAATTTGCTGTCGTGTTAAGTATAAGTGATTAGATACTGTTTTGAAAATTTTAAAATGAGAATTTTGAGCGTTTTTAATATATTAAATAGTTTGACGTTTTTTTATGGATTGCATGTTAAATTACAAAATATTTTTATACTCACCTTGTTACGACCGAAAAATCTTCACTGACTTTTTTTGTGAGCGTGAACAATTGGATAGTAATTTATTCACATTTATAGCCATTTCTCTCCGTCGGCAATATTTGAATCTTTACGGAAGATATACCAATAAGCGTATTCTTGTTCTTGAGCATAAATTAACTGTCATTGACTTATTTATTTAAGTGTCAAATTCGCGGATTTTAAAGTAAATAAATATGTCACGTTTTTACCAATATTTTTTTTCGAAATCATAAAAAAGCTTTGGTAGTAACTACACAAATCACCAAACGAAATAACTACTTACGTTCTAAAAAAAATGTATGCTACAATACTTTCGCCATATTTGAACACCCTACTAAATTAAACTATTTTGCGCCCAAACAATGACTACGATTCTTTTTATGAAAAACTTTGTATAGTTAAATACGTCAAACTTGTATCTTTAAGTAATCTATTTAATCACTTATTTACTACTTGTTATATACATTTTGTGTGACACTTCTAAAATTCAAAACCTGAACATACTAAAGAAGGATTGTGATTTTTATAAAATATTTTATCATTAATGAATATTAATATGTATATCTATGTTAACTAAAGAAACAAAAATATAATACAGCTAGAAAAAAGTGTTGAATATTTGTAATGTAAGCATTTTCCTTCCACACTTTTTCTATGAATGGTGTTCACATATTATTTAAGCAAAACGACAAAATATTATACAATCTCTTATGGAGTAAGTGCATTCAATTGAAATTTTTTGTAAATACAAATTAAAATAAATATGTTTCATCATGTAATTCCACCAACAAAAATAACTACCATTCATTAATACCAATCATTTATAGGAACATGTTGTAAAGTTTAAAAAGAATTAAAAATGTTATCTTCTATTTTATAAAAAGTGCTCGGGATTCTCAGTGTTAATACACACTCATATTACAATATTGATAGTGTTTAAATATAAATTGTCTGGAACACCCAGTAAACGGATTCTTTTTGAGTCTGCTAATATTTGTTCACTATTAAGTGACATTTAGTTTTCATAAAGTTACAAAACATTTCCATTGGCGTTGTAGTTTTTTTTGACTCTGTGTGTATTCATATTTTATTATATTATATTAAACACAAGTGCTGTTTGCTTTTATACGTTTTTTGTTTGCTTTGGGTGAGCGAGGCGTACGCGTCGCTAATGGACTTTTTAGACAACCATTGCTACTAAACACCTTAATAGTAATAAGAAAGTCAATTGTTCAAAGATCAACCCACTCAAGTAGGTTAATAGTTGTCAGTCGTTACTGTGGCTTTTTTGTGGAAATAAATTCTAATAACAATGGATTATCAGATATCTAATTAAGATCTATGTTTTATCAGGACTAATTACAAAATTCAAGGGTTTTTGAGTTTTATAGATTAATGTAAAACATATGATAATATATGTTAACAAAGCTGAAGCCAATGCGACATGCATCAAAAATATAATGAAACAATTGATTACATTTACAATAAAATAAAAGTCCTTTTTAGAATTGATAAAATAGAAAACAGAAACGTATTGCTTTATAAACGTACGAATTCAAATACGGAACAGAATTTTAAAAATATTACACAAAGTTCGCTGCCAAATAGGTCCTGCAACTAGTGACTTAAATGACCAATGCAAAGAAAGAGTTAGTGTTTTCAATGTTTTATCCTAAAACCATTCGCTACGGGTCATACTATTTTTATAATTTGTATTTCGTAGTGTTACAATGTTTATTTTTTAGCCAACATTTATAAATATATATGTGAGTAATGGAATAAATCTTATAAAGGATGCCTTTATTTTTTCATAGCCCCGTAATTTGTCTAAGATGCTTTCAAGGTATCATGTTCGATATTGCCGACATATATGTATGACGTATTGTCTTGATCACCGGGAATGAGAAATGATAATTTAATAACCTAAGCACTCTAACATAAGCTGCCGCAAATGTTTAAAGGAATCAACAATAATAAATTACTGTTTTTATTAAAACAAATGTTTTTAACCATGTGTCGTTCAAATAGTACATATTCAATATTTAAAAAATAACAAACGAATTTTAACCCATTGCGTGTTAGTAAAAACAAACGTAAATATACTTTAGCTGGCAGTTATGTAAGCAGTATAAACTCAGCCTACAACTTATACCCCGGGGTAGTGACTACCCTAACCCTAAAAACTTTCATTTGTAGCGCTTAACCCATCAGATGCTTCAATCTCTCCGACATCTGGAAGTAAATTTAAAATATTTATCAGACTTTTTTCATCACTTTGAGCTATTACACTGGAAATATTGCGTGAAAAGATTTAAAGCTTTCGACAGCTCTTTCAAGTTTTAATTATAATCAACCAAGATTCTTAATGCGATTCGATCCACGCTCATAGCTGACATTCTGTTGACACTGACCAATATGACTGTAAATTGGGCTGATTTGAATAGAAAACAGTTACTCGTTTTGTGTCCGTTTTCGAATATCCCCAGAAGAATTAATTTGAAACCTGTAGTATATTATCACATATTTACAATCTTTTAAAGATAATTGCCAAGCTGGAACAAATCTATAGAGTAAACATTAAAGCCAATCAGAGTCAAAGTTAACAGGCAACGCAATTATATATGTATATTTTTCAATTATTAAAAAAAAGCAGTTGTTAATTAATTTTGCACCTTAGTCAAGAAACAATTCATAAATTCGTACCCACTTAAATAAAAATAAATCAGTTTAATGTTTTAAAACTATTGTGTGAAAAAATCAGCATTTAACGGGTTAGACAAGTAGCCAAGTTAATAGGTGTAAAAAGCATTGCGCTGAAACATTTGTCGAGTGGCTACGTCATAATCGTAGAGCGCCTACAGCGTAGCGATCGGCGTAGCATATCGCTTGAAAGTTTCATTTCTTTCTACAAGGGAGTAGGTTGAAAAAAAACTTAAAATTTTCAATTAAAAATTTAATGAGAAAAATCAACTTAATAAAACTTTATTGCCTTACCAAATATTCACATATTTTATCGAATAGTATGGCACTTGAGTAATTGCATATCTAGTGATTTAGTTAATTATTATGTTTGTACCATAAACATATTTTTCAATTCGAATGTAATTATTATGTATATATTATGAAATAAAATCTGATTTCAGATTTGGTGGGAGAATTTCAAAGTTTTAATTATTTACAGCCAAAATAATCTTGTGCTTTAATAAATTTCGAAATAAGCCAAACTTAGAAACTAAGCTTATTTAATTGATTGTTAGTAAATGCCTCAAACAGTTTGTTTTTGACGAATTCATTATTTATTTTATACTATGTTCTTGTGCAAACATTTTGCAAGAAATTTCGCTATGCTCAAATTATTTGTTTTACCAAATCGTTTGTTACGCACTTTTAACAACCCTTGCATTGAGCATCAAACCAGTTCATATAAATGTCTATTTTTTCATAAAAATTTCAGATATTAGCGAAGTTAAAAGAGTAATAAGGACACATGAATGTTTGTTTGCAAAGCTTTGCTGTATATAACGTTATCAATGCATTTTAAATTTGATCTAGATATCTTATGATTATTGCCTCAATAAAACCTTATCTACAAGCTTCGAATTAAATGATAAAAAATTTCTCAGAATGAGACTGTTCAATATCATTTTTTTATCCATCTCCGCTCTCAATGTGGACCATATGGCCTCCTAACGGATGTATCTTAACAGAAGTTTTTCTACAAGAACTGTTTGTTACTAAATCGCTCAACCTCACTTTTTTAAAAAAAGTGAGTAGTGGGGGAAGAATGATGAGGCTAGAACAGGACTAGTGGTTAGCTAATCGCTATTGCTACACCCAGTTATTAAAGGATCAGAAGGATCGACATCACAAATACCCAGTCTTCGTTCACAACTTTGGATTGAATAATTGTCAAATTCACTGTGACCTTACCGGGAATCGAACCCAAGCCTGCGTGATCGGTAAAGCAAGCTCTAACCAATTCGGCCACGTAGGCGTTAATTATTATTGTGTTAAAATGCACGCTTCACAAAATTTTAGTTGCAACTAGACGACGAATTTGGCGCTTAATGTAGTAGAGTACAACTTCATTTATTTTTGAATAACGTAATTTATTCCATTGAGTTAAATAATAACGTTGTCCACCAGCTGTCCCTGGTACGAAATTTTCCGCTACATTTTCCTTGTTAGCAATGTGAAAACAGTTTCCCCGCTCCACAGTGGCAACTTTTGCCGATAATAATAATTATAATTGGTGTGCAACGGTAATTTTTCCGGCCGACCTCATCGGCGAGTGGCCCTCACCGCTACGCTCTAAACTCCATGGCGGAAAAAAGGCCGCAACTCTAACAGGACTACTGGAATAATAATTAGTGTTAATTTTTATATAAACTGAAAGTTTTTCTTCAGGGTCTGGCCATAAAGCTATTTGTAGAAACTTTTTTATATTTTTTTATTTTTTTAGACAATTTCGCCGATTTCTTCAAATACATTGAAACGATATAATGTCTAAATGTGTTTAACGGGAATAACTTACTTATCGACCAACATAAATCATTAATATATCACCTCTTTTTTAATCATTATACAATATATCTTAACAGATTAAAAATATCAAAGTATTTTAGTTCTACAGTTTTTTAATAATTTTATGCGTTGATAGCTATTTCGGCTTGCGCCATCGTCAGAACTATAGATAGTTCTGACGATGGCGCAAGCCGAAATAGCTATCAACGCATAAAATTATTAAAAAACTGTAGAACTAAAATACTTTGATATTTTTAATCTGTTATAATGGAGTTCTACCAAGTAAATGTCAAATCAATTAATATATCTTAAAATTATCTAAATAAATACTTCTTCAATATTTATTTCTATGCAGAATAAATTAAACTTACATTTACACTAAACAAAATATCAGAGAGTTTATAAAAAATATGCAGGTGTCTGTGATAATATTAAAAACGAGAAAATTTGTTTAAGCACAGTCTTGACAGTGCCTTAATGTCGAAATAGCTTACAACAATATCACCTCCATTGGTGCTTATTGGTCGGCATCATACTTCAAGTATATTTTAATTAATAAAATACAATGTTTTGAACTTTTTTAACAAATGATCTGTACCGTTTTCGGTCATCTGACCGACTATTGGCGGTTCACACCATATCACTGATTATTATTTTCTATTTGAAACCAAGTGCATGGGTTCTAAAAACTTTACTATGCGCGTTTCTTAAGATCACATTTGCTTAAGTTAATTAAAGAGAGCACTTCAACTTATTATTATAAATATTTTCTTACACCAGTTTGATAGTAAGATATTTTTTATAAATAATTACATTTTTAATTCCTCTCATAATGCTACAAATTATGAGTGATTCGGCAAGCTATCTTTTTTATATAATATTAAATGTGTTAGATTTTTAAAATATATTTTTATTGTTTTTGCTTTATTCTGTAGGTTATCTAAAAGTCTGTTATTTCAACAATATTTCGATTTCTTATCTAGTTTATAAACGAATGTGAAAAGAGTGATTTTAAAAAAGTCGCTTTAATAATGATTTATGTCGAAATTGGGAGAAAACATACTATTTTTTAATTTTGAGTGTGGGATACGTGAGTATTTTGTTTAATTTTTGAGCAATTGCATCATTTTACCTGACTAATTTCATAAAACTCGATGAGACAACATGTTTCGAAAAATTCGTAGCATAAGTAAATAAACTATCATTTTTTCGTCATTGTAAACAGTTGTCAATTTGCTTAGTCAGATACTTTTAATGGATTTGCTGCATTAATGTAAAAACAAACAACATTTGAAACGTGAAATCAATATTAAGTAGTCTTTTTGAAGACTGAAAATCATAGTTTGTCCTCAATTCTTTTCCTGTGCTATAATATTCAAGCATCTTGTGTCATATAATTAAAATTATTTTAAAAAATCAATTTGCAATTAGGCATCGTCATCGGCATTTGAAAATCAACTTATAAATGAAAGCCTCTTCAGTCACTTACAAAAATATGATTGACTGTAAAGGGTGGGCTGGAGGAGGCTCGCAGGGGCCCTTTTTTAAATTCGTCGAAGGCCGGCGAGCCTTTTGTTAAATTAAAAAAAACAATATTCTCAGATATATGCGTAATATTATATATTTATATGCACTATAATTATATTAAGAAATCCAGTACATATATATTGATCTACAAAGGTTATAGTATAACGCTTGGAACACGGAATCAGAGTGAACATAGTATATGGGTCTCTCTCTTACTTTACACTCTTGCAATATAATGTAGGTTAATACATTTTTTGACGTGATTAATACATGATTTTGATTTTTAATACATGATTTTGATTTTTTGATTAATACAAGTTTTGACGATGGCGAAAGCCGAAATAGCTATCAACGCATAAAAATTATTAAAAACTGTAGAACTAAAATACTTTGATATTTTTAATCTGTTATAATGGAGTTCTACCAGGTAAATGCCAAATCAATTAATACATTTTTTATCTATTGATATTAATTTTCGTCTCGTGGTACATTGCATATTGTTATTTAATGTAACTGTTTTGGTAATATTATTACGTATTGTATAGCAGTAATGAAAAAATCACTCCTTCCCCAGATCACATAAAACATCTTTGACGTTAAGCGAGCCCTTTGTTAATATTTTGGCAGCCTACCGCTGACTGTAACTCTTCCACGTACTTCATCTTTATTTTGTAGATTCATTTATTTTTATAGGTATCATATATAATATGATATAATATAATATACCTTTATAACGTGTACTTAAAAGTTTCTTGCTCGCTTTCCACTGCTCATCACTTGTGGCGCATATCTATTAAATTATATTTTCTTAGACCCAATAGTGTCTCAGGAGCAACAACCTAAAAAATATTCGTGTAAACTTATGTGCAAAGAAAATTTTATGAACGTAAGATCTAGTCCTACTTTGTCTGATGCCTGTTTTTTTTTTAAAGCGTAGTATTTTGCGACCATGTGGGTCAGTACATTTTTGGATTGACTTGTGCAGCTATTTTGATTTCAATGAATATAAATGTACCCACATGCGATGTGTTTAGCATTCATATTTTGTAACTGAATCAGTTAATTAATTTAATTTACATATTAATCTATAAGGTGTTTAAGTTAATTGTCTTCATTGTGAATTACTCACCTCTGTCACGATCACCCCCTTCCGCTGACAACGATTGAAAAGGAATTCAAGTAACCGAAACATCAGCGATGAAAAAACTTTAACGCTTACTAAAACAAAAAGCTCCATTAATTCGATATATAAAAAAATAATTGAACCTGTATAGTTAATCTACTTAGTCAACTCATATGCATTTAAGCTTTTTGTATGGGTGATCACTGTAACAGTTTTTCACTACTCACCGTACTTTGTTGCTTCATTTTTAGTTTATAGAACTTTCTGAAGATAAAATTTCAGGGTTTATACGCGTAGGCACACAGTGAAAGGACTTGAATGATGCAAAATGAGTACAGTTTAAAATTTAAACAATAACTTCAAAGTAATAAATACATACAGTACCTTAAGTAACAGCCCTATCTCTTGCTAGATGAATCATATTAATTACATGGGGAAAAAAACTTCAAGCTCAGCTTTCGCACCGGCGACTAAAAATATAATACATTTTTCAGATGTACACACAGTTCGTTCCATTTTCAAAATATTTATTTGAATCTGACGTAAGTTGGCTATCTTAATTGAGTTAAGTATAATTTACTCTATTTTGTTTTGCCAGTGACAACTCACATTTAAATATGTTTTTTTATGTTCTAAATTTTCAAACAGTTTTTTTAAGAACTTCAATGATTTCTTAATATATTATAAGTTTTCTTACAAATAAATGATCACTGACTACTGAGTATACGCTACGTATAGCCATACAAAACGAATTTCTTATTTATAGGTTTTACTTAACGCGAAGGCTCAGGTCTTAAATTACAAAACTATAACTGAATTTACAACTAGTAGAAACTCACATTGTTAAGAAATATTTATTTAATCGTTAAGGCATCTTTCGCATTACATACTAAACATAACTCTTGAAAATTTGATTAGGTATTTATGGCTAAAGATTTTTGTGAAGATTTAACATACAGTCAAATCAAAGTTTAATTAAAAAATAATAGTTTTCCTCAATTTATAATTAATATGTGTTAGTTATTATTTTTTAATAATTATGAAATTAAATCCAATTTTTATGAAACGATGTTTTTACGAATGCCACTCACGTTCCAATGCTAGAGACAATACTATAATTTGTTTTTCGTAATTTTTATACGCCATTTAAAACAAGGTATGTAATTAGATATTATTATTATTTAAATAAACACAACTTTTTGTTTATTTAAAATCTAAGTAAACAGCAAAGAGGAAACCGTTTTGTTTAATTTATTGTAAATTTTGAAATAATTAAACAACATTTTAAATATTCAAATGGATTTTGGAACTGTTCACAAAATGCTAATTAATACAATACGGATAATTTATCATAATTATTATGGCTTATTAGGAAAAGTAAATTATTTAATATTTTTTTATAATTATGAAATAACGAGGTCATTACAAAAACTTTTGTATGTACTTTTTATGTATTCAATCAATGCAATATATTTTAAGCGCTGCGTCTATACAAAATAATGAGTTTGATTTCGTACCACTTTATTAACTGTATTAAAAGATATTTTTTCACTAAAATATCACAGCTGATAAATATTTATAAATTCATTTATATTTTATTCAGTCAATGTTTTTTAAATTTTAATAATTTAACGAGTTTCTTCAGACTTTACATGCCAGCTCAAGATGTATAACTACAGCCAGACGAACGCTATATACACATTATTAAACTTTTTGTTGTTATTAAAAAACTTAATAAACTAAACAATGTATCCACCCAAGGTACTCAACTTAGAAACGTAAAATATACTGCACTCATATATTTCTACAGTACCATCAATACAAATAAAAATAACATTTAAAATCGTTCTTAATTTAAATATGAAAACTTAAAAACAAAAATGAATGTCACCAAAAACAATAGACGATAAATTTTTTGACAAGGACAATAGACAAAATAAATGTTGGTTAATTATGTGTCAAAATATACGTAACATAACAACATTGTGTTAATATCAGATTTTTTTCAATCAACGTATCATCCTGATTGTGTTTTTTTTGGCTACGTTTCGCGATCGAGTAAATACTTAATTAAATAAAAATAAGTAATTATCAAAAAATGTCGTGAGAAAGTAGATGAAATAATCATGTTCTCAGATGTTGTTTATTTGCAGGGAATCGATTCGACGATCTCGTCAACCCGGCGAATATATACTCGTACTTGAAAATACAAGGATTATTTGACGCGGCCTCGATTTCCACCTCGAACCCTGTGATCGGGAGCCGAACACGCTACCCACTAGACCACAGATCAGGTGATTATTACTAACGATAGGAATTATAATTGAATAACGACTTGTGGCATGTTTCGGATGATCAGTATGCATAAAAACTAAATTCAATTAGTAATTTTGCACGCGCAGTATAATTCTGATAGTTTTGTACCGTTTTCTACGTTCGGTTCCGTTTGATTTATATTTTTAAGCAGAAATCGAAATAAAACTTTACACCAGTGTACACCAAACCGTATTTTGTGATATGCGTAATCGTTACATGATAAATAGCATACATAAGCCCATTTATTAACGAAGCGACCTGTTTTTAAGATCGAAGTCAATCATAAAAATGAGTTGACTTAGTATTCAATTTGAAAAATGGAGTTTCAATGTACATTTTCTTAACTATTTACTCGTTATATCACATTATAAATATTTTATGATGTATGAAAATTTGTAAAGAGCGTGGAACTGAATTTGTATATTAAAAACTGGCATGGAAACGTCGGGTGATTACCATAAAAAAAATGACAGCAATTTTTCAAAATACTTATTTTTTTCCATAACGATGCCTGATAAATTATAAAAATACTTGAAAATTAAAATTTTCCACTATTTTTATTACTTATATCTAGTTTAATAACGTCCATTGACAAAACTATTTAATTTACAACCAATTCTAGCTTAAGCTTCGTTATAATTCAATCACTCTTAAGATGTTTATCTTAAAAGCAAAAAAAAATATAACGTGAAAAAAAGGTCAAAGTATTTTAGTAATACAAATATTATTTTATGTATGATTGATAACTTTTTAACTAAAAGGCATACGCCGAAATATCTATCAACCATAAACAAAATAATATTTGAATTACTTAAATACTTTTTCACTTAATTACAATGCAGTTCTACCAAATAAATGCCAATTCAATCAATCAAAATATCAAAAGGTATTTAAACATTTTTTTATATGTGGACATTACTTTGCGATATTAACGACGGGATCAAAAGATTTGTTGCATTTCCATTTCCTCATCGACTGGATGCGACAGTAAATTTAAAATAAGTCTATTAGACAGTTGTTAATCTGTATGCAAACTATTTCGTGCATTTTCACCCTCTACTGTGGCTTCGGATCACTTAGTTACATATAAAGGGGTAGTTTTCCACCCCTCCTTACGTATACTACCTACAACAATGTGCGGAATTCGACCTCAAGTCGAATCCACTTTTATTGCTTCATATATGAAAAATTCCACACTAACATTTCATTGCAGGGATATAGAAGCTAAGCTATTGGACTTTTACGATACGACAATGCATTGTTGGCCACTTTATTTTCACTCTATTCTTCCACAACAATGGTTGTTTGTTTTTATTGATTTTTCCGTCGAGAAATATATAAATATTTTTTTCTATTATAGTATTCATCTGTGATCACTTAAAAAGTTAAAGTATAATATAGAGAAAACCTTAAAACTTTGTGGAGAAATGATAAAACATTAAAATAATGATAAAACTATGAACAAAATTAAAAGTAGTTCATAAGGAAGATGACCAAAATTTTCAATGCACATTATATATAATATAATAAAATAAATAAATTATTGTATATAAATAATTCCTTAGTTTTTTCATTTTCATTATTTGAACGATTTTATTCAGTGTTTTTCTATTGAAAATGCCTATACACTATTATACTAAAAAAGTGTTTTATTGTTTTAAGATTTTCTGCCAAGAAATTATCATGAATACCTTTAAAATAATTTCTATACTCTATGGATCTCTCAAATCGTCATCATAAAATCGAGGGACTTGCCAAATGCTACACTTATAAGCGAAACTCGATAATTTCAATCCTTATGTAATATATAAAAAGTGCGTTTTATTCTTATATTTAAAACACAAAACTGTCTTCGCTTAGTCAAAACAAACTCAAAAACAATTCAAGGCTTCAGCAGGTTAATAAAAATGACAACTTTCAAAACATTTGAGCTATACGATAGAGGAAGTTAATGAAATGTGAATACGACTTAAGAACTTGGAATTTGTACCCCTGCTCGATGGAGTATATCGCGCGTTTGTTGTATGCCACAGTTTAAGAAAAGAGCGCAAAATAGCTTTACTCCTCCATAATACTTTTATTATCGGCACCATTACGGGAATGCATGACTACGCCTTATTCCCTTTCGTGCATTAATAACTAAGCCCGGAACGGCATTATGATAATATTTTATAACTCGTTCAATATTCCTTGACACGGTTAGAATTTCATATTATTTTGATGCCTAGTGTAAAAAATAATGGAAAGCGAAGATAGTACGAGTAAAAACATTTTTTTAATCATACGTTCTCTACCAAAGCGTTGCACAAGGATAACGGACTCTTCATGAAGTATTTGAAAAGAGATTGCTTAGTGAAAAATGTTTTTTATTTTGTAAACCTCTAGCTTTATTGGAATTCGTGTTTTAATAGAGGTTAGACTAGAAGAAATGAAACTTATATAAACACGCACAAAAATAATTTTCAATTTGGGGACAACAAACCTTTGCCGTGCAATCGTACGACAGGAGTACAAGAGCGTTAACTTCTTGGATACGGGAATAATTTTATAATATATATATACATAATACAGTATACTTATACCTTTTCGTTTTGCTATATCTGTAAAATTACATACGAATGATCAGTACACACAATACAAAGTACTCATCTTTGTATACGCGGTGCAATTTTTACGCATACGTTGTACATACATTCAGAAGTGCAACAGCATTATACGTGTTGTAAATTGTGGCCAATCATGTCCCATGAAAATTATTAAAGGCTTAGTTGTATTACAGTACGCAGAAAGAGATAGCGAATAAGCTACAACCAATGGAAGAGAAATCTACGAATCGAGATCAAGTCACTTTCTATAGCACACTTGTGTAATTTTCCAAAAATACAACGAAGTATCCGACGTGGCTGACATGTCCAGCAGATGGTTATATCATCTTAGTCGATTACCTATACGTAATTCAGTATTTTTTTAAACCAAAAACGTTCTTGTTTTCTGATTACTGTGAATTGTGATTGAGTAGCAAAGGTATACACTCGCGTGACAGAGCTTTAATCCTGGAAAGGGTATATTTCATTTCTCAAATCATTTTATAGTCAGGTATAAAAGGAAATAAAACTATATAAATGACACAATGAATACTTACCATAGTTTCTTAATTTATAACTAAGTGAGAGTACCTACGTATAAACTTAGCCCCATCTGAATCCGTCTGTACGGACTATTGATATAATATATTGTGTTAATGAAAAAATTACAGCATCGGCTGTCAAATGTCAAACCGACCTAAATGTAAAACACGAATGGATCTAAACTGTTTAATTAATGATCTTTATGTGATATTTACAATCTTAAATCGCATCCACCCAACCCCAGAAAGTGAATGAACGGTGAATAACCACATCAATGGATGCATTATTAATTAAATGCCAGATGCCCGCCGGTCACTTGAAGCTTAAACACCAAAAAGACCATTATTACCCGAGCAAAAAAAACATTTAAACAAAATTACTAAAAAAAAAACGATTAGCAAAAATACTAATTCCCCATTTGTGGTCATAAATGAAAAGTTTCGTAAAAATAGCACCCAACGCAAAGGATTCCTTTGACGAAAACTTTCCATACATTAATTATCAACAGGCCGAAAAAAGAGTCTCGACCCCAACATAATAAAACGACAAAAGCTCACTTGACTCAATGATTTATAGAACGAATTAAAAAAATATATCTCAAAACTAAGAAAGTTAATACCGTATTTCGTTAATTACATTTTTTATCGTATCAGCTCTCTAACTGGAAAATATAAAGGGTATTTTTACAAATCTTAGTTGAAGGGTACGATTATCGCTCAATTTTCAGTAATATGAAAACATATATTGATATCAATATATTTTTTTGTATCAATATCCGCTCGCTATTCGGATTATCACCACATGGTTTCTCCAAGATTATCGGTCTATCGCCAGTCACTTTGCCTCTTCACAGGTCATCACAGCGTCCCCTACCTCCACCGAGTACATCATATAGATTGTAGATGGTCATCAGTGACGGCGATATCCACCCAGTTGTCAAAAGAGACAGGCAGGATTGATGCCGTCTTGGGGCATCCTCAGTGTGCTGCAGATATCATAGTACACTAGCTGTAAGCCCGCTGACCTCAACGGGGGGATTTTTGTTGCATTTTTAAGTAGTCAGAAAATTTACTGGAGTGAAAAATAAATTACAACCCTATTTATTGAACAAGCCAGAAATTCTAAAAGTAAAAGAAATATATCTCGGGGCATATATCGACAGCCCTGCAGTATTTAAATTGTAAATTATTTAATTTTTGGAATAATGTTTAAGTTTGCTAACAATCATTTTTCGTAGTAGCAGAAATCGACTTCGGGGCATATATCGACAGACCTGCAGTATTTAAATTGTAAATTATTTAATTTTTGGAATAATGTTTAAGTTTGCTAACAATAATTTTTCGTGGTAGAAGAAATAATATAATTCATCTGTACCCTCAAACGACATTTTTAAATACAAGACTGAATTTTCGTAAGCTTCGCGAAACAATCGAAGTCACTTTTTCGAATGCTTAATATAATTTATATAATCTAATTCTATCGCCTCTGAAAATTGTGACTTTGCCCCAGAGGTAGCGTGTTGGGTTCATAATCCAAAATTATGGGATCGATCCTCGACCGCGGCGCTTTTTTCAGCGATCAGGGAAAGAAGCACAAAATGTGCTTCTTTCAGTTTATTGAAAAAATATGTCTAGTATGAATAAAAAATGTTGATAGTGGGACAGGAGAGGGGACCGTCTATCTTGACGTCATCGAAAAAGCTAAATCGGGGACCGACAGACAGACAGACAAACAGGCCTACACGTTACATTATCGACTATTAATATATAGATATTTTATACACTCAAAAATATAAATGCAATTGCTAAAACCATGCTCATTGTTGGAAACTTCTCGATTGTTTAAGGTTATTATTTAATTTTCACAACTTTTCTTGTTTGATTTTTTTAAATGTGACAATAAACTGTACGATTTTCATTATATACTTATGAAATGCAAGAAAAATATTCAAAAGCTAACTGATACATAGCAACTCTTAGTTATTGCTCTTGAGACATTCTTGGCAATTATTTGAAGGCTTTGCTTATACGTTAGACCAGTGAAGGGGAACCTGCGGCCTCTTGGCTACACTGATGCGGCCTTTTGAATTAATCAAAATATTTACTTTAATCAAAAAATTATACGCAACCGTTTAGAAAAAAGCGTAATCAACCCATTATATGTTCGACAGTCGAAAAAAAGGGGGGGTCGACGTTTTATTTACTGCGGCCTCATGTTGAATCAGATAAATTAATGTGGGCATTAGAAATGAAGAGGTTCCCCAACCCTGCGATAGACCAATGTTTCTTAAACTTTTTACATCCGTGGACCACAAAAAAATCAAAAAATATTTTGCGGACCATCAAAATTGGAATTATATAATAAATATTAATATAATTTATTTTTTATTCAAAAAAATTAATTTTGCAACAGTACATATGCTGGTATAACAATATTTAGTTGTGTATATTATAACAGACAGTAGCAAAAAAATAATAATTTAAAAATTCAGTGTTCGCGGACCACCGGTTAAGAAACTATGCGTTAGACGACATATCTACGAAGCCTAAAATAAGTTGAAATTGTATTTTGTCGGTATACATTTTTTTATCTTTATTAATAGTGTCTCTTGTTGAAAATATATTTCGAGCTTGAAACCTATACGTCGTAATTTCTAAAAATATTTAACACCTAAGCGATATTAAAATATTATAAAATTCGTGTAGATAAACAAACCACTGCAATTTTCTTTTCCTTTAAGTTGTATGTTTAATTTAAACAATACAATACATTATTCGCGTTTGAATTGAATCAAATGTTGAATGTAAGACAAACAGAAAGCAATGAAAGTGTTTAATAAAATTTAGCAATAACAAATTTCCAAAGAACTCTTCTTGTGTAGCTATTGTGTTGGATTTTTATTGAAATTCTCACAAGGCAAACAATATCAAACACACGACTCCAATATAAGTGAAGATCGCGACTTGGGGAGGGCATAAAAGAAGCATTTCATTTGATTAATGCGAACAAAATGTTTTTAAGTTGCCAAGAAAACAGAACACAATTCTCGTATTTCGAAGAAAAACGTGCTCGACATGAAATATTAGAAATTTACATTTTTCTTTTAAAGTAAAATGATGTTTCAGGCAAGAGTTGTGGAATTTCATTTATTTATTTTTATCATCGTTAATAACATAGTTCTTAAAGTGAAAACTAAGTTCCGATAATAATGTATTAAGATAACAATTTATTGGAAAAAAAACTAAATTCTCATTTTTTTAAATTAAATAGTAAGTAACAAATGCTATAAGATGTTTAATTAATGCGATATGAGATGTGGTATGAAATGAAACATATGTAGTTACGCAAATGACCTAGAAATCGTCACCAAACTTTTATAATACTTCTGTCATTTGATTTGGCTTACTTAGCATTGCATTGGCTTAGGTTTTCAAAATTATGTTAAGGCCAAATAATTATTAATTTTCCCATATTTTTGCGACAATAATTTTAACCATGGACTATTCTACCGACTATTTTCTTTATTATATACATACCTAATCTAAGCCCGTGACCATTGTCAACGTTTTCACAATTTGATATACTATTTCATTATTTAAAAAAATAGTCAATTACTTGCCTAATTACAAACGTTGTGAGTAAATTTCAATAACACTTCTAAAAAAAATAGATACAAAGTAAACATGCACTTACTTTTTTTCGATGGATTCAGCGGTAACTTTGTGGAAGTTCGTTTTTAAATTATGTATTGACAACTTCGTATCTCCACTTTTTGAAAAGAGTTGGAGTAAAAAAGTTATCGAGTTTAAGTGTACTTTTTTGTTCAATATTATCTAAATCGCGAATATTTCTTGCAATAATCGTAGTAGTCCATTATTATTATTATTATAATAATATAAATAAGTCATTTTCATTGGAATTAAATAAAATGATTTCATTCGTTGCCTTAAGTAGAGATTGCCACCCTTTTTGTATCTCAAAAACCACCAAACTGACAATTTTGTATCTCACGGACCACTAACATGCTTAATAAAGGAAGGGGTACATAAAATTAAAAACATAAATATAAAAAATGTTGTAACATAAAAAAAAAATCGTTTTTAAACCGTTATTGCTCTTGTTTATTCAAGTAAGTTAAAATAATAAGTGGGATTAATCTTGTTGTATGTTTGTAATCAGCTTAAAGATTCTTGGGTTAAATAACGTTACTGCAAAAACGACTTAGACCACCGTTGAGCGACCGCTTGTCTAGTACTTAAAAAATAGATTGCAGTCACTATGCTTAATACCATGTACATTTGAAATCTATGCACGAGAGTAGAAAAGGTTCACTAAAGTAATAATCGAGAACAAAAAACATCGAAATATGGGTTTGTGGTATATGGCTATAAAAAAGTTACCGAAAAACTTAAAATTCAACCCTTAAAAGTTTATGAATGCTAGAATGTCATAATGAAAAGGAAAATATCCATTTCATTCGATAAACATTCAATAAAACAAAAAACATGCAAAATCTACACAAAGCCGCATTATGGGCGATTTGGAGGGAAGAGGTATCAGGCTGGCAGAATGTTTACGGGGTCGTTATAAAAGATCTCAGGTAAAGCCGTATCGTATCTGTCCATACAATATATCCATACAATTCTATTCGACAATATCAACCGGGGAACTACACATCCCACTCACATTTGGAAATTGGAATCGTTTATATTTGAAGAGTCCACTCGACATCTCTCTTTCATACAAATAGGCAGTGTGTATATTACGTTGTGAATACAGTTTGGAGGGCGTACACCAGACAGAAAGGGTAGCGGATTTTGCACGAGCGTACAATAGACCCATTTCCCATCGATTGGGAAGTGGTGTTCTAATTCGTAATTAGTCAGGAATAACAAAGAATCTTAGAGAGTAGACAGTGACGTTCCTAGGCTATACGCCGCCCCTAGGCAAAGTTTAAAATAGCATCCGTACTGTTTTTTGTTTTTTTTTTTAATTACGCTTCATATGAATCGCTTAAAGTCAAAAGAGTAAAAGCGATATGTTTTTCATTATTTTCCAATTATTCTAGGAAAACATAAAGAATTTAGAATCCTCTACTTTTCTAAATACTCATAACATTTTTTTTTATGACCTAGGCCATTTCCACTCGCCTTTGTTAATTTATGCCAAAGCCATAACAACGCCATCGGTAATGTTCATATTTAAATAAGATTTTTTCGATAAAGTTTACTACTATGTATATACCCATCGGTCATAGTATTAATACCATTGAAAATGTTTTTTTTTTTTTTTAACAAAAACGTTGATGCATCATAAATATTCTAAGGCAAATTCGTTTGGAAAAAATATGTAGAAATGTAAGAAGTATTCTGTGATCATTTGCCGCCGCTAGTCAACTGCATACTCGCCTATCCTATCTTTGAGAGCAGATAAATTCTTCTGCTATGTATTTTTTTTCAGCACAACTCGCAAGGGCAGTAGTGGATTTAGGGGTTTCTTAATGCTCACTCGCTCTCCTATACGTCAAAGTTTTTTTCCAAGCGTCTTAACTCCCAATCTGACGCATATTAATTACTAATGGAGCACTTCAACAACATTTATTTTACAAGTTACCTTTTTTAATTTTATTTATGATATTATAATAATGTATTAAAGATACAATTTGTTGGGAGAGGGTAGGTCTAATAGTGAGTTAACTGGATTGAATATTACAGACAAACATTCAACACACATCCATACAGCGATTGGTAATACAAATTCTTCTTACTGGAATTCGAGCCCATATAGATTGACCGAATAAAAGGAACACCTTTATATAAATACGCATTTAAGAAAAAAGCACCAAATAATTTATCTGGGTTTATCAGTAAATATCAACCCCCCCCCCTTCCCCATTAAGTAATAACATTTTTAATAGAATATATTTCAAGTTGTAATTTATTTTAGTGTTTTCAAAATTTTATTACAACTCCTGCATAAAATTTGTGGAATAATTTTTTTATGAGAGTTACCAATTATTGGTAAATTTAACTCTGTGGTCCGAAAATTAAGTCTTATGTACATCTCACATCATCAATGAAATGGTAAGTAATTGTAAAATACATTAAACGCCACCGGCCATGTCCCGCTACTGCTCGGACCACTCATAAAGCGTACAATATAAATCTCACAACATGTTATGATGCCCGTTCAATTAATATTATTACGAAGGGTTTTTTTTTATTTTGACTCGACGTCCAGTGATTTTGAGTTAAAATCACCACTGTATATATATTCTTATTTTAAAATAAAAAACTTTACAGACTTTAAAAAAACGTTTTTACGTTAGTGCATGGCTGCTTTTAACGATGGATTAATGTAGTTAATTTATATCAATGAGTTTCGGGTACAAAACAACTCGAATTCATAAATGTGGCATCATATTAAATCGATTATTTCTGTTAGTAATGAGGCGACTCATATAGTGCGCTTATATAAACTATTTCACAACGCAATTCTAGGTTTAAGTTATCTTCTGGGATTTGATTTATATACATATGTATATACATATACACGTATCAAGTAAGTGTAAAACAAACATTGTGAATTTTGCGTGATTTGTTGAAATCTTAGTTTTGCTTTATTTTCGTAATATAATCCTTTTGTCATTTTCTTGTTTAATAATTATAATATGTAAAATTCGTTTTGCTGCATTGGGAATATTCAGTTTTAAATAAAAACTATATTTTGCACCATACTTTAGTATTAAAAGTTCCTTATATAAGTTATTAGTTATACAATTAGTACTATTATTGGTCTGAAATTGCTTCTCAAGAAGGCGAAACCACAGTCACAGTTTTTGCAATCTGCCAACAGCCAGTGGAATAACTGAATAATAAATTGTAATTTAATATTATATTAAAAATAAACTTGACGAAGTTAGTGTCGAATCTATGGAATATATTCACATGGCGTGTTCGTCGATTGCACAGTCAATGATCACACCGACCTCTCGGAAAATAGAAAATGTAGGATTCTATGGACCAGGGTTTCCCAAAAATTTTCTGGAACACTTGGCAAGTCCGGAAAATATAACGGAACACTTAGCTGAATGTTTAAGATTTTTTTAAACTGTGTAGCAGCGTATAAAACCATTCCAAATTTTTTTGGAACACTTACCCTGGCTTCGCAGAACATCAGTGTTCCACAAACATAGTTTGGGAAACCCTGCGATAGACCAACGGTACTCAACCTATTTTCTTCTGGACTGCATGCGATTTTTGATACATTACAGGGACAGCAGCATATAATAGTAGTACGTTAATAGTGAAGTGACATAACATAAATTTTAGTCCACAATTATACAAATGTATCCAAAATACCCATTCGTTTACGCAATTTTTTCCAATATATTAAACAATATCTGATATTCGAAAAATCATCTGGTGACTATGATTGTTTTGGGTCTCACATAAAATATGATTGGGTCGCAGGTTGAGTATCGCTGCTATAGACTCTAATAATCTATTGTTAAAATACTGTATAATGGCAACTAAGATTGTCTGCCGTTGTAGCAAAAAAGAAATGATCTCCGATCAGTGATAGGAGCCTAAATTATTTGCTTTACCAAATTTCAATATAAAAATTTAAATTCAAAATATATGAAACATTGCTTTTGTAATGTTTTGCTTCTCAATATGCATGTTAAACAAATGATAAAAAAACATTATGTGATGAAAATAATATCAATGTAGTCTTTTAAATATTAATCTGCGCCACTGATGGTGGGGTCAAGCGATATAATATAGATCAAAATGCAAATTTTCCGCATAGATATAATAATATCATACGCCATACAGGGGCGCACCGCACTGAAGAGCAGAGAACTAACAACTTCGAAAAGCCAAGTGGGTGGGATGTTAGGAAGAGTTTAACAAAAGCACCCTTCACAAATTACTTGCGGTACGCCACAGATAAGTTAAAGGAGTAGTTCTCAATATTTAAAAGCAAAACATATTATTTTTTTGTGACAAAAAGCAAGCAACAAATAAAGTTATGCCGCGAGTCAAAGATTCAATCCTATTTTCTTTCCAGAGAAGAATTAAGACTCTTAAATGTATGTTTGTGTGTCGATTAAATTAAACATAGCTTTACTCAACATGAAAATGAAAATTATAATGTTGTTATTTAACATAATAAATAAACGGTTTAAATATAAATGCACTTTGAATTATTGTAGATAGTATTCACTGGGTACAAACAAACTTTTGAATAGTTCGCATTTTGGATCAGATAGTTTAAGCTTGGTACAAGCAAACGTTAATTTTGATGGTTTGCACTTATAAAAGGATACTTTTAACAAAGTACCAAGAACATGGTATGACCATTGAAAGAAATTTATTAAAGAAGTTAGTGTTGGTCTGTTTATAAATAAATAAATTTTGCTTGTAAGAAATTTTTGATATTTAATATTAAACAAGGTACGTAAGTACTTTGACGACAATTACATTAAGTTGGCTAGGTGGGAATAAGTATTCAATTTATATGTCTTAATAGGTTATGTGGATGAATTAAAGTATATGTGGATAGTACTAACGCGAGCGGATTAGAGAGCCTACAAATGCAATATTACTACAGGTGGTAAAAACTTAGTGAGATTTAACAGTTTCTTAGTGCAAACCCTCCTTTTTAAAGTGCAATCTAATTTATCTTAGTGAGCATATTAGTTCAATGATTAAATACTTGTTTTTTTGATCGATATATTTGTTATACGTGTTATTTTATGAAAGTGATTATGATCTAAACCAGTGTCTGCCAAACTGTGTGCAGCGGCACACTACTGTGCCACAAGAAGTCCCAGGTGTGCTGCGGTGGAAGAAGCCTTAAAAATGTCAATTTTAAATAATGCCTATTCGGTACAAAATTGAGGATTTTAAATTCTTCGGTGAGCTAAAAAAAAGGAGTTTTGAAAACAATCTGGGGAAAAAGTATATCAAATCGAGGATTTCAAATTCGTCGGTGAGCTAAAAAAACAGGAGTTTGGAGACAACTGCGGAAAAAGTATACCAAATCGAGGATTTCAAATTCCTCGGTGAGATAAAAAATAAAACAGTTTTGGAGATAATCTGCGGCATCTTATGTGTGCCGCGGTACTAGTTCCAATCATCACTGTGCCGTAAAGGAAAAAAGTTTGGCAGACACTGATCTAAACAAAAGTTCATTTATTTATAAGCCTAAATAAACACGTGTCACTATCAGTGGAATAACACAGTTAAAAATGAATTTTCCACAAAATTACCACCAAATCCATCAAAAATATACATTTGTTTATTTACTAACTCAAAAACTCAATCGCATAACATCCGTCATTATAGGTATGAAATAATGAAATAAATTACACTATAACATTATTATAGGAAATTTCTAAAATGAAAAATACTCACATAATATTTATTTATTCCTACAGTATTTAGACGATGGAAATAAACTTTCTCTAACCTGTCAATAGTAAAAGAGTGATCTGGGGAAAGTTTCCGCACACGTGCCCAATTTAGAAATAAATTGCTCCTACATGAAAGATACTCGAGAATCGAGTTCTTCATATCTATTCGTATTGAAACTACATTCTCTACGTCCACTTTTTCATAGAAATTTCAATGCTTCGGAAAACTTACCTTTTTAACGCTTTGAGTTTAGATATTCCATGTTTAAGTGACCATTAGTAGAACTACATTTAGTATATTATATAAATAACCATACGTACAATTAAATGTCGACCTAAAATATTTTTTGTCGTCTTTTGTTGCATTATTTTTGTATCTTATTATTCCTAGGTTTTGGGCCAGTGCTCATCGTTATGTTATATGTATATTTGATTATTTACAAATTTTCTGAAAATTAATCATTATAATATTATGACATGACGTCATTGGTCATTCGATCGTAAGTTATCTACAGTTGAGCAATTTTATTCATGAAAATATATTTTAGTGTTCTTGTTTTACTCTGCAGAGTTTAAAATCAATTAAATAGTCCAAAACGGTTGGAGAGAAAACATATTCAAGAACGACTGTTGCTATCTGCCTACTTTTCAACGCCAGATAATGATAGTATTTTTTAACTTATGTTGATCGTAATATTATATTTTCCAACTTCACGGAGTTTAAATATTTTTTTAAAAACATTAATTTTTTCGATAGTACATTGAAAATTGATTGCTATTTATAATAAAAAATAATAACTGCTTTGCTATTCAATGCGAATACACATAAGTAATTTAACTTAATATACTATATTCATTAAGATCAAAAACCTTTCCAGTGTATTTGAGTGAATGATCAATTGATTCATCTCAGTACTTGCAATATTATGCCAGATGCAGATTTCATTAGTTTTCTGCAATTTTTCATTTTTTTTTTTATTTTTAGTCCAAGTTCTCTCCCAATGTGTAGCATGTGGCTTAATAAGAAGTATCTTAACATTTTTTTACGAAAACTACTTCTTACTTGATTGCCAACCTGTATTTTTTCGAAGAGAGTGAGGATAGAAAGGATAAGGTTAAGACAAGACTAATGGTAAGCTAATCGCTCTTGCTACACACCGTTATTTTAAGATTAGATGGGTGAGAGGGAAGATTTAAACGTCACAACCATCCATGCATTCAAACAGAAATCGATAAATCAATTGAAAAAAATGCTGTTATTACTGGGATTTGAATCCGTGAGGTCCAGCATAGAAGCCAATGATGTTGACTACTGTGCCATGGACCCGACAAATGTAATGTTTTATACCAAAAAAAAAATACAACAGTTAACTAACTATGAACTTTTTTACATTATGCTTGATTAATAGGATTATATATATTTAAAATATAAAAACAACGTTGCATAATAATTCAATTCAATTGAACCTCACCTTAATTAAATGTAATAAATTCGGTTTAATATGAGTGAAGCGCGTGAAAATAGCTCAATCTATTTTGCAATTATTATTTTTAAAAGGAGAGATCGCGCAAGAGTGTGTCATACTCCTTTTTCAATAGGTCCTCTCACCCCACTTCAAGTTTCAATTACAACGTGAACTTGCCAATTTCCACCCCTTCGCACAGGGCAGGAAAACATTTTATAGTATTATATAATATATTTATAACACTATAAAATAGTCTCTATTGTTCTTTTCAAATGACTGAATGATAATTATGATAAAAATACAATACGAAAACCTTAAAAAATGGTACATAATTATTTTGTTCTATAGTGAGACTTAAATAGATATCACAGCTTGAATTTTACTATGCTATATAGTCTTAATGAAGTGGAAAAAATACATCAGAAAAAAAAATGTTTATAACTTTGCACTTTAATAAAAATTAAAACTGAATCTGTAATAATTCATACTTTTATAATGTGATCGCGAATGATTTGTTTTTACTTTTATGCATTTACCGCTGAAATAGGTCTAGCTCATTACAAGTGTTATAATGATGAAAAAAAATAAGCAGTAAATCAATAATAAGGATCCCAAAGTATGCAGCCCTTTCAGATGATACGTTGAAAGTGCGTCGCTAAAGACCCCCTGGGGGTTTGGCGCACCATTCAATTTGCCAAATAATTCATTCAAATAATAATAATCCCCGCAGTGTGTAAAATTACCCCCCGCTGTCCGGCCGATGTTTGCCTCATTGATATCGCATTATTCAACTCGCTTATTACATTTCCCCCATTGTGTGTGTTGCCCCCACTGCCCCCAAATTATTTGACATTGTGATTTTGAAAGACTGTAGCTTCAATTTTTTATTCAATTTTCACTAACCAAAGTTATCTGAAAGACAATGGCCGCCATAAATTAAAAACATAACCTCATAAGGTATCTATACAACTTTGATTAATTAAGATGTTTCAGCATACGTTTTGTGAATTATATATATTTTATAAATAATATTCATAATTAAAGAATTATAAAATTTAAAATTTATATCTGTTGTATAGTCAAGCAAGCAATAGACAAGTTTCATATGAAGGTAGGTAAGAATACATTATTAAAAAATGGTTTCTCAAATATTTATCCTATAGTTTCCAAAGTGTATTGAGCCATCGAAAGATTGTATTTACTGTAGTCGTCACGCCATTATCACCGGAGATATGCCCTTAGGGTAAACATGTTAACCACACAATTCTCTTAAGCCACCTGTTCTCAAATATTTTAAGAACCACACAAAAGACTTTGGCCAATACAAATTCCCACAAAATATTTATAAGTATAGTTGAAAAAAATTCTGTTCATATAACGAAAAAAATCGCTGTACAATGGATTTTTTATCAACATAACAGGTGTACTATTTTATTTAGTTAGATTCTATATACATACAAAAAAATGTTTTTTTAAATATTAAATTTACAAATTAAAGTATGTATTGTTTTTATTTTCACTCCATCTGCTTTTGCTACCCATCGTTAGAATCTTCCCTTCACTGTTTCCGATTTGTTTTCAAATACCTATACAACACAAGAATGCATTAAAAAGAAAGTGACGTAATATTAACATATTCCTGTTTTGCTATCCCGAGTTCAAATTACTATATCAAAAATTATTAATATGTATCTTGCGGAATAAATGTCAGCAATTGTTAAGCCATATCTATACTACACACTTCGTAAATCGCACAGAGAAATTGATTAGCAACTACTAAGCCTTATTATTATAAATAAAAAAATCTTCAATTAGCTTAAATCTACTCAAATCAAATTTTAATAACTTTGTCAGACACAAAATGGATTTAAACAATCAATATTGTCTAAATATCAATATTGTTAAATCTCGAATGCAATATAAAAATCTTGTGAATGAATAAATTCTTCAACGATGTATTTCAACGAGAAACTATACGTGTATTCTTCAAAGAGAGTTTACCTGACGACATGTCAGATGTTATGTACTGATTATGCCTCGGGTCTCAGGTGTATCTTTACGTACCTGAATTTGACTCCCACGAAAGATAAAGTGTTTCAATATTGCCCAGGGGTTAAAAAAAAAAACATCCTCACAGATCTATTTGCTGCCCTTCAGATAGCAAACAAAACAAACACGGGGTAGTGGAGAGAAATCAGCCCGGGGCGATCTCGAGGCTTTCTCAAGTGCAAACTTTGTGCTTTTTTAAGCTTTTTGTATCAATTGCAGTAGTGATTGATATAATCGGGCACTGCCACTTGAAAGTTGAGTGGAGCTGGTTGAATAATTATGGTCAGAAATACGTGATGTGGAATTAATTGAATTGGAACTTTAAGTAGAGATTTGTGTAGTTAAATAAAGTAGAGCTATGTAGACAAATTGGGTATCTATGGTATGTTTGATAGAATCAGAGTCGCTAAATATCAAAACAGCATACTCCAATAACGTAAAAACATTGAGTTTACGTCTTAGGATTGATATTTTTATGCACAACCTTATGCTGTAAGTTTATTTCTAATTAAATGAAACGATTTCATAAAACAGTAAAGAGAACGAGTGCTGTAGCTGTGAAAACTCCTATTAATTCATTATCATGCTGAAAATAATATTTAAAATATTAAATGCACTATCGTGAATATAATATATTATTATAATGACATTTGATGGGTGATTTAAATACGGTCATTGTTATCATAGCAATATTTGCAAAAAGTTTAAATGGTACGCTACAACTGAGAATTGTTACTGAATAATCAATAAGACTTTATCCATAAACCTTTTTTTTACCGTAAAATATTGACTAATAGAAACAAAGCGAATATTACTTTTGCTCCATTAACTTCTTGAGTTCTAAGTTCTTCAGTATTTAGCGATTTGTAAAACTTCTGGGTGGGGTGTCATCGTATCTTCGTGGTCTGATCATAGCTTTTTCATTAGGTAATTTTATATTTAACCTTGCCAAATATTGTCGGCAGGTTATTCGGACAAAAAAAAGCAGAATGACTTAATCATAACAAGCTAGTCTCCGAAGTCATCTCCTGAAAAGGTGAACATCAAATGTTGATTTAAAGATTTAAAAAAAATAGAAAATTGGCATAGCTTTTTATCTCTGTAATTTAATTTCGAATGAATATTTCTAAAAACTTCTCGAGTTAAGCTTAACTTAATTTAAATTAGAAAATATATATAAACGTGTAATAAAATACGTATCAATTAAATTTTATTTAGTATGCTATTTTTATATAGTATTTAATTTAATAATCTACTAAAAAAAGAAATAGCATAATATTATCATAGATTTATTTATCATTGAAACGCATGCATTTAAAGTATTAAATATATTCACCAAAAGTGATAATATCAGATTTCAAGATGTGCAATAATGTGTGGGAACTATTTTCCATTATTATTGCGCAATGCGGAGCATTATTATTGTAGTTATTTTAAATCCACATTGTATTGTATTTTCCATTCATATACTAAACTTCATTCGCTTGTTTATCGACACTACAAAAAATCCTGTTACGTTTTAACAAAAGTAAAATGGATCAAGTCAAAGCTTTGTGTCTGTACGTTTGTAGGACTGAAATAAAAGCTCCTAGTAGGAATATCTTTGAGAGCAATAATACCAACTAAACTTACTCATATTTCTTCAAAAAGACAATAATGTTGAGTCGTTCGTGTTACAAACATAAGAGTTGAAGGAAAAACAGTATAGCTATTACCCTGGCAAGGGGCGTTTATGTTGAGAGCCGCACATATTTTTACGTTATGAAGATATATCAGATGTAATTTTCTTCAACAGTTAAAATAAAAAAAACATTTTTTGTACATATATTCCAATAGGTGAATAATTAGCTTTATTGAAACAATATATATCAGTACTAACATACATAAGATAATAATCGACTCAAATATTATTATAAAAAAAGGAAAAATATCAGGGCTGTGGAGTCGGAGTCGTGAAAATGAGCGGCTCGATCAAAAAATTAAAATTAGTCAAAAGTGTTGACATTTTATGCTTGGCTGACTAAAGATGATCTGATGGTATACATATATATAAGTTAAAATGAAATTATTGAAAAATTTCCTCGGAATCGTCATTTTTTTACACGACTCCACAGCCCTGAAAAATATTGAGAACATTCTCAATCTGTAAAAAAAGTATATATAATTAAAAACACGCATAGAAAATAAATATATACTTATGTAATATACCTTCAATTGATTATAATAAAAACGTAGTATAAAGATATGTAATAGAAACCATATTAAAGTACGCTTCTAATTTATATTTAACCAATTATATACGAATGCTGTTTTTTGACGAGAAAAATGTCTTTTCACCAATGAAAAATATTATGTGATTTTTTTCATCCGATTTCGATTTCGTAAATAATAAATAAATAAAATAAAACACTTATTGTACCAACTCCACATTTGAAATTATATGTACATCAGGACTAGTTTTGTTCATCGAGATCAGTTGATAGTAATATAATCGTAAGTGTTTTATTTCATTTTTAACAATGAAAATTTATTGACCATATGGTGTAGTAAACGCAAACTAAAAATATTTTCGATATATTTTCATTTCTACTATCTGTTATTAAAAATATTCGAAAGAGATATGTGCATGGTACTGGAAGCCAACAATAATTTCAATGTTATCAATTGTAAATAATTACATATTTGCAGATATTGATTGCACAAAAAATGCGTATTTCTGAATACTGAAATGTAAAATAATTAAAGTTTCTCAGAAAATTATTGTAGAGTATGTTAGTAATTCGAATAGAAAAACTGCGACATTTAATAAAAAAAATACTGTTATTAAATTTCGATAAAGAATCACTTGCGATATTTTAGTTGTAAATGATAATTTTTGTTATATTTAGAATTCCCTGGCGCGAAAGAGTGTAAATAAGTTTTGTGTCGCTTGTTTGACGTTTAGTAGAGGAGGATGTCGGAATCCTCTGGTAACCTGAAACGTAAGCCATGTTGACATATCGACGAAAAAAATAAAACACATATGACTACATACTTTTTCTATCGACTGACTCGACTGACTGTTATAAGTAATATGTTATTATATATGGTATCGTTTTCGAATCTACAGTGTTGCACTAAAAATCAGTCTGAATATGTCAATCGTTACATTTGAAATATGTTTTTAGTAGTGACACTCGATTTGTTATTAACCCGTAGCTGTTTGGTAGTGCTCTAGGGATTTAATCATAAATACTCGGTTTCGTTATCAACAGTTCAAATGCCTGGATCAAGATCGCAACATCGTACAGAAAACAAATATTGTCAGAATTTTCAAATCGTACAAAATTTTATGCTATCAAAATTTAAATTTAGTAACTAAGTATGTACCGGAAAAAACCGAGCTGCCTAAATAAATAAAACAAATTGTTGTTGATTTTTTTTACTGACAAAGGTTGTATGGGGCGGAAACCTTTGAAGTTATGATTGTTTCAGTGATTTTTAAATTTGTTTTTTCTCCCTTGTATGAAATATGATACCTTCACAACAATTCAATGCTTCAAAAGCCAGGTATGTAAATCAACTCATCGACATTGGATTTACAAACGGATTGATTTTTTTCTATTCTTTAAACATATATATATTACCATTTCTGATACAAGAGCTGCTTGTTTCTCAATCGCGCAACGTTTCTTGTTTTTTTTTTTTTAAAATAAATTAGTTGTTTGTTTAAAAGAACAATCTTCTCAAAATATGATTAAATACAATAAGACAAAAACAGAATCATTGCAAAGGCTTCGAGAACCTACGCGGATATGAAATATATTTAACAAAATTCCAAGAAAACTATAAAATGTCAAACGGTGATAAATAATTTAAGCTGGTGCAAAATTTTATACAACTGACGTGCATTCATTTATTTAAAAAAAAGTTTTGACTCTTTTTCAACTGTTTTAATAAAATAACCTTTCAGTAATAAAACCTATTTTTTGAATAAAATATAATGTGTTTTGGGTAAAATATAACAAAAATATTTCACAATCGACCACTTTCTTTCATAATATCAATACTGTTGTGAATTTTTATAGTTTGCTTAAATCCATAAAAGATACTCACACATTTGACTGTCGAAAAGCAATAAATAGTTAAATAATTATCTTTTGGTTAAATATAACATTTTATGAAACTATGACTAAAATTTAAAATGAAAAGAAAAGTTAATTTAACAGATGATAAATTTACGATGAAACCTTTTTAATTATTCCTTAAAATGTTCGATTTTATTTATGGCTTAGAAAACTAAAGAAGCTTTCATTCATAAGGTGCATTTATTAGCAATGTCAATAAACTATTTCTACCTTCTCATTTTTTACTGGTGTTATAACAACTCTTATTTTTCATAACAATATATTAATTTTAATAAGTAAATATGACTTCATATTGCTGCTGTATATGACCATATATAGTTATATTTGTTTGATGTTTCCATGCATAGATTTATATACCTAGAAACATTGCGTATTTGATTTTAAGTAGAATCAATTCATTCTTGTCTATATATTTAGACTTCGTTTTGTATACGCACAAAAAGTATCGTTGTCACCTATGTAATTCGATAATAATTCTAATATGTCAGGACCCTTTGTGCCAATTTTATTAAGTAACTAGTCACAAAGGAGACTATGCGAGCTCATTGCATAATGACAAACAAATGCAGTAGAAAAGTATATGTTTCATGAACACAATTTGGGTTTGTTACCTTTTTAATATAAGGGTGTTGCTATTCAACAAAAAAATCTGCTGCACTGAATATTGCAGTAATTCTTAAGCGGGTAGAGCTTCCCAATATTTTGCTCAATTATTCATATACATTAAAAAAAACGTATGTATATTTAGTGTTTAAGAAAGCTTTTAGTTTTACTTGTTTTTTAAAATAACAGAATCAAATAAAATAAATCCTTTATAGCGTAGTGGGCGGACGAGTATTCTAAGAATTTTGTAAACCATGATTTATTCTCATTCAATTAAATTGAGGCTCCTTATAACCGATAAAAAAAAGACTTTAAACTAAAATATATTAAGTTTTTCAAAAGTAATATTTAAGATTTTGAGGAATTTTCTTTTATATAACACAAAAATAAAACGACTAACACATGAATCAATTCGTCAATTCATTCATCAGATTTTGTGTTTGTGAGGGTAAGGGTCCAACTGATTCCTTGATGATATTTATTATAAACAAAATATTTTTTATTTAGATTTATTATGATATTTTTTTGTTAAAATTTATATTTTGTTGGTTGTGTTTTGGCTGCCAACAACCCCTCAAACGGTGATTTTTTCAAAACCCTAAAAATAATTAAAGAAAAAGCTATTAGCTAGGGTAGATATATGATTTGAAATATAAAAAAATGATATATATTTTGACATTAAAAAAAACATATTTTAAAATATATATACATAACGTAAATTTGAAAGCTATGAAAGTTTGAGAATGAGATACTTCATTGCAGAATATCCTAGAATTAAGTAACTTGATACTTTTATTTGATTATAAAGCCCAAAAAAGCGAACACATCCATTATGCCCTTCCATATAATATGTAGCTAGACGATGAAAAAAATCACCCTGTAATGAATACTTAACCATTGTTGTTGGGGGAATAATTGGGTTTCACTCAATTTGACACAATATAATTATTTGATACCTTATCCTACCTTTTTTATTTCGCCAACTGCGAAATTAATTCAACAGTAGTTTTTTATTTTGTTTATATGGGACATGTTTAATCGAGGATACGGTCATTTGATCTATTCTGGGTGTTTTAAAACCAGAATAATATTAAAAAAAGAGCTTTGTTAAAAAAAATCATTATAAATTATATTATAATATATATTTTTTACATATTAAGAGTGATTTTTTAATGTAATAATGCCAAAAAAAGTCTTCCTCAATACTACACACTACAGATGTGTATTCTTTTTGTAAGATTAATTCCAAATTTTTACATATCATAGTATTTTACTGTTACTAATATTTTTCTGTGTTATCTGACAACAGTTCTTAATATTTGATGGATTGCATCAGGGTTTCTCAACGGTGGGCCATGTGGCCCCCCAGGGGGCCACAGCGTGTTCTAAGGGGGCCACAGAGATTTATTTTTGTTTTGGGGAGCCACAACAAAGTTTAGGGGGGCCACGGGTATTGATAAAACGATACAGGGGAGAGCATAATGGCGGACGTCACGCAGCTATTTTTTGTAAATCCGTAAATAAAATAAATTACTGGCATTCTAGATTCGAAAATCTCGGAAGAGCTGTAAAAAAGGTGGGTTTTTGAAATTATAATTTTTATGGGAAGACAAAACAATGGTATGGGGGCCACAGAAAAATAAAGACACTCAAAAGGGGCCACGCTCCCAAAAAGGTTGAGAAACACTGGATTGCATAATAGTTAGAAGGAAAAAACTTGCTTTCGATAATAGAAAACTTTAGTAGGTAGCGATCAGTTTGCTCTCTACTAGATGTCGGTGGTTATAAATGCATTATACATGTAAATACAAGAGTCGACGCAACGGGACAAGTCGATTCGTTTCTTTCGTTTTCATATCTGGACACTCAGCATTCCGTTTCGTATTTTCGATGGATTCGGCAGTAACTTTGTGGAAATTTGTTTACTTTGTTATTCACATAACAAAGTAGTAAATTACGTGTCATATTTTGTAACTTGGATTAAAATGTGACACGTGTTTTGCATCGTCATCAGACTTAACATCTCAAGGTTTACGAATAAATTTTTATTTAGTTTACTTGTAACACAAAAAGTGGAATAAAAATGTTATCAAATCTATTTTTATGTTTCACTAAGAAAGTTTAATTAATGGGTATTTCACTTTTAGGGTGTTCACTGTCAATACTTGGTGGAAAGGCATTATATTAATAAAAACAATAATCCTTTGTACTTCATTCCACTTTATAAAGTGGAATGAAGTACAAAAGATTATTGTTTTTATTAATATAATGGGTATTTATTTATCCATCCTCTCAACTCGTTGTTTTTCATTTTTATTTATTAAAAATGAATACATATTTACTCATGACAGCACAGAATGTATACATGTTTATATTTTGTTTGTAAATTGCAACTTGGAACGCAGAACGGCAGCTTAGGGCTTTACACACTGGACTATTGATTGCGATTCATTTATAATTAGTTTAATATTTTCAATGATTTCCTTAAAAGTTGAAATAATTTTGCCACATTTGAGCTTTAAGTTCGGCCACTGCGGATGAGTTATGCTTCATAGCGATTATTGTTTAGCATTGTGATGCTACGCCTCGTAGCGCTGTAGCATTCATTGTATGCGAGACAATAAATTGAGTCAGTGTCTACGCCAAACTCTACGCTGGGACAATAACAACGTAGCGTCGATAAATTACAATAATAATTAACACTGCTGCTACAGATATATTACCGGCAATATTCAAACAACCAACATCAATGGAACTATATGCTTAAATATTCGACGCTGCAATTTGGTCGGCTTCATTATGATTTTTTTTTCATACGGAAGCCATTTTTAGATTTTAATTAGTATGTTGATGAATTCATTAGAAAATACGTAAAAACAGAGCAATAATCTATTATAGCAATATCACATTTGCAACAAAACATTATATCTATTATATTCAACTATTATTTCCGCAGTAGTTGTCAAATTAGAGCTGATAGCTTAACAACTATTACGAATATAAGGATATGTCTATAGATAACTGGTAATGTCTTTAATAGTATTAAAAAATTCTCTTGGTTTACATTATTCACTTCCGAAAACAATTTTCATATTGATTGTTACCGACTGCAAAAAAAATATTGTAATACATTTATTGATTTTCATTACTGATCTAAATATAGTAATGGTCCCATCTCGAATAATTTTAATGTTTAATCACATTTTGCAAAGTTTTGAGTGATAAGCTATACAATCTTTTTATATTATAATATTTGGATATTTTTTTAAATATATTTTTCGCAGTCGTAACAATATTAAATTATTTCATCTTAATCTAGTTAGAATAAAAATATAATAATAATTGTATAGGTTTATATGTGTAGGATTATTTGTTATGTACAGATTTACTTCATAATATTGCATATTTAAATATGTAATTTTATCAAAGTTTTAAAACTTTTCCTTCAACTACAATAATTTCGCAATAAATTTAAAAAGTTCTACCATGATGTGAAAAATCTTCCCCCATGGTGAGCAACCCGTGGCCTGTCAACAATACAGTATAATTCATTTTAAAACGTTCCTGAATCAAAGTTTTCTCTCTAATTGGAGACAGGGGCGGCTCGTGGATTTGGGCCTCGCTTAAATCATTCCGAAACTTTTGTTTTCAACGTTTACAATTGCACGAGACAATTGCGCGTCGTCCCGTACCGCTGCGGGGGCTTGCAAAGGACCCCTACATCCCCGGAACCCCTTTTGGGTATTGTTATAAACATATTAACGATATAAACACTTGAATTAAGCGGTTTATTTCAACGGTATATAGTGTTCTTGTTATAATAGTTATCGGAGAATGGCTATAATGATTTAAGCACTATAACGGCCATCATATTCATCAGTCATTTAGTTATAAAACAAATCGATTGTAATATAACTTTCTCGCTAAAATGTAATAAAGAAATTATTGTAATTAATTCGATAAATGGTGCCATCATGCTTCATGAAATATTTTTTCTCAAATTATCGTTTGTATTTAAATTGCGACGATATGACTGTGTTGATTTGTATATCAAGAAAAATATAAATTTTGATATCAAAAGAAATATTTTTCGCTTCAGAAAAAACTTAAGTTTTTTTTGTGTAAGGTTAGAAAAGACAGAATACAGTATTCAATAATTAAACACTTTAATATAATCAAAAAAACAAAATAGTGACCTATTTAAATCGAACTTACAATATTGTAAGTTGATTTACAAAACTTTCGCAATTTATAATATAGAATTCTTTTTATTTCTAGATTGTTGTGTCAAATACAATCTATTTCATAATGATGTATTGTGAACAGTCTAGTATGCTTAAAAATGCCGTGAAATGTTATTTATGTTATGTTGCCGATGTTATTGTACGGAAAAGAAGATTCTTCAATAATATCATTTTTTTTTTCGTAATATTTTTTATTCAGTTTACCATTTATACACAAAACCCCTTATAACATATCAAATAGTTATGGCAGAATTAGCGGTGTATTAATTTTAAAAAATGAATCGATAAAATCAGTTTAAATGTTTCTGCCTCGTATGTTTAATGTAGAGTTTACTCTATAAAATATTATAAAGGAAGCGAGTAAATGAATAAATTTTGTGGAGGCGTCCATTTTGTTTGTTGTTTATTTGTGTGTAGTTTATCAAAATGGCCACCGGGCGGATTACTTTTGTCGAGTCTCGAGAGGTACGAGAGGTTAGGTTAGGTTAGCATGCAAATTGAAATAGTACGACTCCATTATCTGCGCTTACAATGTCCTCATTGTTATGTTACTTCGGGCTTAAAGCGAATACAACTGCTAACTACAGGGGAGGCCAACAGGCGAACCGTTAATTAAACAGTTTTATAAAACTTTAATGGTGTTCACTGTCGGTGAAGCGATATAATATAATATTTACAAAAAGAAAACACAATCTTTTGAAAGTATTTCATAGTTATATGACCTTATCAGGACAGCTTCCAAAACTCAGCAATGAAGCATTTTCACCTTGTAAAAAACAATTAATCAGGGTTATTTATGTCACCAAGAGATATATATCTAAATTTATATGTACATAGAACAATTGTTTTATTGTTATAAAATAAATTAATGGGTAAAAAATTGAAAAATGAACTGGCAAGTTCCAATTATGAAAGGAAATCTAGGAAACCTGATGGTATGGAAGACGATTTTTTGAAAAAAATGAGGTACATTCACTAAAGTTTTACATTTTGTTCAATAATTCACTACAATAATGCATTATTATTTCTAATAATAAGTTAGAAGATCTATATGTTTTATTTTTTATATTTAATTTCTATCTCACGTTTTGGCTTCTCTAATGTTTTTAACCTGTCGTATTAAAGTAAAGAAACACCTTTATTGAAAAAAATATGAAAGTAAAAAATACACTTCGATATTTAATAATAAAGTTTAATACCCCTGATTTATATAAATGTTAATAAGTTTTCCATATACATAACCAAGGACCGATGCCCATGCAAAACTTGCGGCATTCAAATATGAAAATTGTCACTCGTGTTGTCCCTCTCATATACAGTGTTGGTTAGATGGAAAGGCAATATTTCTGTCTCGCTCGGGAAGCTCTTTGTGCTAGCTTTCAACGCTTCTGTCAGTTTTGTACTAAGCCGGCTTGTATGAATTTTCTTGTTCCATTTTTAATTTTTTTTTTATTCGTTTGTCATTTTGAAAGGTAACTTGAAAACGCTGAAACTGTATAGGGTGACAAAAAAAACTACAATTCGATCTTATTATATGATTGACAATTTATATTTAATACAATATAATCATTAATATAAACATAAATATCATTAAAAGACCGTCACTACCACAGATAAATTAGATTTCTTCTGACCTAAGACTGGAAATCTGAAAGAGATTCTAAAATTTAGAAGTTGCATAATGTCAGAAAAAGAATATGCTTTAACACCGTTTGCAAAGGAAAAGAATATATATATTTTTAATTACTTCGATTGTAAAGTAAATATTTCATTTAACTGCCAGTTAACATTGATATATGACAAATATTGTTTATCCTCTAAATCTTTGCTCCCTGATAAATTCAGCTCTTAATGAATCTGTTTTTAGTAAATATTTATTATTGGTAAATTAATTTACGTAAAAACAGTTTTTTAATATTATGAATACATTTATCCGAATCACCCGTTGAAAAAAGTACGGTAACATAGCCGCTGAACCCTGATTGGTCCGTTTTATTTCGCGCACAGACGCGGGCTATAATTTTATTTTCAAAAAGCGAACAAACAAAAATTTCTTTTGTACGTTTTCATACCTGAGCGAACTGACATTGTATAATGATGGTAAAACAGTTTCCTGCCCACTCACATTCATCATGCATGATATAAATTTATTTAAATTAAATATAAATATTGCTTTCTGCTTTGTTCCACAAACAAAGAAACAAAGGGCTCTTTTTATCTATTATTATTTACTTAATGAGCTTCGACAGCACTATTCACATAGTTATAGTTATTTGAACACAAATAAATTATGCATTTTATCAATCACATTAACTGTTCGGACCCACATCTGTATGTACCAGTAGTAAGCCAATCGATCTACCAAAGTATCATTTTTGATATCGCGTAAGAGGTGGCTGTGAATGAATTAAAAAATCACAGACACTCATGTCCTGAAGCAAAACTTCATAAATTTTCGGAAAATCAATGTGTATTTGAAGTTTTTTATGGGTTAAAACTCCTGGCCTCACCGCTGGATAGGATTAGAGGGGAGATCCAATGAGGATGAACATTCAGCGTCAACCTATTATCATATATGTACAAACGTGTTTTAATTGTGTTTACAGTGTGACAATTACTTATTTATATTTTTTCTCTTATTCAACAGTGCAAAAACGTCCCCGAGTCACTGCTCCTATGTGTGAATCTGACGGCGCTCCTTCCCCCGGTCACTCTCCGCCAAGCCCAAGACCCGGGTCCATCGGTAGCGACAACGATCTGAACGTCGAAGAAGAGGAAGACGACAATTCAAACCAAAGCTCAGTCGGAGGACCAGAAAATTTGTCCCTCAAAGAAACACGATCCACCCAGTACGATGATATACTAGTTCCAATAAAACACGAACAGCCGGTGGAAAAATGGCCAACGATGGAAGAGTCCCAATACCTGCCAACATCAAGCCCCCCTTCAAAATACAGCCACCAAATTCAGAACCTGACTAACAATTCAAGAGACGAACAAAACATGTCAGCTTCTAGAAAGTTGGCTAGAGGTCTCAGTTCTTCCAGTGATACGGCAAGCGAGATGGTCTCGCAACAACCAACAGTTCTAGACAGCGATCACAGTTCCCCAAATAGAAGTGACATGATCAACGAGACACACTTGGACAGTTCTTTTGAGAGTGGGAAAATATCTCCTCAGTATAGTACAAGTCCAGGAAATAACAGGTCTCCAATTGACGTATTAATGAGAGTATTCCCCGGAAAACGGCGTTCAGAGATAGAACATCTTCTATCCAAATGTAAAGGAGACGTTGTTTTAGCAATGGAAGCTATTTTAAGTGGAAATGCTGCAAGTGCTTTGATGGCAAACCATGTTCCTTATGGAATGACGCAAGATTCTCCACCATATTCACTTTCCAGTTACCAAGCCAAATCTGCTTTCTCTCCGTTAGGTGGTCAAAACATGAAATTCTCTCCTTCGCGTAGATTTTTGACTCCTCCGTACTCTGGTACTGGATATTTACCGACAGTTATAAGGCCGCCCGCTGAATATTTGGCAGGGTTTATGCCTCCGACTCCTGAAATGATAGCACGAAGATCGAGAGCGACTCCACCATCGCCCAGATCTGATCATGCCAATGCTGATGGATATTCTGATTGAATGATAGCGTATAACTATTTAAATTTTAATACAGAATAAAATTTAAAAGTTGTGATTGAACGTCTAATGTTGGAAATATACTAACTCAATCGTATGTTAGAAGTGACCTAGATTACTATAGATATTATATTATATAATAATACCAAAATACTCAATAGTATTCCGTGTTTACACAGTATAACTCGACTTACAGTTCTATAATGTGGTGATACTTGGATTTGGAAGTGTTTTGATAGACAGTTATCCGTTGAAATTTCTATTTTAATTATTTTAATCACATAATAAAATATGACAATTTAATTTATGTCGCAAGCTTAGTAAAGAAAATTAAAGGATTTTATTTTGTTTATATAAGATATTATTATATAATACATATTGAGTAGGTATTCTATAATATTTGGTACAGTCAACGAATTTCATATTTTTTTTGAATGAATATTGTAATGTTTAGAAAAATGTAAATATTTAAAATAGAATCGATAGATATTCCATAATATTAACACGTATTAATCATGATGTTTCACCATGAAATGAATGAATCGTTGTTTAACATATTTAATTGAATTAAATCTTTCACCAAATATGTTTAATATTTCAGAATAATAACATGAATGTAAATAAAAATATATTGTATCATATTTTATCATTACTCGTAAGAATATATTGTTTGAAATAATTTGGTGATCTAAAGCAGAAACAAATTCGTAAATGATTTATAAGGGCTGATGAGATCTACACATTTACTTCTTTTTTTATATTATAATAATATATTAGAACTGTAATAGATACAAACGTATGTTAAGACATTTAAAAAATTGTCAGTTAACTTAGTTCTATCATTAATTATATTAGTATGTATACATACAAATTTTGGAATTATATATAATTCAATCTAGACATTATATATGATTATATTAAGTATATTGTTAAATTGTACATATTATGGATTTTTTTGAATTTATAAATGTAATAAAGATATTAAACATTTAAAAATAACATACGTTCAATGCACGCATTGAAGTACAATAATAATAGTTATTTATATTAAAAATAAACAGAATGTTGACGTATTAATAAGGTTCATTTATTTAGAATCTTTAATATTTCACATATATTACAATTAAATAAATAAGTAACTGTAAATAATTTTCTCTATTCATTGTGTTTAGAATTAATTCCACTTTCCATTGAAACAACAAACAATTAATAAGTATGTAGTAAAAAAATGTGTTTTTTTACATTTTATTTAAGTTAAATTTAAAATCTATCTACACATAATCGAATTTTGTAACTTCAGTTCAAGTGTGAGAAATCATAACATATACTAAAATATAATTTAAAAGAAACATATTTTGTATTATTTCCACATATTTAAATAAAGATTTAAACCATTTTTCGCTTATCGGAAACATTATCAACTGATAAAAGATGAATCCAAACAGTTCTTTTTTTAATGGTAAGGTTTATAAAACTTAATCATACGAATAGTAAATGGAATTAATTTATAATTTGTATCATTATATTTATAAAATCTTTGGTCATATTTCTTGAACCAATTGTTGTATATACCAAGTCATTAGTCAAATTTAATTGTTTATACTTATCCCTGTTTTAATGAGTCTCTCATCAGATGATAATACTTGCAATGGTCGAAACCAATCCTGATCTTCATTAGAAAAAATGTGAAACTAATACTAAATAAGTTTATAATCAAATAAAACTGAGCCGTTAATAATAAAAAAGGCAATTGAAATTCGCTCAGATAATTGTAATTAAAGTAATTATATAATATTGTAATTTTTTAATCGTCATTCAACATTATAATAAAAGCTATGTTTTTTCATTGTATAATCTTAAACAGACACGTCAAGAGAGAAGTTTTAAGTAATATTCACCATTTTGAATCTAGATATAATGTATTAATAATTTGTGTACTTAATAGAAATCCATAGATATTATTAGAATTATACTATAGTAGAATTTAAAAAAAATCTTAAGTAGTTCATTCTATAGCGTAGTACCATGTAGAAATGTGGAATTTATACATACATGTATGAATATTTCGTTTTAATTGTATTCGAATTAAAGAAAAATATACAACATATATACCTACAATCTGAAAAAGCATTTTTATTTTTTACAAACAATAACAACTGTAATCTACCTTCTCGTCCTCTTGATGAAACTATGTGTGTAAATGGATCTTCAGTTTCCTGAGTATTTTTATTTATATTTTGGGTAGAGACAGACCGAGTTTTTAGATCTAGATCTTTAGAGCAAATATTCAAAGTAATATGATTATTAAGATTCCACCAACTAAATAAAATTGAGTATTTCGACTGAGGGTGCTTGATAGAATTTCAATATCAAATTTGAATTGTTTGAATTTTGTACTTTTCCATGAGTTTTGTCGCTAACGACCCGCGTTTCGCCTTTTGGCATCTTCAGGCATTCCAAGTGCACGGATGTACTTGAACTGACGCGTAGTAAACAGTTTGTATCGTTTATATACAAAAATATAAGTAGATCACTAAGTTAAAAGGCTATTAAAATGTTAATTAGCGAAAATTGAATGTATACAAGTTTCAATGAATTAAGTGGGTTTGTTATAATTATGGGGATTTTTTTTAAATAATTGTCATTTATTAATAATTCAAGCATTTTCTATCATTAAATATTAATTCAAAGGCTTAAAAACAAATCAACTCATTAATAATAGGTCGGATAAAACCCTAGATTTATTTTAAACATTCCTATGTTATTATCTGGTCATTAATATTTTCAAAAATTCGTGCACTTGGAATGCCTGAAGATGCCGAAAGGCGAAACCCGGGTCGTTAGCGACAAAACTCATGGAAAAGTACAAAATTCAAACAATTCAATTTTTTTTTTTAAATAAAATTGTTCAATCCGTATAACGAATAATCTATTTGGCATTAAGAATATGAGCTATTGATACGGTAAGTCTATTTGCCTTTGTTGACCGTATGAGTGAATTGAAATGTCAAAAAATCATTTAATGTTAATTTATAAATTTATCAATATGATAAAGATACAGCATTAGAACATGGTAACTAGTCTAGGGATTCTGTGTCGAGACATCCCGGGACAAAAGTCCCGGGACTTTTGTGGTTTTTCGCTGTCTTAAGTCCCGGGACTTTGTTGTCTAATGTCCTGGGAATTAAGACTGTGATTTAAAATGTGCTAATAAATTTTACATTTTAATTTTGAAAAAACAATTCTGGTTAAGAAACCCTCAAAAGGACTGATGTGTGTTGAATGCAAGCAGGTATAAGAGAGTAGCTCCAAGAAAAGCGGATGATTTTTATGATGAGTACAGACATGCAGATATAAAAAAAAAACACTTAGGCACGTGTTCGCACAACTGTTGTTATAGCATGAGATAACCGCACATAATTCTAAGAAATAATGGAACGCACAGCTATTTCTGGAAAATAGTGCCAGATATCATAGCGATTGTAAATGTTTTTATTAACAACGGTTCAGCTGTGGCTAATAGATTCGTTGAAAACATCGAAAGGAATACACGGAGGATCAGTTTGTTTCCTGACTTTGAGCAAGATCGTACTTATTTTTTGTATCCGGTCTCTGACGTGTGGCTAACAGAATGTACATATCAACATTTCCAGTAAATTTCTCAAAGGCTGTTATTAATTTCACATATCTCGAATTGAATAAGTGGTATCGTTTTATTATATATTATTATTGTACCCCATAATGGAAATAAATCAATCTGAAGTATGAAAACATTACAAAAAAAACCACTAAAAAAGCACCCGTTGTCCAAAACAAATTACATGCAAATGGTCAAATACAACTGGATTATCGAGGCATCTTGAAAGAGTTCATCACATCATTGAATTCATTTTATATTTTCATAATTAATAAATAAATGTGTTCAAAAATGTATTTTTTAAAATTAACCCATACTTTTGGCGCCACGAAAAATTTTCCAGGCTTAAGCTGCGCAAAAAAATAGTTTGGTTGAAAGAAAACATTTAAAAAAATTGGGAGAAAGATATCTCCATTTATATTATTAGAAATTTGTTTAAAACGATTAATAATCGTATAAAAATATAACTGTTGCAAAAAGAAATTAAAAAATATTAAAATTAAATGTTCATACCTGATTTTGTTTTATTTACAAATGTTTTTCACTATTGCACAAAGTTACCAATGTCTCAATAATACAAAAAAAGGTATAAAAGCTGTATTGTGTTTTGTGAAGTAACGGTCATAATTTTACCCAATTCATTGATATTTTTTCAATACATGAACCGTTATCATCCCTTTTAGTACGTACATAAAAATATTTAATTTTATTAAATTTATAACTTTATTGAAGGGAAAATAAAAGTCCCAAGTCACGGGAAGTCCCAGGACTTTGACTTTATCACGTCTCGAGTCCCGGGACTTTGAAAAACCCGAGACTTCAGAATCCGTAGTAACTACAGACAACATACAATTAAGCAAATGATAAACTAGGTACAACCAAAAATCTAGATTTTTGTATTGACTAGAACTTAATAAAAAAAATGATTCGCTTCAAAATGACACATTTACAACGACTGTATTTCACAAATGGAACGATACGCTTAACCGGTTAAACCTTTTAATACATTCTGGCAAGATGAGAAAAAAATGAAGGTTGACCGACAAAATTAAAACGACCTTCTGCCGAGATGTTTAAGCCATATGCTCTACATCGAGTTAGGATACAATTTTAAGAGCTATGATATTATTAATAAAGTATGTATATTTAACAACGATTAGCTAATAGCACTTGGTTAGTTTTCTGTTTACTAATGGAATATGGTTTATATTTCCCCAAAGGGTAAAGCGTGTAATATAAATATTAACGTAAATGGGAAGCTTACGTCGCAGATAAAAAACAATGGAGACAAATTAAATGGTTTGAAAACGTGTCTTCATTATTATATGAAATAAACGGTGGAGAATTGCAAAGATTTAACAAAAGCTTAATTGTTTTTGGCTCATATTTTTCCGATCTGAATTTTCGTACAGTTTCGGTCATAGTTTTTATCACATCGCTTTGAATTTATACTACATTGGTCAGAATTTATATAAAATAGTCATAATTTAAATAAAATTGAAAAAAAACCTAACTTAACCAAAATGGTTATAAAAATCTGACCGTATAATATTTATATTCTGACCGCTCATATTTCGAAACTCGGGTCGTTATCGACAAAATTTATGGAAGTTTACAGAATAAAAATAGTTCAAATTTGACATTAAATGTCCATCAAGCACCTTCAGTCGAAATTCTAAATCTTATGACATCGTTTCTATTGCGGTGGGTGTGGTGTTTTATTTGTAGAAAGATTGTCAAATATTGAGGGCAATGTGGAGTGCCACTAGTAACCCTTTTTCTGTTCTAACCTGGTTTGATACTTGGTTTTCATCACAGCCATCTCCGAAAGGCCTGTTTCGCATAAACACTTACTTGCACTACAACTAATTGCTTTTGCAATGCAAAGTTTCATAATATCCACTAAGATTTAACCCAAATTGAATTAACGTTTCGTTTTGAAAATTTTGTTTTAATAAACTACCGCATGATAGGTCTACCAATTTTTATTTTTCAATAGTTGTCAGCTCAGCGACTCCCTGTTTGGAAATCGCTGTTCTAAAGAGAACATTGACAACCTTAACTGATAGTTTGACCACGCTTGTCAGAAATCCATACCATTTCATGCAACATAAAGAGCATTTTTTTAATTGATTCGAATGCATATTATGTTTTAATAAAAAATATTTTAACAAACGTTTTAATCTATTATTTATAATAACTATGTAACATGGTAACAGCAACGTAACTGCATAATAAAAGCAACAATAAGCCCACTCAATGTATGATGGTTTACTTTGAATTGCATATTGCTGTAAGCAATGGATGGACAAACGTATTTCGCTGTATCGGCAATCTGAAAATATGCCCAAATAACAGGAATTGTGTAATATAAGGCTATTCTATATCATGGATCACAAACCTTGGATAAAAAATGGTTTTAAAAATATTTACTTTACGTTTTAAATAATAAATAATAAGTGAAACATTTTAAATTGAGAATATTTAAGTAAGGGAAGCTTAAAACAGTTTTATTTCTTTAATATTAAAATTAAATTGTTCTATTGAAAATGTTGATTGTATGAAGTATTCTGACTGAGTCAATCCAGGATTGTTAAACAAAATATGCTAACCTTTTTTTATGAAAACAGACGAATCGATTTATTGACCTGTTCCTATTTGATGACCACTAATTTAGGTTCAATTCCAATAAACAGAAACTAAACTAATGTATTAACAATAATAATGTTTATCTGGGAGACTTTATTCAACATTTATATTTCCACAATTATTTATTAGGATCAGGGCCGGTATTGCTCATCACGTAATTTGACCAGAACATTTATAATAAATAATTGAGGAGGAAAATTACAGAAGAGTGTATTATTATTTTTAGCACTATGCCACGAATAATAGACAGTGAACACTTTAAAAGTACTTTTTTTGCATATAATGTTGTGGTGTCAAGAATAAAATGTCAGGATAGAGCAGTGTCTGCCAAACTTTTTTACTTCACGGCACACTGGTGAATGAGACTTGTACCACGACACACGAAATAAATATATTTTAAAAAAGAAAATGTACATTTAAAAAAGAAAACGTGGAAAATTTGTCGCGTTGACCATAATGTATGAACGTGACAAATATTTGATTGAATGTGAAGATGGTAAATTTATTTAAAATTTAAGAAAAATTAAGTGAATAGGCATTATAATAAAAATAATAAAACATTTTTAGTACTTTTTCCACATAAAATTTATTAGATCAGGACCGGTTTCGCTCATGATGAGCATTGTCAACTGATAATAAAAACAATAAAACAGTGATATTTATACAAAAGTTAAGTAATAAAAACAAGGTATGACAAACAATTGGTATTACAACCTAGCAAAAGAATTGAAGCAAAATACAAGGAAAATAAACTATAAATAAAAAGTTGAAGACCACTTAGCAATGAAAACGATTATAACAAAAACCAATTAGGTATGAATTATCATTAACAAAGTAAAAACCAACAATTAGTGTATTACAATTAGTTTTATTATAATGCCATTCCACCAAGTATTGACAGTGAACATCTTAAAAGTGATCAATAGGCATTATAATTTAAAAAAATAAGGTTTCTTCCACCGCGGCACACTTGAGACTTCTTGCGGCATACAGTTTGGCAGACACTGGGATAGAGAGATTAAAATATTCGTTACAAAAAGCTTAAACACCTGAAAGCAATTATGTTATCGAGATAACTCAAATAGGGCATCTATCATTGAAGAAAGAAAACAAAATATTGTGCAGTTTTCATACATTATTTTTCAACTTATTATAAGAAGTTAACAATATCAAATGTAGGTAAATAATATTGTGAAATAATGGGCTAATAGCCCACGGGCTTGTACAATCCGCGGAGGGTAGCGCGCCATCGTTCCGGTTCGCAAATCAATTTTAATTAACAGATGCTTAAGATGAAATCCATTATCATTTTTAAATTTTCCCATATAGAGCTATATCAGCTAGCTAAGAAGGGAACAAATTTAATAGTCAGAATTTATATAAATTTTTGGTCAGAATAAAAATATTTTATAACAATTTTGGTTAGGTTAGGTTTTTTAAAATTTCATTTAATCTGATCGATATATTATGACCATTTAATATAAATTCTGACCGGAAAAATACGAGGCTTAATACAGAAACGGTCATAGTAGTCACATACTATAAATAAATGTAAATAAATATTTTTCAAAAGAATCAAGATGATATAATTAAAGTTTAGAACTTTTTTTTAAAGGGAGGTATTTTTAACAGTTAAATGTTTTAACTGACCACTGTGAGTTGTGAAATATCACAGACTTATGTAATTTCAAATATATAACTTATACAATATGAAAATATCAACCGAATAATACAGGCCCACACTTTACTAGAATTATCGGGACGCATTTTCCACCTCTGGTTTCCAGCCTCCGGAAGTAGATGATGTTCAGTCAGACATCAATTATTGTGTCGTGGAGCTGGTCTTGACATTATGGCGGCGTCCTCGCTGGACGGCCGGCCGCAGACAAATGACAGTCGTAATAATAATATTATCTACAAAGGGTTGCACCGCAAACGCTGATTTGTGTGAAGTCAGCTGGAGACCGACGTATGTTTGTACAGCGTGTAAACTAAAACAGGTCATCCGCTGCATCTTCTGCTCCTTTAAGACATTTTATATTGATTTTGATTGTGGAAATTCTTTTTTAACATTAGTTAATTTGTTATTTCTACAGGTGGAGCTACATCGAGTTAAAAGTATTAGATTAAAAACTAGAGCTCTTGGAAAATGATAACAGCCTTTATAGAAATAAATTATTAGTAAGTGATTGTGCTGGGTGAGAGATTAAGGTTTTTCATAGTAATGGCGCTTTGTGATGAATCCTTTAAATCAACGGCGGTAAATCAACATATACATACAAAGTGATATTGAGAAAAAAGTATTTTTAATTCTACAAACTAACTATTAGACTAATTTTTAAAGTAAGTGAAAATTTAAAAGTCAAACATGAATATGGTTTTTGGGTATTTTAAGCGGTTATTATAAGAAGCAACATGGTCAGTATTTTTATAAAATTGTTAGTATTCTTTTTTAATTTAAGATTTCGACTGAAGATGGTTGGGGAATTTCAATATCAAATTTGAATCGTTCAAATTATGTACATTTACACAAGTTTTGTCACTCGGGTTTCTCAAGTCAGTTCAAGTTCATCCATGTACTTGAACGTCTGAAGATGCTGGTTGTTAGTGACAAAGCTTGTGTGAATGTACATAATTTGAACGATTCAAATTTGTTATTATTTAATAATCATTCTGAAAATAAAATTATAGATTACTTATCAACTTTACATTATTGTTTAATGACCGCATTTATTAATAAGCTACTAAATTAAGTTTATGCATTTACCTAATGTCATAACATCTTATGACTTGCAAAAAATCGATGTAATTTGTAAAACAGTGTAATTATTATTGTAACCATTTTCCTAGAAGGTTGAAAGAATACAACCTATCAGTAATCATACATAATATATAAATGGTATACATTTAACTTTAGATATATATATTATATATATGACAAAATTATATTTATATGGTAATTTTGAATCGCATTTTTTTTGAACGGTTGTGCTTACGTTATATTTGGAAAGGGTGTAAAAATGTCTTCTGTTTTGAAAAATGGCCCCACTTCCATTTTCCTATCGCATTCTTCACAGTATATAGATACTTCTTTAAAAACCATCTTGGAATAATAGCCGACATTAGTGTCAATGAATTACAAATTTATAAATCATTTGATCAGTTTCTTAACATAATACATTTTATCACATTATTTTACAACTAGTTTTTAGTCTGTTTTTCAATGTAGCGGGGATAGTTTAACAACCATCATTAAAAAGATCGTCAACTTTCGTTTTTATATTCTGTCTTTTAAAAAGTGAGATTTGACGATTTACTTACAATTCTTACAAGCATTCTTACGAGTGACATTAACAGCTTAACGACCGCACGTTTTTTTTTATAAAATTTCACCTGGCGAAATAAAATTTTGCGAAAAATTCGCAAAAATTGTAATTTTACTAAATTCACTATAATTTGTAAACAAATTGAGATATCTTTACAAAATTTAATTTTCTTAGCTTCCAGATACTTCGCCTATACGCATATATGAGATTGCCGGCCAGCAACCTTTGTTTTTCAAAGACTCAAATACGCGTCCACGGTCGTTAAGCTTTAAGAATCTTTTAGTATTACATTCAATTATTTTTTGTCGAATGAGTACTAAAGTTATCTTTTCACTTTACTCACCGACGTTAGTTGGTAACAAATAGAGAGTCGTAACTTGTAAGTCAGTACAAATGAACTAACTTCGTATTTCGTGTAACACTGATAATTATAATATGAACATATATGTGCGTGCAGTGGTGGGCTGCCAATACTTAAGCAATTTATATTGCATATAAATGTATAGGAGTGATAAAAATTCACTCATTTCCCAAAGCGCCGATCTTGAAAGAAATTGCTTTGAAATTAAGCGAGCCCCTTGTTAACGTATTGGTAGCCCACCGCTGTATATATGTCAGAATCACTAAATGTACATCGATTCGTTATTAAAATTAATTATAATACTTATTTAAACATAATATAACACATCGATTTGAGAATCTTGTTTTTCTTAATTTACAAAGGGGTTCTCGCAAACCCCCCTCAGCCCACATTTGGATGGGTGTGTGTCGATTTGATTCAATTGAAAAACAAAAGTTTTTCATTCAACGGATGCACTGAAAGTTTTACTTATCATAGAATTATTAATATGAGTAATAAATATCGTTTTTAACTACAAATCTACTGTTATAATATTTGCTTCTGTAATTTAATAATGACTTTTAAATAATTTCATATAAAAGAAATACTCTTATTTCCGTGTAGCTAGTATTAAAAACACGCTGCCCCACAGCTCAGTTACTGAAATGTATTGGTTTCTGTGGTCAGCGTATATGCAAAAAATATCCATGGCGGGTTTTGACAGGACATCAATTTGAACGAAAGAAATAAGAAGTCAAAACAGTTGTTTTTCTATTTTTTTGATAAATTTAGAAGCAATCTTTCTTTCCAAAAAAAAACTGACAATAACAGAAGGTTCATGTATTTTTCTTTTTTATTATAAATAATTTGCTGTCGCCAAAATCAGGGATTCGATATAACGTGTTATGTGTCGTCATTATGACCTTAAACGTAAATATTAATGTTTTACATAAATATGTTTGTCTTATTTTAGTATCAATTCAATCCAAAATATTTAAATATATCATGGCTGCTTCTAAATGCTTTATTTATATAATTGAACTAATCAGTGGCAGATTACGCACATGAATTTAATTTGGAGGTCCTGTTTTTGGAACGACATAAAAACGTCAGAAAGTTACATGTAAAATAGTAAAAATATAAAAAAATCTGGTAAAAAGTATATGGCTTATGTAATAAAAGCCATATTTGAGGTCCCTAAGATTCGGAGGCCCCAAGCACGAGCCTCATTTGCTTATAGGATAATTCGCCACTGGAACTTATCCTTTATCCAGCGGTAAACGTTTTAAATGGGTATTCGTCATATTTAATTGCGGTGTCCACGGGCTATAATCCTGGTAAGAATATTTTTCAGTCAATAAATATATATTTTTTAAGTATTTATATAGAGTATATTTTCCATCCCATACACTCAATCCTAAAAATGGGGAGCACTGAACGTAATTGGCTAACTATTAATCCTTTTTAAGAACCATCCTTACGTCATTACCATTTCAGAAAAAAGGTCAAACTACTGAATACCGCCTGAGTAAAATGCTTCACATTAGGAGTGGCGATTGCGATTACGACAGAATGCTATTATTTTCATTTTAATTTTCGCTTATAATAAAAAAATTCGGTTTGATAATGCTTTGTTTTATTTGCACGAAAACGAATCTATATCCTATCTCACTGAATAGTTCACAAAATATTGTGCTCTGGAATATAAGCTTTTTGATTTCCTTTTTTTATGAAACACATTTTGCCTGCCAATCACTGGAGTCTATTGTAAATTTTTAAAAAGAGAACTTTAAAAATCGACAGACATTTCGTGCTTGAGCGCTACCACAAAATTATCACCATTCATAAAGACTGGCATAAAGAATAAAATGAGCTTTGGATCATTATATTACATTAGGGATTCTGAAGTCTCGGGTTTTTCAAAGTCCCGGGACACGAGACGTGATAAAGTCAAAGTCCCGGGACTTCCCGGGACTTGGGACTTTTATTTCCCCTTTAATAAAATTATGAATTTATTAAAATTAAATATTTGTAAGTACTTATTTACTAAAAAGGGATGATAACGGTTCATGTATTGAAAAAATAACAATGAATTGGGTAAAATTATGACCGTTACTTCACAAATCACAATACAACTTTTATACCTTTTTTGTCCTATTGAGACATTGGTAACTTTGTAGAATAGTGAAAAACATTTGTAAATAAAACAACATCAGGTATGAACACTTAATTATAATATTTTTAATTTGTTTTTGCTACAGTTATATTTTTAATACGATTATGAATTGATTTAAACAAATTTCTAATAACATAAATGAAGATATCTTTCTCCCAAACGTTTTTAATATTTCGTTTCAATTAAACTATTTTTTTTGAGCATTTTTTTACGCTGTTAGACGTATTTTTTTTTCATGCGTACTTTAAAAGGGCGGCGAAAGTATGCGTTAATCAAAAAAATACATCTTTTGAACACATTTATTTATTAATAATAAAAATATTAAATTAATTCAATAATAAAGTCACAACCTCAAATCATACATAGTATGTATTATTTACACAAAAGTTAATATTTTATTCTTGCTTATCAAAATATGCTTTTAAAAATAATAATGAATTTAATGACGAATCAGACAGCCGATTTCTTATTTTTGTAATAAACGTTGTTGCTCATCTTCATTGTAAGGCGATGTTGCTTTAATGTTATATATAAAAAAATAATCTTTGTTTCCGTTCTTCAGTTGATTTTAAAATATTAAATTCCTTTAGTTTTTAATGGAGAAATCTTTTGTTTTTTTGTAATCCAGTGACAGTTCTGCAATATTTATCTCATCATCGGTATTTTCTTCAGATACCTCGATATCTTTTTCCACGGAGAAAAGACGTAGTAAATTATCTCCGTATTTCAAAAATATTGTTTTGGAGCATTTGTCAAAATCTTTCGTGTATTCTTTTCGAAAATCAATTAGTCTTAGCAGAACGTTTGGTAATAAAAGTTTATAAGCCGCCTTGATTTATAACATAATTTTCTAGAAATAACTATTGGTTCCATTAATTCTTAGAATTCTGTGCGATTATCCCATGCTGCAAAAATAGGCAAGCGAACACGTGTCTAAGTTTTTTTTGTATTTCTGCATGTCTCTTTCTACCCATTAAAAATGGTTGTTTTGTATTACAATATATAAATAGATGTTATTTGAAACTTCAACAATTATAAATCCAAACAGCTGTTTCTTTTATAAGATTCCTGTTATAAATGCATACTTAATTTTGTTAAAACCCCGGCCTTTAATCCTTAGCCTAAATATAATGCATTTTTTTCAAAACTGATCCCGTGGATAGACACCAATGTAACTTTAAAATTAACTTTTTAGGTCACATTAGCGATTGCTTGCATCCAATTTTTATTTGTTAGAATGGTTTTTTCACAATTAAAAATGTACAATTTGGCTGTCTTAAGTCCCGGGACTTGGTTGTTAAATGTCCCGGGACTTAAGACAGCAAAAAATCTTAAAAGTCCCGGGACTTTTGTCCCGGGACGTCTCGACACAGAATCCCTATATTACATTAATTTTAAAAATATTGTTTAAATAGTAGCGACTTGTTATGGTAAATATTCTTCATGGCGTGTCGTTGTTCTGCAAACTGACTTTTGGTGCATCACACATTCTCAACATTTAACGCGTTTTTCTTTATTTCAGAGTACATTGATTCTTTATTTTGTTTATGATAATGATCTAAAAATTATGCATTTTGAGTTGTTAAGCTTAAGAACTGATGAAGATTTGATAAAATTTTGGAATTAGTAGAAAAAATTCTTGTTGTTTTTATCAAAAGGTCCACCATTAATGTTTAGTTTATATATGTAATAAAAGTAATTGTTCATGCATATCATACGTAGTAGGACATTCCGAATTTATTCGAAGAAAATGAATTCTTATAAAATTATCTTATGTAGTGTCTTTCAAATCTTGGGGAAAAGGTGGTTTGCTTATGAAATTTTATATACCAAAATATTAAGTATCTACATATAATTTCAATAATTGAAAAAGTACAAAAAACTGTGCTTTATTTACGTACATAAATACTATCTAATTATAAAAAGATAAAGAAGAAAATATAAATAATTTCATTGTTTGACTAAAACAAAAACAATTTAAAACTAGAAAAATGGCGGAGAGCTCAGCATTGAAATATTTTCCAACGTATGTGGGAAACTTTTCAACGGAAAGCGCTGACATCCGCTTTGTCAAACGCTTTCCATAGACAATATCGCGGCGCGTGAAAAAAACGCGCCAATTTCACGCGGCCGATTTGAATAGAGAACAAACGGACATAGGCATCCCAATATGACAAAAAAAATCAACTTTTCAGACATTTGATTTGAATTATGTGTCACAAAGAATTCTAAAAAAGCTCTGCCTCCACGACAAAACTCTAACGGGATTTTTCAATGGTATATTTGAAAATTAAGATTTTATACATGAACAAAGCTATATTATTCAAAATTAAATGATTAATATTGCTTCGTTGTGAAATATATTTCCTAAAAATCAAATGCTTAGCTAAAATTAATTTTAATAGAGAGAGAAGCAAACAGTCATTATGAAAAAACTCGAAAAAATATGTTAACATGTCCCCTTTTTGTCAAATTTTTGGTTGGTCTGTCCACCAAACGATTAATTAAATAGTTTATATTATCATCATCATTACATTAGAAGCGCGACAATCAGCGTTGGGTCTTGTCTTAGCTGCCTCCATCGACACTCTTCATGTCCCAGACAGTTATTTTTTTATTCATGTCCGCTCCCAATGAGGAGCATAGGCTTCTTAATGAATGCATCTCATCAGGAGTTTTTTTACAAGAACTGTTTGTTACTCGGTCGCTCAACCTCAATGTTCGAAGAGACTAGTAGAGATATAATGGATAGGGGAGGACAAGACTAGTGGTTGGTAAATCAATCTCTCTACACCCCGCTATTTTACTTTTTAATGGTGGGGGGGGGAGGTGGAAGTTTTAGACATCACAAACATCTACGCATTCAAACAGAAATCGAAAATTCGATTAAAAACTGTTCATACTGGGATTCGAATACACGAACTCTGGCATGGAAGTCAACGACGCTGGCCATTGTGCTATAGAACAGTTATTTTTGCTTAGTAAATATTTGATTATTTAAAAGAAGAGTTATCCTTTTGGGCATGAGTGTTTGTTATGTATTTTGGCTGGAGGGGACTCGGGGGAGTTCAAGCGAGCCCCTTGTTAAATTAAGGCAGGGCCGGCGAGCTTATTGTTAAGTTTTTTTGGGTTCCGAAATTCCTTATAACGTTTATATTTCAATAGTACAAATCAGGTATGGGGGGGGGGGGGCACAGAAAAATAAGACGCTCAAAATGAGCCATGGGCCCTAAAAGGTTAAAAAAAAAACACTGATCTATAGTGTGAAGGCATCATGGCTGACATTTACTGAGCCCCTTGTTAAGTAATTGGCAGCCCACCAGTGTGTTAAATGTATAGAAAATAATATATTACTATTCATCCTCATATTATATTTACGGCATACAATGATTTTAGTGCAGACGTTCTTGGATACACTTGGAACACTGATATGTTTTTTTTCTCGCTACCCTACTTACAACTGTGGTCCCTCAAATTTCAATAATTAGACTCTCTTCAACACTGTCGATCATATTAATATAACCAAATACCTTACTTGAGAGAGCTGGACTGATATCTAGCGAACTAAGGCCCGTTATTGACAGCGTCTATTATGGTCCTGTGGTCAGCTAAAGGACCCTTTATATCTGACTACCAGTGACCTGGCTTCTAACACCTGCCACGTCTCAATTTATAATTTGACAAACGATATTCATGTCTACCTTCATACCGTTATCTAGCAGACAGTGGCGTAACTATACTTGGATCGATTCGATATTTTATATTAAATTATTTTGATTAACAATTCTATGGATTTGTACTTGGATACGTGGATCAAATGTACTTTTCTGATTGACTGATGAACTTTTCTATGAGTATTAAAATGCATAATATTTTAAAATTCATTCTTTTTCGTATTCTTAGCAAATTCTTCGAGTAACAATATTCAAGTGGTAAAGGTCTAATGCTTTCGTTCTGTATTACTAAATTGCATTCAAAAGCATGTATGTTATATGTTTATTCACTACCATTTCCAAACATTTTACAATACTCTCATACCCCTTTCTAATGGATAGCATAATTTTATGTAAAAATATGGCCATAGCAAAAGACTGATAGTAAGCAGTGATGGATTACTCTAAAAGCGAATGAGACGCGCGCTTAAGGCCTTCGAATCTTTGAGGCATCAAAATGTCTATTAGTTATATTATATAACCAACATACGTTTTTGTTCAGATTTTTATTATTTTACATGATTATTTTGACATACTTATGTTATCAGAAAACAGGGCATCCAAATTTTATTGCGCCTGATGCCTCTCATGTGCTTAATTCACCACTAGTAGTAAGGTATTCGTTCTCTCCCCACCATTCAAAATGTATCCATATATTTTTGAGCAACGCATGTTCTTTATGAGATATTATATCCTTAATCGCATTATGATACCCTGTAAAATTATTAATCGGCCACGTCAATGATTGACGTATTCAGATCAAAGAATCGTATGAGATATGAGAATTATAACAATTGGAATTATTATTAACATAATGAATTGAATTATAACTATTTAGTTATATTTTTTCCTCGAGACATTACAAAGCTGGCAGTCATTATAAAAATATTGAAAACACCCTCACGAAAGTGTATCGATTTATGTTTTAGGTTATAAAATTAAGTTGTATTTTATTCTAAATTTAAAAGCTACGTAACGCTTAAAAATAATTTGCCAAGTTACTAGCTGAAAAGTTATTCCTAATTCCATTTGATCCCCTTTAATTCACTTCAAAAGTGATTTGAGCGCCGTTCTTTGGTCGGATTTTAAAACACAATAAATTAATAATTTCGCGGGCAGAATTTAAGCCAAGACGCGTGTCGGGCGAACCTAATTTTAAATTAGCCCCTCGTTATTTGAAATGAGAATAGGTTTTTAGGTACCAACATAACCCCTTTATTATTGATTGCCATGTTTGTTATAACATGAATATGGCAACACTATTGTAAATTTTGCTTATAAAAAAATTATAAGTATAATAGTTTTAATTGAAAATAAAAATATGTAGGTACATAGCAGCGTTTTGATGTGTTCAAACTCAACCAAATATCTATTTATTCTTATGTTGTGTGACATATCCGACGAAAATTTAAATTATATTGGGTTTTTTTGATACCATTTCTACTCCCAATATTAACCATGTGGACACCTAATGAAGCTTATCACAGACTAAATTATTCTATTATATAAGAATTTTTTGTTACTCAATCGATACACGACTCTTTTCGGAGAGTAAAGATAGTACAGGATTAAACAATGACTTGTGATATCTTCATTTTAATTGACATCCACGCGTTCAAATAACGATCATTATATTAATTAAAATTAATTTGTGAAACTGTCTATTATTAAATTCGAGCCCGAGAACACACTAAGCGAAGACATCGAAGTTTGCCACTCGGCTACAGTTGTTGTGCGAATTGCTGAAATTTAATTGTGCCGTTATAAATTTTACTCAGAGCACCAACGACTTCAATCTCAGATGAGCGTAGTAAAAAAAAAACCATGCATACTTTTCATGAATTACATTTCAAATTACAATGCAAATTTCAAATTCAAAATCGGTGTATGCTATTTTTATGAATTTCATCAGCACTTAATAATTAATATCATAAAATGCTGTATTGAAAACGGCAAAGGAAAACGGGACGGAGGAAGCGCAGTTTTTTGGATTAAAAAATCGATCAAAAAACTCTGAGATTAGTAATAAAGTTGTAAAGAATTTAATTTGAGTTCTGTCGAAAGAAGATAAATTAATAAATAAAACTCCAGTTGGGTCTTCCAATCAAATTTCAGTTGTAAATCACATTTTTGATTAGCGGGGGAAAGCATTGAATGAATAATAATTACCATCAATGACCACTCCATCTTGTTTTCATTGTGACCAACTTGAAGAGTGTTTTAAATTTTCCAAACCTGAAAAAAATAAACAAACAAACAGATATACAAGGGGGCAAGCGAGACCGGAAATTCGAAATTCAAAAGCAGGGTGACTAAGAAATGAAATGTTACTGTAATTGATTTAATATGAATCAAACAGACACTTTGAACCTGTGTTAATCAACAAAATAAGTATCTCAAATATATTATACAATACATCATGTTGTTAAATTTCTAACGCAAGAGCTGTAAAATGTTTAATGTAAATTGTTTTAAAATATTGATTTAATCGTAAAACATATAAAACTTTTTTTGATTAGCGAACTCATATTATAAATGCAATTTATTCCAATTATTCGTTATTGTACATTATTCACTAATTCTTGAAAACATTCAAAACATGCGTGATCGTCATAATTTATTTTCATCATCAACACCACAGAAGTCATCGTCTTATAATATAAGGCTTATAGAGTCAAATGCATTGAAATTAAGTTAATCATACTATCACGAAGTAAGCTACAAAGAATTGAGCGTGAAAGCATTAAAATTTTCTAATATTACTTTTGTTGTGTTATCTAATTCCTTTTTTTTATATTATCTAATATGTATTATTTTAATATAAATAATTAATGTTAATAGTTGCTTACATCTTTAATTCCAATTTAAATTTCTATAAATAGCACTGTTTATATATTTTTCTTATCAGTTGATAATGCTCGCAATGAGCGAAACCGGTCCTGATCTAATAAATTTTATGTGTAAAAATTACTAAAAATGTTTTATTATTTTTATTATAATGCCATTCCACGAAGTATTGACAGTGAACACCTTAAAAGTGATATATTATTTTGTAACTTTTATATTTTCAAAGCCATCTTAAACTTGCCTTCTTAGTGTATTTTAAATTATTATTATTATAATGTTACATACATACATTTTTACTATCACAAAGCATATGTATTTTTTTTGTGCTCATCATATTATTTACTTTACGGCTTGGTTAAGGTTTGATTTCACTTCTTCAAATCTAATTAAAAAAAAACATCATAATTTAATATATAAATATTTATCTGATGCTCTCGATTTGCCATAATTATTTTTGTAGTTATTAACATAAAACATTTTACTGTCTGAATATTAAAAAGCGAGTACAGAGTGAAAACTTTTATAACCACCTGGTTAATATCTTGCAGAGATCGTACCCACGCCACGAGCTGTTTTAAATTAGAATTGGAATTATAAATTTTCAATAAAAAGCGGCAAACAAATTGAAACTCCTGGCGGTGACACATTAAATGCCATACTTATTTTTATTTTATTTCGTTTTAATTCGAGCACAAATGTTCTGTGGGGAGCAGCGACGTGCCAAATTCAAGGGTATGACCAGTAATGGCCCCATAACATTTTTTTTAGTAAATATTTTTTTTAAACCATGCCCGCTTCCATTGTGTAGCTTATGGATTCTTATGGTGTCACACATATGTGTTTCTTAAAAAAAACAACTTGTTACTTAGTTGCTCAACCTCTCTTTTTTCAAAAAGAGTATAAAATATATGACCAGAGCAGCTAGTGGTTAGCTAATCGCTCTCTGTATGACTGAGTCGAGAAAAGGAAGGGTGGAAGGAATTTAAGACATCACACACATCCGTACCTTCAAACAGATATCCAAAAATAAATTTATGAAAACTATCCGTACTTGCATTCGAACCCGTAACCTCCGTCACTGAAGCCAACGACGATTGACACGCAAACAGCGTTTAATACACACCGGAACGAAGAAAAAGAAAACTATTTAAAAGAATAACAAAATCACATTAGCAAATATTTTGCGAACCATTATTAAATTGAAATATTGAAACGAATTTTTCGAGTATTTCTTTGATATTCCACTGATTGTAAAAAGGCGAAAAAATCGCCTCAATTTTAGCACAATCAGTGAAATAAGAAACCTATCAGATTTAATTTTAAGTTACCATAATTTCACCTGATAAGCTTTTTGGTGAATTAAAAGAAAATTTCAAACATTATGTCTAACTTTTCTTTTTCAACGTACTTGTTTATGTGTCCAAAAAATGCTGTGAAAATCTTAACAGCTTTTCATTTTACTTAGTCGTGTCAAGTTGTGCTATTTTCCAGGTATATCTTATTACGCTTAAAACCCTTGAAATTGTGACATTTTTATTTACTAAATTTCATATTTCCTTCGTGCATGCTGTGTAGTTTTATTTCATTTATCAACACATAATAAGTTAGTGAGAAAATTCTACTACCATTAGCTTGGTAGTAGAACAATTCAATATTTAAGAGTTTTATTTTTTCTTATAAGCGGACTGTGATAAACGCCACTGGTTTTGGGGGAGCCAGGATAGACGGTGGGGGTTAAAAAGCGCGCGAAACCTTGCTTTTGCTTGCCCACAAAAGTCTTTTAATTTATTTCACAATTTTAATACTTTCCCCGCTCTGGGGTTGGGATTGGATAAACTTTCACCTCTGCTGTGATATGTCATGGAAAAAATAAATAATTTAATTTTGATGAATACCATTTTAAACACGATGTCAGAAAAGTGTTTTTGTTTTACAAAATTTCAAATGATGTCAAACAATTTAAATTTGTTGAAAGATTTCAAATTAATGAGAGCTTATAAATAGTGTTATAACACGCATCAATAAAAACTAACACCACCCTTTTGTCTCAAAAAAAATAAGATATCTTTGGGATTGGAAAAAATATTTATCCCCACTTTTGTAATAGCAAATGAATCATTTATTTTGCTATTATACTATTTTTTACTGATATTATAAGTTAGGTTGTTAAAAACTCCTATTTGCTAATTTTGATAATGATTATGTAAAATATTCTTTTGAATTCGTTATCTAGATTGTTAACTTTCATAAAAATTTGAAAAATTTGAAAAAAAAATAGTACATAAGTACTATTTTTTTTCAAATTGTTGTTATTTTTAAAATGTCGTAGACATTTTGATTATAAGTGATTTTGTGTCATTCATTTATAGTGTGTATAATTATTTATATCCTTTTCATATTTCTTTTACCAACTGCTTGTTACATTTTACCATTAGTCTTACTTAATTCATTATAGAAAAACATATAGTAATTTATGTTTTAATCAATATTCGCGATGAACAAAACTTGTCTTGATCTTTTTATAAATAGTAAAGAATTAGTATAAAAGATAGACGTAGATGTATTATCTTAGTTATGTTATACGAGCTCTGTAACAGATTTTCCACAAACTCTAGTCTTAGTGAAATAAACTCAAAATATTCGAATTCAGATTATAGCACCTCAAATTCCTCATACGGAATTATATCACAATGAAATCAAACTACAAAGAAGCTTGTGGCACAAGTTTGCAGGGATGACTCTTTTCCGAATAATAATTCTAGTTCCATCTCTTTCCCACTTGCGATTTCCTCGTGGAATTTCGAGAGATATCTATTTTGTGTCCCTTACTTTTCCGAGAACAATAATCGAGCTAGGATAACTTTATAATGGAAGTGTTTTGTATGCTCCATATAAAATTTACGCTATGGATAGATCACTTATTTGAATTATTTTATTCTATTCCAATCCACCGTGTTACCATTTGTGATGCGAGGCGGAAAAAAAACCCAGTTTATTTTCGGGCTTAATCAGGGAAAATTGGGAGGAAATAAACTCTTTCGGGAAATTGGGAAAAATTAAAAATATTATTTTAATATCAAAATTAGAATTGTATATAATTTTTAGCATTCTTTTTGCATCTCTAGTGTGTGGGAACAAGACAGCGTAACTATGGTAACGGTTATGTTTTTAGGTAAGTTACAAAAATTAAAATAATAACAAAACGAATTAAAGATGCCTTTGACATTTGCACTTGTTCTTACTTTGAATGATTTGCTGCACGCGGTTATATACGCTGCCATATAAAAATGTGATAGACAAGTTGAATATAGGTGGATACATTTTTATTTAGATCACTTTATATCACATAAGAATCGTTTAGATAGAATCGGCACGGCACAATATTTTTGACCATTCTTCACAAATATATATTATGAAAATTTACTCAATTATTTTTATAGCGATACTGGTTATGGGGTATACTGATAAGCTTGTTGTAACCAATGGATGATTTCTTTTATGGTGTTACTGTCAACACTTGGTAGAAAGGCATAACGAGCAATATCAACAGATTCAGTTGATAATCCTTGTCATTAGCGAAACCTGTCCTGCATTATAAAATAAAAGTGGGAAGTAGTACAATTTTTTTTTTTTTTTTTTGAATAGATGATTTCATTTGAACGATCAACATTCAATGTACGGGAAGGAAAAGTGGACATAAAAATATTAAAAAGGTAACTTCACAAACACTTCGCATTAGATAGTTTTAAAATGGTATTGTATATACAAACGATATTATCTCAACACATAAAACTAAACAACATCAACTTACACATACGGGCTCGGGAAACAATGGCGGCAGTTTTCACAATCCTACAATTTTGGAAAATTTCTGAAATAATATCTGAAAAAAAGGAGTATTATCATGCTATTTTAATAAAATTTACATTGTTTTGTGAAATCTGTTGAATTACCGTAGGGTTTAATATACAGGATAAAGGATTATATAAACTGTCACTTGTGTTACAATCTTGATTTTTTTTTTAAAATTTAGATGCTAATTTTTTTAAAAATAAACATGGAGATGGTATAATTTAAGATTTTGACTGAAGGTGCTTGGTGGAATTTCAATATTAAATTTGAATTGTTCAAACTATGTACATTCTCACAGATTTTGTCACTAACGACACTTTCGGCATCTTCAGGCGTTCAAGTGCACGCCTTGAACGCCTGAAGATGCCGAAAGTGTCGTTAGTGACAAAATCTGTGAGAATGTACATAGTTTGAACAATTCAAATTTAATGGAGATGGTAGTTTCAAAAGCCTTCATGTTATTCACCTTGATTCACCGTAAGAGATCACAATGAAATAAAAGGTAGTAAGTAAAAAATACACCTGTTTTGTATCTGTATATGCTTTGTTATAATGTATCCGATTGAAAGTCTTTATTAAAATTGGTGATCGCGTTCATGACATTTGATATCACTGTTTTGTCTTCGATCTAACCATTGGGATATGATATCTTTTTCTTATGGGATGACACAGATAATTGATAGATTCGTGGTATATCTTTTGTAACATTACACTCTTTCAAACTTTCATATTGTCATCAACAGATATACAAATCTATGTACATCTAACCTTTTTCCTGTATACATACATTTTTACTCAACAATACTCATCAAATCGATAAAAAAAGTTGCTTAAAAGGGTTCTACAATTATATCACGAAAAAATAGCTATGCTACAGTTTGTCGCAATAAATTTTCTAACTTCCATTTTTCAATAACAACTAACCAATTCAGTTATACATAAAATCTTTTATTGTCCTTTTTGTGTGTTTCTGTATTCAATAATACGTAAAAAATGATGTAATTAATATCTGCCCACCTTGAACCAACGTATGTAAAATTTCACAATATTATAATAGACACAACGTTCATCTCAAAACAATATCTCGTATCCTACAGATGTTTCAAAACTACTTATTATTAATAATAATACAGTTAAGAAATACATAATTCTTCAAAGTCAATTCTTGAAAGCCAAATATTATTTTCAATGATTTTTTCTTGTATTCCAATTCAATGACGCCAATAACTCGTATAGAAATTTAATAAGTTTTTTTTGTCTTGTTTTATAAGATTATAGAATATTCATTAATTGAAATAGTATTGCAGTACCTCAAATATATTGTATATATCATACAATTATGAGCTTAATGTTAGTTGGTTAAATTGAATTTTCTTGGAAGAACTCCATTATAATAAGGTAAAAAAATATCAAAGTATTTTAGTTATACAAATATTATTTTATAATATCGACTGTGGAAAGGTAAAAGGACGTAACCCACATTTTTTTCAAAACACCTTTTTTCTGTAATCACAATGTATAAACAACTTCATACATGTTCTATCAAGATGATGTTAGCTGAAAATGCCGAATAAATAGCTTAATTTAGCTTTTAACGTTTTTTGTCTCTTTTAATTTTTTTTATGTGTGGGTTACATCCTTTTTCCTTTCCACAGTTGATATGAATGATAGCTATTTCGACTATAGCTATGTCGAGCTAAAATACTTTGATAATTTTTCAACTAATTAAATGTTTATTATTTGATCTTTTAACTTGTAATCGACAAAAGTTAACAAATATCGTTTTTGTATTAAATTTATTACAAAAAATACTAAAATTTAAACTGTTGCGGTTTAAAAAAAGAGGCACAACGTTTTCAGTAATAATCCAGATTTTACGCTGTCTCCGAAAGTTTATTTGTGTCCTCTGTTTTTTTTTTTTTTGGCATACATGGTATTGCTTCGTCTTGAGTAATATATTAACTTATCGCTCGCGGTAAATAGCTATACAATATTATTATCAAATAGATCCCACAACAAAAGATAACTCTTGCATAAGAGGAATACAAACTTAAGATTTCTCCGCAAACCGTTGAATTGATATGAGTCTTTGTATATATTATTGTGCCTTGTAAAGAAAGCATTGTGGTAAAGATAAGAGTATTGTGAAAAGGTTTATTATCTGGTAAACATCTTCAAGATTGAGAATAATGGCTGACAAAAAGGGGAAAGCACCTGAATGATGTGTGTATGAATTTACGTTGGTTGGGGACTATTTATTACATTAATATTGGGACAAGCCATGACCTTTATTAATTCGCATAGGTTATGTGATTAAGCAGAACAGAAAATAATACAATTGATTTACATACAATCAACACTTATATAATATTGAGATATTTAAGCTGTTCAATACTGATCAATACTTGGAGGAAAGGCATTATATTGAAAAAATAAAACTCTTTTTTACTAATTCCACATATATTTATCATAATCTAAATCGGTTTAGCTCAAATAAAAAAATGAGGAGTTAGTACAAAATCTATACACGTATCAGGGGTGAGCCGGATGGGGGCTCGCAGGGGCTCGCGCGAGCCCCTTGTTAAATATTACTCAGTTAGCCCCTTGCTAAATTAAGAAAAACAATATTCTCAAATCTTTGCGTTACATAATCTATAAATATGCAATATAAATTAATTAAATAAGTAATAATGAAATTTGGTATTTCTGAAGTACATTTTTCAGCTATCGGTATTGATTAAATTATGATATATTGCGTACGGTTAAAAAATATAAGTTTATATAATAATAATCGATATATTTAATAATTATTGCGTATCATTTCATATTAGTAATAAACAAATTCACACTTTCCCCATAATATCTCGAAAAGCTATAAGATTAAGCGAGCGCCTTGTTATCGTATTGGCAGCCCACCGCTGACACATATTGATATATTTGCTTGTAATAAAATATTTCATTTATATTGAAAACATTGTTACACATATATTTATACTTTTCTTTTAATCACTACAGCTACATTGCAGTAAACAGTAAACTTATTTTAGAAATTCATGCGTTATTATGTTTTTTTTTGTGTAATATTGTATGGATCCATAAGTTCACAGGAGCGCCTTATTGCTAGGTTTCTATTTTGTGGCATCCTTTAAAAAAATATATTCATGAATCGACTACCTGAATGTTCTAGTAAAAAATGAATAGTTTTAAATTTATTGAAATCACATTTTTAAATTGAAATCAATATTTATTGATTGAACAAAAAATAATTCAACTTGAATTATATGATATTCATGCTTAATTTTAAGTCGATTGAAACGGGATTTTAACCAGTTATCTCCAATAATGGGCTATGGTAAGTATTAAGCGTATAAACGGCTTCTTTTCTATCTTTTACGCATATTTTTTTTTCTTACATTAAATTAAGCTTTTCAATTAAAGTTGCTTTGGTAATTATTTGCTAAGCTTGTTTATTCGCCGAGGGGTAGTTAATCGCTCTTTATTTCCTGTGATTTTATGTCACAGATATTTACTCTTTGGATACAAATAAATCAGTTGATCAATGTACGAAATTGAATTCAAATGTTTTAATTCTATAAAATAACATAATTTAAATCGTTCCTATTTAATATGAACAACGTGAAGCCGTCCTATTCGGTATACATTTCATTCAGTATTTGTTACAACAGTTTAACGGAATCAAACCTGGTTCTCTCAGCTTTTATGAAATCGTTTGAGATGGATCAAATAACTCCACATAAATGTATTTAAAAAAATCTCAAGATAATTTCAATGCGTAAAAATGTGGTGGCATAGAAGAATGTATATTATTATTCTATCCTTTTTTCTGAATAAATATAATAAATTTGTAAAGAGCATTGTTAATTTTAACAAAACACTTATTTATTAAAATAAGTGGGTCTCTTTGACTAGAGAAACCTTATTATTATCGAATGACGTGAATTGATATCCAATTGAACTATTAAACGATAATAGACTATTAAATAAAAAAAATATTTTTATTTTTTCTTATTATTGACACATACTGTTTAATTATCGATGTATACTTCCCTGTTTGGCTTTAAAGATAGTCTTAATCATTAGAATAATAAATTAAATATTTAATATATTAATAACATGCAGAAAACTAAAAAAAGTGGCAACAAATTAGAAACAAAACAATTCAATAATATTTGTAGTTGATACAGTATAGAATTCACGCCACTATTTCATTGTTCATTTTATTAAGATTAAAGTTATTGGAACATAATAATAAAGAATGCTTATCTGGAATGATTTTAAAATCCTACTATGCTAGATTTTATCAATGACACGAAAGTATATAAAATTGAAACCGGTAGCTTTAATAATTATTGCGTATTATTGTATAAGAATGATAACCAACTCTTCCCCGGACCACTTCGAATAGCTTTGAACTTAATGAAGCCTCTTGTTAACGTATTTGTAGCTCACTGCTGGGTTGAGCGACTAAATAGTTAGACTAGAAATGATTCTAAAACAATTTCTACTGAAATAAACTCGATCAGTAGTCCATAAACTGGAGATAGTTACCCATTAAAAATACATAAATATATATTTTTTAAGTAAAACTTAGATTTGAATTTTATTTATCAGGTAAAGTTGTTTTTATACAAACTCAATAACCAAGATGTCATTGCTGCGTGGTTTTATATCCTGTTTTCAAGTCTCCCATTGTGTCATCTTCAAAAATTCTCAAATAATACATTTTGGAGTGCATCCTGTCTGCATACAATGTCTTTTATATCTTTATTAGTTCACTTTGTACGATTCAAGGATAAATTGCGAAATAAATCATATTTCATTCAAATTAATTTCGAATCAATCCAGATCCATACTTATTATACTATATAAATAATTACTAGAAATAATCTGGCAATACTTTTCATTAGTGCTAAGGATATTAGATTAATTTTGTATTTATCTAATATCTTTGACTATCAGTTACGATTTTTTTAATCCATGTCCGCTCCCAATATGCAGCATATGGCCTTCTAATAGAGGTATCTCAACATATGGTTTTTAACGATATTTTATTGTTACTCAGTTGCTTAACTTCTCTTTTTCTAGAGTAGTAGGTATAGAAGGATATGGCAGAAGAGTACTAGTGATTAACTAATCGCTGTCGCTACGCCCCATTATTTGAAGAGCGGACGGGTGGAAGGCAGCGGTGGACTGCCAATACGTTAACAAGGAGCCCGCTTAATCTCAACAAAATTCTCCGTGTACTGGGTAAGGAGTGAATTTTTTTATAACTCCTATACGCAATAATTAAATACTAAAGCTGTCGTATACAATATAAAAGTCAAAAATTGCAGTTATACACTAATTTGGTCTGAGAAAATTGTTTTTCTTAAATTAATAAGGGGCTCGCTGGCCTTAGTAAAATTTGTCAAAGAGCTCGAGCGAGCCCCTCCGAGCCCCCTCCACCGCACCCCTGGTTGGAGGTTAGTCCACCAATTTAGACATCACAAGCACCGATGACTTAACAGAAATCCATACATCGATTAGGAAAATGCTATTCGTAATGAACAAGCCAATAACGTTGACAGCTGCGCCATGGACCCAAAAGTTTTGTTTACTAGACTGTTATAGATTATCAAAAAAAAACTTAGTCTCAAGCAATTGATAACAATTACAAGTCTAATCTCTCGTAAAAACGTTTCTTTTTTTATTTAGCCAAAGTCGAGTCATATCGACCCCAATAAACAGATGCAAGCATGTTCAAATTATTTATTTTTTTATTTGGCCTTTAATTCTTCGTCTAATATAATATAGGTCGCGTTTTCGAGCTTTTGCGTTATACAATTTCTTCGAGTGTAATAACCATTGGAGTATTTCTTATAATCGAGTGCGTATTTTAATCAAATAGGCGGTTCTCAAACACTGTGGCTTTGTTGAAGTTCACTTTGTATCCTAACACACCGTTTGTTAACGTCCTAACCTTTCTCCATTGTTCTATTTGAACGTTAAAATAACGAGAATAATGCGTACAATAATCACAATGCGTAAGGGGTCTTAAAATAATGCCACGATTATTTAATAATGATTCTGGCTTTTAACAACAGAAAAAAAAACCCAGCTAAAAGCTCACTTGACTGTATTGTTAAAGCGCATGCCTGATTGCTCTGAAGTTGTTTAATATTTCATTGTAATTTAAAAATCATTATTCTTTACTGTTATTGATGTTATTTTATATAGAACAATGTCTGAACGATGCTCTTAATATACCTTCAAAGTAATTTAACATTCATAACGGATATATGGAAAATGTTCTACGCTTTAGTTGTGAAGAAAAATCATCGAATTCATATATTTTTTCAACCATCTCCACTCCCAATGTGGAGTATTTGGCCATTCAACTTCTATTTTTTTCTGAGAGAATAATGGTGTACAAACGGGACTGGAAAAGGTCTAGTCATTATACCCTTGACGCGCTTCAATTTTTATGATATGAAGGGTGGAAAAAAATGTAAACGTCGATTGTAATATCAATATAAGAATTTGCCTTTAACGAGACTAAAACCCTTGGTCACAACAACCGACGAGGACGATGTTAGCCACTCAGTTTTGGGCCTGCATTTTTTAGGCACGTCCACTACCAATGTGAAGCTTATTCCAACAGTATTTAGAAAGGAGAACTCCTTGGTTAACCCCTCTTCTTTGAAGATAGTATTATCAGAGAGGACTAGTGGTTGGCTAATCACTGTCCCGCGTTTCATATTTTTAGATCGGATGTGAGAGAAGGAATATCAGACATCGCAGACATCCGTGCTTTCAAACGAAATTCCATAAATCAAATGAAGGACCAACATATGAAGGCTTACGTACTGGTTGGTATTCGAACCCGTGAGCTCCGTCGCCGGAACCACCGACGGTGTTAACCCGACTATTCCTCCCACCGAACAGGGCCGTAGCGCTTAATAACGCTGTTTATTTTATTAAGCTATGCCGGCTTTAAATGAAGAGAATGTGAACTTACAATGGCGTTTATTTCAACATTTATTTTTCACAAGAACTGTTTGATGAGTTGCTCAACCTCTCTACAAGTACGGATACAAGGATATGGCTAGGGAAGGACTTATGGTTAGCTAATCGCGCTCGCTGCGGTCCGTTTCTAGGATCAGATGATTTGGTGAATATTTTATGTATCTTTTTATCCAAAAACAGTGAAGTTCTACTCATTAAACGCATAGTCAACCAATATTTTAAATATAAACAGTAGTAATTAGAGATAGTTACTGATATCCTTTCAATTTAAATTATTTCAAATATCCCGCAGGCCCAGTATTTTCATATAAGTGCCAATCGGTGCATTATTAACCGAACATATCTGGTGAACCACTCTGAGGTTGTATTGGACAAGTTAGCGAGGGTGGCTACCAGTGGCGTCTATACATTTTATGAAACGATTTTTAATGTACGAATATTGAAAATTTTAAATAGAGCAAATAACAGATTATGCTGTAAATTTACGATAATTGTTTTGGTTAATTTCTTCATGTTTGCATTTTTCATAAAATACGGGCCACTGTATTAAAAATTTAAAAGTAGATATTACTAACTTGTTTCTAGCTTTAAGATAAAATTAATATATTGTATATATTTTAATTCAGTCATTATCAGATCTTCTAATGGAGGTATCTCAAGGGAAGTTTTTTTATACGAAAACTGGCTGTCACTCAGTCGCTCAACCTCTATTTTTCAAAGAAAGTAGGGATAAAAAAATAGGACAAGTTTTAAGCTAATCGCCCATCCGTTTTTAGTATATTAAATTCAAGACACGACTTTGGACGGAAATCCATAAATCAATTGAAAATCAATTTTACGAAAACTGTCCTAACCCGTGACCTTCGTAGCCGAAACCAACGACGTTCACCACTCGACCACGCAAGCGGTTTATTCATACGATTTTTTAATCTGCAACAGCTAAATTATAATAACTAACAATCCTTACGCTGATCAATCAGAAAAGATAGGCTGCTTGGGAGCTAAAATTTGCCACGTTATTGCCAAGATTTGTCCCCAGCTCCTCCAAATAGTGGTTAAAAATTAGACTTCCAAGATGTTCTTCGAGTCAGCTTAGCTTAAAAATTTGTCATTATTTTTTAATACTTTATAACTTTTAATGATACTCTTAACGTTAGCTAATCTTTAAATATCTTATGGTTTTAATCCCAAAGTTTTCGTTTTTTTTGTTTAAATAATCTTATGAAACGCCACTGCCAGTTATTGTTACGCTTTAAAAGGGGTGATAGTTTAACGGGTTTGTAGTTGTTTCTGATTGAACAACATAACAAGTTCTATCTCTCGATCTGATTGATCAAATTGTCAATGACTCAGTTACAAATTTAAAGGACCAATGACAGGCTCTCAAGATCTATATCATTAGAATGGGTAAGGATTGAGGGACCCAAAATATTCCGAACCCCCTTTGGGGTCGTTTCAACACACCTCGTGCACCCACTTTTGATATACTAGTATCATATTGCATCGTATCTATCGGTTCAAAAACAAATAAAGTCTAGAAATTATTCTTTCATTTTACATATAATATTATTTTATTTATAGGTGTTACACACACCTATTTTTTAGTGTTTAACACACTTCCTCGAGTTTTCGATATCGTATACGTATAAACCATAAATATTTAATTATCTAAAAGTGGTATTTCTTCATTTTGTTTTATAAAAACTTGAAATTATAGAAAAAACAGATACTTGTTAGGTTCAAAAGATTCTAATCCTAATTGTATTTAATAAAAAGGCAATAAGTCTAACAAACATTTTTTATTTTTCGATATATTGCTGTTTTGACACTCTTTTATGAATGGCAAAATATTTTTTCTACAATAAGAAAAAAGTTGAATCTCTATCTTCAAACTGAATTTTTCCAACATTTTGGACCGGAAATATTGTATACATTTTTTCCATATGCGCTCCCTATACGGAGCATATGATCACCACATGGGTTCTCCAAGATTCTCTTTTCCCCACAAGTCTCTTCGCTTCCTCCCAGGTCATCCTAGTGTCCCGTAGCTCCGCTGAGTACATCCTGTGGATGGTCATCAGTGGCCTTCCACGACGTTGGGATCCAACTGGTTGCCTCCAATCCTCATATAAACATAATTAAAGAAAAATAAAAACTTCTTAATTATTTATTGTAATGATTTATTGATTTCTATCTATTTTATTTCAACTCTAAATCATTATTATTTTGCCTTTTTACAAAATGATAATAATTCATGAGGTCTTAAATAATTATCGATTCCAAATGGAGCGTACAGGCTAACAAGAAAATACTTCAACACTGACTTGACATTTATTTTTACGCGACAACTTAAATTCCTTAAATTTCGTTTTCTTAAACGTTTACGATATAAAGATGCGGTAGAAAAAGGTTTATCGTTTTTTTTTTTAATTATTGTTTAATAGCATTGTGAAACATTTAAAAAAATACCTATCTTCCTTGTATTAAAACAATACTGCAATATGTAATTCTGTAAGTAAGTACATATAATTTTTAAATGGCAACCCTTATGGTACGGTAGAAAACGAAGAAACAAAATTGGATCTCGATAGAATGATGTTCGTGTGAATACATAAATCAATTTCCTGCCACGCCATTCTTTTCGCAGAACCAATTTGTTTTATTTTATTTCCTCCATCTTCTTTTAACAAAAGATGGGGTGTGTCGGTAACCAGAAGTCAAATGTTGTCTGTGCATATCGCAAAATATATATTAATTATATTGAAAACCATTTTTATCCTTTATATCAACTGAAATTCCAGACTTTTGTTTTATTTGTCAAAGTAGTTTTGAAAACTCCACTGCCGTTTATATGATTTGTCTTTGGTAGATTTGGCAAGTATTTTGTGAACTTTTTTTTTCATACTTTAATTACAGCGTAATCTTCAAATATTCCTTTTAATATGCTTTAAAACTTCATTTAGAATGAGGATTACCGTGTAAATTCTATACAAGCAAAATATGTCACATTTATTTAATAAAACAGAGATATATCAAAGAAATTCTTTTTAATCTAAATAATATTTGGTAAAACTTAATATAATACTGATAAAAGTATTACTCTAATTATAAAACAATTAATTGTATTCATAACCGATTATAATTAATAGTGTTATCTCCAAACAGCATCGACTGTATATTATGTTAAACGTCAACCCTTTCAACGACGCCTGAGGCCGAACGTATCACCCCCTACCAAAAGGGGGGCTCAGAAGGAGGCCACTCGACACTGTCTGCGTACTAAGCGGTGGGTTCTGCGTTTGACATGTTTAATCTAAATCTACGTACGTCGTCGATACCTCGCAGACGGGCCGCCGATACACGCCTCTCTCTTCAAGTAAGTAATGTAATAGATATAAACTCGGGAAACGATTCTCCCGCCACCCCCGTATTGGAAACTCGATAGCAAATTTAATTAGTTGGGTGACTTCTCACTATCAACAACCGTATTACATCAAGTATTTAACTTTATCGACGGAAATTTTAGCCATTAACAGCTATTTTTATATGATTGAAAAGAAAAGCAAACTGTCGAATCATTTATCGACACGTTTATCAGAATTATTTGATAAATAAAATAAAATGATTTTTATACGTGTCTGCTTCCAATGTTGAGCATATGGCATCATAGGGGAGACATCTCAATTAAAAACTGCGTGCTACTCAGTTGGTCAACTTCTCTTTTTCGAAGAGAGTAGGGGTAGAAAGAAAGTGTTAGGGCAAAACTAGTTTTTAAATAATTGCTCTCGCTACACACCGTTGTTTTAGAATTGGAAGGGATGTTTTAGACATTACAAACACCTATACATTCGAACAAAACATGATAAATCAGTTGAAAAAATGCTGTTCGTTCCTAGAACCCGTCAGATACGTCACGAATGCCAATGACGTTGATCGCTGTGTCATATATCCGACTGAATAAAAGTGCAATACTAACATTTGAAGAAGAGAAGAAAGAACAAATATAAGAATAGCAAAAATTTTAATCTCTAGTTGACTAACTTAACTTTGATTAACTTTAAACCTAATTAATAAAAACAATAATCCTTTGTACTTCATTCCACTTTATTTAATATGTCAGGACCGGTTTCGCTCATTGCGAGCATTGTCAACTGATAAGAAATATAATTTGACAATGCTATTTATACAAAATTGAAAAGTTATACACAACAGTTGGCATTGAAAAGAAATTGCCAATTACATTAAAGTGATTCTAAAATAACACAAAATTAAAATGTTTGAAAAATTTGTTTTTCAGAATCTTCCTGGCTGTCGATTTTGTTTAAGTGATGAATGAACACACCAAGTAGTTGGTGTGTTCATTCATCACTTAAACAAAATCGACAGCCAGGAAGATTCTGAAAAACAAATTTTTCAAACATTTTAATTTTGTGTTATTTTAGAATCACTTTAATGTAATTGGCAATTTCTTTTCAATGCCAACTGTTGTGTATAACTTTTCAATTTTGTATAAATAGCATTGTCAAATTATATTTCTTATCAGTTGACAATGCTCGCAATGAGCGAAACCGGTCCTGACATATTAAATAAAGTGGAATGAAGTACAAAGGATTATTGTTTTTATTAATATAATGCCTTTCCACCAAGTATTGACAGTGAACACCCTAAAAGTGACTAAACCTAATTGTACTTATATATAAATAAAGCTTTGAAATAAAATACATTATATTATATAACAAAAGAGTTTAATTACAAGTAAAACAATTTGGTTAAAAAAACATTAAAATATGTTTCGATTACTAACCAAAGTTGTTCATCAATATCACTCATAACTTTATCTCCAATAATAAGTAATTTTAATTATTTAGATCAATTAATGAGACTAATAGTATTATCATAAGAATATTGTACGAAATAACCTTATATATTATTTTCCAATGTTCGTTGTATATTTCTTTACACGTCTGTTTTGTATGAAACGCATTTCCGCGAAAAATAAAATACGTAAAATAATAGTTATCAAATATAATAAAACACAGACAAAAAATCTATATTCTTGGTTTTTATGTTGGTGTTTGAAAATAGAGATGCATTTTTCCTAAATTCGTGAATCATTAATTTAATAAAAGAAAAAAAACATCTATTACGACACGAAAATTACAACTGGAGTAATCGAATGATAATTTTATAAAAAAAAAATCATTAAACATTTAATTTTCAAATGGGGGAGTGAATGACAATAAAGAATATAATATAATAGCTTACAGAAGAAGCAGAACAATGTGAAGTTAGACTTTCGAAATCAATGAACTAAAAATGATTCATGGTATGGAAGTTATCGCCTTCTCTAAATGCCATTAGCGAATTTCAGCTCAGTCAGTTTAATTGACTCCAAGAAGCTTTTGGAAATTATTGTTTGACTAACCCATTCAAACTACGACGATAAATTAAATAATTATTTCAGTAAAATTAAAGCGAAACACATTCTGGCTTTATTCTTTTGAACTGGAGTAATCGTCATTTTTAATACTAAATTTTAAAAAAAAGGTTTTGTATTTGTAAGTAAAATGAATGTTTGTTTGTTTGTACTTTATGCGTTGACACAACGCTCATCCGATTGCAATAAAACTTTGACAAATTTTTGCTTGCACTTCCAGAAAGGTTATGGGCATAGTAAAATCAGCTTACAGTAGGTCTTATATATAAAAATCAATGTTTGTATGTCTGCCATACAGTTCATTTTGACAACTTATGCTTACACTTGCGCGAAGGTTATAGTACAATTAACTTACAGTAGGTGGCGCGTGTGTCGTACCATCAGCAGCAAACGCCAGACAGAAAAAGAAAATATGCACTTCAATAAGCACAATTAAAACACAAACACTTTCTTTCTTTGAGTGGCACTGCAACGCTTGCCGAGAACCGGCTAGTATATTAACATTACTCGTAATTTATTTTAGAGCGAGTTTCGGTTATTGTGAGAAATTTCTACGATTGTTCACGATGTTAAACTCCAAGAATAAATCCCCACTAATAAAAGTCATTAAGAGATACCGCTGGTATATATGTACTTGGCGTTAGCAGGTAGGTAGAAATGAAATGAAATCATGGCTCGACTGTTACGAAAACGTTTATTTAAGGAACTTGCAATCACCGAATCAATTACATACAATATTTAGCAAACAAAATTTTGAATTATTACAATACACAATAACTATTATACAACCTAGCTTGCTCACACGATTTTATAAATGTTAAAAAAAATTGATGTGAAACTCTGCGCAGAGAACAAAATGGAATTTAATTTTCGTCGAAATGGAAAAACACAAAACTACAAAAGAAAAAGAACTGCAAGTGAATTTACTACTAAAGGTCTCTGGAACCACGTTTCAGAGGCCGGGAAGTATCCCACACACACGTCATGTGCGGTTCGTGTCCCAAAGAGCAAGAAAGAAAGAAACAAAAATCACATCGGTATCGAAAAACAATGTTGCCATTTAAGGCCATTAACAATAAACAATTGATATTACGGGTTACGTGATAACAAAATTCAAACACAATTTAACTACACCTTTTTTTAAAAATCCTGCCAGTTTTCATCACAAAAGTGCTAGTGGAAGCGGGTCCCAATAAACCCTACCGTGTCAATATAATACATTCGAATACGACGACATTACGTAACTGAATTGGCTTAAGATGTTAGATTTTATTATATTAGTATCTATAGGATTTACAGAAAAAAGAAGTAAACTTGTTATCATAATGTACAATTAACTAAAATCTAATAGAGGCAGACAAATATCAAATGACTTTATAAAAAATGCTTATATACAGTAAAACCTTGATATAACGGACTGATCTGGACGAGGAGGTGATCGTTTAAAACGAAAGTCTACTGTATAATAAAGAAGTTTCTATGACTGTGTTTTAGTAACGGAAAAAAGACAATACAATGTCAGTTACGTTTTCCATAAATCGGTCAATGTGAATCATGAAATTAAAAATGAAGAATTTTGAAGAAAAAATTTGTTCGTTGTCTCAAGGGTTTACTGTACATACTTAATTAACAACTGGTTAATCATAAAATTATTAATTTAGTTATAATTTAATCAAAAGTTTGCCAGCAAGATGCAGTATGTTAGAAAACTTTTCAATTCTTGCTCACATGGAAAATATTATAATTTCTATCAAAGTTTGATACGGGCTTGCGACGCATAATACCTTTATTTTAATACCAGTAGCAGCATATCTTGTAAACTGTTCAACAAAAAGAGAGCTACATATCCTTAGCTTATAATTTAATTAAATTATACACACACTAAACCAATGCGAGATGAAATGCAATTGGACACACGAATTTGATGGTAACCAACAGGGCCGGCAATAGATATTTAGCCGCCCCAGGCAATTTTGTATTTTTTCGCCCAAGTTATAAAAATTCTTTAAGAGTTAGGCGTTTTGGCCGCCTCTGCAGATTTACCGCTACGGCCGGTCGCCTGCTCCGCTTACGCGCAGAGCCGCTATTGGTATCATGCCTTTTAATGGACGTATCTCAACAGAAGTTTTTCTACAAAAACTCTTTGTAACTCAGACGTTCAACCTCTCTTTCCCAAAGAGAGCAGTAGTGATAGAAGGATAAAACTAGGGCAGGACAAGTAGTAAACTAATCTCTTTCGCTACGCCCAGTAATTATCAAAAGTAATTATATATGTATCAAAAGGGTAGGAGGAAATTTTTAGATATCACAATTCACAAACACCCATGCCTTCGAACAGAAATCAATCGAAAAATGCTATTTGTACTGATACTTGAACCCGTGAGATTCGGCACGGAAGCCATCAACGCCTACCGCTGCAAAATGGACCTGACATTTTATAAAAATGTGTATCTGAGCCTTAATGTTAGAAGCGTCTGTCAGATTTTGGCCATTTAGATTTATGAATCAAAAAATACTCATAAATACTATTTCTTTTTATGGCAGGCATCCCTAGATCATTCGATTTAAAATTAATAAAATAGAAGGACAGCTAATTTGTTTGTAAATATAATGTTGCAGCATCAATAAATGCCTATTTTCACTTATATTATGAAAAGTTGAGATTTATTAGTGTAATAAGTAAAAGCACTTAGGTGCTAAGGCAGTTTTAGTACAAATGATAGAATAAACAAACGTCAAAGTATCAAACCTTGATAGAAATTATAATATTTTCCATGTAAGCAAGAATTGAAAAGTTTTCTAACGTACTGCATCTTGCTGGAAAACTTTTGATTAAATTATAACTAAATTAATAATTTTATGATTAACCAGTTGTTAATTAAAACTTATTGTGTTTAAGTATTGTCAATGTGAAAAATTACATAAGTCAGCTCTTTTAAATAAACTATGACGAAACTCCTTCATTCTTACCTTTAACTTTAGGAAATGCTTTATCTTTTGCGAAATGAATGAGACATCTCTACAAAGATGGGACACAATTAATTTGGCCCTTTTATTCACAAAGTCTTCTCCACTTCTCATTTTAACAATATAGGTATTTAGGTATTCTACATATACAATAACCGCGTTACAATAAAATTATTTTGAAGTAATTATGAACGAATAAAGACAATTGTTGATAACAAATAGGTTTATTCAAAAAGTATCGGCTACCAATATTGAGAATATGGACTGCTATGGGTGATTTCTGCAGAATATATTTAATTCAAACTGTATTTACACTCAGAGTAGGAAACAAATATGCGGTATAAAATGACTTTTAGCGAATCGTTCTTTCAAATTGCATGTCTTAAAAATCGGGTAGCTGTTGGTAAGGGAGTTTCTAAAATTATAACGATAAATTACAGAAAAAAAAAATGAATGAAATTACGTTACAAGAATCGATCATGGGATCCTGAAACTTAAGATGAACGCCGAAAAAAATTGACCACTGGGCTGCATATGTTGCCAATCGCTACATACCACAATGTTCTTCTTTTGAAAACATCTTTGTATAATCTTGAAGATTATTTATTTTTCTTCATTAGTTATTCAAATTAAAAGAATATCAGAATATTTGGTAGTTTTTTGATTGGCGATCAAATCTGCAGTACGTCGCTCGATCTTTATGTATGAATAATGTGTAATCTATTTATTTTTTTATCATCATTTATTTATTACTAAGATGCCAGAAATATTTCATATTTACATTTAACTTTTACGGTGTTCACTTGGTGGAAAGGCATTATATTAAAAAGAAACACATTATTCTTTTGTACTTATTTCCACTTTATTTATTGAATATTGTGTTTTTCCTTAATTTAAATTTAAATTAAAATTAAAAATAAAAGAAGGGAAATGATAACAAATGTTATCTATTAAATAAACAAATAATTTTGGAGATCAATTATAATAATGTATCGACTATCAAATCAATACATTGCTATTTTTGATAGCGTAACGAAAATAATGATTGTCATGACTAACCATAATGTCCAACACTGTCTTAAAAGCTAATTTGGAGAAAAATGATCTTAAATTATTTATCAAATTCGAAAATTATTGTCACTTATTGCATTACGTGTGTCGCTGCAATGTTGCAAACTACCTTGCGGGAAGTCTTGCAAGATTCGGAGCCGCTGGAATAGCTCATAAAGGGTAGAAGAATTGACTTGCTCAGTCGTGAAATCGTCAGACCAAAGTTCTTTCGAGGTGGGTACACCCCAACCCTGGCGCCCCCACACTCCCTTACCAAACAAATTATTTCATTTGGGGCTCAAGATTGTTGTACCAATGATATAAATTTATTATTGAAATAGTTTATTCTGTGTTATTTGTGTCAAAGTTTGTTATTATAAAACAAACTTGAAGTTATTTTAAACCAATTGCTTTATCTTGTATTTTAAAGTTACAGGAATAAAGTTTAAAAAAGGGATTGCTGAAAACATTACAGGTGTGTCGTTTAATATTTGAGGCACACTTTATAATTTGAATTATCGAAAAGTTATCGGATTGTTTTAAAGTATTGACAAAGTTATAAATCCTGTTTATCTCTCGCGGCTCGGAGACTAGAAAAATACGTCTCTACCGATGGGGATCTTTTTTGACCCGTGGTTTCCTCATTATTGGCCTTATTCTTATGAATTTCAAAACAAAAATTGTCTAAGGGCCTTAAAATATCTCTCTGCATCATTCCTCATACATTTTTTTATAAAAATCTTTGTTTTTTTAATAAATAATCATATTTTAAGTTGCGCGTAAAAAAGACGTCATCCCAGCACACATATGAATTGACAACTTACGAGTGTTCTCAGTTATCTTACGAACGATCGTTATCGCGGGTGCTTATCGCCTGATAGCGTAATCGCGTTATCGCATACTTATATAAACTAAAAAAGGTCCAAAAAACTATGATATAAGAATACCTTAATTATAAACATTGTATCACCTATATTAAAATAGATATTTAAGAAAATGTTGGTATTGGGGTCGCATTTCTTGAGCTTAGAACCGGAAAAGTTATACTGTTGATTCCAATTGAATAAGGCTTGATAGCAAAATCAGATTTATCAATATTTTGGATAAGTATCGTTTCGTTCCAATCGAATGAATGACTCTAAAAATATAATATATTAAGACAGTTTAATTTAAGATTTCGACAGAAGGTGCTTGGTGGAATGTCAATATTAAATTTGAATCGTTCAAATTATGTACATTCACACAAGTTTTTTCACTAACGACCCGGGTGTCGCTTTTTGCCATCTTCAGGTGTTCAAGTGCACGAATGAACTTTAACTGAATCAGTACAAGTTCAAAAAAATCTATTCGTCGCTTAATTAATTTAATCATATTGACTGCATAGCATCGATCGAGTAAAATGTAATTATGAAAAAGTATGATACATAAAAAGAAGAAAATATTTTCGTCGGCTTTGTTAGTATCTATATGCAGTTGGAGGCAAAAAGTAAAATAATTTCTAACTTATATTTATTTACTGTGGAATCCTGGTGAACAAATCTCGCTGGGAGTTGAACTAAATATATTTATTTACACGACCGCCGATCTATTGGTTTTCGCTTTACACTACGTGCTACCAATGGTTCTAAAAAGTAACAAGGCCTTTTATAGTTTTATATTATTATAATACGATAACCAATTATTTTGTTTTTTAAGAAAAATCATTATATAAGTCCTTTTTCGTACTCGCAATTTTCACATGCCCTTCTTTTTCAATACAATAATTCGGCATTTGGTCACCAATAACGTAAGAACACGTAACTCATTTTTTTTGATAAAATTACTTTTTTTATTTGTTGGGTTATCTTATATCATTGCCACATTTATGTACTTACACATATTTTTACTTAATTATTGCAATACCACGCATAAGCAAAACGTTATCTTTTCGGTAATATCGTTTTTTGTCTCCTGTCAAATTTGCCCAAATTTGAGATAAGTGCAAGTTCTTGCAGTATTGACGACGGTTTGATAGAACGTGTATTAAGTTTGAAAAAAAACTTTATGTGACGTCCTTCTGCCTTTCAACAGTCAGTATATATAGTTTCAAAAAGAGTCTTTATAAATAATATTGATAGACACAATGATTTTAATTAAATTAAAATTAAAATCAATGTCTGTTTATTAAATTTGAATCGTTCAAATTATGTACATTCACACAGATTTTGGCACTAACGACCCGGGTTTCGCCTTTCGGTATCTTCAGGCGTTCAAGTGCACGGATGAACTCAGCTCAAGTTCATCCGTGCACTTGAACGCCTGAAGATACCGAAAGGCGAAACCCGGGTCGTTAGTGCCAAAATCTGTGTGAATGTACATAATTTGAACGATTTAAATTTAATATTGAAATTCCACCAAGAACCTTCAGTCGGAATCTTAAAAAAAGTCTGTTTATTAATTTAAAATCTTACAATACAGTTAGCTTAAAAAGGTTTTCCATAAAAGGGTCACTTAGGGACACAAAGGTAACATTTGTTACGTTTAGTAGCGTAATTTTATATTCGACAATATTATCAGTAAAACTGTTTGAATACATATTATTTATTAAATATTGTGTATTTTTAAATTCAAAAACTATAATGTAGTTTTAGAACCTCTTCGATCCGCACGTTAGTATGTGACTTTTTAAGATTTAAAATACAGAAAGCATAGTCAACCGACCGCAGCATACACAAGCTAAACTGTGAAGTGGCCAACATGATAGTTGCTGGTGGCCATAGTGGCCGATAGTCATCAATAGTGACCGGCTAATGTGTAGGCAAACAATGGCCATTGACGATTAACGGGAACATTATATAAATGTCGCGTCTAAAACGACTCGAAAGTTGCGCTTCTCAAAATGTTTTACTTAACTGACGTTGTAACATAGCTAACGCTTTCTCACCAACAACGTAAGGTGGGATTGCAATGCCGGAATTCAAAAAACTGGGATTTCGGTTTTCATGGGATTTTTCAATACCTAAATATCAGTTTTGTAAATGTAAAAATATCGGTATTTCCATATTAAAAGTTAATTTTTAAATTTTTAAAAACAATCACATTGTACTTCAATAAAATTTATCGCAATTCACAATGAACTAAAATATTTTAAATCTGCCGAGAGTTGTATCAATATTGAAAGATTGACCTTTCAATAATGTATAATTATTTTTATGAAAAGCACTTGTTTATGACAATGATAGTATATTTTTAGTGACGAGATTATATGAAAAATCGAAATATTGATTTGATTTTTTTTATCCATGTCCGCTCCCAATGTAAAGCATATGACCTCCTAATGGAGGTATCTCAACAGAAGTTTTTTCTACGAATACTGTTTGATACTCAGTCGCTCAAACTTTATTTTCAAAGTGAGTAGTAAGGATAGAAGGATAAGGCTAGGACAGGACCAGTGGTTAAAGGATTGGAAAGGGTGGGAGGGAATTTTTAGAGATCACAAACAACCATGTCTTTGAACGGAAATCGATAAATCAATCTAAAAAATGCTGTTCCTACTGGGACTCGAACCCGTGAGATCCGGCACGGTAGCCCACAACGCTGCGCCATAGGACGCGACATTTATCATTATTATTATTATATAAATAAATTATCGGTTTCTATCAGTTTGGGAAACGCTTTAAAAAACTCTGTTTATATAAGAAGATATTTACATTGAGTACTCAAGATATGAAACTAAAATTTTCCGACTTTTAGTTTACTTTGCGGTGGACAGTGTTATTTTTAAGGAGCGTTTCATCTTCATCAATAATAAAGCTTTGCAGCGCAGTACTTTTTTTTTTAACCAAGTTCGCTCCCAATGTGAAGCATATGGAGTAGGACATCCAATCCCGGGATCCCGTTCAATTTTCTGATCCAGAAATGCCGGGATTGAGATGGCCGCGATCTCGGGATTTAGGGATTGAGAAATTTTAAAGAAATTCTCGAAATTTACACGAAATTGGCAAATCGGATATTTCAAATTCCTCGGTGAGCTAAAAAAAAAAACGAGTTTTCTGTGAGATTCTGGGAAAAAGTATACCAAATCGGAGATTTCAAATTCCTTGGTGAGCTAAAAAAAAAAAAACGAGTTTCTGTGAGATTCTGGGAAAAAGTATATAAAATTGAAGATTTCAAATTCCCCGGTGAGAAAATCTCAATCCCGGGATTCAAAATAAATCAATCCTGAAATCCCGGGATTGGAAAAAGGCTCCGGGATTTGATACCCTAATATGGAGTCCTAATGCAGTTTATCTTAACAGAAGTGTCTCTACGAGAACCGCTTGTTACTCAGTTGCTCAACCTCTCTTTTTCCAAAGAGAGTAGGAATGAAAGAATACATCTAGGACAGAACTAATGGTTAGCTAATCCCTCTCAATACGCCCCGTTCATAGGATAGAATGGGTGGGAGGAGGGAATTCAAGTCATCACATACATCCATGCCTTCGAACAGAAATTCATAAATCAATTTATAAAACTGTCCTTACTGAGATTCAAACCCGTGACCTCCCTTACAGAAGCCAACGACGTTGACCACTCGACCACACAGGCGGCAGCAGTACTTACTATAGCATTAGTAATTAAAATAGAATACATGATTATCACTTGAAACAATCTTTATTTGTACAACGAATGCTAGTATTACACGAAACTTATTTGCCGGTATTAAGGTAACAAAATATCGTTTGAAAATACTCATTTTACAACATTCACTACCTTATTCTTCACAAACATTAAAAAAATCATATGTAATTACAGATATTTTGTATGTATTTTTTTTTGATATCACAAGGAATTAAATTGAAAGGTGTCATTCTCATAATGCTAAAGATCGTTTTCATATGTTGTATTATTTTTTATAAGACAAATCAAATCGACGGAGGGAGGTATTATCTCATCATAGTTACAAAGATAAGATATCGTTGGGTTATAATGTTCACCTACCTCGCTGTGAAACTTTTGAGAGATTTCTTGAACGAACTTGCGGATATGAATACTAATTATAGCACTGGTGAACAAACAGTGAATTTATTATGAAATATATAATTTTTACGAAACTATTTTAGAAAGTTATTAAAAAAAAGCATTACATAATATCAAAGTGTTTTTATCTTGAATAAAATTTTCTTGATCTTATTTAAAAAATCAACATTCACACTATTGTTCGTTTTGTACGAAATCAAAATTGAATACATTGTTTTCACTTGTGTTACTAGGTGTGAGTGGTGTGACACATTTTCAGACGAACCCTATCGTTTAATTTTTATTTAATAGTTTTTTTTTTATGAAAATCGATTTGCATTTAATTATTGACTGCAAAAGAAATTAAAGTTATTGAAGACAGAAGATATATATATTTTTTAATTTCCCCACGAGCTGAGTTCAAACGAGTTCAAATGTAGATACAATGAAAAATTTGGTTCCTGGCTTCAGTATTTTCGATTTTTTTCAAATAAAGTAGTTAAAATAAATTCATAAAAAATCCGAGTATCAAATCCAAATGCCTGCGTTTACTAACCGCTGAGATACGGGAGCTTAATAATAATTTTCGCAATTATTCGAGGTTTACTAAGACAAGTTCTGACCTTATTAGAGCCGCTTCATTATATTATTGTATTCAGTTTCACGGGCCGAATACACCCCTGCAATCTTTTGTGCAGCTACTATTGTATGCTTCTTGTTCCGAATTCGCCCGTCGGAATAAATCACACTAAGGGCGGAGTCGACATAATGCCAGGACTGAGCTTTCAGTGGTGAACTTTTTTTTTCGTGAAAGGAGAAAGTTTTTAATCCAATACGCTAAAACACGTTATCTTCTTAAAATGTGTATAAGTTGGTTGTAAATATTATCAAAGGAAATGGGTGTAACGTTTTAAAGAAGATATTATAAAATCTCAATATAGCGAACTATGGATTTCAAAAAAAATAAATAATTTTAAGACATTCTGCTATTGGTAATCATGCTTGCATAAATAATGATTAGTACATTATCACACAGCTACGTTTATTATATAACTTCTTATGACACATTTTCGTTAAATCATATACACTTAGCACCTATTTTAGTTGTAAAGGATATATATATATGTATATATAGGTTATATCGAGATTACATGTATACAAAACAAGAACTCCATTTTTTAAATTCATGTCCGCTTCATATGACTTCATAATGGCGGTTTCTCAATAAAATATTTTATACGAGAACTGATTATTGAGATTGGGATAGAAGAATAAGGCTGGACAGATACTGTGATTAACTTATCTATCTCACTACGCCTCGTTCATTTTAAGATTGTAAGGGTGGTGGGAAAGCAATTTTTAGACATTTAAAACACCAATGCCTTCAAACAGAAATCGATTGAAAAATGCTGTTCGTACTGGCATTCAAGCCCGTGAGATCCGTCACTGAAGCCAACGGAAAACGATGTTACCACTACGTCACGGACCAAGACACAAATTTTACACAAATATTATAAAGTACGTACGGTAAAGGAAGATATTTCATTGGGATCATAAAATCGACGATTCATTTTTTATTTCGTTACTTTATAAAAATAAACCATATGCTACATGTTGAGAGTAGGGCATCCAATCCCGGGATCCCGTTCAGTTTTGTGATCCGGATTGACACGGCCGCGATCCTGGGATTTTGGATTTCGGAAACGATGTTCTGTAACAATCTGGGGAAAAAGTATACCAAATCGAGAATTTCAAATTCCTCGGAAAGCTTAAAAAAAAACGAGGTTTGGAGATAGTCCGGGGAAAAAGTATAGCGAAATGAGGATTTCAAATTCCTCGGTGAGCTTATCCCAATCCCGGGATTGGAAAAAAGCTTCGGGATTGGATACCCTAGTTGGGAGCATAATTGTTTAATTATTTAATTTGTTGAAAAAGAAATATATTGTTATTTACGATATTATATTTGTTCACTTTTAAGGTGTTCACTGTCAATACTTGGTGGAATGGCATTATAATAAAAATAATAAAACATTTTTAGTACTTTTTCCACATAAAATAATGTTTTATTATTTTTATTTTTTATGATATTATATTTCATGTATAATCTTTTATAATTCTGATTCATAATAAAAATAGTTTCTAATAAATGCCCCTATTTGCAAAATAAAAAGGGGTGTTTAAAAAACTAAGTCTTACAGCTTTTATGGTGTATTTAAGAGACATTATCGAGATATTGGATCCGTTTTTTACAGCAATAAAATGCAGTCATCTTCGGATTGTCAATCGAAAACTACTCAGTAGGGTGAATCATCTTTGCTAATCGATTGGTACTATATTATATTACGTATTTTATTATTACATCTGTTCTAATAATTGCATATTGGTAAGTTATACTTATCTAAGCTGCATTTATGAAATCGTATGTTTTTTACAAAAAATAGTTATTATTAAAATAAAATTAAGAACGATTGCTGCGTCTGTGTAATTCTAGCCTAAATAAATTAACATTAGGAGTAATTTTATAAAAATACTGAATCAATACAAATAATTTAACACGAAAGTAGAATACATATAAAAACACAGAACTAGCCTTAATGTTCACTATCTGATCGAAGCCTTAATAACTTTCTTTTACATAACTGTAAAAGAAAGTTACTCAGTTAACATAGATAATGTATTTCGATAAATCTTACAGTACCTGTGGATTTTTAGTAGTATAATAAAAAATATTTTGAAGTTAATGAGAAATATAAAAACATTAGCCAATAAGATATTTACTAGCTTTAGAAGACGCCTTGATATTATTCCTAAGAAAATAAAGCTTGCGGATTACTCTCTGAATCGTGGAATATGTTAGTTGCCTATTTCCCAGTTAAATTACTTTTATTTTAATTTGTTAAATGTTTAGAATTAAAGGAATATTATAAATATTATAAATATTTCTTGTTACCCACAAGATAACGGTGCTCCTAATTAACCAAATTTAGTTGTCTCTAGTAATTATATTCACCCGGCCCATATTTTAAAATACTGTAATGTTCTAAAATCGTAAATGGTATAATATCAATAAAATTATATCGAAAATAGATTTAGTAATTTATCACATTTATCATAATATTGTTTGGATGCTTGCTAAGTTTTAAATTACACATATAATATTGTATTCTTTGTCATGGTCACCATAATGAAAATTGAAAACTTCCCTTATTTTTATATTTGGTGAGGCGTGGTTTTGTTTCTGGAGAAAAGGGTTATTGCTTATATATTAATGAGAGAGATTTTTTGTCAAACGATGCAAAATTTCAACTGTAAATAATTTTAAATAACTTTATATTTTCGAAGTATAATTTAAAATATAATATATCTTTATATCATGTTATTTAAATGTATGGTATTTATTTTTTAAGTTAAGTTTAACTCCCAAAGTAAGATTGAAATTGTGATTATCAAATTTTATTTATTCTACATATTCTTTCAAGAACACCCTTCTACGTTAAAGGTTACAGTTATATATTTTATACATCGTCCTGTATTTGACGTAATAATTAATTGCATAAATTTTATATAATATTTCTTAACTTAGTTACTTAAATTTTATATAATGTTAAAATATAAAAAAATCTTAAATTAAATGCAAAGCAACATAAATAAATATTTTACAAACGAATTCATCGTAATGGTGTGATTTTAGAAAATATGGTGTAGAATTCGTGACGTAGTTAGTGGCTATCGTCGTTGGCTTCCGTGACGGATCTCACGAGTTCCACTCCCAGTATAGATTTTTGTTCGACAACATGGATGTGTGTGATGCCTAAAAAATTTTAAATTAGCAGGAAGTGATTAGGGCGGAGGGCGATTAATTAACCACTAGTTCTGTTCTAGCATCGTCTTTCTATTCCTAATCTCTTTGAAAAGGGGAAGTTTAACAGTTGAGTAAGACACAGGTCTCATAGAAAAACTTCTGCTGAGATGAGGTCATATGCTTCATATTGGGAGCAGATACTTTAAAACATAGACCCATATGTATTTTCACAGCAAATACGACGGTTTACCTAAATTTATAAATCTTCGTCAGCAGCTTTGAGATAAAATAAAAAGAGTTTTGGTAAATGAATTGTTATTACATTATAAATAAGAAGTGCAATGAATTTTTTTACTCGGTTCAAATTCTACAACTCAAAATAAAGACCCGTACTGTGTCGCATATAATGTATGTCCTTTGAAATCTGTTTTAAAATGGATAATGGCGTAGTGAATTTGGGAGGAGTTTTCCCCCGCCTGTTTAAATTTTATTTATCCTTGAGAAGACTGCTGGCTACAAACAAAAAGGTCATGTACAGTCACACAAAGGCTAAATGAAAAGCTACATTTTTTTTTCTTTTTTATTATACATTATTATGCAATAGCCAATATATTTAACGAAGGAGATAACTTATTCATTAAGTGTTGCCGGAGCGTATACAGTTATTCAGTTGGGTTAATAATAATATAAGTATTTGAGGTCGACCAATATAACGTTAACGCTGGCCGAATTTGCAACTAAAGTAATTTATAGAAGAATAGTAACTGTCAAACTTAAGCTCATACCAAATCCTTGGTTCTTCCATCAAGCACCCTCAGTCGAAATACTTAATTAAGCTCATACGTAAGCGTCAGTTTTTAATAGCGTGAATGATATTCAAATTGTTTCAAAAACATTTTTTTTCCAGTTCTGTAAAGATGAAAAGCTTAAAAAATAATTAAAAGTTCCAAACAAAAGCAGGTAAAGTAGTATGTCAATATTTTTGGCGGGACACTAGCGTCCTCGTTGAATGGCCAACTTATAATAGTCGACCATTCCCTATATTACAGGTGTTTTTGAATCATTTAATCAACATTATTAAAGGAAGCGGCAAGACGTTGCTTTAGGTTAGGGGAACGTATATTCGGGCTGTTACATATCTAAAAACTTCAAAAAAATTAAATGTTACGTCTCGTACGTTAACAATATTGTTGAATGGCCGAGTTGCTACATTTTGAAACTGCGGACAATTTTATTCATTGATTTGTATCCGATGGCATCGAGTTTATCAGTATTTTCTTCACAATGCCCAACAAAACTGAAAATGAGCATTAGAAACTGCTATTAGATAGCAACTTGTCTTCTCTAACACTATACTTTCATTTTCTTCCCCCTAAAAAGGGTATATTTATTGACTGTCATTCAAGTACCTTTCTTTATGTTATAAAAATGACTAAGTTCTTTACTAACACCCGAAATAATTCGTGTAGCAAAGTGAGCAAGGCTTTTAAAAGGTTAAACCTTACCAATGATTAATAAAGATATCGCTTAAGCTTTAATTTCAAACATGCATCTATTTTGATCATCATTTAAAATACTCGTAACCCAAATATTTATTTTATTAGTGAAGTAAGCATTAAATAATCATAGTCTTCATGACTAGTGCACCATCTCTTGAGACGAGTGTACACCACAACAAAACAGAGTCGAAGAAAAGCGCACACTTGTCAAGTTGTCGACGCAGCCTTGCGTAAGTTAAAACAATTTCCAACGTTCAAAGGACATATTGTGTTGTTGGCAAAAGACACTACCGCCACTGCCTACAGCCAAGAATAAGAGCTTTCCCTTTGTGAATGTTGAGGGTTGTCATACTCGAGGAAAATAATTCCATCTTACAGGAAATTATGATGACAATTTTCGTCACTTTTTTTATTATTGTTTATAATTAATATTGCTTTGTGACTAAAATATCGAGCCTAGGCGTTGCTAGTTTTTTTAATAATATGTATTTTCAATGTTTTAAATAACATGTATTACTTTCGTTTGGTAAATCAAATACACTTTGCTAAAATCTTTAAAAATCATTCTGATGCCCTACATATTATTTTAGTAAAATCCTATAGTCACGTCAATTCTCAAGTGTCACAGAACTTATACACCCTAACCCAGAGACAATAAACTTTTTTTACTCCTATTTTACCAACGCTCAAAATATAATCTGCCACCCCTACCCAAACTAGTGAAAAATTACATTTTAAATAATATGTTCATATGTATAATAATTAAAATCTTTAATATACGACGGCAATCTTCTCTCCCCAGAACTCTAAAACTCCCAATTTAGATATAAAGCGAAAACGATATGATTTAATGAACATAGTCTATGAACTATGTTAAGGAAAATTATGTTTTATTTAGCTTAACAAAAATTCAACTATATGTAGAATTTATTGGCACAAAAAATCAATTCATTTACTTTGCGGATGAACGAATGAAAAATATTTGTTTTTGATGAATATGAAACTTGCTGAAATTTCAAAATTAACAATATTAATCTTTCCGCGTTTAAATTTTAATAAGATCGAAAACCAGTAAAAATACGCTTAGACAAACTTTATTGTGTTTACCACTTATTACTTGCTTCTGATTGCATATTATATTTAAGTTTATCATCGCAGCTATAATAATTGTTATTGAATAATCGGTAGTAGGTAGTAAGAAATGATTTAAAATTGAATGCGGACTATCTTTTCATAGTAAATGAATTTCAGCTAATTAAAACAACATACACTATTTTCAGGCAGCGTATGAGCGATTAACGTAGCGGTATATAATCTTAAGCAAGTTATCAAATGTCAATCCATTCTTAAAATACCGTTAAAATTAAATGTGTATTTTTTTAAGTTTGTTCGATTCACAACCCTGTTCACATTTCTTATACAATGACGCATACGCATATATGTACATTAAGCTTTTCTCTCTCTACATTTGGGATACAGTATAGTTTAACATTACGAACAGCTTACATTAAACTTTAGAGTTGGTTTTAATTTTCATAAGCAAACCTTATTATTTCTTATCAGCTTTATATGAAATAAAGAGACAAGTCTCACTCTTACTAACAAATCAATTAAATTAAAAATGTTAATTAAGTTCCCAGTATCGATTTATTATAGGGAACAAATGGTCAGAATTTCAATCAATTTTTGGTCAGAATAAAAATATTATATGGTCAGAATATTTTATAACCATTTTGGTTAAGTTATGTAAGGTTAGGTTTCTTTTAATAATATACTAACCGATATATTATGACTTAATATAATTTCTGACCGGAAAAATACGAACCTTTATTATATGTACAATATGTATTATATGCATAAGTTTAAGAACAATGTTGTACTTCTACAATATTTATAAACAGCGATGGGCTGCCAATACGTTAAGAAGGGGCTCGCTTAATCTCAAAGCAATTCTCAGTGTTCTGGGGAAGGAGTGAATTTTTTCATCACTCCTATGCAATTATATGCACTACTGTAAACAATCGATTGTTACTTAATATACTTATGATATGTAGCAATATGCAATTTACCGTTAACTTATCATTTATCAATGTAATTGGCTAAAAATGTACTACTGTGTATACTGAAACTGTCGTTGATAATATTTAAGTCAGAAATTGCAGTTACGTACTAATTTGATATGAGAATATTGTTGTCTCTTAATTTAAAAAGGGCTCGCCGACCTTGGTAAATTTTAACAAGAGGCTCGCGCTAGTCCCTCCGAGCCCCCTTCAGCCCACCCCTGTTTATAAAACCTATTTAAATTGACTGAAATGGGGGGGGGGAGTAGTACGTTCAAAAGACAATAGATCAACCGACTGAATATAATGCTATTTAAAAAATATATTTATTCCTATAATTTTATCTAAAATGATACTGGACTATAAATACAATAATATATTTAAACAATTTTTTCGTTACAAATGCACAATTTGATAAAATGTACAATATTATTATGTACTTCGCTTTAAAATTGTACTCACTTCGGGCAACCCTCGTTAATCGATGGATATTCAGTTCAGCGTCTTTTCACGTCTCCAATTAAATGAATATTATGAAAAATAATTTAAAAAAATCCCCGGAAAACCTTACAAGCACTTCTTGCTGATATAACATTGTCATGGAAAACACTCCCGCATTTTTCATTTTATTTTTCCCACCACCATAAAAGCAGGCTAGATCAACTATATGTAATATATTTGATATATATATATACATATATATATATATTTTAACCATGTCCGCTGCCAATGTGGATCATATGGACACCTAATGGATTTTATCTCAACAGACGTGTTTCTACGAGAACTGCTTGTTACTCAGTTGCTCAACCTTTCTTTTTCCAAAGAGAGTAGGGATAGAAAGATAGGGCTTAGACAGGATTAGTGGTAAGTTAATCGCTCTCTATACACCCCGTTCATAGGATAGGATAGGTGAGAGGGGGGATTTCTAGACATCACATACATCCATGCCTTTGAACAGAAATTCATAAATCGATTGAAAAATCAATTTATAAAAATGTCCGTACCGGGATTTGAACCCGGGCCCTCCTTAACCGAAGCCAAGAACGTTGACCACTCGACCACACAGGCGGCGATAATATTTAATTGTAAGTAAATCTGTATTCTCAAGTCCTGATGATTTTCAAATGCAAAACCTGTGGCATTTTTGTCATATGTAGGGAAATAGATGCCTTGTATATTACTACAATATAATATTATATAATACAATTTGTAATATTGTTACAAATATGATCAGATAAAAACGTTTTGCCACCCCCCGTAATATTATATTAATTCACCCTAGTATTGGGCAAGGATGTTAGAAGTGTTAGAACCTCATGTGAGTTTTGTGCAGTGCACACGATTAACTGAACCTTAACTTTAATCCAGGGGTGGGGTGGAGGGGGCTCGGAGGGTCTCGCGCGAGCCTCTAGTTGAATTTTACTAAGGCCAGCAAGTCCCTTGTTAATTTAAAAGAAAACAATACTCTCAGATCAAATTAGTATATAACTGCAATTTCTGACTTATATATTATCTACAACAGCTTCATTTTGCACAGTAGTACATTTTTAACCATATAAACTTTCTTCTTCTTTGGCCATGTTCGCTCCCTATGTGGAGCATATGGCGGCCACGCAGCACCTCCATGTTTCCCTCTCTCCCGCCAATAGCTTTGCTTCCTCCCATGACATGCCAGCATCCCTCAGTTCCGCCGAGTACATCCTATGGATAGTAACCGACGGACGTCCGGGACGCCGGAATCCTACCGGTCGAAAGAAGAGGCAGGCAGGATTGAGGCTTTCCGGAGGCATCCGCAGCACGTGACCCAGCAGCCAGGTCCAACGTCTCTCCATAACCACTGACGTGACGGGACGCTGTCTTGCACGCTTCCTTATCTCTGAATTCCTCACAAAATCATACCACCTCACCCCCATTATCCGACGCAAGCATCTGTTATTGAAGCTCAGTATACGGTTTTTCTAGTCTTCGTCATGTGCCATGATTCGCAACCGTAAAGCATTACCGGCAGAATGCAAGCGTTGAACAAGTGGCATTTGGTTTTAATCGAGTACAGCTGTGTGTCCCAGACAGCCCGCATTGAGTTGAATGTGGCTCCAACCATTCCTAAACGAATGGCGAGCTCGTTTTTTGTACTACCGTCTTCGGGAATATGTAAGCCGAGGTATCTGAAGCTGTCAACCCTCTCGATGATTATAACTTTATAAGTGTATTAAGTAACAATAGGTTGCTTATTTAAGTTTTGCATATAATTGCAAAGGGGTGATACAAATATTCACTGCTTCCCTAGAACACCAATAATTGCTTTGAGATTAACCGAGCCCCTTGTTGACGTATTGGCAGCTCACCGATGCTTTAATCTATTTTTTATATGAACACAAAACACAATTTTCTTCTAATGTTATATTGTATTTCATTAGTTACAATAAGTAAGCACTTTCAGTTGATTTTAAACTGATTTGCCAATGTTGGCAACCTTCTTTCTTGTTCATTTTTGATCATCTATTTAACTCAATTGATATAACGGTTTTTCTTAATATAAATGTTGCAACGTCGAGAAAAAGGAATATGTATTTATTTAAATTTATTTCCTCGTATTTACGAGGACGAACGATCGTACTCATTATTATTGTCTCATCCAGGCGGCTGTGGCCTACGATCCAACCAGCGGCGTAGCCACCTCATAGCAGAGTCATACAATGCAAGAGGCCCCAGAGAAAGGCGTCCCAAATTTTCACATACACAATACAACAAATTCCGTAGGAGGAGGCTTACGTGACGTTTGCATGAGGGCCCCCAATTCCCAGCTACGCCACTAGACTCAACCCTAGTCAATATTATTACATTACAATGTATTATTATATATTCTTATCAGTTTCTAATGCCTCTGATGAGCGAAACCGGTCGTTTTCATATAAAATAAATATAACATTAGTACAAAAGAGTGATTTTTTTTAAAATATAAATTATACTACCTTTCCGAGAATTTAACTTAACGGAAAAGACAAACCAATGAGTGTTTTGAAGTTTTCAAATTCCTTCGTTACCAACGTTCCTATTGGTTCTCTATTAACATGTGTTTGCCAGGAAATTTACAGTACACTGCCGGCTGCGTGGCTTAGTGTCAATGTCGTTGGCTTAGAAAACGGAGGTCATGGGTTTGAATTCCAGTACGGAATGTTTTTATAGATTGATTTTTAAATAAAATTACGAAAGGCATGGAAGAGCGATCAGCTAATCACTAGTCCTATCGTAGCTAGTGGCGGATTAAGCACTTTGGAGGCCCCAGGCGCAATAAATTTTGGAGGCCCTGCTTTTCGAATAACATAAAAGTGCTGCAAACCTCTTCGTAGAATAATAATTAATATTGGAAACTGAAATTAAAATGTAAGGTTTTATATAACATATGCTATCTTTGAGGCCCTCAAGATTTGGAGGCGCGCGCGCCTCTTGCGCTTATGGGATAATCCGCCACTGATCGTAGCCTTACTCTCTTTGAAAGGTTGAGCAACTGAGTAACAAGCGTTTTTCGTAGAAACTCTTCTGTTGAGGTTAACTTCAAAAGGAGTCCAGCGGTGGGCTTCCAATATCTTAACAAGGGACTCGGTAAATCTTATCCATTTTCGCTCCCAATGTGGATGGAGCATATGGCCTCGTAATGAAAATATCTCAACAAAAGTTTTTTTTCTATGATAACTGTTTGTTACTTATTCGCTCAACCTCTCTTTTCCAAATAAAGTAGTAGGGATAGAATGATAAGGCTAGGACAGGACTAGTGATTAACTCGAACCCATGAGGTCCGGCACGGAAGCCCACAATGCTGAATGAAAAAACGAAGGGTATCTTGTTTCATAATACAATTTAACCATCTACAGAAATTGCAGTTAGATCAGTATCTACCAAACTTTTTTCCTTTACGACACAGTGATGAATGGAACTAGTACCGCGGCACACCAGGATGCTGCAGATTATCTCCGAAACTCTTTTTTTTAGCTCACCGAGGAATTTAAAATCCTTGATTTTGTACCGAAAAGGCATTATTTAAAATTGACATTTTTAAGGCTTCTTCCACCTCGGCACACCTGGGACTTCTTGCGGCACAGTAGTGTGCCCCGGCACACAGTTTGGCAGACACTGAGTTAGATGCTGATTTGATTTAAGACGAATGATTTTCTTATCTTAACAAGGGGCTCGCCGGCCGCGCTGAAATTTAACAAGGGGCTCGCGCGAGCCCCCTCGAGCCCCCTCCAGCCCACCCCTGAAGGAGTCCATATGATCCACATTAGGAGCAGACATGCTAAAAAATGCATTTTCACCAAGTATTGACAGTGAACACTTTAAAAGTGATGAATGTTGCATTTTTATCTGAGCGTCCACGGGCCTCGCTTTGTAATGACTGCATTGAAGTAATTATTTCCAGACGTGTTGCCATTCATCGGGCCGCACCGTTATAATTGACATTCCATTCAAATCAAATATGTTGTGAGGTATTATTGAGGTCGTGGATCGAGAGGGAGGCATTTGCGAACACCTTATTCGACGTTTTGTGTTTTATAAGGCCGTTGCAGAGACGGGGGAAAATGTCTTTTGACTCTTAACCAAATGCGCAAATAATAGGAACATTTATGTACGTGGTCACACAATTTATACTGACTGAAATGGTGTAAATTAAATAATCCGATATATTAAAATTTTAAGGGGTTTTTATACTTGTTATGTAAGTTAGTATACTCAACTCTTTTCTAACACGGTGGATCCGTCCCACTAAGCAACGTACAAAAAATTGAAGATTGGTTTTCTTAATTTATTTTTTTTAAAAAAAGCATCATTGTGAATCACAGAAAATCGTGTAAAAAATCATAAAAACCCAACAATTTTTTTTTCAGACATGTATTTTATTCAAGAAAAAAAATACACTATTCATCGCTACTTCATAACATACGCGTACGTTTATGAGGGACTGGACGTAAATCGCTAAACACCGCTAGAAATTTGTAAGAATCCAATGAAGACTTTTGTATGTTATTATCTTCCTGTGTTAGTAAATTTATTTTTGGTTTCTGGGAATCATGATAAAATCATACGTGATAAACTCGATGAGTTTATTTTATAAGTCAGTCGAGGAAGAGAAGAGACATCGCAAACACCCATGCCTAATATCTCAAATTTAAATTGAAGAATTTAATTTTGATATTGACCTTATTGGGACTTGAGCCCAGTTCACTTAAATACAAGAATGCAAAGGATTTTGCTTAGTAGACCACGTAGGGTGACTTGAGGTGAGTTGAGCGCCTTTTTCTTTTCCTTTAAGCCCATGTTTTATAAAAAAACGAATCAACATCATTCGATATAGAAATTGCATGCAATTGTGATAGTTAACAATGCTTACGATACTTGTTATTATGGCATTTGATTATCTGTACTGTGACATTTATATTAATTTCATGTTGTAGAAGTAGTATTGTACTCCAGGGATTCCCATTTATATGCTATTGAGCGCCGTATCACCCGATGACCGATTCGTGTGCATCCGCCATTATTCAACCGCGACATTTTTTTTTTCACAAACACACGTTAAAAATATAAATTTATTAATTCATTTAACTTGTTAGAGTTTTAATTCTTTTGTGTAGGTTTGTTGTATTCATTTTTATGTTTTCAATCCCTGCCGACTGCTTCCTAAGCTTTATTTATTACCCTTATCCGATAAAATTAAAAATATTATTTGAAAAATAGGTGATGCCCGCCACCCACCAATATTTTAGAATGTGCTCTATTAGTAAAAAAAAATACTTTAAAGGAGCACACGAATCGCAGTACGGGAGAATCAAACGAGAAAAACTATATTTTTGTTGTGGAATTCAAAACGATAAAATTAATACCAGGAAAAAAACATGAACATTGTAATTTTTGGACTTTTATTTTTGTATTCATTGTTAATGAATTCATGATGTTACCAAACTCGATTCATTTAGCTATCTTATTTCTATATTTTAATATCTTTAATTTTTCAAAACAGTATGTGGGTATTAAAATGAATGTCAATTTTTAGTTTTGCTAATTTAGTGTACAAACGATATAATAACGATGTAAGTAATGTACGAAAAATTCACAATATGTAGTTGCTACTTGCAATTTAGATAAAATTTAAGTGTGAATACGTTGTACATATAAAATTTGTGCTTTTATGGCAATTGAATTTTTCAGCTTTGCTATTTTTAGGTTAAATTAGAAGAATTATTAACGTATTTTAATAACAAATATTGGATGAAGACGATTAAGTCCGCTAACTGGAGAACCAATTAATTTTGTTCTACACAAACACAATTACTTTACTACAGGCAACATTTTAGACATAAGCCATAACATTTAATGACAGTTCTGTTTTGTGGTTGTTTTCAGAAATATGAAATACCGAAGAACTCTTTTGGATTGAGTGAAATATCCATTGATGGATAATAAATAAACATGGCACAGAGATCAGGACACGAGAGACGTGACCCAGCCGAAAAAATGTCATCGCATTCGCAATTGAAAGAAGATTTAGTTAAGGTTTCCATTACACACTTCTTATGACACTTGAACATTGACTACACTATAAAATAATTTTATCATTGTAATCTAGAAGATTAAAACACCCTCATCTATTATAAATCCAAAGTTTTATTTTAATTTATGATCCTTAACCAGTAATATTACGACACAGATATCTTGTGTTTTCTTTTCTCTCGGGACTTACATGATTAGGAGTTTTAAGATTATCATTTACACTCGAGTACCGAAACGTCGAAAATAGGATCGAGGAGCGATGGGGTACAAAGTGACCACAGACAAATTTGCGTAATATTTACATTACATTGATTGAAGGGTTATCTTAAAGAATAGCATCGTGAACCATTTGACGTTTAATCGAAATTGCCGCCAACACAGAAATCGTTTGTGAATTATTTGTTTTAATTAATTATACAAATTTAAAAAGCGTTATGATCTTTGATTACTGTCAGAATAAATGAAAAAAATAAATGTATATTCAATCGTATCTTAACTAAGATGTATAAATAGTTGCACATAGCTTCCAATATTAACGATTTCGCGGCGAAATCGGTACGATTGAATATACATTTATTTTTTTCATTTATTCTGACAGTAATCAAAGATCATAACGCTTCTTAGATTTGTATAATTAATTAAAACAAATAATTCACGAATTTCTGTGTTGGCGGCAATTTCGATTAAACGTCAAATGCTTCACGGCGCTATTCTTTAAGATAACCGATTGAAGTATCATTGTAGATAACAAGAAATATCCGCTAGATATTGGTATTCAGTGAATGATTGAAATAAGAATAATTTTTTTAATGCGAATGCACCTGTAGGAACCCGAAGGTTAAAATCAATATTTCAACTTAAATTAATTTATTATCAAAGGTAACGCAGCAACTGGAGAGTGCTCGATTACGAGAAAGTCAACTTGCGAAGACATTGAAATGGTGGACATCTTGTGCTGATGACTGGAAGAAAAAGTGTGCCGAGGTAATGCTTAGCTCAAAGTTATTCTTATTTTGTTAAATTTATAATAATCGCCCAGGAGTCGAGTGACCAACAGCTTAGGATGGATGATCGTCGTATTGAATTGAAGTGGCCACAAGTTTGAATGCCTCAATGAGTAATTTCTTAAACGAATTTCACAACCAACCAATGAATATGTGTTCTAATACATGAATATATGCTATTTACTAGTTAGTAGTCTTTTGCTTGTTTTCCACATTTGAAAAGATCCATTAAGCGACTAAATAATAACCATTTCTCATATTCATAATACAGTGGAATGCTTAAACAGTGGCAGCATACATATTATGCGTGATAGTGGGACAACCGACTTGTTTAATTTTGCGTAAGCAATCTTCAATGTTTGCAATAAGAGAATGTTATATTTAATGTATTGCTATTTAACATTTACTTTTCTCATATGACACCTTTTCAATCAGTTGCTTATAAATGATTACTAGGTTCGTCACGAGAGGGATAACTTCAAAGAAGAAGCGAAAACCTTACGGACGGAAATAGACAAATTGAAGAAACTTAACAGCGTTACCTCCAATGATGAAAAAAATAACTCCTTCAATCAAACAGAAAATGCGGCAACCAAATTATCGAGATGTAGCCTCAGGGATGCAACTAATGGTTTGAAAATATTTCATCAAGTTTTTTTCAACTCAGTAATAAAAATTCAATATCCAGTCTGTTTGATTTATACATTCAGTTTTGTCACTCAAATAAATCTATTCTCTTTTAGGTGTCGATTATTCTAATGAAGAAAATGTCGAGAAGGATAATGAATATCATAGCAATTTAGAAGTATCTCCTAAAGAGCAAATCAGGTAACTGCCTATTTACTTTCAACTTTTTTACTATTCGAGTTTATATTAGAATTAATGATAGACAACACTCAATCAATGAATAAACGGATACTTATCCGTTTGTTCATTACTTCTATTCTAGCTGTGGCACCTGAAGCTTAGAATAACCGCATGAGGCGCTTGTAAAACAGATGTTTGTCAGATAATTTATTATTATAGTTATCTTATTATATTGACATATATTTCCAAGAATAATGGCGAACAATACTGGAATGCCCTTCTAATCAATTTTTTTTTTAAATATCAGTTAAGTGGGTGTGAAAACCTTTTTATCAATGCATATTGAGTATTTTACAAATAATCTATTACTCTATTTACACTCTTGAATGGCATGAAATGCTTCAATTCAGTTATACATTTATTTTTTCTCTCTTCAGTCTCTTCGGTGTGGACGCAAAGGCTTATAAACTTGTAAAGCAGCTTCTTGATGCTGAACAAGAGAAGAGTAAATCATTCTTGGATGCTCTGTCTAAACAGGTAAAGTAAAACATGTCAACTATCCGACACGACTCCTCTTCCATACTAATACGATTGTCAAATTTGTATTTCTGTCTATGGACATTTTCATTACATTGATTCAATTGATATTTACGTAAACCACATTATACTAAGTTAAAATTATAGTTTTAACAGATTTTTATTTATATCTTGTACATTCTACCAACGTAGAATAGATAGCCACTGCTTAATCTTACTTATTTTTACATCATAAGTTTTATTTAAACATTAATTATTTATTGCAATGACTCGTTGATGTTCTAGGAATAAATTCATTTAATGTTAAATATTTTTTTAAATTACAGACTGAGGAAATGTCCGCTTTGAAATCATACAATTCGATACTAAAGGAGGATTTACGAACTGTACAATTGGAAGCTGATAGATTAAAGGTTTGTCTAAGTATTGTATGAAAAATGAACTGTAATCAACTTAATAACTAAATAAATTATAAATCAAAACATTCAACTCATTTCTATACAATAGACATTGAGTGGAATACTGTGACTTTTGAGTCATGGTACACTCTTAACACATGATGCAGAGAAAATCTTTATTATCATTTGCACTTGAAATAATTCTGTTAAAATAATGACATTTTTGCTTTTTAGGAAGAACTTCCATCAAAACGAAGTACGGTAAGAATCTCACTTTTACAAATTGCTTTGATAGCAATACATCACAGTCATTCTCACTAGGTTTAGATAGATGTGATATAATATTTTATTGACATTAATATTGCTGTTCATAAATATAGCTTTATCTTAATTATCAAAGTGCCCACACATTTAATGCGTCAACTAATAAAAGTTCATATTTTGTGATTATCTCAGTACAGAAATTGTAAAGCTTCTGAAACATTTTACCGCTTAATCACAGAATATTCCAAACTCCAATGTCAAGTTTAATGTTCAATATATATTTACCGTATAGCTTTCGTTTTGATTTTTGCATTTGCATTACATATATCAGTCTAGTAAAAAAATATACAAAGCGTTGAAATGAATGTATATTCCATGATTCTCTCTCTAAATGTCGTATTACATTTAAAGCAATCAATACCACTGACACACATGTTTTCATACTTTTTAAATAATTCTAATAATAGATTATTCAAGCTTGTCTTATATTTGAATTTTTCCTTTCAATCCCATTACATTGGAAGCTAATATGATAACCCTTTTTGTTTTCAGAGAACTCATAGAGTAAAGGACATTGATGAAAATGTTCTGCAGACTCAAATAAAGGAACTTATCCATGAAATATGCATGTCTCAAGGTACACAAAATGCACTATACATATTGTACTAAAAAAGTAAAATAACTAACCACACATTGGCCAAAAATATTGTAGTTTTCACATTAGAAAAATTGATCATGTAAGATCAAAGCCTCAAAGCAACTGGTAAACAGTAATTTCAATGTGGCTAAGACTAAATGTTGACGACAGGAAACCATGATTACCTTTCCTGTATTGTGTATATATTTTTTACCATTTCTGCCACCAACATTTCTAAACACTGGACATTAATTTTATTGAAGTTTATCTCGACAGAAGTTTTTAGGATTAGATGGGTGGGGGGGCTATTTTCTGCACCACAGAAATTCATGCCTTCAAATGCAATCAATTAATGAATAAGGTCAAAATAATGCTGTATTAAGTTCGACAAAATCTACTAAATCACCCAATATTGGTTCCCGATAAATTGCTCGAATAACAAGATAATCAATTTGTTTCCGTTTGTTCTGTCTTAGCCCTAGTCTTCTATGTTTTCTGGAAATATATAGAAACAGTTTAAGTAACTAATTAATAAGCAGTTATCGTGGAAACACTTCTGTTGAGATAAACTCCATTAAAAGATCATATGTTCCGCATTTGGAGCGAACAGTTAAAATAAATACTTACGAAAATTATTTTTATATTTCACTCTCTAAACAAGTGTCGCACAAGATAAAAATGAAATTCGTAGAAAAAGTCGTGAAAAATCGTTTAAATAACCAAGCAATTCGAATAATTTGTAATTCGAGCAATTTACCGGCTCCCCCCAATATTATAACAGTGTAATGAAAATGTTGTGATATGCATTGTTGTTTTTTTTTTCACAGAGGAGTTAGACAAAGCATTAAGTGAAATACTTCAACTTAAAGGAAGAATCAATTCGCAAGAGGACATCCAAGAGCAATATTTGAGAGAAATAAATAGACTAAATTTGAGGTTTGTTGTATTATTAGTTACCGACTGATTTTTATGGCCATTGTTAGTTCTAATATAAAAGTAAATTTATGAACTTTGTTATTACACTTGTAGTGCTAGAACTTGTGTCACGTGTCTCGCTTCTTTGAGAAGCATGATCAGACTATTGCAAAAGGACAAACCCTTATTTCAAAAACTTAACATTAATTTTTAATTCAAATTATTTCATTATCAGCTGAAAAGAAAACCTCGTCATTCATGTTTCAATGTGATTACTATTCGGTTTCCAGATTGGAAATGTGCCTATGTCGCACGAACGCAGTCGGCATGGACGATTCTGTCGGGGCTTTGGATGGAGCTATGGGTTTCATCGAGGAAGCTGTTTAACAGGGATACATTTGCGAATAATCATATCGCTGCAACAGCATTTTCAAAATTATTTTCCTATGATGTATTCGAATTTGGATTAACCAATAATTACTCGTCGAACGTTTTTTTACCAATACACAATATAGCCAAAAAAATTTGAATCTTCAAATATTCCAGAAAAGTCAAATAGCAATTAATTTGCTTCAAATTAATGATTAGATTAAAATTTTAGCCAGTATTTTTGGCACGCAGCTGAGTTTCAAATAATAGAAAAATTCCACTCGATTACTTACTAAGTTGAGTTGATGATTGATTGATTTTATCATGATTTTGACATGTCTAATGTCACGAAATTCTTGCTTAGTATAATCACAGTGTTGTGATGAATGGTATTGTTGGAATTTTTCTCAATGATTGATAAAAACAACATCAATACGATAAGTATTGATAGAATTTTGATAAGAAATACTGCTATAAGTTGGCTTATCAACTGGTAAAAGGACACTGAAAGAAAAGGGACTAAACATGCTAAACGGTATATATTTTAGGCAGCCGAGTTCTCAAATATCTCGACATAGAATTATTATTCAAGTTATGTAGGCGTCTCGTCCCGTAGCTGTGCCTTAGAATCAGAACTTGAAATAGAAATTCAATATGGCATGCTACTCTCCGGGGCTCTCTGATCGAATCCGAGCACTGCGTACAATACATGATATTTATTTAGTACACAAAATGTATTCAACAGGAATAATTGTGCCGTTAAAATTATGATTTTTGTATTATAGACAATATTTTAGAAAAGCAGCTCAGTGTGTTAACCCTTTGAACTTGAGTGTCGCCATAAAAGCGACGCGTATGGGTTGTCGTATCACTCGAGTGTTGACATAAATATATAGTCTCATTTCTCAATATTGGATATATTTACACTTTTTATTTTTCTATATTATTTTTGTATTTTAATGTAAACATGTATTTTTTTTAAATGCTCCTAGTTGCCGATAATCACATACAAAAAAAAACTCTCGGGTGCAAAGGGTTAATTTGATGTATTTATTTCTTGCCCTTAAGTATTAAGTGATATTTAATTATTATTAAAATGTTTGAATTTTACACCGAATGCATTTTTTAAAGTATTTATATTGTATATAAAGCAGTTGTGGTTTGAATTTTTTAGATTTTTTAGAACCAGCATAGACAAATGAATGGATAATAGACAAATATTTATTGATATAGAGCGTAGTCTATTGATATTTTAAATGTATTGTTGGAAATAGTAGTAAGATGACATATTTTAAGTATTTAATCAATGACTAAACCGCCATTGTTGGCATGCCTACTGTTCTGCAATAACGGAATCTTGTTATATTTGTAAACAGTTCCGCCAACATAATATTTTTGTTTTTATTCATTGTTAATTTCTTGCAAACATGAAAAAAATCTTCCATGAATTGTCAATCTGCGGTCAACAATTCAGTTTTGATATGACAATGGTGTAAACCAGCATTCGCCAACTGTCGGTCCACAAATTGTGTGACAAATTGACGTAATTGGAAACATGAATCCATACTGATTCCAACAGTTAAATTGTTATAATTATAAAAACCATTTTAAAAAAATGCGTTTTTAATCATAATCTTATATATATTTGAAATATTAAAAAAAGAATATTGGACTGCGACATTATAAATTGTGAGTTTAGTGGCCCAGCATCCGATGGTGTAAACTGGTTATCATAAAAAAGTATTCCGATCCTGACAAAATGCTAACTTTATAAGGATACGATTAACTCAACAAGAATGCTCATCTTTTCATTTTTATAGTAAATGAAGGAATTCAATGTGGAAATGAAATTCAAAAAAAGTTATACATATGTAATGTATAACTTCATCTGAATGCAGCTTAATTAATATTATTTAGTTTGATATGTAAATTTAACTATAGTAGTAAAAAAACAATGTTTACAAACGTATTATTTTTTGTTACCAATGAAAGCTTATGTGATTATTTATTATTTTTTTTTACTGTATTTTTGAGAAAAATCTGATGAACTTTTTTATTTATTTTATGTGCTCCCGGCAGACTCTTCTATGTTCTACATTGTGTTTTTGCTGTATGACGCATCCAGCAGGCCTAATGTGTTTGACCCGATAGTCTATTACCAGTGAAATATATTTTTTAATGAAAAAATAGCGAGGCAATTAGCGGTATAGTCGTACATAGTAAATAATGCTTCCTAAAATTCAGTACAATATTAATTATAATAATATTGTAAAATGAAAACGAATCCAATGTTTGAATTTATAAAATATTTATATCCTGAAATTTATTTATAACTTGACAGCACTGTTATTGTCATATCATTAATAAATTAACTATCTATGAAGGATAGCCAAATCATACCTATTTTATTACCAACCTTAGCAAATAGGATTCAATAAGTACATATGTATTGCCACCTTAATACTACCACTAGAGCTATTGCAACACCAATACTGGTATTGATACATATTTGTAAAATGCTTTAATAAGAAACCTGTCCTGATCAGTATTTAGAATTATGGTTCGGGATTGAATATATCGATACCTGTTCTTCAGTATTTCACATTAAATAACAGTATTGCAAAAGTCTACAAGCAAAAAATACAGTCACATGGGATCGCAATAACGAGTAAGTAAAAATCAGTATTTCGCTATTTAAAATAAAATACTGATATTAAACAATATATATCGTAAATGGGTGATTTTCGTAAATAACTTGCAGTTTAAATAACCGTGGTCAAAAGGTTAAAATAAAAAAAAGGTTTGTATAACTGAAAACAATTAAATAACACACAATTGAATTTTACAGAAGGAAATGTAAGATCATATTCAAATAGCTATCTCAAAAACATTTAAAATCAAGTATCTAGTCAGTGTGTTGGCGGTACATATTATATTATGAACCAAATATACATAAAATGTATTATATGATGACGTGTAAGACAAGTTGTAATATAATTTATTCAATATAAAAAATACATGTAATTAACCTTTAAACGCTCGTGGACTTTTTGGGAAATATTTGCATGACCTGTAGCTTTTATAAAAATAATTATATATCTAAAACTGTCGGCCTTTGTGGGTAAAATAAAAGGTTGTTTATAATTAACGAAAGCTTTCTTTACAATTTTTCACATTTTTATATTATTATACATTAAAGTTGAGGAATCAAAATTAGACAAAACTTAAAAAATTTAAACCATAAAATTACAAAAAAATAGAGAATTTTTTAGTTATGGAAAAAAATCTATATCCCCATTGAAATGTGTTGTATGGTGTGGATAAAACTGATTTATTACGGTCCGCCTAACACAACGCATATTCCAAGAGTCGACCTTGTATCGCAGATGCTTATATGACAAAAATATTGAAAATAGAAAAAGGATTGGTATCTCAGTCATCATTTATGTAAGCTAATATTCATATTTTGAATACTATTATCATAAATCAGTGTAATCCGATAGCGAAATGTACCGTAATCACTGATCCCGTACGGTACCGCCGGGCGTTAAAAGGTTAATAATACAAATCAAAAGATTGAGACTGGAAAGGTCTGACTATATTTCCAAACTAACATTCTCATGAAATCTCAGTGTTTGTGAGATTGATTCAGGTTTATTTTTTTGTTTAATTGTTTTATTACATGAAGTGGGCAAATCAATATTGAATATGTTACGTCGTGTTAACAATACAATCGCAAATCTTACGAAAATTCAGTTTTGTATTTTAAAATGTCGTTTAAGGGTACGGATGAATTATATTATTTGTATATTAATAGTCGATAAAATAATCACAAATATGTTTGTTTTCATATTGTCCTGGGGTCTTTTTCTTATTCTACGAAATATATTTGTTAGCGTACTTGAAAATTTTAATTATTCTAAAAATTATAAAATTATATTATATACAATTTAAATACTGCAGGGCTGTCGGTATATGTCCCGGGCTCCTCTTTTTTTCGAAATATATTTGTTTGCAAACTTGAAACATTTGCAGGGCTGTCGATATATGTCCTGGGGTCTTCTTCTTCTTCTCCGAAATACATTTGTTTGCATACTTGAAAAATTTGAATTATTCCAAAAATTATATAATATTAATACTTCAGGGCTGTCGATATTGGATATAGCAGGGCAGCTCAATTATGTTTTTATGAATATATATTTTATTATATCCGCTATTTGCATATTTTGTTTTGCAGTCCCGGTGTATTTTAGTTCTTTTAGAGAATTGGGTGTATTCCTAAAAAAAATCCATTGAGAGAATTATTTACGTTTAGATTTTCTGGGTTATTCATTAAATAGGTTTGCAATTTATTTTTCATGCCAGTAACCTTTCCGACTATTTAAAAATGCAACAAAAATCCCCCCCCGTTGAAGGCAACGGGCTTACAGCTAGTAAAAATTTAATGCAGGTAGAGGGGTAATGACAAAACGTATTTATCGTGTACAAATTTATATTTGATAGGTTTACAAGTACAAAAGATATATGTTATATATAAAATTGTAATTTTCTTAAATAGCTAGTAATATTATATATCGTGTGGTATTTCCACCAAGAAAAATTCACTTAACACTTGCACGCAAACGAAGGCGCAAATTGCAGATAGCTAAAAAAATTTGAATTGTTTGAATTTTGTACTTTTCCATGAGTTTTGTCGCTAACGACCCGGGTTTCGCCTTTCGGCATCTTCAGGCATTCCAAGTGCACGGATGTACTTGAACTGACGCGTAGTAAACAGTTTGTATCGTTTATAAACAAAAATATAAGTAGATCACTAAGTTGTTAAGTTATTAAGCTATTAAAATGTAAATTAGCGAAAATTGAATGTATACAACTTTCAATGAATTAAGTGGGTTTGTTGTAATTATGGGGATTTTTTGAAAATATTAATAACCAGATAATAACGTAGGAATGTTTAAAATAAATCTAGGGTTTTATCCGACCTATTATTAATGAGTTGATTTGTTTATAAGCCTTTGAATTAATATTTAATGATAGCAAGTGCTTGAAGTATTAATAAAATGACAATTATTTAAAAGGGGTACAAATAATTATTAATAAAATGACAATTATTTGTAATAAACGATAAACTGTTTACCACGCGTCAGTTCAAGTACATCCGTGCACTTGGAATGCCTGAAGATGCCGAAAGGCGAAACCCGGGTCGTTAGCGACAAAACTCATGGAAAAGTACAAAATTCAAATTTGATATTGAAATTCCATCAAGCACCCTTAGTCGAAATACTTAATTAGCTAAAAAAAAGTCAAATATGTATTGTAATTGAATACAGTAAAAAACCATTGTATATTTAAATATGATATATTTTGTATAAGATTAAAATTTTCTTAAATAACTAGTAACATAAGCCAGGTGATACTGCCGCCACCTGGTAAAATTCACTCAACCCCAGCACAGGCACAAGTTGCAGATGTTTTAAAAATAAATTCGAACATATGTTGTAATTTAGCACAGCAAGCCCTTCTATAATGCAGAACAAAAATTGCGACAACCTTCCTATAACAAGGTACTCATGTTTGTTTCTGTTCTGTTTTATACAAATACTGTAATACGATTGAACAACATTACATTCGGGTTAACATTAATTAATTGTATTCTGAGCAGTATTGCTGTACCTGAAGGCTGAGTAGAATGTCATCTTTTATCAATTGCCATTCACATATATTTTATTGAATTGTTATTTATTCATATATTTATATATGTATTTTGGCGGTCACATTATTTTTATTATTTTTTTCAAATGCACATAAGAATTTTGTAAAAAGAAAATGATGGACAGTAAAAACCCAGGACGCATATTTTTAAAAAACATGTTTTTTCACTTGGTTCACTAAGGGTCAAAGTATTTTTTAGCACCGTAGGGGAAGTATTACACAATAAAAATAATATAGATGCCAAAAATCACTCAGCGGTAGATATGTTAAGAATCTATATTTGAAAGAAACTGACAATTTATTTATACAAGTTATACAAAAGAAATTCTCGATAGTCGAGGCTTGACTGCTAGCGATGCAGCTCAAAAGTTTTAAGGCAAATTATTTTTAAGTAAATGTTGTGTTTCTCATAATATTACGTCGTAGTATTCTAACACAAAAACGAATGAAAATATTTTTGACAGAAATCATTATGTAACAATGAGATTATTGATTTGTAGTTACAATTTGTTTTAATATAATTTATATCAAAGTATTTTTGTTTGAATAGTAGTAATAAAAACGAGACAATATTTCATTTTGAATAATTTTAAAATCACATTTTTTTTCTTAAAAGTATTGAATATTAACAGCATCCCTTTATTCTAATATTTAAAATATTATTATGGAATCGCAAACAATGATATATATTTTAGAAATATTTCTTCAGAAATTTTCAGTACATCTCAGTCTCAATAAATATCTTATATTTTTTCGGTGGCAACAAAATGTGTTACATAAAAAGATAGAGTATCTATCTAACCGGGTTTCGGTTTATTTTAAAACACCTGAAAAACCGGTTAACCGGTTTCGGTTTAAACCGGTTTGGAAGACCTAGATTCAAGCCTTCGAACACCCATGCCATTAATGCTGCCATGTCTGAATAAAATTAGAATTTACCACCAGAAATCATTCTGATTCAGTGCTCAAAAATTTTAAGAAAGAATACAATTATTTTTTTTAGTGTCTGCTGACTTCACATTCGGTTGCACATAATGTTCATCATGTTTCTCATTCGGTCTTAAATTTTTTTTCTTGTTCGATTCTAGATCATGTTCTACGCGAAGTTTTGTTTCTTCATTGAGTTTAACATCATTTTCCTTGTTTGGTTTTTCAACATGATCCTCGTTAAGTTTTTTATCGTGTTCCTCGATAGATCTTACATCACTTCCCTTGTTTTGTTTTTTAACATGATCCTCGTTAAGTTTTTTATCATGTTCCTCAATAGATCTTACATCACTTCCTTTGTTTTGTTTTTCAACATGATCCTTGTTAAGTTTTTTATCATGTTCCTCGATAGATCTTACATCATTTTCCTTATTTGGTTTTTCAACATGATCCTCGTTAAGTTTTTTATCATGTTCCTCAATAGATCTTACATCACTTCCCTTGTTTTGTTTTTCAACATGATCCTCGTTAGGATTTTTATCATGTTCCTCAATAGATCTTACATCACTTCCTTTGTTTTGTTTTTCAACATGATCCTCGTTAAGTTTTTTATCATGTTCCTCCATAGATCTTACATCATTTTCCTTATTTGGTTTTTCAACATGATCCTCGTTAAGTTTTTTATCATGTTCCTCAATAGATCTTACATCACTTCCCTTGTTTTGTTTTTCAAAATGATCCTCGTTAAGTTTTTTATCATGTTCCTCGATAGATCTTACATCATTTTCCTTATTTGGTTTTTCAACATGATCCTCGTTAAGTTTTTTATCATGTTCCTCAATAGATCTTACATCACTTCCTTTGTTTTGTTTTTCAACATAATCCTCGTTAAGTTTTTTATCATGATCCTCGATAGATCTTACATCACTTCCCTTGTTTTGTTTTTCAACATGATCCTCGTTAAGTTTTTTATCATGTTCCTCAATAGCAAGATTAACATTGTGATCTTCATTTTGATTTAGATCACTTTCTTCATTTTTTTTCCCAACAAAATCTTCATTCAACCTCATATCACTTTCTTTGTTTGTTTTTACATTACTTTTCTCACTGAGTTTTACATCATTTTTGTCATACAGCTTTATATCATGTTCCTCATTAGGCGACTTTACACCATTGTTTCGATTACGATTTATATCATGCTCTTCATTTGGTTTTACGCCATGTTTTTTACTAGATTTTATACAATTGTCCCCATTGATATTGATGCCACATTCGTCATTCAGTTTCATATTCAATCCATTTTCATTAGAAATACAAATCCCCGCAGGCATTAGATGAGTCAAAATTTTATCATGATCAGTATAATTTTTCACTATAAATTTGATGGAGCCTTGCAAGCTTTGTTTGCAACCGTTGAGTTGATTCGGTTTAGTACTCAACAGCATGTTGTAATCGCGATCCCAAAAAAAAGGTATGCGCCCCTCGGAAACTCTATCATGCAGGTCAGTCAACATAACCATAAATAGATAACCGAGGTTTTTCTGCCAAAATGACGAGTCACCCTTTTTTCGCTCCACCATCAACATGAATACACTTTTTATGACGTAACTCTTGATGAATGTAAATTCACGGTTTTCCCTCAACAGTTCGATCTGTAATAAAATAAACAATCATTTAATAAATTGAGATTTAATCATTCCAGTAATGAAAGCGTCCCGAAGCAACTTTTTACTATTAATTTATTTTACAAATAGATATGCAATAGAGAGGAAGAAAAACCAGCAGGCTAACAAGTACGGAATAAAAAATAGAAAAATATAGATAACGGTCCGAGGCCCAATTCTTAAATTGGATATACTTGCCTCCTGTTAAATTTACAATTTCAGTGACTATATATTATCCCATTAAATTCTCACGCTAATTTTTTCAACTTTTATTATACAATTTGAATTCGATTTTCGCATGAGAGTTTTGCTGTTTGCGAACAATTGAAAAATGAGTAATTTGGGCAGTCTGTTGAAAAAGATTAGGTGTATTTTTCAAACCGATTATTATACTCGATGTACTGATAACTCTATGAACTATTGACCGCATTGGACTTTAATAAAAAATTATAAACGTAATGTTTTGTTTTAAATCTGTAGTTGTCTTTTTTTACACAACTCCACAGCCCTGGAAATAAGATTTTATATTTATGTCTCCGCTATGGCGACACTCGAGTTCAAAGGGTTAAATCATTCAGGTGTATCGACTCTACAGCACCAAATCATCCTGATATTTTTGTCAAAGTAAAGAGAAGGTAAATAAATTGACAATTCTTTTAAAAAGTAGAAAAACAAAGTGTGAATCATGAGACATTTACCAATTGTTGAGTGATCTTCAATTGCTGCTTGCCTTTCAGCATATTACATTCTTGCTGAGGGAAAGATATCCACCACAGTTTTCCCGATAAGGCCGGTTCGCAAGACGAGTCTTGCCCCGGGACAGCGTGCCATTCGTCGATTGAAAATTCAGAAGCGTATTTCTTAGGCACGCGACTAGGCCAAATCGATTCCTTGAACACTAGCGCGGGGAAAAAATTCACTGAGAATTTAATATTACTCTGGCGATGGGCAACGAAAAGTGTAATTCTCCGACCGCTCGGGTTCATTTCGACTTCGTACTTTGACCAAATTACATTTGAGGATTTTTTTAAAGCGTCGATCGCCTTACCCGACACGTTTCGCATCCATTCTCTCAACTTGATTTGTAATACATAATCATCTTTGTCTATCCATAAATCAATCGACTTAAAGTTTTCCCACTGCGGTGACTTTTTCAGTTTACCCAACTGGCCAGGTATTTGGATCGTGACGACTCCTCGGGACGGACCGTTCTGAAGATTCAATTGACGGCAATCGAAGGGAAGTTTTATACATAAGTTGACATCGAATTCATAAGCTCCCTTGATGTTAATTTTCTCGTCAGTCAACAGTGTCTGAAAAATATATGAAATTCATTTTATTGATTGTTCAAATAATCAGAAAATACTAGTAGTGTTTTGAATGAATCAAAGTTTTTCTATATTGATATTATTTGAAGACATTTTTTGTCAGAAATTATGCTGCATTAGTTAAATTATGTACAAGAGTGACGAAAACTTAAAATAAAATAAAGTGGTTTTCGGAACAATGGTTGAATTTTATATTATGGTAGACAAACATAATTTGTTGACAATAACCTTTTTATAAAAATTTAATATCGGATCCTCCGCACGAAGAGCTTGAAGAAACTCCCCTTTGATTTCATTTAAACTGTCAATATATAGCTTTCTGTCATCTTCCAAGGATAACCGCTTGTTGATGTTTTTGAGAACCGGCTCCATTTTAATGAAATCTCTCTCCTCCATTTTGTCCACTACAGATATGAAAGTGTGAAAAATAATGAAATATATATAATGTGATTTTGCTATCAATACTCAATTGAAACTACTTCTGGATATATGTATATAAGTATTTTCAATCGACACTACTCGGTCCATAGATTATCTGTAATTCAAGACTTTTTTATTTTGTGGGTCTAACATTTATGATATGCGGTGGCTTAGGGACGAATAATTGACACTCCAAAATAAGCACAGCAAAATTTTTGACTGTAAAGACAGTATTTTTTATCCGCCAATGTAGTGGATAAAAAATACCATCTTAAATCAAAATAAATAGATAAAATGATAGTAAATATGATGGCCGGCAAACCACCGTTAGTAGGCGTTTTAGACAACGGCCAAGGTTTCACTACATCACTATATATGAGGGATGGCCAGAGCGTTGATCGAGAAGGTATTTTTGATCAATTGCAGACTTTAAAATGGGTTTTTATTTTTTCATAATGATATAATTACAAGCGATATCAGTTCATCGCTCCTCAAAGAAAAAGTGTGGCCATCCATGCTATATACAGATCTATTATGTAAATGTAAGTATGCAGACCACTGCAAAGCATTAAGACCGCATGTTAGAGATCAATCATATTTCTAAATTTTAAAAATTTCACTGGTGAATAAATAAATACTCAATGGATTAACATTGCAATGAATGGAAACAGTAAACAACTTCAATCTAGCCAAGGTTTATTAATAGAGAAAATATTTAAGTTATGGTTTTAGTATGTGGTAGTAATCAGTATTTTTTTCTATATTTTTTCTAAAATTTCTAAAGTTCAATACAGTCAATCCTGTTTTTATGCGGTTTTTTTTTATAAGATTTCGAAGTTATGCGGTTTTTTAGTTAATAGTTTTAATGGAATTTTATTTATTTAACACTTTTTGTCAAGTCCTTTTTTGTGCGATTTTTTTTTATGCGGTATTTCGTGGAACGAATCTACCGCATAAAAAGAGGATTGACTGTACACCCAATCCTTTTTTTATGCAATTTATTTGTGCGCGATTTTTTGAACGGCACTGTTACGTTTTTCAAACATTTTTGATACTTTTTTATGTGGACTTGGAATCGATTTATCAAATTATATGAAAATGAGGTTTTATTTACGCGCTACTTTCTGGAACCAATGTATCACGTAAAAAAAGGATTAGGTGTATATATGTTCACCGTGAAATTATAATTGAAAAGCTGTAATAAATAGATTAGCATAAGAATCACAGAACAATACGTGTTTCCTAGGCTTGACATGTTAACTGCTACTTTAACTTGTTGCACTTAGTTACACCAATAGAGATTAGTTCTGTGCTGAGGCCTGAAGAGACGTCTGCAGTGGCGAATTAAGTACATGAGGCCCCAGCCGCAATAAAAATTGGAGGCCCTGTTTTTCGGATGACATAAAAATGTCAGAAAATTCCATGTAAAATAGTAAAAATATATATAAACCTGAACAAAAGGTATATAGGTTATATAATATTAGCTATTTTATAGGCCCTTCAAATTCGGAGGCCCCAAGCGAGCGCCTCGTGCGCTTATAGGGTAATCCGCCACTGGACGTCTGATAGCAATTATTACTAACAGGAGGGATAATGTGTCTAGCTCGATATGAATACCATACACTACTTGCACTTAATGTAGTAGATAATGCATTTTCAGCAATAAATGTGCTGAAGCTTTCAGTTCCTGCGGGGGGCTATTCTCAAATTTGTTAAGATTAAAACACTAATTAAGAGAAGTCTCTAAAAGTGAGGATGTTTTAATGAATTTGTTTAAAGAAAATATCATGTACAGACATGTTCAGATAAATATTTGTCCATAAACATTCTACAGTTCTACGATCACGAGATGCGAGAATTTCCCGGGACTAGTTCTCATCTCTTCTCATACTTTAACTATTTCACTCATCGCTCCACGCACTCGCTGTCGCGACTGATGTTTTCTCTAATTTTTGTCTTTTTTCACTTCACCTCAAAAAAATGGTTTTTATTGTTTGCTCATGATATAATTACATGCTATTTTAGTCGATCGCCATTGAAAATTTTATCAACTAGTCGCTCCAAGGAAAAAAATTGAAAGAAAGAAAGGAAAAATGGCTGCAATTACATACTACATTTAAGTTAAGCCAAATACAAAAACTATTCTTTATATAAAAGAACCTTTTAATTATTGTCTAGATACTATTAAATTTCAGAATAGCCATCGGGCCACAATTTAATAGTACGTAACCACTAAAACGGTAAAATCTTCACATTGCTGGTCTGTCAGAGCAAACTTTAATGTAACATATTATAAAAGACGCTAACTTAGACATACAGTGTTAATTGGGTCATTTGCCTTGACACTTTTAGTACAAGTCTAGGCGATCCGGAGATATATAAGATAACAATAATTTAACTAGCAATGAACAAAAATTAATTACCTGTTAAATTTTTCATTTTATCTTCGACTGCCGATACATTCAAAGTAGGCTTCGGTTCAGACTTCAGATTCACTTTTGGTTTTTGGTCCAGACTTCAGTTCAAGAGGTTAATTCCGAAACAAAACAAAACTTTCATGCAATGCCTCGCAAAAGACTTGACACATACGGCTTACAGATGACCAATATTGGCTTGTGGTAAGGATCAATGGGTATTTTACAATCTCGAGTTTATTAATCCAAAGTAATTTTTATGAATCGATATTTTTGGGTTTTCAAAATGGTTATGAAAAATAAGCAGTTACTCATTTTTGATAGACATAATAAGTTATGGATCAAAAAATAATGAATTCGTAGAAATCAAATTATTAGTTAATAATATGTCTTTGTTTCCTTTGAAAAAACCAGTACTGCTTTATGTATTGTGGGTGGGATGAAATTGAAATAAAACATGTTATTTGACCATATTATCTACATGTAACTATCAAAATATGGCATCCACTACCCAAAAGAGAATTGAGTAAATGGAGTTAGAAGCAGTATTACTGCAATGGACATCCCAGTAATTTGGTTTTGAAAATGTAAAATATCAGTATAATAATTTAGCATGGTACAAATATCTGAAAACAGTTTTTCCAACACTTTTATGCAGCCATTCTTTTTTGCACGGAGATCCAATCAAAATTGACAGATCCAGCCTTGTAAGGGAATTTTTAAATCCAAAGTATCGGTGAATATAAGGTGTATATGATAATAAGCCTTAATAGTTTATGATAAAGATTTTTTTATATTGTTATTTAACATAAAATATCAAAATAATTAAGGTAGGTATTACAATACTAATGGATAGTAATCTTTTTTGTTCATCTTTATCTATTTTTGTAATATCAAAAAATGCAGAAAAACTGATTTTGATTTATATGTCCAGTATTGCGATCCCTGAGAGTATACAGGACTTATACTGATCTGAGGTTTCGGATTTCAGATCAGAAGTTGCATCGATAGTTTCAATATGAAGGGAGAATGATTTTTTTAATATTCCTAATGACTTCAAAGCAGTAGTGAATGGTATCATATAGAAGTGATTGTCAATATTATATTATATTTGAAACAAAATTGTCATGAAATGCATAAATACAAATCAACTTAAATTCAGTGAATACATGATAGTCTTCAATAACTCGCATTTCACAGCATAGACTTGCATCGCATGGTAAACATCTGGGACCTACAAAATATCAGACCTACTAAAAACAATGACGTAAAGGAGGGTTTTCCCACCGAGTTCGTTGTATTCTGTGTCACTTTGTGAAAATTCATTTCCAAAATAAAATTGATAATTATCACCAATATGAAGCATGTGAAATACTAGCGGAACATTGCAGTAGAATGCGGTCATCAGGGTAATATGTAAGCCACTTAATCTCCGTTTTCAGATAGGGATTAGTTTTTAGCCCATTGTACAATACAACTTATTTATTTTTGATTTATTAAAATTTTTGAATGTTGTGGAAGTTCATTTTTAATATAAAATTAGATTTAATGACTTTGTTACACAAAATTGCGACACGGGTTTCACCTCTTTGAGAATCATCATCGCACAGAATATCGCAAAGTTTACGAATAAATTAAAAATTTATTCTTATGTTATAAATTACAAAATCAAAGTCGGGGTCCTTTTCTACTGGACACAGGGAGGGGGTAAATTACAAATTAATTTACATTTGGTTATACTTGTATTTTTATCGCAATTGTGATCATTTTCTATCAAATTATACGCAAACTCTGAAAAATTATTGCTTTGAACACATTGGCTACGGGGCGAATATGCCCAAAGTTCATGATAAAAGTGCAGTCTTCTTTAAATCAAACATTTACCCTAGACGAAAATAATTTTTCAAAATTTGTGGACATATTAAGCTATCCTTCTTTATTGTAGTATAAGTATAATGAAATAATATTCATTTTTTTTAATGAGTTCTTCGACATCTATTGCCGCATGTATAGCGATTTCAGATTTTTTGTTTAAAAAAATCACTTCATTGAGTGAAAACAACGTATTTACTAGGGCATACAATCCCGGGATTTGGGATCCCGTTCAATTTTCTGATCCCGAAATTCCGGGATTGAGATGGCCGCGATCCCGGGATTTCGGGATTGAGAAATTTTGAGCAAATTCTCGAAATTTACACGAAATTGGCAAATTGAAGATTTCAAATTCCTCAGTGAGCTAAAAAAAAAAAACGAGTTTCTGTGAGATTCTGGGAAAAAGTACACCAAATCGGAGATTTCAAATTCCTCGGTGAGCTAAAAAAAAAATAAACGAGTTTTTGTGAGATTCTGGGAAAAAGTATACCAAATCGGAGATTTCAAATTTCTCGAAGCTAAAAAAAAAGTTTCCGTGAGATTCCGGGAAAAGGTATAGCAAATTGAAGATTCAAATTCATCGGTGAGAAAATCTCAATCCCGGGATCCCGGGATTCAAAATAAATCAATCCCGAAATCCCGGGATTGGAAAAAGGCTTCGGGATTGGATACCCTAGTATTTACGTAGCAGCAGACATTGCTGTTGAATCTTGTTGTGCAAACAAAGGTTGGTCCTTTGAATAAAATTATAAATAAGGTCATACTTTACCGATAGTTAATACGATATTTAATACGATATCAACGAATCTACCGAAAACAACCGTTTTTTACTCCATCGATTGCTCTAACCGGTGATGGCATGGATAACAAAATCAGTGGCTCTCATTTTTAAATTATTAAATAACTGGAAATAATAATGAAAAGAATGGCATAACAATTGTTCAATATTATTTTTTGACTTCGGTAGTTGTATTTTATTAATTTTATCAATCTCAATTAACCCTTTGGTTTCCATTTAAGGATCATTTTGTGGATACAGGGAGGGGGGAGGGGGGAGGGGGGCATGGGGGCCATGGCTCCCCCTAAGGAGAATTTATATTCCATTTTTCTAATTTATTAAAACTTTATTGTGAAATGGGCTCTTTAATTTACTGTTTTGTAGAATACACACTTAATTTTGTATTGACTTTTTAATATATCATTTTAAAATAATCTATTTGTAATGTATTATTTATGTGTCATGTTTATTTTCAAATTGAATGGCCACCTCCTGGGACAATTTCTAGATCCGCCACTGCAGTGATTAACCACCGATCAGATTTGATGCGAAAAAGACCTACCGGTGATTTATCACTGGTTTAGGGCTTACGTTGATGCAATATAAAATCACATACGGAAGATATCGAACTAGTAATTGTACTTACATATATGACAGTAAACATTCTAGTCTGTCATATGTAAGTAAATATATATAGTTATTTTTTAAAGTTTAATTATTGTTGAAACATCAACATAAACACCATATTTATTTAGGTATTAAACATTGACATTTCAATCAATAATTTTGTCTGGTAAAATATTTTTTGTTTTCACGTTTGTTGTTTCACAAGGCGTTTATTTTTTGAACGCGACTATCTTTCCGTTGTCGCGTGGCATGCTACGATAATACACATAGTCAACCAATAAACAATGTCAATCTTTATTACTCTTTTCATCCTATACTGCATATTGTTTTTAACCGGAAACAATTTTTCAAAAAAAGAAATAAATATGATTTTCATTTCTTTTGACACATTAAAAATTGGCAAAAAAACCTTTTTTCTTCTTTTTTTTTTAATGAAAATAAAATTTGAAACAATATTTATTTTAAAATTTATTCACCCATGTACCCATACTCGATAACAGTGGTCGGGGAACTTTTTCAACAATTACCCCATAATATTTTTGTGTAAGTCGATATCACCCCCTCATTTTGAAAAGGAGACAATCAATGTAAATTTAAATTAATCATTTTTTATTGAATTAATTTACACGGAAAATAAAAAAGTTGCATGAAAATAGTATGTAATAGACAAACAGGAGAAAGAGAATGGAGAAATGATGCGGCTTCATGTTTGATACAATAACTTTTAATAACAAAATTAGGGCTTTTTGATGTAAGAGCAATTTGAGTATAATCGATTTCTGTTCTTCGTTTTTATGTTCATTAGAGTGGGAAAGCCTTGTTCACAAAGGCAGGTTGTTGTAAATGGCAGCAACTTTTTTACCGCCTCCTCATGTACAATTTTGAAAGCCTTTGCAGCTTTTGACAACCAAAAAGACGACGGATTTGCTTTGATCACAAATTGTATACATGCTTCAGTATTAGATTATTGCCCCCAAAAATTTCATTGTTACCCCATTTGGGGTAATTTACCCCGGTTCCCCAACCGGGGTGAATTTTTCGAATTAGTTAAAAAAAAATGGAGAAGATATGATCTTTCTCCTAACACATTAGAAGTGAGAACAGACCCTTTAATACTTTTCGCAACATATTTAGACAAATCTCTTGGTAACCAGAGTTAATAAGGGTTAAATATTAATTAACCCCAATGCGAATTTGTCAAGAATTAAAATCAATTTTTAGTTTATTCGTAAACCTTGTGATGCTCGGTCTGATGATGCTTCTCAAAGAGACGAAACACGTCACATTTTGAATAACAAGTGGAATAACAAGTGGAATAACAAAGTTAACCAATTTAATTTTATGTACAACTTATTGTCACTAAATACACCAATAAACAAACATTTATTTTTTCAAATATATAATACTCAAATTTGTTTGTTTTAAACCTACTGATTGAATTGGTATTAAAGTGGTAGAACTCCAAAAAGAGAGTTAAAAAATTACAATGTATGTGTTTCAAAATGATTATCTTGCAATGACTTACTCACAATACTGACTCCATGTCATATTTACCTAGTATCCATATTAAATTGTGAAATAGATCTAACTTTTTTTATTATATTTATATCTGCTCCCAATGTGGGGATAAGGCTAGAATGGGACAAGTCGGTTAGCTTATCACTGTCACTATGTCCTGTTTTTAAGATCAAATGGGTGGGGAGTATGGTTATCAGAGGCTAAAATAGGAAAGCCGGTCGCAGTTTTTTGTCATTCGCTCTATACCCTTTAAATATTCACCTATTATGCGTAAAATAATAATTAAAAGAGTACTTATTCCAATGAGAATTGTATTTAAAAATGAAAATGAAAAAAATCAGTAAAATATTTAATTTTATGTGAACTCATCTTTACCATTTACGACTTTGAGATACAATGCCGTTTTATGGGCTCTCTAAGGTCCAGTGATATCCGAGATAAATATATAAAAAGGTTTGACAAAATTCAATGAATAGTCTTAATTTACTTTACTACTACATTAGTTGCTCACACACTTCAGATTAGGCGAACACGGTATAAAAAAAAAATACACTTATTATAAATACATCTAAAAATTTAAACACAAAGTTATCAATTGAACCTTCAAGGAGTTAAGTGATTATGTACAATCGCGTCTTTACTTTGTTTTTTGGTAGATTGCTTATTTTTATTTTAGGGAGATAACACTATTGCAGTGTGTTAATTGAACTCAATTCATTTTTTAGATACTTTAAAACAGTGATGCACAAACCGCGTCCCGAAATGGGATTTGTTGCGGCCCAAAATAACAATTACTTCATCACCAAATTTTTCATTGAATATGATAAAAATCTGTGTTTGATATGTGAAAAAATTATGCAGTAACAAAGGTTTATAATTTGAATCGTCACAGATAGAAAATTGAATTCTCTTCTTAATTATTTAATATATTTTCACGGGTATACATTTGCGTCCGTAATTCATCTTTTTGCAATGAGTACCGTCTGTAGTGCATGTTAAGTTTCTTTTTAGATTATCGTTTTCAAAACACGCTTTGTTTGTTGCTTAAAACATTTTTCCAACCCGTTCTCAGCATTGATCAACGAGGCCGATTCATCATTGCAACTAGAATTGATCGATTTGGAGAACAACGATCAATTTTAATCAAAATATCAGCAAATATCAGATATTTTCAATTGTATTGAAAATTACAAAAAGAGTGTCACTTAAACCACTGTAACGTACGAACTAAATGTCAGATTGTTTGATTGTTAGATTGTTGGTACTTTTTAAAAATCATATGGATTTGTCAAGAGTCACTTATAGGAGTTATTCGCTGCTGTCACTGTCGGTAACGAAATGTAATCGTCCGCAATTTTTTGAACTAATGTATTGAATTTTGCTAGAATCTGAATGTTGCACGAACTCATTTGATGATATACTGTTTTTTCTAGATTCTTGATCTGAGTCAATTGTTATTACATTGGATTTGTTTTGTTGACCGAACGAACAGTTGAAACTGATTTTTTAAAATACATAAGTTTAAAATATTTTATTTTTAAATGCAGTTGTTTATTTGGTAGGTGCCCAAAACATCACCATATAATTTGTTTTAATAAGAAAATAATATTTCCATCTTCTGTTTATACTTATTATTTTGTATTTAAAATATTTAGACATCTGAAGTGCATATATTTGACAGAGTAACTGTCGGTTATAAAATTTATGACCGGGAAACGTGCTATTCAACGAATTTAATAAATAAATTGTATTTAAACAAGTTTTAGAGCAACATTATATCACATGATTTTGTGCAGGGTCAACACTTATTTAAGAGGGTATTCTAGTCTAGAGGCACGAATTTCTGGTGTTTTTTCGAGCTCTATAAAAATAAACAAAGAAAATTTTTCTTTTTAATTTTTTACCATTCATTTCTTTATATTTTAAAAATACATAAAAAAATTCAAAAAATAAATAAATTCAAAACTCGAAAACCCAAAAAAAAAGTGGACTTACATGATTCCAACCCTTCTGGTCATTAAAAAAAATAAATCTAACGGACTCTTAATAAATAAAAATGTCGCTGTCGCTCCTACCTCGGAGACGTCAATACAACTTCACAAAATGGCTGCCGTTTGAAAAAAAAATCACATAAACAGTTTAATTTTTTTAAAAAATAGTTAAAATTTTTATTTTGACTTAAATCATCTGCTACGGGCTATAGAAGGATGTATAGAAAATTTTCACACAAAATTTTAAATAAATCGATTTGGTAAAACTTGAGATATTATGCACGCCAGGTTGAAAAAAGTAGTTTCGAGAAACACGCGTTTAAAGTTTTGAGTTTTGATTTGTTCCGGTCGGACCAGCTTAGTTGCTGCATCACCAAAATCGCTGTAACTTGATAAATAATTAAAAAAATGAAAAATCTCTTTGAGGATATACTCTCAAATTTCTGAACATTAGAAAAATATAAAAAAGAATGAATCGATTTTTTCAAATTTCTAGACTAGAATACTCCCTTAAACATAGGGTCACCATTTATAACTTTAAAAAAATCGCGTAAAATCAAAATCCCGTAAAAAAGGATTGGATCATTATTTTTCAACACTTTTACTCTCTGCGGCCCGCGAAAGATTATAAAATTGGTAAAATGGCTCTTCATTCAAAAAGCTTGTGCATCACTGCTTTAAAACATGTATAACATTATAACGAACGCATCGTACCTCACGTTTTCCTTAAACACCATTTGGCTCACTTCACCTCTCAGGGGCTCAATTATAAATCTGTTATTGAAATTAGTTTTATCAATAACAATACTCATAGAAGTTTACGAAATTTTAACAATTCAAATTTGATATTGAATTTCCACTGAGCACATTCAGTCAAAAACTTTTATCAATTTTAATTACAAACTTTCACAAAGTGACGGAGATCAAAGAAAATTAAAACGGTGGTGGGTTTATATAAATATTTTGAGTTATAAATAATATTCAGTACGAAATCTAGTTACAACTACTGGAACGTCAAGCGCAGTGTCGAGGAATAAATAAGTTTATGAGAGTACGCACTGCTGTTTTTCCTCTGCGATCTCCACTTTAGATTTTGGCACGATTACAAAATCATTTTCAATATTATTGCTGCCCCCCGGCATCAAATGATTTCTAATTTTCTGTTCGTCAGCAACATTCTTCTTTATAAATGTGATGGATCCCTGCAAACTTTGTCTGCAATGATTCAATTGATTCGGTGTGAGGACAGATAACAAGTTGTAGCTGCGGTCCCAAAAAAATGGTATACATCCTTTGGTGACTTTTTCAAGCACATCGTTCAACATGAACATGAATAGATAGCTGACTCTTTTCTCCCAAAATAGCGGGTCACCCTTTTTCTGCTCCACCATTAACATGAACACACTTTTAATGAAATAGCTCTTCAAGAATGTGAATTCTCGGTTTTCCCTCAGTTGTTTTATCTGGAAAAAAAAATTGTCTAGGAGAAAATTCTATAAGAGATCTAGACTAAAGCGACAAAGCTATTCAATAGGCTTAAAATATTTCTGAAGTTGGCGGTGACAATTAAGTAAAAACAGCGTTTCTTAATCTTATCAAGCAGTACCCTCTATTAGGGTTAATGTTCTAGTTTCGTTAGCCTGAGACAGTGGTTGGCAAACTTATTCGCCAAAGAGCCAAATATGAACATTACAAACAATTTAAAAAAATATTGGGAGCCAAATCTGTCTATTATTGTCCGCACTTAAGGGGCCAAAGAGCCGCACTTTGCCGACCAATGGCCTAAGACAATAATTGGGGCAATTATTTGCAAGGCCGGCTCGTTTGAAAATTGTTGAAACATGAATAAAACTAAGTATTTAAATTCAAGCTTTATTTTTTAACCATTTTGGAACGATTCGTGTTTGCAAACAATACCATCGATTAAAATGGATAAAATAACATAAACAATCAAAATTTCAATTAAACTCTATTAGGATACTCCACACTATTTTTTATACGAGAACTGTTTGTAACTCGGTTGCTCAACCTCTTTTTAGTGAGTAGTGATAGAAGGATAGGACTAGGACAGGACTAGTGGTTAGATAATCGCTATTGCTACAGCCGTTTTAGGATAAAATGAGCGGGAGGGAATCCAAAAGATCACATACATCCATGCCTTCGAACAGAAATCCACGATTCAATTGAAAAATCAATCTAAAAAAAACTGTCCGTACTGGGATTCGAACCCGTGACCTCCCTCAACAATTTTGACACTCAATCACACAGCTGGTAGAAAAAATCTGTCGAGATAACTCCATTAGAAGACCATATGCTCCACATATGGAACGGACAGATTAAAAAAATAAAAATTAAAACATTCCTTTTAAAGTCAAAACTTCTAATTGTGCGATACAATTTTCCTCAGATCACAATTGAGTTTGGAATAGAGATCGTCACTTAATTTGTGGCTTTCCATCGTAAGCCTACAATATAATTGTTCAAGTTTATAAAATACTAACCATTCGCTGAGCGACCCTCATTTGATTCTTTCCTTTGAGCATATCGCATTCTTGCTGAGGGAAAGATATCCGCCATAACTTTCCCGCAATCACTTGATTATTAGAGGAATGTTTGGGAACGGCGTACCATTCGTTAGTTGAAAACTGAGTAGCGTATTTCTGAGGCACGTAACTAGGCCAAATAGGATGCTTGAATACCAGTACTGGCACAAAATCCACCGAAAACTCGATACCTTTCGAGCGGTGAGTAACCCATAGACCAATACTCGGGCCTACGGGTTTCATTGCAACATTATACTTGCTCCAAACCGGATTTGAGGTTTTTTTTAAATTATCAATCGCCTTTTGTGACACGCTCTGCATCCATTCTCTCAATTTATTCTGCAAAACGAAGTCATCTTTGTCAATCCACCGATCGATCGATTTAAAGTTGGCCCAATGCGGTGACTTTTTTAGGAGATCCAACTGACCGGGAATTTTAACAGTCACAAATCCTCGAGTCGGTCCGTTTTCTATAATCACTTGTTTGCGGTCAAAAGGAAGCTTTATGCATATGTTCATATCGAATTCATCCGCTACCCTGATCCTAGTTTTTTCATACGAGCTTCCCATCAATTGAATCTGAAAAATTCATTTTATTATTAACAAACTCAGAATTATTTTCAAAAATAAGTCAGTTGGCTAAAAAAAAACATTTTTAGTACGTATATCCAGATATCCATATAGAGCTATGGTTCTTAAACTCGTACCACAGAGCTATTGTCATGAGCCCGTTTCTTCTTTTTTTCTACGTAAAGAAAATGTTTTAAGAAAATAAAATGCTTGGTTTTGGTTTCAGTTACGTAGACAAAAATATGAGCATGTAAGTTTAGTCTTGAGAATGTCAGGAATATTGACTCAGCCCCAAAGAAAAATACTTAACACTACTGAAATGTCGAAAATAGGATCGAGGAGCAACGGGGTACAAAGTGACCCCAGACAAATTCGCATAGCGTTCGTATTTATTGAGGTATCATTGTAGATTATAATAAATATCAGCTAGATTTTCATTGGTATTTAGCGAATGGGTGAAACAATAGCATATAAAAAATGAAGATGGTTAGGTAATACTCTTTTTAGGAATTATCAAAAGAAAATTAAAGTAGCGCAGAAATTTCTCATGCACTCGCTCCGATTGTAACTTTGTGAATTTTCAAACGGGCTACAAATAACAGATCCATATTCAAGCGTACTTAAAACCGGATGCGACGTCATGAGAATGAGTAACAGTTGGATTTTCTGATGGAACAGTAAATCCAAGTTTAGTAAAATCAAGTTTTCTGGCACTCTGTGTACAATAGAAGAAACATATGCAAGTGTGAAAGAAAAGTCATACGTTATATATACCAAGATCCACATTAGATAAACACTGTAAAGTATCATGCGATATATCTCATAGTAACATATGATAGGAAATCTTGAAAAAAAAGAAGGAAATGCAACCCTTTGAGGAGTATGGACGCGTATGTGCGTCCAAATGTTGCGTAGTCTAATATCAATTGTCATTCTCATGTTTTTTATTGAATTATCATTTTTTTTTTCACAGATGGATAAAAAACATATATATCTATGATTTTTGGCTGACACATTATTTTTATTATTTGTTGCTAATAAGCAAAATATTTTTTTAAAAGGTTAATATTTGCGAATAAATTGGTAGCCATATAATATTGAGCGTAAAATTCCATTTCGGGTTGTTTTCTTTCTTGGAATTGGCATCAGTAGAGAATACATGAACACAGATGAGACCAAAAAAAGATTTAGGCCCAAATTCAGAAAATTATTTAAAATCAATAATGAATTAGTTTACTTTTAACCTTTTCAGTACCACGATGTTTTAAGCTAAAAAAACATTCACTCACATACCTACCGCTTTTTTAAAAATAATTTTTGAATAGTTTTAAAAAATAGTACTGAATTTATGAATATTGAAAGTTTACTTATAAAATGATATATATAGTTTAATATTTTCAAGTAATATTCGTGTTCTTCAGTGGATTTAAAGTATTCATGCCGTTTGTATGTAGCGGCCACCAGTGGCCTTACGGTACTGAAGCGGTTAACAATGCTTTATATAATGCTCTGTTCTTCTGCGTACTTTTGACGGTTTGCAAACCGTCAGAAGTACGCATAAGAACAGAGCTATTATGCTGCAGAATGTCGTCTCTTTTCCGATACAATGTGATATATAATAATCATAGGATAAAGGTCAAATATTTTTTTTCATGCAAGATAAAACATATGCAATAGCAACGGATAAGTGACTAATGTATTTACCGAGTGTGCATAAAATATTTTGTTTGAAAATAATTTAATGAAGTATGAATACAGAAATTTAGCACAAAAACTGCTACTGAAAACTCAATGTTTGTCTGTATCGTCAATCCGAAGCAGTGGTACTGTTTCCAGATTTTTTGTGTCAAACAAACATACATTCTGCGCAAGAATGTTTCGCGTATCTTGCAAAAATTCAGTTTTGTACTTCGACAGTTCTGACAATGGCATAAGCCGAAATATGTAGCTATAAACTGGTTTTTAAAAAAATTGTAAAACTTTGATATTTTTTACCCTATTATGGTCTGTAATTTGTGTTTTTGAAATTTTGCTGTACATTTTTTGTACTAAGCAATCTTAACAAACAAAAAAGTAAAAAATATACCATATTGAATATATCTACTAAAATTATTATTGCCCTTTAATGATTTTCATCCGGCTCCCAATTTATATTATAATATATTAATATTTGATAACCGCCTGTGATCGAGTGGTCAACGTTGTTGGCTTCGGCTACGGAGGGCCCGGGTTCAAATCCCGGTACGGACAGTTCTATAAATTGATTTTTCAATCGATTTATGAATTTCTGTTCAAAGGCATGGATGTATGTGATGTCTTGAATTCCCCCCTCTCACCCATCCTATCCTATGAACGGGGCGTATCGAGAGCGATTAGCTTACCACTAATCCTGTCTTCCTGCCCTATCCTTCTATCCCTACTCTCCTTGGAAAAAGAGAGGTTGAGCAACTGAGTAACAAGCAGTTCTCGTAGAAACACTTCTGTTGAGATAAACTCCGTGAGGAGTCCATATGCTCCACATTGGTAGCGGACATGGTTTAAAATATTTGATAAATACAAAATATTAAATTTCTAACAAGATTCTAACAAGAATATTTTTCATCTTGCTACATTTTTACAAAAAAAATTATCAATTCATTATTTTATAAGGGGAACCTCAGAAATATTAGTATATTGTCGGATTAGTCCAAGAAGTCACTTACTTAAGATCAATAAACAACTTAATGTCGTGTTGCTATAAAAAAAACTTTTTTTTTAAATATTGATTTTGTGACATTTGAAAACTCCCAAATGCGACGTAAATAGAAGTTTCTGACTTCTTTCATTTATAAAAGACGTCAAATCGAGCATATTATGATATTGAGCTAAATTTAAAAAAATGCCCGGTCAGTGACTTCTTGCACTAAGTAGACGGTAATATATTAATGGTAAACTTACTTTTTTATAAGAATTAAATATTGGGTCCTCTGTTCGAAGTGCTTGAAGAAATTCACTTCTAATTTCCTCATAGGCGTCTAAATAGTCTTTCTTGTCATCTCCGAGGGATAATGTTTTACTTATCTTTTGGAGAACTGGCTCCATTTGGATGAATTCTTTTTCATCCATTTCACCTAACAAAAAATGTGGTTTTAGTAAATTATACTGACAGAAAATAGCTCAAGTGTTTCTTAGTCAGTCTTAGTCTACGAATTCTGAAATAAAATACAACTTGGCCCAACTGACACAGCAAGGTGTGAAATATTTCTCAATCACCTCAACTTAAACAAAATACCATAAGCATTAATATAGGAACACCTTTCAATGTCAGAATGTGCAATTAATGCTTTGAATTCCAGTATTCATCAAGTTTTACAATTTATAATTAATAAAATACATTTTTTTTTTAAATAAAATGTCTATTGTTATTATATGAATATCTGTAATTATCTATGTTATTTTGCAACAGCCAATTTAATTTTTTATAAATTTGGTGTTATAATTATTCTATGATGTATCAAAATAAATTTTCCAAACAAATAATAATTAATGCAAAATATATATTTGTGTTTTACATCGTCAGTGTTATGTAGGACTAATCTGAATAAGATATCATTGTTATCAGATAAAAGTAAAAATCAATTAAAAAATTCAATTGGAAATGTATGGTAAATATTTAAAGTCATTGTTCTTAATTAATAATATTATACACATTGATAACAAATTTTACAATCTGCATATTTTATACATGAATAAATATCATTCAGTGTTTTTTCTTTCCATTTAACGCAATGTAATGGTGTTCCGGCACCTTTTTCTTGGCATTTTAATGCTTCTAATCAATATTCGCAAAAAAATATTTTTATTTTCCTTCGAAAACTATTGAAAATAGTTTTCAAATCGTTATTTTGCGGAAAAGTAATAACAAAAAAAAATTCGAGTTGCGTAATAAAAATGAACAAAGGAAAATCAAACTTTCAATGTGTTGAAGAGTGAAATAAATCTGTAAGAACGAAATGGGTTATGTTCATCATTCTAAAAATGCAGAGGTTCAGATTCAGGTTAAGATCTATTCGAAGGCGTGGGTGTTTGTGATATTTAAATTCTCTCCCACCCTTCCAATCCAAAAATTAACAGGGCAAAGCGAGAGCGACTAGTTAACCACTATTCCTGTCCTAAGCCCTATTTTTCTATACTTAATCTCTTAAAAAAAGAAGGATGATCAACAAGCCTTTCTTGTAGAAAGTTCTTTCGAGATACCTCGATTAGGATGTCATATGCTCCACATTATGAACGGACATAGATTGGAAAAAACTTTTAGTAAAATACACAAGAGATGAGTTCTGGCACCTGTTTTTAATAAAACCGACACAAACAATTTAAAAGTCATCAACATGAAATTTAATAATATTATTTTATGATAATAGACATAAATTACATTCATATTGCCAAAAAAGTAAACAAAAGAGAAGATGGGAATTTATATTAAAAAATATATTAATGTGACTTTTGGTATATGTATATTTATCATTGGCGTGCGAAGGATGTTAAGTTTCTCATCTCCAATACAGTTACACGTGTATACACCAAGTAGGGTTAAAGAACCAACACAATCGAGAAACATTTGAAAAAAAATATATAATGGATAATTTCCTCTTGATTTCCGATTATTGTATGTATGTTTATCACTGACATACATAGAATGTATGGTAAAAGTAGAGTATAGCTCGTCATGTATTATTACGGCGATAAACTTCACAAACTAAACTAAAAACAACGCCACGATTTAAAGTTATTTTTTGAGAGCTTTATAATCGCCCTAAAACCACACATTATTACGAAGAACACTGATAAATTATGCGAAATACGAAATATTTTTCAGTACATCGCCTCTGTTTTCCATTATGGCGGCGCCGCCATAATGGAAAACAGAGGCGATGTACTGAAAAATATTTCGTATTTCGCATAATTTATCAGTGTTCTTCGTAATAATGTGTGGTTTTAGGGCGATTATAAAGCTCTCAAAAAATAACTTTAAATCGTGGCGTTGTTTTTAGTTTAGTTTGTGAAGTTTATCGCCGTAATAATACATGACGAGCTATACTCTACTTTTACCCAAAAAGAAATTGACAAGATAATAAAAATGTCGATGCATTCCATAAATTTCAATAGCTGCATAACCCTGAAGCGAGTAAAAATATGCTAAGAATCGGATTAAAAAGTTTATGAAAAACTAAAGAAAATAATACAGCCTGAAAATTATTTCAAAATACATTTTAGACTTTTTTTAACACAATTATCGTCATTGTTTATTATACTCGGTATGATTTACTATTTTGGTTGAGATCATTTCATCACTAGAAGATGCGGATCAAGTCGATTCGATCAAATTGATAATCTATATATTAATAGCCGATAAAATAAGTTTTCACTTTTCACTTTTTACTTTTTACTTTTTACTTTTTACTTTTCACAAATGTGTGCGTACTGATGTCCTCGAGCGTATTTGAAAATTAGTTTGATAAAATATATATACTACAAAAAATGGTTGTTAGCAAAGTTGAACATTATTCCAAATATTAAATAATTTACGAAATTTCTGCTCCTACGAAAAATGGTTGTTAGCAAATTTGAACATTATTCCAAAAATTCAATAATTTACGAAATTTCTGCTACTACGAAAAATGGTTGTTAGCAAACTTAAACATTTCAATTATTCTAAAAAATACATTATTTACAATTAAATAGTGCAGGGGTGTCGATATATGTCCCGTGATCTATTTCTTCTTCTACGAAATATATTTGTTTGCCAACTTAAATATTTCAATTATTCTAAAAAATATATTATTTCCAATTAAATAGTGCAGGGGTGTTGATATATGTCCCGAGATCTATTTCTTCTTCTACGAAATATGTTTGTTAGCAAATTTAAACATTTCAATTATTCTAAAAATTACATTATTTACAATTAAAATACTGCAGGGGTGTCGATATTTGTCCCGTGATCTATTTCTTCTTCTACGAAATATATTTGTTAGCCAACTTAAATATTTCAATTATTCTAAAAAATATATTATTTCCAATTAAATACTGCAGGGGTGTTGATATATGTCCCGAAATCTATTTCTTCTTCTACGAAATATGTTTGTTAGCAAATTTAAACATTTCAATTAGTCTAAAAATAACATTATTTACAATTAAAATACTACAGGGGTGTCGATATATGTCCCGTAATCTATTTCTTCTTCTACGAAATATGTTTGTTAGCAAACTTAAACATTTCGATTATTATAAAAATTATATTATTTCCAATTAAATAGTGCAGGGGTGTTGATTTATGTCCCGAAATCTATTTCTTCTTCTACGAAATATGTTTGTTAGCAAACTTAAACATTTCAATTATTCTAAAAATTATATTATTTCCAATTAAATAGTGCAGGGGTGTTGATATATGTCCCGAGATCTATTTCTTCTTCTACGAAATATATTTGTTAGCAAACTTAAACATTTTAATTATTCTAAAAATTATATTATTTCCAATTAAATACTGCAGGGGTGTTGATATATGTCCCGAAATCTATTTCTTCTTCTACGAAATATGTTTGTTAGCAAATTTAAACATTTCAATTAGTCTAAAAATAACATTATTTACAATTAAAATACTACAGGGGTGTCGATATATGTCCCGAAATCTATTTCTTCTTCTACGAAATATGTTTGTTAGCAAACTTAAACATTTCAATTATTCTAAAAATTATATTATTTCCAATTAAATAGTGCAGGGGTGTTGATATATGTCCCGAGATCTATTTCTTCTTCTACGAAATATATTTGTTAGCAAACTTAAACATTTTAATTATTCTAAAAATTATATTATTTCCAATTAAATACTGCAGGGGTGTTGATATATGTCCCGAAATCTATTTCTTCTTCTACGAAATATGTTTGTTAGCAAATTTAAACATTTCAATTAGTCTAAAAATAACATTATTTACAATTAAAATACTACAGGGGTGTCGATATATGTCCCGAAATCTATTTCTTCTTCTACGAAATATGTTTGTTAGCAAACTTAAACATTTCGATTATTATAAAAATTATATTATTTCCAATTAAATAGTGCAGGGGTGTTGATTTATGTCCCGAAATCTATTTCTTCTTCTACGAAATATGTTTGTTAGCAAACTTAAACATTTCAATTATTCTAAAAATTATATTATTTCCAATTAAATAGTGCAGGGCTGTTGATATATGTCCCGAAATCTATTTCTTCTTCTACGAAATATGTTTGTTAGAAAATTTAACATTTCAATTATTCTAAAAATTACATTATTTACAATTAAAATACTACAGGGGTGTCGATATATGTCCCGTAATCTATTTCTTCTTCTACGAAATGTGTTTGTTAGCAAACTTAAACATTTCGATTATTATAAAAATTATATTATTTCTAATTAAATAGTGCAGGGGTGTTGATATATGTCCCGAGATCTATTTCTTCTTCTACGAAATATGTTTGTTAGCAAACTTAAACATTTCGATTATTATAAAAATTATATTATTTCCAATTAAATAGTGCAGGGGTGTTGATATATGTCCCGTAATCTATTTCTTCTTCTACGAAATATGTTTGTTAGCAAACTTAAACATTTCAATTATTCTAAAAATTATATTATTTCCAATTAAATAGTGCAGGGGTGTTGATATATGTTCCGTGATCTATTTCTTCTTCTACGAAATATATTTGTTAGCCAACTTAAATATTTCAATTATTCTAAAAATTATATTATTTCCAATTAAATAATGCAGGGGTGTTGATATATGTCCCGAAATCTATTTCTTCTTCTACGAAATATGTTTGTTAGAAAATTTAACATTTCAATTATTCTAAAAATTACATTATTTACAATTAAAATACTACAGGGGTGTCGATATATGTCCCGTAATCTATTTCTTCTTCTACGAAATATGTTTGTTAGCAAACTTAAACATTTCGATTATTATAAAAATTATATTATTTCCAATTAAATAGTGCAGGGGTGTTGATATATGTCCCGAGATCTATTTCTTCTTCTACGAAATATATTTGTTAGCAAACTTAAACATTTTAATTATTCTAAAAATTATATTATTTCCAATTAAATACTGCAGGGGTGTTGATATATGTCCCGAAATCTATTTCTTCTTCTACGAAATATGTTTGTTAGCAAATTTAAACATTTCAATTAGTCTAAAAATAACATTATTTACAATTAAAATACTACAGGGGTGTCGATATATGTCCCGAAATCTATTTCTTCTTCTACGAAATATGTTTGTTAGCAAACTTAAACATTTCAATTATTCTAAAAATTATATTATTTCCAATTAAATAGTGCAGGGGTGTTGATATATGTCCCGAGATCTATTTCTTCTTCTACGAAATATATTTGTTAGCAAACTTAAACATTTTAATTATTCTAAAAATTATATTATTTCCAATTAAATACTGCAGGGGTGTTGATATATGTCCCGAAATCTATTTCTTCTTCTACGAAATATGTTTGTTAGCAAATTTAAACATTTCAATTAGTCTAAAAATAACATTATTTACAATTAAAATACTACAGGGGTGTCGATATATGTCCCGAAATCTATTTCTTCTTCTACGAAATATGTTTGTTAGCAAACTTAAACGTTTCGATTATTATAAAAATTATATTATTTCCAATTAAATAGTGCAGGGGTGTTGATTTATGTCCCGAAATCTATTTCTTCTTCTACGAAATATGTTTGTTAGCAAACTTAAACATTTCAATTATTCTAAAAATTATATTATTTCCAATTAAATAGTGCAGGGCTGTTGATATATGTCCCGAAATCTATTTCTTCTTCTACGAAATATGTTTGTTAGAAAATTTAACATTTCAATTATTCTAAAAATTACATTATTTACAATTAAAATACTACAGGGGTGTCGATATATGTCCCGTAATCTATTTCTTCTTCTACGAAATGTGTTTGTTAGCAAACTTAAACATTTCGATTATTATAAAAATTATATTATTTCTAATTAAATAGTGCAGGGGTGTTGATATATGTCCCGAGATCTATTTCTTCTTCTACGAAATATGTTTGTTAGCAAACTTAAACATTTCGATTATTATAAAAATTATATTATTTCCAATTAAATAGTGCAGGGGTGTTGATATATGTCCCGTAATCTATTTCTTCTTCTACGAAATATGTTTGTTAGCAAACTTAAACATTTCAATTATTCTAAAAATTATATTATTTCCAATTAAATAGTGCAGGGGTGTTGATATATGTTCCGTGATCTATTTCTTCTTCTACGAAATATATTTGTTAGCCAACTTAAATATTTCAATTATTCTAAAAATTATATTATTTCCAATTAAATAATGCAGGGGTGTTGATATATGTCCCGAAATCTATTTCTTCTTCTACGAAATATGTTTGTTAGAAAATTTAACATTTCAATTATTCTAAAAATTACATTATTTACAATTAAAATACTACAGGGGTGTCGATATATGTCCCGTAATCTATTTCTTCTTCTACGAAATATGTTTGTTAGCAAACTTAAACATTTCGATTATTATAAAAATTATATTATTTCCAATTAAATAGTGCAGGGGTGTTGATATATGTCCCGAGATCTATTTCTTCTTCTACGAAATATATTTGTTAGCAAACTTAAACATTTTAATTATTCTAAAAATTATATTATTTCCAATTAAATACTGCAGGGGTGTTGATATATGTCCCGAAATCTATTTCTTCTTCTACGAAATATGTTTGTTAGCAAATTTAAACATTTCAATTAGTCTAAAAATAACATTATTTACAATTAAAATACTACAGGGGTGTCGATATATGTCCCGAAATCTATTTCTTCTTCTACGAAATATGTTTGTTAGCAAACTTAAACATTTCAATTATTCTAAAAATTATATTATTTCCAATTAAATAGTGCAGGGGTGTTGATATATGTCCCGAAATCTATTTCTTCTTCTACGAAATATGTTTGTTAGAAAATTTAACATTTCAATTATTCTAAAAATTACATTATTTACAATTAAAATACTACAGGGGTGTCGATATATGTCCCGTAATCTATTTCTTCTTCTACGAAATATGTTTGTTAGCAAACTTAAACATTTCGATTATTATAAAAATTATATTATTTCCAATTAAATAGTGCAGGGGTGTTGATATATGTCCCGAGATCTATTTCTTTTTCTACGAAATATGTTTGTTAGCAAACTTAAACATTTCGATTATTATAAAAATTATATTATTTCCAATTAAATAGTGCAGGGGTGTTGATTTATGTCCCGAAATCTATTTCTTCTTCTACGAAATATGTTTGTTAGCAAACTTAAACATTTCAATTATTCTAAAAATTATATTATTTCCAATTAAATAGTGCAGGGGTGTTGATATATGTCCCGAGATCTATTTCTTCTTCTACGAAATATATTTGTTAGCAAACTTAAATATTTCAATTATTCTAAAAATTATATTATTTCCAATTAAATACTGCAGGGGTGTTGATATATGTCCCGAAATCTATTTCTTCTTCTACGAAATATGTTTGTTAGAAAATTTAACATTTCAATTATTCTAAAAATTACATTATTTACAATTAAAATACTACAGGGGTGTCGATATATGTCCCGTAATCTATTTCTTCTTCTACGAAATATGTTTGTTAGCAAACTTAAACATTTCGATTATTATAAAAATTATATTATTTCCAATTAAATAGTGCAGGGGTGTTGATATATGTCCCGAGATCTATTTCTTCTTCTACGAAATATATTTGTTAGCAAACTTAAACATTTTAATTATTCTAAAAATTATATTATTTCCAATTAAATACTGCAGGGGTGTTGATATATGTCCCGAAATCTATTTCTTCTTCTACGAAATATGTTTGTTAGAAAATTTAACATTTCAATTATTCTAAAAATTACATTATTTACAATTAAAATACTACAGGGGTGTCGATATATGTCCCGTAATCTATTTCTTCTTCTACGAAATATGTTTGTTAGCAAACTTAAACATTTCGATTATTATAAAAATTATATTATTTCCAATTAAATAGTGCAGGGCTGTCGATATATGCGCCGAGGTCGATTTATGGTACTTTGAAAAATGATTGTTAGCAAACTTGAACATTATTCCAAAAATTAAATAATTTACGAAATTTCGGCTACTACAAAAAATGGTTGTTAGCAAACTTGAACATTATTCCAAATATTAAACAATTTACGAAATTTCTGCTCCTACGAAAAATGGTTGTTAGCAAACTTGAACATTATTCCAAATATTAAATAATTTACGAAATTTCTGCTAACTATAAAAATAAAATAAATAAAATAAAATAAAATAAAATAAAATAAAATAAAATAAAATAAAATAAAATAAAATAAAATAAAATAAAATAAAATAAAATAAAATAAAATAAAATAAAATAAAATTAAATTAAATTAAATTAAATTAAATAATATAAAATTAAATTAAATTAAATAAAATAAAATAAAATTAAATAAAATTAAACACAATGCAACAAAAATCTCACGTTGCTGGGCAACGGGCTTACAGCTAGTATGGATTGTAATACCGGACAAATCTATCAATACTGGTACCTATTTGAAATATCAAGGTAATTGTAGAGTATAGCTGGTCATGGATTATTACGGCGAAAAACTTCACAAGAGAGCTTACCATTATGAGAGCTTACCATTATGGCGGCGCCGCCATAATGGAAAACAGGCGATGAACTGAAAAATATTTGGTATTTCGCATAATTTATCAGTGTTCTTCGTAATAATGTGTGGTTTTAACGCGATTATCAAGCTCTCAAAAAATAATTTTAAATCGTGGCGTTGTTTTTAGCTTAGTTTGTGAAGTTTTTCGCCGTAATAATCCATGACCAGCTATACTCTACAATTACCTCGTCTTTTTTTCACACGACTTCACAGCCCTGATTATACAGATAAGCTTTTTTTCGAATACGTATACTATACTGCACATTTGGAGCGGACGCGGTCACAAATATTTTTTTTTTTGAAATTTTCCAAATCTCAGTAACTATCAGACTTTAAATCCAAAGTTCCTAATATTTTATGAAAATTATAGAATTTACTATGCAGTTTGCAAGTGACCAAGCCCCGTGGCCATATTAATGATTGAAAGCTAATTTCATCATGCATTCTAGAATGGTCAATCGGCCAATGTGTATTGAAATACCATACATAATATAGTTGTAAAACAATAAAGGTTATCTAGTATATGTTGCACATTTACTATTCGTATGTAATCAAAACCTCAAATGTAATCATTAATAAACATAAATAAACAAATACCTGTTAAATAAGTAATGTATATTATGGTATATTGCACGACGTCGCCGGTGCACAGGATATCAACACGCAACTACTAGTCACTATATTTATGTTTACTGCAGTGCTTCACGGGATTTATAAGAAAGTAACGATACTTTTGTACTCGATAGAAAAATAGTGATCCAACGAGTATGCTTTTCCATTTTATTAAAACTATACTCGCTCTTAAAGTGGCCCGTATAAAAGGAACGGGATTCTGACATTGTCAAACAATCCGACTCCGACTCCAATTTAAATTTCAACTTAACGTTCAAATTTGTTACACAACTTAATATAAATATATATTACTGTAGGTCAAAAAGTTATTTTTGATAAGTATACATAAAATAAAGCAAATATGTATGTAAATTGTGAGGAATTTCATAAAAAATGAGAAAAAACAATATACCTACATTCAGTTTCGATGCCAACACAGTAACCCCAATCACTTAGTGTTCATGTAAAGCACACATATTATTTTATTATATAATGTAATATATAGCAAAGAAAATCGCAGACGCTTCGACTAAACTTCCATAGTTTTGCTTTATTATATGTTTCTCTTTAACAAGTCTTTTTGTCAAGTATTAACTACTAATCTAACTAATCGTAAAATTAATTAAAATTATTTAAAATTATTTAAAATTAATATATAAAATAATAGCTCTGTTCTTCTGCGTACTTCTGACGGTTTGAAGATGGTTTGCAAACTGTTTTCGAATAAGAATCGAATTGAAAGCTTTTAGATTCTAACTCGAAAACAGTTTGCAAACCCTCAGAAAACCGTCAAAAGTACGCAGCAGAACAGAGTGTTTTGACAAGTCGTGTTGGTACGTGTTGCGGTCGTAAAAAGGATTACTAGTCGAAATCACGTTCTGATACGTCAAATCCCCATTGGACATCTGAAAAAAATGAGGAAGAATAAACAATGCTATGAGAAACATTAAGATGAAAATAAGAAAAACTGTACATAAAACAATTGTAAACAATTATGAATGTTGAGATCAGTACTACAAGCACAAATAGCATATCATCTGTCACTCGATACTTCCAAAGATACGTGAATCAAAAAGGCATAAGTTGATCCGGAAATCTGGTTTTTTATATGGTCATACTTTGTTGTGCTAAATAATATGCTAAATACCTTCTCGTAAGATTCTTGTTGGAAATCTATTTCAATTCAATCATATTTAAGCATATTTCTGAAAAGAGTAAGAAATATATAAACCTCGGTGACGTCTGAAGTGAATTTTTTTAATTTTGATGGATCCTGAAAATCTGAAAAGCGAAGTAAAATAAACAGCAAGTCAGCAAAAGCAATTTGAAGCCAAGAAGTAAAGAAAGCTGAAAAAAATTATACAGTTGGATTGATTTGGGTGACTTACTTCAGTGATATAAGTATCAAAGAAGAGTTAAAACAAAATCATATTATCATTAACATATTTAAAAATGTTTTCAAAAATACTTTATTTTTTTATATAAAATGTAGTAAGGTAAATGTACCAGTAGTTGACTTCTTAAGAGAAAAAAATTCAACATAAATAACGATTGCCGTTAAGCATTGAGCCGAATGATGGCAAAGTAAGTGTATTCATAATGGCTCAAATGTCTTAATTAATATAATAAGACAAAAGCTAAGAAAGGGTCTGTTTTAAAATAATTATGCTCAATTTTTAAAAACCATGTTTCAGTGTCAGTAGTTGACCATCTGAAAAAATTTATGTTCCAGTAGTTGACTATGTTACTTCATCAAAGTAAAAATAGAAAAATGTATTTATTTTAGCAGCTTAGTACATAAATAGTAAATTATAGGCTCAGTAACTTCCACCACATATAAGACAAGTGATTTTTCTCAAAAAAAAATCTTTACATATTCCAAATAAAGTCCAATTCCAGAATTGAAAAAACATTACAACTTCTGCTTACTTGCGTTGGGTCATTTATGTGAGATACTACCTCCTTCCATTCACAGCTAAGTACATCAAGCCGCTTTGGCCATTTCCATAGTCTCCCACAATTTTGCATCGATGAAATAGTAACTGCTGCTTTAGAAATACGAACTCCGGAAAGTATTCTCCTTCTTATAAGAATACTACATGCTCATTAATAGCTTTCATAACAGGCAGCCAACAAGTTTTAGGCGTAAAGCTTTCATTGCTAGACTCGTGGCGTTCACTTTCCACTGACTCTGAAATGTCAACATTTGAGTAAGAAGACTTAAGAAAATTGCATCTTTTTCCGAACTGCTTTAAATTTCCCCATTTTTTTTCATCCTTTGCTCGCTCATTCAGTTATTTTTTTATTTGCCTCTGTGTAGCTCGTTCTTCTGTCAAATGTTCCATTTCTTCTTTTTGTTTAGGAACTACTCCTGGCACAGTTTGCCTGAAACAATGGCAGGGGTTTTTTTCTCGTTTCGCCCTTTTCTTCCTCATTACCATGGAAGAAAAAATGTCTCTTGAATGGACTAGGAACATTTGATGGACTAGCCACGGGTTCACTAGTAATTGGAGACGATATATCATCATTAGTCGTAAGACCAGCCACAAGTGCACTGGCAATTGGAGACGAAACATCTTCACAAATCGTTCGACCAACCACAGGAGTACCGGTGATTCGAGACGAAGCACCATTTCAATTCGTATTATTCCACGCCGTCAAATTGCAATGATCTGAAAAAAATCCAGTAGTTGACCATATGGTGTTCCAGTAGTTGACCCTATGTCATCTACTGAATAGAACAGTCTTGCACACTTCTAATTCATGAATAGTCATCATTCCACACTTATTAATGACAAAATTGTTCAAAAATTGGTGCTATAATTTTTTATTAATTTATCTAGTAGTTGACACCCCCTGTCAACTACTGAAAAAGCATGAAAAAATGTTTGAGTAGTGACCCCCTTCCCCAAACTCGCTTTCCTGTAAATATAACCAAAAAATAAAAATGATCTCAATACTTCAATATTATAGCTACCCGTCATGAACTTGATAAGTCAAAAACATTGAATTGCCATATGATTACATTCACTCATGTCCTTAACAATTTCTTTAAGAAATGTCAAATAAAACACTTACCTCACTAGGTGTTGTTTTCAAATGGCTGCCATTACACTAAAATGACATATATGGTGATGGGTTAGTTTCTCAATCTGACCACAAATGGCTTGACTTATCTGAAATTTACAATTTATAGCAATCCCGCGTCTGCATTTCTTATTTTGGGCAATTTTATTGCCAAAAGGTCGACTACTGGTACATGGTCAACCACTAGTACATTTACTTTATGTATATTAAAAATTAGCAATGCAATAAATACAAATAATGATATATAGTCAATCGTGTCAATTTTATAAATATTATATCACTCAAAATAATAAATTTTAGGTACACAATAATAATTATAGCATAATAGAAACCAACAAATTTTCTTTAAATCGTTACTTTATAACGAGTACAAAATCAAGGTCATTTAGTGGTGGTTTCATTGTCTATGTATATTTATTTTAAGTATTTCCCTCTGTACTATTTCACTATGGCATAATGCAGGTCTGGTCAAATAACATTTTTGGAGGCGGTATTTTCAAAAATAAATACAATATTTTTCGAGAAATTATATTTATTCATCCAAAATAATAAGCCACCTGTGATAAGAACAGCTCCTAGTTTATAGATAAAAAAAAATGGTAGAAGTGATTTCAAAACAAAATTAGAGGAAATATTGGGGGTGGCAAATTCATTTCACCTCCTCAAACGGCAGGACCCCTTCCTACACCACTGCCGCGATGACATTTCATCCGGCCCGTGGAATATTAAAAAAAATGATATATGTAATCAACACTTAAGTATTGAAACGTCGAAAAAAGAATCGAGGAGCAAAGTGACCCGGACAATTTTTTTTTTTTTTTTAGATTGAAGTCAGTGCCGGCGCGAAATTATTTGGCACCCTAGGCAACATTCACTATAAAGCCGTGTAGAATTTCAGTATTGAGAAATTTTTGCTCGGTGATTTTGAAATCCTAAAAATTTACGTATTTCCTAAAATGAAAAAATATTTTTTCCATTTTTAGGTCACATAGGGATTTTTCAAAAAAAATACTCACTGCCCGATTTCAAAAACCCAGGATTTTACGGAATTCACAAAATGAAAAGATGCGAGAATTTTTTTTAGCCCTCGCTCATTATTTTGTTTCACTATAAAGATCAGTCATTTTTAGATGACGAAGATTTTTAAGTTTTTGAGCTATTGCTTGAACATCACTGGATAGATATTTAATATTATTTAAGTATAAAAAATATTTTACTCCTACATTAATTTCACCTGTATTGTGGCGCCGGCTCTGTGTACAGTAGGCCTTCATATCATATCAAGTAGATACTAATACATTATAATAAAATATTTTCCATTATAAACTACATTTCGGCCTCTTAAGTTTTTAGAAAATTCAATTTGGTCCATTTCTCAAAAAAAATGGTGACCCCTGGTGTAGACTGTAGCCTTTTGAATCTTATCACAGTACCTACGATACTTGACAATCTTATTGAATGGTCACCATAGACAACGATAAATACTATTCTAATATTAACACTTACTTTTAGGGATTCCCAGAACCTTGGCTATGTTCCCGTTTTTTTAATTTTGAGAAAATTTTGTACCACCAATAGAAGATGAATGCCAAAAGAAAATTAATATCTGTCTTGGTATCGTGGAGAAGGATTTTGATATTCAAGATATATTGGAGGATCATACATTGAACGAAAAATTAGTCAAAATGTTGGATGAACCTACCTTAATTAATGACTCAGAAAGCAGTTGCAGCGAAGTAGTTGCAAGTTTAACACTAAAAACAATATATGACGGGTGATAAAATAAAACATTTTTAAATAAAAAATGAAGCAGTTTGAAGTTCAAGAGGTAATAACCAAATATTTTGCTTACTTACCACAAAATACGTACGTTATACGTTAAAAGCAGACAATCGCGTATTACAGAATTTTTAATGGCTAAATCCAAAAATAGTCCTCAGTCCTCCAATGATGAAAACTCACAACCGATCTCGAAAAAGAGTCGACCATATAGAATTGTAAGTGATAGCGATGATGAATGAATGATTTGTTATATTACTATATATACATAAGTGTTATTAATTTTTTTTTCAACAAATACATAAATGTATATTTTGTCGATTGTTTAATTAAAAAAAATAAAGGATATTTTAAGGAACAGACTATTTTTGTATGAACTTCAAACCTCGTATAACACGGATTTGTATTACACAACGTTTTTGAGGAATAATATGTCCGTGTTATACGAAGCCCAAGTGTATGTGAATATTTTTTTAATTCCTGGAAATCTGGAAAGATCTTTTCATTTATGAAAATACAATGGCTTAAATTCTTCCAGGTCACACGTGAGTATACTTGGGTATTGAAAGTCGTCAAAACGGACACTACTAGATAACTCAGGCAAATTCAATTTAAAAAAACAATTAATTATTTCACTAAATATGCATGTTTTATAAAACGGTTTCTATTCACTCGCTCACTCCAATCACTCGGCTGAATCCCGTGCAGTGTTCAGATTATTTTTAATTGTGTCAAGTCCACCCTCTCGGCTGCGTACCCGGTTGGTCTAAATGAGGCTCAAAGGTTGATTATGTCACGTAGATTAACGACTATACTTACATTTTAGAATTTTCGTCGGTAATGAAGATCTCAGAATACTTAATGAACAATGACCGCAGAAGCAGTTACAAAATGTGCTGATTCTGGTTGTCAGGTACATATCTATTATCGTCATTTCATCAAATGAACGGTTCAAAATTTCTAGTGAAATGTAAAACTTGCCCATAATGCTAAAATTTTATAGTAAAGAAACTGTAAACAATTTTCTGCCATCGATAAACATGTGATCTCATCACTGCTGCAGTTGTATGAGTGTTAACTGACGATTAGCCACACCCAGCTGTCTTGCGTTAACATATGATTGTAATTCTACCCATTTGAGATGAACACACGGAAAGGAATAAATTGACCGTTGAATACAACGTTAGAAGCAACATTTCAGCGAAGAAACCTCTCACCAGAATTAGTGTTATGTCTAGATTTGACTGTGTTTTGAAATTTCCACAAAATTAGATATTGAATAATCTTGTAACTTAAAAAAACTGGCATCAATTTATTATAACTTTATTTTCAACAAAAATGCAACATATTCAGTAATATCAAAAATAATATTCATAAATAACAAAATAAGTAAATTTACAAATGGATTACAATTCATCTCTTCGTGGAATTGAGCCTGTTGTTTTTTGTTCGAAGATAATACATATTGCTAAACGCCGAGTGAAAGAAAATTCAAAATATAACAATTAAAGCTACATATTTTGCAAAATTTTAACATTTTCTTTCAACTGATTGGTTTAAATTTGTAAAAGATATACACTTAAATTTAATCACTAGAAGTATGAATATCGCACATAATATTGCAAATAATATTAAGTTTACTAATGCAGTGTAAAGTAATAACTTATGTATTCATAAATAACGGTAGACATTATTTTATAATCGATAGTTTTGGTTTAACCCTCCAGAGACGAGAGCTTTTTTCCGATAAAAAAAATATTTTCTAAGCCATATTGAAGTCACGGATAACTTTTATTCCTATCCAAAATTAAAAAAAAAAAAAAACGCAAAGTCGTTGTATAGAAACCCCGCATGACTATATGGTCATGCTCATCCTTTTATTACTGTGTAATATTGAGTACGGACAGTAGTAAGGACAAAAGTGACCGTATGGGCTTGCAAACATTCGGGGTTGAAATATAGCTAAACGTGATTTTTTTTAAAATATTTACAATTTGACCTCTTTAGATCAACATAATTTCAAAACAAATATATTAGCAAAATAACTGTAAATAATTTTATGTTTTTATAAAAAAATAACTAACAGTTTCAAAAAGTAAATTAAAAAAAACGGAAATTCAAAAAATCACATGTGCTTTTGGAGACCGTTCCTGTTCCTACGGCTGATGACTTACTGTAGTCCGTACCCTTCTTAACCAAATATGAGCAAAAGCAACGATATTCAGGTAGAAAAAGTATGAATAGTGGGATCAATAGACAACGGTGTTTTGTGTGACCATATGGTGACGCTCGTCCTTGGAGGGTTAAAACAGCTACAGAAATAGTTATGATATTTTTGGAAAGCTGAACGCCGAATAAATAAATTTTTAATGTTTAGTTTACATAATTTAAATTGAAAACCATTTAATTTTTATGTCATTATGATATTTCATGTTATTAATAGGAACAAAAAGCCTTTCTGTCAGTTGTATATAGCTTCTCTGGCAAAACAATGATGCAATTGACGAATGTATTTTTTTCGTACATATAAGTTAGAATTGAATCGTGGAATAGCTTCATAATAATGGATGTGGATTTTAGTACAGCAAATTTACTCTAGTTTCACATTATGACACTTGTTTTTTTAATTTTACATGAAGTTAAAGAATTACAACTCATTAAAGTAAACTATCTTCCAGTCATGCCATTTTTCGCTAGCAACTATTATTGTTTCAACTTGAAAATTTTTAAATAACCCACTGAAAACTGACTCACTAATATGATACTTACGACAAATACTTTTGGGGATAATATTGAATGTTGGTAATGTTTTTATTGTCATTTTTTATTTATACGCAGGTTTTATGATAACATCAAAATCGTTTGCTTCTGAAGACTGTCTAGTTCAGTGTTACATCCGCGGATCAGTAAAAATTTGAAAAATAATTTGCGGACCGGTGTCAACCAGATACACACATTTATACATACAGTTAGTTCTTGAATTACGACTATTCGCAGACCGGCAATAAACTCTTGCAGACCGCAGGTTGAAGAACACTGGCCTAGTTCAAACTGTTTCACTCTGAACTTTTCCCCCGAGTCGTTTGTTTGTAGCTGGTTTTGTAAAAGTATTCATTGCTTTCTTTTACAAATCGTAAATTTTTCTCGTAGTTATAACCGGTTTCGTTGCCTATCGACATCAAATCATCAAATTTGGTGTAACTCGATGAAATTATATATGAGATATTATATATATTTTTTTAAATTGCATTGGGTAAATTGACCTGCTTTAGTACTTTTGTCATAGTTAACTCTGACAAAAATGTCAAAATTTGCCCTTGCGTCGTTGTTCTGCCGGAGAAGAGATATGTAGACATTACATCTTTTTTACAAGATTATGTCTTGCAAAGTTATTCTTGAAAAGTATCATCTTTGCAGAGAAGGAATTGGGTATATATAGTATATATAAGTGATATACCTCTATTTGAGTTATTAAATTTGTGATATACAGTGGAACCCCGATCTACCGTTCTCGCATTGTTCGTTTTCCCGCATGGATCGTTTATTTTTCATAGTCCCGGCCAAACACCCATAAGAACAATGTAAAATAATCTCGCATTAATCGTTCCCCGATTTACCATTTTCCTCGATCTATCGTTTAAATATTTTAGTCCCGTCACAAATATTATCTTGATTGACCGTTTTCGTTAAATTTTTCTCATAAATAGTCTTGCCTCGCATTTCGTTTTTTTAGTGGAACTCCGATCTTCCGTTCTCGCTATCTTTTACTCGACCAATAATGTAAAAACAATATTTTATAATTCCACGTTAATCATTCCTAGATTTACCAATTTCCTCGATCTATCATCTAAATATTATCTTTCTCTCCCAATTGACCGTTTTTGTTGAATATTTATTTTTTCACTCATAAATAGTCTTACATCACATATGGTTGCGCGAATTTTTCTAACTCAAAACTAAAATGCCTAAATGAAGAAAACTAGAAATCTTACTGAGAAACTGAAAAAAATTCAAGGCGTTGAAAAAAATCTAGGAGAAAAACGAATCTACATACGTATGTAGCAAAAAAAGTTAACTTAGAAAAACATGTGAGTTTGTCAAAATTTAAGTACAAAACTACAAATAGGCAACTTAGTATGTATTAAGCAATTAAAGAATACATCTATTTATTCTTTAATAAAAATAGTGAAATAAATAAATAAGTTATTTGAAAATTAAACATTTTTTGGTATTATTTGAATATTTCTCGCATTATTGGTTTCCCGTATTATTCGTTGATTTATTACGGTCCCTTGGAAAACGTAGAATCGGGGTTTCACTGTAACATATAAGTAAATAGAAATCAGAATGATATATAAGACTGAGCATTAGGAATGTAAGCAAATCTTGCACACATATTACAGGACCACTGTTCGCTGTTTACTACATTTGAAAACGTTTTGTGGACATGAAAGCTGATTTTAGCGGAACCGACCTCTGTTTTAATTTTCTGTTTATCTGTTAAAATTCATAATAATTCACTTTTGTTTCCGCAGCAAAATCACAAAATTTTCTGCTCGTAACTGTTCATGCAATGTATCCAATTGCAAAAAATATGTGGCGTAGTGCGCCTGTCTTAATCAAAACTCATTTCACAGGGTCGAAAGCTTCCTCTGCCTTTTTATTATTTAAACATGTAATTTGGTTTTCCGTGAGCTCGACTGGGTGTATAATATTTATTCAGTCGCATTGTATGACTATGGTCCTGAGGGCGTCCTCAGCATGAACTTCGAGGGTCGCTTCGGTGCCATCGTTGAAAGGGAAAGACATCCCGCCGTCGATAACGAGACCTGATAGAGAGAGTTGTTACAGATATCATTTCAAATAATACATTATCATAATAAAAAACACTTCCCAGTTTCGCCTGAGTTCGACAGCGATAGATCGAGCTCTCGTTCATTCATAATATATTAGGTAAAGCCGAAAGAAATGTCATTTTTTTTAATGCCACAAAAAAAATATTAAAAAGAAACCATTCAATATTATTCCATTAAATAATTTCTATTATTAGGTATGATCTTCGTCCACAAAATAGGCAGTTTTTTAATACCTCTTTCGTAAAATTCTGGCAGTTTATTATTAAATAGCTTCAAAACAATGACATTGCTTTCGGCTTTACCTAATATAACTAGCAAAGTATTGCATGCGCGGGAAATATTATATAACTACGACTGGTAGTCATAAATGGGACAGATATTTTTACCCTTTTAATACCTATATTATATCACAAATGACAATAATTTGTTACTTTTCGAATACAACATTCGTGGATGTATTGTATCAACAGTTGAACAGAAAAAGTATTTAGTTTTAGATCATAATATAAAATATTTAGTTTTTTCACCTTTTTAAATAATACTTGGATATACAGTAAAAGTCCGTTAATTCGAAATTCAAGGGACCGGAATTCCTAAAAAAAATCGAATTACGAATTACGCGATCACAAAAAAAATAAATCGCGGCCATTTTTTCGTTCTGTCAAAATAAAAATTATAAAGTCGAGTGTTATCATAACAATAGTGTTTGGGTGACATCGCCGTTTTCGTGGCTCTAATGGCGCTTTGAAATTAAAATCAACTTTTGTATTGGTTAAAAGATACCTATCATTTGCTGGCATGTATTTCGGCAATATTACGATAATAGAACATATTCAAATTAAAAAAAAGAACAAAAAAATACATACATTTATTTTATAGACAGGCATCTCATACGAATAAAAAACACTATACATAATTGTCACTTAATTGATTTTCAGTCACTTGTATATACTGTATTTGTTTGCTAACACATTAATACATACATAGAATGACGTCATTTATGAACAATGTACCATTCAAAGTTTTAGACACATTAAAAATAAAACCTTAAAAATAATTTAACTGAAAAAAACTACATGCTTATGGAATCATCAATTAGTTTTGTTTTATTTTTAATTATTGAAGATAATGTAGAATTCGGAATTCCATATTTTTCGGCCAATTTTCCTTTTGGCATCAACTTCTTTTCCACATCATTTATTATCTTGATTTTCGTGCTTATGGTCAAAGATTTGTAAGAATCTCGAACAGGTGCCATTTTGGAGAATGAAGTTGTTTTAAGTTGAAGTACAAAATGTTATTAAAAATTTATTTCAGTTTCACAATAAATTTCAAAGAAAAATCACAACAAATACGAATATAAAAAAAACAAAAATAAATGTTTGTTAAAATTGAAAAAAAATTACGAAAAATAAATATTATATACGCGGCCTATATTATTTGGATTTATCTAAAGCTTGTGAAAATTATCAATGCTATCGCGGAAGTCAACAAAGAACTAATCGAACTAATTGAGTTATTTCTGAACTAATTCCACAGCAATTCCCCACCGGAATTTCTTCGAAAACTTTGTGAAAGATGCCGAGAGTATACAATGAATTTTATTGTTTAGCATATTGTTACCTTACTTTGAAAATGTTCTATCTTTCATTTTGGCCGAAAATAACCTTTTGTTCGGAAAATGTTATATTTGCCACAATCTAACATACATGTATGTATATTAATTTCAGAGTCATACATTTTTAAATAAAGTAGTTAGCAGGATTCCAGAGTTCTATCTACACACTTTTTTCATACAGTATTTTTACAAGCTTTTAAGAAAAAATAAGACTTTATAATCGATTTATAAACAATATTCATCTTACAGTATTACAACTCCGTATATTATTATAAAACTTTTGAATGAAGTTGCGACTTTTGAATGAATTACGAAATATGTGAAATTTCGAATTAACGGTAGAATTTACTTTGAAAAGTCAATTTTGGGACCGAGAAAAGTATTAAGATTTCGAATTACCAATTATCGTTGTTCGAATTAACGGACTTTTACTGTATACTAATAACTTAAAATAATTCTTAGTGATAAGGAATGAGTCAAATTCGAAAACTATTATCTTTACAAACTACGTATTAATGAAATACATAGATAAATATTTCAATCTAATCTTTATTAGGAATCAAGTTATTTGAATGAAATTGACGAATTTGTGTGTGCTGCGCACGTCATACGAGCTTGAAGGGTTAATGATGATTCTCACAAATATTTATTTTTACGCAGTTTGAGAACCATCGCTGTTTCGAAAAAGTTTCACATTCAATAAAATTTATGGCTCTTCTTGTCGAAAGCCTTATTTATTTGTTCACCGCCTGTGAACAGACTTAGCCCTTTTGAATTGATTGTTTTATATTTGTCACTATAAATTCAATTTCATCATATAATATTGGGGATGATATACAGTGAGACTGTAAAACTATTATAATAACGACCTTATTACAATAATTGTATTGACTTATGAGTGCCAATTATGCTTAGCAATAAATTATTGCATAATTCAGACCAGTATGAGTGATACTCTATACTGGTCTAAAATGTCATAAAAATGGAATCCTATTGAGATTTATATTGTAACACAAAGTGTACTACTTCTTATTACTGTGCACTTAATAAAATCGAGGCATCGGTCTGCCTTACATTGTGTAATAACACACAGTTTTATATAGTGATTCATTTTTATAAATATAATGCCTTTTAATCAAGAATTAGAACTTTTATCAAGAACAGTTAACACATTAAAAGTGGCTAATCTTTTAAAATTATTTATAATTTTATCTCAATGTTTACTGCTAAATAGTTTTTTTTAGATAGAAATAATATGTGATTTGTAATCGACAATGAAAAAAAAAGAATTCATTATTCTAAAATTTAACAAAAAATTCCAATAATGTATCACCTGCATCCACGCATCTACTTTTAACGTGTAAAGTTTTTGCGAATCCGCGGGCTTTTAAACCTTTCAGTGTTGCGGACACGTCTCCCGATATCAACTCTCGGATAGAGTAAGTTAGCCGCTGGTCATCTGTAAAATATAAACACACGTAATCAGACAGAATGCATCGAGTTCGTTGCATTGACGGCAAATTGATACAAATATGCAACTAACAGAGAAGGGAAGTGCTAAAATACCAAATTGATTCAGCAGCAATTTTGTTTTGTCAGCTTTTTTAAAACAAAAATAAAAATACTCAGAGTCCGTGATAACAGTTATCGTTATAGTAAAAATTAAAGTTAAATATCAATATCAATATCTGCATATTATAAATCAATTATAAATCAATTCAGTAAATGGACTCTGCATGTCTCGAGCCTAAATTTATAAAAACATAAAAAATAGAAAGTAAATATTTCATTTCACCCGATAGTCTTCAGGGATTGATTTATATTGATTTTTTTTTGTGAGATCGTAAAATACAGTTTTAAATACTGGTTATATTATGTTTCCTGTGACTGTATGAGACTAGTATCAAAAAGCGTTGATTCGATATATCCAAATGCCTAAAATCTTTGAAGAGAATAATTGATGGTGTCAGATAGATTCAAACGCTGCATTATACTTAAAATCTTTATACTAAATATGAATTGTGGTAAGATGTAACCGAGTCACAAGTCGTTCATTTTAATGACCAATAATGCGTGAATTACCGTTTGGCGATAAGGTTTCGATCATAATAGGGTAAGTTCTACAGTTTTTAATATTTATGCATTGATAGCTATTTGGGCTTTCGCCATCGTCAGAACTATGTTTAAACTTATATTTTGCTCAGCTATATATACTGGCTCCGAAGAGATACACAATGCATCAAGTTATTCATTCTAACATCTTAATTCAAATTATAATTGAGGAGCAAACATTCAAAAAGTGTTTTGTCACAAATTTTGAAAAATGGCGTTTTATATCAATTCTGATAGCTCATAATAAAACCTATGAATGGAAATCAAAATTAGTGTTCAAAAAGGTTTTTTTTCATATTAAAATGAAATCATAAAGTTGACACATTCATACAAACCGTCACTTTTGCAACACTTAAATCATCATTTTCCAAGCTTTGTATTTGTGTGACAAAACACTTTTTGAATGATTGCTCCTCAATTGCAATATTAAACTTATTAAATGTGATTCTAGTGTTTCAAAGAACGATAAGCAATCTGGGTTTTTTTTTCCAAAAACATTAATTAGGATAAAATTAAACTGATATTTATTATTAATTACATTACATTAAATTTATTAACTATGGCTTTATTGTTTCGAAAAACAATATCGCTGACTGAGCACTATTATGTCCTGACTGGTTTCGCTCATTGCGCTTTTATTATAATATATTGGAATTAGTACAAAAAAAAAGTTTCACCTCTGATTGAGACAACAGACACAACTCTTATTAAGCAAGGTAGTGAGAATCTGTAATTTTTGCGATACGGTATTTCATGTAAAAATTTTACATTTATTGACAGCAATGCGTGCGTAAACATTATCAATGTTGTGATACTGACCTGACGGGAAAATAAGAGTGTCATTGTAAAGATCGGCTAGAAACTTGGCATTGTATTCTTCGGGTTTCGATTGCCCTAATCCTTCACCGATCGCTTTCCATTGCAGCTGAAGGAGTTCCATTATCGATTGACTCGTCAAACGGTTGATACTGTCAACAGAGAACGCATGTCGGTCAACCACGGGGAGTCAGATGTGCGAGATAATAAATGTTGTATTGGGAAAATCGAGTATGTTTTAACGCTCGACAATTGAGAGACGTTCCCTTCTTCAAAAAAAGATTTATAAAGAATATTGTATCAAGTCATGAATGGTATTACAAAAGTAAGTTTTCCAAATAATGAAAGCATGCAGGCAAATGAGTCTTCAAATGAACAAGGAAAACCAAACCTTAAATGCCAAGATGTGGATCCAGTTCCGGTGGAAACGCACAGTCCTGAGGATTTAGTTCTGGTTGGCCTGGGAGACTTGTCTATGTTTATTTGCAGGTGACTCACTCGCGCTGACACATTCTCACCGATGAAAACCTGTGAAAATTACAATATTATTTTATTTTAAAAAATGTCTGGCACATGAGATAAACTCAACGAGAGAATGTCACCAAAAGTTTATTTTTGATATTGATCTTGTCAGGACCTAAGCCCAGAACTTATGAATTATGATCTATCAATGATTTTTGGCAGTCTATTTAAATCTACAGCTATATAATATAGAGTGTAAAAATCCATTTCTTATTCCCTTTTTGAATTACATGTCCACAGATGAACTCAAAATCTACGACCAAATTGGAAGTAAAGCTTATCTAGTATTATAACTCTTTCTAGATTGACTGAGTAGTGGGTCTGTGTGTACTGTGAAGTATACCAATTTATTATTTATGTGAAGCACTTGATTACTTCATTGAGCGCCAAAAACGGTAGAACTCTCCGCATAATCCCGGGCTGATTATTCCTGTCGAGAGTCTCATCTTTGGCTCCTCGCCACCTTTCGAAGTCAGACTCTACCTCGGTTCCGTAAGAATTCTGCGTAGCGCCTGGGCTGATTGTAGAATCCTGAGGGGATGGAACGTTGTACCTGGAATGATGAGTCAATTACTTTATTTAGATCATAGGTTCCCAACCTTTTTCGGGTGGAGATCTCTTTTTACAAAAGCTATGTGACCCGCGGCCCCGATGCAATTGAAAAAGGATTTTTTTTTCAATAAGGTAATTTTAGTTGACCGCCTGTGTGGTCGAGTGGTCAACGTTGTTGGCTTCGGCTACGGAGGACCTGGGTTCAAATCCCGGTACGGACAGTTTTATAAATTGATTTTTCAATCGATTTATGAATTTCTGTTCAAAGGCATGGATGTATGTGATGTCTTGAATTCTCCCCTCTCACCCATCCTATCCTATGAACGGGGCGTAACGAGAGTGATTAGCTTACCACTAATCCTGTCTTAGCCCTATCCTTCTATCCCTACTCTCCTTGGAAAAAGAGAGGTTGAGCAACTGGGTAACAAGCAGTTCTCGTAGAAACACTTCTGTTGAGATAAACTCCATTAGGAGTCCATATGCTCCACATTGGGAGCGGACATGGTTTAATAATTTTAGTTGACTTAAGTTTTAGTTTTGTTGTTCAAATCCAAAATAGAAAAAAGTTGGCAACCCCTAAAAAACCCGTCGCGACCCATAGGTTGGGTACCCGTGATTTAGATAGTTCAATTTTCCTGCAGATTACGCACTGTAACTTTCTTTCAAACCGATATTTTTTTCTTGAAAGGTTTGATTGAAAACCAAAACGTTTTTTTAATGATTAGCTATTTACAGAAGACAAAAAATTGTTAGAGTAATTATTTGTAATATAATTGAACAAAATTAGACGAAAGTATTATTCATAGCTGTGGTGTTTTTGGTGGAGTCGGAATCCTGAAAAAATGGTTGAATGACTTGTTTCTAATGAATTATAATACAAAAGCGTGATTAATAAAAATGAACTTTTTTATATTAACCCTTTGGTTACGGGCGAAATTTCGTAGGTATGTGCGAAAAAAACGGGTAAGAAAATGGGAATTTTCCAGTGTTTTGGAAAAACTAACGTAAATCCCAAAATTTTTAATCCATTTTATCAATTTTTTTCATAACGTGCTAAGATCAATATTATCTACGCGAATTTATAGTAAATTGAATAATTATCTGACTTATTATAAATAATAATAAGCGATGAAATCAAAAAAACGTTTTTCTCATACCCTAAATTCGACCTTTACTCAAAATATATGCTTTATAAGAGAATAAAATGTATTTAATAATTATGCTAATCAATAGTATGGATTATCGTTAGTTTCATCATAAAAAAATCATGAGGAGTTTTGGATCGAAAATGACCAGATCCACCTTTTCCTGAACGTAGAAAAACACACTTTTCTTATAAAAAACTAAGACAGTTTTGATTATCAAATCATGAGGTCATATTTCAACCCTTAATTTATTTGAAACTAAGAGGTTTTTGGCGACGTTAAAAATTTTATTCTGTTCTTTTGAATCAGTACTCCAATATTATAGCGATATTTAATTTTTTTCTCTTAACTGAATTTGGGCGTATTTGATCCCATACTCCTCATAATAATACAATCAAAAAAAGGAATAAGCGTCACGTAAGATCATATAGCATCTTTCGTTTTTGTTGTTACTGATAGCATTATAAACTATAATTTATATTATGATTATTTTACAAAACGAAATCATATTATCTTTATGTATAATCACTTAAAAATTACCTGAACTATTATCGTATCACTAAAAAACTATTACGGTTTTTTTTAAAGGATTATATTATTTCGCAACAAAAAAAACACAAACATGCTTTATTTATTGTCCTCAATGTAAATTGGATACAAACCTTTATCAATCTTTATGGAAATATACTTTAACCGTTTCACCAGGGGTGGGCTGGAGGCGGCTCGCAGGGGCCCGGGCGAGCCCTTTGATAGTTTTAAGTTGGGTCACCGAGCCCTTTGTTAAATTATGAAAAACAATATTTTCTGGCTCAATCAGTACTTAACTGCAATTTATGACCCATATATTATCTACAACGGTTTCAGTATAACGTTTGACTGAAAGAAATAGTACCTATTTCTGCGTCCATCTTATAACTCACTCTTGCAATCCGAGGTAGGTAATTTCATTTTTCAGCTATAGATATTAATAATTTTACAGTATATTACGTATCATTACTTAATTTAAGTATAGTAAAAATTATTTTTTTTAATATTTATTGTGTAAAATTGTAGGTATAAGATTGATAAAGAAATCTGCCCATTGAACAGAACACTGCGAATATATCTGTGATTAGGCGTACCTTTTGCAAGGGTATTGGCAGCTCACCGATGCGTTTTACCATCCTTTCAACGCTTTTATTACTGGCTGTTAAGTCGGATAAAAAATGACTGCTACTTCGGCTTTAAATTGAAAGCGACTAAGACTCCGACTCCGAATTGATATTTACATATATCGATGGCTTAGTTCCATACTGCTACAACTAAAAATAGTTAATTTTGAGATATGGTTGGCTGACCAATGTTTTGACACATCTAAACTGAGTTGTAGAAAAGTGATATTTATTGTTTGTCTCATATCTTCAGTGAATCATTTTGTTATTTATCTCATTTCAATTCAAATTTATTGAAACTTTGACAAAACCATAAAATGATATTTCGAATCGTATATATTATACATGTAACCGAGATATTGTTTATATTTCTTTATTTCCATTATGCAAACTTTTGCCGACCGGGAGAAAACTAGTATTTTTTTCTAGATGTTCTTTTGTGAATCTATAGAAGATGTATTCGAATATAAAGAGGTAATATAACTCAAAACATCAAATTTTTGACTTATCGTTTTATAAAACTAGGACATCGATATATATATTTTCGCGAGATTTTTTAGTCCAACAAGATGTATTATTATTTATGTTGTCATGTAATGCTCATTTTCAAAATAACTGATATAAACGCTTTGATTTGATATGCAGTTATCGGATTTCATTATTTCATCTCATTTGAATGTATTCTAGTATCTTATAAGCATATTTATGTATTTCAATGGTTATCATGTTCAACAATTGAGCATTAAAAAAAGATTGATGTAAGAAATGGCTTCAACTGATTTTAGATGAAAATGTTCGAGTCATAATAACTCGTTAAATAGAATGGGCAAGGGTGAAGTGTCATTAAAATTTTACTAAAATCTGTTCCACAATTGTAATTATCAGCGTATTTTCGGCTGGATTACGTCACTGTATGATTTTCTTCAACCATTTGAATGATTTGGCATTATGGGTATTATACCAGGACTGTTGAGTCGGAGTCATGGAGTCGCGGTATTTTGACTGGAGTGGGAGTCGTGAAAAATGAGCGGCTCGAATTTTTTTGGAAAAATATTTTTAATGAAGTGTATTCAAACAAAATAGTACAAAGTGTTGCCATTACATGCTTGGCTGCCTACAGATCATATAATGGTATACATTCGACTGTGGAAAGGAAAAAGGACGTAACCCACACATATCAAATTTTACAGGAGGCGCTAAAAACATGTCTTGATGATTTTGTGACATATGCAAATTATGAATTATACACAACCCTGAAGTGCATGGAGACTTCTAAACTAGTGTTTAATTGACATAATCTAATATTAATTAAAGAAATTGTCTAGGAAAAACCTTTATTTCAGTCTTTTTTCTTGGTTTTAATTTTTTACAAGGTCATTTTTTGAAAGTTAAAAGCTAAATTTAGATACTAATTCGGCATTTGCAGCTTGCATCCTTTTGATAGAACGTGTATCAAGTTTGATACATTGTGATTATTGAAAAAAACCTGTTTGGAAGAAACTGTGGGTTAAGTCCTTTTTCCTTTCCACAGTCGATATTATATAAATAAATTTTATAAATAAATTTTGAAAAAAATCCTCGGAGTCGTTCATTATTTTAAAGCTGGAGTCGGAGCCGCCTTTTTTTTACACGACTCCACAGCCCTGTATTATACATATTTGTTTTATAAAAAAACTTTCAAAATATGAAACGTCTAAATTTCATTGTCGACGAAAACAAACTGAAGTAAAACTCTCCACATCCGAAATATCCAGATTTCAAGCAGTGATTTTTACAAAAATAAGGATTTTTTTTTTGCGAAGTGAATCCCCAATATTTTGAGCCATGTAAATTTTATGAAATGCATAATTCTGTTCTGCAAGTCCTCGGACAAATGATTGAAATATTATTTATATTTATCTCTTTATGTGTCATTGTTCACTTTTAAGGTGTTCACTGTCAATACTTGGTGGAATGGCATTATAATAAAAATAATAAAACATTTTTAGTACTTTTTCCACATAAAATTTATTAGATCAGGACCGGTTTCGCTCATCGCGAGCATTATCAACTCTTTTGATAATGCTCGCGATGAGCGAAACCGGTCCTGATCTAATAAATTTTATGTGGAAAAAGTACTAAAAATGTTTTATTATTTTTATTATGTGTCATTGTATTTGGTGCATGCTTAGCCGAAATCATCATATACACTTTACACCAGCGATTTTAAAACGAGTAGTAAGCCAATATCGTTTTTTAATTACGTGAAAAATATGAAATGCAAATTCTTTTGATGTGTCTGATTTTTTTGTTGACTCAATGCGTGTTTTTTTCACATCTAGTTGTGGTATTGTTTTTTTCCAATTACACTGATTGAATGCTTTCAAATTATTTATTGTACTAAAAAAATTAATAGGTATGAAATTCGTTGTAATAAAAAATATTTTTTTTTATTGTATAATGTTTGCATGTATGTGCGGTCCTTAGGAAAATTTAATTTTAACGTATACATATTGTAACTTGAATTTTCGTATATTTCTGTATAAATATTTCATTTTATTTTTTCATATTATGAAGGTTGGGGAAGCCGCCAATACTTTTTTTGAGACGTTAGATACTGCTAAAAATCATTTATTTTTATTCATGTCAGCTCCCAACCTTTTTTTTCTACTAGAACTGCCTCAGATGTTCAAGCAATCTTTTTCGAAGAGAAAACAAATAGAAAGAATAGGGTTAAAACAATAATTACAGGTCAGCTAATTACTCTCACTACGCCCTGTAATTTTAGAATTGGAAGGGTAAGAAGGAATCTTCAGACATCACAAACATCCTTGCCTTCGAAAAAAATGATAAATTGTTTGAAATGTGATTCGAACTAGGGTATCCAATCCCGGAGCCTTTTTCCAATCCCGGGATTTCGGGATTGATTTATTTTGAATCCCAGGATCCCGGGATTGAGATTTCCTCACCCGAGGAATTTGAAATCCTCAATTTGCTATACTTTTTCCCGGAATCTCACGGAAACTCGTTTTTTTTTTTAGCTCACCGAGGAATTTGATATCTCCGATTTGGTATACTTTTTCCCGGAATCTCACAGAAACTCGTTTTTTTTTTTAGCTCACCGAGGAATTTGAAATCTTCGATTTGCCAATTTTGTGTAAATTTCGAGAATTTCCTCAAAATTTCTCAATCCCGAAATCCCGGGATCGCGGTCATCTCAATCCCGGAATTTCGGGATCAGAAAATTGAACGGGATCCCGGGATTGGATGCCCTAATTCGAACCAAGCGTCTCGGAAGTAGATGACGTTGACCACTGCACTGCAGAACCGAATCACAAGTTTAATTTATTATTTTTAAAATAAATTAACCTAGAAGTATAGCAGTTTTGTCGGGTCCTACGGCGCAGTCGTAAGCGTTTTTGGCTTCCACGCCGAATCTCACAAACTCGAGCCCCAGTACAAACAGCATTTTTTCGATTGATTTATCGATTTCTGTTCGAAGGCATGGGTGTTTGTGATGTCTATAAATTCTCTCTCACCCTTCCAATCCTTCAATAACTAGGTGTAGTGAGAGCGATCAGCTAAATACTAGTCCTGTCCTAGCCCTATACTTTTTTCCCTACTACTCTCTTAGGAAAGGAGAGGTTAAGCGACTGAATAACAATCAGTTCTCGTAGAAAAACTAATTTTGAGATACCTTCATAAAGAAGCCATATGCTCCACATTGAGTCTGCTTCTATTGGGAGCGGACATAGAATTAAAAAAAAATAGCAGTACAGATACATTGCGACTCTATGTATACATATTGACTATCGTCGTATGAAATCAATTACACCACTTTCCCCGTCAAATAATAAATGCTATTGAGAAATGCATGTCGATAAAATATTTTTTAATAAATCATCAGTGCATATTTATTTTTATATTACATTCAACCTTTCAACGTTTTTATTGTTGCAAAATGCATATATTTTATTCGCCCAGCTCTTTCCAAAATATTTTGATTGCGACAGTTCAATCAATACAGCAGGAATTCAAACCGATTGTCAATTTTCCACGTGTATTACGTATAAAAACAAGATCCTTTCAGAAACTATACATAAGTTAAAAAAAAATATCTAGAAAGTGTTTGCTTAATTTTAAAAGTTAAAGTGAAAAAAATGATAAAAAAAATTTTAGTAATAAAAATATTGTCTTTTTATAATCATTAAAAGAATGAAATAAAGTAAAAAAAATGTTTTAAAATAAGTAAATTTATGTATTTAACAATCATTAGTCATATATTCACCAAAAATATTAAATGATATTCGCATAAATATACGTTCATTAAGCCACGTAATATGACACCAACCAATCTTCGCAAAAGCGACGCCCCGATCTTTTCGCATGGGAAACGATCGTCGCAAAAGCGATTGCCCGTATGCAAAGGGTTAATGTCAAGGTACTCCGAGTTGGACCACTTGTAAGTCTCGGTATTTTTCATGACTCCACAGCCCTAGAGTTTTTTCAAAAGATATTATTTCCTAATTAAAACTTAAATTGGCATCTCCAAAATAGAGGCCTGCATACTTATTCACAGGTGGGGGCAATTAATTGCTTCGTATACTAAATTTACAACATGCTAAGCCATTTTTACCATTAAACAATGTGCGTATTAATTATAGGCGCCAAGATTTATTTTCTAAACATAAAGTTTGAAAGCCACTGGTTTAATTTTAATGTTTCGAAAACTTTAAAATTTTTTTAGTAATAAAAAAAGTTTCAGTGTTCCTGAAACATTATTATCCACCTGTGTCAGGAATATAAATGAATTAAACCATGGCATTGAATTGAGAATGCAAAATAAAACATTACGACTGACAAATACCTTGGTAAAATAGGTTTATGAAGATCCACAGGAGATATTTGATTAGTTTCCTTGAGTCGTTCATCACTAGCGAGGGTGGTTCTGATACGACTGCGATGAAGCCAACTAAACCTGCCCTGTCAATGAAAAGATTCACAATTAGGTGAAGTTTTTATCTGTTTGCTTCGATACCATCCTGCTCCTAATGTGGAATATATGGAGCCTTGAAATTAACTAATAAAAACGTGTGCGAGTTGAAGAATATTTACTGTTTGAAAACTCGTAATGAAATTATAAACAATAATAACAATGGGCGTATATTATGAGGATGCTGTGAAAAACCACCGATTGAACGGTGTGGGGAAAAATCTAGAAAGAATCTCTTGATCCTTGAATCTCTTAAAAATAACAATCAACTTGCCAAGCGACATGTTGCAGAGGGCAACGGCCATAAGTAATTCTGTGTTTTTCAGAAGAGCAATTCATAGAGAAACTCAAGGTTGCCGGAGGGAATCTGGGCATTTGTATAATTTTTTTGTAATGATAATCTTAACAAAAGATGTTCTACGAGTACTGCTCGTTACTCCACTCAACCTCAGAAAGGATTCAAACACGCGTACACAGCAATAGAAGCTAAAGATTCGACTACAGATTTGATTATCAATAGTTTTATGTTATCAATAGTCTTACGTAAGCAAATACTAGGCATCTTCTCATCATTGTGTGTTATTAATTTTGTGAAAAAAACATGATGTCAAGTTAAATCTACTAAAATAATTTAATTTTGATGACTTCTTTAATCCATGTCTCTTCCCAATAAGGCGGATTTCTAATTGAAAATTGTTGCTGACCGAGAATTGTTTGTTGTTCAGTCGTTCAACGTGTGTTTGTGGAGAGGGTATGGATAGACAAGATTTTTTAATTGAATCGATAAAAGATATATTATTAATATTCAAGCAGAAGTAGTTGTGGCATCCGAGAGGTTATATTACCTCTTTTATAGCCGACAGTGCTCCCTTGACATCTCTGGAGCACCACTTCGGTAGACACAGTCTGCCTTCACTTCTACTCGGGTCACTGTTGAAACCGATAACGGGTTTCCTGAAATAACAAACATAATTATCATAACAGATTAAAAATAACAAAGTATTTTAGTTCTACAATTTTTAATAATTTTATGCGTTGATAGCTATTTCGGCTTACGCCATCGTCAGAACTATGTTTAAACTAATATTTTGCTCAGCTATATATACTGGCTCTGAAGAGATACACAATGCATCAAGTTATTCACTTTAACATCCTAATTATAATTACAATATTACACTTATCAAATGTGATTCTAGTGTTTCAAAGAACGATTAACAATCTGGGTTTATTTCTTAAAACATTAATTAGGATAAAATTAAAATGATATTTATTATTAATGACATTACATAAAATTTATTGACTATGGCTTTATTGTTTCGAACAACAATAAGCAATATGGGATTTTTCAAAGTAAATTAGGATAAATTATACTAATATTTATTATTAATTACAATAGGGGTTTTAACAACGGTGATGGATTAATAATCGTTTGTTCGCTAAAGATGTTTTGTTTATGCCTATTAATCTCAAGTTGTTCTAATAAATTTAATTTTTGACCCTTATGACAAAGATGCAAAACGGTTGGCTCTAAACTTAAGCTAATGTCATGAAATCGGTCAAAAAATGGTTTGCAAATTGTGAGTCTGATTTTGTATTTTTAAAAGATCTTATATGCTCTTTAGCACGTGTTGATATGCTTCTACCGGTCTGTCCTATGTAAATCGCATTACACGATCCACAGGACATTTTATATATTCCGCTTCTGTCAAGGTTGTTGATTTTATCTTTACTGTTTTTAAGCTGGATTCCTAAATTATTATTAACCTTAAATGTTAACCGAATGTTTAATTTCACTGTGGATTTTTTCGCTAATTCTTCCTAGGTAGTTAATAGATCTAAAGAAGCGGTTCTCTTGTATAACGTTAGGGTAAATAAGTTGTCTTGATAGTTTTAATCGTTTTTTATGTAGTAAATTTTGTATCACCGTTGCCTTATACCCGTTATTGATCGCAATGTGTATGATAGTCTTAAGTTCATTTTGGTAATCAAAATTATTCATTGGGATTGATCCTAATCTATGTATCATGGAGTTATATGCTGCCAGTTTATGATTCCATGAGTGGAGGGATTTTGCGTGGATGGTAGTGTCGCAAAAAGTTGGTTTCCTAAAAATTTTAAAATTATGATTTTTATTTACTCTAGAGTAGATAAAAATCTATCAAGACAACTTATTTACCCTAACGTTATACAAGATAACCGTTTCTTTAGATCTATTAACTACCTAGGAAGAATTAGCGAAAAAATCCACAATGAAATTAAATGAGCTTTAAATACTCTATTTCTATAATAAATATTTAGCATATTTTAATATTTAGGGAGTGGCCCAGTGTGGCCATTTTTATTCTAGAAAAAAATATTATTATCTAAACTAAGCATTTTTCGTAGAATTCGTGGGCAATCAGTGTTGAATGAGAATGTATTAACAGTCACTTGATACCAATCCTCAGAGAAAAAAAATCATTAACTCCGATGTCCAAATCTCAAGTGTAATATTAAAAATAATATGATCATGACCGTGCAAGGACTCGATAGCGTGGTCTTATGATTGCTATGCAAAATTCTCACAAATACAACACGTCTTAATTTTATTCTTAAGTCTTAAGTCTTTTTCCTTCGAAATATAAAGGAAATAATCGATATGATCTTTTACAGTTTCGGTGGGATAATTTTTAGTAGAATCATATGATCCTGACCTACTGTCTCTGATTCTGGATGCAGCAAGAAGAAATGTTCCGTCCCCGCCGCACGGTATCACTACGTCGCACCAGTTTATCATTGATGGACTGTATGTTAATCTAAAAAAAACATTGTTATTTTAATACAGACAACAGCATTATTACCACTTAACGTCCCCCTTCAGCGGCGTATATCTTTCTATGATATGATAGCATACTTAGGTTAAGGTGAATACATTCAAGAGGGTATTGTTTGTTTTTCGAATCAGCAAAACTTTTCTATTGACAGCCAATTTGACAGCTGACAACTTATTTTTGCTCAGTTTGGTATGTCATTTGGACCATGCTTACGCAAAATGAATGCTTGTAGATTTATTTTGAAAATCTCTTATAAAATAAAATGGGGGAAAAGGCTCTTGGTTAAATGGCTAAGTCAATAAGGAAATTTATTGCATTTGTAATAATCAAATAAGGTTCTTAAGTAATGTACCTATTAACTAGTTTAGCTTCAGCTCCGAGGTCTGCCAAAGCTTTAAGAACTCCTCGTTCAAAGTCTCTCTGCTGACGGTGATAATGAAGAAGAGCTTCATAGTCTGATCCTCGGCGTCTTATTAATGCTTCCAACTGAGTTGGACTGCATCCTCTATGTCTGTTTCTGTAAGTTTGAAGATTTGTGTACTTATATATTATAGTTAATTTTTTAACAAGCAGGAAAAGGAATATTGGATGCACAATTCTTTAAAATTTAGTGGTTAATAGTTGAAGAGCAGCTATAAATTTGGGGCGCTCAAGCAAACATCACACAAGCCCCCCCCTCATGCAATTTCTTATATAGAGTATGGAGAAATTTGGGCCCTCATGCTTTATTGCATGACTCTGCTGTGAGGTGACTACGCCGCTGTTGAAGATCCCCCGAATGGATATTTTTATACATTAATTTTTGAACATGCATTCAAAAGTATGGATGCCCATCATAAATTGTAACAATGTCCGCTTTTAATTTGGAGCACATGGACTCCAAATGAAATCGGGGAGAAAATGGTTGGCTGGGAAATGATCATCTTTTTGTCATATTTTCTATTAAAAAAAACTTCAATGAAATATGTTTTGTGATGCTCAAATCTTGCAATTTGCAAGTATATGCTATAATTCATCAGCCGTGTTGTAGAAGTACCGTGTTATATGACGATCGAATGAATTGATTTCATAAAAATGAAAACATGGTATATATTTATAGACCCCCAGTGAGTTCCACACAATCTTAATAAACTATGACCTTTTAAATCGGAGAGTTTTAATAATAAATATTATCTACAGAACGAGATATAACTAAAAAAAAACCAGTCAATAGTATGCGAAATAAATATGTTTTGCAGAATTTTCGGGTCACTGCAAAATTGGTTTCTGATAAAGATGTAGATTTATGAGAATTATTGCACACACGCCTGCGTACATCGCTCTCGAAATAAATACGTTTCTAAATTTGGTACCTATGTTCATACAAGCGGGGGTCGCACTTACTTTTTTTTCACTATGAATAATAGTATTACAGGAGAAAAAACTTTCTACGATCAACGATACACCAAGAATGACTTCATCTACTTGCGATATTCAACATAAATTTCTGGATTAATTATACTAGATTACTTTAAGTCACTAAGCCAACAAGTTAATACTGAAGCATGGAAAGTTTTTATTTATTAAATGTTTTCTATTACATCTATTAGTAATAAATTGAAATATTTTTCGTTACAGTTCAATAAATTGCGTGTCTCGACTCACATTTTCTATGAGAGACCCTGAGGTAACTATTCAAGATTTGGGTAAATCTCGTATCTCATTTTTCTCATTCAGAATTCTGTATTGTTAAGCAAAGTTATGTTGTTTGACAATTTTAAGTATTTAGATTTTTCAATGAGAAAATAGAATTCGAGATGTAAAGCTTGAATGATTATAACTACTACAGAAAATTATTGATGATTTGTTAGTGTATGTCTTGCCGGGCATTGTAAGCCATGGATTTCCAATGTTTTGACTGTCTCGGTCTACATTGATTGTAGAGACAAAATAAAAAATATTTATTACAGATAAAGAATATAAAAATTAAAACTTCACATGAAATTAAATCGAGCAACACAAAGCTAATGGGATATTTGACGATAGGAGTTATAATAGGGTAAAATAGCAACGTATTTGGTTCTACAGTTTTTTATATTTATGAGTTGATAGCTATTTTGGCTTTCGTCATCGTCAGAACTAGTTCATAAAAATTATTAAAAACTGTAGAACTAAAATACTTTGATATTTTTACCCTATTATAATGGAGTTCTACCAAGTAAATGCCAAATCAATTAATGCATAGGAGGGAATCTTGCTCTTAAAAGATAGGTTTCACTGAGCCTGTTCAAAGTGTGATGAAACTAATGAAAGTTTATGTAAATATGCTACAGCTACTTTGCCTCTTAAAAGTGATAAATCAGGATTGAGAAACATACTGTTCAAATTCATATCTTGTAACCTTCGACACCAGAAGGCACTTTTGTAGAGGTAATTCTGTTTTTTCTTGAGCATCACTGCTACTCCATCGACACGATGGACGGACAAAGGCACTTGTCTCGCATCTTGGGAATCCTGAAAAATAATGCCCAAAGATCTAGTTAAATTCAGTTACAGACATTAATCTAGTCAAATGAACACCCTAGCATACAGTCCTGTCTCTCTAACTTGCTTATTGAAAACATGGTATAATAGAATGGAAAATAATACATTGCCAGCGAATTTCTTTGGCAACCATATTGGCTGATGTCGTTTTTTCGGCTGCACTGTTCACGGGTTCGAATCCCAGTATGAACACTTTTATAAATTGATTTTTCAACCAATTTATGGTTTTATGTATGAAGCCTGTGATGTGAAAATTATTCCCTTCTATTTTCCATCTTCCAAATATTGGTGTATAGTGAAAGCGACCAGCTATTATTAGTCTTGTCCTAGCCAAAGTCTCTATCTTTTCTCCAAAAAAAGAGAGGTTGAAAAACAAAAATTTCTTGTAAAACAGGGGTTCTCTACCATAATGTGGTAATGGGCGCAATTGAGAATTAGGATAATAGTATTTAATTATTTATACGCTGGAATTAAAAAACCAACACGATTCCAGTAATATGTGTTACAATTACTATATATTAATACACAATTATTATTATTAATCAGTAAATTATATGTTTATTTACATTTATATATTTATGAGGGCATTTACAAAATAAATAAAGAGTACAAAAATATCTCAAAAGATAACGAAACACAACTAGTGCAATCTTTGACAATGAATTCCGCTTAATAATTTCTTAATGTTGGAAGTTTAAGATGATTATCTGAATCGTTAACAATTATCTATTTTTTTATTACATTCTTCGTAAGGATCATAGCTACGTTAGCGCGTGTGCGCCCGCAGGCACAGGGTCAAGAAAGCCTGTTGTAAAACAAGTTCTGTTAAGATGCTCTATAAGGAGTCTCGAATACTAGGGACAGAACACAGCAAAATAATCGTCATTCGATTCTTATTTCCTGTGTGAAAAAAACATTGTTTTTAATAAAGACAAACACAAAAAGACAGTTTGTAAACACTTCCTTGTTATTAAAATATGTTATGTATATTCAATTTATTTTTAATAGATCTTTAATGAGAACTTGTAGCAGATTAGATTTTGAAACATAAGTTATGAGAGGCGAAAATAAAACTTCCTGATAAAAACATACGTCAGAACATTGGAATTACGCCAAATTTTAAAAAAAATCTTTAGAGAACAGAGTACAAAAGACATTTTCTTGGTGATACTTAATTATGGTTTGCAAGATATGCATTTACAATGACCGTGAATATTATTTTAAGTGTAATTATAATATTTATTTAAAAACTTTTTTATAATTATTACTCTCTCAATGTCAATCAAATATTTACTAAAAATAATAAATGCATATTAATAAATTAATCTTATAATGATAAAAATTATCACAATTAATAACTCATGCTACGAAAGCATGCTAAAGTAGCTCTGCTTATCAAGTCTATGTGAATGTATACAATTAGTTCTTCAGATATTTGTAAAATCTGTAACTTAACAAACCATTTTCTACTCGTTTTCACGATCACATTACTTTTAATCAAGTTAAGATACAGTATAAGTCAAGGTGCATACTACAGTGGAACCTCGATTATCCGGACTAATTAGGGATGAAGGTAGTCCGGATAAGGAAAAATCCGGATAATTGAAAAAAGTCGTAATTGACAGGGAAACATATGTACAATTGGTATAAATATTTTGTGTTTGTCTAGATCAGGCATGGGCAACCTTTCCTAGGTCTGGGGCCAAATTATCATTCTGTCTCCGAGTCAAGGGTCGGACCAAATTATTAAACATAATATTAATATACATTATTAATATAATATTATATTAATATATGATTACAAAATTTAGTATGAAGATTGGCCTTGAACTTGAATTACAAGACTAGCAATATTGGCTCCTTGGAACTATTAATTTCTTTCTCTATTATTTCGCCTGAGATGAATCAGGGCCGGACAAAATAGCTCGGCGGGCTGTAGGTTGCCCATATATGGTCTAGATTTACATATAGCTTCAGAATTAAATTAATTTTATCAAGAAATTCAATTATTGATTTTTGCTTAAAGCAGCTAGCTGTTCTTTTTGAAGCTGCCAATTCGCGAATACTTTTAAAACATATAAGTTGTCGTGAGTTACACTCTTCTTGAATATCAAACCACTTCACGGCGACGTCTAAACACTGAAAAGCTTCAAATGTGTAGGATCATTATCACTCCCCTCGCAAATTTCTTTTTAGTCTTCTCGATTTTGTTCCTCTGAGGCAGATATTTGTTTGATTATTTTTCATCTTACTTAGTTACTGGAACTTACTAATGGTCTTTACAAAATTTTGTTCCATCATATTTTCAAAAGTTGACAAATGTAAACAGTTCCAACTCTCAATCTGATGAGTGTTTCTTTATTATTTTTGTCTCCTAGCAATAATCGTCATACGATATGTTTTTTATATAAGCTTTTTAATGTTTCTATAACACTCTGATCCATCGGCTGTATTACCGACGTGGCATTTGGATGCAGAAATTTTACTGTAAACATTTCATCGATCTGTTTGACACATTCTATAGATGGGTGAGACAGTGCATTGTCTAGAAATAATAATATTTTTCCCCTTTTATCTATGGAGTTTGAATATTTTTTTCACTTCTGAAATGAACTGTTTTTCATCCAATCGTTTAACAATTTCACGATTTATTAAGGCTTTTTTCTGATGATCATATTGAACCGGAACACTTCTGATGTTTTTGAAGCATTTGGGGTTCTATTTGATTTCACAACGACAAAAAGTGGGAGTCTGTGTCTGCCTGCTCCATTGAAACACACCATTATGGTGACAAATCAGGAAATTTTAATTTTGAACAGTCCAGATAATCGAGGTTCTACTGTATTTGCAAACACGCATAATGTAGAGTATATATCAACATATGTTATTCATGCCGTATATGGACTTACTAGATGGGAGTTTTTATCAGGGCTGTGGAGTCGGAGTCGGGAAAATCTTACGACCCAGACCCATTTAAAAAAATATATTTAATGATGTGTATTCAAAAGAAGCTAGGCTGACTAAATATAAAGGCATACATATACAGTAATTCCTTGACTAACGCTATTTCGAGTTACGTGAATTCGTACTTACGCACTTTAAAAAAGTTTTTTTATGAAGCTGCGTTTTGTTCCATGGCGCATGTTAAAATAAATATGATGTTCATGTGTCAGAGATGTGTCCAATGTTAGATTAATAGATCTAGGTGTTCTACATACATGAAAAAAGTATTTCCTACGAAATGCATTTAAGCATATTTCTGGAAAGAGTAGGACATTTATAAATCTCGGTGTCGTTTGAAGTGAAATCTAAATATCTTTCATAAGTAACGTATGGAAGAAGTTGACCATGTGATTAGCGAACTAGTCGAAATGACCAGATAATTTGACGAAAATCTAATATAATAAGCTTTCATTAATTCAATCGATATTAGTTATTCACTTATATTGTGTTCACTGTCAAAACTAGATGGAAAGGCATTATATTAAAAAAACACAATATCCACTTTTATTTAGCAAGATCAGGACCGGTTTCGCTCATGACGAGTATTATAAACTGAGAATAAATAAAATTTAGGTGTTATTTATATAAAAAAAAAGGTGAACTTAATAAACAATAGGTATTGAAAAGAATTTATAAATTATGAATAAGTGACTCTAAACTGACTCTAAACTGACTATGTATGTATGAATGTTTGCTTTATTTTTAACTATTGACTGAAACTAATGCAAGTTATTGAAAAAAAAAAATTTAATAACTTGCATTAGTTAAACGATTTTTCGACTTACGCGAAAATCTTCAAAACGAATTTATCACGTAAGTGGAGGACCTAAGTGTTAAAGAATGCTTTCAGAACAATATGTTAAGATTATGTTTTAAATTTATATATTATAAACTTATTTAGGACCCACGAGAAAAACTAACTTACCATTATTTACTATATGCTAAATTTGCCATTCTTGTAACTGAATTGTTAATGTCAATATCCCTAATGTCATCAAATTACATACACCTCTTATATGACAAATTATCATACACGGCAATCAGGGAAACCAATAATTTATCCGATAATACCAGTGTCAGTTTGTAAAAGTCACCATATTATACCAAATGGTTTTTTCTTTTAATAATTTGGTCATTTTACAGGTAGAAAAAGAGAATCATGTTTTAAAGCATATTTACCATGAAAATATTAAAACTCTATTTTTACTGCTAAATTTATATAAAATAAAGGAAATTAAATATAAAATTATATTACTTGGTAGTGAAAACATTGTTAGCTGAGAAAGCGGTCAAAATGATTTTATGAAAATTGTGGCATAAAGTATTACTTTGAATCATGGTAATGGCTGGCGGGTCAGTACTTTAGGCAAAATGCCTGCCACCTTCTTAGTCTACGGGTGGTTATAATTATTAAATAAGACAGAAGTAAATTAGGATCAGATATGCATTTTAATCTAGCTAACGAATCCAAACATAATCAGTTATTTGTTTGCCTTGTAATATGAATTGCTGTGAAACATTCGCTTTCCAAATCTAAGCACAGCTTTATGAATTGCAGGTAATTGGAATTAAAAAGTGGGACAGTTATACGACTTGAATGAACAAATTATCTTCAAAAGTAGGTATCGACTTGATAAATTTATGACTTGGTTTATGTGAAGTAATGGTGTTTATGAAGGATTTAAGTGTTAATAAGTCATAATTTGGATATTTTTTTGTTAAATGTTTGCAGGATAGATTAGGTGCAGGAGAATCATAAAAAACAATATAAATAAATATAAATCAATGAAGTAATTTTTTAAAATAATTACCGTGAGGCACTTGAGTCAGAAGTTTGCTTAGTTTCTTCATTAGATATTATTTTCAGCACTACACAGAAAAATGTCACAACCAGACACGGTCAATTAATATTAATAAGAATAAGAACTAATAAAAAGCTATTAATTAGCAGATACGATGAGTTCGATTTCAAGAACTTTCAGTTTTCTTTTGTTAAAGTTAAAATATATCCATCTCTTGCAGATATATAAATAATTTAGAGTTAATACAATAGAACCGGCAATACGGAGAGCGTGAGTTAGGCCATGTATAATGTATAAGCGATCTGGCGATCTGACAGTATTGTCTCTGGATCTGACATAACTTGTGCAGATTTCTATACGTTCACAGCGTTTACGTCAAAAGTAAACAGTAGAAAATAGAGAAGTTCTTCTGTGGACATATTATCTCTGGTGGACATTGACGGTTTGCAGATTATTTGCCTCACTTCACATTGTTTGCATTGACTTGGTCGCTGTTCTTTTGCGAAAAATTGACGTGAGTAGTTTGGAAATGGTCAGAACCGGTTCATATCCTACAATGTGAAATTGCTGGCTACCAACCCCAGAAAAGTGAAATTTTTATCAAGCCACAAACTAAAACAGCTAAATAAGATACCGTGTAGACGTCAACAGTATAGATGCCACTAATATATATTATAAGAAAACAAAGCTTTAACATTATGGCAGATAATCGAAATATTTGGTTTAAAAACGTTATTATGGTTTGGCGTGAAAACCACGGTACATTTTGCAACGAAATTTTAGGAAACAAATCCTGACATTGCGCAATACCATAGCAGTGTTGTAAAAAAAAACAGCAAAAAAGACCGGGCCGTTGAATCCCAGCCTCTTCTAACAAATTGTATGGCGGTTATACGTAGATCAACTCTAAATTCCAATTTATGAGCTTATTTTTCGTTGAATATAACATGTATGTTTGAAAGATTTCTTGTATGGATATTCTGTGATTCTTTGGTGTTATTAATTTACAATTTAAGATACATCGGAAGGGTCATATATGCAAATTAAGTAATGATTGTAAGAAATATAGCAAATGGCAAGAAATGCGATGTGTGGTAAAACAAATAAAATTTGACTTCCCACTATTAAATATCACAGTTATATAATACATTAATTATAAATTACACAAAACAACAGTAACAAGCGGAATTCATATTATATAATATACGATTTTGACGTCTATTGTGATATTATGAAATTAATGCTGCGTCTTATCATATAATAATGGCAATATACCAAGTAAATGATGATTTAATCAATAATAATATTTAAAAAATAATGTGGTGAAATGTGCTACCCTAGTTTGACTTACTGATTTTTGATTACTGATATGACTTGAGAAATCCTAGAGATTAATAAAAACACAATAATCCTTTGTACTTCATTCCACTTTATTTAATATGTCAGGACCAGTTCCGCTCATTGCGAGCATTGTCAACTGCTCGCAATGAGCGAAACCGGTCCTGACATATTAAATAAAGTGGAATGAAGTACAAAGGATTATTGTGTTTTTATTCATATAATGCCTTTCCACCAAGTATTGACAGTGAACACCCTAAAAAAGAAATCTTAGAGAAAGATTGAGTAACGAACCAGTGTGCATAAATAAATTTTGAGATTAATTATTAATTGATTAAAATCCTAATTTGACGTTAATGAACTATCTAACCTCATATTCTGTATTAAAATATTGTAAAAAAATAAAATTTAAAAAAATGATTTGCCTTCTTTGTTTGCTTTTGTTCTCCGTGATTTTTATTTAAAAACCTTAGAAAATGTGATTTTTTCTTATTTTGAAAAATATGTAATTGAAAAAATATATAATTACAATATAAATATGTATTTCCTACAATATAACAGAAACAAATGGTTTCATAATGATGTGATATTACTTTGAACATTATGAATCCGGACCGCTCATCTGAAAAAAGTACCTGTTTTCAACTCCATAGCATGGCTTTCACTATAGGGGGCTTTGGCAATACTGATAATACATACATATTTACATATGATTTGGTTAAAATAACGATTGAAGTGAAAAATCAATTTTGCTAGTGCTCAAAAGTATGAAAGTTTCTAAGTCAAATATGAAAATATTCGTAACAACGCATGTTTTTTTTTTGTAAAGAATGGATTTGGATGAAAGAATCAATATATGGAATATGGGCATTATAATACCTTCTATTATCTTTTAATGTGTATAATAAGATACATCAAAACCGTAACACATTTTCTACATATAGTTTAACCAATTGGAGTAAAAAAATATATTTAGGTTTCTTATTGAACCATTGGCGTTTTTAATATCAAGTGCGATAATATTCGAAATGGTGCATAAAGCTTTAATAGCATGAATACAAATAAAAAATGGGTGCGCGTACTTATGTACGCGCGTCAGAAGTTATACTTCTTTGGCATCATTAAAAAACAATTTTTAATTGCATTTGTTTTACCCATCTTGAAAACTGGAATAGAAATTGAATAGTACTATTAATAGTATTATACAAGTATAACTTCAATAATATTCTGCAATATAAAACATAGTTTATATTTAAAATGTTAATTAAAAGTATATTTTTCGTTGTTTTTGTTCATTTCCTTTCAAATTTCAGATACAAAGTATATCTACGCCATGTTTGATATTCCGTTCACTTTTCAAATAATATTCTGTTTGCGAAATCTATCGATTGTATATAACAGTACGATATAAATAATTTCATAATCAACGCCGTTTGTTACAGCCGTTACTTATACAGTTTTGTACTCTTGATCCCACTATTATTACAGCTTGTATAAAACCGTAATGTATAAATTCGTTTTATCACAATATTTTTCAGATCAGTTTCCGTATGCTGTTTTATACTACTGAATCTCGAATACAATCCAACTGGTGAATTTTGTGTGACGGTGATGCGCGCGAATCTTAAAATTTCACTCTCTACATTTTTGCGTAACGCACCTAAAGAAGTATAACTTCATAAATAAGTTATTCATGGGCAATAAAACAATTTCCATTGTCTTCTAAATGCGTATTCGCTGAACCAATGAGAAATGAATGTCGATTGTTAATTATTTTGATTTTGCCGCTTGTAAATAATTCTGTTTTTATGCGTACTTCTGACGGTTTGCCAACTGTTTTCTAATTATAAAGACTTTGATCACGTTGCTTGGATTAAAAAAATGACGTTTGGTGGTGTTTCTTTTGCGTCCGTAGTTTGCAAACGGTTGCAAACTATCAGAATCGGTTCATGCCCTAAAATCACTGACCAGTTGCTGACTATGTAAGGTACCTACCCAGTGGTGTGCTGCTAAAATTTTACCAACCAGCTCGTACCTTGGTCGGCGATTTTGGGATTTTCAAACAATTTATTTCTAACAGTTTTTTTAGCTCTTCCAAGAATTTTCGAATCCAAAATCCCAAGAATTAACCGATTTTCCCAAACCATCAGCGTGGTTTTTTTAGCTTTTCCGAAAAAATTCGGAAGAATGGTAAATTATTTAAGTTTAGAAACCGGCTTTCCGAACCGAAATTATTTAAGGAACCGGCTCGGTAGAGCTGGTGCGAACCCATAGCAGTACACCACTGTACCTACCCCATACAACTTAACCAACCAAATATGTATAGAATGTCAAACTGACAAGTAAACGTCACTGATGTATATTATGTAAAAGTTAGTGAATAAATATTCAACATGACGGCAAATTTTCGAAATATTTAGCTTTAAATCATTGTTGTGGGTTTGACCTAAAAAGCATGGAGAAACGAAAAAATCGAAACTATAAGAAAAAATTGTGCACGATATCGGAACAAAAATTTATTTTTTGTATCTGCTAGCAACAATGAATCTGAATGACAAGGTTTTAGACAAATATATACTCTAAAATATAGAGTATGGATTTGAATAAAAGAATCGGTACATTATTGACAATAAAATAGCTTGTATTATCTTTGAGTGTGTATTCGCTGAAATAATATGAAACGAAAACGAAAGAAAATCGCATACTATTGAAATAAGGTTATGTTTATAATTGGGTATGATTAATTTGTTTGACAACAATATTACGCTGTTGTGCACATTATAAAGACATATTTTTATCAATATAACAAGATACTTTTCAAACTGTTGTACGTGTTTGTCGTACAATTTAACAGACAGAGGTTGATACTCTGAAAAAACAATATCTTCTATATATATAAAAAAACTCGTGTCACGGTGTTTGTCTCCAAACTCCTCCGAAATGGCTTGACCGATTTTTATGATTTTTTTTTATGTATATTTGCTAGATATGAGAATCAAATGTAAACTATATTTCATCCCGCTAGGTGAAAGGTGTCCCGATCTAGAATTTTTTTTCAATATTCCTGACAATTCGTCGTTCCAATTTCAAACAATTGAAATAGACGACAGATTTTGATCAGTGACGTCATTGAGTCGATTATTGGAGGTATGGTTATATTTTGCATCTGGCCTTGAAAATATTTTTAATTTCTTACTTGCATTAGGAATATTCTGATGACAGTATGGATATTTTATAGAACTGTATTTCGACTTTTATTTCAAAATCTTCTACTAGGAAAAATGATTGTTAGCAATCTTAAACATTATTCTAAAAATTAAATAATTTACAATTTCAAGATTTTTTGGAGCTGATTTGACAGATTTTGATCAGTGACATTGATTCGATTATTGGAAGGTATGGGTTTATTTTGCATCCGGCGTTGAAAATCTTTTTAATTTCTTACATGCATTAGGAATATTCTAATGACGGTATGGATATTTTATAAAACTATATTTAGACTTTTATTTTAAAATCTTCTACTACGAAGAATAATTGTTAGCAAACTTAAACATTATTCCAAAAATTCAATAATTTACGAAATTTCTGCTACTATGAAAAATGGTTGTTAGCAAACTTAAACATTATTCCAAAAATTCAATAATTTACGAAATTTCTGCTACTATGAAAAATGGTTGTTAGCAAACTAAAACATTATTCCAAAACTAAAGTAAATTACTAGGTCTATTTCTGCCACTACGAAAAATAGTTGTTAGCAAACTTAAACATTATTCCGAAAATTCAATAATTTATGAAATTTCTGCTACTATGAAAAATGGTTGTTAGCAAACTTAAACATTATTCCAAAAATTCAATAATTTACGAAATTTCTGCTACTATGAAAAATGGTTGTTAGCAAACTAAAACATTATTCCAAAACTAAAGTAAATTACTAGGTCTATTTCTGCCACTACGAAAAATAGTTGTTAGCAAACTTGAACATTATTCCAAAAATTCAATAATTTACGAAATTTCTGCTACTACGAAAAATGGTTGTTAGCAAACTTAAACTTTATTCCAAAAATTCAATAATTTACGAAATTTCGGCTACTACGAAAAATGGTTGTTAGCAAACTTAAACTTTATTCCAAAAATTGAATATTTTACGAAATTTATGCTACTACGAAAAATGGTTGTTAGCAAACTTAAACATTATTCCAAAAATTCAATAATTTACAATTTAAAAACTGCAGGGCTGTCGATATATGCGCCGAGGTCGATTTATGCTACTATGAAAAATGATTCTTAGCAAACTTGAACATTATTCCACAGATTTAATAATTTACGAAATTTCTGCTACTACGAAAAATGGTTGTTAGCAAACTTAAACATCATTCCGAAAATTAAATAATTTACGTGGTTTATTTCTGCTACTACGAAAAATGATTGTTAGCAAACTAAAACATTATTCCAAAACTAAAGTAAATTACTAGGTCTATGCGTGTAGAATTACAATACGATGCATCCGCTAAACGTTTCAAAAAACAATTGTTAGATATTGGTAATGAAAAATAGAAATCGATGAATCCACACATTACCACCAAGCTTCTGTAAAATTACAGGAACCGTTAGCGAATTGATGCACAAAGTTTTCCCAAATATCGCACAGAATTACAAAAATCATCAGTGGCTTAGTGAATGTGTTATATTAGCAGTCAAAAACAACGATGGTAATGCCATCAACTTCAGGATTCCAAACGAAATACCAGGCAAAGAAACAACGTATAAATCCATCGATACTATAAATTGATCAAGACGAAGTTGTCAATTTTCCAACTGAATTCTTAAACTCACTTGATTTGCCAGTCATGCTACCGCACGTTTTAACACTGAAAATTGGCGTACCTATTATTCTTCTCCGAAATATAAATCCACCACGACTTTGCAACGGTACCAGGCTTTCAGTGAAAAATTAATGAACAGTATCATCTAAGCTTCAATTTTAAATGGAAAATTTAAAGGAAACGGTGTACTGTTGCCAAGCATTCCAATAATTCCGACAGATAGGCCATTCGAATTAAAATGTTTGCAGTTTCCGGTGCGACTCGCATTTGGACAATCGCTGTGTGTGGACTAAATTTAAAAAATCCATGCTTCACACATGGACAGCTGTATCTGGCCTGCTCACACGTTGAAAAACCTTAAGATCTATTCATATACGCACCAGACAAAAAAACAAAATATATCCAAAAGCACTTCAATAAACATAATTAAAACACAAACACTTTCTTTCTTTGAGTGGCATTGCAACGCATGCCGGGTCAGCTAGTAATAGTATAATTATTTGATGTACTGGCAGCACAACAAAAAAATGTCCGTTCCAGTGCGCCACTTGTCAAACCGTCTTAGACCATTTTTGGTAGAAACTTGGTTTTGACGTTAGCACAAAAGAACATACATTCTGCTACAATATTTAAGTTGCCAGTAGGGCATCCAAACCCGGGATCCGGGATCCCGTTCAATTTTCGGATCCCGAAATTCCGGGATTGAGATGGCCGCGATCCCGGGATTTCGGGATTGAGAAATTTTGAATTTTGAAACCCGATAATTTACATGAAATTGGTAAATCGGTGAGCTAAAAAAAAAAAAAACGAGATTCTGGGAAATAGTATACCAAATCAGAGATTTCAAATTCCTCGGTGAGCTAAAAAAAAAAACGAGTTTCGGTGAGATTCTGGGAAATAGTATACCAAATTGGAGATTTCAAATTCCTCGGTGAGCTAAAAAAAAAAAACGAGTTTCGGTGAGATTCTAGGAAAAAGTATAACGAATTGAGGATTTCAAATTTCTCGGTAAGAAAATCACAAGCCCGGGATCCCGAAAAAAAGGGGATCAATCCCGAAATTCCGGGATTGGAAAAAGGCTCCGGGATTGGATACTCTAGTTGCCAGCATTACAAATGGCAAATAGTTTGGGGATAATTTGTGGTAATAACAATTATTCTAAGTGGAAAGACATTGGCGAGCTGTACACTTGGGTGCATCTCTTCGCGATTAGGTGTTGTGCTTTTCTTAGAGCGTTGGTTTCCGAACGTTATATTACTAAACATCCCTTTCAACCAGTGTTTCTTAACCTTTTAGAAGTCACGGTGCACTTTTGATCATGGAAAAAAGTAGCGGTGCACCAGAATTAAGAGGTCGAAAAAAATATGTGAACATAATTTTTATTACATATTAAAAAAAATACAGTTACAAACAATTTTTTTACATATTTTCTTTTTAAGTTAAATTATATGTTTAATATTGAAAATAGATTTAGTTAGTTAATTTTTCCCTAGAAACAATTTTATATTTATACGCGTTTTAATAAAAATATTTGTAGTAATATTTAAAGGTGATCTTTGGGTGGCAAATCTAAGGGGGGGCCTTTCCCCCCCTTTTTCTACCTAAAATGACATCCCTGCTTAACAAAATGGAATTTATATGATCAATCAAAAATCACTTAATGTTGAGCTTGTTGGCTTTTTCAGATATCAGAAATATTAGGTCGAATATTTCTTGTTTCTATTTGGACAGAAATCCTCCATGGTCATTTCGGAAAATTTACGATCAGTCGACAATAGGGCTAATTCTTCTTCTTCGGCGTATGAAAATCCACAATACGATGTATCAATTATAGCAAATGGATTTCGTATCCAGTCATAATTTTCTATATTTAAGGAAGGAAAATAATGGGCAATCTCTTCTTCCAACAAAGTTAAATGTTCTATTATTGCGGAAATAACTCCCTTGGGAACGTTTTCATTAGTAAGTGAAGGAAACATATGTACCTATTTTTTTATTATTCGATTTTTCCAAAGAGTTATTTTTCTTCCGAAATCCTGTCAATTTGTCAATAGATTTCATTTTTTTTCCTTGAATGTTTGTGTTAACGTTATTTAAGTAATTAAAAATATCTGCTAAATGTGTCGCTTTAGCATACGAATATTATTCTGGAGACATTTTACAAAATCATCCATACCTTCATTTCGAAAAAAAATTAATAATTCATTCTTAAGTTCTATGAATCAACATAAAACTTGACCCCTAGATAACCTGACTTCAGTGTGAAAAAGCACACTCGTACTTATCTCTCATAGAAATGCAATGTTTTTTAAACATGCGTGCTTTTAAATGTCTTGATTTTATGAAATTCACAATATTTAAAACTTCATCTAATACAGGTTTTAGTGCTACTGGTAATGTTTCCGAAACTAAAGATTCTCTATGTAAAAAACAGTGCGTAGATATAATATTAGGGTTTCTAGCACACCTGCGATCGATTCAGCTAAATCGAAATCACATCAATTCTTTTGACGAATTTCGCCAACGACTTTTTTTGGTTTTCACTATATTGCGTATTTTTCGGTTTTTACTATTTTGCGGATTTTTTCGTTTTTACCAATTGTTTCGCGGTGCACTTGCAACAAGCTCGCGGTGTACCGGCTAAGAACCACTGCTTTAAACAAATATATCTTTCACCTCCTCATCCTTTATTCTATATTTAATAAAGACACGTTTGGAAGAGAAAAGAAATATTTTAAATTGTTCACGCCTCCCTTTGCAAATAGTCCATGCCTCCCCTAAGAAGGCGCTCCTTTAAATTTGGAAATCGCTGCCGTGAGTGGAAGAGCGTGTGCGTGTAAAGCCGAATAAAAAGTAACCGTGTCCGTAAATCACATACCCTATCCTGCACAAGTCACTTCCCTTTTAGAAATGCAAAAAACCTGGGAATTATGGAATGGCGGAAAAAAACTTGAATTAACACGGAAAATTGGGAGAAAATGCAAAATATTAGGAATAAATTGCTTGAATGATACTCGTCGTCGTTTTTTCAACATACTGAAGTTTATGCGCACACATAAATATATGCTTTGCGCCATTTCTTATAAAAACAGTAGGGTTCCCAAATGTTTTGTTCCGGATTCAAGTATACCTAGCATATGGCTATACAATGGAGCTATCTCGACAAAAGTTTTTTGTACGAGAACTGTGTGTTACTCAGTTGCTCAATCTTTCTTTTTTTCGATGAGAGTAAGGATATAAGGATAGGACTAGTGGCTAACTAATTGCTCTTACCTTGCTATGTATATTTTAAGATTGGAACGGGGGGGGGGGGGGGGGGGTTTAGATATCACAAAAACCAATGCCTTCGAACATAAATCAGTAAATCGATTGAAGAAAATGCTGTTCGTATTGGTAGAAGTACTAGACCATAGGTTCCCAACCTTTTTCGGGTGGCGACCACTTTTTATAAAACCCATGTGACTAGGCCACCCCCCCCAAGGAATTTGAAATCCTCGATTTGTTATACTTTTTCCCCGGATTGTCTCCGAAACTCTTTTTGTTTTTTTTTAGCTCACTGGGGAATTTGAAATCCTCGATTTCAAAATCGAAAAAAGTTGGAGACCCCCAGGTTGGGAACCTGTGTACTAGAATCCTGTGAGATCGGTCGCAGAAACCTTATCTTCCTTTTAATGACCACCGATCAGAGATATTTTAAATGATAGAAAAGTCTAAATGTGCTTTAACGAATTTGATGAAAAAAAATGTCCAAAATTGTTGCGAATGGAATCCACATGACATGATTAGACCCCTGGTTCTGGTCACAGAGTGAGTCAATGGATCTGGTATTGTTTTGTATTATGACATTGATTTATGAGTGTTACGATATTCGGCACATTGCCTTCAAAAGGAACGAACAGCCAATACTTTCTGAGAGTAAAATCAAAAGTTTTTTAACCCGTTCTGTGCCGTGCGGTATTAATATGGTCGTGTTTGGAGGGCCGTGATTTTCTTTCAAAAAATAAAACCTAATGAATATGTACTTTTTGGACATATAATAATAGTACATCGCAAACACCTACCATATAAATACATGATGGGTCATTTCCGCCATCATTTATCATAACATTTAACATAACAAGTGGCACATTCATGCATTTTATGTAATTGACATTTCATGCAACAGAACAGAGATAAAATATAACAATACATAGTTTTAAATTTTTAACACAGTTTTATGGTTTCGAAAGTTGGGCGTTTTTCAGATTCTCTGTAAGCTATGCAGCATTTTGACGCAGTGGACGTGTTCGTAAAAGATCCAAGATTACTCACATTCTAATCAATTTATCGAGATTTTTTTTTTTATCATGTCCGCTTCTAATGTGGAGCATATGGACGCCTAATGGAGTTATCTTTTTTTATTAAAGAGAGTAGGGGTAGAATATAGAAGAATAGAGTTAGGACAGGACTAGTGGTCAGCTAATCGTTCTCGCAACATCCTGTTTTTTTAATGGATGGGAGGGAAGAATTCAAGAATTCAAGACATCACATACATCCACGCTTTCAAAAAGAAATCCATAAATCGATTGAAATATCAAATAATAAAAACTGTCTGTACTAGGTTTTGAATCTGTGACCTTAGTTTCCAAAGCCATGTTCTTATAGAGGTAATCTCATATTGATTATAACCATTTTAAATTTTTATGTTTGATTTACACTAGTAAGCTTAATACATTTTAAAATCTTGTCAATAGTATAATATAACTAAATGATAAGATTGTAAATTACTGATAAACTATTATAAGATTTGTCATACTGGTCTGAATAATAATAACTGATTGCAGTGCTCTCCAAACATTTTTTGATTGCATATCCACAGGTCAAACTTATAAATAACGCGTAGAAGCAATATAATCTATGATTTATATTGATAAAGCATTTATGCATTATGATTCGTCAGATACAAAAAACATTTAAATGACAAACTATGACTATGTAAAAACTTACACAGTTTATTGAAATTGACAAACAATGATACAAGGAAATTCAAGATAGATACTTTGGCTAACATTAATGAGTCAGAGAAACGCGATAATTCTTTGCAAGTTCAAAATCCATATATGGGGTATTTTTTACAACTCATTATTCCTTATGACTCTGATACCTTTAGCAACTATAGAAACCCAAGGTTATTCTTCAAAAAATGCCCACAAAATATTTATTTCTTGTCAAAATGAATCGAATCCGTTGATTTTATGAAGAATATTTTTTTGTGCTTATTATATTTGTTGAGTAAAGATTAGGACCGGTTTCGCTCTTCAAGATCATCACCAATGCCTATGATAATTAAAAAATGTAGAATAAGTGAAAAACAATGCTTTTTTTTTACTACATATTATAATGCCTTTCCACCAAGTATTTATTGTTCTGGTTACTTCTCAGAACTAATGAGAACAATGTTGCAAAAAACCAATTGGTACAGTACTCTGAAAATCAGATGAAATAGTCACTTTATTTATATCTGACTTTACAGTAATATGATATTGCAGATAGCCATTAAGCTAAAATCAAATTCACAATGCATTACTACGGTGGTTTCCAACTTTTATGTTACTGCGCCTCCCTTTGAAGAAAAAATATCTTTGCGCCTCCCCATTCTTTATTTCATATAGTAATAAAGACACGTTTTAAAGGATAAATAAATATTTTGGACTGTTTGCGCCTCCGTTTGCAATAACCCACGCCTCTCAGGTTGGAAATCTCTGCATTACTATGTTTCTTAGGTGGCATATTTGTTTTTTAATTGTGGAAATTATTCTCATTTTGCCCTTTCAATATCATACTTATTTATTTTCATTATCGACTCCTACGCTTAACTTTGAAGGCCACTGGTATGATTATTTGTATTTTATCTCTCAGTAAGTTCAATTGTAGTAAGTAATACTGTGTGTCAGGCGACGAATCAAACAAGTTCAAATTATGAATACTTCAAAAGTTATCTGTGATTGTGACAATTTCATTCCTGTCTTCGATGATTTACATTATAATATATGTATTTGTATTCTGCAGCAGAGGCAAAACAATGGAGAGTTTCCAAATGGATTACCAAGGTAAGCCATTAAGCAATATTGACAATCGGTTGGATCTTTAAATATTCATTTCAAAAACATTTTTAAAAATAAACATACTAAAAAGACAAATAAATGTTTACTATCAATGTTTGATGTTTAAAATTCATTCCTTTCGATTCAAATAATTTTAATAATAAAAAAAGAATGTATACAATTAGATGTGGAGGCAGGGACGTCCTGTAGGCATAGGCGAGTTGGCAGTTGCCTAGGAGTGGCAAATGATAGCTAACCTAGCTTGATAGTTCAGCTGGAATACAATTATTCTAAATAATCTTAATTTATTTAATAATACCATGATTCTTTGTTTTTGTACTTCACAAAAATTAAAATTATATTTCGGTTTAAGCAGGTAAGTTAGTTTGTCATAAAAACCGAAATTAGGTTAATATTTATGCCCGGTTAATTGGATGCAGTATACAGTACTTAACTTTATTGCAAAAATCTTTTTTAAATATGATATTTACAGTATGTAAATGAGAAGAAGATTCGAATTTATATGTACATATTGGTTTATGTATGTATTCCTTAAATCAGGGTTTCCCAAACATTTTCTAGAATGGAACACTTGGCAAGTCCGGCAAATATAACAGAACACTCAGCTGAATTTTTAAGATTTTTTTTTAACTGCATTGCAGCTTATAAAACCATTCCAATTTTTTTTGGAACACCTACTCTGGCTCTGCGGAACACCAGTGTTCCGCGGAACATAGTTTGGGAAACCCTGCCTTAAATAATGGGAATTGATGAAAAAACTGTAAAAATTAATATGTAATGTAATTTCAAAAAAACTGTTTCCAAAAATAGTAAGAGCACTATTTTAGACTCTGCCTCTTACTAGGTCTACTAAAATAATATAACTTGTGATTTAAATACACATAATAATATTATGATATAAATACATTATTATTATAATTATGGTTGATCAATCAAAATTTTTTCATTAAATTTGAATCGTTAAAATTTTGTAGATTCGCACAAGATTTGTCATTAACAACTCGACCTTTCAAAATTTTTAGGTGTTGAAGTGCATGGATGAACTTGAACTGACGCTTAGTAAATAAAAGTGTCGTGTTTATAAAAGAAATAAATGTATAACTAAGTTTTTAAAAAAATTGATGGCGACATGGATTAACTTTACTAATGATTCAATTTTAATGACGTTTAATAAGCAGGGAAAATATTTACTTAAACAAAAACTTTGTAGAGTTTTGATTTTCGTTAAAATTTTATAACATGGGAATGCATACAGATTTAAATGGTGGTAATTTCAAGACTAATATTAATTTTGATTGCTTGAAAATTTATAATTATTTTTAAGGGTAAAGTAGTGAGGAATTTGAAAGATTAACCAGCTTATTTAAAATTGGCAAACTACTTGACTGTGCCATATTGATTTCCAAAATTTCTCAGTCAAACAATTTATGTACACCTGCAATATAGTATAAAATTTTAACACCTTCATTCGCGTTGAACAAGTGGTTCTCTGACGTCATGTGGTTGGTAAAATTCGACGCTTCTTATCTTTATCTAAAGGCGGCCACGTGTTTTCAAGGTGCGTGTAGTTTTTCATTACAGATACAATTAGATTACAGTCTATAAATCCCAGATTAATTTGTATAATGTATTTTATCTTTATTGAAAAACCTACTATTAATTAAGAAAGTGAAAAATTACCATCTATAATATCTAGTTGAAAATTTTACAATAGTTTGTTAGAATATGATTTTCGAAGACATGAAACACATGTCATAATTAGTGACATAACCAGTGGGAAAAAGAATGATATCATGATTTCATTAAAGGTATTCAAACCTAATGATAAAAAAATTGAACACTTTTTGTACTAATTTCACATTTCACATTTTCAATATAAATCTATAAAAAGTTATTTAGATTAATTTATATTTTCATCTAGTGATAATGCTCGCAATGATCGAAACTGGTGCTGAACTAAATTTGAAAAAATTAGAATTTGTAAAAAGAGTTTTATTTTTAAAAATAATGCTTTCCTGTCAAAAATCGACTGAAAACTTTAAAAGTGACCCACCTTATCAGTTATTTGCCCGTGTATGATTTTTGAAAACTATTTATTGCTAATAATTGAACGTTTAGGATTATATAGAATTAATTACTTTTAGATTACAGCTGGTTACTGTATTGGCATTTATCTTGATCTGATAACTGCTTATAATATATTAGTTCAGGGGTTCTTAACCTTATTGCATTTGTGGGCACATTTGAGGTGTATGATAATAGTGGTAGGCGCACGCCAACCACGATTTCAGTAATATGTACTACAATTACTATATTGTTTTGTTAAATCGGTAAATTATACACATATACGGGGGTATATAAAAAATAAAATACAATACAAAGGGTTAAGAAACCCTGCATTAGTTAGTTCAAAAGTAATCACACACCTGTATCGCCAAGTTGCAAAACCTGCTCTGGCCGATTTTTGACGAAAATGAGTTATGAATGCAGCGCTCTTTCGAAAATAAAAATATCTAATATAATAAAAAAATATTAGGTATGCCAAGATTATTATACTGTGTGGTCGAGTGGTCAACGTTGTTGGGTTCGGCTACAGAGGGCCCGGGTTCAAATCCTGGTACGGACAGTTTTATAAATTGATTTTTCAATCGATTTATGAATTTCTGTTCAAAGGCATGGATGTATGTGATGTCTTGAACTCCCCCCTCTCACCCATCGTATCCTATGAATGGGGCGTATCGAGAGCGACTAGCTTACCACTAATCCTGTCCTAGCCCAATCCTTCTATCCCTACTCTCTTTGGAAAAAGAGAGGTTGAGCAACTGAGTAACAAGCAGTTCTCGTAGAAACACTTCTGTTGAGATAAACTCCATTAGGAGTCCATATGCTCCACATTGGGAGCGGACATGGTTTTTAAAAGATTATTATACTTGGTCATATCTATGTATTTTTTTGACCTTTAATAAATTTTGTTGATTCTTGTTAACCTATACTATAACATGCATTTTTTCACTGGATGCACAATTATAAAATCTAAATTAATAAATTACAGAAAAAATCCTCATTATGACATACAGTATGTACCCTCGGAAATTAAAGAATATATTTATTGATTTATTACAATAAACATGAATTTTTCTCCCTGCCCACACCAGCTTTACTCTCTCGGTAAAATACGCTCTCAGGATAAATCAAATACGTTTATTGACAATTGTCCGGTATATTAGTTGAATTAGCGGTTTTAGTTTGTTTTATTTGTATCCCGGAAGATATAAAGTTACTTTTAAAACACTCAGAAGTCATCTTTGTGAAATACAATATGAATAATTTAAGATTTCGACTGAAGGTGAAATTTCAATGTTAAATTTGAATCATTCAAATTATGTACATTTCCATAAGTTTTGTCACTTATGGCCCAGGTTTCGCCTTTCGGCATCTTCAGGCGTTCCAGTGCACAGATAAACTTGAACTGACAGTTCAAGTTCAAGAAAATATTAGTATACAAGTTTTAAAATTAAAAAAACAGCTCGCTGATAGTGTTAGACCAGCTTTTTATTGTAAAAACTCATTAAGTAAATTATTAGTCAACAATAAAGATAGAATACATTGCTTAAATAATAGATATTTAAATAAATTTATAGATAATAAAACACACACTCAACTCCTGTTTTAAAGCATAAGGTGGGCTACTAGGAATGGCCACCGCTGGTAATCACCTGATGATAATTTATTGCTATTAGATAATTCGTGACAACTATTTTCTACATATCCCATGGGAAAAGTCGTCTTCACTAAAAATTAGTTATGGTATATAGGTTATTACCTGTTGAATATTTTATTTAATATAGAATTTATTTAGAGAATATGTAGTCACTGCAATTTTTTTAGCAGTATTCATTGTTGAAACTCAAGAGATTAATTCAGTGGCGTAAGAAGGGGGGTTGGTAGAGGCGGACCGCCCCGTGCGGCACGTTTTTGGGGGCGCCATTTTTAAGAAGTAATACAATATTTTTCGAGAAATTATATTTATACATACAAAAAATAAGCTACCTGAATTTAAAACTCTTTATACTCTAAAAGTTATATAAAAATAAAATTAGAAGACATATTGAGGGCGGAAAATTCAAGGACCACCCCGGGCGGCAGGACCCCTTCCTACACCACTGGATTTAATAAATTGGTTTTTTTAGAAATCCTGATACTTCATTGAAGATTCAAAATCCCCTCTTGGAGAATTTAAATGGAGATTTTCTGTATCATCTTAACCTTGGGACTAAGACACATAACCTGAAAGAATTATTCGGCGATGTTAAGGTAAAGAAACATTTTTGCAAGGACGTCATTTAGGGGTAATGTGCATTACACTGAATGACCTTGCATAATAAGTATATGAATGTAGGAAAAACTATCAAAATTAATACGGCAATAATTGTTGCTAATTCTTTTTATTAGCATGATTCATAATCAACATATAATAATTGCAATATTTTTTTTTGATATGCATTATTATTATTATAAATTATTGATATATCTTTCTATAAAATCGTCAGTGGCTGTTAGGAATTACAATACTGGTTTTACCGAAACTGGAGTCTCAGTATTCAAGGGTTTTCAATATCAAAACACCGGTTTTGAAAATGAAAAAATACTGGTATTTCGCATCGAAAATTAATCAAAATCAAATTTGGAATGCATAATTTGAAACACTTTATATCAGCTGAGAATTGTATCAATAATGACAGGTTCTAGAATTGATGAGCCTTTCAATCATGTATTACTATTTTAAGAAACTATAAATTATTTATTGGCAGTATTTTATGTGAAATATCGAAATACCGATTTATATTTTCTCGCCCGGTATAGCGATCCCAATTTGCCATATATTTTTTTAGTGTATTCTCTTTTTGGATATTTGGAATACCGATATTTAATATGAAATACCGTATGAACAAAGGTATCATTTGGTATTGCAACCGCACATGAAAACAACTGATCCAGATGTATGTTTTGTTAATATGTTTAATATTTTGACAGTTTGTCTGCATGGGAGGAACCGCTCACCGAATGAAACAATTGGCTAAGCGTGCAGTTGAGGAGTTAGGATGCAAATTTCCCAGTGGATGTGATTTTATTGACATGACTGCGTCATCGCATCGGTACTCACTCTACAAAGTGGGACCCGTCATATCAATTAATGTAGGATACTATAATAATCCCAGTACGAGCAGTTTTATAAATTGATTTTTCAATCGATTTATAAATTTCTGTTCAAAGGCATGGATGTATGTGATGTCTTGAATTCCTCCCTCCCACCCATCCCATCCTATGAACAGGGCGTATTGAGAGGAATTAGCTAACCACTAGTCCTGTCCTAGCCCTTTCCTTCAATTCCTACTCTCTTTGGAAAAAGAGAGGTTGAGCAACTGAGTAACAAGCAGTTCTTGTAGAAACACTTCTGTTGAGATAAACTCCATTAGGAGTCCATATGTTGTTAATTAATCAGTATAAATTTAAATGCCGGTAACCCATGGTGATAAAAGACAAAAGTTTTATTATTATAGATAGCAAGAAACTAGAACTTAGGCATAGACTAGTATAAGTTTAGGGTTCTGTGACTAAATATAGCAATAATTGGCGTTAATATAATAATATATAATAATATTATGACTTATTATTATTATGATTATTGAGATTGTCAATATTTTGAAACAATTGAGTTTTATAATTACCCCAAATTTACAATATCTATTTGAGTATTAAAATTGCACAAATAAGACCGTCTGTAGCCCTTTCGAATTCAACATTTGTTGGATGAAAAATCATTAAATAATTCTACTGTACTAATTATATTGTATAACTGGTATTTTGCATCTTCAAAACTGTTATATGGGTACAGTTAAAATACAGGACTCACAGATTAGATACAGTGACATAGCAAGAGGTTCTGCCGCCCCAGAATTATTTATAACATTTATTATTTACCGAAATATTTATTATTTACTATGAAATTATACTACAGGTGGCTTAATTACAAAAAAAAATTCTCAAAAAATATTGTATTTTTAACATTATTATTAATTTCAAAATGTGATATTTTCAAATTAATATTATAGAATCAAGCCGCTGGTGTATTAGTCAATGGTCTATCACATTTACTTTGAAGATATTATTGAGAGTTTTTGTCATTTTTGAAAACTAAAACATTTGCAATTAAATTAGTGAAATACTTATCTCCTTATATATATCATACTCAAAATTGTATGAAAAATTGTAGTATTGACGTTTTATTTGTACTTTTTAGCATTTTTTATTTGTACTAGGAAATCCATTGCATGAAATAATATTACTACATAGAGATTTGTATAATTTTATAATTTAATTTTTTTGGGGGGCGTTATAATTTTGGATAATTTATTTCTGTTAAAGGGGGCGATTCTTTCAATACGGTTAAGAAACACTGTTATACACTGTACGAGGCGTTTAGAATAATTGAAGATATTTTATTACCATATTTGACATTGTTTTAGCATGGAATTGGAATCGCATCACTATCTGTTGTATTGCAAGAAATAATCAAATTGCTTCAATATTCTGGTGCTAAAGATCCAATAATATTCCGTGTTGGAACCAGTGGAGGAATCTCTGTGGCTCCTGGAACTGTTGTGATCACTTCAAAGGGATACAATGGATCGCTTACTGATACTTATGACGTGGTAGGTGGTGTGATGTTTACTAAATAGTTATCAAAAAAGCAGATAATTTGTGACATCTATGGCAGCTGCCCCTCCTGTCCTCATGATTAGCTTACTGTTAATCCTGTCACATTACCATTCTTTTATTCCTACTCTCTAAGAATAAGTCAGATGTAGTGACAAAATAATAATCAGCTCTCGTTATACAACTTGAGTTGAGACGCTTCATTAGGAGTCAATATGAGCCACATTGGGAGCGGAGATGGTTGACGAAAAAATTCTGAATGCAAAGATATAATAAAAACTCTGAATAAAAATTAATACCTAAGTATTGATTACAGCCTGTTCTAGGAAAAATGAGAATTTTACCAGCAATCTTTGATAAAAGGTTGGGCTGTGAACTGCAGTCGATGTCAACAAAGGAGGATGATTTTGAAACAGTAATTGGAAACACGATGTGTTCCGATGATTTTTATAATGGTAAGTGACAGATTAGAAAGAAGGGACCCAGTCATTGTGACAGAGATGAGCCAGATGTTAGTCAATAAATTAACTTGATAAATCTTTAAATATTTTATATAAATAAACATTTTGCATGTTGTTAGAATCATAGAATTTATTCGATCATCTTTTTAATTGTATTTAAGTAAAAACATGATAATGAAAAACAAGTTTTTAGGCATTTTCTTCTATCCAACACTTACCATATAAATACAGAATGGGTCATTTCCGCCATCATTTATCGAATAACGTTTCCAAAACAGAAATTACCGCCATGTTAGCATAGCCCTGCTAGCAACAAATTTGAACACAACAAAAAAGCTTTTTTTTAAATCGATGTATTATAGATTACAAAACAATATTTTAAAAGTTTAAGTATCACACTATGATTCCAAGAGATGTCACCATATGCAGTGGCGGATTAAGCACTTTGGAGGCCATGATTTTTGAATAACATAAAAGTGCTGCTTTAAAGTCTCTTCGTAGAATAATAATGAATATTGAAAACTGAAATTAAAATGTGAGGGTTTATATAAAATATGTTATTTTGAGGACCCCAAGATTCGTAGGCTCAAAGCGCGCGCTTTTTGCGCTTATAGGGTAATCCGCCACTGACTATATGCATGATATTTTAAAATTATTGAATACATTTCTTGTGGCCTTTAAACCGTGTCTCAAGTACTGCGTGTAAACACGCACATTTTGTATGGCCGGCCCTACGAGCACGAAATTGTATGGCGTGTTAACACGTCCGTGGCAGAGAACCAGTTAATGATAATATTATATTATATTTCAAAAATGAATCTTGTTTCAATTAGGCCAAGGGCGAACTGACGGTCCATTTTGTGATCATACTGACAAAGAAAAGATGGAATTTCTTCAGAAACTGAAAAATATGGGTATCAAAAATATCGAAATGGAAGTGACGTGCTTCGGAGCGTTGACTCACAGAGCTGGAATCAAAGCTGCCGATCTATGCGTCACATTTTTGGACAGACTGAATGGAGATCAGGTAATTTATTGAGTACAAAATTTTATAATTGCCTATCTCCAGTGTCCAAATTGATAATGATTGAAAATTATGTTCGATGTTCACGAGAGACTTGATTGTTGTTACCATGTAAATATTTTTTCTGCGCCATGTCGCATATTGCCCTCAAACAGAACATTCTTAAAGGAAAATATGGTTGCTTTCATTTCAATAAAGTTGAAATATAAATCAGTCATATCTGTGTAATTTTTAAACTTCTTCCGTTGAAGTTCAACGGTGAGTTATTTGTTTGTAAATAAATTTATGTTGAAAATGTTAATGAATGTGTTATCCCTTCAGTTTAAATGAATTGTTCTGAAAGTATTTAGTATGCTTATGTACGAAATGAAAGATTTTTTTGTGCTAGAGGTCAGGTTATTTTTTATTTCGAGCAAAGTTTCATAATTTATTTTTTTTTAAATTTTTAAAATTTATTAAAAAAATATTTTTTTTAAATTATTAATTAAAATTAAATTTTTTAAAAAAATATTTGACATTACAGCTTACGCCATTACAGTCAAATATTTTGTCATGTTGAAAGATCATACGAGATATACTCGATTAGAATTTTTGAAAGTCACACGCGATTTACTCAAAGAAAATTGATTTTACAAACACCCATGTCTTAGATCTCAAATAAAAATTGAAAAAATAAAATTTTATATTGACCTTACCGGGAATCGAACATATAATTCTTTCATAGTATGTCAAATACTCGATAGCAAAACTATACAAATTAACTTAATTTTATCCATTTTGCTGCTGATTTGCCCTTATATGTATCTAAAGAGTCTCTTTCCAGCAATAGACGGCTTGCATAGATGAGCTACATTTTCCTTGGTATTCTTGTCAAAAAGATACCACTGTTGCAAAGGTGAACCTAATATTTCTGCTTGCAGTGCAGCTATGACAAATTTAGATCACAGACCAAATCATTAAGGTTACTTTGATTTGAAAAGTGATGCTCTGTAAACTTAGATGTCTTCGTGAGGAATTCGGGATCTGATTTTTCGTTATCCTCTTGTGCCGAAGTTCACTCTAATTGAAACATTTCTGGAGGTTTTGGTGATGTTCTGTTGTGACGGACAGGGCGTATGGCTGATTTGAGATTTGGGTTTGTGATGTGATTCTTCTTCTTCTTTGAACACGCCGATACATTTGTCATGCAGAAGTCGCAATCATTGATGTGATCCTTCAACTCTCTCCAAACCATCAGGACAGTAAACAACATAGCTTTGTGTGAATCTCGTAGCCAACCCCTGAAAATTCTTGTACAAGTACACAGCACACGTGTAAAGCCCACGACTTGTCCTAGTCGCCCACTTGGCACTTGTTGGTCTAAGCTCACCACACGTTTAAGAAAAAGAGTCAGGACTATCTTTGCACTTTCGATGCATTTTTTCCACTATTTACTTACTAAAACACGTGCTCAGCAATGTTCCCGCTAAGATGTGCGCGTGTTCGCGCGCACACTTCCCAAAATGTTCCCGCACACATTTTTCCATCCCCGCACAAGGCCGCACACAGAAATATTGTAAAAATAAGTTTTTTTCACAAAATTTTTATATATGCGCACATTTTTTATTTTGCTAAAAATTTACTGTTCACAGAAGTTGATAGTCCGCACACACAATAGAAAAATTAGAGGGAACGTTGGCGCTCAGTCAAAGAGAAGCAAAAAAGTGTTAGCGGTAAATTTTAAACTGAAATTTGAGTCCAGCGTTGCCATATAAATCATCAAAATCGGTGCTGCTTCCCGAAAAAAAGCAAACTGCACACATTTTGCGAAATTTGAAATTCCACAAAAACCTGACACGCTAGAACAGCGGTCGACAATCTTTTTTGGCTCACCGACCACTAAATTCCCAATTTTTATCCAGCGGACCACTAGCTGGACTTTTGTGTTAAATATTACATATCGACTGTGGAAAGGAAAAAGGACTTAACCCACAGTTTTTCCAAAACAGGTTTTTTCGATTATCACAATGTATCAAACTTGATACACGTTCTATCAAAAGGATGCAAGCTGCAAATGCCGAATTAGTATCTAAATTTAGCTTTTAAGTTTGAAAAATATGACCTTTTAATAAATTGAAACCTAGAAAAAAGACTGAAAGAAAGGTTTTTCCTGGATAATTTCTTTAATTAATATTAGATTATGTCAAATAAACACCAGTTTAGAAGTCTCCGTGCACTTCAAGGATGTGTATAATTCATAATTTGCATATGGCCCAAAATCATCAAAACACGTTTTTTGCGCCTCCTGTAAAATTTGATATGTGTGGGTTACGTCCTTTTTCCTTTCCACAGTCGATATTGAATTAAATTTATCGAATGCGTCTAAAGATGCACTAAATTCATAAAATAATTTCAGATTTCTCTGCGGACCATCAAAATTTTCTCAAAAAAAAATTGGGGCGGGGCAAAAATTGTGTTGACCAGTGTTATTGACAATTTTTTTTCGTTGATTATTTTAGGTAACGACACCAAAATCTACACAGCTCGAATGGCAGGAGAGACCCATGACAATAGTACTTCGATACATGAAGAAATATTTGGCAAGTGTAAATCAATTTCCATATGGAAATGTTTTAAAAGCGTAATAAAACCTTCGGGTCTATGGCACAGTAGTCAACGTCGTTGGCTTCCATGCCAGACTTCACGGGAGCGAATCCCAGTAAGATCGGCATTTTTGTAATCAATTCTTTGATTTCTGTTCAAAGGTATGGATGTCTGTGATGTTTGAAAATTCCCCCACACCATTCCAATCGTAAAATAACGAGATGTAGCTAGAGTGATTAGCCAACCACTAGTCTTGTCTTATCCTGATCCTTTCTATCTCTACTACTCTTTTCAAAAAAAGGGAGGTTGAGCGACTGAGTAGCGAACAGTTCTTATAGAATATTCCTGTTTAGATACTTAAAAAGAGGAGAAAAGAAATACTGATTTACAAACAAGTTCTGTTCCAAGGGGCTTTGAAGGTTTCGTCAATTGTGTATTTTTACCCAAAAATGTATTTTTACTGTATACATTGTACAAAAATAAATTATGTGTCAAAATGAATGTTGAAAACTTCTTGGAGGAGTCATTCTGACTTTTGAAAAGCCTGACTATATGTAATAAGTAGCATACTTAGAATTTGCGGTGGAAATCAGTTTCATAATCAAAGAAACATTAATCAGCATGTACTGTAAAAGAAAAATAAAAGACTTATTCATCTCTGAATAAGTAAGTCACAAAATGGCATTTTATTAAAATAAGAATGTTAATAATGAAAAGGTAAATATTTTATATTTCCATGTAAATGAGCCGCCAATGGAATATTAAACATTAATAACATATATGGTATCAAATTCATATTTCTTTTTGTTGTTTTTGTCAATTGTGTCTTGTGTCCCGGGACATGATAAAAGTCGAGACTTCAGAAGCCCTAATCCCAATTCAATTCATTTCATTTGTGTAGGCTACGGCCAATCCAATATTCAGCACGATCTCTCTAAAGATTTGGATCACAAACTTCATGAAGACAATGGTCTAAATACACTTTATCAGCAGACATGAATGATTCAAATTTATAATGATATTCTCAGAACAAGTTGACGAACTAGTTTTGATATTTGTTTGTAAATCAAGAGTTATGTGCTTTATAAATGTATAACGTAAAAATTGTGTAAATTGTATTAAATAATAATCATTTGAAACTTGCTGAATCAAAAATAATAATATCTCTTAGAGAGTAGGTTTAGGTTTGAGGATGTGATTATTATATTTTATGCTTATACTAAATAGAACAATATCATTAGAAATTATTTTTTTACGATTGTTATTCATAAATGTAAACTTAAAGGAAGAAAAATAAACAAAGTGCTTTTATTTATATTTATTTAATGCGCTTCACAATAACATAATATGAAGAAATATTATAACAAATGAGCACCATTATCAACAATTTTTTATATAAATCTGTACACAAAATGAAATAACATGGTGTAAGTTGATAAAATTACAAAATTTACTCTTACATATTACGCGACACACAGAAATGTGGAAACTGGAAGAATTATATTATGAGATATATTATTATGAGAAAAATAGATTTTTGATGAAATATCTTTAAATCCATCAGGGCTTTTCTCATTTTTTTAGGACCTAGACACTCATTACAGGAGGGTTTCTAATATGCAACATAATTTTTGTATTTATTTTACAGTTGGTTGACGCAGCATAAATTAATAATTGTGGCTATATTAACTGTCGATCTGTCAAACGCCAACGATGAACAGAATTATGTTTTATTCTTTCAAGTGTTTTATATCTGATTAATCATGTCCATTCTCTACTTGATATTATTTACTTATGTTGAGATTTGGTTCACAATAATCTTTTTCAAACGCACTTTTTTGGTTGGTCAAGTAAATCAGTTTATATATCTGCGATTATTATGTTTAAATTATGCCAACCGTAAAAAAGAAATATAAAAATCATGTCGAGTATCGGAGACTCTCCTTAATTAATCCACAATCCTATTAAATTTGAGAACAGTCCCCGCATGAGTGATCATTATTATCTATTATGATTATGTAATCTACAATTTACATGTTTACATACCACAATTTCAGTTACAATTTTCTCCAGCTACTAAAAAAATTGATCAATTATGGTCTTAAGAGTTTAGACTATTGAACGGTGACATCCATTAATGAAATAAAATGTCATTATTTTTTCCACAAACACTTCTTATTCAGTTATGGTAAACTAATGTGGTCTAAATTCACGTTTATTGCGAATCACAGGCTGAATAGTAAGTTTCCCAAGACTATTTTTCTATTGAAATAGGCCAGAGAAAAGTTTATTATTACTTATTACTATGTCAACTCTGGTTAAAGTTCTCGAAAATAAAACATGTGCGTTGCACTGTTTGCAATGTAGATACATTCTTGCGGTCGAGCCTGTGAACAATTGGAGCATGGATAATTTGACTCTACTATGAAAAAGGTTAGTAAAGTCTTGAAAGAATTGTGAAAACTTCTGAAACAGCTTACAAAAAAATAAAAAAAAGGATGTACAGCCTATTTTACAAAACTAATAAGAGCTTTTTCATCCAGATGAATTAATTTGATGAAAAAATATGAAAAATATTGTTGTATGTAGTTTTTGCCATTATCCATCCTACAGAGTAAATAGTTAGTGGAATGGTTTTGTGAGAAATGTCTTATTCATCTAATTTGTTTTCAAAATTTTAGTGATTCTAGTGGTCTAGGAATGTTTGCAAAAAAATATGAAACAAAGTTTCTCATTAATGGATATAACTTTTTAAAGGTAATAAGCCTTTTCACTCACTTGTAATAAAACATATACAAAAAAGTATATTAAAGATTTTAAGAAACAAGTTATGTAGCTATTTAAAATATCACCAAAATTGTAAGACAGAATAATAATTTCTTTCAATAATAAGTGTGCATGCATTTTGTGATACTTGACACATTCAAACATGATTCATAAAAAAAATTAATCAACCACTGGAAAATTTTAATTTCTAAGAAAATAGTCTAAACTGTCTCAAGTCGTGAAGATGGTAAAAACAATTAATAGCGATGAAATATTATTATAAAACGTGAAGAATTATTTCAATAAAATACATTAACCTTTGGTACATCTTGAATAAAAAAACTACCGAAAGTGGAACAAGCTATTCATTTTTGATATATAAGAAATCTATAAAAGTAAAATACAAAAAAAAACATTAAATATAATAAACTATTGTTTTTTAAAGTTAAAATATCGACTGTGGAAAGGATAAAGGACGTAACCCACATATGAAATTTTACAGGAGGCGAAAAAAACTGGCCATTTGGTTTTGGGCCATATGCAAATTATGAATTATACACAACCTTGAAGTGCACGAAGACTTATAAACTGGTGTTTAATTGACATAATCTAATATTAATTAAAGAAATTGTCTAGGAAAAACCTTTACTTCAGTCTTTTTTCTTGGTTTTAATATTTTACAAGGTCATCTTTTTCAAACTTAAAAGCTAAATTTAGATACTAATTCGGCATTTTCAGCTTGCACCCTTTTGATAGAACATGTATCAAGTTGGATGAATTGTGATTATCAAAAAAAATTTGAATATACTGGCTACGTCCTTTTTCCTTTCCACAGTCAATATGTGTTTTGGCAAGAGTTATGAAAAATCACTTTTAAGGTGTTTTCTGCCGGTGGAAAGGCATTATAATAAAAAATACAACACACTTATGAACTATTTTCACATTTATTTCTTAAGATCAGGACCGGTTTCGCTCATCACGAACATTTTCAAACGATCAGTTGAAAATGCTTGCGATGAGCAAAACTGAACTGAACTTGAACTTCATAAATAAATTGGTGAGATATACAAGTATTGTTTTATTTTTTAATATTTTACTAATAAGTTGAAACTAAATCATATACCATTTATCAAACCCTCAATTGCTTCTTAATTTGAGACTGACATATAATAATATTAATACACAGTAAGTAGATCACCATTTTTTAAAAATGTGTTATGATTAAATTCTGTTAGCCATATTTCACTTGAAACAAATGAAAGGCTGTCAAAAATCATTGATGGATATCTGTATAATTTATTTATCAATAAGTAATGGAAATTTGATTATTGAAATTACAAGCCAGGCAAACGGAAACAGACAAAGAAACACTTGGCTGCAACTGAATTAAGTATATGTTAAATTTATTTATATTCACACAACAAACATCCTTCATTGAATAATTGAAATAGAAGACCAAAAATTGTCATGAAGAAAATTGAATCTCACTCATAGTTGTCTTAAGCATAACAATGACATGTTATGTTTGCTGTGTTGAGCCAATGTCAGACTGACTCAGATTAGGATATACATATGGGCGAATGTTTATTATTTTTAATTTGTTCTTACTAACCGGGATCTATTGTTTAATGTATAATAATTAAGAAATGAATTTGAAAAGCTCAATTGAAGACTTTATAATGGTAAACCAAAACAATATTCAATATTTTGAGTATCGTTTATATGCATGCGTTTACGAAATATTTATTGTGTACTGAATTGAAAAAGATTATTATTATAATTGAAGGTATTATAATTAATGGACAAGTGGGTTGATGGTTAGTAGTTCGAATGGATTATATAAAATCTCTGAAGAAACCCTGGAATATAATATATATTTATATGTGTATTATTCTATACAAGCACATGTAGTACATATTTGTAAGAAAATGAAAATTATAACAAGTAAAAATAAACAACAGCAATTCTATCTAACATGCTAAGCATCCATTTTTATTTCATATATAAATAAATATAGTATGTTTCAGATACTTAAAAAAATGCGGAATGTTGAGAGCATATTAACCTTCATGTAATTATGTATACATTTGATTTCATGGTTACTTCTAATATTGTAAACATTAAGGAAATATAAAATAAGAAAAAAAAGACGGTGTAAATATTACAAATATGATAAAAAATGCATAGAATAACCATCAATACTTAACTATTTATAGATATAAAAAATTCTTGAGCATGTAACTATAAAAAGTAAAAATGGTGAATTGATTAGATATTGATTTTTATAAAATATATTGAAATATATACATTAAACCCCCTATAGTACGGTTACCTACAATACGCTCTGTTTCTCCTATAATATGCAGTGGCGGATTAAGCACACGAGAGGCCCTAGGCCTAAAATTCGCAGGCCATGTTTTTCAGATAACATAATGTCAAAAAATTCCATGTAAAATATATACAAAAAGTATATGGATTATATAATATCAGCCATTTTTGAGGCCCCTAAGATTCAGAGGCCCGGAGCGCGTGCTTATTTGGTTATAGGGTAATCCGCTACTGATAATATGATTGCATTTTTTATGTTTTATAATAATAATTTTGTATGTATAACATTGACATAACTATTAACTTATTCGTGAATTATATTACATATGTATGTGCATTGGAAGAATATTTTTTGTCAGTAGTAGGGTCAAAACCCTTGATGTCATTTGCCGTGGTAATGTGTGACGGTGTATCACCATGAAAAACAACACTCAAAAGAATACACAATAGTAGTTAAAAAAAAATCCTTTGTATTTATTTATGGAATTTTGGAAAGGCGATCCCTATATCCATACTAATAGGGGGTCAACTGTATATGTATGAAACCATCTATCATTTTCAACCTTTTTTCCCTAAGCTGGTAAAAGTCTTACATAACTGGTCTGCGTGAAATTTGTAGTATTATACAAAAGCTCAGGGACTAGAAGTGGTAAGTTTGTTTAAATATCATAATTAAATAAAATAGAAACTTTCTTGAGGAACCTGTTCTATTTTCAATAAACTGGAATTCATTTGGAAGAATTATATTATACTGTTTATTTTTATGACACGTAACATTATAATATATTTCATTAGTGTATCCGGATGCGATGCACTTTATCCAGGTCGGAAAGGTTAAGCGATAATAATTATGTATTAAGAATATCATCACGGGACATGAAATACAGGCATGTCAAACACGCGAAAGACCGACAATTAGTTTGAGGCGACCAAATGTAAAACAATATTTTAACATAAATTTACTTTTAACTACACACGATTTACGGAAAATTCGTGCAAATAAATATATATTATAAGCAGTGAGAGCAGTTCTAAGTATGACAATGCAATGGGGTCTGTTTGTGGCTAAACTACAAAATTTCCAGAAAAGTCGAGATGAAATGAACAGCATTTATCATAAATTTTGAAAGTTATTCTACACAATGTTATAGTTACAGTTCAAAACAATCAAGCTAATTATCACTTTTAAAGTATTCATTGTCAATTCTTAGTAGAAAAGTAATATTGAAACTGATCAGTTGATAATGCTCACCATGAGCCAAATCACTACTGATCATAAATAAATGATGTAGAATTAGTACAAAAGTATTTTACCTTTTAATAGAACCAAATTATGATATTGTTAATTTTCAAAAAAAATGTATACACTAATACTAAACACAATAACTCGTATCCCAAAATATATTTTATTTCATGATTTATTTAATCTAATACGAAAACGGTGGCAAAAAATTAATTTGACAAATAGTATGGTCATGTGCTATTTTTGGCATGAAGGAGAAGGTGGCATGGATAGAAATGTCCTTGCTTCGAGCCTTATTAATATCATCACAGATATTGAGGACAAAACTATTCCAGTAGTGTTTTATAGTGAAAGGAAGCAATAGCGATAGCGGTAAAATAAAGTACATTTATGTGTCTCCCGAAAACTTTTTGTAATACCAGGTTGTGGGAAATTCCCAATGATATGCTTTGTGGAAAACTGTGTCAAATTTCCTCAAAAAAATCAACTGGTTGTTTTTTGTATATTTTATTATTGATTTGTTTAGCCAATTTTTAATATTGAATGCATGTTTTCCAGACTACCAAATGTAAAATAGCTTACATAGCCCACGGTGCAAATCAAGTTTGACATGCCTGTTTTACTATATTAACATAGCTTTATAGTAGAGTGAAATATTCATAATTATCTGAAGCAATAGATTATAAACATAAATGGTGTAATCTTTTAACTTGTCAGTATTTATCATGCATATAAATAATGTTGCAAAATTTGATACTTTTGATTTGCACTTTTTTTAGTCAATAAAATGATGTGTTTATATGAAAATATTTAAGTTGAATGAAAAGTTAATATTAAATTGATGACTTCAGTATCAATCGAAATTTTTATTAATTATTTTAAATAATGTAACAAAACATACTCATTAAGTTTATTAATATAATTGATGGAGTCAAGATATTAAACACATTATCTTATACTTTTTTATAAACAGTTTCTGATAAGTTGCTGAAAAGATAGGTAAGGGAATCATTGAATAATTATGATTTTTTTACCAAAAGGTGAATCATTTGATATAATAAAAAACGTGGAAATTGGTACGGTTATAGGTATATGAATTAATATTTGATAGTAATTCTTTTTTTGCTTTAGATTATAAATTGTAATATTTATTTGTTTTCATAAATTTATATACATTCATCTTAAAAAGTTTTATGAATACTAATAATATATTACAGTAGAATCCGGATAGAATAAGAGTCAAGGGACTGGCGACATTACATCGTACTAAACGGATTTACTTTCATATAATAGTTTATACAAAAACCAAACTTGAGTTTTTGCATCTACGTCGCTAAAAACAGTTGGCCATGGTAAGGGAAGTCGTTGTAAACGAATTCTACTGTATGATTGTTTGAATATTATTGTATTATTGAAAAAAATATATACGGTGACGATTTATGTAAGAAATGAATATTGAAAATCCTTAATATGAGGCAGGACTGAAAAGGTAAATTTCATAAACAGAACGCTCGATAGTTTTTATGAAAATATGCCCATATTTTTTTTGGCAATAATGATTAATATTGAAAACAATTTTAATTGTTTTTTGATACACTTAAGAACCGCAAGAGAAATTTTGATTTCATAAGCTTGGACCGGGCCACTGTCGAATTCTTCACGCTGTGCCTTCAGAAATTAGCTAATGTGGTCGATTTTTCAAATCTCTGATTATTAAAATCAACAATATAATATCGTACCAAAGTGTAATTGATTATATTGATAATCACCATCTATGAGTGCGTATCGATCTTGTTTTTGGTCCATTGCTTCCCAACTGATGGTTAACCGTTATTTTATATTGGTATACAAAAAAATGTGCATTTGATTAATTATCACATTTCAAACATGTTGTTTCAAGGTTTTGTTTTACACTACCATAAAACATAATTATTTTTTTGACGCGCTTGCACTTCGCAGTTACTTGATATTCAAAGAATTTGTTGAATGTTTAAAGATAGTAATTGTAAATTGTTCTTTTTAAAATCAACTTGTTTAATATTATACATAACTGAATTGTATAAAAATAATAATTTTAATTAACTCTGATAGCTTTGATGAATAAATATAACTTTGTCTAACTAAAATCATCCACCTCCTATACTCGATATCGAATTAATTGTTTACATGATTTTTATAATTTGTTTCTATCTACTTTCATTATTAATTGGTGTCTTCTAAATCTCACTTCAAAATATTTTTTATTTGTCTAAAAACAATGAAAGGATGAAAGGTAGGAAGTCTTTGGATTATAATGATAATATATTTAAAAATACCGATGCACTCGTAAGCTCAGATCGATTGGATAGGAAAAATAAAAGCTAACAATTTGACTACATCAATAGTAGAGGTGCGCGAATTTTCTTGTAAGTATTCATCAAAAGAAATGAACGCTCACGGTTTGCAGTATCAACATGTAGGCGATTAAAATAACAAAATGAAATGAAACAACTAAAAAAAAATAAAAATATAAAACTTTAATCATTTCAGACAAAGCTAAAGGTACATGTGACACGTCACGTTTTAAACGAGCAATATATTTTTTTACAAGCTAGACAATAATAATATTAATTTGATAAACTTTCATCTTTCTAAAATTGACTAATATATTGATTGACATAAAGGCGAGCGGGAAGATGTTTTTTTTAAATACAAATATGGTAAAAAACATAAGTATTTTTTTATTAAACAATATCACATTATTTTTAATAATGAGCTCTGACAGCTTAAAAATGAAACGAGCCAAAGTAAAAGTAGCACACGATATCGATTATAATATTCATAAAAGCTACTCGAGACATTTTGAAAAGTGACAGAGAAGTGGAAAATACGTAACATTATTTAGAAAATCTACACGATGACAAAATTCACACGGAGTTATAAGTTAATTGAGAACAAACATATTAACTAAGAATATTTTGGCTGCACGTTTTCAGAAAACGATAGTCTGGTATTTTAAATTTTATCTTTTGATATCTCACATTATTTTGTTTAATTATAACGAGCAAAGAGCACTTTTCATTTCTTACTCCACATCTGAATTGAATATACTAGAATTCCGTGACTGTTTCTGACTTTTTTTATTTGGACACGATTGGATGCATCCCGATCAGAAATACTATACCATACGCAACTGATTGCATTCAAGAGATTGTTTATAAGACGGAATAACAAATTCAATATGTTTAATGTAGGAAAAGGAATACATACTACTGTATGATTTTATACCCATCTCCCTTGTATAATTATAACGAAACTTTGAAGAAAATCAATTTAAGAGCGGTAATATTTGCCGTACGCACTGATCAAAATCAGATACAAGCTTATAAACAACTCATCACATCAGTTAATCGAGTAAGGTATAATTTTTCCGACCGCTGGCTTGCACGTTCGAATTGTACATTTATATGAATTCCAACTGTTCACTGTCCATGCTGCTTATTTTATCACGGAGCTCATAGAGTTTCATTTTGAAGTGCCTGTTTCTACTGTGCACACTCGAGCGGGTCTCTTTCATTTTCCACTTTAGGTATTCCTTCATCTGCACTCTGCCTTCCAGATCTGGTTATGAGGCTTTGTGTTTTTTTCTCACCTCTCTCCGGGCATCGCTCGTCGGGTGACATTTCAATTCCCGAAAGTCCAGCTGAAAACCGTTATCTTGATATATGCATATACATTTTAAAAAATAATTTCAAGTAAACCAAAGTGCTTAAATATCTTCTGAAAATTGACAGCATATTCCATTATAATATAAGTATAGTCGTCGGGGTAAGGTGCAAAGCCTGTAACTCACAAATTTGATATCTCCTGCCTTAAAAGTAAGTAAAGAATAGATTGAATACGAAACCTTCCAGTAGAAGGTCCATGTGATCACTTTCCAGTAATATAATCAATTCCTGGTAGGAAAAAAAATATATTTTCTGAACATTCACAATCACTATGCGTAAGAGGTTTTTGTTAAACTTGATGACAATATTGAAACCACCTCATTTTTTACATAAAAAATTAATTATGCGTATTTGCTTGGGTCTCCATGCAAGTTTTGCACTCGATAGTCAGAAAGATTGAATAGAAAGTGAATCCAGTTGAGCTAAAATGAATATGAATTTCACTATGAAAATCAATTGAATGTTTGAAGTATTATAGGAAGCATGCAATACAAAACAGTTTACAAATAGAATTACAGAGTTTGCAAAGAGAAAAAATTTAGAAAGATTACCAACGCAGCGGACAGTCTGGAAGAAGTAGATGCAAAAGATCACATCGAGAAGCGATGAGTGTTCTACTTTTTATGAGGTAACATCAACATCAAATGAAATATTGAATATTTTTAGTTTTACTCACCAAGTCCTCATCATCTGGTACTCTCGACAATAAATCTAAAACTTCATTGTTCGGTATCGTGTGAGGTCTCAAAATCTTGCGGGCGAATTTATTTATACCTTGAACAGATAATTGTCCAGACGTGAATATTAACATATCCTTATATTAAATTAGATTATTTATTATCCGTATTATTATTTAGCTTAGATTATTTATGAGCCAATATGTTTTAGAAATGAAAAAGTATAATAATTAACACAATTGTGTCTTAATTGTCATCATTAAATTTGATTGATTTATTTGATGAGTCTACATGTGTTTAAGCAACTAAGAAATCACTTACCCCATAGCATCAAAAGATATCTGACTGGAATAAGGAACAAAACAAAGCTGGCCGCCAGTAGAAGAATCACAGCTAACCAACTTAAATACGGCACGGTGAAATTGAAGAGACTGAAAAAATTGAAATTGTTTTAAGTTTATGACAATTGGATAATAAACTTTTTTTTTGCCATAATATGTATTAACATGTATTCTTTTTCAAAGTAAAATGGATATATTTGCTATATGTGAGGAGTGGCATAAAGTTATTTTTTTAAAAAATATATATGACCATCAAGTTCAGCGAGGGGTTTGCGGTTTGTGTTACCGTGACATATGAAAACTATCTTGTTTCATTCTTTGCTAATGATATTCTCAAGTACATGCATATTTTTTTTGAATATTATTTCAATAACAAATCTGAAAATATTTTCACTAGTATGGGAGTATAATTACTTTTTTACTTCTTCACCTAATGATGCCATGTAACCTATTGAATTTTGAACACTTTGAGTCACTTCTTGTATTGCCTGCAGTCTTTCTTTAAGAGATTTTTTTTCCTCCTGGTAAAAAAAAGAAAACATAAAAAGTATACGAACAATAATTGCGTTCGGTATTATATTATTTTTGCTACATAGATTTTACTGTCACCTTATCTTGCTCCGGATCGTCTTCATCTTCCTCCGCCAGCAACTCTTCATCATCTATCGGTTGCTGCAAATAACTGCCTCCTGTAAAAATTCTTTGATTACAAACAGACTGAGATATTTAAATACATTGTCGACATCAATATCAAGAGAATTAAAACGATCATACCTGTGAGCCAAAATATTAACCAATTTCTTCCGAACAGTAATAAAAGTCCAAATGGCGCCATCCAGGGCTCGAAATAGTTACAAGCAAAAATCCAAACTAGAAGAGCCAAAAATGATCTGATTCGAGACTCCCATTCGAAACAGGCCCTGGAAATGTATGATAAAAGCATTAAATATCACTATAATGAAGTTCCTTGTTAAAAAGTTAATTAAACAATATATGTCAGCGATCAATATAAATAAGTATTTTACTTGATGTCTGCTGCGATAGGATGATTTTACTCGCTAGCAACATCTGATAAATGGAGTTATGGGACAGTAAGGGAGAAACTAAAAAACGCAATTGCAAGATTATTGATAAATTAGTCCTTATAAATATTACAAAAATAATTCTTTTTATAAACATCTTAAAATTGTGTTGTTCTAGTTCTCTTTCGTGAAAAAAAAATGAAGTGCCAATGAAACGTTCGAAGGGAATGATATGAACAAATGTACAAAAGTGAAGATCAAGGAGAAAAATGTGTACAGTTATCAAATAGCGAAAACTATATTTTGTGGTAACCAACTTTTATCCCTGTAATACTGGAGGTAACCTGATTGAGTTTGAATACTGTCCGGGATTGCAGGTGAATCCTTTTGTTTTTTTTTCATTATGCGACAGAGGATTAAACAATTTACAAGCAAGCAGTTCACTGATATAAACGAATAAGGATAGTGGTCAGAAAGAACAAGAAAAACCTACATTATTTATATATTCTATAATAATATTGTTAAGCAAAATTTAGGAAAACTGGTTAATCATACATAAATAAGACATTTGGGGTAGTCACAATGCAAAATAAAACACTTTACAAATGAATAGTTTCGTAAGACAAAATTTCTGGGTTGTTACATTCAAGTAAACAAATGCAACAGCGGAGTCGATTAAGTTTGAGGAAATAATTTTTCAAAGTATAGATATTCATTATTCACTAACTGCAATATTTTTCCGATTTCAATGAACCACATGATGATGGATTTTAATCTGATGACGTTCCTGAGGAAGACTTGTCTCTTGAATTTGATTTCTGTTTGCATGTACTTATCTTCTCGAGGGTTAAGAGTCCTAACGCAGGCTTTCACCTATAATGAAAAAATACTAGATATTAAATAAAGTACGTACAGCGATTCATTCCGGCATTGAGCGCACTGTTTGAATAAAAATGATATTTTGCAAAAGAGAGGAATTAATATAATATAGTAATACATTTTAGCTAGTAAGATTAAATCGATCGAAAAGTATTTTACAAAACCTTAAATCCTACTTCAGTCTTTTCTATCCACGTCTATTCTTAATGTGGAAAATACAGACTACCGCCTTCAATGTGCAGTAACAATATAATTTTTTTTAAGCAAAATAACCATCATCGATGTAGCGTTTAAATTTTATTGAGACACGCATCAACTTACTGGATTCCAAATGACTGTCATTTCGAGAAGTATTTGAGGGCAGTTCCCTTTTGCTCTGGCTCTCATTTTTTTGTCTTTGAGAGAGAACCACCTCTTGTCTCCATTTGTGATGTTAAGCAAAGGCACGGCGAGTTTTCCCAAGAACTCCACTTTGTGATCGTGGTCTTCGTCGTAGACCGTTATCTCCAGGACGGACGTGATATCTTTAACATTGCTGAAAATATGTTAAATGGGTCATTATACTACAGTTTGTCTATTTTACAATAGTTTGCCAATATTAATTAAGCCTCACTTCTGAAAGTAAGATTAATATTGTTCGACAAACAACAATTTGTTGTAACTCACTGTTTGACAATTGGTGGGTTATAGCATATTACTGTTTTTTTTAACATTAATATATTTTTTATCTTTACAGTAAGAGCTTGTTCATTGAAATCACACTAATTTGGGTTGTAGTTGCAGTAAGGGGAATATCAAATTTTTATTTTTTCTCTTTAAATTTAAGATAACACCGGTGTTTGTGATATCTCTTCTCACTTTTAGTGTGTTCACTGTCAATACTTGGTGGAAAGGCATTATATTAATAAAAACACAATAATCCTTTGTACATAAAGTGGAATGAAGTACAAAGGATTATTGTGTTTTTATTAATATCTCTTCTCCTCGAGTTAATCTGGAGTGACTTATAAAATTCTCATTGAGTTTGTCATGTATTGATTTCCTGATTTCAAAAATATTTGGCGGATAATTTGGCATTACTTTAAGTATTATATAAATATATTTTTTTATAAAATATTAAAATCAAATCTACACAGCATTCAATATTTTCACCTTGATGAATTATATTATGCATGTACAGTGAAACCCCGATTTTACGTTTTTCAAGGGACCGAAAAAATACAACGAAAAATCCGGGAAAGCTAAAAATAATAATAAAAAAATCTCTCATTTAAAAAAAAAAGTCCTTTATCCGCAGTTGCTTCTTTGTAATTTGACACTTCAATTTTAGCAAAGGCCCGCCGTAAATATCTCGTGGTTCGTATTCTTCGACGATCTCATGTAATCTCGCTATTCATGCTGCGGTCGTGTCATGGTTCACAGCAGCGCTCTCGCCCGCTAGTTTTTAGACCATGCCGATATTTAAACCTATTGATCCATCCGTTCGATGCAGAGAAGTCTGAAATACCTTTTTTTCGGCTATTTGCAAAGCTTTTTCTCCGAGTATGGTTCCATCAGTAGGTATATTTTCAGCTCGCGCTTGCTGGTACCACGCGTGAAGAATCTCCGCAAGCTCATTAAAAGTAGACTTCTAAGCGGACTTTCTTTTCTTCGCTGATTTGACGCACTTTTCGATTTATTTGCGAATGTCACTCTTCCTAGCAACAATCGAGTTCAGACTAGATGGTGCAAGTCCTAGACGTTTTGCTATGTCAACACGTTTTTCTCTTGGATTGTTTTCAACGTCCAGAACTATTTTGATTTTCTATGGGACAGGAACGCACTGCAAACATCCAACGCGGGATGTTTGCAGCCGGTTTATACAATACAATGACAAATATGTAACTATGATCTCATCCAACACGCTTACGTGTCGTCGGGTGTCGGCAGTATTTTTCCGCCTTAAAGGTCATTAGAGATGTTGAAATTCAGCGAGAAAAATGAATAATGTGCACAGGAGTTCAATAAATGAATCATCAGCAAAGCATTATGAGAAATCATAACAAACCATTCGCCTGCACACTTGAAGTCTTGTTTTTTTTTCACAAAAATTTTGTATGGGTTGATATTATGAGAAGTCATAATAAACAATTCCACAACGCCTGCACACTTGCATTCTCATTTTTTTTTCAAAAACAAATTGTATGAGTCGATCGTGTTTCTGAGCGAAATGAGAAATATATATTAGAAAAAACGTTCAATCGGGATAATGTTTGTGAAGGGACCAAAATATTTAGTGTAAATCGTATAATCGGGGAACGATTAATGCGGGATTATTTAAAATTGTTTTTATCGGTGTTTTGCCAGGACTATAACAAATGAACGATCCATGCGGGAAAACGAACAATGCGATAACGGTAAATCGGGGTTCCACTGTATTGTAAGAATTGGGTTACGATAAATGGATGTTTGTTGAAGGAGATTTAGCTGAGAGAGATTTAAACTTACAATGTAAATATTTTCATCCAGTTTGGCGCGAGGGTCTTATACTCTGTATGCGTCTGCAGTCTTGCGTTGATCAGTTCGAGAACACAGAACGGATCTGACTTTCCTCCCAAATCAGCTGCTGCCAGGCCCTTTGCGCCGAACACCTTCACGCATAGCCACCCAACCCCTCCCGATCCAGCCTCGTTCCAAACATCAAGACGGCTCCATTTCTTCAAAAATAAAGTGTTTTTTTTTTAAAACGTAATGATAAAATGTTTGGTAAATGTAATAAATATATGTACTCGACAATGATTGCTTCAAATTAATTTTGTTATTATTTTAATTCAGGATTATTTAGTTATTATCGTGCCATGTAAGGTTGTAATTGTTATTTATTATTATGTATGGCAATTTTAGTTATTTTGATTGCCTATAGTCCAGTGCTTCCCAACCTGGGGTCCGCAGGTTTTCAGTAGAAGGTACAAATATTTATTTGTGAACATTCTTTGTGATAAAATATAAACATGTGAAATATTTTTTTTTCATATTTAGGGGGCCGTGGCATAAAAAAGGTTGGGAAGCACTGGCCTATACAATTAAATTAAATGAAGTATTATTTCTCTTGATTGATAAAATACAATCCTTATAAAATTTATTATATAATTTTTATAGTAAACCAGTTTTTAATTTTCAGATTCTTGCCTTTAAGGCAGTTGCTTCCAAACTAAATGTTAATATGCTTTCCTTTGAAAAAATATACCCTCTATTTTATATAGCAACAAACAATAAACACGTTTTAAAGGGTAAATAAATATTTTAAGCCGTTCACGCCTCTTTTTGCAATTGTCTACGCCTCCCATTTTGGAAATCGTTGCATTAAGGAGATAGATAAATTCATACTAAATGTAATCCTTGATAACTAAAGCCATTTAATCTCTAAACTAGTAAAAACTCAACGTAATTAACGATTCACACTCACAGTGGCTTTTGACATGTCACAGATGAGTAATTTAGAAACAAATGATATGTGTGGAGGGGAGGCATGCCTTATTTAGTCGATTAATTAATTCCACTATCTCAACATGCATAAACGGCGAATAAGCCTTTCACTAAAATAATGGGATTACAACTTTCCGAAAATAATGAATGTGAGAAAAATTTTAGTTACTAAATGTTTTTTTTGTGAAGTCGCTAAACTATGCCCAACGTACGAATTTGTCTTCTATGATATTCCTCTCCCTGGGGTTGTCCTGGTGGTTGGTGAGGTCAGTGATCGTCTCTGAGGATGTCGTCCCGCTGATGGTGAGAAGGAGAAACACCTCGCCGTTGTTGTCTTCGAGATTTTGTCGAATGTTGTGCGTCTTTTCTCGTTCGAGCATCGATAAATCTATCACGCACCTGAATAATATTTTAGCGCGTTAATAAATATTTGACTTCAATAAAGTAAAGGTTTACTACAATAAATTACATGATTTACAGTATATTATTTTTTTTTTCTTTTCTCACAGTGGAGCGTGAAAGTCTAATGAGCTACTCTCTAGATTTAATTTGACAAAGAAAGATCCACATCATTTGTTTTGTATTTAAATGTGTGCGGCAAAAGAATTGTGATTGTACTATTCTGGGTGTAGATTTTTTCAAGTTGTTTTATGCCTTCTGAAATCATTACTAGGTATGTATTTCGTTTTTACTTTAATAATGAAAATACATTATACAGGATACTCGAAACATAAGCAAGGTTTCATCAAAACAAGCTTCCGAATGGCATTGAAATTTCATTTAAAGAATTCCAGTAGCAACGAACGGAGCGCAATGGCTTGACAATGTTATGTTGAACCACTTGAATACCAAACGGGCACAGGTGTCCGGAACATATGCAAGCGAACACGGGTGTCCAAGACATTGAAAAAATCAAATACTTGGTATTCTAATAGAATATAAGCAATATTTTGATGAATATGTGTAGTGCCATCTATACTACTCAATATAGAACTAGAGTCAATATAGGTTTTCGATTTCAATTCGATTACAGGGCTGTGGAGTCGGAGTTGGAGTCGTAGTCGGAGTCGTGAAAAATGAACGGCTTGAATTTTTTTTGAAAAATATTTTTAATGATGTGTATTCAAACAAAATAGGCCAACGTGATGTAAAAATGATCTGATGGAATACATATATATAATATATAATATATAAGTTAAAATTAAATTTTCGAAAAATTTCCTCGTCGTCTTTTTTTTACACGACTCCACAGCCCTGGTATATTAGACAATCATTTTTCTCAAAAACTCGCAGTATCTCTGGGACATATTAATGATTTATTTGCGCGGTATTCAAACAGTTAAATTGTTGTTAAGGTAATAAACGTTTTGAAGCAGTGTATATTTGTAAACACAGCCTTTTATAGTATGTAGATTTAGTAGGAGAGTGAAGAGACTTACAGAAAAATATTTTTGATGAACGAAACCGGTAATGATCGTGACATAAAGTTGCGAAATAAGTGCAAACTGTATTAAAAAAATATAATCAGTGGTGTAAGAAAGGGTCCTGCCGTCCTTGGATTTGCCCCACCCCCCAATATTTCCTCTAATTTTGTTTTTAAATCACTTCTACAATTTTTATCAATGAACTAGGACAGGTATAGGGAACCTGCGGCCCTCTGGCCAATTCTGTAATTCTGTAAATGTATGTAAATTCCTGACATATTCTGACCGTAAATTCTTGTTTCCGGACAAAGATTCCCTAGTCAATGTTTACTGCGGTTTTATGTCGAATCAGAAAAATGAATGCGGCCTTTAGAGAAAAAAAGGTTCCCCACCCCTGAACTAGGAGCTTATGCTACATATTTTTTTTATGTATAAATATAATTTATCGAAAAATATTGTATTTATGTTTGAAAATGCCGCCCCCAACAATTTGCCGTCCGGGGCGGTCCGTCAATGCCACAACCCCACTTGCTACGCCACTGAACATAATGCCTTTCCACCAAGAATTGACGGTTAACACGTTAACAATGCAGAATTCATTCACGGTTGAGTGGAGTATTTATTATATTTATTTTTTGATAATTTTTGTATTATCGTATGATCATTAAGGAAAATAATAATTTTAAATAAGTGGATATATTTTTTTACTATTACTTTTAAAGTTTGATAGTCACGTAATGTTCTTAACGATTAAATCATAATTCTAATCAATTTCACATTCACGTCTTAACTACGTCAAATTAGAACATCTATTATAATTACTGTTCGATTAGTAATTTTCAATGTCACACTTACATTGGTAATAAATCCAGTGTCGTCGGCTAGATATCAAAACGGCGTGTAAATAAGATATAATGTCACATAAACATAGATATTGTGAAGTTCCTATTAAAATAGTAATTAAATTTCGTTACACCTGACAAAGTCGTATGACTGTAAAACTATTCGAACTAACAGGCAATTATACAAAAATAAATATTAATGTATATGTCAGGCATGGGCAACCTTTTCTAGGTCTGGGGCCAAATTATCAAACATAATAAAATTAAATAAAACACGTTGGTTCTTCTTGTATATTTATTTTTTTATATAATGAACATAATATTAATATTATATACTGATTACAAAATTTAGTATGAAGATTGATCTTGTAATTGAATTACGAGACTATCAATATTGGCGTTGGAATTGCTTAACTATAATCGCATAGAATATTAGAGATTTTCGTCCGTTATCCGAGTTCGAATTTTTGATTTAGTGTGTTTCATCCTCGAAAAAAACTGTTTACACGTACATGTGCTGCCAAAAAGACAAATGATTTTTCTTGCAAATCCGCGAAAATTTGTACATTTTTCTTCCACCAAATATAATTTACATATTAAAATCCGTCTAAGCACTCTAAGCAATGTTGTTCAATTTTGATTTTAGCACTAAATCCCCCCTGAAGCTCAATAAGATTCAATTGTAAATTTGCTGGCACATTGTTTACATCAGCATCCATCGGCAAGTATAGCGAATGTGGAGTCTTTGTTTTGGAAGTCGGCAAACCTCGTATCAAATTGCTCTATAAGTGCCTTCAGTTCATCTCCATAATAGTTATTTGTGTATCTATTACTTCGCCGAGATGAATCAGGGCCGGACAATATAGCTCGGCGGGCCGGTGGTTGCCCATACATATATGGTCTAGGTGTATATTTTTTTTATCTAGGTAATTTTAAGGCGAATTCATTTCTATATTCACCACTGTGATTATATAACTTACTCTCAGTTAAAAGTTTTTTAAAACTACATTTGCTTACACGGTTGAAATAATATGTGATTAAATTCTAGAAAAAAACATTTTTTTAATCGATTGGATTTTCGCTATGGTTTTTTTTCAACATTATGTCTGAAAATCGATCCGAGTAGTAAAGCTAAGCATCAAAATGTCATAAAAAATGTTTTTAGTAAACTACTCAAACCTTATATACACAAGAATATCAATTTAAAAAAATATTATATTTCCTTTTTCCTTATGGCCAATAACTTTATTGAAATCGTCATTAATTGAAGAATGAATTTATTTTACGACAAGGGCAAGTATAATTAAACAAAGAACGATTAAAAAACAATCAAATTATATGAAGAATGTGAATAGGTAAACTTTGTATTTGCCATTGGATTCTAATAAAAATAATTTATTCATAATATCAAAATAAAAAATCTTAAAAACGTTAATTAGTGACGTAAAAAAGTTTGGATTGCAAATGAAAAAAAAGGAAGTATCTAATTATTCGTATTACTGTAAAACTGTAACAAATGAATTGAGTTTTCTTTCCATTTGAATTTTAATGACCTATTTGAATACGAGAATATCGAATGATAATTAAGTCAGACTCAGCTGTAATGACTATTCCAAGAATAACGACCATTAAAGACGGTTTTATATATAGCTGTATAAATAATCGTTCACCTAAAATCGAAAGCTCAAGAAAACGGAAATAGCCGAAGGATATCGTCTTTGAGAGCTTTTGCTTTAATTCTATTTTAGAACCGATAATAAAGCAATATAAAAATAAATACAATTTACTGATCTGAGCAAGAAATATAATGGTCTAATCTCTAAATAGTTACAATAATAATGTTGGGTACATTTGAATTTTGTGAGCTTTTTAATTAACCAAAATGCTAAGGTAATGTAAAATTTTAAATAAAATAATAAATCAATTATAATATTTTAATGCTTGATTTGTTTCTCGTTTTTTTTCACGTCCTAATAAATAAAATTGAATTGGCTGTCAAGAATTAATTTTGTTTTCTTTGACAGTTTTTACGATCAACATTCTATAAAAATATTATGGTTTAACTAAATGTGTAATAAAACAGTGATATTTAGTACAATATTTAAAGTTTTTTTTTACATTGGAATATGATTTTTTTCTATAAATTATACATGCCGCACAAAATTGAAGGTGCGGAGTGCAGTTGTGTATCTATGTCATGGAATTCGAATAACAAATCGATTATTAAGCAAAAATCGATTGTTAGCAAAAAAATGTTCTTTACTAACCTGCGCGAGATGTTGGACTTTAATCTTATCATTTAATAGAACTGATCTTTAACAAACCTTCCAAGAAAATCGTCTTTCGATTGTTTATCTCTATCCCACAGGGTGAGCTCCAGAAGTTGTTCTTGGTCATCATACAGATGCAGATCGAATTGTTCCAGCCAGCACGGATTTAGCGACCGCCATATTACTTTGCTTTTGTATTTTTCATTTCCTAATCTGAAAAAAAATACAAAGGAATTGTTATTCCCGAATGTCCTTTGAATATTTAATTATGTTTAAAGAGATAATCCAAAGAGCGGGCAAAAGAAGTTCTCGTAAATAAATTAGAAACCGAGTATTAAAAACCAACGGCTTAAAAATAAACAGAATTTTTCTTTATCTCCTGAAATTATACAAAGAAAAACGAGTAGACACAATTTATAAAGATTTTGCGATTGAAAAATACGAAAGTTTGACACAATGGCTGCACTTCTAAGCTGGAAGTTTTAAAGTTTTGCACTATTTTATAATTTCTTTGTTATAATATTTTTCTTTATAATATAGAGCAGGTAAATTTATGTTTTATAATTCCGGATTGAAAAAAGACTTGACGGACCAAGAAAAAATTCAAATATATTAAATTTATATAGGCGATTCTCAAAATATAACAAAGAAAGCTTAAACATTTTTATAAGGTTGTGGTATTATTTATATAATATTATCATCTTTAAATATTTGTCAGACACTTATAAGAAACTAGTATTTATAGTTATTAATATTGGTAAGTAAAAAAATATCAAAATGAATCGTGATTCAATCAACCCATTATCTGGGCATTCATTCGTGCCGGGTTTGGTTTGCAGGCCATAGTTTGCCGAGCCCTGGTATAGAGAGATGATGGCTTCAAACACAGATTACGTTTTCTTGAATAAATATTTTCAAGAATACTCAAGAATCATAACCGTCTTAAAATCTTCAAAGGGACACACTCGAAACTTTTATTTTGTGAAGTATCTGTCAGAAAATATGCTCCGGGAAAACGACCTCTCTTCGTAGATGAAGTTTTGCACAATCATTATTGTATTATTGAAATTTCAGTCCAAGTATCAGTGAAAAACTCTGTGCACAATCCCTTGATCATATAATCTATAACAGGCTTCTGAAAAAAATATTGCTATGCCAAAAACACGACGAGATTTTTCAATAATTATAAGCGAAAGATTTTATTTGTAATCACGTTCGAAAGATTCGGTGGAAAATACATCTATGTATCAGGTTATGGTTAAAAAAACTTTCGATGAAACTAACCTGTTGATGCTCCACACAAAAGCAAAAAAATGTTACGCCTAGTTAAACCAACAGTGGAATAAAAAAAGTTATCAAATCTTATTCATTATTAATAAAGCAAATTACCAAAAAACGTGAAAACTGTTGTTTAGTACATGCATTTATGTTATTGAAAAGTTTTTTCCAGTTTCGAAAGTGTATGGTGATAAAAAATGTGTAATGTATGACGTGTTTAGTACGTGCATTGAAATTAAACAGAGATTTAAATTTTGCTGTCTTTGATGTTTGTGTCATAAAATATATCAGACTTTGATTAGTATTGAAGAAATAAAAATATGTAAGACATTATTTCACAAGATTTTTTTTGCACGCATGTCAAATATAGGTATTTGAAACATTGAATTGGAAAATAATTAGAGTTAGATGAATATTTTTCGTAGTACCTAAATTTGCAATAAGGATCACTTGATCCGGTGTCTTGATCCATGGCTGTGAGGCCCTTGGCTTCCACAAGGACGATGGTGACAACGGAACTCCATATTTGACATTTGAGGCGTTTGTTAACGTCGCAAAGGCGAGTGCTGCGCTGGAAATACTGTAAAACAAATTTTAGTTAGAAAAACAGATTGGATTGATCGTGATTTTTGAAAATAATTATATGTTTATTAATATAAATAATAAACACTCAATATATTCTTAACACAATATCCGAAGAAGTTAGGTAAAAAAGAATATAACGTGTTTTAATAATAAAATGTAAATCCAATGTATAGATAACTGAGTCCATACGATGAAACACAATTTACATGAGGTGAATCTAAAGATGATTTATATTTTAAAATTAGACACAAAGATTCAAAGTGAATAGGGTAAACTCCTCACAAGAATTTGATAATGTTTTAACATAGTCATACCAAAAGACAGTACTTTGTTACTTTTAGATGTCAATACTTGGTGGAAAAGCATTATATTAAGAAAAAAAAACGATATTCATTTGTACTTAATTTCCACTTTAATAAACCCTTTCCTCACTTTTAGGGTGTTCACTGTCAATACTTGGTGGAAAGGCATTATATTAATAAAAACACAATAATCCGATTAATAAATTCAGAATGGCGATTGAAAGTAATTATGTTTGTAATTACTTTCAATCGCCATTCTGAATTTATTAATCTGGGATGACTTTTTAATTATATGTTAGATGTGTTGAAAATTTTAATTTTGTGTTATTTTAGAATCATTTTAATGTAATTGGCAATTTATTTTCAATGCCAATTGTTGTGTATAACTTTTCAATTTTGTATAAATAGCATTGTTAAATTATATTTCTTATCAGTTGACATATTAAATAAAGTGGAATGAAGTACAAAGGATTATTGTGTTTTTATTAAAATAACCCTTTCCTTACTATGCAAAAAAAGCACAAGCTCCTGAGCTGTGTAGTCGTTACACATCAGGCAAACGGGAGTGAATCATGACAATTATATGTAGCACTGCTGTAGTAGTGTTATATAATTGTCATGATTCACTCCCGTTTGCCTGATGTGTAACGGATACACAGCTCAGGAGCTTGTGCTTTTTTTGCATAGTAAAGGAAGAGTTAATCAAGACTGGTTTCGCGAGCATTGTCAAATGATACGAAATACAATTTAACAGTGCTATTTATACAAAAACAAATTTAAATGAAAAGGTGTAGTAAACAATTGACATTGAAAAGAATTTACAAATTACAGTAGATATTATCAATAAGTGACTCTAAAATGACACAAATTAAAATGTTTAACATAATGTTATTTCACAGCAGCTCAGTAAGCACACACATACACGGATTAATTATATATATATATATATATATCCATATAGTCTACTGTCTTTATCGCTTGTGGCTAACTATGTGAGTAATATAAAATAAAATAACTTAGATTATTCTACGTATTGGGCTACAAAATGTGACACGTGTTTCGCCTCTTTTAGATGCATCTTCTAATCTCAAAGCTACCACTGAATCCATCGAAAGTATTAGCTATGTGAGTTTTGTACAAACATTAATCTATATGATTTTAAAAAGACAATGCATATAAATGCGTACAATATTTGTTTCATAATTATTTAGGGGAAAAAGTGTGGCAATATCAAGGTTTTCCGCTTTTCGAGTGTAGTGAAACGTAGTAAAAAAAATGAAAAGTTCTATTTGACAGCGAGATGCTTAAATTATAATCTCTATATTTCTTGCGCAAAATAGCTGGCACAAGCTGTACAGCGCATTGAGTTTTGAAGTGATGAAATCGTCATAATTTCTGATTTTTTTTTCACAAAAATAAAATACTTCAATGTTTTGAAAAAAAGTATTTGAAAAAAAAGAAATTTCTTGCTTTTACGTTATTTCGGATTCCTTTATACTCGCTGTTTCGTAGAATGTCGTAATAAAAACATGTAGTTATGTACTAATAATACATACCAGGCAAATATTTACTACAAAGTTATTCAATAAAAAAGAAAGTTTGTTTCATTCGATATAAATATTTAACGAAGATGCTACGCGTGTCTAGATCTCCGTTAATGTGAAATGACCATAGCATTAACGTTATGAACTATATTTCAAAAATAAATGTCATTTATAGAGTGTCTGTTTTTATGGTATTATATTTTGCAGTAAGGCACCGATAAATTAAAAAAACATGCCTAATATAGCATACAATAATAATTTAGAGATCATGTTACAAATATATTTGTTTATTCTTAATCTTTAGGGTGTAAACTGTTAATTGTAATTGATAATAATCAATTCTTATTGGAAAGGCATTGTGTATATGTATAAAAAAATATAAAAACACTGTTTTTCATACAACGCAAAATAATCAAAACCGATCTCGATCATTAGAAACATTTTCAACTGATGAACAAGATAATGTAATTGGTGAATTGATTTTAATAAATTATTTGGAATTGCGACTGTTTAAAAATAAACAAATAACTTACATATATGGAATATTTTTCATAATCCATCTACTAATAACTGTTACATTATATAAACTTATTCATATATTTATTAAAATTTCGGTGAGACGTTTTGTAAGGACCGACACAAATATATTGTAAAACATAACAAAATATAACGCGATATAATGAACTATTAACCCATTTGCTTGATTAATACCACATTTGAATGCATTTTTGTTTGGAAATATTAAAGTTTTCAATAATTTATCATATATTCATTTCCTATATCAAAAATTCAATTGATATCCCTAATAGTTGCAATACGTGCAAAATGAGAGGCGGTTTTTATTTTTTTAGCAGTCAATTTGAATGGGAATTGCGTAGAGGAAAGCGCTACCACGTGAACATTGCGAAGTACCGTCTTGTCAAGTTCACTAGCGTAGACGCGACGAGAATCGCGTGCATTCGTAGTTCGGGTCAAACCCGGCATTAACAACATTTATAATAGTTCCTCAGGGTTTCACCTGTTGGGTGATAAAAAATACATAAAACATTTTGACATTGACGAATACTCGGAGCGGCGAATAGCTTTTAGTAAAATTGGTAAAAAAAAAATGACAGCCAAGTTATCATTACCGAACGTTGGGAGTGGAATGACTTTATGTCACATGTTTACTTCGTATCGATTTGAGGCTTGTGCCGAAATAGCCTCGAGCTTTTATAGCACACGGAGAAATGTATAATATAGCCAGGACTTTACTATTATGGTTAACCGGGCCATTACATACATGTGGGAATGTAGATGTCCAAATCAAGATAATGTGAAGATTATACGTGACACGGAAGAGGTTTTATATTGCCGCTTTTGTATTATTTAGAAAGATAAAAACAACATTCGTATAGTAAGCAAACGTTCAAAGGTAATAATTTTGTAATAAAAAACAACTTTATGAACAATTTGTAATATACTTACCTGTTGTGACACAGACATCGTTATAAATTAACAATGAATTAAAAACACATAAAGAGTAACCAATAACTTTTGTCTCATTTTATTTTAGATAAATGATTGAAAAAATGGTTTTCCTCTTCAACCATAGTATTATAATTTATTCTATAATGATAAAGTAAAATATATTCAATAGGAATGTTCCTACTCATTTTGAGAGTAGATACTTATTTTACACATTATAAACTCTACACAAAGAATTGAACGAAGAAAGAGAACGTTAACGTACTTACTCGATGATTTTTTTATGCGGTAAAAAAGAAAAATAAACATACAAACATGTCCGTTTGCTTAAATTTTTGTAACGATGAATCAAGACTACGCGCGTTAGAGGAATCAAAAATCACCACAGAAACAATCTCACTAACGACCTGCATAGTATCAATACTAACCGTTTTAAGAAAATCTTATTTACTTTCCCTTTTCATTACAATTTTGAGTATTTTAAAAAAAAAAATTAAATACTGTGTATGTACAGAACAACTGAATCCAAAATTACCGTATTAAATATTTTTTATTCAAATAAAACTTAGGGCGATAAGAGAAGATCTTTCTTATTTTATCGTATATATTTAATTGTTTTTCATTTTGTTAGTTAGGATGTAAAGGCAGACCAAAATCCATTTTAACATTATATGTAGTTCCAAGTCTGACGTTGGAGTGAACTTTCACAAGTTCTTCACAGGCATACTTTATTCCGTCGAACTACATTATTTGCTATTTTTACCATATGAAAACGATGTTCCTGTGGTTATATATTATGAACATATTCTTGGACCAAAAAAGCATAAACGAATGAGATTTTAGAAATATTTATCTTGATACGAATAAAGTTTTGTAGAATATAATGTTACTTGGAAATATGTCGACTATCATTCACATTTTCTCATCTCACTTCAAAACATCGTTTATATTGATTGAATGAGGCTGTTTGTATTTCTCCCACGGTTCAGTACGAAATAAAAAATGTTTATCATGTGCCTAGTCTAAAGGGAATCATTTGTCAGTTTTGACGATGTCACTGGCTATGAGTACTCTGTATGTCGGGCAGACATATTTGATATTGACATGGTGTTTGATGTGACAGTAAACACTCGATACACGACGATATTGGCTTTCTCATTTGGTATACACAAAGTAAACGTTGCTCATAAGTTTATCTAATCATGTTGTTGGAATTATGTGTACTTTTATGCTGGCAGAGCACGTAATTATGTATAAGAATGTAATACTATTTAATATATATTTTATGAGGGTATTAGATATAATGATTTCCGATCGCCAAAACACCGAGTTAATGTGACACTTATACTGTTAGAGATTCAGTTATTAACAACAGCATAGAATATAATTGAAAGTCAAGTCTTAAAATACATCTTTCAAAAAAGAAAACCAGGTATAAGAAGAATTTATAAAAACGAAAAAATTCATTCTGTATGTATTTATTTTATTACTATTATTACAAATATTTAGCCGATTCATAAAAGAAAAAACATTTAAATAATCAAATCTTTTTTTTAAAATTAATTTGGTGAAAATACAATAAAAAAGATATAAAAAAATGACGAAAGAAGTGTAGTTATAGCAGTAAAAATATGCATTGTGTATAAATGTGGCAATACATTTTTCATCCTGCACTATAAGCATACTTATCTGCTTAGTTCATTATCGTTTAAGTACTTGTGCATTTCGCTCTCATGTGAAAATCGTAAATATTTTAACTATTCTTTTTTAAGTAGTTTTTTACGAGTTTATGATTTAAGCCAGCGATTACCAACCTGGGAGTCGTGGACTATTGCAAAACAGAACACTGACGCTAGATGTGGAAGATTTAGTGAGCTAAGTAAAAATATTTAATCAAAAATAAAATTTGGTGTAACATACTTCTTTTTACAATATTTCTGTGTGCAGCCTGTGCAGTAGAGGTCTGCACGGGCCGAAATTTTACCAAATTACCCGGTCCGAGCCCGAAAGACTCAGACTCAGACCCGCCCAGGCCCGAATCTAATACCACACTTGTTACCCGAACCCGACCCGAAGCCCGGATTTATACTCCACAGCCCGAAAAAAACTCGTTTTTTACAAATTTACAACAATTTACGATTCTCCATAGAACTGGTAATACTTAAAATCATCATGGCTGACTTATGACACGAACATAGTCTGAAATATGTTTCTGAAGAATAAATTCCTTACCCGGGCCCGAGACTCAACTGCGCTTACCCGCCCGAACCCGGCCGACGGGACGGACCGGGTAAGGGCCCGAAGGCCAGGCCCGGGCCCGTGCAGACCTCTACTGTGCAGGGATGGAAACATGTGTGCGGCCACATTTTAGAAGGTGTGCGCGCACACACTCGCACACCTTAGCGGGAACATACTACTAGTAACATAATAGTTGGAAACCACTGATTTAAGCGATACGTGCAGAAATCACTTGATAATTAAAACATATATAATATTGTAGTTCACAGCATATAATTTCTGTTGTCAATTTGCTCCAAAATAATAATTGGAGGAAAAACCACTAGAGAGACATAATAGTAACAACAGCTGATATTGGAATAAAAAAGTTTTCTCATAAAAGTCATGAATATCTAGCGGGCTGCAAAATTAACGATTGCCACACTTTGCCAACATGAAGGCATTGTGATTTATAGTTCTCCTGTCGCGTTAAAATATAGGCCACGTGGACACAATAGCAGGCAAACGTTACGCTTTTCGAAAAATCCTCAGCGAAATTTTTTCTTTCGTCCGATATGAAACAAAACACGTAAAAGCAACGGTGCAATACTACGCAGAGTATATTTTCCGATTCCAAATAAATCACCGAAAACTGAAAGAAAACAATGTTTCAAATAACTTTGTTACTATTACGAAGTTTTTACGATTCTATAAATATCATTGCCTTTGAATTTTGTACAGTTTTGGTGACGAACTTTAATCGTAAACATTTCCACAACTACCCTGTTATAGTAACTATATTCTGTATACTTAAAGACATTATTTGGCAAACATTAAATATTTTATCAAATTCTTCAATTAGAAAAGCTGATTAGGTCAGAGATTAGTTTTCTGGTAATATTTCAAATCAGTATTGATAAAAAATATTAACACGTAAGAAGAGATATGCGTTGTTATTGAATTCATTGTGAAATAACTGTAGACATTGTTTACTGTCATAATATTAATGCAGAAAGTTGTACAAAAATGGTGAGTTGCACACTTCCTTTTGTTTACATTTCAGTAAAAATTAAAAAAAAGCGAACCTCGTTTATTATGTTTAAAACATAATACTTTAAATTTATGAGCGTAGACGCGTTCCGGTACAAAAAATCGGTTCCGGGACCGCGGTTACAGATCTGCCCTCACTCGCTACGTAAAAGATATGCAGCCTGTTTTCAAATGTACCAGAAACAGAGAAAGTATGTAGTATGATTCGTCACACCATGTAAAATAAAAACTGTAACATAACGTCAACTGAACATAAAAAGAACACAGACTCACAAATGTGCTAAAAATGTTTATTAGACCAGTGCTTCCCAACCTGGGATCCGCAGGTTTTTCACGGGGGTCCGCGAAAATGTTTATTCTTTCATTTTTCTTCGTGATAAGTATGAAAAAAAAAATGGGGTTCCGCAGATTATTGTTTTCACAATCGATATTGAAATCGAGGATTTCGAATTCGTCGGTGAGCTAAAAATGAAAAAAACGAGTTACGGAGACAATTCGGAGGAAAAGTTCGCGGATTATTTTTTTTAGATTTAGGGGGACGTAGAACGAAAAAGGTTGGGAAGCACTGTATTCGACAACTGAGCAAATATAAAAAAGCCTTTGTTGGCAATTACAGTTTATTGGAAAGTTCAATGATCGTTCATAGTGGATAACTTCCCTTGCTTGAAGGGTGTGCAGTTCGCGAACCCCAGAAGTTGCTACATTTTTTTATAATCGTCTACTAAATAATGAATAATGAATTAAACCAGAACTTGTCACTAATTTAGATGGCATGTTCGTTTAATGTTTAAAGTATAAACCCTTCGGAGCGGTCGTGTTCGCAAAAGTCTCCATTTGAGTGGTTACAGGTTTGGGAACATGGCTAATATCCACTATGTCCTGATAAATCGCAAAAATAGCTAGAGATTGATTATCCGAATTCAATTAATGTATATTCATTTTTTATAGTATCCGTTTTCAAATTTACACCTATTCAAAATGCGGCAGTTGTTATTGAGAACGTAATATTCTGGTGATACAGTTGTACTAAATTTACCTGTAATTTGACAACCATCAACTGTGCTACTTTTATGATATAATTAGATGAATAATGTGACCAAACAAATAACTTTTGTGGAGCGAAGTGCGAGAAAATATTGTGTGTACGGAGCCATGTGTAATAGTAGAGGCTTAAATACAAATGATGCAACCTTCGCTCTAGAGTAATCCTTTGAGACTATTATTACCCTTTGCACAATGTCCCCTTTTTCCTTGAGCTTTGGAAAGCGGTGTCCCAGTTTTTCCAAGATTTCTGCCGGGTAAGCGAAATGGACGCCGTGCGGATAATGAAATGGCGGCGCTTCCGGCGAGACACATCCGCCTGCTTCTTCCTTTTCCGCCGGGCAATCGGATCTGGTTGCAAATCACTTGTTGATTATTTCAATTTGCATTTAACAACTTGGTGACTGAAAGCTTTCAAGCGGCGGAGATTGTTTTAAAAGGAAATTTGAATGGGATATTACGCTGTAAAACTATGTTTCCTCAGAAAATTAATAGCATATTGATTTTGGTAGTAATAAGACAAGAATTTATCAATAAGTAAAAAAAGATAAATAACATTCGAATAAAATATGCACATATATAACAGAAACGCCGTGTAGAATTTGCTTACAAAATGTTCGAATAAATCTAAAAAAATATATGCAAATTGTTAAATATTTTTTTTCATTAAAAACGATTAATGTACAATATATTCAAATAATAAGTTATGGATTCAATTACTTAAATAATAAAGATATTCTGTATACTAATAGTTTAACGCTTAAAGTTTTGAATATGTTTAATTTTTACGATATTTATGTAATAATTTACCTTTTGCTATTCACAGAACTATTCGAAGTACACTCATCGCTAATATGAGTATCGGCAGATAACTTTCGTTCATCATCAGTAAATAAGTCCTTACAGTCCATATCGCTGCCTTCAGATTTCCATCTTTCCTTGCAAGATTCGTACGAACCAAATCCATCATCGTCAATCAGAATCCTTTCGTTTCTTGTAGCGAGCTCTTTTTCGATTAAATTGAGCTCACTTGTTGATATATTCAAAATTTGTTTACTCTCCTCTTTAGAAAGTGTCCCCTTTGCCAAGATTTGCTTCAGAATTTTAATTTTGGCGCTCAATTTGAGTTTCCCGAAGTCGTCTCTGGAAGGGGACGATAGAAAGTTTTCCGATGAGGAACTTATGGTGTCCGTTTCATTGAACTCCAAGCTCTTCGATGACTTCGTATCGTCTTCGTTGGGTACCGATATGTGTGAAACAAAGTTTGTGATTTTAGATTTCGCTCCATATTTATGTTGAATAGTTTCCTGTATGTCTTCTTTGAAGTCGTCAACTTTGATCTGAATTTTGTCATGCACTTTATTCAGTTTGTTTTTCATTCGTTGTATCGTACTCGTGTCCGGTTCTGCCATAGCTCAATTGCACTTTTTAGAACATTTTTATCGTCTATGAATAGTTTTGTTTATCGACTAAGCGATATTGCACAGCACTTGAATCCTTAATATTTCAGATGGTAATGATTATTACAAGACATGTGTTTGTATCAGTCAGACTGTATAAAACTGAAAAGACTGTATTTAATATAATAACAACTTTATTATTATCGAATAAAATGACAAAACAACATATTATTATAAAAAATCGTATTTAACCAAACTTCGTTCAAATATATTTTTTTAAATACATTCAATTACAAAACAAAATGTATATCTATCTCGAGACGAAAATAATAGCACAAGTTAATTGATTTTCTGTTAAATATTCGACTCGATGATTGATTAATTATGAGTACTGTTTTGTGTGTAGTTGGTAAATAGAATCAACTTCTATAATTAAAATGAAGAATTAAATTAATAAAAAAACACAATTCCGTATGTACTTGATACAAATTGAATAATGTGAAAAAATACAATGCAATATTTTCTTCAATCCTCAAGCGGATTCCTTCATAGCTATCCCAAAAATCACATTGTATATCCGACACAATGATTTGTAGAACGTCTGTATTTGAATCCATTATTCACATATTGGGGAGAAGCAAGCCATGCTATAGCAAAGGAAGATAGGATAATGTTCATAATTGGATTTCGTAGTCATGATAGCAATAAAGCTTCGCGAATGATAATAAAGAATCAAATTAGATTTTTTTAAATGCGTTGAATGGAAAATATATACGCGACTTGTGACTCACCAGTACTTATGCTTTGTTGTGCAATGGAAATAATAAAATTAAAGTGAATGGGTTTGGTAAATACATTAATTAGGCCATAAATATTATTTTATATTGACTGCGCCCTTATATCGCGATAACAATTCATTATTTTGACACGAAAGCTATAAATATTGCCTACCAACGCAACCTTCGAACCAACATTACAAATTGGAATATAATATACTAGAATTTTGAGTAAAATAGAAAACATTTTAGGAATTCGGAAGACTAAGTTGAACAGAAATTTCAAATTAAATATAAGGTATAATAGAGAGAGGGCGATACGGCGGTCGCTCTTGAAATAGTTTATTTTTTGTAGTGGATGTTGGACTTGGGGAAGGCTTAAATTCTTTGAGTCGGCAGCTAAAGAAAAAAGTCAATGGAGAACAGTAGCGGAAGAAAAAAATCCTTTCAAGATTTAGATCTGAGGTGAAGAAGTTATAAAAAAAAATATATGATATCAAAAAGCATCATTTATTACTAAAATTTAAAATTTCGACTGAAGGTGCTTGGTGGAATTTCAAAATTAAATTTGAATCGTTCAAATTATGTACATTCACACAGATTTTGTCAAGTTCAAGTTCAGATGAAGTTCAAGTTCAGTTCAAGTTCATCCGTGCACTTGAACGCCTGAAGATGTCGAAAGGCGAAACCCGGGTCGTTAGTGACAAAACCTGTGTGAATGTACATAATTTGAACGATTCATATTTAATACTAAAATGTACGGAATAATCTATTGATGGGTTCAACTAAAATTTACGCATTAGAAATACAAAATAACTGACTGTCTAATTGTGATTTATGCAATCCTTTTTGAAATTAGTACGAGTTACAAGTTGAAACAATAAGCCTGGTGTAAATTATATTTTAGAATTCGATAACTGTTTGGGTCAATAATTTTATCGTATACAAATGCTGTGAATTGTAAAATAAAGGAAATTTATTAAAAAATAAAAATAGACGAAATTTAAATACTTCTTGCTTGAATGGTGAATGATAATTATTAATAACGTTTATAATTTCGCTGTTGGTTTATGGTGTCTAAAATTATCAGGTAAATTATTATTTATTAAAATACTTTTATCCTTACGGTTCTATCGTTAAAATAAATCTGTAATCTTTATCACAATTGTTTGCTTACCATTTCAATTCAAACACCATTTAATATTATCTGATTAAGTATAAAAGAGATCATACAAAAGTTCATTAAAAATAATATTATATCTGCTATAAATCCATTTCGTATGTTGCTATGAAATGGATGGTTTTATTTACTAACAATTTACCCAGTACAGTCATACAGGTTTAACTATAAACGCTGATAATTTTACTTTCGTTTGTTCTACGAAGATGCAACTAGTGATACGTATGCAACTAGTGTGCAATGGAAAGGTCATTAAAGAAGCTTAAAACTCTCATTGAAGTCATAACAAGTTGTTAATTTATAGACACAGGACTGTAATAAAAAATATAAATCGCTTGTTATGTTTGTTTCAACAATTCAATTTTTTTTCATTCTGCAGATAACAACACTAACTACATTTTAATAACACTTAAATTAAAATAATGACTCATATTATGTATCGCGTATAATCTTAATATTCAACAATTATAAATGCATACCGTGGAACGAAAATAATTTATATAAACTCAGAAAATTCATTGTAAACTAGAAGAAACTTAAGCTGAAATAAACTATTATTGCAAAATCTTAAATTTATGAAGAATTTTATACACGTTTAAACGCGTATGAATTAATAACAATGTTGTAAAAAAGCTGATGAATTCGACCATGCTTAGTAAGAAGTTGCTGCAAAGTTTCAGGTAAAATTCAAATTCAAAAAAACTTTTAATTGTAAGTCGTAATGAGTTCTTACGGTGGGTTGGTTATACAGTCCCAAATCAGGAGAGAGGATCAGTTTGATGGAGGCAAATTAAGTTAATAAAAAAGGTTTGCAGATTTGACGTTCCGGAGATCCCAAACGCAATATAATTAGCGAGTCATATTTTTCAGATAACATACTATCGAAATAAATATTGAAAACTGAATCAAAAGTATAAATGTGAAATGTGATTTCTGAGTACTAAGAAACGAAGGACCCAAACGCGTTTCTCATGCGCTGTCGCGCTGATAGGCTAATCTGTCATAGTTGTTTATTGTCGCGATGACGATCAGAATATTGCTACGATGCACTTGATATCTATATGAAAATCATGTACATCGTTATTAAAAAACAGTTTTGTTTCTTAAGAACAACATATCCTAGCCGTTTTAAATTAAATTGTAATATTACACAACAGGTAGCGCTAACGGTTCATCAATATCTAAGCCCTCGCTCTCTATCTGGGCATAGTATTATCTCTACATACGCTTATGTCATAATTGATTCATTAATAATTGTTTTCAGAAAAAAATGGTTTCAGTCTGGTAAGTAAATGTTATGAAATTATATTTTGATATTAATTTTAAACAATAGAATACCTTGTTAGTGCCAATGTTTATTATACGCGAGTCTTGATATAGTATACATATATATACACAAAATGAATAACCAATTAAAGACAAAATATCTAACCTCTATAGAGAAAAAAATGCTGTTCCAAAATATACGACTACAGAGCAAAAACTATGAATTAACACATTGGACGCAACACAATTTTGAAGGGCAAGTTCAATGCCGAATACAAATGTTATATACTTTTTTTTAGGTCATAAAGTTAATCGAGATATATGATATACCACTGACTAGGGCTTCCAATCCCGGGATCTCGTTCAATTTTCTGATCCCGAAATTCCGGGATTGAGATGGCCGTGATCCCGGGATTTCGGGATTGAGAAATTTTGAGCAAAACCCGAAAATTTACACGAAATTGGCAAATTCAAGATTTGAAATTCTTCGGTGAGCTAAAAAAAAAAACGAGGTTCTTTGAGAATCTGGGAAAAAGTATAGCGAATTGAGGATTGCAAATTCCTCGGTGAGAAAATCTCAATCCCGGGATTCAAAATTAATCAATCCCGAAATCCCGGGATTGGAAAAAGGCTCCGAGATTGGATACCCTACCACTGACGTCTTTAAATATGATGTGTTTAAAACTACGATGCCAAAGTAAAGTTTATGACGAATTCAATATGACGGATTACGAAATAATGTTCAACCTTTCACAGTGGCGTGTGATTGATCGAAAATCTCTTAATATGCGGAAAACTGGGCAATCCATGCTTCGTGGCTTCTGACTTGAAAGAGATTGATTGATGGGAAAGATTAATGAATACACATGTTCGTTGTGTACATCGTTTAAATCAGAGACAAGGAATATAATTTGTTTCACAACATGAAGCATAATATAGGTCCATATTGGTGGTTTTCAACATCGAAGACAACTGTTTGTAGGATTGCTAGATCGCTTCTTTTCAGATAATGAATATACTGAGGTGTGGAAAATAAGTGACTAGTTTTTAGCTAATGCACTTGCAGCATCATGCTTTTAAGATGCGAGATTCAGAAAGAATGGGATATTGATTACGTAACTTAACCAAAAGTATGCACATATATAATGTAGAATGTAGGTAAATACATATTTTTTCAAAGTTAAGTTTACTCACTTACTTAAGTCACTTACTATGAATTTATATGTTTTGCAGAACTGTAGACTCGCATCGTAAAAAACCACCGAATTCGACGTTTTTGAATTGTATTACACTTTAGTTTATAATTAAAAATAAGCGAGACTTAAGAGAGACTCGTAATTTAAATATACAATTTGACATCTTTATAAAGTCGCCTTCTGTGGTCTAGTTGGCAATAGCTCGGCTTAAGCGATCATGCCGGTCTGGGTTCGATTCACAGTTAGGTCAATATACAATTTAGATTTATAAAATTTAATATTAAGATCTTATATACAGGTGTTTGTGATTTATGTCTTTTATCCTCGACTTAATCTCCAGTGATCTATAATATTATAATTAAGTTTATCAAGTATGATTATCAAAATTAAAAAAATATTTGGCACAGCCGTAATGTGTTTTTTTAGAAAAATATTAAAAATATATTTATAAAAAAAATGAAAATTTGAGAAGTAGTCGGACCATTTTTAAATACTGGAGTCAGAGTCGCAGTCAGAGCTGCGGTTTTGTCATGTACCACAACCCTTATACTATGTCAATCGAGTTTATATAAAAGTAAATATAGGTATGCAAATTTTTCAATCAACGATTTGCTTTGCTCGGCTTAATTTGGCCGCAATCCAAATGAGTTATATTATTTGTTCGCAAGATTCAATCTTGCAAGTGGATCGAGTTCACATTTATTGCCATATATGTATATAATATTATTATTATGAAAATGCTTTGGAGCAAAATATGTGAATGTTAAATAAAATAGTTGCTCATGTGTGAACTATGAATAGACAAAATAATTTCAATTAAACAATAAAGTAATAAAATATTATGGTCAATAATGTTGTAAATGTGCGCCAGGAGAAATTAGTGAGATAAAAACCGTCGTTCTATAAAATTATAGCACAATTATATAAACACAAAATCTTAGTGAATTCAAAATAATTTTATTAAACCCGGAAGTCTTATTTTTTTTTGTGAAAAGAGTAAAATGAAAGAATTTATAAATTATTATTATTATCGATTTTACTTTTTACGAAATACTTTCATGTTTACGATAACCGAACTTCTTTGTTGTTGGGCTCAAAAACTTTACAAACATAATTTTCATCTTCAACAAAATAGTCAATAAAACGGCGGCGATAAAAGTAAAAACTTTTCGTAAATTAAACTTTATACGTTTCAGCCGATATCAAATATTATTTCATAATTATTTAATAAAATTCATTTTATATAGAATTTTTTTTCAATCGGAACTATTTTCAGCCGCAGAATAAATATGATATAATAATAGTATGTTGGGTCATCAAACTTATAAACCACCTTTTCCGGACCTGTATAGTATTCTGTAATAGAAAATCATTTCCTGTTAGAACATTACTTATCTGATTTGTTTTTGCATCTCGTGTGTGCTCGTAGGAGTCACGCACTGTCAAACAAAATAAAAAGAAAGTGGTTCCATGAAACCTAAATCAAGAAAATTGACTTTTTCATGACGATTGAATACAATATGTTATAACGTTGCTAAGTACCAAAAAATCCTTATTTTGTATGGAATGTGTGCAATTTATTATCAGTTAAAATTCAGAAGAACGGTTTAAAAAATAAACAACGTGATAAAACAGAACTATGACAATATCTAACCTAACATTTATTAACATTAGCCATCAAGTAAATATGTTGTATATTTCTTTTATATTTATTTTTTTACATGTTTGTATAATTTGTCATAAATCGGTTTTTGCTGTTCTGTTTTGTCCAGTTTCAAAACGAAAAAATGGTACCACAATTGTCATGTTATAGTAAAACATGTGTAATCGATCTAAAGATGGCATTGCCTCCATGTAAACGGATATAAAAGCAATAAGGGTACAAAAAATGTCATGCCTATTGCTATACAATTTCTATTTTTAGTGCTGTTCCTGTATTTTGGCTGGATCGTATTTTAATGACAGAAATAAATACATACATATATTTTTTCAATATTTAAAAACTCAAATCTTATGCGTTGAAAAAATATGACATACACATACACTGAAGGTCCTCAAAATCTTCTTTTCTACCTGTATATGATTTTAGCTTTGCTTAGTACTAGGGCATCCAATTAACCGTACAAAGCAACTAACCGGTTTTCGGTTTTTTTTCAAATAAATAAACCGGTTAACCGGATTAAACTGGAACTATTTTCAAATAAGTAATTTTAGTACCACAAAAACCAATATTCCAAAACAAAAAAAAATGTAGAGAATTTTGCTTACTTAAATATAAACTAAGAAGGTGCATGCAAGAGTAAATTAACTTTTTTTCATCAATGTCCGCTTCTAATGTGAATTCATTTGGTTTGCTCATGAAGTTTATCTATGCAAAGATTTTTAAGAGAATTACTTGTTAATAAATTCCTTAACCAATCTTTTCAAACAGATTGTATGTATAGAGTACAAGGATATGAGAATAAGACTAAGAAAGACCTTATAGTAAAGCAAATCGCTTTAGCTACGGTCCGTTATTTTAGGATTGAAATAGAAAGAGAGAATAAGTTAATTCTAAAAAGCGATGCCTTCTTATGCAAAAATGCAGCTCGTACTGGCATTTAAATCTGTGAAATCCATCACGGAAGCCAACGATGTTGATTACTGCTCCATAGACCCGACATAAGAATATAAGACAAGAAGAGTTTTATAAAAGTCCATTGTATAATACTTAAACCAAAAAGAGGTTTTCAATAAGCCCCGGTTAACCGTGCAAAATAAACCAGTTTTCGGTTTTTCTTAAAAAAGACAATAAACCGGTTAACCGATTTCGCTTTAAACCGGATTGGAAGCCCTACTTAGAACTATCCTTGTAAGGAGATATAGAGTGAATACAATAATTATTATACTTAGCATAAGGGTATTTTCTTTTTTTAGATACTCGATACTTTTAAGGTGTAAGCATATACCTTCTTAGTGTATAGGCGTACAATAATGATTTCATGGGTCAATCGCGTCACAATTAAAGAGTTTTATAAACAAGTTGTGATATCTTAAAGCTACAACAAAATGCAGAGAAGCTGCATAATTTGGTGCCATAGTCTATAATGAGGAATTCAAATTGTTACGAAACGGATAATTTATCAAACGTATATAGAGGCAACAGGCGTTACTGACTGACACAGCACGTAGAAACATGCCTCAATTTTGTCACCGACCTTTGAATGTTGGCGGCACCAAGAAAAGAAAACTAATTTTGTAGCACAGATGTTACATTAATGAAACAGTTAGTATGATGCAATTGACGTTAAAAATTTAGGTAGGAAAGTTAACCTTTTCTATGCCGCAGATATTTGAAGCAAACATTGAGAAACGAAAATCATTGTAAAAAATTATAAATGATGAAAAATGAGGTTTTTAAATTAAGACGATTGTAGTATTTAAGTAATGTTTGTCATCGGCTACGTGGCCGAGTGTTAATGTCATTGACTCAGAACACATAGGTCACGGGTTCGAGTCCCAGCACGCACAGTTTTTATAGATTTATCTTTTAATCGATGTATGGATTTCTGTCCGAACGCATGGATCTATTTTGTCTTGTATTCTCTCCCAGCCATATTATCCTAAAAACGGGCATAGCGAGAGTGATTATCTAACCATTAGTCTTGTCCTTTTATCCCTACTCTCTTTTAAAAAGAAAAGTTGAGCAATTGACTAACAAACAGTTCTCATAAGAAATTCCTCTTTTGATATAGCTTCATTAGGAGGCCATATGCTTCACATTAGGAGCAGACATGGATAAAAAAATTAACACTATATACCAATTAATAAGCTCGTCGCACTGTATCAACTACTATAATACTAAAGTATTATCCGATGTTATAAAAAAACATCACACTTCTTGCTTCTTGCGGAGTAGCACGATATATGACGTAGACGTACGGAATATCTCTTATCAGGGCTACTGAGTGCGGACTAGTAGTACGAAGTATTTTGTATCTGGCAGAAAAAAAGTTAAACAACGGAATATTTTTCGGCGAATATTTTTAGCATAAAGATCCTGTTGTTATTTGGATTACTAAAATGACACATCTAATTACGGCATGTGGTTAGTGACGACTTATAACATATTATTTTATTATGATGAAAATAAGTGGTTGGTTCCTGCTCAAGCAACTCGATTTAGCATGAACGAGGTTAAATGTTATAGGAAAAATAAGGAAAAAGATTGTAAGGAATTTCCAGACAATATTTCGCATTATTCATTTAGTTAATTATAATGAGCTGAAAACCCGCTATACAAAAATAATAATATTAATAAAGAGTTGAAAGATAAGGTTTATTTTTTATGGAAAATAATGATGGCGTAAAGTAGGAATAATAGTAGATAATTTAGGAATACTTTGCAATAAGTAAACTTACTTCGCGTAACCGTATTCGTTGATGGATTCACGTCAAATAATTTTTGGTCAAAATTCCAAATTTATTCCCAACGTATAATGTGAATTTTAAAAATACGTAGCACATGTTGTGCTATATAATTCAAATATAATATAGGCAATGTTGAAACACGTGTTTGGAATGTGTCAAAAAGGTTTTTTTAATAACTAACTCGTAAAAAGAATTATTTATGTAAATTATGAGCCTTTGCTTATAGTGTGTGGTTAATATCTAAAGTAAAACTAAAAAAAGGTAACCCAGCTTCCCACAGTTTTATTTGAAATATGTATCTAACTTGCGAAAAAGTTGTGATGTTTTTTTAAACATACATATTTAGGATTAATTTACTTTTATTGTGCCAGACTCAGCTGTGGGAAGTCACACTACCACTTTTGATTTTATAACTTATAATAACAAATACATATGTTTAATATATCCTGTTCGTATTTATACGAATCAAAAAATTTAAGCAATCAACAAAACATATTTACTATCCTAAATAATTTCAATAAAACCACTATTCCTTATAGCTCATCTACAAATGAAGAAAAAAAATATATAATTTGTGCGTATTGCACAAAATGAATGGAAGACTGTATTTATATATTATAGTACAATAGTGCGAGTAAGTATTGATCATGTTAAAAATACAGAGTGCAACACTAAGTAAATATATTATTTGTGGTTATTAAAAATCCAAAACTACCGATTAAAGAATAATGTTTATTCGGTGTACTACATGGTTATTATTGCAATAAAGTAGCGGAGATAAAACAATTATGTTTGCTAATTATTCTGTGGTGAGGAGACCATATTGGCCGGAAACAGCAAGGTTAACAGGTTGGCGAAATGGTGTCAGTATACATACAAAACGTTCGTAAAAAAATGGATTCATCATAAATTAATTTGAATACAGGAATCCACGATGACACATTCAAGGAGTGATTTTTTTTAATCTCTCGTATAAAAAAAACATGTTCGTGAAGTGAATTGGAAATTCTTCGAAAAAAAATCGACAAAAGTTTTGAGTTTGATTGTAAATGGTTTACTTACGAACGAGTTGGTTATCCTACCAATGCTCTTTACGTGTATGTAATTTCTGGGTCGCCTTTCGAAACGGAATAATGACGAAAACTATCTATCCCCTGTTTAAAATTGGCAGAACTACAATAATTGTATGCATTAATACTGATATTTTAACAATGTATTAAGGTGTCAATACTACTGAAGTTTTTTTTTATTTACGCTCTTAGTTTATTGTCTTGTCTCTTCTCGACACGCTTTGCGATTTTATGAGAATAAATAATTTTAACAAACGTATGTGATTCATTGATTAGTTAGTCATTCATAACAGTGGTAAACTGTCCTAAACTCATAAGCATGTTTATACAGAGCATTTGGTTTGTTTAGATTTTACTTAGCAACGCTAAATGACTAACGTAAAAGACTTGCCGCACTTACTAACTTACTAGCAAAAAAAAGTAAAATTTTCTTCAAATAAAAATGAAAATCAATAATTTATTACACATTCCTCAAATAAAATTGTACGGTCAACTCTGAAATAATATTTTTAAAAAATGACTTATCCAATTAGCAAACCAAAAAGAAGTATTATTTAATAATGTTTTGATGATTAACCAGTGTTTTATGCATAATAATTCTTGATTTGTATTTTTTTTCAAGAAAATAAATAACTATAGTCTTTTTATAACCATGCCCTTGATGACTCTATGTAATTATTTGAGACGGTGTTGTAATATTATTAAATACCAGGTGGGTTAAGCACGTACTCTCTCCGTTTGGCTCTCTGTATCTCATCTTTACAATAAAAGTGTTGTGATGTGCGTTACAAACGGAGAAAAATCAAGACATAATTTATATTGTAATGAGCACAATGTAATAAATACATTAAAACACAACTAATTAAAAACAAAAGCTTCAGATGAATATAACATTTTGCTGATTGATGACTAGTTTATAAAAATATAGCTTTAAATATTCCTGTGGTCATAATATAAAATTTGTATTTATTTATTTACTATATTGATATATTATTTCATAATCCCTTTTTTATCTATCATTTTTATGTTAGAATAGAATAAATCGTCATTCCTAGATATTAATTAATAAGAACATATAAGTCGATACATCTGTGTACGTACATTTTATATAGTTCATACATAAATAATATAAATTTATTGCGAACCGAAATATACCACATGAGAGTGATATTTTTACATTCTGGCAGTACCGGTATCGAATATTGATTTTCAATTTATTTTTGTTTGTATACTTTTCTTGTCTTCCTTTTCTATATATTTTCTATATGCCTTTTAAAACTCATTTACAATTAAACGGCTAAGTTTGTAAACGTTAAATTATACACGATGATAGTTATCATTCTGAGTCATAAATAAAATACGTATAGTAATTTTAATTGTTTTGATACAAGTAAAAAATGTTACTGTGTTGTGTTTTCACTTTGTTACATAAACAAGACGATGTTTATTCTAAAACTTGTTACAAAGTTGTTGCTTTAATGTTTGAATGGCAACGAAAACGATAGCGGTAGACGTTAAAACAGACAAAATAACAATCGTTTCCACGAAATGTTAAATTGACAGGTGAAGAACACACTTCGGTTACTATAACAACTAGAACACTGTTTATTTTAACACCATGACAATATGATAACAATGTTGTTATTTTATTAGAATTCGACACAATAGATTAATTCACATTATTTATTTTACAGAAAAAATAATTCAAATTGAATCATACAATCGAATTAATCCGGTTTTTAAGAAAACGACAGACGTTACTGCTACGCCGGTGGACGTTACTCAACTGAAGTGAATGAAACAACAAAAATGCTTGGCGGGAAAAGAGAAGGACGTTGAGGTATTGCAATTCTGTTTTAAATGTGGTTAGTATAGTGGAAACTACATGTCATGACCGGTAAATAAATAATTATGCGAATTTAAAAACCAACTGCACAATATTAACATGTTCTAGTTTTATAAAAATTGTAATTTTATCTTTATTATAAGTTTCTTTTCGAACGGTTAGTGACAAACCCAAATTTACTCCAATATTTGATCTCATTTCAGATTTACTTCCTAGTCGGTACAGATGATAAAATCTTTTCAAAATTTTAGTATGGACATCAATTTACATATTGAATGCAAATCACGTTGGGACCATCAGATTTTTAAAGTGTATGTTTTTAATAAGAACAACATAGAATACATATCTTTACAGATTATAATTTTAAAGGAGGTTATTTGAACACCGTAACAGTGCTTAATTTCTTAGACAAATTATTATTTATATGAAACCATATCATTTAATTAATATATTTTAAACCAAAATAAAATAAAACAAAATCATTTGCAAAATTATTTATGCGTCACAAACAATTGTTTGTTTATATCTATATATATAAAAGAAAGTGGGGTTTGTTACACCACGTATGTCTCGAGAATAACAGCTCGGATTTTAATGATCTTTGTTTTATTAAATTCGTATCCGCCTAGAATAGCAGAATAAGCATTAAAACATCGGAAAAATATCACGGGAAAGAAATTATTAAGAAAATAAATGTCTTCATACAATTTGTTTTTTTGAAAAATACAAATGGAACGCGGACATGACGTTGTATGCTGTTTACATTAAATCTACTAGGTGGCGTTGATTACATTATACTTTGACAGTTGACTGCTACATGCGCAGATTTTCATTAAGTTTTAATTCCGATAAATCATTTTGATGCAAAAATCTATTTATCCAATTATGGTCAAAGACGGGACGCATGGCTAATAGCGGGAATAGTGTATTTTGATTGGTTTATAATGTGGCGCGAAGGATATGCAGTTAATGTTGGTCGATTGGCTATTCTACTATTGGTGACGTACACTGGCAAACCGCGTCATATGCATGACATATGATCTTCGGTTATCTTAAAGAATAGCGTCGTGAAGCATTTGGCGTTTAATCGAAATTGCCGCCAACACAGAAATCGTTTGTGAATTATTTGTTTTAATTAATTATACAAATCTAAGAAGCGTTATGATCTTTGATTACTGTCAGAATAAATGAAAAAAAAATGTATATCCAATCGTACCGACTTCGTCGCGAAATCGTTAATATTGGAAGCTATGTGTAACTACTTTTACATCTTAGTTAAGATACGATTGAATATACATTTATTTTTTTCATTTATTCTGACAGTAATCAAAGATCATAACGCTTCTTAGATTTGTACTATTAATTTTTTAAAATAATTCACAAACGATTTCTGTGTTGGCGGCAATTTCGATTAAACGTCAAATGCTTCATGACGCTATTCTTTAAGATAACCTGATCTTCATTACGGTTGTCAAGATCTATTCATCACCTTAACGTGCAATCTGAAATGGATAGAAATTGTTCAACTGCTGCTCCCCGGACAAACATCAAGTGATCGGCACGACGTGACCGTACGTGTCTTCAAACAAAAAATCCGGTCGCTGATGAACTACATTGCTTAGCATCGCGTCTTTGGGGATACTCGATGCTGGATGTATTCGATTGATTTGCAAAAACGAAGCTTGTCGTTTGCACGCACGTTGCTCTTCTCTGAGATGCAGGGTTGTGGAGTCAGAGTCGAGGAGTCGCGGTATTTTGGCTTGGCTGACTAAAGATGATCTGATAGTATTACATATATATATATATGTTAAAATGAAATTGTAGAAAAATTTCCTCAGAGTCTGAGCATAATTATTTTTAAGCTGGAGTCGGAGTCGTCTTTTTTTACGCGACTCCACAGCCCTGCTAAGATGACACGTTATTACTCTTGGAACGCTTCATCGAAAAAATTTCAACGTCTAAAGCAAGACAATGCGGTTCCTGATCATCCGGATGTGCGTTCTACTGATGCTTTTGGTCGCATTAACACAGTGCATCTGTAGAATGACGAATGCTTCTACTTGCGGTTGTTGCTGGTAAATGTTCGTGGGCTGACATCATTTGAATCACTTCGAACTGTCAATGGCGTAGTATGCCAATATCTCAATTTTCTTGAAAACGATACTCATTGGGACATGACAATCGCTGAAGCAATTTTTACTGAATCTCCAAGTCAGATACGCACATTATTTGTTATAATTATTTTGACATGCTTCCTATCGAATCCATGTGTTTCCTTATGTGCGGCAGTTTGTTAGTCAAGTTAGGAATGCCAACGCCAGATCGTGGAACAAACGACGCTTTCAACCGAGAATCGGAACGTGAACGTGAATATGATCGAGATGCATTGATCAGTTTGAACGAATATACCACTGTTGAATCCTCAACAGAAGGGAATGTACGATACGTTAATGAAGGCAATTGATGATGGAAATGGTGGCTTATTTTTCCTCGATGCGCCGGTGGTGCTGGGAAGACATTCCTCATGTCATTGATTATGGCCACTATTCGTGTGAGATCCGAAATTACTGTAGCAGTTTCTTCGTCTAGAATAGTGGCCACGTAGATAGAAGGATGCCGAGCGGCTTATTCAACGTTGAAATTGCAGTAAAACCTTCAAACCACGGAAAAACTGACATACAACACTCAGCAATGGCCAAATTTTTGGTAGCAAATACAAGTATCACCTGGGATGAATGGAAAATGGCGCACAAATGCGCATTTGAAGCACTCAATCAAACTATGAAAGATCTGTGCAATGACTCAAAATGTTTTAGAGGCGCAAAGATTTTACTATCTGTCGATTTCCGCCAAACTACCAGTCATTCCAAGATTGATGCCGATGAAATAAAAGCTTGCCTCAAATCATCGACTCTGTGGCGCTATCTAAAGAAACTTCAGCTGACGATAATCATGCGAGTTGCATTGCTAAACGATCCATCTGCCGAAGATTTTTCCAAGCAATTGCTGACTATCGTTGGTAACGGCCGTGTTCCTGTTGACGAATCGAATGGATTGATTTCGTTTTCGCCGAATTTTTTCAATTTTGTCTCAACGAAGGACGGCTTCATCAACAAAATGTTCCCAAAAATCTAATCACAAAAATCACAATTGGTTGAGTGAACGAGCAGTTCTTGTGGCAAAGAACAAAGATGTGGATCATTTAAACTTCACAATTCAAAATCAAATCGTTGGTCCACTGCATTCCTTCAAATCTATCGACCGTGTAACAAACAAAGACGAAGCAACCAACTATCCAACTGATTTTTTAAACTCAATGGATCTGCCTGGCTTGCCACAGCACAATTAACAACTAAAGGTTGGCTCGGTAGTCATCATGTTTCAAGTTATCAAGTTAACACAACACTTATTGATTCTGAGGCGATACGAAGTTCGTCGGGTCAGCTAGTAATATTATATATTTCAAAAGGTTCTGTTATTATTCCGTACAAGAACTTTCTTTAGAAGAAAAATATACTCATCAATTATTCTTGTTTACATTCAGCAATATTAAATGCATTTAATATTTTCTATCGTGCTTTCTTATTTCAGAAATGAATTATATTTTTGATAAATCTACAATATGTGTTGTATATAAAAAGAAATAGTTGGTGTGTAGTGTTTTCTTTCGCAAAGAATTTGTGTACGGAAGAATCATTTCACCGCCCCAAGAGTATTCTGAATCTAGACCAAGACTGAAATTTTAATACTTACTTGATTTTGTCACAGATATTTCACAAAAAGGAAACCGTTCATTCATTAAGAATTGCGGTATACTTATTTGACGGGCCTTTTAAAAAACTTTAAAAGGGTTTGCCATATATAACCTGATGAATATAGATCTGAGCTAAAGCTACGCAACACATTTTTTTTATTACTTGATTACTCTGATATCTTAGTTTCTAAAAAAGGATATTGTAGACATTCACTTTTAGATATTGCACCGATAAGATCGCGTGACATATTATTGCTCGCAATTATTGCCAGTGGAACAGAGAGACCTAATGGCGTTTGTTTTTTAGTACTTCTATCATTAAAATGATATCAAAGACTCAATTTATAATCACACAAGAGAAAATTAATTTCAGAGTTTTTTTTTTGTTAGATATTCATTAGGACTCATAATATATAAAAGTGTATTGTATAATTAAACCAGAGCTGCGGAGTCGAGTAAAAAAACCGACTCAGAATTGATATTTTCAATCATTTCTGTTTATTTGAATTTCAATATCAAATTTGAATTGTCTGAATCTTGTACTCTTACATGAGTCTTATTGCTGACGACCTGTGCATCCGTGCACTTGAAAAGCCCGAAGATGCCGAAAGAGGAAACCCAGGTCGTTAGGTACAAGACTCACGGAAGAGTACAAAATTTAGAAAATTCAAAGTTCTGCTTAACTTCCACATGGGCACATTAGAAGTTAAGTGAGCCAATCGATATTTTAGAAAAAAAATGTTTGATGCGTTTCAATATTCGTCTATCTAAAATAAATAAAACATCTTAAAAGTGAAGTAAACTCAGTTAATACACACTGCAATAGTGTTATATCCGTAAAATAAAAATATGCAATCCACCAAAACACCAACCAATAAAGACGTTATTGTACTTAAAAGTCCAAGAGTTTTTTTTTAACCTTTTCACTAGTTGGCTCACTTAACCTATCGTGGGTAAATATTATGTTTACCATCAGATCATTCTAGTTACTTGAATAATTATAGAACATTTCACCAATCAATATTATTGACTAGACTCATTATTTTTCAATACACTGCTGGACCGATAGATTAAAAAAATATATTTCAGTATCAATACAACACCACTTTCAGTATTCAATGTCATTATTAATGGAGCAATTATCGATAATACATAAAGGTGTGCTAAAACAAATGATGGCTGTGCAACATGGTAAACTTGGTTTGAGCAAAATATTTTTTTTACAGAATAAATAACGATCCCGTAATAATTTAAACATACCTTCATGAAAATTCAGTTTCATTTACTTTTTTGAGTCAAACAGAGTCAAATTAAATGTAATTTATGTAATTCAGTAATTTTGAATGAAATCATCGAATGAGTCAACCAAGAGCAAGGTCAGAAGATTTTACAAACGATTACTTCGATGTTATACGAACATATTGATTTTCATAAACCGATATTTTGTAAGAATAGTTTTGATATTTTTTTAGATTCCTCCAAAGTAACTAAAATTATTTCAAATATAATTATAAATAGACAAACGTATGAATAATATTCACGAAAAGCTTTTACTGTGTGCAATGTTTTTCTAATGGCTATTTAAAAATAAAGAGCTTTTTTATGTCACTGAGCTCAATAGTAATGCTTTCATCGCATTTTGGGCTCAGCTTATATAGTATCATTTTGAAAATCGGTTTCCGATATAATATTTAAAAACAAGTACAGATATGTTATTTCAATATGTTTGTTTACGAATTAAACGGTATGTCGTATGTCCGAGTGTTGGTAAACAAAATATTCAGTATAATTGTGGTTTAAAACTTTTCATATAAAAATGTTATACTCGAATAAGTACACACACACACACACACACACACAATATAGTACAACTTTTGTTGAAACAATTAAAACTTACAACATATGGCATTACAGTGGCAAAATTATCAGCGTAACTTAATGCTGTTGTGTATGAAAGATGTTAGGCAAATTTGCGCTCATATTTAATTTATAATGTTTTCAATGTGTTCAACAATAAAAACAATATACGGAATAAGAAAATCAAAAATAAATTTATCATATTATAAAAGTAAAAGGAGTTGAACTTAATATGATTATCCATAGAGTTTAGTTGGCTTCGATACAATTGATTAAATATGACGATTAATTTTGCTTTCATTTCATTCTATTTTATTGCACTAAGTTCTCGTGTAAACATGTTTTCTGTCTCCCCTAGCAAATAAAGTAATTTTCATTATGAACGTGACATCAGAAGATACCACTATATATTATATTAGGTAAGTTGGTCGACTCATATTGTCAAAGAAAAACAGCGACAGGATGGCTTTTGTATAGAATTTTGTTATGTTTGACCATAAAGTTTAGTGTGAAAAATGTTTAATCATGCACTATGATAGTTTCGTAAACTCAAATCTACAATACAGCACGTCCTTATTGATTTAAAAAATCATAACATTATTTCATGTTCACCTACATACAATATACGAAATTCAACATAAGTAAGAGATCCAACAACCATTAACAAATAAGCACATTTCGGATGAAAGAAAAAAAATATTTGATGTAACATTGTCGGTCAGAGAAACGGTCGTAGAATCAATTCAAAACTTCTTTTGCGTATTTTTTTCACAAACTTTTGTAGTCTGTTTTATTATATGCGAATTCGTCCGTTCACTTTTATTTTACGATAAAACAAAGAATGGCTCAAAAAAACACACTTGTGAAAAACTGGTCGATGTTGTATAGATACGTCTACTTGAATATAAATAGAGTTCTTCACTCGAAATAGTCTGACGACAAGTAGGCATTGTATTGGAAAATTTCCAATGGCCGATAAAAAATCTCCCATTATCAATTCAGTTTTCTTCGTCGACCTGTTATTTTATTACAGAACCGAAACGTTTTTCATAATATAACGTAGTACTAATTTTATTTGAAAAACATCTGATGGTTTGCATGCATATATTATGTAATATAAGTTTGACATTGAGAGTACACAAAGTTCAAATTGTGTGCAAATATTGTACTTTGTATTTACCAAATATTTTTTTTTCTAAGTCTATGTCCGATCCCAGTCTAGATCATATAACATATTTGTGAAGGGAACTCAACAAAAGTTTTTCTACGAGAACTGTTGTAATAATATTATTTAAAGAATGAATATAATTATTTTTTACGGCATTTGAAAACATAATATAAGCAAGATAAAGACGAGTGTAACTTTACATTATTTTAATTTAAAAAAACCCATAGTGGTTGAATGCTTAACATTTTTTTACTGCGAGCATGTAAAATATTTACAAACGGTTACTTAATGCGGATTGCGCCTCTGGTTTCCCACAATATGGAATGCTGTGTAAGTGGCGTCTCCAAGGAGGTCCTAAACAAAAGCGTTATTCTAAAAAAAAGACTGCTTGTGATTTGATGTGGGACTATCAAAAAGGTTCTCGTGTCAAGAGACCAGTTGATTTTATTGTGCTTTGAGTTTTTTTTTATATTTCATTTATAACAAGGCTTATTACTACAAGGGAAATAACGTCAGAGGAAAATGACAAAGGTAGACAAATATTCGATTTTCATTTTAGTAGGCTTTGTAAAATTTTGAAGCTGTCACGGTAAATTAAAGCAATGATTTTAACCCAAAATATTAGGATGCTTGAAACAGATTTCATTACTATTTGGGTTATTTAATATACAATATCAGATAAGATTTAATACTGTAGAAATGTGTCAGAGGTATTGTACAGTTTGCCTTATCGCTAAATTAAAGTAAGATGAGCACTTCAGGTGAAAGGTAATTGAAAGACAAAAGACTTGTTCATGCCCGTATTGGACTTGAAAATATGCATTTACAAGTGGCTATGTTGTATCGTTGATCTAAAAAGTGTACATAAATTAAAACTTTTATTAACTAATGGCTCTAGAAATAGTATTTTATTATCTTTCACACGCCATGAGTTTGGCAGTTAATCATTTTACGACATGTGTATGGTAAAAAACGCATTTGTGTAATAATTTAGTACCTTAATGTAATAAAGACATCATTCAGTGTCGAAAATAATTACGCCTATATGAAAATTTGACAGTTTACTGCAAAGTAAACCTTTTACTTAAGCATCAAATAAAAAGGCACTATCAATTCAAAAAGTTATTCATCTAATAATGAAAATGAAAATATATATTTTATACAGTTTGCAATCGATACTATAAAATAACTTTATATTCTACTTCAGGAACATCATTCCAGCTATTTCAGCCAATGATGCTGAAAGTCTACATTGACTTCCAAAATTCACCATGTTCGCCCGTCTGTTGCATTTACGGGAAAATGTACCAAAATACTGCATAAATTTTCACGTTTATTTTTTTATCAATGGAAAAAAATAAAGCCATTTTTTTTTCACCCAAGAACTACCAGAGAAAGTTAAAAAAAAAATATTATGTAAACACACTTGACATAATACATATTGAATGTTTAAATCAGTAATGAATTCAAGGTTGGGTAAAAACATATCCTGATTTTTAATTTTGTATTCAAATGAATAGATTACACACAACCAACTGTATGTTTTAATTTGAGATATCGAATTGCTTGATATAACGTCAGCATACAAACTCAATTCTTCAAATCACTAGCGAGCCAAGAACGGATGTGAAGTGACGTTGTGAATACATCCGTGAATTTTTATTACTGAATACCTAAACCTAAACCCATGTCAGCGAGGAGATGAAGAAAGGTAAAGAATTTGAACGATTGAAATGTGAAACACAAGTTTTTATTACGGATAATCATTTGTTGTTATTTTAAGAATTTGCTCCTACGGCTTTAAATATAATGCAATTCACTAAAGACTTATTTTAGTAGTACATTATTTACTGAAAGGAAACGGAAAAAGTCGTAGCAGACCGATTTTACCTAAGCGGCTTACATTAAATTTATACCGTGCTTATTTTGTAAACAGATCATGAAATTTACTTAAGTGGGACATTTAAAAGACGGTAAATTTGGTCGTGTTTATGTACCATTTACTAGCTGGTCTCGCGGAACGTGTTTTATTGGAAAATATCATAGAAAGTACTCATTCGTTTACAAACATATTTATAGCCGAGTTTATTTAAATTATAGTTTTACTATATCATCATTTAGAAAACTATCGAAAGGTTGATAAACGTACGTGACGTACGGCGCAAAAGATTTTTTACCAGTAGTCCACTGTTAAACAGTGACAATTTACTTATTTCCTAGGTTTAATAAAAAAGTGTATCTTGAAAATAAAAAGCAAAAAACATAATACTTTTTGTAATAAATAATTATTATATATATTAAAAAAATATCAGAGCCGGTTTCGCTCATTTCGGGTATTGTAAAATGATCATTAGTTCAGATCACTATGCCGCCGTTCCATAATTTCGGTTCCGATCTTTATTAAAAATGTAGAATAATATTTTAATATAAGATGTATATATTTTCATATTATGCTTTGTCGCAAGAATTGACAATGAATACATTAAAAGTGTAAAAGAAAATAGACTTTTTTTCGATTAATTAAAAGCACTGTTAAATTATTCATATACTTTTTAATGGTCTGTTCAATATAATTTCCACTTTAGCAGTCATTGCTTTTAGATGGAAGTTCAGTAATATTTATTCAATGAATAAATTTTTCATCAAATTTATAAATGGTATAAAATTACAATGCTGTGACATATAACAAATTTTTATCTTACTTGTTCTTTATCCTCCTGGGTTCTCGGCCAAAGTGTAGCATTGATGACGACCTCCCCCATATCTTGTTGGACGGCATGCTTGTTAGGATCTTGTAAACACAAAACAAGATCTTGAGGTCTTCCCAGTTCCAAGGCTGTGAGGTCCAAATAGCAAGATCCCATAAAGTCATCTTGCAGACCCCAGTCATAATCGAAAACCTTAAAAAATATATAAACTGTCAACCTAACATTATTAAAGTTACTTATTTTTAACATTATCTTCCTTTTTTACAACTAAAATCTGATATTAAAGTTCTGTAAAATATGTGATGTAATAACATATTAAAATCTATTTTAATAATTAAGTATTTCGACTGAGGGTGCTTGATGGAATTTCAATATCAAATTTGAATTGTTTGAATTTTGTACTTTTCCATGAGATTTGTCGCTAACGACCCAGATTTCGCCTTTCGGTATCTTCAGGCATTCCACGGCAGTGCACGGATGTACTTGAACTGACCTTGAAAACTGAACTGAACTTGAAAATCTATTTTGTTTGATTAATATGCATAAGAGTTATTAATTTTTCAATTATACTGAATAATTCTTAGTAAATTTAACGATAATTCTGTTTATAAGCTATACGTAGTTTGAAATAAGATAATAAATAATATTTCCACTTTATATTGAAGCATCTATATTGAATAATGTTTCGTTATCATTTTTATACGAATTCGTAGAAAACAAAAAAACAGTGATAATGAATTGTATAATAAATTGATATACAAAGTGCTTGATATCAAAACTCATAATATTCATTTATGATATTTTTGAGATAAGTATGCATACATATTCTAAATGCAGCACTACTTACATATAAAAAAATCGTTGGGTATTAAAATTTACTTTTCACAATGCCGAATTTTACTATCGGTGTCTTAGCTCACATTTTTAAATAAAATATATGATATGTTAGAAAGGACAGATCGACGATCATGTGATAAGTATTCATGGCAATTTATATGTTTTTTATTATGACAATAAATTGTGCTCTTGTGGTTTTTGCGATTTCCTTATTTTTGGAGAACGTGAGTAATGGTATTAGGCTCCTCATATATTAAAAATTCTTTCAATGAAAAATTTGCCGCCGACTATAAATTATTTCAAAAAGACAACTCAGGACCTTTATTTAAAATAAAACACACCAAAATTTGTTTGGGCCGAAAGAAAGTTTTTCAATATCACACGATCTCGGTGTGAACTTTGCGGTTCATTCTGAACCAATTTAATGTAATTCGGAGCACTATCGATAAAACAGGAACTGTTTATTTAGAACTTGACCCAACCTTTTTCTGATGCGTTCCTACAACAAACCGTTTTATACGGAATTATGACATTTAAATGCTAGAGAAAATAATATAATAGTTTAAAAATTTCGTAAAGCTATTCTTTAAATTAAATTATTTAGTTAAAATAACAAATAATGTGATTTTATGCTATAAACAGTTTTAGTAAAAAATGTATAAGAAAATGGTCATTAAAAATAAACATCAATAATGAAACTGTAAATAATATACTGTTTTTAAATTATGTTAATTAACCAAATTTGGCAGATATTGAGGTCCGTTTTTACTTATTTAATTGAAAAAGTACATACTTATTAGGCGATTTAATTTCCTATTCAAAATAAACAAATATTCATAGCAACATTCCCAAAATTAGTTATTAGTACCTCACATTTTAGTTTTAGTTGGGCATGTACTAGCTAGGGCATTAAGATTACTAAAAATCCGACATTAGCACAGACATTCCATCTTTTTAAAATCTGAGTCCATTATTATAAAGCGTCATTAACACATGACCCTCTTTTTCAAATGAATAATTGTCTGTAGTTCACTCGACAATTCATTTATTCGACTAATCGGCCAACTTAAAAAATAACAGATTAAAAATATCAAAGTATTTTAGTTCTACAGTTTTTAATAATTTTATGTGTTGATAGCTATTTCGGCTTACGCCATCGTCAGAACTATGTTTAAACTAATATTTTGCTCAGCTATATATACTGGCTCTGAAGAGATACACAATGCATCAAGTTATTCACTCTAACATCCTAATTATAATTAGGATGTTAGAGTGAATAACTTGTTAATTCTACCAAGTAAATGCCAAATCAATTAATTAAAAAATAACGTTTTTAAAACTTAATTCTTATTTAGATTCAGTATTTTATATTTAAAAAAAATAAGAAATTGAAGTGAACATACATTATATATATCTATAAAGAATGAACAGTAGAACAATTGACAGAATCACAATAGGGGATGAAAGTATGAAAAGAAAAATGCCGGAAATGTTTTTTATGTATATGCGTCTGAATCCGAAATGCCCAATGAAATCCTCACCTTGATATGTACAGGCTGAAACGGGTCTTCAATAGGCACAGTAAAGCTCTCGTCCCAGACAGGGTTGAGATCGCGGTAGATGGTCCTGGACTTGTGGAGAAGTCGCCCTCCCGTCTTGAACTTGACATACGGATCGCTGGTGCCTGCCAACACAGCTGACATTGCAAAATTCATTGCAACGCGCAACAACCTCATTAATAATCACCTGTGTATATTTAACCCTCGGTGGAAAAAAATGTAAATTTATTTATGTTTGTTTATATCTGAAATTTCTTACTTGTTTTTGTGTCGTGTATTTTGAATTGAAAATGATTGAGAAAATAACAAATACAAAAAGAGAATTTAGAAAAAAAAATAACATAAGAAGCGCGCCTCGAAATTATATGACAGACAATCAAATTGTAAAAGTTCATGTTTGCTATTTAAAGAAATTACTGCATTTTAAAAAGTTTATTAGAGAAAATTAATGACTCATTTTACGAAGTAAGCTGCGAAATAAAAATGAAATAATTATCTAACACGAGAAAATGGCATGCTCATAAATAATCCCCCGAGTCATTTGGTAGAAGGTATTTTCATTTCTCAAAAACCATATTTTGGCAATAATCAGACCTTTGTTGGCATAAAAGCGACGAACACGTGAAATCTAATAAAAAGCGAATATTTTCCACTGCAGAATAATTAAATAAATATTTGAGAAGATTATTTTTAATTAAGCAGGTAATATTTTTGTAAATTAGCAAATATGAATTTGAATGGTTGCTATAGGTAAAAAAATCTTTATATCACCCAAATATATTTTTTAACAGATTTTGTAGAACTAATGTTTTTTTTCATTAAGTACTTTCATAGTCAACTTGCACAACTTTACAACACGTCTTGATTGTACTGTCATCTGTTTTTATTTATATTATAAATATTACTTGCTACTCAGCTCAAAAATAATATCGACGGGTAAAACGATAATATGTAAGTAACTAATAATCTAACTAAAATAACCATTTTATACAAACATATTTTTAGTAAGGCAAATGAAAGTTTTTAGTAGCAATTACATAATATAGTAAACAAGGTCTTACTGTAAGTCTAGACGAGTCAACACATTATATTGAATAATACTGTAAATTTAGATGCGGTTAATTTATAATATACAACAGTGGGTAGATAACTACGCAAAACAAAGGCAGAACAATATATTAAGATAACCGTACAAGATAAAACCAAGGGTTAAATGTCATCATCATTATTTATCATTATTTATCTCTAATATTTCAGCTTTCCATATTTGTTCTGTGCTTTAAAATAAACTTCTGAATAAGTAAGTAAACCTAGATTCTCGTCAATTTATATATTATTCAAAGAAATATTTAATGACAACACGTTTAATTTGAGGTTGATATTAAAATTAAGCAATATAAATTTAATAGCTTAACTTTAATATTGTCCATACAAAATAAGCTTGAAAAACATAATATATATTTTATGTTTAATGCACGGTTTACGAGCGAAACAAAATTTTAGATGTCAACAGATGGCCTAAGTGACAGAATGATTTATTTAAAGAAATGGCAGAGTACTTTAATAGACACAGAAAGGTTATATGCGTTCAGTTTTTCGTAAACGAAAATGACAAATAATTCAATGTGTAATCAGAGTATTCTGTGTACATAAGCTGACGGAAAGTTTGAAGAGTATAGTACTGTAGTTTTAATGTGAAACATCTGTTCTATTGATCTTGTTGTAAACTACTTTTCTCAAGTTTCTACGCGTGCTTTAGAAAGAATCTACTCATACGAAAATGTATTAACTACATTTATTGATACTCTGAATGTTTATACAATGAATTAAATAAGAGTAAATGTTTTGACAATTTTTTTAGTAAATATGTTGGTATAAAAGAAAACAAAATAAAATCTAGAAAACCATAAAAAAATAATGTCGTACGAGTCGGAAAGAATTATTGTTATATAATGCAAATAAACTAGGATGAAAGAATAAAATAGCCGATGCGAAGTTTCACCGAGTTCAAGAATAATATTTCGTTCCAAGCAAGGATGTTATGTCATGAGTTTTTATTACAAATGAAAAATATTGAATTTGTGATTCGCTCCTATGAATAAAAGTAACATAGATAAAACAAAAAAAATCTTAAAGATAAAACAAATACCCTCATAGTATAGTAAAAGAAAGGTAAAGAAAATTAGGGTACTTTCGATGGTTTCGGCGGTAACTTTGTGGAAGTTCATTTTAATAGAAAATTAAAATTAACTTTGATTATTCCACGTATTGTGTAACTAACCCCCCTCCTTGCTCCTCTTAAAAGGAAAAAAAAACCCAATCCATTTTGTAATTTTATAATTTTAAAATGTTAGAATCAATCTTGCTTCATTACTTAAGCAAACTTTGCGATAGTAAGTCTGAAGATGCCTCTGAAAGAGGCGAAACACGTGTCACAGTTAGTTACACAATACGTGGAATAATCAAAGTTAATTTAAATTTTCTATTAAAATTAGGGTAGTCTAGTTAAATGGAAAAGAACAATTTACTTTTTTATATTATTTATCATTTGTTCAATTAAATTTGACTATCATGTAAAAGCGTTTTTAATGGGACTTAATAATATATTAAAAAAATCTTTATACTTTTAAATGGAATAAAAAATAATAGCCTGAAAAATAAAAACAGATAGTAATACCAAAAAATATAAGAAAGTCAAAGAAAATAAGATAAATGTCATGCGAGATTAAATAAGTAGAGAAAAAAGCCTGCAAAATAGCTGATGTTTCTGAAAAAAGTACCGAGGGAAAAAATGTATAAAGGCCGAATTCTCGGGAAGTTAAGTGATTGAATCGTTTGTCAGTGCTGTAAAGAAACAACCAAGGAACAAAAGATTAAGCGGTACAGATATTTATGTTTAGAAAAAAACAGGAGAGAGGGTTTTCAAAGTCAAATTTTGTGTTATAATTATTAAAAGAAACATTAATTACGTATGAAAAAAAGTGTTGAAGGAAAATGAGAGTGGTTCATAAAGTTATGTGATTTTTTGAGAGATTTATGTTGAAAAGTTGATTTTCTACAAATTTGTGGTGTAAGTATTAAAAAAAGCATAAAATTGCACCGAAAAATCTTTTAAATGCGACTTTTATGCTCTTTTTTCATTAAGTGGTTACTATGTAATAACTGTGATTATTAATGGATTTTTGCGCTAGAATACATAAAAAACACATTAACAGTAATTATATAAATTATTGCTACTAGGTTTGTCAATGAGGGTTTTGATATCAGCTAAATTAAAACAATCAATTTTAAATACATACATATAATACGATAAAGAACACGAAAAAATGTAAGATGATTTTATTTTTGAATTATTTTGAAAATTTTAATATTGGCTCATATCAAAACTCATCTTGACAGACTTATAAGCTCATACAAAAATTAGAAAATGAGTGCAAGCTCGCACCCAGAAAGATTTTTTAGTCGAGCTTATTTGAATTCAAAGCAAAATTGTGCCGCAGAGATTATATGTATTTGTTGAAAAGTTGTCAAAATTAAAATTTAAAATATTAATAAAAAAATAATCTTCACGAAAATAAGACTATCAGTTTTCTGTTTTGCATGTGAGCTTATGAAATCCAGTTAATTTTATCTATAAGTTTGCAAAAACATTTGTTGTCAAAGTTATAACTTTATAATTATATAGTCTGAACTAAAATAAAATGGAACTCCTAATTTTAACAATTTTTCTTGCCAAGAATAAACTATTATATTGAATATAAATTGGAAACTTATGAAAGGAAGACATAATATTTTTCTCGAATAGTATAATAATATAGTATTATATATCGCAAGCTAAAGAAAATACATATCTCTATTGTAACCAATGAGTGAAAACTAATTGTTAAGTTATTGTTTTTGACATGTAACTTAATTTGTAAGGCAATTACAGTTCCGGGTTTGACAAAAGTTATATATTTTGACCATGTCTGCCAAGAAGCCTTCTTAGTAAGTAATGATTTATTATTAATCAGTTTAATTATGACACAAAACTGACGTGAACATCCATCATTGAGAAGATGCTTAATTTGATCTTTTGTTGACTTATGGAAAAACGAAATCGAGAATTTGCACTAGGAAATTGATGATGTATAATATTTATTTACTTAACTAATTAAATTAGCTGAAGTTTTTTTTATTTATTACTACTTTTTATTTTTCTTACTGTATATAATGAAGTATTATATTAAAGATTTATAATTATTTCATGTACCTTATTGCGATTTTGACAGAGATAAATGGGCCATTTTATTTTTTATTGAATACATTATATGTTGATTATGATAAAGTTGTATTCATGATAAAAAAAATATAAACGTAAAAAAGCCCACCGAGATGTGACTAAATTTAAATATTACACGATATGTTTAAAAAATTGAAAAGTTTGCAAAAAATCATTTTGTTCGCAAGTGTAATGGAAAAATAACGAACTAGCCAACTTTAATATAACGTAAACAAGCAATTTAAACTAAATTAATATCAAAGTTGTTCAAGTTTCAAAAAATCCAGTCAAAGATCTACTTTTTTAAATTGGTTTTATGAGTATGTTTACAACAAAAAATGATGTTTTCAAAGAGCAATTGTATTCACCGTAAATATAAATACTATTTAAAAATAGTTAAACGAATATTAAAATATATGTATATATATTTGTAATGTCTTTTACAAAATGAAGAAGACTACGAAAACTCTCAAGTATTAAAATAAACACGTATGTAATTGGATAAGTCTAAACAGATATTGAAGTCGATTTCAAATAGATGTGAAGCTTAAATGGTGTAGAAATATGCATTGCGTATGCGACGCTGATTACAATGTCATTTAAAAAAAGAACAAAGAATAATGCATGAACGTTTGTGATATCGACAAATTCCATTCCTCACTACCAATTCTAAAATAACAGGGCGTAGCGAAAGCGATTAGCTTACCGTTAGACTGTCTTAACCCTAACCTTTCTATTTCTACTCTCTTCGAAAAAAATGAAGTTGCAAAACTGAGTAACACGCATTTATCGTAGAAAAATTCTGTTGAGATAACTCCATTTGCTCCACATTGGAGGCGGACATAGATAACAAAAAACATATGATAGATATATATATTTTATAAAAATACCACATATTTTGTCAATGCACTGCCATATGATGGTAAGCATCTCAGTTAAATTCGAAGTGCTAGGTTGAAGTTACAATTATTTATGGAAATATTATAATATCTCTTAAAATGATATTCATAATTTTACGTAAATGGTATGTTTATTATTCACACTAAGCGAAGATATAATTTAAAAAATGTAAATCTCTCAAGTTGAACAATGATATTGAAAAATCTGCATGAATAATAATTTATTCTTCTCTTCGGGGATTCGAGATCAACATTGAGTGGTTTGGAAAGCTTCAGAACTTCCAGAGATGCATAATCGAACAAAACAAGTAGCCGATTTATTTGTCTGGAAGAAAGTTATTGAACAGAAAATGTTCAGAGTAAACTTCTGTTCGATAAAGAATGGGATAGCACGGTGCGATCTTTTGGAAAAATACCAGATATCGACATTATCAAATATCAAAATCAATAATCAAACACACTTTTATATTACGTTTAGTCTCGCATACGGTGATGTCACTATACCTTGTAGTCATAATAATTATAAGTGCTAATAGTATATTTCGAATATTCAAAATATACATATTATGGTATTTCTATCAAATACTGAAAAAATAAAAATGTTTAACTATAATTTTGACTAAAACTGGACCGTTTGATTAGTTTTTTTTTGGTCAGAAATTTCATCAAAGAAAGATACGTAAAAGCATAAAATTACGAATGATTTTTTTATGTTTTTCCACTACACATATAATATATTAACTGTGTGTAAGAACAAAATTATGATGCACGGACCATATTTTGCCACAACAAACACACAAACGATATTAACGTTGATGATATTTTAAAGTTAAACAAAAAATGAAAACTGACAATCAACTTCAAAACAAGCTTAAATTTATGTACGAACGCAACGGGGAGCGGGTGAAAATATCTAAAATACATTTAAGTTTACAGAAGTTCAGAATGAAAAACAAAAAATCAGCCCACTAAACAACTCAAACCTACGCGTTTTAATAATTTACAAGAAATACAACAGAAGTTGCTTTCATGTAGCGTTACGTATGTGAAAAAAGCACCACTAGCGCGACGAAAAATATTACATTAGACATTTCCCCTTTACTGCGAAAAACGTAATTCATTTTGGGATTTATGGTCTGGGTGAGTTTTTTTATGTTTATGGACTATCAACAATTTGCAAGTGGGCAAAATTGTGTTTATAAAAGGCGTTATTCAAATTAAATATCGTTTTATGACATAGTGCCTCATTTATAAAATTCGGTGACGAAAATATTACATATTATTATCATAATGGAATGTATCATTTATCAATATCCGTATTCAATATTTCAAAAGCGTGGATGTCAGTTACATTGTCAAAGTTTTCTGTTCAACCTGTCTGAGCATGAAAATGAGAAATACAAAAGAGTTTATATCAGGTTTTATGAAATCAAAAATAAACGAGTGAAATTTAATTCATAAAAGATAATTTTGGCATAAAATTGAAAATTTTAAAAAGATTTGGTACATTTTATACTTATCATAAAAATATAATATTGATGTTGTGCAAGAATTTTCCGTTTGTGTTTTTTTGTGTTTTTACTAGCAGCGCGATGCAAGATTTCAATTTTTAAACAGCTAGAGATGAAACGAATTATATCGAAATTACGTCGTAGCAGAATGTAAAATAAATACTGAGATTAACATAATAATCTGTAATTATATGAATTTTTAACGAAATAATATAAAAAATAGTCTCTAGTGAGGTAACAGGAAAAAATATTTAATTTCATAATATAAACTCCGAGGTTTTTGAATAAAGTTTACAAACAAACAATAATATAATGAAACTACTCAAATTTCGGATCAACGATAAAAATAAAATGACAGCAAAAAGAAAATGTATCGCCAAGCCAACAGGCACGTCTTTATGTTAGTAGTATTACTGATATAAAATAAAAGAGTAAAAATGTATTTTTCGTTTTGTTTGAGGAGAAAAAAATAAATATTATATTAAGTTTCTTAGTTCCAGGAAGTATGCCAGTAGAGGGAGGGCTTTGCATAACTTTAACCGAATAATTTTCACGCCATTTGTAGCTACGAGTATATTAATTAGAAAACTTTTGTGAAATATTTATTTCTCAATACTTAACATACTTATAGAAGTATCTTTAATATAAGCCGAACAGCGTGACATAAATAGACAAATTTTGTCTATTATAACTGTACCTAAACTAATTTGAGTAAAGTTTTCTATATTTATAAAATAATAATAATGAAGTTCTCCATATATATTCAACAAAAAAATATTTTAACTAGAAATGAACCGTCAGCTAAAATAAGCTGGTCAAAGATTTTTAACATTTTGATATATTTGGCTAAATTCCTATGGAAGATAATTAAAATAATAAAATATAAACAGCATTTGAACGAAAGAAATAACATACCAGTGTGCTTACTGTTGAAATTATTATACATAATGTTGTTATTTTAATATTGGTTTTAAACATCCATTACGTGACGGTGTTACACTGAATTCTAGTGTATCGCAAAATGATTTTATGTTGGTCATTAATTATTACTATATCGTTTGAAAGGGTTAAGATTTATACAGTAAAATAACATCATGGATAAAATTATTTTTGAATAATACCTTGAAACATAATTAATTCTTAGTAATTTAATAAGAACGCTAAAATGTGTTTCATTAAAAAATGTTTTTATCTCATAAAGTACCACTTTGAATTGCTGATTTTTGGATATATTTCTTTTAAAAATAAACTTGTAATTTTGAGTAGAGTCAGTTTGATTCTAAGTAATGTCTTCATTTTATTCGAAACAAAGTGGCGCTGCCGGTGAAGAGTAATAAAATATTAATGTAAAAATAAATTCATTGCCACGCATTATCACAGTATACGTAAATGTTATATATGAGATATTGTGAGTAAATAAGTAAAGTAAAGTAAAGTAAAGTAAGTAAAATCACTAAGTAAAGATATCCTTATTTGAAATTTTCTTATTTTATAGGAGCCGTTTATTACAAGAGCGAGTATAATCTGTAATAATTAACTGTATTTTCGAATCAGGATTATAATAGATATTATGTTGTGTGTGGTGTCATGAGAAATCTTCGCATCATATATCACGAAGAAGTTATAGAAGTAGATGTCAGCTTAGTTTGTTTTGATTGTGAGTAAAATATCTAGCACTAAGTAAAGATATACTGATTTGAAATTGTCTTCATTCGTAGGAGCTGTTTATGACAAGCGAGTATACTTTTAATTTCTTTTATTTGAATCAGGATTTTATAGATATTATGTCGTGTGAGGTGTCACGAGAAATCAACAAATCATATATTACGAATAAGTTATAAAACTAGATGTCAGCTAAGTTTAGAGCAAGTTAGTTTTGCAATTTAGAGGTATGGAGTTGAATTGTGAATGTCGCTTGAGCGTGCGTGAAGCTCACGATAAAGAAACTTTGTTCGAGTTAATTATTCAACCCCCACCCCAAGCAGCGACAGACGACGAAGCTAAACGAAATGAGAAAATCACCCAAACTTTTCGTTATGAAGGTCTCTTGTACCCTATCGCTTGTTCTGACCACCGAGACATAGTAAACCACCAACAGAGTTTTCTCGTGTAAATTAATTAATCTGGAATATAATAACGGAATAACGTCAATTTCACTATGAATAATTTTTTGATACAGGTAACTCATTATCTTAAATCAACGAAATTCTAGTTGAATTTGAAACGCGTAATTTTAATGACCTATTTCAAAAAGAAAATAGGGCAAAAGAGGCTGCGAAAAAAGGCTTCTTTAAAATTATGTGAGGGCGTGTACCACAAAGTGTACTATATTTTAACAAAGCCATGACATGACATGAGGTCTAAGCCTTAATTGTGAAAAATTTAATATCAAAATAAGCAATCATACAGAGACAGTATAATTTGTTTAAAATGTTATAATTGATGTTTTCGATGGATTCGGCAGTAACTTTGTAGAAGTTAATTTTTAATATAAAATGAAATTTGAAAGCTTTCTTATTGAACTTGTTGTGTCAAAAAATGCGACATGTCTTTCGTCTTTTTGAGGAGCATTATCAGACATAACATTGCAAGGATTACGAATAAAAGTTATTCGAAGATTTTAAGATGTTATAATCGATAATGCTTCTTAAAAAGATCATTTCCTTCGCTTCGTCAAGCTACGTCGATAGTTCTTGTTAGATACAATATTAATTCATACTGTTATTTTGAAGCTTGTTGTGGCTTTAAAATATACCTATATAATAAATACTTATGATATTAAGTAAGTATGTTTCATAGTACGCCAACTATTATAGGTACATCCACACATAACTTCAAACATGCTTTTCCTCCAGCTATCAAAAGCAGCTGCCATATTAGGTTGTATGTAAATACGGTTGATGAAAACTTAAAAATCATTAGTAGATCATGAAGTATGTTATATCGCATCAAAACTCACATACTCGTACACAAAAACAACAATACTTAATGATGTATAGTTCTTCACTGGCCTCAGATATACCGAAGCAACAAGAAACTGATTTAGAATGGAGTTTTTTATTTGGTGATTTTATATAGAATTATGCAAACGGTAATAATGTTTTGACATTTAAAGCATATGGCTCGAGTTTACTTGACATATTAATTAATGTTAAATTGATTTGAAAATTCGAAATATTAATTCTCAATTAAGTACATGTTATAGTGGTTATGAATGATATAATTCTGTATTTTAACAACGCATTGGCCAGGTTCAGGGCCAATTGCGTTACAATTTAAGGTATTATTATTTTACAAAAAAGTTGATTAATATACATAGAATGTATGTACATACTAACCACAGATTTTCATATACTTCTATTATTATTTAATCATGAGGTAACATAATCTTAAAACACGAATTGACGTATAAAGTTCACATTTTTTCGAAAAAAAAAAACAAATCGTGTTTTTATATTGAAATTGGTTATTGAGAATCGTTATCGATTGTTACTGTGAAGGAGATGCGGTAAAACAAAAGGGAGAAATCAAAACAAATAATTAGCCGCAGTACGTGTCAGAGGGTTTATATAATGTTATAATTAGGTTTGTAAAAAATCCTGCGTGCTGTGAATGCGCGTGATTGCCGTGCGAGCGTGCTCGTTCGTGCGCGGTCGTGGTTTGGCGATCGCGCCCCACTGACCGTTTTTATCCATCGCCACTAAATTTTGTCCTCTCTTCAGGTGGATGCGGAGCTGAAAGAAGGAGAACTTCCGGAGTTGGGCTTCTCGGTTCTGAAGGGCTTCGTCCATTACCTTGCGAAAAGAAAAATATTAATCATGAGACGTATGAAATAAATATATAACACAAAACGCAAGCGTCACGCATAGGCGCGGCAGATGAACGTAGCTAGTGGCAACCAGAAAAGGGTGACTCAAGGTCACTATAGCAGTTGTAACGTTTTGGTGTATTATTTTTTTGCTTGTTAATTTTTGTAACGAAGTTTGCTTCTCTTTCAACCTTTGAAAGTTGTATGTTCAATTAAAAACTGCAAAATTCAAAGTGACTCCTATTTTTATTATTATTTAAATCGTGATAAAAAATATAAAGTAAAAAAAGTTATCATAGTAAATACACTAATTGCTCATTAATTTAAAAAAAAATTAACTTCAATAAAACAAAATAAGCCGAGTATTTATTTAAAAAAGTCTTTCAAAAGTTGTAAAAAGAGGCACGTTTGTTGGTAGTAAAGAAGTTCCTAAAGTTATTCAAAAGAAGTCTACGTTGATGCAAAAATGACAACCGTCAACCCCTCTCTTGACCGTTACTTCAACGGATCATAAAACCACGAGACCGTTTACCTTAAGAATATGTTTTTTATGAGATAGAGTACCGTTAAATACTTTAACGACTTAACATACCAAGTATTCCTTAAATTAATCTATATAATTTTATTTTTCTTTATTAGATAATATTGCGAATCCAAGAAAACATATGTTTCAACACATTTGTATGTAACAAAATAATATTGTGTGATATTTTTAGATTGTTATAAGAAAGTTCAAGCAGAATGTGAAAAGGTCACTCAAGAAAATAAACATTGCAAACAAAAATGTAAATTAAGAGAGGTCAGTACTATGATCTATCTGCAAACTGAACGTAACTGATCGCTAAGAAATGCTTTTTTTTAAAGTATGTTTAATAGTCTACAGATTCTAAATTTTAAATCAAACAACATAAACTGTACCAAGTGTAACTGAAAACTTGCGTTATTACAATGTTAATGGTTATTAGTCGTCCCATAGCAAACATTTTCATAAATACAAAGTTACATAACCAATTAAATTCCCAACGAATGTTAAATTACATGCGCGGCAATTAAATTGAACGTAATTGATTTTAAAACATATATGTATGTCATATGAAAATTAAGGTGTTGCGTTTGAACTATGTAATTTCAGAAGAGCCAACACATAATTTAATTAGTAAAAAGTGAAACAATATTAAATTACTGGATAATTGTAATTGAATTGTTTCTTGGAATGTCGGTTTTAATTTAAATAATATTCCAGTTCAAAACCTATTCGTAGTAAAGGACGATTTAGCTTAGAAAATAATTAATCGCAGAAAAGAGAAATATAAAAACAATAATATTAATTAATATAAAAAAATCATTTTATATAAACAAAGAACTCAAAAACTGCTTCAATTATTATTTGAAGATATTAACCGACAATTTAATTCAATGGAGAATTATTTTTTTATAGATTTCGGGATTTTTATTTATAGATAATGAATTGGCATACTAATGTTTAAAAGATACAAAAGATTTATTACGTAAAAAAATACATTAAACATTACGGACATGCATATCTAATGTATTATTAATAATTATACGCTAGTAAGTAATTACATTTCTCAATTACAACAAACTTATTTGATCACTTTTAGGGTGTTCACTGTCAATACTTGGAGGAAAGGCATTATATTAATAAAAACACAATATATACCGGAAAATCTACATCGTTTTTAAGATTAGAAGCAAACTTTACAATGCGTAGTTTTAACGCGAATGAAATGAACTCGGTTTCGGAAAATTGCAACGCAATATTATATTGTGCATTTATTTTATGAAATATTTTGAATCGCTTCAAAAAACTTTTCAAGAAAGATTCCTTACCAAGAATGCATGTAAAATAGACATCGTTTTAATATTACAATTCTTCTGATTTCAAATACGATTTTACTTCCAAAAACACCCAGATCTGATTTGAAAATTCCCATAAATTCCGAGACTCTAGCGGTATTTTTGAGCACCAAGGGGAGTATTTAACATAAAACACTTCTTTTCAATAAAAATATTGTTTGTTATGAAAAATACATTGACATTGTATAAATAATTCTAAATTAAATATTAAAAAATGAAGTCTAGTTTTAAATTTACAACAAACAAATTTTTCGATCAATTAATATTCTTGTTGTTTTTATCTCGATCCGAGTTTTATAGCTTTCAATGAGAATAGTAGAATCTTTAAAGATAACAAAAAATAATACATTTCGATACTAATGACTTATTTTTGTTGTTGAATTATCATCTTTACTATGCGATATTGTGAAATTATTTTCATGTTTTTTGGAATTATTCAAAAAGTATTCTCATAAAAAAGTTTTCTTCATTTTATTTTTCGACGTAACTGGTTATTGAAATTGTATTTGCTTTAATAGTAAGACTTTTTTACATTACCCATTCTTTTAATTTAGCTGGGACATGAAAAATACGAACACATTGATTTATTCATGAAAATAGTATCAATTATAGTTTCAATTCATCCACTAAAATATGAGCCTTTGAAAAATGAAGTGAGGCAAGTATAAAAATGGTAAAACTTTCTAAGTACAATCACGTATGTATTTGTGCATATTTTTATTTAAGAAAGAAAACACTGTTGTTGTATGTCTTTTCTAACCTCACTTTACTTGTTCGATACTTTAAAACATGTAGAATACTAAAACGAATCTTAATTATTTTTTCATAAAATATCACTTGGCTCACTTCACTTCTCATGGGCTTATATAACGTATTTATTATGCAGTTAAACAACTGTAGGATTTTGAGTAGCATTTAATTCAGATTGTCAACGTAAATATAAAATGATAACTATATTTAAGTAACAGTTGAAATGAAAATGAATATTTCATATTAAATGTTAAAATTAGTTTGATTGAGACAAATTTTTAAGAAAAGAATATGTTAGAAAGTATTCAGTTCTTTTGATTTATTTTTTATTTTTAGATAAGTAATAAAGAAGAAAACGTTAAATAAAAAGTACACAAGTAATGAAATAAACATTGAAGCTTACCGGCACTAGGTCTAAATGTGCAGGGGCCGGCAACGGGGTGGGCGGTCTATCTTGATGCTCTGGACCTGCCCTTGCTAGAGGTGAATCTACAACAATAAAAAACAATAGTAATGGCTGTAGCCTCAATTTATTGTAAGTACAGCATTATCATTAGTTACGAGTCCGAATGTATTTACTATCCTATTTGAGGTTTAAATTAACCAACCTAGATGAAAGGACTACCCTGAGTTACGGATTGCGGTAGTGGAAATAGTACACTGAATAAAAATGAATATGAAAAACGTTTTTTTGCTCAATTTTATGCGTGTAAGGAAAATAACTAACCAAAATTTGTATTTTTGTTTTCAGCACTTTCTACAAACATCAAATATTTTAGTCAGATTTATAAAAATAGTCCTAATATTTATTTAGTATATTTGAATGATTAAGAAAGGTTTTGATGATGCATGATTTATTATATATGAAAATCATTTTTCAGTTATTTTGGTGATAAAAAATGTTTTTTTTCGTATTATTGTATATACCACAGATAAAATAGTATTGAAGTAATTATGTGATTTATAATGGAAATTTCATTTTACCTTTAACTTTATATATAAATATTATATATAAAAATAGAAAATTTCTTACGCGTAAAGTTTCAAAGTAAAAACGTGTGAAACGTCACGCTCGTCTTTACATTGTACAAAATGAATAAATCAAACAATCTTCGAAGGGAGATGAGTTTTTACGCTTCTTATAAAGTAAAAAATTGTGTTGAAAACTAAGTGGAGACTTCATTATGGCGCCGCTGTACTGAGTTGAAAAAAATCGGAATACGTGAAATTTAAAATATTTTATAATTTGAACGCAAGTATAAGTATGACAAAAGAATGAAATTATGCTGCATTGAAAATATATATAATATTTTGAAACCTTTTAATTTATTAAAATTTTGGTAGTAAATATAATACAACGGTTAATAGTCATAAACAAATAATAAATAAAAATATCTTTTGCCGAAAGAAAAATTAACGATATGTTCTGTTCAAAGATTACTCTTGATGAAACAAATTGTTTTATCAATGAAAATAAAGTCAACCAGTCTTTCCTATTGAATGGTAGATAGTTTATGTAGGAATTAATCACGAAATACTGTCAAGGTGTGTGTAATATGAACGAATTTTGGATTTGAATACCGGAGATCTATAATATAATGGTGAATTTAAATTTCAATAAGTTACCAACGGTACAATACTTCCCGAGAAATTGGCTATGAAAATAATAATGTTTTTCTAATTAAATGTTTAAAAAATTTGACCAAGATAAATCAGTGATATTTTCTCTATAATATTATATACGACGAATAAATTATTGTTTTTATAAAAACAGGACATAATACTTACATACTTTTTAAATAAACAAACATTGGCAATAAAGCTGACAATTATAGTTAATTGCATAGAGCATACGATCTTTAACCAGAAAGCTTTTTGAAATGAGTAAAGCATATGATTGTGCCGTACATAATTAATACTGAAATATTAACGCGCTACTCACCCTTCTTGAACATTTTCTTGAATTTTCTGTAGACGACGTGTACCTTTAGATGCATACTGCATTTTCTATCCATTTCAAATAGTTAATTTGTTTGATTTTAATAAACGCTACATTAATTCGTATGACTATATTAAAACATATTTGAGTAGAGTGTGTGCTTATAATTTAAAAATAGAAATGAAATATTTAGCGTGTCATTTAGGCAAATAGATACAATCAAACCAATTTAAAAAAAAACAATATTATTTATCAATTATATTATATGACTTATTATACCAGCAAAATAAAGTAATGTTAATGGGCGGGTGTAATATAAAAAAAATATTACGATTAAATGTATTGAAAATATTGACTAAGAGTAAGCTAGGATGAAAAAAAATATTTCCATACACTTAAAATCATTATTTTGATGAAGCAATTAACATTGTTACACGGTGTCAATACGGATTATTATAACTTTGAATCTATTTATGTATTTTTAATAAATAAGCTAGCTACACGTTACAAATTACATTAAATGTGCCACACATTACTTTGGTAAATGTGAAAAATGAGTTTGATAAAGAAATTCTGTTAAATACCTTTGCACTATTTGCATATATTAAAAATAATATTGGTATGTAAAAAAATGTTAATAAATAGTAGCGATAAATGAATGAAAAAGTTTAGGTTTCGAGATAGAGTATGATTTGTGAAAAATAGCACTGATGTCAAATGCCTGACTGACATAATAGATTTCACTGAATTACAAGAAAAGTTAAATGATAATAATTTCAAGACCTTAAACCTTATTTTACGTCATGCAAAAACTTAATTGTGTGACATTTAAACTCGAGGTGGCGATGTTTTCACAAATTATTACTGAAATAGACGCGGAAATAACTAAATTTCGATAGTAACATCATCAGTTCCGGCTTGAGATCAAAGATAAACAGAATTAGATCTGCCAAAGATGTTGCAAATGCAGGCGGTGTTGAATTAACTAAACGGCTGGATTACTCCAATGAAACACGGTAACGAGAATCTACTTTAGTTTCAAATGCTTTGTTAAATCATTATGCAGTACACCAAAACGGTATAAAGTTTGGTCATCAACCTTAATAAAAATAGGAAGAATGAATATTTAACCAATATTTTACTACAAATAAAAACAAAATCTTCTTTTGCTCTGTGGGATTTTTTATGGTGATAATTTATAGTATAAGTATCTTTCAAAAAATAAAAACTTTTGCATTTCACAATATTCTCTTCTGGATATCATAATGTCTTGTCATGTGACAGCCATCTTGAAATGAGAAACCCCTATAAAGTTTCCCCCAGAGTACAGGAAGCGCACGGAGCCTCATTGATCTCCAATTTAGAGCTACGGAGGCGCGAGCACGTTTACCCATTAACATGATTGAGGACTATCAAGTTTACATTTTCAAAAGACACCACCAAAATATTAAAATGTTTTGCCACTGATTATAATTTTATTAAATATCGTACAAAAAGTTTTTTTGGGGTATATTTATGTTTACGAAAATAAAAACGCTACACCTTTGCCAGAGCACTCTAAATATAATTTTTATTTTCCTTTCTTAAGTATTTGGTCTTTTCATGCATTTTTTCGTAATTTTCACGTTTTTAGAGTTGATTTTAATAAGTTATTTACATTTTATTTTGTATAAGGTATTTCCACCAGTATTGAGGTCTGTTTGTGACGTTTTTTTAATATTGCATTAAATGAATTAATAATGTAATGGCATTGAAATATATGACTTTATCGAAATACTGAAAAATTTTCAATTTATAAATAGAAGCAGTTATGTAAATATACCATTAATTAAGGTGAACTCAAACAACGATTATTTTTTTAGTGTCCCTCAAAAAAACACTAATACGATAACGAGAGATCGGGATATCATTGCACTTATACTACTTATGTTTAAAATATACATTTTCACAGTTATATTCTTATAATATGATCAAAAAAGCACTGTTTATTAAAATTATAGCAATTTTAGAGTCAATCAATAGAGTTTTCTAAAGAAATAAGTTTTATTTAAGGAATACTGATATACAAATATAACGGGACACATGATTTTATATCTTACCTATTTGTTAAAAGTATATTTAATAAACAATAAAAACTTAAGTTATAGAACCATACTATGGTTTCTGATACAAGATTATGAGTACAATATAATAGTAACCTAAAGGATAAGGATGTTTTAAATATGAAGCTCCAACAGGATGGCGCCTCGAAAGGCGTCGCCTCACTGAAGAGATGATATACTGTGTCTATTTTAAAAAAAAATCTTTTTCAAGGTATACATTACATCGTTACCAACGTCATGGCATGTAGGTCAATTAAGTTAGGGCGTCGTGGCAGACTTTATTGCTTATATCCCTTGCCATCAGCGCCTCCTCTGCAAACTTGGAAATGCTAATACATCCTAACTAATGTTTACTACAAATTGTATTACACGTTCTATATAAAAAAAAGTATTTCAGGAAAAGATTTTTCTTACACAGTGAAAGAAAGATAAATTGTAAACACTACATTATTTGAATAAATAAGCAACGTAAGAGTGTAATATTTTATTTGACTGGGTAGTGAACCTAAAAGAAATGTGGGTATGAGAAGCTCAAGCCTTTCTTGAGTTACAATTTTTCTTGTTTTAAAGTAAACTAAAAATTATCTTATTTAAGATTTCGACTGAAGGTGCTTGGAGAAATTTCAATATTAAATTTGAACGATTCAAATCTGAAAAATTATCATTTAAAACTGTCAGTTTTTTGTTTCAAGATTTGTTATTAGTAAAACGGCGGTATATATTTGGCTGTTAACATAAAGATTTTGCCACTTATAACAATGCCATTAAGTATTCTTCTAGGAAAACTATCTTAAAATCTAAGAAAACTGTCTACATTGAATGTGAGTTTTGTATATTAATCAACGACTGAAGCATTTGGTGACTTATGAAGATTACTTAGCTAAAGGAATAGTTGTATTTCTACTCAAATGTTGTTTTCTAGTTTTCTATATACGATAAAACAAATCAAGCTAAGGAAAAAAAATAGTCTGGCATTCAAGGTATATATGCAAATAAATTTATTACGAAATAAATGGTCTAAATAACATAGGCATAAAAACCGTTCTGATGAAATATTTCTGACGCTGGCATAAGCCGAAATAGCTATTCATCATATATAAAATAATATTTGTATAACTAAAATACTTTGATATTTTTTCACTTTATATTACACTGTATTATAACTAAATATAATGAATACATTATATGAACAGCTAACACTCATAACAGTATTCTTAATTAGCAACGCCAGACACAACTGTGAGTTTTATTTACGATTGAATACAAAAAAGGAAATATTCTGGAAACCTATTCGCTTGCTGTAACACTTTTGATAATATTTTTTTGCTTATGCCGCTACAAGCCAAAACGATGTTTTGCATTGCGATTATTTTTTTTCTGTATGAAAAACGATCAAAATAATCAAAATATCTTCTATCCTTCTACAAATGTTGAATGTTATTGAAGTCAACACAAGATCGTCAGCTAAACAAAAATAAATACACGAACAATTATACAGTTTCAATGAAATTGTATTGGAAGAAAAATAATAAATAGTTTTTTTGGCTAAAATTATTTTTTTTACCCTTTATCGATGGGTTTGTTCAATAATTAACTAGCTGTAAGCCCGTTGCCCAGCAACGTGAGATTTTTGTTGCATTATAGAAAAGTCATAAATTTACTGGCATGAACAATTGAATGCATATTTATTATTATATATGTATATAATCTAATAACACATATTTAATAAACTCCGTTTTTTTCCATAGGGTACTCAACGTTGTACCCACCACCACCCGCTACGGCTTCACACTCTTTTATAGGGTGTATTTCGTAGCGTATCAACGTCAGCTGTCAGCCCGTTGCCCTCAACGGAGTGGATTTTTGTTGCATTTTTAAATAGTCAGAAAATTTACTGGCGTGAAAAATAAATTGCAAACCTATTTATTGAATAAGCCAGAAAATCTTAACGTAATTAATTCTCTACATGGATTGTTTAAGAAATACACACAATTCACTAAAAGAACGAAAATACACCGGGATTGCAAAACAAAATATGCGAATAGCGGAAAATTCCGGGGACCTGAAGACAGAATTTTACTGAACTGTAAATAATCAAAAATTACGTCCAAACCAAATTTAATAAGATAAAAATTTCTGCTCAAAAGGTTAAAAAAAGAATTCGATCAATTGTAATAAAGATGTTATTATTTTATTTGTAGTTTTAGTATAAATAAAAAGGTAAAGTTTGCTTTACATATGAAAAAAATCTTTTTTTTAAATTAATTGCATATTTTATCAAAATGTATGAAAAAAAGTAAAAGTGTGATTTTATAAAATATCCATATCATAATAAAAATATTCGTAATGTATTTAAAATACTAAAAACTTAAGTAAAATGTCCAAAAGTATTCGACCTAAGACATTGCCAAAGTATGAAAAATTCCATAAAAATATTCAATATTTTGTCCAAAATGTATGAAAAATATCGTATTTTATATTTGCTTTACATATATAAAAAATATATATTTTTTTAAATTTTGATAAAATAAATATATTATAATTGAATATATTCATACAAATCATAATTGAGCAGTCCTGCAGTGCTGCCAAATCCAATATCGACAACCCTGCAAATGTTTCAAGTATACAAACAAATATTCGACCCAAGACATTGCCAAAGTATGAAAAATTTCAAAAAAATATTCAATATTTTGTCCAAAATGTATGAAAAATATTGTATTTTACATTTGCTTTACATATATAAAAAAATCTTTTTTTTAAAAAATTAATTGCATATTCTATCAAAATGTATGAAAAAAAGTCAAAATGTGATTCTATAACATATCCATATCATTATTAGAATATGCGTAATGTATTTAAAATAATAAAAACCTATGTAAAATGTCCAAAAGTATTCGACCTAAGACATTGCCAAAGTATGAAAAATTCCATAAAAATATTCAATATTTTGTCCAAAATGTATGAAAAATATCGTATTTTATATTTGCTTTACATATATAAAAAATATATATTTTTTTAAATTTTGATAAAATAAATATATTATAATTGAATATATTCATACAATTCATAATTGAGCTGTCCTGCAGTGCTGCCAAATCCAATATCGACAACCCTGCAAATGTTTCAAGTATACAAACAAATATATTTCGAAAAAAGATAATTATTCAAATTCGTTTAGTGCAATGTTTCAAATACAGATGGCATTGTAGGTGCACTAAGAATGCACTTGCTTCTCTTGCTTTGAGTTTTTTTAAATTAAAGAAACGTTTTACTTCATCATCTTCAATCGCAATGTGGAGCATTGGATATTAGCTCGAACGATGAGAATGAAAACTTGGGACCTGAGTTCGATCCCCAGCTTGACAGAGAATATTTTTGGTTAGTACGAAAATTAATTGTTTTTACATAATATCATGACTTCAAATATTCACATGTAGACGTCAGATAAAAATGAATGAATGGCGATAGAGGGCAGGGGTGGGGGGAAGAAGACCGTCTTTCTTGACGTCATCGAAAAGGTGAAATCGCGACATGTGGGGGAGGGGGAGGAGGAGAGGAAATCGAGGAAAATCATAAGTAACAGTGTATATTGGAAAAATATGTCTTAAGTATGAATAAAAAGTGACAGCGCGGCTTGGCAGGAGGAGGGGGAGGGGAAATCGAGGACATCTTACACTCAGACGGACATTATCGGCTATTAATATATAGATATTTTTTGCGGTCGTGGATAAGATTTTGCATATGACGGCTGATTATAAACAAATCACCTTTATTTAAGAGAATGCGTAATGTTTACTTACGGTTTATACTATGTAAATAGCAGAGGGGGGGTGGGGGGGGAACTTTTCGGATGGAGGGCCATATTCTGGAATTCAAAATGAGCGGCGGGCCGCAAGTAAAATACCATTTTTATATGTACACCATTTGTTATCATAAAAAAAAACAATTTAATGAGAGGAATGGAACTGATTTACGTCTTTTAACATTTTTTTAAATTCAGGTGCTAATTTTGCAGTTGAGATTCTTAAAACTACTTGTAAATGTTCATCGGTGATGTTTAATCGTAGAGTTTTTATTGAGGTTTATGATTAAAACTTTTTGTTCACAAATATAATTTTCAAAAGGGTGCCCATTCCGACGATAAAAGACGAGAAATATAATGTTAAATGCTAAGATTTTTCAATAATTTGGAGTAAATGCAGAAAGAAAAAAAAATTCTAGCCTAATGTAGACCTTTCTTAAAAATATGCGGTTGTAAAACGATAATGTAATATTTTGAATCATTTTTATTAACAAATCTCGTACAGTATAGAATATTATTTTCTGTCTGTACCTATTGAAGCAAATGTAAATTATATTGGAATGTGTTTTTTTAACTAGGATAAATTACAATTAAATATAAATATTATTTTTATCTGAATTTTATGTATTATTTTGTTATTGGATTTACCCACACAAACCTCATTATAAATATCACATTTATCGATAAATGAATAGCTAATTACCCATATGTACATAATACTGTAATTTTTATGGCACACGATAATCTATGACATATAATTTCTCATTGTAACATTGGAAGAATCAATTTCAGAAATTTTATATAAATATGAAGGTGGTGATTTGGAACTGTACGTTTTGCCAATTTTTGCTGTGATCACTTGCTATCTACTAGGCTGGTCATATTCTCATTGTAGGTTGATAGAAGTTGGCTTACATTTGAGTAAGCCGAGCTAAAAGTCGTAAGAATAAGAACAAGCAAACGAACTTTGAGGTAAATCCTTTTGAAAAATAAAAATAAACGCCTTTATGTGTCTTAAATGTCTAGCCGGGAGCGAGTAACACAAGAGAATCAAAACATTTGCGCAAGGTCTTTGGTTACATTCTAATTAAAGTTTTCAAATTATCATACACCTTTTAATTTAAACACAAGTATTTAATTCCAATCCGTTAAAATAATTATAGTGCTTATAAAAACGAAATAGTTAATGCGATGGCTCCAAGGTAGAAATCAATAGTGCATTATGGTACTGATAAAATATAATTAAAACTATGTTTCTTAACCTTTACTGTTATATGTGGTACTTTAGGTAGAAGACGAGAAGAAAAGCTACGTCAAAAATTGTAGATGTATTTTTAGAATAACGAAATTTAATAATAACATTTACACACACAAATCATTTACGTTTTAAAACATCTTACTGAAAGATTCCTTAAATGATTTTTGTATACTTTTGGTGTGTTAATATAATATCGAAAATTTAATTAAATTGAATTAAATGTTAAAATAAACGGACGATACTAAATCACTGTGATATGAAATTACTAATTTTAATCCAAACATCAATATGAAAAAAAAACACATTTTTTTAAATTATGTTGTACGTATGGTTATTTTGAAAACTAGCATAAAAATTTAAGAATTGATTGTAATTTTCTTAATTTGATAACGGCAACGACGTTTGGTAGATTTATTGTTGATATTCAAGCTTTCCCTTATTAGAAAATGCACGAACTACACAATGTTGTACAGGCAGTCCTAGAAATCGATAGAGACCTTATGCAACAATCGCGCTTATGTTTCCATCCAGGATTAAAAAAAGTAACTAAAAACGCTTTTTGTAATTTATTTTGTGAACAGTAAACATTTATTCACCAACAAAAGGTTTGTTGATTTGTAAATTTGCATGCTAAAATAATTTAATATTTTCATGCATGATATCTAAAGCCAAACGAATGAAAGCTGTATGGCTGAATTCGCACCCTCTATAAAATAGTGCCATAAGTTTGAAATTATTACCATTTTTTAGTTTTGGATATGGTGGGCTTCGTGATTTTTTGCTTTAGTTTTATAAAATATGTTCGTATCTTAAATTTTTTGAAACACTTTTTGCATCCAGACTTCTTATTTATAGAAAATTTTCGAGAGCTTCGGGTGGCTCTCCCGTATAATGAACAAGAAACAGACTTACAACTGTATTTTACTAAGGGTGCGAATATTGAGAATTGTTGCCGGGTGGAAAGTAAGCCTTTTATACCACCGTAAAACGAATGTGTCATACCGTAATAATAACTTCGCGTAAAATTAGGCTGGCCGTATTTTCTTGAAAAAAAAAATGGAATGGGCTAATTGGACATGGGAAGGGTTGGGATATAAAAATAATAATTTTGAATAACTTTTGGAACAGATTATTTTTACCAATTTTATTGTAAGCAATTATATCGAGGTTTTCAGCACACAATTCAACAATACTCTTTTGTAGGCTTTTTATCTGTAAAATTGCACTTTAAAAGCAGCGTGCGTTAAAAAGGCAAAAAATCAGCAATAATGATTAAAGAAGTTTACATGATATCTATAATGAAAAATAAATATGTTTGCATATGACTCGCAGACGATTTTTTGCGTTATTAAAAAATGTTCAAAAAGAGCATCAAAATATTATAGCATTTCATACTGGATATATTAAGCAGATTAGTTAATTTTATACAAACGCGTACATCAATTTTGGTCAGTTTTGATTTTTTTTTTTGATGAAATGAAACTGGAATATCAATACACAAAAATTAAATTGGATTGTTACTGAAATATATTTTATTTCATGCCTTATTTTATCTAATACAAAAACGTTGGAAAATAATATGGTCGTGTGTTATGTTTTACATGAAGAAGAAGGTGTAATGGATCGAAAAGTCTTTGCTCCTGCCTTATTAACTTGATCACAGATATTGAAGGGAAACCAGCTGTAGAATAAATTTCATTTATGAGTCTCCTGACAATTTGTACTTTTTGAAATACCAGGTTGTGGGAAATTCCCGACGAATTAAGTGTCAATGTTTGATTCATAATTCATACATCCAATATGTACAGTGAACGCCCCCTACAGATGGAATAAGATTGTTATCATATAAAAAACAACGAAATCAAAGAAACATGCTACTAATCGAAGTAAGCTGACAACAAATATTTTAAAAATTGTTTCTTTGAATAATTTTAGGTAGGTTTTATCTTAAATTAAAACCGTAAGCTATGTTTTTGTTAGAAAATACAACGTTTTTGTTCGAAGAAAATCGTATGGTCAATGTATCTAGAACTGATCTAATTAACCCCACATACGTCAAAAGCTTTGGAAGCCGTTTTTCCAACTAACATGGAAATCTTGAATAAAGAAAAATACAAACTATTCACATAATTCCTGGAATATTCTAGATTGTGCTCGACACAAGCGAGCCTAGTTTTGTGCTTGGAATTTGTTCAGTAAACATGTTTTGTCTATTGTTCCGATTCAGCAGTCAATGTCTGCGATTTGGTTATGCCTTTATTTATATGTATATGTCAATTCAATGCCTTATTCAGGTCGTGTCTGTTGACGATGTTTGGCGTTTTATTTTTTGATACATATATTGAAAATAGATTAAATATAGATTGACCCATTTACCTGGTATAGTGATGTATTTGGTGAAAAAAACATTGTTTTACTGTCATATTTTGAAAGCAGCTTCACCCCCATTTTTATGTAAATCCCATGTCTTTATGGCCTCTTATAATGTATTGATAGAAAATTGATTATATGTAAGTATTTTAGGAGAAATGGGTAGAAACATAAAAATCTGTAGTGGTTTAGTGCAAATATAACAATCGATCAAAATTAAATTATTGTTGTGAGCAGTGATTTTCTTTCCGCGTAAAGCGGTGGGACGGCATTCCGGCACCTTTTTATCGAAATTTTAAATCAATATTCTTAAATTTTTATTTTGCTTTAGAAACTGTTAAACTGTGTTTTGCTCATAGAAACCATTATATTGATTCCTATCTTAAATACCTTTTAAATGTATTGTTCAAATTTGTTTTTTTTGAAAATTCTCTTATTAAGAACACTTTTTACACACACAGTCGGATCCATAGCGCAGTGGTCAACGTGGTTGGCTTTCAAATCAAAGTACGAAGCAAAGCGAGAGCGGCTAGTTAACCACTCGTCCTGTCTTAACCATATCCTTCTATCCTTACTCTCTTCGGGAAAAAAAGAAGTTGGAAACCGAGTAACAATCAGTCCTCCTCATGAAAAACTTTTGCTGAAATATCTCTACTAGGAAGCCATATGCTTGACATTGGGAACGAACACAGATTAGAAAAAAATCTTGACAAGAGATGAGTTCCGGGATTTTTTAAAAAATAAAAAAGCACAGACTGTGAGTATTCGTAGATGCTATTAACTGGAAAGCCGACAAAAGCGAACGTCTTAATAGCGTAAACAATGGAATTGGCATATTATTGTATTTTTTTTTATCTTTTCAATTTATTTTCAAACTTGAAACTGATTTTTCAAGCACCCGTTTAATACGCTCGCCTAGATAATATCAGTGTCATGCGACAATAGAAAATACAATGTTTGAAAATGAAACACGGAAAATGATGTAGCATAAAAAGTAATAGCGGAAAAACACAGAAATATAGTGGAAAGTATATCAACAGTAGATATCAATATAAATATTTGTAAAGCGACATTGTGAGATTTTTAAAGAGACTAGACATTTTTAAAATGTATTTTTTGAAAAGAATATTACGAATCCGAGGATAACACAATAGTTAACCTCGTCAATTGTAACCGAGCTGAATTCCAATGAGACATTATCCTCAGCTTTGCCTAAGTCACATTATTTTTATCCTTGGTAAATGTCATCAAAAAAGAAAGTCAAAGAGATTCTGCCTGGTAAGTACACAAAAAGTTGTACTTCCAGGGGCTCATTTATGTCACGCAATGCAAAAAAAAGAATAAAATGACGTACAAGGCGGGAGAATTTTCTTGTGAGTATCGATCATCAGTCACATACTCACAACATTGAGTAAATGATATTAAAGATTAGGCCTGAGGTTTAAAAAAGTATATTATTATTTAGATTAGTTTTTGCTAACTTATAAAGATAACAAATATATAAATAAAAGCAAAAACAGTATGGAAATGATATTATCGAATATGTCGAAATGAAAAATGTTAGTAAACATGAAACATTGAATATTATAATAATTTTAATACCAGAAAATTAAATGAAAGTTCATTGAAAAAAAACTACCGGGACTGGACGCGATGAGTGAAGCCGGTAGTAACACACAATATGAAATCAGTTCTAAAAATTTGCATAATTAAATAAAATATATTTTCTTTCTATCGAGAATCGACGGTAAAGTCTATAAAATGTAAATTTAATGTTGTAAAATTGAGAAATTTTCACCGATGTTAGAATTTCCATGTTTTTATTGAGCAATATTCAAAATTATATGGATGATATTGAAAAATCCCAAATAGCTTGAACGATATGAAAAATTAACAAAAAATACCTTGACACAGTATTTTTTTGAAAGATTAAAATTTTTCCGAGTTTAGCAGTGACTTATTATTTTATATAAAATAGTGTTTATTTTAAACAAAAAAAGATAATAAAAACCTTTCAATTATGAAACTATTATTGATTTTCTTCAAAAAATAAAGTTTGCCTATGGCGATTGTATTTTTTTTAAATAATAGAAAAAGATAGACAAACAATATATAAATAAGATAAGTTTTTTAAAAATTACAATGAAGCGCCAAAGCAAATAAAACATAATTTTTTTTTGATGTGTTAGTGTACGAAACAACAAAATAATGTAGTTCAATGTTTAAAATAATTCAGCACTATGCATGTTAATATTTGAAATGCACTCGAATGATTTCAGCGTTTGGGTAAGTAAGTCTTTAAAAATTGTATTATTATCGAACCGCCAAACAGCGACTTCAGCGTCATGTCGAAAAACGAGGATATCCAAATCACACTGAGATAAGTTCACATCACAATCGGAAAACTATTTTATAGAACCGGAAGTGAAATGAAAAACTAAGGCGTCCATCGATTTTAACGACCGTTCCCGACGCTCGCCGGCAGACAACTGATTGGGATCAGTTGTCATGTGATGCGCGAAACCTCCTCCTTACTCCTTCTCTCATACATAATATTGCACAGGATCTGCGAAACGTTTTCCTTTCAATAGATTACTATCTCGCAAACAATGAATCAAATTAACAATAGTATTCAGAAATATTCAAACAACTAGTACATTTTGAATGTTTATCCGTTTATAAATTACAATAAAGAATATTGTTTTTTACACGTAGCTCGCCTTGAAAGTTTTTTTTCTAATGTTAACTAACTCCAGCTCAAAATTATTGTACCTAATATGGTATTTCTGTCTGATAAATAATATTTTACGATACATAACAATATGTTGTTATATCAACGCCACCATTTCACGAAGCTAAAACTTTCAACCGAACAAAACTATGTAAATGTTTTTTTTCATAAATGAGATGATGCATTTTACCAAAAATCGATAGAGCCTAATAAATAATGACCAGAATTTAAAAAATCTCACATTTGGTTGATAACTACTCTGTTGTACGAATGCATGCGAAATTTTATTTTTCAAGCATATCATTGACTCGAGCATGCCTACAATTTTAAAGAATGACAACTATTTAGAAATTATACAAGTAAAGTTTTATATCATAAATATAGTAATACAAGTAAGAATATTTTTATGGGATCTAAAATTAAATAATCCGATAAAAATATGGCACAATTTCTGCAGACGAAATTTGTATAAAACGGTTTTGTATTGCAGCTGCAAAGCTGCGTTCGAATATTTCCTCGAAAATTGCACAGGGTTGACCTAGACTCGCAAAAGGCTGCGCAGTGGATCTTTTGTAATGTGCCCCTTACCACTTTTCATCTTACGGCGGTGGTGGCTTTACGTTCACAACTTTTCCAGAGCTTTCCCAAATAAAAAAATCAACGCGCAAGCCTACTATAAAACTATTCTTAAAACTAGCAGTCGTTAAAAGTTTTACCAAAACCAATCATAAAATTAAAACAATAAATTATAGCATTCATGCCTATAGTGCTGTAAGTGATCAATCACTATCATGTACTGCACGCTCAGTATTGTCATATTGTTATACGGGAATTTAAAATGAAATGAAAAAGAGTATATTTATAACTGCATATAATGAATATTTTTTTTTTATAACAGTCGTAAGAAAATAAATATTTTTAAGAGATTTATACTCATCAATTTTAATACATTTGTCAGGATTATCAATCGAGTTTGCGTTGTCCGTCTGATTTATAAATAACATCACAAGTTATCATCTGTCTTAAACATTGAAAGGAAAAAGATAAACAAAAATAAATTAAGTAGTAATATGAAAAGATTCTTGTCGTTTAGAATGCTTGGTTTCATATCATTTTTAATGGAGCGGGTAAATAGCCCTTCCTTATGCCGATAGGCGTAAGATTAAAGCAGATAAGAAAAAAAGAAAAGACATGACATTCAGTTACATAAGAAGAGTTTCAAATTTTATTATGTTATGCCAAAGCAATGGTTGAAGAGTTGATCATTGTTATGATAAAATGTTTTTGAACATGTTTTTTTCATACAAAATATTAAAATGACCGTTAAAATGTCAGTTGGATTTTACAAATGGTCATGGAATTTAAGGCGAGCATATTATGCATTCTATGAGTATTACTATTTAATACGAGTGGGCTTATAATTCGCTGAACGAGAAACAACATATAATTTAATGATTTGAAATTGTTTTTAAATTGGATATTAGAAGATGATGCGAAACCGACATGGTTATTATGAAGAATTTTCCATAACATTATATATTAGTATAGTATAATAATTTTAGCCTTATCAGCTTGCTATTGTAAAGCCTTATTTATATGTATAGTTTATCAGTAGAATTGGTAGTGATGGACGAAATTAATTTTAAGCCTTTGATTTATTCAAATAAATACATATTGCTTTCATAGATTGATTACAAAATGAAAAAATTAATGTATGTTCCTACAAATATTTTTTTATACATTGGCAATACCAGGATAAAATATTCAAAATGTCTATTTAAATATTTTTTAACGACTGAAGGTGCTTGCAATATTAAATTTGAATCGTTCAAATTATGTACATTCACACAGATTTTGTCACTAACGACCCGGGTTTCGCCTTTCGGCATCTCAAGCGTTCAAGTACACGGATGAACTTGAACTGAGCTTAAATATTTTATTTTGAATACGATATCACAAGCCGCGGTACTAAGTTGTACAGTCAAGAGCTTGAATTTCTTGATAAACACGTACTAATATACGTACTAATAAACTATGTCTAAAGCTACTGATTTCGGTAATGTTTATATTGAATGATAGAATGAAACGTATATGTACATTGGCAAAATAACGACTTGTTCTCACTCTTCAAACCTTATCATTTCTTATTAACATCCAGTTGTCACTAAAAAAATGTTTTGAAATGCTCCACTACTAGCGGATTCTTTCTGAATAAATCTTAATTTGATCGACCTGCCTCTTATGTTTTGAAATAATAACAATAAAACCTCGAAGTTCAAAAGGACTAATAAGCCGGTGTTTTATTTACTCAATCTGATTAGTAAGAATTGTAAATTCTTTTCAATATCAATTGCTTACTATATCGTTATTTATTTGATGTAAATAGCACTGTACAATTGTGTTTTATTATCAGTTGATAGTGCTCGTCATGCGTGAAACTAGGCCTGACATTTTAAAATTGAAGTGGAAGTTTTGAATACAATGCCTTTTCACCAATTATTGACAGTGAACACTCAATCTGATATTAATTTAATAAGTTGTTTTAGAAAATCTTTTGTGTAAGTCCTTATTCCTGGTTTTAGTTATCACATGATCTTCATTTTTCAAACTTGAAAGCTCATTTTAAATACTGATTTGGTATTTGTACCGTTTACCTTATAATACATTGTGATTATGCAAACAAAGGAATTTATAAATACTCAGAGTTTTTTTTATTTTGCCTTTCTATAGACGATTATGATACAATAGTATATACTCATTGTTGGAAGGTAGTCTTATTGTGGCGACACTATGTATTATATTATGTTTATAAAGGTCAACTTAATCATCTATGGTACAAAAAACAATTTTCCAAAAATGAGATAATCAGTCGTTAAACATTAGCCTTTCTGTGGAAAAGTGGTTTCGCAGATTGGCTCAGCGAATCGGTTACACGACAGCTTTCAGGTACACACGCTTAAGCTGCGAGAAATTCTACCCTCGCATTGTGAGCCGTGGGTAGGAGGGTACTTTATTTGGGGGTACTTTACGATAACGCAGTCGGATCTTTGGGGCTGAAATGAGATTTCATGAAAATCTCTCACAGGGGGTGTGACCATGCTAAGAAAATCTTGGGTCGGCCTTTCGCCGAATTACGGTGATATACATATAGACTCAACAGATTCTTGGAAATTCCAATTCTTGTAACGATGGAACGATTTATTTAGAGCTATTAAAAACGAAGATTCTTAACACATATTTTTAAACTAATATTAACGTAGTAGTTTTGAAAATAGGTTTCCATGGATTTGGTAGGTTATTGTATGAAATTTGACGTTGCGTTGAATAAAAAACTCATGTATGTATTGTATAAATAATCCATTTAAAAAGGCATCAATGTATGGCTTAAAAATTAATGGAATTCTGAGAAATAAATAAAAATATTTGGAGTACCATTTATTTTGTTACATTTAGTTTCTAAAAGAATTAATTATCTTTGGAATTTCAACCTCTTTCTATGAATGGTTTCCTTTAAAATTTATCCCATTCATAATTTCATATGATGTGCATTAATAAAAACAAAACTAGAATTAAACACTTGAAAAAAATTAATGTCAACAACCTGAAAATATTTCACAAGCTAACAAAAGTTTTAACTTAAGATCAATATTTGAAAAAACTTTCAGTTATTAAAAATGATTTTTTTAAAAACATGACCGTAATGACTGTTTGTGAAAAATAATGATAATTTATTGATGGGAATCATAATGAAAATAATCTTGAAACGATATCATATCATATATATAAAACATATCAATCATAATTTGAATACCATATTAAATTATTAAGGATAGTGTTATAATATTAAGCTTAAAAGAATATTTGAGATTTTTGTGGTGGCCAAGTTCCAAGTAGACCTCTCAACACTTCACAATTTCACGTTCCAAGGTAACTTGCTCATGAAAATAATTTGCTTACGTTGATTTTCTTGAGAGATTGGAGGGTGAGATGTTGTCTTCCTATCATATAATACCTAATTCAGGAAACGAGACGCAGGAAGAACGATTTCTTGATGTAAGGAAGAATTTTTTTGCGTTGTATTAATACGACCCTTCGATTTCACCCAAAACACGAAAGCTTGACATGTAATAGTCTGAAATTATTGATTCATTTGAGCATTAAATCTATAAAAAACGCTTTCAATGGTATATATTTTTTTAATGATATACATACATACATACACTATTTTTTCGACTTTCTACTTCTTATTGTAACAGTAAATATAAAATAAAATTTTGTTGCGTTTTTTTCATGCAGTCACAAAAGAAGAGTAAGGCTTTTTTTGGAACATGCCATGTATCGTTTTTACGGCGTAAGTGTGTATTATTTGGTGGGCGTACACAGTTTTATTTTCGGGGTTGTTTGTTTTTGAGAAATGCGTGATAACACCCTCATAAATAATATGAGAACGGTAAGTAACCGAGGTAACTATTTTGCTGTTCAAAAATAAAATTTGGTACGCCGAGCGATTATCAACTATCCTGAGATAATATTTTTTTTATTAAAAAGTACCGTGCAGCAACGGAGCAAAGAAGAATAGGAATTACGTGATAAGTATAATACAAAAGAAATTCAAATACTAGCAAAAATAGGATGGCGGAAATCATTCTGTAAAACATATGAAAAGTGAATATGTTGCGGTAATTTTTATAACCATATACCTATACTGTCGTATGTTTTGTTGTGAGGCATTATCTATACGTTTTCATTCATTGGTGTATTTTCACGTGTTATATTTACAATCTTTCTGCTCATTCTACACAGTTCGCACTTACTAAAAAAATAGTTAAATTGTATATAAAATGAATTAGTAATATGTACCATAAATGTTTTTCTAGAAAAAAAAACAATGAATCAATCTTGTAAACAAAAAGAAGACCAAGGCAACAAAACACTATTTTTTATAAACGTTTTCAAAACAGCTCAAATTAAATAATATATAATCGGTGAATCTATGAGATGATCGAAAAGAGACTAGTAAAAGGTAAGTGTTTAAACATCCATTAATATATAAAATTTAAATTTTTTGAACAATGAAAAATCTTTTCATTAATTTAATCAATAAAATTATTCGCGTTCAAATATATTATTCGTGGTCAAAAATTAAAAACTGTATTTACTCAGTGGAGAAGTGGATCGAACAAAAGTTTCGTCAGTAAGGGTATTTTAAATTTATGAAAATATTTCTCAAAATTATCTTCCATTACAATACACATTTCATTTTCAGCTGGAGATGAAAGCCGTGCGTGAACTGAATATTATCAGCCCGATAACAATAATTCTTGAACAGCCCCTGAGGTATAAAAGAAAAACGTGTAAATGTATGAATGTCGCTAAAAATATTTTTTGGTAAAATTATTACGAGACGAAGTACTATAATCTCAAATTAGTAGATTATTAAATCACTTCTTTTCACTCGTCCAAATAAATTTAACCAGAAAAATACGATCTATAAATTCGTACTTATTTTCAATGGCAACATTGTGGAAGTTTATTCTTAATACAAAACATAACTTCATTACTTTATTATTGTACAGATAATGTAATAAATCGTGACACATGTTTCGCCTCTTTGGGAATTAATGTCAGAAAAACTATCCTTAAGTTATTGAAGAAATAATGAAACCTCGATTCTAATTCTCATCAAATGAGTGTTTCTTTATATTTTGCCGCGGGGAGAGAGCATACATACTTCAATTAAACTTTATTTAATAGTTTACAATTATAAAAATCACTTTTCATTTTTATTGTAAGCAATTACTCATAGTAAGATAAATTTTATTTGAATACAATTTTAATAAAGTTTTCCCAAAAATGATCAAAGCGGAGTTAACATACATAGTTGTAGTATTGAGGTGGCGATATAATGAAACAATTACAAGTTAAATAATTTTTATATTAGAGTATTTCGTATTTAAAATAATTATTTATCAACGCACTATTTTACAATTCTGCCACCTACATATTATATATGTAGTTCTCTCTGGTGTCTCAGCGAAACATATTTTGAAAATCTGTTTTTTAATAATGAATTTTGTACAAGTTTTTACTAGTAAATTATCTTGAAACGTTTAAATTGTTTTATTTCACACCGTATGATTTTTATATCCAAATAATTTATGTATATAATACATAAATATTTAATGTAATGAAAGTCTCTCTTAGATTTTGTATTTCATAGTTTCTACCGTGAAGTTGCGGTTCGTTTCCATACCCAAATTTACTCTGTTATTCTAGCGTAACAATATCATCTCACTCGTCTTTCCAGAACATCACAAATAATCGTCAATTGCTAAGCTGCAACCTACAACAAGCTTTATACGCTCGGGAAACTTCCTCACCGTGACAAGAATGTTTCTTCAATAATTGAGTTAGTGAGAGCTGCAAACGGACACTTTAGATGTATTTTATTATTATATTCGACGCAAAGGAGACTCTGGTTGTCTCTTTATAATGTAAAATATGCTCCAATTAAAAAATATATGACGTTGCAGACTTCATCAAGATAATAAAAATATCTCTGATATTCTAATCATTCATTAATAATCCGTGCCAATTGAATAAAAACTTATTTATGAAATAGTAAAGACAGTCGTATTGGACTTCACGGGTTCGAGTCCCAGTAAGAACAGCATTTTTTCGATTGATTTATCGATTTCTGCTCGAAGGCATGGGTGTTTGTGATGCCTAAAAATTCCTTCCTACCATTTCCGATCCTGTAATAATTGGGTGTAGCGAGAGCGATTAGCTGACCACTAGTCATGCCCTAGACTTATCCTTCTATCCTTACTACTCTCTTTGAATAAGAGAGGTTGAGCAACTAAGTAACAAACAGTTCTTATAGAAAAAATATGTTGATATACCTCCGTTAGGAGGCCATATGCTTCACACTGGGAGCGGACATGGATAAAAAAGGCAGTAAGATCCTATTTAAAAAGTAGCACTTTGTTGCACTCATTTTTTGATTTGCTCATCAGGAGCATAAAATGTTGACGAATGGTTCATTTTTTTGGTAGAATTTCCTTCCTCCAAGAATTTTTAGTGAACATATTAAATTAGAGAAATTACTTTGTCAGAGAGATACTTAAGGAGTCATTATTACTCATCTTCTAGTCGCCTGAGATTGAAATTATTTATTATCTTTCAAACCCAATCAACGAAGTAAATTTAAAAATTAATTTATTGTTATCATAATACTAACCAAATTATTTTGTTATTTAAGTGTCAAGTGTGAAAAAATTAAGTATATTAATTTAAAAAATGTAAAAAAATCATTCGTATTTTACTATATGCAAAAATATTACTGGTTCTTATGATGGCAATGCGAAAAATGCCTGAATATTAAATGTCAACAATCTCAAATTATTTATTCCGAAGCACGATTTTTCCGAAAGACTTGAAACTTGATTAAGAAAACGGAGACTGGAAAAAGTATTTCACTAATCGTGTGGTTGGCTTTTGGCATTTTTTTCATCTCGGACGAGACAAGCTTGCCAAAAATCGTTTGATAGTATTTGTGTACCAGATAGTATTCATAAGATACTCAAGACAGTCTCTTTTTCTAAAATGAAAAAAAAAATCATTACCACCACAGAAAATGATGAAGAAACAAAAGTTTTATGATTTTTTTTGTTGTTTTATATAAGCGTGGAAAATTGAAAAATTATTCATGCAAAAATTAATTTACTTTCGTGGTTAATAAAGGTTATCAACATAAAATCTCTCAAATGGATAACGAAAATACATTACTATAATTAATTATATTTTATTGGTCATCTTTAGAGAGTATTTTATAATAAATTAATTTTGTAACATGTTCTATTATAGTGTAAAGTACATATTCCAAAATCCATGTGTATTTTAGCTCGTCAAAGATTTACAATCAAGCGACGCACTAAGTTAGTTCAAAAATTATGCTGAAAATTTAATTCATTTTGTGATGATCAAAAAATCGCAGTAAAGCATTTGAGTGATACACTAGTAAAGAAACAATGATGACAACGAAAACATTTAAATGATTATGCTGTCAAAGGTGAAGCAATTAAATGTTAATCAATATTCTATTAAGTTTGCATACAATATATGTAAATATTATGTGAATGTATCATGGTTACTGCATTTTGAAAGTTACGTAGCGTTGTAGTGAACTGATTTAAAATATTCGCTGAGTGACCTTGAATGAACAACTCTTTGTCATTATAGATGAAGGTCAAACAATGAATCAATTATTATGTTCATTTTCACTTTTTGGATTTCGCCTACAAATCACAGGCGCAGAATCTGTACTATATATTCATATATAACGAATTATTGAAGCGTGGCGGATTCAAATCCAATTTTCTAAGCACACAATTGGATTTAAAAAAATATTGTTCTTGTAACAAAATGTATATTTCAAAAGCAATTACATTAATGAACGAATGTTGAAGTTTATAACGTTTTGAAAAAAACATGAATAAATGAAGAAAATCAAGAATTTAAAAAAAATATGAACAGCTGCAGATAAAAATATTCATTGTTTCACAAAGATTATGTGTAATTTTATTTAGAATCTCAGTTTTTTAGAATAAATATGAACATACATTTTTTTCGGATCAAATATTGAATGAAAATAATTTACATAATAGGTATAAAGCATTTATATTTATTCGGATTTTGAAAATGGGACTACATGAAATTTATTGAAATTGGTTTCAATAAATCTCCAAATAGAGAGTAATAAACCAATTGCTAAATAATATAAAAACATATGTTTTATATATAAGGCGTTGTTTGGTTAACTTTGAATTTCCGTCTTCCTCAAAATTTAAGAACATTTCTTAACATAACCACTAAATTAAATTTGTATTGTTTACTCTTTTAAAGCAATAAAAGCATTGATAAATAAAAAGAATCATCTATAAGATTGGACATGACGAAAATTCTACATGCTTATACAAAATATTTAAATATATATATGAGGGTATTACTTGCAAACCCGGCTCATTCCAAAGTTGTTGAAACATGAACCATGAATGTAGTTTAGTAGATAAAAAATATTTTTGAAATTATTTTTAGAAATCAGTCTCAAACATGGCTTGACAACATTAAAAATAGCATTCCAAAGTAATGTAAGTCTAAAAATACTTTTAAAATGTACATTTTTTTAAAAATAAAATTTATGTTTAATTTTTAAACCATTTTGGAATAGGCCGGGTTTGCAAGTAATACCCTCATATATGTATAGTAAAGGACTGGCTATTATTTCTGTTCGTAGAAACACAAAAAATGTATTTAAGTGCTTCTGATACTCACAACAAAACATTTAATTGTAGTCAAAACATAAAAAGTTATTTTAGTAAAATCCTGCTTTGTATTGCTTTGATAAAACGATATAATTAAGTGTAATTAAATAACAACCGAACGAAAACCAGCCTAATTATTAAATTATTGTGAGATTCAAAGCTACGTGACATCCGAAAGACACAAACATGGCATACTAATTTACTCAGAGCCTACACCGTAAATACATATGGAAATAAACGCATCGTTATAATATGACATGATTTATGATGCTTGGTGGATGGATTGTAACATGTAAATTCATTCAACCTAAAAAAATAAACATGATATAACTGTTATTCAAAAAAGAAACAGTGTCAACTGTCGAACAGCAGTAAATTGAAATTCATCAAAAATCAAGTCGAATACCATAATTAGAGCGGTGTTTTTTTATTTTCACCTCCAGAGACGAGAGCTTTTTTCCGATAAAAATTTTATTTTCTAAGCCATATTAAAGTCACGGATAACTTTTATTCCTATCCAAATTAAAAAAAAAAAAACGCAAAGTCGTTGTATAGAAACCCCGCATGACTATATGGTCATGCTCATCTTTTTATTACCGTGTAATATTGAGTACGGACAGTAGTAAGGACAAAAGTGACCGTATGGGCTCGCGAACATTCGGGGTTGAAATATAGCTAAACGTGATTTTTTTTTTAATATTTACAATTTGACATCTTTAAATCAACATAATTTCAATACAAATATATTAGCAAAATAACTATAAATAATTTAATGTTTTTATAAAAAAATAACTAACAGTTTCAAAAAGTAAATTGAAAAAAACGGAAATTCAAAAAATCACATGTGATTTTGGAGGCCGTTCCTGTCCCCACGGCTGATTACTAACTGTAGTCCGTACCCTTTTTAACCAAATATGAGTGATAGCAACGATATTCAGGTAGAAAAAGTATGAATAGTGGGATCAATAGACAACGGTGTTTTGTGTGACCATATGGTGACGCTCGTCCTTGAAGGGTTAAATCACTGTCAAGCACGATTCCATTGCCTAATGGTCAATTGATGTTCCCGAACTTACGACTGCTCGGTTACAGGTTCAAAGGTTCGAAAAGCCGAAAAAAAGTTGTCATACGTTGACTTTTTATTCGAACAATTGATTTTTACTCTGACAAACATTTCCGACTGTAATGTTTTCATCCCCAGTCACCCCCTACATATAAGATTCTTAAAAATTGGATGAGAAGAGCCATCAGCTACCTTTAAATAACGGTGCTTTCACGTTTGTTCGAAAGTTTGAGCGACTGGTTTACAATCAGTTTTCTGTAAATACGATGCTTCATTAGAATACAATGTATTTTAATGTAATTTAGTTACATAATCACTATTAATGTGTTCAATGTCAAATATTGAGATTAATTAAAAAAAGAAACATTTTTCGTGATAATTTCACATTTTTATGAATGAGACAGATTCTGCTCGATTCATTTGATGATTCTCGATAAAATGGTGGAATTAATCCAACAAAGAGTTGCTTTAAGCTTTGACAATAATCATATTTTTTTCATTATAATGTAATATTCACCATAGATGGGTACCAAATAAATTAAAAAACAACTAATAAATATAATATCATGCGAAACCTTTCAAGGAAAAACAAGTTATATTCGTAAAGCGAATAAAGGTGACATTTGCATGTTCTCTTAAAAAATCCTCTCCACATTCATATTAATTCTAGAATAATTGTTAACGACAACATAAAATAAAAGGGATGGTCGGTTGAAAAATGTCATGAACGGATGACCTCATTAGTCAGTGTTAGTATGTGGAGGTATTAACTATGTCTAACTTGAAAGGGGTGCCTTAATGATAACACCCACATAACATTATAAACGTAGAAATAATATAAAAAAATTACTGCCTAAACTGGAATAATAATAAGATAAAACTTATGATAGAATATTTATAGCGTTAATTATACATACATACGAGTTGAATTTGGACAGTTCCGTCAATCTTGTCTAAGCTAATATGTAAAAAATAAAACGTATTATAATGTATATGACTAATTTTTGGGTGAGAATATTGAAGGATCATTAAGTGATCTATGTGGAATGGTTTGAAGACTGCCATGGTCTTAATTCCAATGTAGACTGTCTGTAAACTGTCTGTAAATTAGTGATGCAGTCAATTAAGTTATAACTCTTTGTAGAATAATCTACCATCAAAACTCGTATAATGACAAAGATTATAGAAAATCAGACAGATAGAAGGACATTACGCTAAAAGAATTAAAAAAGTTTTTGTGACTAATTCTCGACGAAAGAAAAGATGAGCTTTGGAGTTGTTTTAAAAGATCAAATTTTATATAAATTTTCAATCGAAAATACCCGGTAACCTAGAAGTTGTGTTGATTTTATAAAAGTAAAAATTGATTATTTTTGATTGAGTTATTTTTTTAGTAAACATAACCTAATCCCAGCTTAGCTCTTTTTCATTATTGATTCTCGACAAAAGAACAGACGCTGTGTTATTATTATTGAAATGATTATTCGATTATTTTAAAATCTCGATAGATCAAGTATGACAAAGAAATACACAACGAATCATAAAATCAAATCAATATATATATGCACATACGTTATGGTATCATAAATTATTAAATTAAGTAATCTAAAAGTTGGTGATGTGTGACTGTGCGTTCACCTGTTACGCCAAACGCTTCATGCTACAATCGATTTTTTTCACGGCAAGCATAGCTTACTGGTACATATATGTTTGTATGTAAACATTTAACTCGGTGAGCCAGCAGGTTCAAATAAATACTTATTTTTCCTTCGTGACGTCTCCTTTTAAAGGATGACCAAAACAGAGATAATTTACTTTGCGGAATATGTGTTCATACAGCGCTGCGCAAGCTGTTTATTAATTTGCGGATATTGAACCGAGTTTGGTCCAATATGGTCGAGGTTATCGTATTAAAGTTAACTTTATCGATTGCATAACACAAGATTTTAGTATATTAATCCAAAAAATATGTTAGATTGAATATAGCGATAAAAGAAGCTGCTCGTTATTTCTCTTAACTTTATTTCGACTATTGTATAATCAGATATTGTCAAAACCAATCTTACGCCACAACCTTTACCAGATATGATCGTTTATTTAAATGTAAAACAATTAATAAAATAAACAGAATACTTAATGAACAAGGAAGCGTTTTGATATAATGTAAATAATCCAGATTAATTAAATGCGTGTTTATTTTACTATAAATATAAATTATTCTTTTGCACAGATTTATTACCACAACTTTGACACACATCTCAGTTGTTTTCATTGTATAAAATAGCATAATTAGAAAAATAATTATACCAGTTGAAAAAATAGAATTGTTTTATCAGGGAATGTTTATTCTTATAACAAACGATGCGTAACGTAACACCTTACAGTTTTTTAGCCATGTCTGCTTTAAATGTGGAACTAACGGACTACTTATTAGTTTTCAAAAGTTTACTTGGTTGTTTAACCTCTTTTTATCGAATAGAGTAGGGATAGAAGAATAGGGCTAATATGGAACTAGCGATTAGCTAATCTCTTTAAGAGATTGGATGAGAATTTTAGAAGAGAAACATCAATGCTTTTGAACAGAAAACTATCGATCGAATTAATATAAAGCAGCCCGTTCTGAGATTCGAGCCCGTGACTGAAGCCAACCACTCAGTGAAGTAGGAAGAGGTCCTGCCGCCCGGGGCGATCCTTGAATTTGCTACCCCCAATACGTCCTCTAATTTTGTGTTTAAATCACTTCAACTATTTATAAACTATGAAGGTGGAGTTTTTACCACAGGTGGCTTATTTTTTTTTATCTATAAATATAACTTCTCGCAAAGTATTGTATTTATGTTTGAAAATGCCGCCCCAAAAATGTGCAGCCCCGGGCGGTCCGCCCCTACTGCACCTCATTGCTACGCTACTGCAACCACTCGACTACGGAACTGACAATTTGTAAAACAGAGGAAAATAAATATAATGATAAGAATTATATCTTTACTCAGTAATACGAAATCTCTTTGAAATATTCAATTAGATATTACCAAATTACCGGGAAAAATAAGGTTATTTTTGAAAGCTATTGAAACTTTTCCCTACACACCCCGTTGTTGTTGACCTGTAGTTTCCACTATTAGTCCGCGTGGAATAATAAATATGAGCAAGTAAGCCACATCGTTTTACCGCGCGTTGTAAAATATTTTCATGAAAATTGTAGGGGTCGAGGTGAAAGTATGTCTACGCAGGCTTTATAATAATTTACTCCTGTCATATTTTTATACGCTGCCTGGTACTTCCGTATACTGTTGGTCGCGTGGATATCGAAAATAACGAGATTTTTCATTTATGGTAGACAATAAAAACTTCTTCAACGTGCTTGGAAGAAAAAAAATACCTGCTTCTTGAATGTGAATGGAAAACTACTTCTCAAAATATGTGCTCCGTATGCTGATAGAATAATGAAATTTTACCCGAAATTGATAATAAAATAATAAAACAATATATGTATATGTTTAATGTAGAACACTGCCTTAAAAAAAAGCGTTTCTATAATGGAGTTTTACCAATTGAATCCAAATTTAATCGATCGATAAATATAAGTATATTTAAAATTTAGTTTTATGTACTCAAATTTGCTTTTGTTTAATAAAACATTATATTTATCTGTTTGTGGTAATCTATCATTTAGAATATAGATATCAAAAGATGAATGAAATTATAATATTATTCGTGCTATATTATTTTGCTTAATAATTATTGAAAATTGATCGTACGAGAGGTATTATAACATACGGAAAATAAGCAATATTGTCATACGAAATCGTCAAATGAAATAAACCTTTGTCTCTATTTTGTCATATGAAAATACGGCGTTTTAGAATATTTATCTAACGCTTCAGCAATTCAGGGTTTGATAAAAATTTCAAAGCATAAGTAGCATCCTTGTAGGCCTGTAAGAAAACTTACTTCTTTAGGGTTGGTACTTGATACATCCTTATTCAATAGAAAGCATTTTTAAAGCGGGTCCACAGACCTTCTCGTAACTGAAGTAGGCTGTAAAAATACCCAGGGAAGCGTCAACAATTCATTCTTCAATTCTTTAGAGAAATAAAGCATCGGGGTTTGAAAGGATTTGAGGATCGTATCTGCAGTAGCAGTATGTTATGCTGATGATATGCGTACGCAATTGACCCTTTATTGTTCTTACATTTAACTATTTATTTAATATTCGTATTATTATACTATATATAATGAAGTTATATAATATATTCATTTATAAATCCGAGATTTTTTACGTTGATCAGTTTATACGTGTTACAAACGTAATCAATTTTTCGGGTCCGTAGTGCAGATTTCAACGTCGTTAACTTCCATAACGAATCTCACAGGTTCGAGCTTCAGTATGAATAGCTTTTTATCAATATTTATCGTCTATTCATTCGAACAGGAATCGATAAATAAAGACAACAATTTTCGAACGAATGTGTGTTTGTGATGTCTAAAAAATCTTTTACGCCCTTCCAATCTTAAAATAACGGGGCGTAACGAGAGTAACTAGTCGACCACTAGTCATGACCTAGCCATATTTTTTATCCTTACTCTCTTGGAAAAAGAAGGGTTACGCAACTGAGTAACAAAAAATAGGAAGCCATATGCTTCAACTTAGAAGTGGACATGGATTAAAAATAAAATAAAAAATAATTTCGAGTAGAACTGTTTGGGTCACGTTATAAGCCTACTTACTTAATTATCATTTTGTTGTGTAAATGAATTTATAAGTTTCACGCGAAATTGTAGTAAGTACATAAAAGTCACCATGAAAACAGTAGTGCGTGAATTATCATCAAGCGCTAAAGTGGTTTTTGGAATAAACATCCAAGACTGTGAATTAAAACGACTTAGCAGTAATGATTCCAAATTCAAACAACAGCTGACACTATTTCCAATATTTTCGTTCTAAATCAATATTTTATTTTTATTCTCTCTAAAAAGAGAGCTTAAGCGGCTGAAAAACAATTATTTCTCGTAGAACAACTTACTCTATTAATAGTCCATAGTATGCTTCAAATTGGAGAAAAAATAACACTTTTTCTTTTTACCCATTTTTGCCCATTTGCCCGTAATTGATGCAAATAAAAAATCAGTACTCACTCCGACAGGTTCAAACCTAAAAAAATACCACACGAAACGATTCTCACGCTTGCTAGCTGTAGACTGATTAAGATTGATGCAATCTCAACTTTTATTGTGTCATGCATAAATGGAGTGGAAGTAAAAATACTAAATTTTCCAATATTGGAACACTGGGCAAAAATGGACTAAACGAGTTTTTAATTTTGTTGGCAAATATTTGTTTTTAAAGTATTCAGAAATGATATCAAATTGACATAATTATTTTCATTACATGATGTTAATATAAGCCTAAAATATAAGCTGAAGAAATCACTAGTGAACTTTTATGAACAGATTTTTTTTCAGAATTATTTGAAGTATTATTTTTTACCACTGTAGAATAGCAGCTTGGTTTTACTTATTCTTCTATCATTTAAAATTCAAAAATTTAAGGAAAGTTTCAGTAAATATTTTAAAAAAGTTCTACGTGTAATTATTTAAAACGTTATTCGTGTAAATTAAAAGCAAAGCCGACGAAACAAACCGATAGCAATAAGTGTCGGTGAAATTTAAGGAAGGTGTGATTGTAAGAACGATAAATTAGACCTCAGAAAAGAGAAAATTTATCACTTAGTATAAATAAAAATAAAGAAGCTCAATGTTCAACAGGTTATTGGTAATATAAAACGATATATTGAATAACAAATTTAATTAAAATTTTATCTTTATGACCTAACAATGTGCCAACAAACCGAGGCAGGAAAAATAATCAAACGCAGTATTTGTTTCACATTACTTATTCAAAATATTGTATTGTGTAAAAAAATTTTTGAACAACACCCAATCACTTTCCCACAACCGGATGTCCTTTTATTTTCGATATTTTTAATTATTTTTTTGAGGATTTGGAAGTTACTCGTGAAAATTCGTTTTAAATATAAAATTGAAATTGATATATAAAATTAAATTTGATAAGTTTGTTATTCCACTTTTTGTGCTACAGCGCGATACACGTGTTTCGCCTTTTTTTAGAAGCATAATAAGACTGACTATGAATAAACTAGAACTTGAAAACTTGATTCGTAAACGTTGCGATAGTCTGTCTGATGATGCCTCTCAAAGAGGTGAAACATGTGTCACAAGTTGTACCACAAAGTAACCGCCGAATCTATTAAAGATATAAAATGAATACCTTTACTATTCCACTAGTTTTTATTAAGACTGTATGAAAAAAAAGTGAAATAAAAGAAACGCATCGTACATATTAATACAAAGTAAATGTTTCATGTTTGAAATAATTACTATACTGAACAAAATTCAATGATGTAATAAAAAGTACAACACATATCTAACTAATCCTTTCGATGAAAGTAAGCTGAGTGACAAAGTAATTTTTCAAATGTCTCGTGTGTTTTTATAGCACGTTTTGATGCTTTTCCGCTAAACCTAAAACGACACCGTCTTATATTTTTATGGGATTACTGCGAGCGTCTCTCTCTTCTGATTTATTTATGTCCTACTAACATTTTTTTTTGATATGTAAATGCTCATAAATTTTATCATAAAAATATACCGTATAGGTTTTGACTTGAGAAATATTTTATTTTATTTTGTAGACATCGACTTGATAATATCAATATTTAACTTTGTTTTATCAAGGGTATACTGAATCGAGCTGTGAGTTAAATTAAAAAATATCTATATTTTTGCTGATGAAAAAAATCTAAAATTAAAAACTTTCGCAGATGGCAGTGTTTAATTAATATTGTCATAAGAACCCTTAACGTTATCTGCATAAATTGCTATATATTTTACCCTATTTCACGAATATGCGTTAACAATGGAATTTTAATTTCGATTAAGGTGTATATAACTGTTTTACAACTATTGATTGACTTGGTATTTACTTGGTTGAACTTCATTTTAATAGGGTAAAAATAGCAAAGTATTTAGCTCTACAGTTTTTATATTTATTTGTTGATATATATTTCGGCTTTCGCCATCGTCAGAACTAACTGTTTTACAACTAAATGAAATTACAATTAGAATAAATTGACTTGACGCAATACCATTATTTTATTAACATGAATATTACTATAATAATTTAGAATCGAAATCTTATCAAATAACGTAAGAATCTTTAGCTACTTTTGTATTATAAATATAATATTTTCCTAAAATTTTTCCGATGAGTGAAAAAAACTGCCGGCCAAATACAAAAGCTTTAAGCTTTTGATATTGTCACACAGATGGCATAGCAAGTATCAACATATTTTTTATTTGAACATTTTTTTAGATAAATTTAATAATTTATTTATACCTCATACTTAAAACGATTTTTAAAATATTTATTTATTCTCTACATATGGAATTTAAATCTGTCGAAGCGTTTGTGAAAATCAATCTGCTGTGGTTATGCAAATCAATATGCTGTGGAATACATCATATTCAACCAGGCCGGACTCCCCCTACGACTTAAAAAATATAATATCTACTATACTTGGTATTTTAATTTAATTAAAAAAAAACGGAGTGTAAGTCGTCCGTATTTTACGAATCCGACTCCGCCTCTCTACAGCCCAGGAAAAAGTTAATTCTAAAACTTTATGTCTTATTTCCTTGACAAATTGAGGAGAAATTTGAGAGAAATACTCATCGTTTGCATTTTGTATTAGGAACTATTTTCTGTTTTATCGAAATGTATGCTCATTGGTCAAGGAAAACAAAACTAGAGCATGGCATGCCTCATTTTGATATTTCAACAAAACGTGTACACAAAGGTGTGTAGTATTAACAAAGTGTATTTACATACTACACCTACAGTATACAGCTCAAACTTATCAGGGATCAAACAAATGCCCAGAAGGGATTCAAAGAAATTTACTCAAGTTATTTGTTTTTATTTAACAAAGCAATACGTTTTTATAATAATAAATTTAAAATTACAATTATGTAAACTCAAGAAAAAGTAAAAAAGAGTAAACGACCAATGAATATAATTGAAATCATGATGCTATATTATATTATAAAATGGATTTCATTTATTTGTACCGGTGGAAAAATATTTCTCTAACTCAGGATTTCCCAAACTTTTTCTGTAATGGAGCACTTGGAAATCTGGAAATCTTAATTAACAGAACACTTAGTTTTTTTTTGGTTGGGTAATTCCTATCAATTAAAATACAAACAAATATGTTATTAAAACAGAAATCTATGAAACTAGAAATCCTTTTATGACTTATCTTTGTTTTTTTTTTATTTCGAATCAGGATCACTAATTAAATCAATTACATTTTTTAATCACCTGAGCTTAATTAAGTCTACTGGTTAAGCGGTCACAGAACATGGATTCTGAGCGCTGGAATCATCCTTACTAGTGATCGAATAATATTAAGAGGTGCTTTCAAGTTATGTAGGTGTTTGCGGAACACCTATTCAGATTCAACACCAACATAAATTGGGAAACCCTGCTCTAGCTAGTCATGATTATGTACACCCAGAGTCGGTGCCACCATTCAGGCGGAATAGGCAACCGCCTAGTGTGCGAACTAGAAAATAAATAACGGGCGCATAAATGGATTACTAAAATTATTTTTAATACTTTAATCATACGTTTGATTTTATTTCAATTTTTGTATCTGTTGGTTGTAATTCTGTACCGTAGGTTATTGTCGAAAAAAATGTACAGCCCTATGCAACCCCGAGACATTCTTTTGATACAAAACAGCTTATGAGTTAAAAAATCAAAATATATAATACAAGTGTTCATTCCGTGATTCACAACATGTACTGAGGGACAGAGTAGGAATATAGTCAGTCATATGTGGAGAAAATGATCTTTTCATATGTTTTTATCTCATATTTTTTTTTTCTATGAGAACTGCTTGTTACTCAAGGGATATATAGACTAGTGGTTAGATACTCGCTCTTGATAAGCTCTGTCATTTTAGGTTTGGAAAAGATATCCATCCCTTCGAACAAAAATCGATAAAATGATTGAAAAATGCTATTCATACTGGGATTCGAACCCGTCAGATCCGTCAAGGAAGAAGCAAACGATGTTGACCACTGAGCTGCGGAACCGACAGTGGTAATAATTAATATTAAAATGACGAGACACTATCAGATGAATAATGTTTAAACAGAAGTATTTGAAAATTTTAGAAAAGCTTCGGACTACTAAAAAATAATATCGCGTTTTTTAAACAATTATTTAAGAACAGCCCACGGTCGTGTGACAAGATATCATAATAAAACTTTGATTTATCTAAATGGCGAAATTTACGTTGACAAACATTAGTTACCAAAATAGTACACATTCATGTTGGAAGTAGCTATTGAAAATTGCCCAAGGTATTCACGTTATACTTGAAACGCGACGTTATTAGAAGCGTGTTAGGGTACATTTATTTATGATATTAATAATACCTTGAACAGCACAACAATCGCAATATTATTATGAATAAAATATTTTTTAGTTGCATGCAAATAAAGCCATTGTGTCGAAAAATTGATTTTGTTGTTACGCATTGCAGAAGAAATTTTATTCACATTAGACTCGTTTCGGTCTTTCACTTCCGCGAATTCCTTTCTTTCGTTTTCTTTTGCATTTTATTTATGTAGATTGTGGTAATTTAATTATGCCGAATGAAAAAAAAAACGTTTGAATAATTTAATGTCTTATCAAATTTAATATAAATCACCCCAAAAATGGATTTTTATTATTTAGACGGAATATAATTACTTTTTTGAATAACGGGAGAAGAATGATCGTTTCTCTTTGATATTTTATGAAACATATTTTTTTGTAATACTTTTCTACAAATGTTAATTATTTCAACAGAACTGTATTTAACAAGAACTGATGACTAATGACAATGAAAACTTTGCTTAAGGATATAATTAAAATCGAACTACCTAGTTAGTGAATCTCTATTTTTTATCGTTGTAAGATTTGGATTACAAGGTGGGCGCGGTGCCGCAGGAAGGGGTCCTGCCGCCCCATCACTTCCTCTAATTTTGTTTTTAAATCACTTATGAGATTTTTGAACTATGAACTATGAGTTTTTACTACAGGTGGCCTAATTTTTTTTATGTATAAATATAATTTCTCGAAAAATATTGTATTTATTATTGAAAATGCCGCCCGCAAAAATGTGCCGCTCGAGGCGGTCCGCCTTGCCGAACCCCCCTTGCTACGCTACTGGGTGGGCAAGGACGTAAAGGGAAACTACAATGTATGAAAGTTTCTATTTCGAATGTCACCCGTGATTTTAAGAGCAGGCGTGGATTTAATTCAACAGCGCATAATTTTTATATCTAGATTCATAAAATACTGTATGACAATAATTATGTAGTTAAAATAAACTAATTAAGCCTTTTTAAATATAAAATTTTGATATTAATTGGTGAGAAATAAAGAATGGTATCCTCACACGACCCACACAATAATTATTCCGGCTTGATTTAGTCTCGTTAAAGAAACGTTTGAAATTAAAAGCATTCTGTGTCATTCTGCAACGAAACAAATTGGGCACAGATATATTAATTTTAAATTTAAACTCTGAGAAAATGTGCTTTTAATTGGCTTAGTGCTAAGTGTAGTGAAAGTTATATCAATCAAGATGAAAAATCGAGATCAAATGAAAAAATATTTTATTATGATGGAATACGGGTTTATACAAAAATAAACTTTTGTAAAAACAGGTTTTCGAATGCCAATATTTCCTAAAACTCTGACAAAATCCCTTTAATTTAATTAAATTAGCGAAAAAAAGTTTAATTCGTTACTTTATTATATACACACATAGGAAAAATAATAATAAAAACATATTCAGTGTTCCTATTCGGCGGTGGGCTAATAGTCCCTACCCAGTACTGGAGAAATTTATCCGAGTAAAAAATGCGTGAGAAAAATATTTTAAAAATAAATCTTATTAAAATATTTTCAATATTTATTTATAATGTATATTTTGGCCACAGATTTTACCTCGTTTTATTTGTTAACAAGTCAAAAAATACTGTTTTTTTATTAAACAAAAAACAAAAATTAAGTCCGTTCTACCAAATTGTATTAATCGACTTTAGAATGTCACAAATTTACTTTGAAAACCGAGAATATCTCCAGCTTAAGATGATTGCTAATCCACTACATTCAACAACAGTATTTCATTTGACGTCACGATGAAAACAAATACTTGTATTCATTTACATATATTTCTAAAAATTCACAATTTTTAAATAGGTTTTATTATGATTTCATGAAATTCTTGGTATTTTAGCAACACCGTGTAATATAGCAAATTAGTTGTCAGGGACGGGATCTCATTTTGAAGGTGAATTATTTAATCCGAAGTAAACCTTGCGTCTTGGCTATTTGATTATCGCCTAGAGGGCTTAAGGGATGTACTGCCAATGGAATATTCTATCTGATCACCTGACGCGCCCCACTCTTGGAAATTTACATTCGTTAGTTGTAAAACGCCAACGGGAATAATAGCTATTTATGTCTCGCATATTTGTTCTTAGAAGTGATTTGGAAATATACCTACTGTGAAATTTATATATTTTAATCATTATAATCTAATGTGTCTCAAGTTTGTGTGCAAGATATGACTGCTTAGCAGAAAAGAAATCCAAATAATGAAATAGATGTACATTATTACACAGGAAAATTCATTTAAGTATGGAGTAAATCTTATTTAGGTTTTTATGCGAAATTAAATTTTACCATATAGACGAATCACACTATTTAAAAAGACGTGGTAAAGTCAAAATTGTAGTTGACTTGCCACATCGTTATTTAGTTAGATTTTTTTATATAAGTTTTTTAGATATCATCTGTAAAAGTTTTTATATTATACTGAATAAAACAAAAACCATGGTTGAAAGTCTTTTTCAAGCGAGAAAGTATATAAACAAAATGTTATAACCGTAATCACACCATGCATCTTGAATAATTTACCAAAAATAAAAGATCTTTAAGCATAAAATAGCAACTGAAAGTTATTTTTATAATATTAACTCATCATATTAGAAAACATTTACAAGCTTAACGATAGATATATATTATAATGAAAGTATAATGTCATACCAAAAAATAATTTCCACAAGAAACGTCACGAGAAAAAGTTTTTATTACTTTAAAATATATTAGATTCTTTAAATACAAACATTACTTCTTAGTAAGGAACTGCTTTTATTTAAATTTTGAATAACTTAAATATTTTTATCATATTTTCTCAATCTAAAACTCTCTGAATGAAATAGTTTATTATGGATAACACAAAAAAGGAAGTAAAAGTTTCAGTAACTTTAAACGGTATTTTAGTATCTTTTAATTGCGAATCTGGTTTATATATTTGTAATATTACATTATCATCGTTTTACGATTGTTATAATAAAATTTATATTATAAACAAATTCTATCAAATACTCATTCAGTTGATAACGGAGTTGATTTGATTATACATATTCGTACCTTGAATATTATTTGCTCGATGTCTTGGTGATTGGGTGCTAGGAGTAGCAGAACTGCTGTGGTCCGAGCTTTGATCGCCAGCGTACTCAATGCTACTTCCTGCGGAGCCGTCTCTGCCCATCCCTGATATTGAAGGTCTCTCCTTACTTCTGCTGCGGTGCCAGCGACTCTGTAAAAGTTTTTTTTATGTGGCATTAGTAAAAGTCACCATAATGTTTTTCTTTCCAACTCGCATCCTCTGTAAAAATAATAAGAATGTTAGATTTTGTTGGAATCTTTCTTTGCTGACAAAATCTCATTTATGATTTTAGTGATGTAGTTTTTTACATGAATTAAATTGTTTATGAATATTACAAAAATATAAAAATGTTTGGTACAATTTGGAATTTGCTTCGAAAACACTAGAAGAGTAAGTATGGGCATCAATTCTAAAAAAGAAAAAAAAAATCACGATAATAAATATAGCGTCAAAATCACCATAGTTATGTGATATTTTCGTTCTAACCATATTATTAGTGATCGAAGATTTTGATAACAGGATATTCTTTTTTTGATTATGTAACAATTGTTGATCCAGTTCATTGTAGCTATAGGTACAAACCTTGAGTTCACTTTTGAATTCCGACGTACAGAATTTTTATCATCAAAAAAGTTATTTTATTAATCAATGCAAAACTGGAAAAATTATAAAAAATGTCTCATATTTAACCAGTGTGAATTTTAAAACAGTTTCAGTCATAATTTTTATCACACTGGTCAGAATTTATATTATATTGGTCAGAATGTATATTAAATGGTCATAATATATCGGTCAGTGTACAGAGGGTAGAATAAATAATTAATGCTCAGAATTTATATAAAATAGTAATAATTGAAATGAAATTTAAAAAAAAAACCTAACCTAACCAAAATGGTTATATAATCTGACTGAAATTTTATCCAGACCGAAAGTTTATTTGAATTCTGACCGAAAATTGATTTAAACTCTGACTATTTATTTTGTTCCCTAAAAGCAGATTAAATAAAACTGTATTAAATAAAAAACCGCATATCTTCAAAATTGTATAAGAATAGGTTCGGGTATATAAATATGACTGAAAATATTTATGAAAGAATTTATACATATTGCTTAAAAAACTTGACAATTTTAAAAAGCCAGAATTTTTATTTTTAAATGTATGATAACATAATGCCTACATGTATGCGTATCCTTCGGTCCGCGGGTCGGATCTGGCCCTCTACTACTTTTAGTTTGCCACTGAACCATCTCAGCAAAGTTAGTCGGATTTCCGCTCTGGTTGGCGACGTGCGTTGACATTTTTATTGTGGTCTTTTCGGTTACACGATAAATCAAAAAAATTGGACAGGTAAAGCGGAGGAAACCCTCAAATATACTATACGTATAATCTAAGCCTAAAGCAATAACAACGTTTATATTGATGATCTCGAAACTCAACCAAAAGGCTCATTTTCATACAAAATTTTGAAATCACTAATCAATATTTTACATTGATGTTACGTCATTAAGTACTCATAAATAAATGAAATGAGAAGTTTTTTATCCGCTACTCTATTTTTAAGAGAGTGATAAGTATAAGACTTTTTTCCCCATGTCCGCTCCCAATGTAGAGAATATGGACTCCTAATGGAGTTTGTCTCAACAGAAGTGTTTCTACGAGAAATGTTTGTTACTCAGTTGCTCAACCTCTCTTTTTCCAAAGAGATTAGGGATAGAAGGATAAGACTAGGACAGGACTAAGGACTAGTAGTAAGCTTATCTCTCTCGATACACCTCGTTCATATGAAAGGATAGGTGGGAGGGGGAATTCAAGACACATACATCCATGCCTTCGAACAGAAATTTATAAATCGATTGAAAAATCAATTTATAAAACTGTCCGTACTGGGATTCGAGCCTGTGCTTCCGTAACCAAAGCCAACAACGTTGACCACTCGGCAACAAAGGCGGCAAGACCTGTGGTTAGCTAATCGTTCTCGCTACGTTTCGTCATTAGAAATGAAACGGTGGGTGGGAATTTTTAGACATAACAAACACCCATGTCTTCGAAGAGAAATTTAAAAAATCTTGCTTCTTCTCAGAATCCGTGAGATTCAGCGCATAAGCCAATGACGTTGATCACTCTACCACGTACCCAACAATAAAAGTAGCAAACTATTAATGTATTTTTTTATTTAACACTTTGAATCGGCCCTTAAATCATAGTTGGAATTATATTTTGTCTACAGAACATAAAACGGTTACCTTTGTTTGATATAAATTATTGTCATTTATAAAAAAACAAAAAAGCGACAAGATTTTCACGACGATTACGATGGAAAAACTATACGGTCAGAAAAATAGGTGACGATTATTTTTTATGACTTTCATTGGAAACACAAACCGTCATCAATCAGGTGACAGGAATTCGTTTTTTTCCATAAATTGATACGTTAATTTGCGCGTCAGAAAAATAATGAAAAATGTATTGTATAATAAATAGCGGTTCTTAAATCGATTCGGTATCCGTACTGGATAGGTTAATATTATAATTCTGAACAAAAACAAGCCAAAAAAAATATTTGATATTATTTACGACTTCGACTCAAGGTGCTTATTAAATTTTTTGACCTTTCAGTTTTTTTTTGTTCTGTACTGAAAAATTAACGTTAAAAAAATGTCTATGCTTAAAGAAGATTAGATAGGTAAAAAAGGTTTTTAAAGATTACCGTAAAATTATCTTTTAGCGAGCTAAAAAGGGCAAGAACCTTTATACGTGATGTATTTTAAAAACTAGGAAAAACACTATATTTCTTGATAGCTTCCAAACAGGCTTAAAATTTAAAACTTTTTAATCTTTCGAATAAAACAATGGGTTCATACATAAAATATGATTTTGAAAAAGATTAGTCATTTGTTTATTAAAAAGTTAAAGTATTATTGCTGAGATTTTAGCAACAACATTTTGGTAAATCATTTCCGGAAAACTTGTGAAAATTTCAGTTTTTTGTGAGTCGATAAGTATAAATGCAAATACATTTTATTTCAGACAGAATTTTTAGTTTAGTTCATTATAATAAAGGAAAACGTTTTTCTATTTTTGTATAACGTTTTTTGTAGCGAAGAAAAAAAAATGTGCCTTAAGCCATGACAATTTAAGATAATTAAAAAAACACAGGTCCGACTCTAAATGCATAAAGAGAATAACTAAAAGTTAAATCGATATTTGTTGGCCGAAGAACATTTGGCTCTGAATGCATTTCTCAAACCGAGCTGCCACCTCTTAAAAAACTTTTCTTATCGGTCTTTATAATAAGACTGCCATGTAAAATGTAAATTCGGAAATACATGAAATTACAAACAAAAAAATACTTGGACGACATAGATTAAAGCGTTTTGTACACATCAATTTATTAAGACGTGTTTGAGTGGTCAATATATCAGTTGTATAATATATTTCCAGCACCATTGATAATGAGCTGGTACCTATAAACAGTCTGCTAATTGACTAGTTTGAATACGAGATGTACATAGTACAATTGAAAGCGCTTAAGAATATCTAATAAACTATTACATCACTTTTTGGATGTTCACTGTCAATACTTGGCGAAAAGGCATTACATTAATAAAAGCACAATAATCTTTTCTACTTTATTTCCACTTTATTCAATTTTCTTTTCAAATAAAGTGGAAAAAAAATACAAAGAAATATTGTGTTTTCATTAAGCTATTACATTTTTATCATCAATAAATGATGTCGTGTAAACACACAAAATCATGTATAATTTCCGACTGTTTTTTTTATATGAATCGGATCGGGTATACATTAATTCAACACATTCTCTGTAACGTTTTCATAAAAAAACAATAATTTCAATGATGTTGTCGTGATGATGTTTTTATGTGTACATCCGAGATTGTGTTTTCCATAGAAAAGTACTAAATATTTAGTATAGGGGTGGGGAACCTTTTCTTCTCTAAAGACCGCATTTATTTTTCTGATTCAACATAAGGCCGCAGTAAACATTGGCTAGGGAATCTTTGTCCGGAAACAGGAATTTACGGTAAGAATATGTCAGGAATTTACTAATTTACACACATTTACAGAATTACAAAATTGCCCAGAAGGCCGCACCAGAGTAGCCAAAAGGCTGCAGGTTCCCCACGCCTGATTTAGTATATTAAGTGCATTTTTTTGATTTAGTTGTGGTTGTATTTTTTATAAGGACCTAATTATTACAGACTGATAAATTATTGTAAATTTTATTCATACATATTCAGTACAATAGATTCGGCGGAAATTTTGTGAAAAAACATTTTTATATGTAATTATTCCAATGGTTGAATTATTAACTGTAACGCGCGTTTCTCATTTGAAAAGCATCTTCAGAATCACTCTATCGTAAAGAAAGACTTCACACAATCAGTGCAATAACATAAAATTTAATATTAAATTTGGTAACCTTCATTTGTATGGAAAAACTGAAATTTTCAGTTATTCTAGTACAAAATTTTTAGTAGACTGAATATAATATAACATATCAATCTATATTGTGTTGAATGACTGACAAAAACATTGCCTTACGATATAAAAATAATCCGTGATATTATGTTAAATAAAAATATAAAAATGGCAGTATGGGAAAATCTTACAATAAATACTGTTTCAACCGTATTGTATTTTTAATTGAATGAGTAATCATATTATATCACTTTATTATTAATGAAACGCATGAGACTTAATTAACGGTTAACTAAATAAATGGTTGGCAAATATATTAATTGTACCTCGAAAATAACAATGACATGTAAACAGAAAGTTATTCGTCACTTATTCAGTCAGTATGTTAAAATTATACCCTCATTTGTTGGTAGTTGTAATAATTAATACTACATTTCGAGAGGTACATCTTATTCCCGTAACAGCGCCTTTCTAAATATGTTCTACACGTGCAATAATTACGCAAGATGTTTAACATCAAAGGTAGAAAAGTTTGCTACGTTGTTAATTATTTAGATACCATGAAAACATTTTTGTTAGTCTCAAAGCTTTGAACTGTTTGTTACTTTTTAGCGCAAAGGCAATTTCAGGTAGATTAGGTGGCTTTTGCAAACCTTATTGAAAGGTTTTTCATAAGCATTAGGATACCATTAGCATTATTCTACCTCCCACTGTTGAATCATGAATACATACATTACCAAAGTTTAAGACTGACATTTACGAAAATCTACGAAGGTGCCGAAAACTTAAAGTTTTCTTTTTATCAACATGACTTTACAATACGTAGCAAAACATTCAGAAAATAAAATAAAACATACTATCTGATCAAAATTATTTAAAAAAATAAGCTGAAGATGTATGTAAATAATAAAAATTATGCTAATTTAACGTGAATTTAAACGGTGAGATAGATATTAAAAGAATGTCGAGAGAAAAACAACAATAATAAATTGCAAGTATGTACATATTGGAAAAAATGAAAATAAATAGTAAAAACACATTTAAGGAACAAACATATATTTGATAACATTAAAAATTAATGTGATATAATTTGGTATGTAAAAAAAATACACATAAAAAATCTTCAAGTAGCTTATATATATAAAATGATAACTCTTGAACTGTGGATGAATATAGTTATTTGCTTAGACATATATATGCTCCTATTTCTTTATTTATTGAGAATTTTAAATGTAGACAATTTGTGTAAAAAATACAACTGACTGATTTTTCAAAGTGATTAAATTATGAATTTCATTGAGCTTGGTTGGATTAAAAGTACGAATTAAACAAAGAATATTGCACGTATCGCACATTTTCAGCTGCCACGGGAATCAGTTATACAATCATGAAACAAATGTGAAATATTTCCGAGTATTTGTTGAAAACTGTAACATATCAAAATATTCATTTCCATATCCAACGTGTCATTTTTCCAGATGAGTAATAGCGCAACGCTGGTGATTTTCGATTTAAAATTCTTTCGATTTATTCTTTTTAAAGAGATACTACAGCGACATCAATTTATATTTCAATATGACTGTTGTGTTCATATGATATCGTCGTGATTCCACAGACAAATCTGTCACTGAGGTACTAATTTAAAAGTTCAAACAAAGGGAAGTGAAACAAAGAAAATACAATTAAATAAATAATCATACCAATATCAAAGATACGGCAAAAAAAATATCACTCATTTGTACAAATTGTAATAAACATTATTAATAATAATATTGTATGTAAACACATTTCTCAGTTCTAAGGTAAAACCTTACGATCACTTTAAAAATTGGTCATGATTTATTAAACTAATAGTTTGCTGACTCATCACTACCCGACTAAAAAGCCTCCAAGCTGCGGTGTTTCCGTGTAACGTAATACAATTAGCCTTTAATGGATCCTCATATCTCCCCAAGGAGGGCATGTGAAAGATTTTTTGGTCCACCAGTCACCGCACTTGTTGATCCTGACTCTGAAGTATTCTCATATAGTAATAATAATCATGTGAGTATTTGCATAAAAGTGAATATAGGTAAACGTACGAATTTCGCTTATGACAACAAGAAAAAAAATCGATAAAATATTTAAAAAGTTACATACTAATTAATTAAGCACACCTAATGTATAGCATGTATTTTCTTTTTAGAAAGTGCTATCGTTTAATTGTATTTGTTTTTTTAGTCTCATAAAAATAACACAACTTTTACATAAAAAATATGACTTAAAAAAATATTCGACAACAAAAGTTTTAGAGAAATAAAATGAAAGGAACAATAATAAGTTTGATAGATTCGGCGGTAAATTTGTGGAAGTTTATTTTATTATAAAACAAAGTTATAAATATTTTGTTTTTCATCTTTAAGACTTTTTATTCGTAAGCCTTGTCATGTTACGCGTGATGATGCTACTTAGAAAGACGAAAGACGTGTCAAATTTTAGTAGAATAACAAAGATATCAAATTTAATTTTATATTGAAACAATAATAAGTAACTTTTAAGGTGTTCACTGTCAATACTTGGTGGAATGGCATTATAATAAAAATAATAAAACATTTTTAGTACTTTTTCCACATAAAATTTATTAGATCAGGACCGGTTTCGCTCATCGCGAGCATTATCAACTGATAAGAAAAATACAAAAACAGTGATATTTATACAAATTTAAATTGAAATAAAAAGGTGTAAGCAACTATTAACAATTTAAAGGATTAGCAAATTACATTATAATTACACAAAATTAAAATGCTTAACACCCATAACAATTAAAAACTCATCATCAAAGAATAATAAATCTTTTAAATTGTTAATAGTTGCTTACACCTTTTTATTTCAATTTAAATTTGTATAAATATCACTGTTTTTGTATTTTTCTTATCAGTTGATAATGCTCGCGATGAGCGAAACCGGTCCTGATCTAATAAATTTTATGTGGAAAAAGTACTAAAAATGTTTTATTATTTTTTTTTATAATAATAAGTAAGTTTACTATAAATGTTGACTTGAAAGATTTACGAATAATAGACACTAGTAAGAAATGGATTATTGTAAATAAACTGGTAAGAAAAACTACTTAGCTTATTTATTAGAAATACATAAATTTACTGAAATAACTTCGGTGTCAAAAATATGGATTAGTATTATGTATTGCGATAAAAAAAATACCAAAAAAAGAGAGCTAATCTAAGAGTCAGCTCAAAATAAAATGATGAAACTATAGCGAAATGATTGTTTATATTTAAAAAATAAAGGAAGCACATTTATTCTATTATATGCAACCATAGTTAAGTATTAGAATTATTCAATCGGTTAAGTAGTAAGTTACCAAAATTACTTAAAATTATGTAAGAAAAAATAATATTATGTTTCATAATTTTACTGTATCGAAAAATCCTATCTCGATAGCATCAACGGCAGTTACTTTTATAGAAGTAATTGACATATAAAAAGCTTAAAGGTATATATATTACAAGCTCACAAAAATAATACCACTGTATGGAAAATACATGCATGTAGCACCACAATTACATGCAGCCCAATAAACAAAGTCATCATACAAGCGTTACCCTGAGCGTATGGAAGAAGCTGTGCGTTTTGTTGAGGACGGACAGGGGGGCCGGCGATCTTCGGGGCTGGGCAGACTTGGCGCGAGGAGGTCCGGGCGGCTGGCAGCAAGTCCCGCCGAGCCCAGCGCCCGAGAGCTCTGAGGCAGACCTACTCAGCCGTCCGAGGTTTGCTCCATTGTCGTTCAGCCGGGACCGACCTGAAATTTTTTACATTATTATCTTAGGATGTCAAATATTTATCGCTTGCAGTTTGACTGTGTTTTCAAAATTTTGTTTTTGTTATAAATTTATGGAGCTAATGTTTTGAAAAGTTGTATTCCCTTACCATCGTTGCAGACGGAAGGGCGTTATCACTACAGAGGTAAGAGCCCCCTAGTGAAACCAGTTCACGGGGACTCTATATGCATTAATTTGCAATTACATTCTATATACTTCCCCTCATACTACATCCGTAAATGTACACCACATACGCATACATACATCATTTTTTATCAATACCCATATATAACAATTCTTTTGTAAAATGTAATATATTTTATTTACGAATCGGCTAATAATCTTAACTGGATAAGTGGACTTAATTAATCGAATCTAGAAATCTTTAACCAACTGATTTCCAAAGGTTATGTAATTGACTTATTTTTCGTCTTACTTTATTAATCACTTTTAAAGGTGTTCACTGTCAAAACTCGGTGGAAAAGTATTATATTAAAAGAATAAAACACTCATTTTTACTTATTTCATTTAATGTGATCAGGAACGGATTCGTTCACGAAGAGCATTATCAACTGATAAGAGAATACAACATTAAAGTACTATTTATACAAAACCAAATAAAATCATAAAGGTCTAAAAACGATTTTTATTAATAAGGTTTTACAGATATAGAAACAATATATAAATCACTGGCACTAAATTTACTAAAATGAACATATGTATGACCTCTAAAAAATAAGTTGAAAACTTATCAATCTTTATGTATGAGAAAAAGTGATTAAAAAATATTTCTGAAAACTCAAGTCAATTGAGATGTTTTTGTTTTTAAGCATGGCAGAAAATTACATCGGAAATGGCGTACATGTGATCTGAGCATTGCGATACTGATCAGCTAACCATATAGCTCTTTCTATAAAAACGTGGAAGGATAAAAATGAAAGTCTTTTATTGAATCTTTATAAGAAGTCCATATGGTCCACAATGGCAATGTAATTTATGGATAGTGTATTTTTAAGTTTTTTATAAGAGAATTAGCTGTAAACCTACTCTATTGTAAGGTGTTTACATACACAGCATTGCGATAGACTAATGCTTCTCAAAGAGCAAAACACGTGTCATAAGCTATATAATTGGTTCAAATTAATGTTTTGGATCATTTTAATGTAATAAACATGGCAGTTTTTCATACGTTAAGGAGGCTGAGTATAGATAGCTAGAGAAGAGACGAATAAAAGCAAAAGTAAGACTGTGATGCGAGGGTAATAATTTTTAATTAACTATTAACGTGACATTATCTATATCGTTAAAAGTTTTACCAAGCCCCAAAGAGAAATGTAATCAAAAACCGTCCTAAAAACGAGTGGCGGGTGAGTACCTGTTACGAGAATAATAAATTTAGTCGTGTGAAGGTTTTAATTTGGCTCACCTTGAGCGATGTGACGCAAAGACAGAAAGTTTTGACAAATTGTAAAATCAATTATTCACGCATTAGCGTTATAATTTGATTGGGCCCACGTCTCGTAATTTGAAAATTACAATAACTGTCTGCCTAAATTTCGATAATTGCGTAAATATAAGATTCATTAAAACATTACTAATTAATATTTGCTTACTCACAGTAAAACAGTATACGAAATATAATTAAAGTTTTAGCTATAGCGTATGTACATTATGCTATTGCGTTAAAACACGCGACGGTTATATGAGAGATAAGTATAGTCAGACAACAAATTGAAAACGGAATCTGATTCCTTATACGAGCCTTTCACCGAATATATATTACTTCTGTGTACATATGTATGTACATACAAAGTTGTACGACTGCTGAGCTTGTAGCTGATCTGGTGAACGATTTGCAATTTACAGTTAGCCTATTTTTTAGCATACATCAGCAAATCTGAGTAGTGAGCAGAATAAGAAGATGAGTTTAGGAATAAGACGCCATGATGTAAAATCGAAAGTAGTGACAGTATCATTATCGATTTTTTATAACTAAACCCCAATATTCTCAAAAAGAAACAATACATTGTTTTAAATTTAAATCGTTTCAATATTGGAAATTTCCATGCGTTTTGTCACTCACAATTAGGGAATCCAATCCCGGGATCACGTACAGTTTTCGATATATTTCAAAACCAGGATTAGAAGATATGATCCCGAAACTTTCTGGATTGATTTTCTTACTAAACAGAAACATGTTGGCTATCAAGTTGAGTGGCATTTTACATTATTTGCGATAAGACTTACCGCAGTTAAAAACGTAATTGGATGCCTATCTTCATAGCATTTATTCGCATGCATTTCACGACGATAACATTTTTTCGGGACCTTTGTTTTCTATGAATGTTATCAGATATCAATAGCAGCGTTTTTTTTGCGTGATTCAATGCTTCTATTTTTCTATAAACACCACTTATGTAATAAAACACGTGTCAACTGAAACATATTTCGGTATGGTAAATATCAGAGGTGCGCAAGCTGACCTTTTGCGACTGTAAAAAGTCATCAATGCATATCCTTTAATATGTTGTTTGCTAAAAGTTTTTTCGACTAATATAATTGCAAGAGTCAAAAATCTATTCTCACTTTGACTATTTCTAATGAATGTTCTTATTATTTTCACTGTAAAAAATGATCTTTCTACAAAAGCACTTGTCGCCGGATATGATAAATATAAAAATATATTTTATTAGTTCTTTGCACAATGAAACCGTAGACTAAATGGCTGAGCAATTGATGCTCTGGTATTAACATCGGGCATATTTAAAAATAATATTAAAATTACTTCGTGTCCTCTTAAGTACTCTTGCAGTCTGAAGTAGGTAGATACTTTTTTCAGCTATCGACATTAATTATTTTAAGTTATATTGCATATTTTTATATAATTTATGCATATTAAGGTTGTTTAATAATTATGGCGCATATTTTTTTACGAGTAATTTAAAAATCCACTCATTCACCTGCACACCGCAAATAGCTGAGATTAAGAGTGCTTTTTGATAACGCATTGGCAACCCAAAGTTGGTTATGTAATAAAGAATAAATTGTTTAATTTATTTTTCACGGGATCTCGGGATTGAAAAATTCTAATCACGAAATCCCGCGATCAACATTTTGGCTCGGGATTGAATTCCCTACTCACAATCCTACTGGGGCATCATCAGGAATTCAAGTGTACATATGAACTTGAACTGACGCATAGTAAATAGTTTTTATTGTTGTTGCTGATCTGGCTTAGTTTATTGATGGTCTGATATTGTCATTACTTATGACTAAGCCTTAGTAATCTTGAAGAACTATTGATTGTCTGTACTATGTAGTATTAAATTGGTTTTTCGGTTTGCTGGCTGTCAAGAAATAGTGATAAGGTATTCGATTGCCAATATTAAAGTTGTAGTACAAAATGGTTGCCAAAGAATAATAAATTATATAAGGGTATATAAATAAAGTATTATATATCAAAGTATATCGTATTATACATACTAATACTATTTTTAAATTATTGGGACAACTCTTTCCTAGAAGCATGAAGGAATACTTCTACTTTAACAACCGAGAAAAAAATATAAAAATACGAATTAATTAAAAACTTGATTATAAATTATAATCTACCCTTAATGATCGATAATAATATATCGCCGTATAATAATATACTGTCAGACAACGTAAAGTAAAAAAATCTTGTCTTGAGATAATCTACATTTTCTAACTGAGCGTGGCCGTAGACAGAATAAACAAATGAATGAACAAGAATTGATTAAAATTTTCACAGCTCATAGCTTATCCTTTTATGATGAATAACAACAAAATAAATTCCACTCAATAGGTATTTTCCATTTACACACAAATATTTTGTACACGCAATATATTGCAACATTTGCGACTTTTGTCCACTGCAAATTATTAATTGCGAAATTAATGAATGTAATAGAATGTAAAGTGAAACTAAGTGAAATAAGTCTTTTGTATTAATTAAGATATGATGGAAATTGTCAATAAAATCTGAATCCTTTTTATAAATCTATAAATTTAATATGTTTTGTCTTCTGTGTTAAAGGGCTATAGATAGTAAGTGAAAACATTTTGACTAAAATAATAACCTGCTTTTTTATTCTATAGTTCTCGTGTGTTTCATATTAGCTTTCTTTATATAGCCTACTCTTTCTTAACACTTTCGACCCCAGCCCAAATTAGGTAAAACTATCCCGTGTGACCGGCTTATTTTTGAAGAATTGAATTTTTTCTCAAGGACTTACTAAAAGTGCTATAACTGTGAAACTACAAAGTCAAATCAAATGAAACCTTTTGCGGGAGTTTGAAAGACTATACTTATTCAATTATTTATTGGTATTATTGCCGGAATTTTCTGCTATAGAAAGCCATATTACAATGATTGCACATTTATCGAGTCTTATTCCTTTTTCTGCTTGGCGCACACCTTGCAGGTTCGATTGGGCTTATTTATTTTTTGCTGCTGCTATTAGTAATAAAATATTTTCAGAAATGCTTTTGACATCCAAATTTACAGTTGAAAATGAACTCGGTGACAAAGTTTGATGAGATCTTCAGAAGGACAAATAGATAGCGAGCGTTATGATATCCTTAAATTTTAGTTGATAAAATCAGTATTTATTTTTGATAAAAGTAATAATTAAAACACTTATTTAGAATGACTTGAGTATGTGCTATAATATTTATACTGAGTCTTTTATACCGAATGTTGCTAAATATCACAATTATGGCTATATTTGAAAGCATAGCGCATCACGTGAATACACGGTATCGGGATCCAACGTGTTAATAATTAAAGAATAAAACATTAATATCCGTTTATAAGCACGCAGCCTATAAAAAGAAATATTGCCGTTCCAGATATTTATGAGGCTTAGACATAAAAAAGCTTGTAATAATTACACCATAAGAAGACTTCAACTACCTTTATTATGAGATTGTATTAGAAAAAAATACGTTCACTTCTAATGTGGAACTTATTGATTATTAATGTAGATACTGGTTGTTGTGCAGTGGATCTACCTCTTTTTCCTGGAGATCATAAAATAAGAGGATAGGAGGCAAGCCCAATTAATAAAAAACAAACAGATCACTTTTAGGATGTTCACTGTCAATACTAGCTGGAAAGGCACTATATTCAAAAAATAAAATAATCATTTTTATTTAATACGATCAGAACCGGTTTCGCTCATGACGAGCATTATAAACTGATGTTTAATTTTTGAACAAGCAGATATAACTTATATCATTGTTTCATAATATAACGTTAATATATTGAATCATTGAAAGAAATACTTAATTGAAATCTTTGTGTAAATTGTTTATTAAATTATTATATTTGAGTAATTTGCAGTAGTTTTCAAAGTGTGTGTTATAAAAAATTAATTATCCAATCTTATTTCTGTAAGAAATACTTTCGTTTTATTTTCTTAAAGTTTGAACGTATTCTTTTTTGATTTGAAGCCTTTTTTCGTCTACAAAACCGACTTTACAAACTGGAAATGCTCAATGCCTTGAATTAACCAATGAGTTATCAATTGAAATGAAATATTCGCCAATCTATTTTCTCCATTCAAAACTCATAATTATTCTTAAAACAATAACGATGATTAAACTGAGTTTTCTCTTCAGGACGTTAGTTACACCGGAGTATACATATAACACACATATAAAGTAAATTTCATCGGTCCCTTTTCATTTTCACTGAAGCAGAGCTAAGTTACAAAATGAAATTATTATTCTACTACCCCATCAAAACGAATAATACAGACGGAAGAGAATAAACTCGGAATATTTTAGTACTTCTTGGTATTAATTAATATTGTGTACATATTTTCGTTATGGCTTCACAAATTAAAATCGGAGGTCATGATACAATTGTTTGAAACGTCTACAATTCTCATTATTACAAGAAAAAAAAATGTGATTATCGGAAAACCACCAAAGAGTACATCGGTACGAATTGTGTGATACATAAATTTATGAAAAGTCAAGCTAAATATTTTTTTATAAACGTTTTTATTGATAAAAAAAATACGAAAATGAACTGTTTTTACAGCTTGTTTGCTGCAAATTTGAATTGTTTTAAAAAATAATTTACAACTTGTACAAATTAACATTTATTAAAAATAAAATTTAACCAGTTTCGCACACCGTAATGAAAATATAATATATATAAACATGGTTATTTATATAAATGGATAATTCCCAATTTTCATCGGCTGATAATACCCGACGTAAATGAACATTGAAAAAAAATGTTAAATAAGTGTAAAAAGTATTTTATTTTGTAATGTAATGCCTTTCCTCCAATAGTTGGCAGCAGTGAACGCATTTAAAGTGATATTTTTTTAAATTATAGCATATTTTATTTGTCAATTAAAAAGAAATTTTGTTTACGTTCAGTTTATTTTATTGAAAAAAAATAAGTGTGAGTTGAAATGCATATTTCATTGATTTTTATTTAATAAATAGAAAATAAGTAGATTTAATAAAAGAACAAGTAGAATTTTTGAAGCTGCGTAAGAAACAAACACATAGTAATTTACAGAACAAGATAACTTTACAAAAAATCAGATCCACCCAATTTATTTAGTCTTAAAATGCGACTTCGGTTCGCCTCTATTCGATATTCAAACATGAAATTTTAAAAACGTACATTGTGTAAAAAAAAAGTTTGTTCAACTAATTTTTTGTTTCAAATTTATTACACTGATATTTGGACAGTCACACAAGAGATAGTACAAAATTATCTTGAAGAAAGTTTTAGTAGTATGATATTATTATTATATTGCTTCTAATATTGGTATTTTTGAATAGAAACAAATTATATTGTATTTATCCTTCAACCCAACTTGAAAAAACAGGAAACGTTGTGTAAATATACGTATGTTATATATATACCGATCACTATGGTCTGGAAAACTATTTATTTAGTAAGCTACTATTTTCCGAAAAAGGTTTTGTTTGCTTTTTCTTACGTGCTTAAATATAAAACTAAATATAGCACACCGATTCATAACGATACTTTAGTAACAACAACAAAATAAACCACTAGGGAGATATTTCGTAAAACATTTTACCAAGACACTGTATAGATGACTTTTCGCAAAACTCGGACAAAACCTTGATTTTGTATGCAACAATGTATGATACAATAATGTAAAACAAAATTAGAAAGTCTTGGGTAAGTTTGCAGAGCTCAGATGACAAAGCATTTTCAAGATATGATAAATAGATCTGTCTAAATTTGGGAAACTATCCAAAGAGAGGTGAGAAGATATTTGCTTTAGGAAAAATAAATCGGCTTGTATCAACGTGGTTGTAAAACATATTGGAGTATTTGTATGATATAACTCGACCGTTTTTGTACGGTTTTAAAATTTATTTTATATTTTTTATGCAGACAAAAATGTTTTCATAAAAAGTTAAATGCTTGAACAAAAAACAGGTGATTCACTACTAGGGCTTGTAATTTACTGTCAAATTTTAATTATCGGTAAACGGTAAATAATTCTTTCCACTATCAGGTAAAAGGAAAAAATGAGATTATCATCACTTTTAAGGTGTTTACTGTCAATACTTGGTGGAAAGGCATTATAATAAAAATAATAAAAGATTTTTAGTACTTTTTCCACATAAAATTTGTTAGATTATCATCAGTTGATAATGCTCGCGATGAGCGAAACCGGTCCTGATCTAATAAATTTTATGTGGAAAAAGTACTAAAAATCTTTTATTATTTTTATTATGAGATTATCATGTATATGACTAAGACAAACATAAAGCTGCGTTTGAAATTGAAACTGATATAACATAAAATATTTGTATTTTTACCGAGATATGGAAATGAGTGATTAAACTCTCACATATTTCCATATAACATTGGTATATACTACGTCAACTTGATGAGATGTAACATATTATTAACTTATTAATGTAAATTTTTAATTATAACATACTATAGATGTTCTTAGTATAAATTCCTAATTAAAAAATCATAAAATAACAACAAAAAAAATAGGAATGAAAATATGCTCTCATGAAAGAAAATTACTATTTTGTCATTAAGACTTATTCAGAATTTTGTAATTACCTGTCTCGGAGATTAAAACGGTCGTTCTGATTGAATACAATTATAGTTAATAGGCAGATCGATTTATTTGTAAGATAATTTATATATTTTGTTTTCAATAAAACAAAAATAATAATGCACAAACAATGAAGAAAATATAAAAAATAAATGATTACTTATAATAAAGCTGAAGAGTATGATCGTTTTGATAATGAATGGCAAATAAAATCAGTATGACAATGTTTCTAGAGTTGAAAAACAAAAACCTAAATTCCGTATGCATATTTGCAATAATCTTTGTTATGATTTGCCTTATCTGATTATAATTTCGGTAATTACTGGTTGTCGGGTCCTATGGCGCAGCGGTAAGGGTTGCTGGCTTCCGTGCCAAAGCTAACAAGTTAGAAAGAGTCCCAGTTCGAACATATTTTTTACGATCGATTTTCGATTTCTGTTTGAAGGCATAGGTGTGTGATGTCTAAAAATTCCCTCTCACTCTTCTGATCCTTCAATAACTTGCCGTAGCGAGAGCGATTAATTAACCACTAGTCCTGTCCTAGCATTATCCTCTTAACCTTACTACACTCTCTAAAAAAAGAGAGATTGAGCGACAAACAGTTCTCCAAACAGATACCTCCACTAGGAGGCTATATGCTCTTCATTGGGAGTGGACATGGAAAACAAAATTACCGGTTAATCTTATAATTTACCGCTATTTAACGTAGGTAATTTTTCGGCAGTTTACTGGTAATGTTAGCCCTATATACTACATTTTATGAAGATATATTACTATACGCAATAAAAAAGTAAAAGTAAGAATAATGACGCCCACGGATATGAAAAAGCTTTGATTGGGATATTTGAAAAACAAAAGTTTCTTTGACGACATTTATTATCAACGCAGGCGGTTCTTGTAGTAACGGCAAAAATACTTTGAAATTTATACGAAAAGGTGGATAATATTCGCTTACAGAGTAGACATATATTTGTAGTACGTAATTTTGCATAAATTTAATGAATTTTTTACAATACTGTAAAATACTGGAAAAATTATTCAAGCAATATACGTTAGTATACAAGATAAAGATTTCCAATATTTTAATAGGATAATACTACATATAATACCTAAATAACACGTTATAAAAAATAATGTATTTTTTATAACGTGCATAAATATATTATAACTCGAAACGGTTTGAAATAATGGATATATATGTCGTTTTTTAATTGTTAATTTATGGAAAAACTCATATGGTAATGTTCCTGTTCTTTGTTTGTAAAGAATCGGTGTTAGAAATAAATCAACCCTTATCCAAGAAAAGCATCCGCCAGTTAGATAAAATAATATTATCTTATCAAATAAATATGTCAGATATGGAAGGATTGAACAATCTAACAAGATAATAAGCTTACCCTTCCTGCCTAAAACTCAAAACGTGCCTAGACATTTTCGGTTACGCCGTCACTATTTATTTTTATTTAAAAATTAATATGTGATTTTGATTGGTTATTTTGCTTTCACTATTTATCACGAAATCCATAAAAACCACTCTGCGTAATACAAGGAAGCTAAATAAAAAGCTCCTATTTATTTTTATGATGCAACTTTTTGTATAATAGAAAACGGTATATCCTTCGTAGGAAAATTTTGCGGTACATTAATAATTAGTCTTTATTATAAACGAGTTGTTTGAATCAAATATTTGCAGAGGATATTGGTTTAATATTTATTTAAATAGAAATAACGAAATATAAATCAAAATGTGAGCAGAAAAAAAACTGTATGTATATTCCTTGAATTCAAAAATTTGAATTTCAGTGATGAATGATTTTATAAAAAGATGTTTTCATTGACTTGGCACTCGATTTTTTAAATTTATGTTTGTTTTAAAGATTTCGTAAACTGAGTATCTGACGTTTCAGTTGAAAAATTGAAACAAATCAGGAAGTCATGTTTAATTAATTTGCACCACTAAAGTTAATAATTTATTTACGATATCATATTTTACTATTTTGTCACACCATGAATTTAGAATAAAAGTAAACATGCAAAAATCGCTATGATCACCGAATAAATACGGACGTTATTAATACCAATAACGTTTGTTATTTATAAAATAATTAAATTTGAGAGTATTTGAAAGTGGAAATAGTACGAAAATGTGTTTAATATGTTAAAATAAAAACACTTTTCCACAAATAGTTGTCACTGAACATTTTACGAGTGACTTAATTGAAAGCAGTTTCCGATTCACGCCATCGTCATAACTAGGGTATCCAATCCCGGGATTGGGATTAGCTCAACGAGGAATTTAAAATCCTCAATTCCTTATACCTTTCCCCGGATTATCTCCAAACCGTGACATTCACACTCGTTTTTTTTTTTAGCTCACCGAGGAATTTGAAGTCCTCGATTTGGTATACTTTTTCTCCGGATTTTCTGTCCCGGGATTAGATTCCCTAGTCATAACTATATGCTATAGAAAAACAGAAAAATAAAAATGTATGACTTACACTAAGATTTACAGTATAGCTTGAAACTTCATTGAAAAGTAATCCTTGTAATAAAGTAAAATTCAGTTCAGAATTTTTCGCTAATTGATTGTAAGTTCTTAGATTGTAAGTAAGTTAAAACTAAATACAGTGTTATTAATACCCAATTAAATCAGTAATCGCTGTATTTTTACGAAAAGAAATAGAGAACAAAACTATAATGCCAACTGCTGTCTGTGGGTATTATATTTTAATCATATTTTTTTCTAGAAATGGGTACACATCAAATAATATATTTATAAAATAGATTCAGTATCAGATGACCAGGTGTTTTAATTTGACAAAGGAATTGACATGGATATAATAGGGACTGTCAGACCCAATATACATCAAACGTCCATTCTTTCTTAGAAACTTTGTTTGATCTTCAAAAGTATTGTGATTGTACTATAGAAAGAAAACGCGAAATCAATATTTTATATTGATATTTATTGGATTTGTTTATGTAAGAAGAAATATCTGCCCAATCCACCTTCTTTACTACAATTAATTTTAAAAAATTAAGCTTTCTTGATACTATTTTGATTTGAATCAAGAATATTTTCGATGGTTACTTTGTGGGAGTTCATTTATTTATTTATAAAATAAAATTGTGTTACTTTGTAATTCCATTCGTTGTGTTAAAAAATGTAACAAGTACTTCGCTTCTCTGAGAAACATAATTAGACATAACAAAGCAAGGATAACGAATAAACTGGTATATGAAATCCAGTGGAAAAATAAAGTAAGCAAACTTAATTGTATATTAAATCATGAATGTTTTTTTGATAATTGAAGAATAGAAAATTTTAACGATTTTTTAAACTATTTGTACGATTAAAATTTGGTAAAAAGTTTCATCAAGCACCCTCAGTCGATATATTAAATCCGACAGTAGGCGAATGACTGAATTTCCGTAAAATATGTATATATACATATATTAAGCAAACATTACATAAAATATCTTCTGTAAATTCAGTTAAACACTTATGCAAGATGATAAGCACAGAAAATTATTTAATTATTTGTAAATTGATCTATGAGTAAATATTTTCTTAAGCACGGGAAATACATATTATAAGAAAGCACTTGTTTATTTCCCAATGAATTTTCCTAATAGTTAAATATATTTATTCAACGAAATTATTATATTCTTTGACAATATAACGTAAAATTTTATGAAATATTCTTCATTTGAAAAGAATTATTTCGTATTAGTAAGCTCTGTGACATTAAAATGCTTGATACGCTCCAAAGACTTCTTATCTCCACCTGGTAGGTATTTATTCGGTGATGAAATTCTCCAGGGCAGACTTACAAGAAAATATATTTTTTACCCGAAGAAAATCAGAAACGAGACGAGAAAATTCTGTAAAGGAATTGAGTATATCCTGTATGTGATTTGAGTATTTTCTTAAGATATTATTTTTTTTGTCTCTATATATCTTTAGTAAATAAATCAAACTATCGGCTGGCATTTTGTATCAAAAGGCTTAATCAAATAGTCTGATACAACATGGGAATGGTATTAAGCTGCGTTAGTCTCGCGCTCAATAGCAAACTAATTATTTCGAATACTTACAGCTTACAGTCTCGACAGCAATTAAGATTCAACTAGTCTGGAAATGATTCTCACGCGACCGGAACATTATTATGTAATTATAAGGGTCTTGAAATCGATTTTTTTGTAGATTTGGTAAAACGAAAACGAGTTAATATAAATGGAATATTCTTGTGCCAGAAAACCTCATTTTTTTCGGCAAGAAAACCCATTCAATTATAAACTTCAAAACGATAAACCAAGTTTGCTTCTTCTATCGCGTTTGCTACGACTTGTTGTTTCAATAATTTTGACCCGTTATTGTGGACCATACCATAAAAGTTGTTTTTTTTTTTTTTTTTAACTTAAATGGAATAATTTTCTTTACAACTAAATGCACGCCACTAAGTCTTAGGCAGTTGCTCCTTTAGTGAAGGAAATTTTAATTTGTGCTTACGTTTAAAACTTTCAACGCCACTGAATACTGAAATTTAAAATTATCGGGTAGAAATGTAGTAGTTGGTATAGGCGGGCAAGTAAGTCAATCAGCATCAGCATTAATGATACAAATCTAAAGATTTTCTCGGTTCTTTTAATTTCTAAATTTGCTAACTATAGTATGGAAGGATTCAAGGTGCTGTCGGGGCAGTCAGAAATTTAAGGTGTCTTAAAAATTATGGAAATTTTTATAATAGACTGAAATTATAACTGAAATATTTCAATTGTATTCATTATTTAAATAACGATCGCTAGACTTTTTTTTTAACCTGCTTAAAGAAATATTTCATTAACGTCTAAATAATTTAGAGCAGCCTGCACGATAGGGTAAAAGCCGATGGTGAATATAAAATGTGCCTATCATAAAATCCGCAATATGCAAATTGGATAAAACATTTAAATAAAGCTACTATTCCCTTTGTACTTTACAGCGTCGATACGTGCCGAATTAAATTTGTACCCGAATAACAAAAAGGTATTCGCCGGAACCAATGAGGTTGAAAGCGGACAAAAGATTGCCTGATACGACCGTCGCTCCGATTTTTAAGCTCACATATTCATATAATAGATAATCTCAATACCAATACCTTGAAATTTATGCCAACAAGGATATTAGCAAAACATTCGTTCATTAAGCGAGAAGCTATGTTTGTATTAAGTTTTGGTTAATAATCCTCTACAGCGGAGTGAGTTACAGTTCGTTAACGCCTAGTGTAGAAATTGACCTTTCAAAATAAATGTTATTGTAATCACTAAGTTACCAAATGCTCTAATTTATAGGCTTACGTTACGCCTCAGCATAAACAAACGCTCAATGAAGTGTGTATAATTACTATTAGTTGGTTTAATTAGTTTCAAACACTTCAGCAAGGGTAAGTAGTAAAATCAATGATCAGTGAGATGTGAGATAAAATATAATAATCTGTTGAAATTAGATTTTATAGTGGAAGCAAAGTAGTCTTGATTTTTTTGGACTCTGGTGAAAGTAATATTTAACTGCATTATCTGAAAGTGGATATAAAAAGAATTAAAATCATAAAATTTTGTATCAGAATAATAAACTTTGAAGAAAACATTATTTTAATAGTACATTTTTCATTCATGTAATATTGTAATGAATGCAGTCCACTAACATTCATCGTAGTCTTGGGTCACTATTCTTGGGTAATTGTTACTCTAGTTGAAATCCTTAAATACAGATATTATAATTCAAAAAATAATATAAAATTTGAATCGTTCAAATTATGTACATTCACACAGATTTTGTCACTAACGACCCGGGTTTTGCCTTTCGGCATCTTCAGGCGTTCAAGAGCACGGATGAACTTGAACTGACGCTTAACCAGATGCCAAAAGGCGAAACCCGGGTCGTTAGTGACAAAACCTGTGTGAATGTACATAATTTGTACGATTCAAATTTAATATTTAAATTCCACCAAGCACCTTCAGTCGAAATCTTAAGAAAAAAAAATATTTGTACTATTTCCACTTATATTTAATATGATCACGCCCGATTTCGCTCATGACGAGCATTATAACTATTTGAGTTGATAATGCTCTTCATGACCGAAACCATGATGATCATATTAGATATAAGCGAAAATAGTACAAATTAGTATTTTTTTGTAATTTAATGTCCTTCCACCAATTTTTGTCAGCGAACACCCTAAAAGTGACTGACAATATCAATCAATTATGTTTTATAAATATGTTTATATCGTCTCAGTATGTATAATATATTAAAAATACGTTTAATGAAAAAAAGCCTTCCCGTTACTTCTCTTAATATTACAGAGTAGAATTTTTATGAATATTTTAAATACGATCAGACTTCAAGTAGGGGTAAAACTGAAAACAATGAATTTGAATCGTTCAACGATTCAAATTTAATATTGAAATTTAACCAAGCACCTTTAGTCGAAATCTTAAATTAGAAAACAATGAAATTTTGCAAAAAAGCATTTGAATTAATAAAAAAAACTTTCAACAGAAAGTGTCTAATATGCATTGAGTCGGAATTTTTTAATCGAGATTATTACATAAATCACTGTGACTATTCTAAGTGCATTGCATATGATTAAAAATATAAAACTGATTTATTGTAATGATTAATATTTAACCTCAGTTTGCTATTGCTTTTCAATCTACAATAGTAATTATATGAGTACTGAATTGATTTTAAACAATTAAGCCGAAAAAATTGATAAAAATATTGCAAAATCGATAAAATAGAATTATAGCCTAATGCCAATACATGTTCAGTATAATATAAACATATTTAGTTTTGTTTATATTAATTTTACTACTTATGAGTGACAGAATTCTGTATTTGGGTCTGACTTTTATTATTTTTTATTTTTTTTGTTTCTGTCTATGCTGTGGGGTAGAGATGACTTTTGAAATGAAATACATCAGCAAGCATCAGAATATAAATAAACCATCCCTTCTACGCGATACTGTTTGGTGAAGCCACAATCTAAACATGTTTTATTCGAAGTAATACGAGTCTTAGCAGAAAGAATACATATGTATATGATAATATAGATCATACATGTCACTGTCAGTAAGGTCAGAGTGGGTTGAAAGCCCATTCTTCCCAAAGAGCTTTCACGTGGGAAAAGTAATCATATTTACAAATAAAAAGGATTGCTTTATTATCTAAAAGATTTATAAATTGACTGCCAAACGGATTTACGCTCATCGAAAAAGGTGAGCGTGTAATATTTTTTCCTTTGATCGGCTGTAAATAACAGAACTATGAAGAAATGGCAAAATAATGAATATGTTTCACTTTTACATAAAATATCCGAGTTTTTATTGCTTTTTCACTGAAAACCTCACATATAAAAATGATTTTAATTAAATTTATATTACTTTTAGGGTGTTCACTGTCAAAACTCGGTGGAAAGGCATCATATCAAGAAAAACATAATATTCCTTTGTAATTATTTCCACTTTTGTTTATCAAAATCAGGACCGGTTTCGCTCATGGTGAGCATTGTGAACTGACAAGAAATAGAATTTAACAGTGCTATCTATACAAAAACAAATTGAAATGAAAAAGTGTAATAAACAATTGGCATTGAAAATAATTTACAAATTACTGTATAAATCATGAATAAGTGACTCTAAAATAACACAAATAAAAATGTTTAACTCCTCTAACATGTAATAAAAAGATCATCAATATCATCATCTAATCAGTTGACAATGCTCGCCATGAGCGAAACCAGTCCTGATCTTGATAAATAAAAATGGAAATAAGTACAAAAGAATATTGTGTTATTCTTAAATTGGTATTTGTGAATGAATTATATTACAAATTTACATATAATAGCATCAGAATTGTATAAAAAATATTAACATCGAGGATTACAATAAGTCTACTTAAATTGTCAATTGTTTTTATATTGTACCCCAATAATTGCTCAATTAAAATTTAATTTAGTATGTCCATATTTATGTTTCAACTACCAGTTCCAGTTTCTCACTATATTGCATAAGCAATGGTACTGACCAAATATACAAAAATGTTTCATATCTAAGAAAAGTTGGAAAAATATATACTTAACAAAAATATTTTTTTTATGCCAGACTGGTACGTTATTGGTTGGATAAAAACATAATATGATGACAAATCACCGTCTTCTAATATGTGCTCCATATTGAAATACCTCAGAATGGAAAAAAACTCTTTCGCAAAAATTAGGAGAAAAAGAATCTAGCGTGATATTCAATGTTTTTCACATGGTGTTTTCATTACCAAATTCTAATTTTTCATTCTGTGATAATCGATGACCTTTAAAATTTTGTGCTCCTAGCATCAAAATTTTCTCATGCGCCCTGCTTGTTACATATTTTTTTATCCCTGGTATAATGTATAAACTTCAACCAGGCATCTCTATTTCGAGCTTTGTCTCTTTTCAACGGTAGCACGCAGTCTTTCCACATCCTATCCCCGATAGGTACGTTGTCGACCCATCTCCTCCAGTGAAGGCATTAATAACTACAGAGGTTTTTTCATAAACTTAATATTATGTGGAGAATGGAGATCTTTCTATACATTTATTGTGGTAAAGATAATTCTATACATTTAGGTTTTCTATACGTAGTTAGTTGGTGTACTATTTAAATAATTTTAATAACAACATTTTTAAAAATTTAAATTAGTATTGAGTTCGACTATTGCAAACATTTTTAACGGGTTCAAACATAGTTTTGATAAAATGTTCGAATAAATAACTTATAAAAAGCAATAGGGAAAAAATATGACAAAAATCCACAAATATCTATATATTAATAGCCGATAATGTCCGTATGTTTGTCTGAGTGTAAGATGTCCTCGATTTCCCCTCTCCCCGCCCCTCCCCCTCCTCCTGCCAAGCCGCGCTGTCACTTTTTATTCATACTTAAGACATATTTTTCCAATATACACTGTTATTTATGATTTTCCTCGATTTCCTCTCCTCCTCCCCCTCCCCCACATGTCGCGATTTCACCTTTTCGATGACGTCAAGAAAGACGGTCTTCTTCCCCCCACCCCTGCCCGCTATCGCCATTCATTCATTTTTATCTGACGTCTACATGTGAATATTTGAAGTCATGATATTACGTAAAAACAATTAATTTTCGTACTAACCAAATATATTCTCTGTCAAGCTGGGGATCGAACTCAGGTCCCAAGTTTTCATTCTCATCGTTCGAGCTAATATCCAATGCTCCACATTGCGATTGAAGTTGGTGAAGTAAAACGTTTCTTTAATTTAAAAAACTCAAAGCAAGAGAAGCAAGTGCATTCTTAGTGCACCTACAATGCCATCTGTATTTGAAACATTGCACTAAACGAATTTGAATAATTATCTTTTTTCGAAATATATTTGTTTGTATACTTGAAACATTTGCAGGGTTGTCGATATTGGATTTGGCAGCACTGCAGGACAGCTCAATTATGAATTGTATGAATATATTCAATTATAATATATTTATTTTATCAAAATTTAAAAAAATATATATTTTTTATATATGTAAAGCAAATATAAAATACGATATTTTTCATACATTTTGGACAAAATATTGAATATTTTTATGGAATTTTTCATACTTTGGCAATGTCTTAGGTCGAATACTTTTGGACATTTTACATAGGTTTTTATTATTTTAAATACATTACGCATATTCTAATAATGATATAGATATGTTATAGAATCACATTTTGACTTTTTTTCATACATTTTAATAGAATATGCAATTAATTTTTTTAAAAAAAAGATTTTTTTATATATGTAAAGCAAATGTAAAATACAATATTTTTCATACATTTTGGACAAAATATTGAATATTTTTTTGAAATTTTTCATACTTTGGCAATGTCTTGGGTCGAATATTTGTTTGTATACTTGAAACATTTGCAGGGTTGTCGATATTGGATTTGGCAGCACTGCAGGACTGCTCAATTATGATTTGTATGAATATATTCAATTATAATATATTTATTTTATAATATATTTATTTTATCAAAATTTAAAAAAATATATATTTTTTATATATGTAAAGCAAATATAAAATACGATATTTTTCATACATTTTGGACAAAATATTGAATATTTTTATGGAATTTTTCATACTTTGGCAATGTCTTAGGTCGAATACTTTTGGACATTTTACATAGGTTTTTATTATTTTAAATACATTACGCATATTCTAATAATGATATAGATATGTTATAGAATCACATTTTGACTTTTTTTCATACATTTTAATAGAATATGCAATTAATTTTTTTAAAAAAAAGATTTTTTTATATATGTAAAGCAAATGTAAAATACAATATTTTTCATACATTTTGGACAAAATATTGAATATTTTTTTGAAATTTTTCATACTTTGGCAATGTCTTGGGTCGAATATTTGTTTGTATACTTGAAACATTTGCAGGGTTGTCGATATTGGATTTGGCCGCACTGCAGGACTGCTCAATTATGATTTGTATGAATATATTCAATTATAATATATTTATTTTATCAAAATTTAAAAAAATATATATTTTTTATATATGTAAAGCAAATATAAAATACGATATTTTTCATACATTTTGGACAAAATATTGAATATTTTTATGGAATTTTTCATACTTTGGCAATGTCTTAGGTCGAATACTTTTGGACATTTTACTTAAGATTTTAGTATTTTAAATACATTACGAATATTTTTATTATGATATGGATATTTTATAAAATCACACTTTTACTTTTTTTCATACATTTTGATAAAATATGCAATTAATTTAAAAAAAAGATTTTTTACAGATGTAAAGCAAACTTTACCTTTTTATTTATACTAAAACTACAAATAAAATAATAACATCTTTATTACAATTGATCGAATTCTTTTTTTAACCTTTTAAGCAGAAATTTTTATCTTATTAAATTTGGTTTGGACGTAATTTTTGATTATTTACAGTTCAGTAAAAATCTGTCTTCAGGTCCCCGGAATTTTCCGCTATTCGCATATTTTGTTTTGCAATCCCGGTGTATTTTCGTTCTTTTAGTGAATTGTGTGTATTTCTTAAACAATCCATGTAGAGAATTAATTACGTTAAGATTTTCTGGCTTATTCAATAAATAGGTTTGCAATTTATTCTTCACGCCAGTAAATTTTCTGACTATTTAAAAATGCAACAAAAATCCACTCCGTTGAGGGCTGACAGCTAACGTTGATACGCTACGAAATACACCCTATAAAAGAGTGTGAAGCCGTAGCGGGTGGTGGTGGGTACAACGTTGAGTACCCTATGGAAAAAAAACGGAGTTTATTAAATATGTGTTATTAGATTATATACATATATAATAATAAATATGCATTCAATTGTTCATGCCAGTAAATTTATGACTTTTCTATAATGCAACAAAAATCTCACGTTGCTGGGCAACGGGCTTACAGCTAGTTCATTCTAATTATGAATAAATGATATTAAATTATACCGATTTTGCACCAAGCACCAACCGGCAGTTGGCAATATTATGATTTTAAAAGTGATCAGTAGATAAAATTTTGTCGTAGGAAAACGATGAATAGTCATATTATATTGTGTTTTTTTAAAAAAACTTATACATAGTGTTGAAATATTATTTAAATTAAACATTATATTTTTTTGCTCTGGAATTTTACACTGAGAATTTATGACTAAACAACATGTTGACTTTACATTTTATATAAAAGTAATTTCCTCAAATGTTGCCAATAAACGAATTTTTATATTCATCTTACTGTCTTACGTGTTGACGGATGAATAATATTTATTAGGATAAGTAACAGGTTTACTCATTGCATGAAATTTGACTGAATTATATGTTTAAATCTTCCAGAATAAAAGTATAGGAGGATATTTTAAAAATACCAACTCTGACCGACTCCATAGTAAATTTGATTGAAAATTTACGCATAAAATATCTCACAGTGAATTATCAGTTTCTGCGGATTTTTTTTTTGTAGAATTAATTGGTTGCCGAAACTTAAATAAATTCACTATTTTGAAAAAAAAATGTAAAATCTTATATCTAAATGTTTTTAAAAATATATTTCTTCTGTAACACATAAATGTACTTAAACGAAATCATTCTTGGATGGTTTTTATTACGGAATAAAGTAATAGATTCATAGTTAGTTTAATAAAACAATATTTTATGGTATTGATAAAGTAAATAGTGATATTGATAGGGATTAAGTATTCACAGTTTTAACATGGATTATCGTATCACTGCAAACCTTACGAAAAAGGGTTGAGTAAAAAGCTTAAGCTTAAGGGAGTAACGTGACACGTAAGTAAGGCAAGTGCCAAGAGCAGGTTGAAGAGCGCGTGGACGTGAAATTCATAAATATTAAAGTAACTCATTTGAGTTGCTGATGCTAGCGAATATAAATTATTATCGTTAGAAGGCGAGTTTGATAGTGTTTGACACTCACTGACATGTGAGTTTACTTAACCGATAACAGAAAATATTGACTATCTACCATTCAAAGGTTATGGCAACAAAGCTTAGTAAATTAGTAGTTTTTTTCTTTGAAATGAAATACATAGTTGCTTAAAAATGAATGCAGCGAAGTTTAGCACATATCGTTTTTACAGACAAAAATATGTTTATACGTTACTTAGTGAATTAATTTTATAACGCTTAATTATAATAAATTACTTGAACATTTTTGCAAAATTAAGCGATTTTTAACGATGCTTCCTTAACGTTTTCCTTGTTTTGATTCAATGTAATTTATGAATAAAAATAATGGGAAAATATTTCGCTAATACATCCTATAAAATCGGTTAATATAAAATAGCCGGCGATGTGGTGGAGTGGTCAACGTCATTGGCTTAATTTACGGAGGCCGCGGGTTTGATTCCCAAGTTTAGACAGTTTTTATTAATTAAGCTGATTGATGTTCAAAAGCATAGATGTATGTGATGTCTTGAATTTTCATCCCACCCATCTTACCCTTAAAATTAGCTAATCCCTAGTCCTATCCTAATTTTACCTTTACTCTTTTTGAAATAAGAATATTTGAGACACTGAAAAACAAACTTTTTCATAAAAACACTTCTGTTGAGATAAACTTCATAAGAAGTCCATAAACTCAGACTGGTAAAAAAAATAACAACAGATACCGGTCAGATAATACCGATAGACAGTTTCTTGATTGTGTTAGATAAAGTGAGTTTTCGTAAGGTAACGACCATTTCGTAACTTAATTGTCTGCTGAAATCATCAAATGACCAACAATGTAATTTAGTTACGAAAAAATCGAATATGTTACTGTTTTATTTTTAATTTTTATAATGTGCCAGCAGAAAAAAAAGAAAGGTCGTAGTTTGAAATGATATAAAAGATAAGGCATTATTTTTATTCACAATACTTTACAAAGTACACTAAATACTTTGTACTTTCGCCACGATAATACATTTTGATCAAATCAAAGTTTTAAAGCAAAGTAAGAGAAACTTTATCAATTAATTTTTTTAGAAACTTTAAAACTTAAAAGGATGCGTAATCGAGTTGAAGTTGACATTTCTACAACCCCTTTTGTCTAACCGCGGAATCGTTTATCTAAATAAGTTTTTATGAGAAAAATTATCGGAAGAAGCGCGGTATGTACGCCCTCCTATTCGAAATTTGAAAATACTTACTTACCCAAAATCTTAACATTAATAGCCGATAAGGTCTGTCTATAAGGACGTCCGCAGTAAGGTACAGACCAATGATTTCGATTTATTCTGAACAGCACATTTTTGAAATGTTGTTCTATCCAATGGGAGCGGCTTATTTTAAACCGGGCGTGAATGTTCTGATATCGCCACGTTTGAAAATTTGATATTTCTTGGTGTAGAGCTAAAGTATTGTATCACCATACATCATAATATTCGAATAATCAAAGACTTTAATTCGACTATTGCAAACTATGATTATAGGGCTATCGAAATGAATCGTCTGATCGTGTGAGTCGATGTGAGACTAATATTTTTTGGAGCGGATTTGATCAATTGAATCATAATGATGAATCTTTTCACGTCTGACCTTGAAAATCTGTTAGAATTCTTTAATACATTAAGAATATTCAAATTATGATATGGATATATGATAGAATAATATTTTGCTTTTTTCATACACTTGGACAAAATGTGCAACTGATTTTTTATTGAAAAATTGGATTTGATCTTTTGATTTTTATTGGAAATAATTGTTAAATAATTTAAAATCCGAAAAATAATTGTTGGCAAACTTAAACATTATTCCAAAAATTAAGTAATTTACAAAATTTCTGCTACTACGAAAGATGATTGTTAGCAAACTTTAACATTATTCCAAAAATTAAATAATTTACGAAATTTCTGCTACTACGAAAAATGGTTGTTAGCAAACTTAATCATTATTCCAACAATTAAATAATTTACGTAATTTCTGCTACTACGAAAAATGGTTGTTAGCAAACATAAACTTTATTCCAAAAATTCAATAATTTACGAAATTTCTGCTACTACGAAAAATGGTTGTTAGCAAACTTAAACATTATTCCAAAAAATCAATAATTTACGAAATTTCTGCTACTACGAAAAATGGTTGTTAGCAAACTTAAACATTATTCTAAAAAATCAATAATTTACGAAATTTCTGCTTCTACGAAAAATGGTTGTTAGCAAACTTAAACATTATTCCAAAAATTCAATAATTTCAATAATTTACGAAATTTCTGCTACTACGAAAAATGGTTGTTAGCAAACTTAAACATTATTCTAAAAAATCAATAATTTACGAAATTTCTGCTTCTACGAAAAATGGTTGTTAGCAAACTTAAACATTATTCCAAAAATTAAGTAATTTAGGAAATTTCTGCTACTACGAAAAATGGTTGTTAGCAAATTTAAACATTATTCCAAAAATTCAATAATTTACGAAATTTCTGCTTCTACGAAAAATGGTTGTTAGCAAACTTAAACATTATTCCAAAAATTAAGTAATTTAGGAAATTTCTGCTACTACGAAAAATGGTTGTTAGCAAATTTAAACATTATTCCAAAAATTCAATAATTTACGAAATTTCTGCTTCTACGAAAAATGGTTGTTAGCAAACTTGGACATTATTCCAAATATTAAATAATTTACGAAATTTCTGCTCCAACGAAAAATGGTTGTTAGCAAACTTGAACATTATTCCAAAAATTCAATAATTTACGAAATTTCTGCTACTACGAAAAATGGTTGTTAGCAAACTTAAACTTTATTCCAAAAATTGAATAATTTACTAAATTTCTGTTACTACGAAAAATGGTTGTTAGCAAACTTCAACATTATTCCAAAAATTAAATAATTTTCGAAATTTCTGCTCCTACGAAAAATGGTTGTTAGCAAACTTGGACATTATTCCAAATATTAAATAATTTACGAAATTTCTGCTCCTACGAAAAATGGTTGTTAGCAAACTTAAACATTATTCCAAAAATTAAATATTTCACGAAATTTATGCTACTGCGAAAAATGGTTGTTAGCAAACTTGAACATTATTCCAAATATTAAATAATTTACGAAATTTCTGCTACTACGAAAAATGGTTGTTAGCAAACTTAAACTTTATTCCAAAAAATCAATATTTTACGAAATTTATGCTACTACGAAAAATGGTTGTAAGCAAACTTGAACATTATTCCAAATATTAAATCATTTACGAAATTTCGGCTACTACGAAAAATGATTGTTATCAAACTTTTTTTTTCCAAAAATTCAATAATTCACGAAATTTCTGCTACTACGAAAAATAGTTGTCAGCAAACTTGAACATTATTCTAAAAATTAAGTAATTTACGAAGTTTCTGCTAATACGAAAAATTGTTGTTAGCAAACTTAAACATTATTCCAAATATTAAATAATTTACGAAATATCTGCTAACTATAAAAATAAAATATATTAAAATAAAATATAATTAAATTAAATTAAATTCAATAAAATAAAATAAAATAAAATAAAATAAAATAAAATAAAATAAAATAAAATAAAATAAAATAAAATAAAATAAAATAAAATAAAATAAAATGAAATGAAATAAAATAAAATAAAATACCATAAAATAAAATAACATAAAATTAAATTAAATTAAATACTATGCAACAAAAATCTCACGTTGCTGGGCAACGGGCTTACAGCTAGTTGACATACGGTTTCTCGATGTCAAGGCTGTTCTCATATTATTATATTGTCAACATGGAAAAACTGTTTAAATATAAACATGCTAAAAGTGGTTCAATCGATAGATCATGTAATATCACAATTTCAAGCGGGAATCTGTGTTGTTCACAAAACTTTAGTCAGCTGTGAAATTGGTTTCAGAGGGGCTTCTCTATATGCGAAAACTTTTTATATGTGGAATAACTTACTCGATAAATATTCAAGGGTGGAGCTGAAACGTGTCTAAATTATTGTTAATTTAGTCATATATTCTCTTTAGTTTTTGTTTTCGGATAATGTTGCAATGAAGAATATATAGTCAGTCACCTTTCTATAACAACCTTGTAAGCTCGATTTTTTGTAAAAATCAAATTGAAATCTTTTTAAATTGTATCAAAATTTTAGTTCTCTAGATAAGTATGCTGTCTATATATTGACAATTTTAAAAAGCTCGTTGGTCTATTGGTTTTTAACATGCAAATAAAACCTCGTATTCCAATGTTTGTATTTTTTTTAGCCAAAACCCTCAAAAAACAATGAAATTTTCCCGGAAATGTCATGATTGCGGATATAATTTTTTTAATAAACCCATCTTTGAAGTCAAGGAAACCGATAATTTATGCAAATTACGAAAATTCGTCGATATATTTAAAATTTGCTCTACGGTGTTTTCTAAAAAGTTTCATTTGATATGTTATGTTGACTTTTTCATACTGATATAAGATTTGTATTTCGCGTAAGTTATTGGTTTTCCTGGTTCCCACGTATGATTATTTTGCATTTTTTTAACTCATTAATTAATTTACTACAAAGCTGCATTGATATAAGCTGCTTTAAATTTATTTTCACGCAAAAAAAAGTGTAGCATGCTGTAAAGTATATTTTCTAGACATCATTTTTTTTTCATTGACGTGCATGAAGGCTCGATTTTTTTGTGCCAAATCTTTGATCATAATAAATACATCAAATGTCGACTTAAAAAGCCGTGCGTTCGAATATTATTTTCATGCGCAATTTGGCAGTTCTGTTATCGAGAAAAACATTTTCTTAATAAAACCGACAAGTGTTAACCCTATTGAGGGTATGGTTGATATTCTGGAAAACAAATAGCGCTCGTGTTTGACGCCTGCGCTCTACGTTATAAAGTGCGTGGTCACATGTTGCGGCAGCCCGCCGTATATTCATTATTTTACCTAGAAAAAGCCGTTATGCTTTTCAAAAGAAATTCTTTATGCTCGAGAAATAGAGCTGTGAAATAATTATACAGTGAAAAACCATCATGGCCGACAGTAGTTTGAATGAATTTATAAGAATAGTCTTAATAAAAGCATAACATGTCATGTGGCCGAGTGATAGACGCTATCGTGCGTTTTTAAAATCCAGTAACGATTACCACAGGTTCAATTCTTCAAGCGTGTAATTAAATTTACTTTATGGGTCTACGTTCAAATGCTTGGATGACTGTGATGTTTATATTCAATCACACTCATTAAATCTTAAAACTTAAGTGATTCAATAACAATTAGTCATATCTTAGTACCATTTAACCTTTTTGTAAAAGCTAATCCAAATGAATAATAACTAATTCGGAGAGGAACTTTTTTTGACATGTATTATTACTCCGTATACCTCACAACAGGAACGGACACGGTGAAAATATTTTCCAGTATAAACCTCTTTTTTTTAAGAATATGTAGTATCAGGATTCATGTTTCGCATCAAAACAACATAGAAATTTCAAGTTAACAGAAGTCGCTTAATTTCAATAGTTTAAAAGAAAAAATATTTTAGTTATATAAATATTATTTTATATATTATGGTTAATATATATTTTGGTTTATGATTTCGTCGAACAAATGAAGAGTGGAAAAATATGTATTTATAAAAATAATGTTGTTACAAAATCTCAGCCCAAGAAGTTTTTCATTAACGAAGGAAGAAAATAATTTGTTAAATATTTTGTGTTTACAGACATAATAGAAAATTTGAAGAATCTCTTTGTTTTTCATTTCGGCTAACTGCAGCACAAAGGAGGTTTCGTGAAAAGAATTTTTCACGGGGGCTTTATGGAAATTAGCAAGTAAAATCACGATAACAAAAAAGATTGCTTTCGCTTGATAAGAGATATTTAACAGCTGTAAAAAGGCAATTTAATAATTTTGAATAATAAAAATATAAAAAATAATCTTGTTGTGAGTTAAAAAAATGTCAATAAGTAATTGATGTGATTGAAGCTTTTAAAATTAAAAGCTTTCCTGTTAAAAACATTTTCATCATAAATTTTATATAAATCATGGTTTGGCTTGGTTGTTCTAATCTCACCTAAAATAAACAGTGCACGCACTACTTCCAATACTATATATTGGAAGTAGGTATATATTGGAAGGTTCGGAGTAGTTATTGGATAACTACTCCGAACAAGAAAAAGTAGTTACAAATTGAGATAATTCTTAAATGAAAATGTAGATTCACGTAAAAGTCATTAATCTTAACACATATTTTGCATAATCATTAATCATCAAATGATTATTATATTTCACGTATAAAAGCCTTTGTAGATACTTTGTATTGATAGCATTTGCCGCGAAAGTCATAGAATTCAAAAGACATAATAATATCCATCAAATATAACAAAAGCACAAAAGAACAAAACAAGACTCAAAAAAAGAATATTTCAAACAAAATAACGTCACATTTAATGTTTCTTTATTTCCTTATAAACAGTAAGCTATTCAACATGATATTATCTCATGTTTATTATATTATATTTCTGTCGAAACGATTTTTTATGAGAGAAATTGTAACGGATTAGATTTTTACTCCATTTGTTCCTGTATTTCAAGATGCTTCGTGTATGTACTTAAAGATAAATAAGAAGAATTTAAGGATTGGGTTTCTTTGATCTCTTTTTTTCGAAATGAAAAAAATTACCAGGGGTAATTTCCCAATATTTCTGAGAAGATATTAAGATTTTCCGGCTGAAAAATTTCATTTTAGATATGAGGAAGGTTTTTAAGATATGAAAAAGTGTATCCTTTGTGAGCATTTTGACTACAAAAATTTGTTGAATATATAAAGTATAGAAAACAGTAACAATTTTTTTTTCACTTTTTTTGATATAATCAATCTTTTGATTGACAATTTTTTTTCTGTAATACTAAATAAGCTAAGAGGAGCATTTTTCTTTAAAAAAAATATTTATAAAAATTTTAGTACAAATTAACTAAAATTTCATAAATAAAATAATACATTTTTATTGATTTTTTTACCAAATATTTTTTTTTTTTAATTCCCGATCCCAATGTGGAGCATATGGACTCTTATGGAGTTTATCTCAACAGAAGTGTTTCTACGAGAACTGCTTGTTACTCAGTTGCTCAACCTCTCTTTACCAAATAATAATGCTATTTAATATATTCTGATGAATATTCAATTTTATATCAAACCGTAATTTCATAAGATTTCACATTTGTATTACATTTAGTATTGAAAAGTGTAATGTAAGAATAATTAAACAATATTTTTTAACCATGACCAGTCTTGTAAAGCGAAGTAGAATTTAAATATAAAAATGAAGACACTCGATAATGTGTGTAAAAAGCTACCAAGGCTTGATCATAATTCAATTCATTAGAAGAATTTTACCAAAGTTCATAAAACAATCGTTTTTTACGTATATTTAACATCTACAAAAAAACACGTACATTTTTTTTCAAGTTAAAATTATTTTCTTCATTAAATAATATCTTATTACTCACAAAATTAAATGATAATATATAATTAAAAATTTACATTTAACTTAAATAAAGAAAGGCTTTAAATATGAGACTTCATAAAAAGGTGCTTTATTCAACAAAATAAACTATTTTTTAAAATAAAAAAACTACATTATTGAATGAAATAAAAACTAGATTATATTATGAAATAATTACGATATTTTTTCCCTTGCTATTTGAGATTTGAAAAGCTCTGTCATAGTATGTGAATCAAAAGTCAAATGAATAGTGAAAAGCCACCGATGAATGTAATTTCATCATCATTTTCCAGACGACTCTAACATAAGTAGGTATTCGTTAATGCATAAAATTGCGGCTTGCTCATCAGTCAGAGTGCTTTGTGTTGTCCCTTTCGAGGGACGAATTGCAGAATAAAAAAGAAAATCTGTCTTTAGAACTGCAACATAGACAAATGAAGTAAAAATTGTTTTTTTATGCTACAGAGGAACAGGCGATTTTATGAAATATAAATGTTATAAATTTAATGAAATCACATGTTCAAGTACATTCAGTTAAGAATATCTTGTATTAATTTCCGAGATTTTTTTCAGTCTTCTTTTGATTTACTCAGCAAAGTAAGCATTAATAACACGAGCATTGGTAAATGAATTAACCTTTATGCCGCCTCTTCAATAACCCGAGTGGGTATAAATAATTTGACCCTAGAGTTACCCGAATAATGAATATTGTAATGGTCCGTGAAACGGCTAGAACAAATAAATTCACTTTGTAAAGGTCGTAATCATAAATAAATAAATTGCTCTTGGTCAATATTATATATAATGTGCATATATTAAAGGCGTGATAAGTTATTATAGAATCTATTGTTACATAATGATATGGATTAATTGAATAGATTAACAGAAGGTATTTAACACCGTTTCAAAAATATAAATTTTATGAAGTTAGGATTGGTCTTATAAAAAGTTACTCGTCGTGCCTACTCAGGGCTTTCATGATCGTTTGAGATTAAAACAACGGTCATTGAATACTTTCTTATACATTCATAATTTATTTTTAAAAGATTTGTGAATATCATTATATTTAAGTACGAAAAAAATTATCTATATGTAATTAATAAATTTTAGTAAATCAACTGCGTTTTATTTTAAAAAAATAATTAAAGTTGTAGTGCTGTAATAAATTGATATTTTCCCTGTCAGCAATTCGACTTTGAAAAAGTTATTCATGTAAAAAAATGATAAAATCATTATGCTAGATAGTAAAATATGTCACTTGTTTTTCGTCATTAAATTAACTCGGTTCATTTTTGAGTGCTGAAGATTTTCATTTTCATTTTTTCAAGACTAATTTTTTTATGTCATTCTTACAAGCGAACTTTCATGCTTACAAATTAACTCTGTCAAAAGTATTTGAATTTTTGATGAATGTTCCGAGTTCCTTTTTAACGAAACGGAAAAGTCTACAGGAAAATTGAAAAATGGGAAAAAAAAAATATGCTCACCGACCGACCTGAGATGAAATGTTTTGAGATCTCGTCAATTTTGATAATGAAATCGAATGAAAGAATGAATTTAAGCATAAAATTGCTTTTTATTAATTATTTATAATAGTTATACTGTATGAAATTCATAAAAAAACTGTCTACTTATGCATCCCGATTCTAGACTCTTAATATTATCTTAACGTTTTTTAAACATACATTATCACATTTTGAAACTCGAGTATAGATTTTTTTCTTCAAATTAATGAAGATAGTTGGTTTCCAATGGCAATTACGCGAGAACAATAAAATGATTATCAAAAATGCTTCAATTTTTAGATTACGGTATATTATAATTTTAAAAAATCTGGTGCTATGGTACATGTTATATACAATAGAAAAACCTTTTAAAATTGTATCTGTTGTTGATCAAACGAGGAATCAGGTTATTATGTATGATATTAAAAGTATTTTTTTTTACAGGTTATATGAAATAAATATTTTCTTTGTATAACATTGAGAACAAACAGTGATTTTTTGGTCGATTATGTGATTTAAAAAAACAATCTTATATATGGTGGGTTTTGATGACTTGTAGTGTTAAAAATATAAGCTATAGATCATTGTGTTACAATGAGAGTTTTGCAAAAAAGACTCTTATGTCGTATACTATAGCCAATTTTTAAAGTCTTCGTTGAGTTCGATTAAAAAAAATCCATATTTGAAATAGTAATGCAAAAATGCTGTAATTATTGACTAAAAAAACAAGTTGTCGGGAATTCGGCGAGCGGCGAGCGAAACATTGTCATGTTGCACAGCAGTAACAAGTGACTTCCATTAACATTGCGGAAGTCAGGCACCGACCAGCCATTAAATTTAATATACATGTTATAAGGGCGACACTTTTATACGACAGTATTGAACGCGTTCGTATTATCTGAAGCTTTTAAGTAATGATGTAAATTTAAATACGCAATGTGACACATTGCGGTCGGGCCGCTATTGAAAGTGCCAAGGGAAACAGTGTATCGGAACATAATTGATTTAGCTCGACAAACCCACACAGTGGGCAGAGCTCTGTAATTATTTAAAACGTTGTAAATTTATACCCTCAAGTACTTGAACTTATTAAGGCTTCATGGCTTAGCTATTTTCTTATTCTGACTTGATTATGCCTGGCTTGAGTGTTTTAATTTAATTGATTTTAGAATAGGAGGCTATAAACCTCTCGATACAATATATTCCAATGTTATTTAAACACAATTTAAACTGAATAAGGTAGTATTGATGTAAAAATCCATTTCATTATCATAAGTAAAAAAAGTCATAAAATGATAAACTTTGTGAATGAAAATATGATATAAAATACAATTTTCACCTTATAGGATTGTTCGGGTTCGTACAATTGCAGTAAAGTTGTCATCAGTATAATGCAAAATATTTTCCACCCTGACAATTTGTATACATTTAAGAAATATTTTATAAGATGTATATAAACTATGTCATTATTTTTTTTTAAATAAGCTTACCCTAGTGTGGTGGTGACATTTTTTTATGTTCGATAATCAATCATTTTCAATTACTCCTTCTCTCGTTTCTCATATTTAAAAAACTTTTGTATCAATGGAGAGTTTGGGATTTAGATTAATCGGACACGCTGTCTGTATGTAGATTTTTTATGATATACTTTGAAAACTTCCGATTTGTTTGTATATTAAAAAAAATAAGATTGTTGTTTATTTATTGAAAAATTGCCGATTAGTCTTCTGTTAATTTCGTTTTATTAAATTTATTTGAATATGTTTATCATTTATGTGTCAGTTACATTTGGGTACGTTGCATGTCTGACATATATCTTTTAAACATAGTATCTTAAACTTTGTCTTGATATATTTTTGTAATTTGAATATTTGAAAAGCTAGATTTTATGTGTCTTCCTCAGTATTCATTCTCACATTTTAACGTAATTTTAAGTTGGAATAACCGAAAAACTAAACTATTTTTATTCAGATTTAAATATAATCATAGCACGCTGATGTAAGATACTCTTATCATATTTTCATTATTGACTTTGGATTATGCTGGTTGGACACTGGAGCTTAACATGACTATTTAAGAAATTTGTTTTCATATTAAAAAAGGCGTAAAACATGTGAATCAAGAACAACGGCAAATAAAATCCGTTTACTGATCAAATTAGTAATCTAGAAAAAGTTTAACACGATTTGTAATTATTTATAAAGTTTTACTTTTATATTTTATTCCTCGATGTTAATATGCACATAGTGGTATAACATTTTAAATATTGAATCTAAAAAATCTTATATTTGAATCGTTCAAACTATGTACATTCTCACAGATTTTGTCACTAACGACCCGGATTTCGTCTTTCGGCATCTTCATGCGTTCAAGTGCACGGATGAACTTGAACTGACGCTTCATTTACTAAGAGTTTGAACGATTCAAATTTAATATTGAAATTCCACCAAGCACCTTCAGTCGAAATCTTAAACTAAAAAATCTAAATGTGACAAATTACAAAATATTATGTAGCTCTATAAGTTACTACGGATATTATATCAAGTAAATGAGTACACTAGAAGCTACATGACGAAGTTTTATAAGCCGATAATTATTGTTTAGTTTATTGCTTTTCAAATCGTTTGTTTATTACTATCTCTGACAAAATTTCATTGCATACTAATTGATATATTAAAAGCTTTGAAAAGCATCTCTCAAATTAATGACAGCGATATTAGGTAGATAGTTATGATATTAGTTTTCACGCGAAGAGGTATTATGCTCAAGCTAGTATTAATTTAACGACGTTCTGTAATGTACCGCTTATATTGAACATCAATTAAAGTATGAGAGATTGAATAATCTACTGATGGTATCAATTTGCGAAAAGAGAGCAATATTTGGACAAATATTAATTATCAAAATTTAATCATATTTGAAATATTAAACTATTGAAAAGAACACATATAAAACCCGTAATGAAATTTATTATATTTACGGAAGTTGAAAAAGAATTTCGTTATTGGTTAATTTATAAATAAAACATCGCCAATTGAATTTATATTCAGTTATCAAATATAACAAAATAATGTTAAAAGCATGAATTTATAAACATTTCAAAGTATCGACCCATATTTGTGCAATCTGAAAAAATCAATACATTTTTTTAACATTATTTATTAAGTCGAAGGCTACCTGTAGTTAATATCGAATAAAGATCAAACTTAAAATCATGCCTATTAAATTGATACTGAGTTTCATATTGTATTATTGAGTTTATTTTATGTGATTTATGATTTAGCAAATATTAAGCACATTGGCAATTATTCTGTGTAACAGCATTTGAGAACTGCAAATGAATGATTGTAAAAAGCTTTACTCTTAAATATATCACTTTTAGGGTGTTCACTGTCAATACTTGGTGGAAAGGCATTATATTAATAAAAACAATAATCCTTTGTACTTCATTCCACTTTATTTAATATGTCAGGACCGGTTTCGCTAAAGAAAGGGGATGAACAGTCTTCATTTGGAAACCATCTGTTTAAAAATAAACACACTTTCGATATTGGTAGAAACTTTAAAGTTCTACATTTAAATAACAAGTCTGTCAAACTAGACAAGCAAGAAATCCTAGAAATCAATAGATTCAAATTTTTACCTGATTCAGATCTTTTAAACGATCAAATAATTTTTGCTAGTTCCCCGTTACTTTATCCATTGCATTAGCCCTTGTTAACTATTCTTTTATATAAATTAAAAAATAAAATAAAATAAATATAGATTTCTTTTGTTAGAATTGATATGGTCTTTGAAAAATTTGTTTTTCAGAATCTTCCTGGCTGTCGATTTTGTTTAAGTGATGAATGAACACACCAACTACTTGGAAGCGGGGAAAACATAAAACTATCATTAAGCATATTCATATCATTAAGCATATTCACTTTATTATTGTAACATTTTATCACTTTGTCAAAAATTTCCCAAATTTTAATTATGTTTGTAATTACTTTCAATCGCATTCTGAATTTATGAATCTGGGATGACTTTTTAATTATATGTTAGTTGTGTTGAACATTTTAATTTTGTGTTATTTTAGAATCACTTTAATGTAATTGGCAATTTCTTTTCAATGCCAACTGTTGTGTATAACTTTTCAATTTTGTATAAATAGCATTGTTAAATTATATTTCTTATCAGTTGACAATGCTCGCAATGAGCGAAACCGGTCCTGACATATTAAATAAAGTGGAATGAAGTACAAAGGATTATTGTTTTTATTAATCTTAAATATATAATGCAAAACTTCTACTTGAATCTGGAGCACAACAGCTCTGTCAAGAAACACTGTCCTAAGATAATCGACAAATGTGACATCTTTTTTAAGAACCTTGGATAAAGATACTGAATTGATAAGCAAAAGATTGTTTATAACTTTAAATAACACAACTTTATTATAAAATAACAATATTCCATTACTAACGATGATGTATTTGATCCACATAAATTTCACCAATAAGAAAACTGCAATGATTGGAATATTTTTTGGGACATAATTCTCTTATGGAAAATTATTTTGTAAAGCTTCGGACAAAAAACACTGTAATCCTATTAATGTAGTGATAAACTTTTAAGAGTGAGAAACTATCTGCTTTGCATACCAACACAAAATACGAATACAAATTCAACTCAATAAACTTATTCAACGAAGCTTATTCAATTTTAATTTACACAGAATTAATTGTTTCACTGTAAAAAACATCAATATTATTAATACTATATATCCACCACCTCATGTATACGGCTTCATATTGAAATAATTAATATTGGAATTCCACCAAGCACCTTCGGTCGAAATCTTAAATTTTTTAACTTTTATTTTTTTAATTGAAATGCTTGACACACATTAAAAATAATAAAAAAACGATAGATTTTCAAAATGTTTCTACAAAAATCCGAGAGAGTTGTCAGTTTCATTGCTGGTAAATGAAAACTGTTAATTGGCCACTCACTATTTTTTCAGAAACAGTGAGAATATAAAATTTAAGTGGAGAGAGAATAAGTGGCGAGTAAACATAGTTTGTTTACCGATATTTTAAAATTTTATTAAGTCTAAGCCCTGAATTTCAGGGCAAAAATAAAAGTTTAATAAAAATAAACTTTCTATTTTTATTTTAGTAAATAATATGCACATATAATCGACGATTGACCCCGTTTTATGAAATGGAATTTGATAAAAAAGGTCTTTTTTTAATAAATTATTTATTTGAATAGAATATGTGGACCTATGAGAATTTAAATATTTATCTCTGTAATTCGTAAAGGAATATATTTTTTGGATTGAGCGTGATTCAAAATGTTATTCCATACATTTTTGCTACAGTTTTCCGACTGCCTGGCGACAATGATAGCGATCGCGCAATTTTTAAATATTGAAGATGAGCGCTGTCTAAAACTATTGTATGTTAAAATTTGCTGAATCATAAGAAATAAACATTATTTTTCACGTAGTTTTAAATTGTAATTTTCACCGTAGACTGTAGAGCAGGAGTTGCCAACCAAATTATGGTCGCGGATGCATTCGAGATTAAAAAAACGGAATGGCGGGCGAAAGCCAGTATTTAAAAGAATATACAAATTGAAGTATATATACTGTTTTACATCAATTTTAAAACTACTAATCATTATATTATAGTTTATATTTATAGGCCTGTGATGGCATTTACAAAAAATACTCAAGATTCAATTGGCTTTTTTCGATAATTAAATTTGCGGTGAGCGTATGCCGAAAAGCGAAGAGAAATAGTTTCGCCTTTGTCGTCCATCAAGTATTCAAAAGTTGGTAATCGAATTAAATCTGGCATGTAATGAACTGGTTTAATTCTATTACACACAGATAATATTTATACTGTTGAAAGAAATCTAATAAACAAATGTTATAACGTTCCAAAAGCACTCATAGTCGTAGTCGGTAATAATAATAAAAAAACGAAATCTATGTTTCAAATTTTATTTTCCGCCTTTTATGAATCTTATGAATAATATTATTCGTAAAATATATTTAAGTCTAGGGCGTAGATTTTTTAAGTATGTAATTACATGCGATTCTACAACTCATAATGGCAAAAAATATAATGCAAATAATATTTAACAGCAATTAAATATGGAAGTCATATTATTTTTTATATTCCAATAGTTAATTACAATTTTTGGATTGCGTGACACTTAATTAACACAGTAAAATAATTTTGTTGGTTCTGGAGAATTTATTATTAAAAAAAACGATTTTTGATTCAGCATTTTACACACGGTCATGTTTTGCCCTTTAAAAAATGAAATAAAAGCATTTTACAATATCACATCAATTGTTATTAAACACGTAAAAATTACACACGTACAAAAAAGTATTTAAAGCAAAAATATAACGAAACTGGGTGAAGAATGTCCTGATTTTGTTAATGACATGTACTTTTAATTAAATGTTTTTATCAAGTACATATAACAAATCATTTGAATTGATAAAACTAAAAACTTTAAGGCAAAAATCTATTTATATAAAAATATTTATTATTAGCTATTAATATTAGAAATTAAAGTTTCTTTAATTCCAAATGTCGAAACACTAAGTAATGGTTCTGTAATAACAAATATTATAGATTATAAATCAAGTAAGCGTTCATATTTCAAATATTTTTTTTTAAATCCATGTCCGCATCCAATGAAGAGCATATGGCCTCCGAATGAAGGTTTTCCATCAGATGTTTTTCTACAAAAATCGCTTGTTATCCAACTGCTCAATCACTCTTTTTTGAGAGTTGAGAAGATACATACTGATTTAATGGTTTACAAATACACTTTCATGTGTTTAAATGTATTCTACGTCCTGACATTGAAGGCAGTTAGAAAAAAACATGTTTAATTTTGAAACATTGAGCATGTAATGCATTTGAGTAAATTGAAATTAAAAATTGTGAAATATGGAAATTGGACGCAAAAATGGCAGAGATGAAGTTATAAAAAGGAAGACAATTATCTTGCCATGACACCCCATCAACTGACAGACAAATTCCATCGAATGAAAAGAGTCGTACTTGCTCTATTAAGTGTTTTCAATACAACGTACTACTGTGAGCAGACAGTCTATTATAAAACCGTACCGAAGTTGTTCATGTGAACAAAATTCGGAAATGTGTATAAAATTAAATTTAATTTAATTAAAACGAAAATAGTTGTTAGCTTCAAAAGTTGAACCTCAAACAAATTACTAACTTTTAAATGTTGTGACTATTTCATGATGTTATTAATAAAGTCAAACAATATTTTTTAAATATAGATTAACTAGTTTTATTCTAATTGTACGCGGAGCACTTGCCTATTTTTGGCAATCCAGTCCATTTAGGCTGGTGACCAGTGTTTCCTCTAAGCTGTGCGCGTGTACGCGCGCACACAACTCGCCGAGCCCGCGCACATGCATTAGAACAGAACCCACAAAAGTTACACCAGATATACCACCACCAGAATAAATTAATTGTCATTATATGGTGTTGTTAATTATTGTCATTATAAAAAATATGCCATTTCGTTAAGTAGGTCTAAATACCGTTATGTGGCGCACAATTTTTTTAATTTCCTTTCAAAGTTGTACAGCTAATGTATTTTGCGCACATTACCTTCGGAAAATTAGAGGGAACATTGCTGGTGACCACCATTTTATCAACAAACATCAAAATGTTCAAATGAAAGTGTTATAAGCTTAATAATTCTGTTTAAAATGATGCAATAATACTAGTGTTAGAATACATTCTGTCTGACTATGATTGCCAATTTTAAGGGTTATGAGGATTTGACCTACATCCAAGTGATTAATCGATGTTTAGCAGTTATAACAGAAAATATTATATTATTTTAATAAAAAACGTATATTTTTTTGAAAGATACATGCTGTAAAACTTATTATTTAAAAAAAACAAGTCAGCAAATATGGAGCAAATTGATAACAAAGTAAAAACTGCATGGATAGCTTAATAATAAAATACATTTATGAATTGGTCGAGTCCAAAACAACTTATTTAATACTACAGCCGAGTGGTCAATGCTCTTAAACTTTTTTTATATTCGGTAGAAGAGCTACGTTTCGTGAATGAAACGTTTTTACTAATGGTTTTATTTATAGCGTAAGTACTTTAATACCTCACCAGTAACGTTCCCTATAAGCAGCAGTTGGGAACCCCCCGCGCACTCATTCCAGGTCCCCCCGCGCACTGCAAGACAGGTGCTCAATTTATATTTTATCGGCCCGCGAAGCCTCCACGCAGCCTTCGCGCAGACTTTGAAATTTCCGCGCAGCTAACCCTTCGGCTTCGAGGGAACGTTGCTCACCACTACTCTATATCCTACCATAAAAACCTGACGAAGATGTAATGATTAGCTGACTAAGAGTCATATCCTTACTCTATATTTCTTTCCATAACTATTCTAAAGAGAGGGGTTGAGCGAATGACTTACAATCAGATACTTCCCCACTTTGTGATCAAACATTACATATGCTTGTTATAAGAAGCGTACTCAAATTTATATTAGATGCTAACGAGTACCTGGCATGCGTTGCAAAGAATGTGTTTGTGTTTTTATTCTGTTTATTGAAGTACGTTTGAATACAGCAAAACGGTATAGGAACGCATACCGGACCAACACACACATTCACGTATTGGCAGTCTACTTGGTTCACAAACCTTTGCGGGCGTCCGCACAACAACTCTCCAAAATTGTATCGCAATCGGATAAGCGGTATAGGAACGCATTAGGGACAAACAAACAAACATCCATTTCTATATACATAGAAAAAAGATAGATAGATAATGTCAGAAATAACTTTTTTGTACCAACATAATTTTGTAAGGCTGTGTCATTTGAAATTTGAGAACGTGGCTGAATGTATTCTATAAAAAGCTATCTATAGTAAAATAATAAAAATCGTCGAACCATTATCGCCTTTTCCATTCTCATTGTTTATTTTCTATTGTGGTAGGTAGGCTATTCAACGAAAAATTCGAACGTCTATTTGGAATATATTCACAGCTGAAGTGCTCGTATTTATGTATATCACTGAAAACGATGCCATTATATTGATTGGAAGTCGTATTGCGTGATAAGTAGAGGTAACAAATATGATTTAATCGACGTTTTTATTACTATAAACGACATTTTTACAAACATTAAATACGAAAACATGAATATATCATTAAAATAAAAACTATAATAATGAATCTATCCACTTACTCATGAAAATTGACTTTAAAAAATCTTCATGTTTTAATCAAATATAATGTCATAGTTCAGTAACTTATCTTCTTCCATTCAAATAAGAAATTAAAATTTTTCTGAAATGTTCAGTTGACAATGCTCGCAATGAGTGAAACCGGTCCTGACCTATTAAATAAAGTGGAATAAAGTACAAAGGAATATTGTGTTTTTATTAATGAAATTCTAGTTAACGTATTACATTTCTTTTATAATATTAAAAGATTATCTAATACGAATGTTTGTACTAGTACGGGTAAAATATTATCTAAAGCAGCGTTTCTCAACCGGGAGCCATGTGGCCCCGCTGGGGGGCACAGCATGCTCCAAGGGGGCCACAGAAGAAAATAACAGTTTTGGGGAGCCACAGAAGACTTTAGGGGGGCCACGGCCACTCAAAATATAATGAATTAAAATTTTATCTTAAATCAAACATAATACAGTAGGACAATAAAACGTATTTATTATACAAACTTTTTGCTATTTTTTCTGCATTCAAAAGTAATTGTCGACAATATTGTACTGACCGGATTGTCCACGGATTTCTTTCATCACCCCATGATATTATGAAACTCATGTGCGTTAAATATGTTTTGCTTTACTAATGCAAATACAAATCACATAGACATGAAAGAAAAGCCATTTGAATAATTCAAAAAGCTTTAAGAAGTTTCCACAGCAAAAAAATAGGATTTATAGTATTCAGTGAAAAATTGGACACTGGTTTAATTAAAAGTTTCTTACGAAATTTCCAAATTAATTGCAAAAGCTAGTAAAACGCCTTATATTTCCAAATCTTTGATTTTGCAATTTCAAGAGTTATGAATCAGAGTGAAAATGCAATTATTCAGATGATTCCTTTGAGCAATTCCGTTCAGTATCAAGACGTTTTTATGAGATGATAAAAAAACAACTAATTGAACATTTTGACTTGCAAATCGACCAACCTAAAACGATGTGTCAGATTTTTGATGAAGAAAAAATTATTAAGATAATTCAATGCTCATTGCCAGAAATCTTAAGCCACTCAAGGTGTAAAGATTGAACAAGGAATTAAGATTTTTTATGAATAAAAGATATATCGCTTCAATTGTTGAAAGTATTGAAGTTTTACTTTTATAAATAACTAGCTGTAAGCCCGTTGCCCAGCAACATGAGATTTTTGTTGCATTATAATAATAATATTTAAGAATAATGTTTTAGTTTGCTAACAACCATTTTTCGTAGTAGCAGAAATTTCGTAAATTATTTAATTTTTGGAATAATGTTTAAGTTTGCTAACAACTATTTTTCGTAGTAGCAGAAATATCGTAAATTATTATATTTTGGAATAAGTTTTCAGTTTGCTAACAACCATCTTTCGTAGTAGCAGAAATTTCAGAAATAATATTTAAAAAATAAATGTAGAAAATGGGTCTATTTATTATATTAAAGACTATGCAATATTTTTTTTTTATAAACGTTTTTTTGTTTTTTGAAAAAAGTACCTCTTAATGAATCATCCTTTACATACATTCAAATGACTTTGTAGATTCGCCATATTAAAATATTTTATTTGTTGGTCGAAAAAATAATTTTTAAATTTTATTGAAGAAAATTAGCATAAGAAATCTTTGGTAATCGAACATACTATAAACTTCGTAACATATTTATATAAATGTTAGTAACATCTAGCAAATAGCGACATCAAAATGTTATATAATTTTGCCTTACACTTTTTTAAAGGTTGCATTTCTAGATTGAGTTACATTTATCGGTTTTTTAGCATTGACACTTTGCAACTGAATTAACTTTTTTTGATAATGCGTAAAAACGAATAACACAAGGATTAAAAAATGACTGAAAAAGGAAAGTCTGATTACAGAAGATTGATTAAACATCGTATGTGTTAGTATAGTTTAAAAATATGAATATTTATATATATCAGGCGGTAGCTGAGAATAAAATAAATTACAATACGAGTTGTCGATGTTGGATCATCGGTTAATTAAAATATTTTTATGACCGATAACAAAAGAAATATTTTGGAAATCATAATCAAGCGGAAATTGTAAAATAACAATGATTATTTCCGGATCCATTGATAATTTAAAAGTCAAAATTTGTGTTTAGATAAATCATTCGGGGTTAAAAGTAATGAATAAACACACAAAGACTTTCATTACCAACCATTTATAAACACAATATTACTGTAAACTCTTGGTAGAAAGCGAACTATAATTTATACCGAATATTTTTTTCAATGTACACATTTTTTGTGCATAAGTTAACACCTTTTTTTATTTAATCTAATTATTATTATGTAATATATTTGCGAAAGAAATTTTGTAATATGCCAGATGATAAAATTTGTATTGTTTTGTCAACTCTAACCTTTTTTTTACATATGACTATGCTAATATTGACTTTAAAGTGAGAAAAAAATGATAAAATAATATGCTGCTTTTATCTTACAAAATAAATAATTCACGAGACTCACCGTTGGTAGGAGATCCCTTTTTGGTTGACATTTTCCCGCATCAGTTTTTAGCCACTGCATCTTCTTATCGTAGGAAGCTCGACCCACAAATATTTCAATTTGTTCACGCCATCACAAGATTTCGTGGTATTCATTTTAAAAAATATACTTAAGCACTATTTTTTTTAGATTTAAATTAAACTTTCACTTGATTTTTTACTAAAAATGAAAACTGTAAATTAAAAAGCGGATCGATGTTTTTTAATTAAAGAAAAACACATAAATTTTACATAATCAATTCAGGTAGAAACAATAATAAAACCTCGAAAATATTATATATAACGGTCGTTGTATGGAAAATGAGAGTCGAATAACTTGATCCAATTTTATTTGTCTTTAAACAACAATGGTAAATGCTTTTTACTCTTTCTGTAAATTCTCCGAAACGAAAAAAAATATACGATCTGGCAACTGTAATAAAAAATAACAAGATGTGGAGAACTTGAAAATTACAATTTATAGAGGAGGCGTATTAAAAAAAAAAACGTTTTTTTCTTTGGAGAAAGAGGTCCCGTCTTTACAAGCTGAACATCTATTTATTATGCTAGTAGACAATTGTGGTTAGATAAGACGAAGAAATATTTAAAGAACATGTATCGTTAACAAAATAATTGCCATTCCCTCTTTGTTTAGTTGTATTACTAATGAAATCTGCATTAAGAGTTGATTCAAATCAGCAATGACAAATCAACACACGATCAACTATTTGACCTTGCACAGCTAACTCACATTAAAGATAATTTATATTTTACTGATTTTATCTCAATATGTTTATACTAAGACCTCCCGTCCGATTTGGTGATTCCGAAATCCCGGGATTGTGATAGTACTAATGCCAAAATTTCGGGATTGGTCCCAAATTTTTTCATTTTGAGAATCCCAAGTCCTGAAATTATAAACAATTTTATTTTGAATATTAATCCCGGGATTGAAAAAATTGTCAATCCCAAAATCCCGGGATTACAAAAAAAGATCCGGGATCGGAAGCTCTAGTTGATACCTTAAAGGTAAAAAGTAATAAAAAAAAAACAAGAAAGATTCGACGTGAGTGTGGCGGTGAGATTATTCTGTAAAAAAATACGTTCACGTAAAAGTGGCAAACTAGGCCTCGAAACAAAGTTAAATTTTTATCTCAAGTGATATCCGTTCAAGACTAACGAGGGTTTATTGCTTGTCCCGTTACGTACTACTTTATAAATTTTCAAACTCTTCAACTCAACCCAAAAAACTACTTAATATGCCTTGTGCATCATCAAAAGTTGCTCGAACATGAATATGTTTTTTCGAAAAAGCCCGAAGACTTTGGTATAAAATATTTGAGTATTTTTTGTTTTCTTGTTTGTCCTTGGGTTATAAGACAAACTTCAAAATACTATAGCGTATATTTGGATTTTGTGATGGATTGTGTATAATTGATAATGTTAACGGTAAGCAGAAACCAAATAAATATGTCGTAATTCAGGAATTCATATGTAATTTACAGTAAAAGATTGATTCTATCATCTATTCTAAAGTGTTTACTTATTTTGAGTAAGGACCTTTAAGATTATTGAGTTTTATTGAGTGAAAAACTAAATAAGCGTTTAAACAAGCTCAAAATAAAATAGTATGTATACAATTTTGAAATTAATTGATTATCTTATGCAGTATAAGTAATATTATTAAATTATTAGAGCTTTTTTGTTAATTTGTTCATTGAATTTAGATCAAAGCTCATTAAAACACGATTTATATTTTTACTAACACTGTCAATAAAGCCAATATGATTTTTCCTTCATTTAGAATAAGTTACTTGAAAGTGTTAAAACTAACAAATTCTAAGAGATACCTGTACTCACCGTATTGTGATGGTTTTAAGTAATTCTTCAGTTAAAGTGTTTTGCTTTTGTAAATTCTTTCAAATAAAAAATGCCAATCTCACTTTAAGAAAATAATTTAACCGTTCGCAGAAAACTTTTGCATTTTACTGAATTGAAAATTTTTCGCGTATTTAATTTAAAACTGGAAATTGTCTTTCCTTTGCCGAACGAATTTAATTAAAAAAACGGAAACGGTAATAATTTAAATATACAGTAATTATTATTACAATTCGATATTCAATTCTGGTTAATATATATTTTTTTTACTAAAAATCTAGTTTCTGTTGGTCAGAAAATATACATTTCATTTTGCCTCTTCTTTTATAATTGCTTGCATTGTATCATCTAATTTTATTGTTTCTTATCGGCGCATCTGAAATCCCACTAGGCCAGGGGTCGGCAACCTATTAAATCGGAAGAGCCAAAAGTTGCAATTTACAAAAATTCCCAGTTTTTAAAGAGCCACTAAAGTTTTTCGTTTCAATATTATAGTATTTACTTATATGTACATATGTATATAAATATATAGTTATATATATATATCGTGTATTCGCTGAATATCGTGTATTTAATGTAGAATTTTGATTTAAAATAAACGCCTTAAAATACGGAATAATATTTATTCATTTAAAAACATAAATATAGATACATATGTAATTACATCAATGGGAGCTGGCTTATAACTTGTTGTTTTAAGTTTCAAGCACGACTCTAGATTTTTATTTGTTAGTTGAATTCTAATTTTACTTTTTATTATATTCATGCACGAGAAAACTTGTTCGCACGAATATGTCAACCCGAAGATCGTCAGTACTCCATATGCCAACTTCTTCACCTCGCTATAGCATTCTGGAAGACTACTCCATGCACCGAATATGAGGGTCTCAACCAGCGGAATTTCTTTCAAAGCTGTCCACTTACGCTGCGCGATGTGCATGTATTTCTGAACCTCCAACTCCTACAACTTCATATGGAACTGGAGAGCCGCAACTTTACATAAAAAGAGCCGCATGCGGCTCGCGAGCCGCGGGTTGCCGACCCCTGCACTAGGCGATTGCATTTTTCGATGATTCAATCGGTCATCTCTGTAAATTTTGGTTAAGTTGTGTTTATTTATTGGCGTGTGTTGATCCGAGTAATTTTGCACCCGTAAAATAATCAGTAGGCTACTTTTCAAATATATTTCAAGAAAGTCTAAAACGTTTTTCTTTGCTGGGTGGACTCGATAAGCTTAAGAAATACTGATAAAAATGAGATTTTGTTTGACGAAAATATTGATTTTAAAAAACTATAATGCATAATTAAAGAAGGAAAATATTAATTCATTTGTACGAGTGTATACATTACAGTGTAAAAATATACAGACATACTGGCAGAAAGTGATAATTTAAAAACCAACTGTTTGATGTAACGAATACAGATACCTTTTTGCACGCTGTATCTTCTGAAAAAATAAATTCAGCCATATTTTCTGTGTTTTTACATAATTCGAATAAAATATACATAAATTCAATTCCAATTGCAGCTATTTTTTTTGCGACAAAAAACTATAAATTACTTAAAACGTTTGAAGATGTGAATCGAATCCGTTAATCATTATCAAATTTCATGGTTTTTAGATCGATACGTAGTAATAGAGTGCATAAATAGAGAGTTAAAATTTAATGATTATCTAAAATGATGATTATTTCAATTCAAGGTTTTTCGACTTATCACTTTCTGCTAGTATAACGAAAAATTGAAAAAAAGTAGAGAGGTTTAAGTTTTTCGTAGTTATGCTTACATTTTTGTTTTTGATGGAACACCAAAATATACATTTATTTAGTTAACAATTATAACTGTAAATATCATATTACCTTACACGTATTGTTGGCACGTGATAAATTTTATTATTCAGTTCGTTTTCAACACATTACTGATGTTATGTAATTTATTCAGAACGTGCATGTATTAAATACAACATTATGTAATATCATATTCCTTTTTGCGAAAGTATACAACACCGCAATTTGATAAGAAAACATTATTTTCTTACATAAAGTAAAATTGTATTACAACAATTTAAGAATTTAAAAATATTTACAAACATAAAAATCGAAAACCACTATATATAAATAATACATGTAGGAGTGTCTAATATGAATAAAAATAATCCATGCTTCCAATTCAGAGTGTCCTTTAAAAAGAAGCGTCATGGTATCTTTTCCTATATTTACAGATTTTTTCTCCGTGTCTATACAAAATAACACTTAAAAATTATCATAAAACATTCGTAGAGAAAAAACAAAGTTGTTTACCAAGTTGATTGATACTGAGTGATCGATTAAAAAGTGATATATCACCGCCAATAATATTAACGAGAAGAAAACTCAAAACATGTGATTATTTTTTAAATTCTGTCAATTTCATGTGAAGCCTTGAAAGTGTAAGCATGATGTCTAGCGTTTTAATAGGATTTGATTCATTGACTATTTTTGAACACAATTTTGTGTTACGATTTTTTTTACAAATATACGGACTATGAAAGTATCCAATGTAAAACAATATACATATATATGGATATATATATGTATATTGTTTTACATGGATATTTATATTTACGAAAACGAGCGTTAATCAAGATTGAACAAAATTTTCCCGATGTTAAGTATTTATTAGAAATCTGCGAACTAGTCAACAAGGATAAAATATTGTTTGATTTTTATGTTACATTTTGTAGAAATACGAGACTTGATTGCATTTCTGTAATATAAAAAGTGTGCCCAGAAATATTGAGTGTAAATACATGTTATAATCGTTTCAATCTTGTATACTTAAAACTTTTTTGTGTCTCAGTCAGTTTAAGTTTACAAATGAGTTTTTTTAACTCCATCAGTCTATCATTATCAAATTTGATTTACTATTTATTAAATTATTTTATGGTTGAATTGTGGCACTGTTGGGCCATATTGTCATTACCATTTCAACTACAAGTTTATGTAATTCTATCTACTTATTTTATACGCTAAGCCGACGATTTATTTCGTACGCGGGCACAAATATTAATGTTCAATGGAAGTCATAGGTACAAAAAAATGTAGCAGTTTTCATTTTAGTTCTTAATTTTATATTTAGTTAAAAGTATTTATAAAGATTTCACGAAAATCACTCGTCTTTTGTTGAAGAATATAACATGGTCCGTACTAGCTTATAATATTTTGACGACGTCAAGGCATGCAATTTTCTACGTTTACTCTATAATCAAAAGCTATAATGTTGTACGCAAAAAGAAAACACTTCATAAAAAGCTAGGTCACATTGCCTAGACTACAAACCTTGGGGTAAATTTTGAATTGAAATATAATTTGAATCTTTTAGTATATTTTTCGATTCGGATCTATTGAGAGAAAATATGCGAGGTGACATAGACGTGCTGAAAATCTAGGGCTGATGTTTACCATACGAGTTCACACACCATATAGTAAATATTGGGAGCGGACAATAATACATTTATATATATATCTAGCTTATCTCAACAGAAACTGCACGATAAAGTTTATTTAATTTGACAAAAGTATATGAAACTGTGACAACGTCGTGAGACCTTTTCATTTCGGTAAGCCAAATTTTAGAAACTTTATTATGTAATATTTTAATTATCTCGTAAAATAGTTACAATACCGGTTTAATTTATATATTTTTGTTATTGTAAGATATGGAATAAATAAAAAAAAAATCGAAAAAATATTTATTTAATTACCACGTAATAAACAACACTAATTTTGAATATCTTTTTATTTAATTTATTTAAAATAAAAGTGACTTAAATAAAGCTTAGAAATTAGAAAAGCTGGCAAAAATAGGTGTAAAATTGTAATAATTTTTCAAGGATAATGTATAAAGATTAAAGATTATAATGTATAAAGCATTTTGTTCAATACTTTTGAGTAATATATTTTGAATAAATAGGAAATTAATTCAAAAGTCTTTTGTTTCTTACGTTTACATGCAAGTCAATTGTTTACTAGAAAATACTTTTCTTGCGTCTCTTTTCAAATTATTTAATAAATATGATATTTCTTTATTCCATGTAACATAAATAATAGGTGAACATCTTTGTTTAGTATAATATAAAAGCAGAAGGATCGTAGTATATTTGTGCGATGCTTACGATGTTCTCTGTGCTTTATATGAATGTATACATTTTCACCTCGCTACGTTCTTATTTAATTATTTTATGAGTTAAGGAATATAAAATTCAAATTCAAAATCTGACAAAATCGTGTTTTATAAATAATCATATTTTTTAAATGTAGTTTGGTACTGCTCGTGATGAGCTAAACTTACCGTGATAAAAGTTTGATAAATATGTGAAAAGAAAAAGTGTTTTTTCATAATAAATATAACGTCTTTTCATCAAGAGTAATTGTAAGATATTGTGTTGAATATCAAGTTTATGGCTTCATCTGACGCGAGTTTGCAGTGGAAAATTATTTTATGATTATTCTCAACATTTTCCATTTTCAAATTATGTTTGTCTGTGATTGCTAGATTCATATGGCTTGAATAAATTAAAGAATTTCACAAGAGCTTGTAAAATATGTATAAAAGCTAGACGATATGCTAATGGGAAAACAAGATAGGGAAAATAAAAACAAAATACTAAAAAAATATAGACGAATAAAGTTTTTTAAAGTGGCATCGTTAACGTGAAATATCCAGTCTTTTGGCAAAAAAAACAATTTATAAATGGAAGAAAAGAATTAAATTTTCACTGAGACTTTTGATTTTATAACTGTGGTTATTATTTTAAGCCCGGCTCGTTCCAAAATTGTTGAAAAATAAATCTTTAATTTTATTAATAAAAACACAATATTCCTTTTTACTTCATTCCACTTTATTAATAAGTAAAGAACCGGTTTCGCTCATTGCGAGCATTGTCAACTGATTAATAAAGTGGAATGAAGCACTAAGGAATATTGTGTTTTTATTAATATAAAACCTTTCCACCAAGTATTGACATTGAAAACCCTAAAAGTGAACTTTAATTTTATTTTGTAAAATAATTTATTATACATTTGAAAAGCATTTTTAGTTTAATATTACGTTGGAATGATATTTTTTATGTTATCAAGCCTGGTTTGAGACTATTTTCTAATTTTTTTTCAAAAATGTATCTTTATTTACTAAATTACATTTATGGTTCATCTATCACCATGCTTGGAACGAGCCGGGCTTGCAAATAATAGCGTTAATTGAAGATGATTTGAAATGATGAAAAATACTATTATCATTCCTGCCTTGGTTGGTATATATTTCACTGTATCAGACAGGATTGATTCTGGAATCATAATTCACATTTTTTCAAGAATTTTGTTATTTATTCAACTACGTTCCAGACTGAAAATGAATGATGAAACAACAAAATCAGTTTTATCATTAAAGTTAATGTGAATCACTAAAACAATAATTAAAAGAAATAATCCCGATGTAAGTATATGGTATGAATGTTATAACGCAATTTCTTTTAAACGTCTCGTGCTATGGCTTATGAATCATTATTATAATTTATTCCTTGTAGTGGGCAGTATTTACATAAACCGTGAATATTTGAATAGTCAACAACACAGCTACAGGTAATGGGAAAGCTTTTTTTTACATCGAAGGAAAATAGTGATTTGAAAATGTAATTTACACCAAGGAAACGTATTGCCCCGCTCAAATCACTATAGTTGAAACATATCGTCATATTTATACTACATTAGGCTGCAATGCCACTCAAAGAAAGAAAGTGTTTTAATTGTGCGTATTGAAGTGCATGTTTTCGTTTTCTGTCTGTTTGACGTTTGCTGTCGATTGTCTATGGTATGACACATGCGGCACCTACTGTATGTTAATTGTACTATAACCTTCGCGCAAGTGCAAGCACACGTTGTCAAAATGAGCTGTATGGCATACATACAAACATTGATTTTTATATATAAGACCTGCTGTAAGTTATTTTATTTATTTTTTTAAACCATGTCCGCTCCCAATGTGGAGCATATGGACTCCTAATGGAGTTTATCTCAACAGAAGTGTTTCTACGAGAACTGCTTGTTACTCAGTTGCTCAACCTCTCTTTTTTCAAAGAGAGTAAGGATAGAAGAATAGGGCTAGGACAGGATTAGTGGTAAGCTAATCGCTCTCGGTACGCTCCGTTCATAGGATAGGATGGGTGAAAGGGGGGAATTCAAAACATCACATACATCCCATGCCTTTGAACAGAAATTCATAAATTGATTGAAAAATCAATTTGTAAAAACTGTTCGTACCGGGATTTGAACCCGGGCCCTCCGTAGCCGAAGCCAACAACGTTAACCACTCGACCACACAGGGGACTAAGTTATTTTAGTATACCCATAAACTTTCCGGAAGCGTAAGCAAAAAGTTTATCAAATTTTATTGCAATCGGACGAGCGGTGTGGCAACGCTTAAAAACAAACAGACATTCATTTTTATATATTAGATAATTTAAATTAGATTATCATTGTTTTAATATTCAATTATCGCAAATCAATTATTTTTAGAGCATAGCAGTTCCTTCGACATATAATATTGTAAAATAATAATGATGCTCTTGGGTAGTCTTGATAGTTGAGAAGTATATGATTGACGGCGCATGTCACAAAGTTAATGGATACCATGCAAGAATTTAGTGAAGCTCATCCCTGAAGAGAAAGTAAAAATTATAAATATTTAAATTGAGATGGGTTGGTTACGTCAGCCGATAGCCGACAGCCGTAGAGAGCAAGTATTGGAATCAAATTAAATAACATATTCGACGAGATACACAAATACTAGTTCTGAGGAACGCAAGTGATACAGTTACAAAAATGATAATTATTTAGTCATCATTGTAATTATAACTTTATATATATATGTATTATAATAGATTACTTTTAATGTCAACAATCACTTTTGTTATGCTAAAACGTATTTTCAACAACAATCGATCAAACAAATCTATTTAAATTTATATGATTACGCCAAAATAATTGAAATGCTGAATTCTTGGAGATAAAGTGGTAGTAAAGCTAGTATAAGACGAAGTGATTTTATATACAAGTTCTTATATTAAATTGTCCTTTTCTTATTTGAATTTACATTTACTTGTTTCTTCACTTTATTACAATGGATATAAGGTGAAACATTATCATACTATTTTACATTTACAAATATTATATTATGTTGAAAGCTATTTGTAGAACTGCTTTTGATTTTTACCTTATTGTATTTTTCTATTTATTGTATTTAATTGTATATATTGATGTTAAAAGTAAATAAAATGGCAATTAATAATTTTCTCAAGTTCAATGAATTATATTGTACGCTTAAATATCCAACATATCCCTCTGCTTATTTTGATTCAAATACGAGAAATGAATTATTGAATTTAATAATATTTTTGTAAGTATGTATTTCAATACAAAATATAAATAAAATATAATGTCGTTACACGTCTTATGACGGATAAAACGACCCATCACTGGGCCCATAAAACAAAATGAACATTTTGTACAGAAAAACAAAATCCCGCCTAGTGACAGAGTGATATAAAAGATGGTATTAAGAATTTTATGGTATAACTTATAACTACAAAGAGAAAATTTATCTTCGGTGGCCGTACAAAGATTTCTGCCGTTTTTTTCAGCATATTCTTAAAGTATTTAATAATAAATGTTATAGTTACAAAGGTTCTTTCACAGCACTTTTGTTTCATTGTCATATGTAATTAAGCAATAAACCTTAGGGAACATATTAAATAGTCAGAATTTAAATACATTTTTAGTCAGAATAAAAATAGTATACGGTCAGAATATTTTATAACGATTTTGCTTAGTTTAGGTGAAGTTTTTTAAAATTTCATTGAAACTATGACTATTTATTCTGACCATTTAATATAAATTTTTACCGGAAAAATACGAGCCATAAACTTATGAGACACAGGTTTTCAACGACAGTAGCTTGTATCAGATAATTCCAATTAAGCTAAGTGCTCTTGATCCATCAGGTGGTCAAATGAAAACTGGTCTAAAAAACAGCCACAGGAGTGGTTAGTAATGTACGAACTGGCGTGCAGCACGAGATAAGCTAAAAAAATTAACGCCAAAAGTGGCGGTTGGCGTCGCGGCGTCCGCGGGCGAACGACTCGTGTTGCGTCGTGTCGTGACGTTTCTTTTGCCTCGGCGTGATATTACGAACATTTGCATATGAATCATGCAACAGTAGAAAGCAATAAAACAACTTATTAACCCTTTGACCGCGGTTGACTGCTATAGCAGCCCAATCTGAACCGATTTGGATCCGAGCCGCGGTCAAAAGGTTAAAGTCGCAACAAATTTTGCTTATGCTGAAAGTGTAAATATCAGTCATATATTTTCGGCTTTTTTGAGTAACATATTATGACCACTGGATACAAAATATCACGTAAATATATTACGTACGTTACAAAGTATATATTACGTAAATTTTCAAAAAGAAGCATTTTAATAAGAGCAATGGATGCAAAGATATTTTAATACGCATCTTCTGAAACCGCATTAAACAATTTATAAAAAAATACATTTACAAAATTAACAAATAAATTAGGAAGCCAAAGCATCAGCCTTTAAGATAATGGTTTGCACTCGTTCAAAAATAAGTAACAGATTAATGAACACATCTGTTTTGTAGCTCTTCTGAAAAGTGGAGGAAAAATAACGTTTCTACCCTAAGAGGCCAATTAAAAAGTTATATAAATAACGATTTTATAGGTATAAAATCTTTATCTTTTAAGATAAATTTAAAGATACAATATAGTGTTTGATTTGAAGTAACAACATTACTAGTTTAATTGCTTTCAATATATTGATATATGACTCAGCAATCACATTATTTTAAGAAAGACAGAAATCAGAAATTTAATTCTTAAGCAACGATATTTAACGCTAGAATGTAGTCATTTTTAGTACGTAAAGAAATGTAATGTCCGTTACTTGACTTTTTGTCTTTTGACTTTTGAAAAGAAAGAAGCTAGATTTTTTTTATTTGCAGTGGGAGATGTCAAATGACACTGACTTTCGACATATAGACAACTACGTTTTCGTCAGACAGCAACAAAAAACATCTTCACAAGGATAACGGTCTTAAACAAAATTTTACTCTGAAAAGATACGCGCACAAAGCTTAAATAGTAACTTTTGAATGTCTGTAGTTTTCACTGCAACTACGTGGAAACGTAATTGTGTAAGTTATGATGATAAAAGCATACCCTTGCAGGAACATTTGAGTTTCGAACAAAGCACATCGTCAGTTTACTGCAAGAAGTCATTAAGTGAAATTTTGGTAGAAACTTAGATAGACGTCATAAATTACAATCTACGTATTTTGTCATGCTTTAAATAGTAAATGAGTTTTTTTAAGCAAAATTTAGCACCCCAATAGTCAACTAGCGCAATGTTTCTTAACCGGTGGTCCGCGACAATTCTTAAAAATAATTAGTATCCATTTTAAATGCATGTTTTGACGGTCCGCCTAGTATTTTTTTCATTTTTTTGTTGTCCGTGGATGTAAACAAGTTAAGAAAAAATGACTTAGTGCATTCGTTGTGACATGATTTTTGCATTAAGTCAACATGTGCAGTAACTTATTATTGAAAACTGTTCTGGAATCGAGAGAATAAGTATTTGTGGGACTTTTTGGAATCTTTCAGATTATAAAAGGCAAAACATTTTGTTATTATTTAAGTTTTGATATAACTGATTAAATGTAGTTGAATCTTTGAATTCTCCTATCTCAGAACATTTTGTCATTTATTGACTTCTTGCATCAAATAGACGATATAATTAATTATTAATTTTTCATTAGCAACAAAAATTATCGCCTTAATTGAGCAGCAATATTTTTTCAATGTTGTCACAGTAATATATTTTTTTAATTATCACAATTAACGAAGAGCTAATAGCATTTAAATTGATTTGTCAAAAATTGAAGCATTGAAATTTTGTCACTAACGGCCCAGGTTTCGCCTTTCGGCATCTTCAGGCGTTTAAGTGCACGGCTGAACTTGAACTGATATAATGTTAAATTTTATATTGAGAATGAGTTTCCGCAAAGTTATTATCAAATATCCTCTTTAGTCTTATGTGAGCCACAAGCCATTCTATTAAATATTCGAGAGTACAAAGTTTTATGTATAAATATTTCCGTAAACCGATTGAAAAAAACACTATTTGTTATCAATTTGTATGAAATAAAAAAAACCCTTAATATTAGCTGTTAGTTCAAGCGATATGATTTATTGACTATGCAATAAAATAATAGGCCATTGTACTTAGATGAACCTTAGCTAAGCGTTAAGCACAAATAAGAAAATAAAATCCACCCCTAGCCTGCGCCGGTTGTGTAGTCTACGGAAAATTTACTGAATGCTTATTTCGTTCTAGATTAATTGTGGGATGTAATGTTTTATAGTTAATTATTATAGGGTGGTTTCTTTCGCACAAGGACATTCGCACAAAAATCGCTTACACTTTCAGCCAATAAATGTATGTCTTAATCACTTATTTTAACGAGAATTTAACAGTTTTATTTATATTATTATTAAGAATATCGAAGTTATGTTGTTTTTTTTTGTTACGGAAATACAGAAAAAAATATTTTAAATTGAAATTATTTTATTAAATACCAAAATAATCTAATGAAATTTAACACATGGTAGCTTTAAGTATTGTAGCTATTAATGAACTGCACTTATCGATACAGTAAATAAAACATATTGATTGTTGGATTGATTATGCCCGGATTATGGAATCGATAGTCAAATTTCGAGTGATAAGGTCATATGATATAAAGAAACATTGTTGATTATCTGCATTGTAGTAAAATGGATGAAATGTTGTTGTTTATTGTGAATTTCTGTATATTTATTCGTTTTTTTGACAGAAACCATTATGCTTAAATAACCAGTTATGAGGAAATCAATGTTGCGTTTATAAAAGTAAGTTAATCGAATGCAATGAAAAATTCTGTTTATGAAAATATATCACAAATACATAGTTCAATTTAATGTTGAGTATTGATTACGTGCAAAACTATTATACTATAATTGATACTTTTGTAAGATTTTTATTAGACATTTTCTTTTGTTTCATGGACATCGAGGTTTTTAAAATTATTTTGTTTGTTTAATCAGAGTCGTCGAAAAAAACATGTTTCTTTATACAAAAAATGAAGCAAAGTCTAACGCAATGCTTGCCAGATAGACAATAATGTATTGTTTTATAGGAAAAATAAAATCGTTAAGGTGTAATTAAATTAAATATAGTACTATCAATATTTTTTGCTCTGCTCTACTATTTACTACTGGGTATGAATTTTAATAACTTGCGTCAAATGAAATGATGTTTTATGATTTGAATATGTGGAACGTTTACTACAAAACTGTTTTAAACCGAAAGTATTTTTTTAATGAAAATTTTACTTTTATGGTTTTCTTTGTAATTTTTAATAAAATATTTTCAATAATCTTTAGGTTATATTGGATATATTTTATTCTAATTTATTATACAAAATATTTGAAAACAAACTAACAAAATTTCGAGAAATCATGTGTACAATCGGAACTGTTTCCTTACGATAATCTCAATATAGGTTACTAGTATCAAGGTTTCATCTGACACAATAGGTTAGGCCGGCGATCTCCGAATATATCTTAGAAAACATTACAGAACACCATCACAAAATTCTTCTAAAACAACAGAAATGTCTATTGACGCACCATCAAAAACGTAACACGACATCGGCCATGTGTTTTCACAGAAGATTTTAGTTTGTTTTGTTCATTGCGATTGTAATATCGGAATAATATATGTAACACTTGAATTTGGAACGTTCACGGGAAAATTGGAAACGCGACCCCACAGCGCGGAGTATAAATTGACACTAGCGGACTCTGTGTTATGACACGCAAACATACTCAGCTGGATTCCTAGAAATACACCGAAGCACGATTTTACCGAAAATGCTAAACCGTATAAAGAAGAGCTCTTAGTGTGTTTTTTCAGCATAAGAAAACGATACTACGGAATAAAGATTTTGTTCGGAGTAAGTGCAGTAATGATTGTACTAGAAATACACCCATTGACTTCTGGAAATTGCGTAGCCAATGGAACCTCATGGCCATCGCGCATGTGCGCGAGTTTTCCAGGATTGCAGGAAAGCTTGCTAATGTCATTCATTATGAGGTGATTTGTTTTGAAATGATCTTGCAAATAAAGACTGCGAACTGGAAGAGGCAATATTAACAAAATGGCCTCGTTATAATATTTAATAACGTGAAGTGGGTACCCATCCGCACCAAGAATTAGTAAATTATTTTGCCAAGAAATATTACAGAAAATATTTGTGAGTAACAACAAAGCCTTGCATGTGACAAGCAATTTTTTTTTAAATAGTGAATAATAATAATATTCGAATTGACGACACCATTTCAGAAAGCGATTTCATTTGTTTTTTTTTAAATCTGTTTTCGTTGTCAATTTATTTTCGTTAAAAAATGAATAATTTCTTTTTTCTATGCAAACACATTTTTTCAATATACTAGCTACCTGATATTGTCCCAATGGGATTTCGGGATATCTTATTACACATCTGACTATCTGTAATTGCTTATTTCAGTCAAACAAAGTTTATACAACTGGACTTGAAGATCAGTTTCAGATGGCTCGGAGCGAATTCATCCAAGAAAAGTCATGGAAAAAAAATATTATCATCACAACACAAATAAATTGTTGTATTTTTGTTGCCCGTTAAGGAAGCCACCCAAAATATGATATAAATTGAAATGAATTTGACAAATAATAGAACACAAAAAAAATGAAAGCATTTTCGTAGAAACATAATGTGTTTTCCGAATCGAAAGATAAAGAAAAAAACGACATGAATGTGTGCTATGAAAAACATGTATCTCGTTTAAAAAAAATATATACAAAATAACACACAACACCGCTATGCTTAAAATATATAATGTAATCATCCGAGCACTTATCTATGTATAATATATCAATACTTCTTAAAATGGTTAAACACGTGTCACATTTTGTTAAACAACAAGTGGAATAAAAAAAATCATCTTATATATTATGAATGAACTTCCACAAAATTACTGCAGAATCTATCGTAAAAATATATTTCATACATTGTTGTAGCCAGTGGTGTAGTAGGGCCAGGCGACCTGGCACCTGAAAGTTAGGAAGGCGCCCTGTCACCTTTTGGACTTGTGAATTAATTTTAAAGTTCATACATATATTCAAAAGAGTTTTTTTAATTTATTTAATTGTTAAAACTTGTAGCTTTTTTTTTAACTTCGGAAAGATATTAAAAAAAACTAGTGAAGAAATCAATGACCGACCCGGTACTTATTTATTTACTACTTCACCACTGGTTGTAGCGTTAGTTATTACTTGTTGCTGTGGTCATATTTATGATTTTATTTCATAATTTAAAAGTATGAGTTTTGCGATAATGCACGATCGGAACCGAGAGCCATTTATTGGATGCATTGTCATGGGACTACCCGAAACTTCGTAGTAACTTTATTCCAAACTTTGAAAATGTTAGTGCAGGGGTGGGGAACATTTTCTTCTCTAAAGGCCGCATTCATTTTTCTGATTCGACATAAGGTCGCAGTAAACATTGATTGCGGAAACAGGAATTGACGGTCAGAATATGTCGGGAATTTACGAATTTAGATAAATTTACAGAATCACAGAATTGGCCAGAAAGCCGCACCAGAGTATCAAAAAGGCCGCATGCGGTCTTAAGGTCACAGGTTCCCCACGCCTGTGTTAGTGTATCTCTTTTTCACAGCTTCGAAGTAATACCTTATATTAAAACGAAACATTTTTTAACTAGTTTCGTTGTATACAGTCAAAATAGTTAAGGTAATCGAGTGGTTATTGTCATTGGTTGCGGTATTTACCGGCTCGGCTTAATCAATTTATTTTTCACACGATATATGGATTTGTGTGTGATTACGCAGGATTGTCAGCTTTTTACACATACATACATACTTAACAGAATATATTATTAGAACATCTAGTAGTGTTAGTAATGTACTGTAATTCCAGTCGGTGAATATGATTTCAAATACACCTATCCCTCGATTTACACTGTACTTCTTTTACACGTTTTCGCTTTTACACGGTTTAAAAAAGTTAACTTGAAAATTTTAATTCTTCATATTCGTAAGTAAAAAACGAGTACATAATTTTTAATTATGTGTTTTATATCTTGAATAATATTTGTAGCCTTATTATGTCGAAAGAAGTAAAAAGAAAAGTTATTTCGTTAGCAAAAAAATAAAAATATTGGATCTTTTACAAAACGGAGAAAGAGTAATAGATGTTGCTAGAGTATATAGCGTGAATGAAGCTACAATAAGAACCATTAGAAAAAATGAAAACTCAATTAGAAAGAGTGTAGCAGCTGGCACTACGAGTACGAGCACAACTTCATATATCAGAGATATTGCAATGGAAAACATGGAGAAGGCATTAATGAATTGGATAGAGGACCAAACTCAAAAAGGATGCCAATTGATACCAATGCTATAACAAATAAAGCATTGCGGATTTATGAAAAAAATAAATAGAAGATACCATCCTCCTCTTCATCTGAAAAGAAGCATACTTTCACAGCAAGTCATCAAGTCAAGTCACAGTGATTTGTGATAGTGATGAATGATAAAAACTCCACCAACCGTTGCAATATTTATTTAATGAATCTTTTGGATTTCATTTTTTTGTTACTCTATAAGCTTTACCTGTATTTAATTAATAAAAGAATACGTATGTTTATACTTTTAACTAATTTTGTTTTTTTATGTATTTTAGAAAACACCCAAATTATGCGTTTTTTTGTGTACTTTTCGATTTACACGGTTTTACATTAAGAAATATACAATTTCGATTTACACGTTTTTCTCAGGAACCTATCTACCGTGTAAATCGAGGGATAGGTGTACTTATCATCTCCTGAATAACACATATTGGTGTCGTTCTGTGTTTATAATTTCACGTATGAATTAAATAAAGCTAGCAACTTTTTATTAATTCAGTGGCCTTATTACATATTATAATACCTGTAACATATCAAATAATTCAAACTAAGACTTATTGGTCTAGAGAAGCAAATTTTAATAATTGTTATGATTAATATGTCAATCGTCAGTAAAAATGAACAAAAAATAAATTAAACTTGTACTTGTAAACAAAAATGTATTTGCCAAAGGAAATAATTATTTGTCAGAGGGTGTTCGGAAGGAAGTATTGAAAAAAATAAAAGACTAGTAAATTACCACAATTAAATTAATAAAATCAAAAATAAAATAAAATTAACATTTTTTAATTTTTTTTAAGCAATTTTTCCATTTGCTATTTCAAAAATTTAATCAGCTAATATATGTCCAATAAAAGCTAAACGGTTTTTTTTATCAGATACATCTTTTGATAAGGCTGTAAAATTGTACTGGGAAAACAAAAGTTGTGCATAATTGATATTGTATACTGCTACCTGTGATATTTTTTACAAAGTTTTGTGATATGTTTGTTGAGTAACTTGTAGTTAATAGAAAATTTAAATTAACTTTGATTATTCCACGTATTGTGTAACTAACTGTGACACGTGTTTCGCCTCTTTCAGAGGCATCTTCAGACGTACTATCGCAAAGTTTGCTTAAGTAACGAACTTGTAGTTCTTTACTTTCTACGATTGGTGCCTGAGTGAAAGCTTTCGGCCTAGAAACATAAATTAACGAATGTAAACTAAATTATAAACGTAACCCACACATAAAAAAACTTTACAGGACATACAAATAACGTTTTTTGATGATTTTAGGCGAAAGGAAAATTATGAAATATACACAGACTTTTAGTGCACCAACACTGATAAAATGTTTTTTAATTGAATTTTGCTGACATTAATTAAGTACTAAAACATTTTTTTTCAAAACAAAACCTTTTTTCAGTCTTTTTTCATGATCGCAATTTCAACATGCCCTTCTTTTTAAACTAAATTTAGATACTAATTTGGCATTTTCAGCTTACATTCTTTTGAAAGAATGTGTATAAAGTTGTATAGATTGTGATTATCGAAATAATCTGTTTTGAAAAACTGTGGATTACGTCCTTTTTCCTTTCGAAGTCGAGTCAAAATATATTTTTTTAAATTCCTCATTTGACAGTTACTATTTCAACTTCTAATCAGTTATGAATGTCCAATAAACCTGAAAAAAGTCAATGTGATTATCATTCTATTTAACTATTTTGACTTTTAATTTGCTGTAATTATTATAAGTATCGCTGACCGCTATAGACCAGTATACTCACTTAGCTCCAAATTTTGAGTCAATGCCATCTCTTAATGAGAAAAAATACTAAATAATATGTCTCGATACTCGTCGAAAGCAAATACTGAGCACAACGATAATATTTTTATGATAATTTATTTGTTAAATTAGTTTATAAAATAAAACATAGATGACAGTGAAAACTTTACTTATTTATTTCCATGTTGATTGAAACGGTCTACAGCGACATCTATTATTAAAATAAATTGTTACGTGACTAGAATTTTAAAACTATTCTTATTGATAAAACACACACAACTTATTATGAAAGCTTGCGTCGCATTTCAATAGCAATCTCTTATTTCCTTACAGTAAATTAAGTCGTCGATGTTTTGTCACAACCTTTTTTTGTGTCGAACAAGTAATATGATATCTTGCATACTCTTAAAAAGCCGACCATGTGATTGACTGACTGGTAGTCCTCTATTAATCTGATTATTTTTCATTCAACAATTTTTAACAAGTCTACTCAACAACTCCTTCTACATTATAATCTTAGAAAAGCCTACATAAGGATAGACTTACAAAAAGTCCTCGTTGCTCCGTTAAAATCTTTTTATCAAGTCAAAAAAATTATGACATATAATTTACCAATTCATTGAAAGCCTTCAGATGGAAGGACTAACAACGAGTCCTCGTTTTTTAGAAACATATACTAACAACAAGTCCACGTTGTTTCGGCGACATTGTTTTATTTTGTCGAATAAGTGATAAGATAGATATATTTGCCAAATCAATCTGGCATATTCTTAAAAAGTCGACCATGCTAAGGACTGACATGGGGTCCTCTTATAATCTGAAAATATTACATTGAAGAATTATAAACAATTCTATTTAATAACTCTTTGTATATAATATATGATAGGAAAGCCTTCAGAAGGATAGGCTAACTACAAGTCCTTGTTGTTTTGACAAAATCTTTTTATGAGGTCGAACAAGTGTTATATTAATCAAATATTATATCCTGCTTACTCATAAAAAGCCAACTATGTGATTGGCTGACAGGTAGTCTTCTTTTAATCTGTTTTTTGTTCAACAATTTTAAACGATTATACTCAACAATTTCTCATTTATAGTACATATATCTTAGAAAAGCATTGAGACTTGAGAGGACTAGACCAACAACAAGTGCCCGTTGCTCTGTGAAAGTTTTTTTACTATGCCAAAAAAGTGATAAGATATGTATTAGGGCATCCAATCCCGGGATCCCGTTCAATTTTCTGATCCCGAAATCCCGGGATTGACACGGCTGCGATCCCGGGATTGAGAAATTTTGAGTAAATCCCTAAAATTGACACGAAATTGGCAAATCGAGAATTTCAGATTCCTCGGTGAGCTAAAAAAACGAGGCTATGTGACAATCCGGGAAAAAGTATACCAAATCGAGGATTTCAAATTCCTCGGTGAGCTAAAAAAAAACCGAGGTTCTGCACAATCCAGGAAAAAGTATACCAAATCGAGGATTTCAAATTCCTCGGTGAGCTATAAAAAAAAAAGGTTCTGTGACAATCTGGAAAAAAGTATACCAAATCGAGGATTCCGAATTCCTCGGTGAGCTAAAAAAACGAGGCTTGGAGATAATCCGGGGAAAAAGTATAGCGAATTGAGAATTTCAAATTCCTCGGTGAGAAAATCCAAATCCTGGGATTGAAAATTAATCAATCCCGAAATCCCGGGATCGGAAAAAAGCTCCGGGATTGGATACCCTAATATGTATATAAACCAAATAATGATATCTTGCATACTTTTAAAAAGTCAACCATGCGAGATTGACTAATATGCAGTCCTCTATTAATCTTTTTTTTTATTCACAACAATAAAACAATTGCATTCAACAGCTCCTTACATATTATTCTCTTGGAAAAGCCTTCAGAGAGATAGATTAACAACAACAAGTTCTCGTTGCTCCGTCAAAATCATTGTATTTTATCAAAAAAGTGATACGATATAGAAACCAAACAATTATATCTTAAATAATACTAAGGTTTAGACTAACAACAAGTCCTCGTTGCTCTGTCAAAACCTTTTAAATGTTGCAGAGAAGTACCTAAAACGATATCTTGCATTCTCTTAAAAAGCCGACCATGTGACTAACAGGTAGTTCTTTTTATTATGTGAAAATTGAGGAATACAGTAATAACGAGTCTTCGTTGGTCCGTCAAAATCTTTTTATAATGTCAAATACGTCTATCTTGCATAATATTAAAAACCTGACCACATACATGATGGACTAACAAGTAGTCCTCTTATAATCTTAATATTTTACATTTAAGAAATATAACTAATTCTACTAAACAACTTCTCGTATATAAAATATCTTAGGAAAGCCTTCAGGGGGATAGACTTACAAGAAAAACATTTCATGTTGTCATTTACTGAAATCATGAAATAGCAGCATTCCAGCATTTGACATTACATAACCTCATAAATTTCAACGACATGTGTTCATTCTCGCCGTCTTTCTGTTCAACATATCTAAACTAACCTAAGCTCTGTCGTTTCCACTCTATCTGGCGCTCGTCTGTGTAAGCTTTAACTTGACCTCCAAGTTAATGTATTTATTGACAAGATTATACACGTGACATATATGTAAAAATTGATGACAATGATCTGCAGCATATATAGGCAACCACCGGCCCGCCGAGCTAGTTTGTCCGGCTCTAATTCATCTCGGCGAAGTATAAGAGTTATTAGTTCCAGGGAGGGATTAAATAATGGAGATGAGACGGGCGCTTGCAGTAGCTCCACTCTACTAGTTAATGATCATTACCATATAAGAAATAGCAACGTGTTTTATTTAATTTAATATTATTGTATTATGTTTAATAATTTGGTCCGGCCCTTGACTCGGATATAGAATGGTAATTTGGCCTCAGACCTAGGAAAGGTTGCCCATTCCTGATCTACAGATACAGACAAAAAGAAGAAGAACAAAAACTATCTATAATGGTGGAATATTAAAGATGAGAACAATTGCGAACGCAGTCGGATGATTAAGGGACGTTTCGGTTTTTTTTATATAAAAAGATTGTTAACTCTTATTTGTTATATAAGAAATTTGTAGGTATTTTTATCCTGCTTATTAAAAGTACCAATGTACATAAGTACAAGGTAGACTTGGTTTTATAATAATAATAACTAGCTGTAAGCCCGTTGCCCAGCAACGTGAGATTTTTGTTGCATAGTATTTAATTTAATTTAATTTTATGTTATTTTATTTTATGGTATTTTATTTTATTTTATTTCATTTTATTTTATTTTATTTTATTTTATTTTATTTTATTTTATTGAATTTAATTTAATTTAATTATATTTTATTTTAATATATTTTATTTTTATAGTTAGCAGATATTTCGTAAATTATTTAATATTTGGAATAATGTTTAAGTTTGCTAACAACCATTTTTCGTATTAGCAGAAACTTCGTAAATTACTTAATTTTTAGAATAATGTTCAAGTTTGCTGACAACTATTTTCCGTAGTAGCAGAAATTTCGTGAATTATTGAATTTTTGGAAAAAAAAAGTTTGATAACAACCATTTTTCGTAGTAGCCGAAATTTCGTAAATGATTTAATATTTGGAATAATGTTCAAGTTTGCTAACAACCATTTTTCGTAGTAGCATAAATTTCGTAAAATATTGATTTTTTGGAATAAAGTTTAAGTTTGCTAACAACCATTTTTCGTAGTAGCAGAAATTTCGTAAATTATTTAATATTTGGAATAATGTTCAAGTTTGTTAACAACCATTTTTCGCAGTAGCATAAATTTCGTAAAATATTTAATTTTTGGAATAAAGTTAAAGTTTGCTAACAACCAATTTTCGTAGTAGCCGAAATTTCGTAAATTATTGAATTTTTGGAATAAAGTTTAAGTTTGCTAACAACCATTTTTCGTAGTAGCAGAAATTTCGTAAATTATTGAATTTTTGGAATAATGTTCAAGTTTGCTAACAGCCATTTTTCGTAGTAGCAGAAATTTCGTAAATTATTTAATATTTGGAATAATGTTTAAGTTTGCTAACAACCATTTTTCGTAGTAGCAGAAATTTCGTAAAATATTTAATTTTTAGAATAATGTTTAAGTTTGCTAACAACCATTTTTCTTAGGAGCAGAAATTTCGTAAATTATTTAATATTTGGAATAATGTCCAAGTTTGCTAACAACCATTTTTCGTAGGAGCAGAAATTTCGTAAATTATTTAATTTTTGGAATAATGTTGAAGTTTGCTAACAACCATTTTTCGTAGTAGCAGAAATTTAGTAAATTATTCAATTTTTGGAATAAAGTTTAAGTTTGCTAACAACCATTTTTCGTAGTAGCAGAAATTTCGTAAATTATTGAATTTTTGGAATAATGTACAAGTTTGCTAACAACCATTTTTCGTTGGAGCAGAAATTTCGTAAATTATTTAATATTTGGAATAATGTCCAAGTTTGCTAACAACCATTTTTCGTAGTAGCAGAAATTTCGTAAATTATTGAATTTTTGGAATAATGTTTAAATTTGCTAACAACCATTTTTCGTAGTAGCAGAAATTTCCTAAATTACTTAATTTTTGGAATAATGTTTAAGTTTGCTAACAACCATTTTTCGTAGAAGCAGAAATTTCGTAAATTATTGAATTTTTGGAATAATGTTTAAATTTGCTAACAACCATTTTTCGTAGTAGCAGAAATTTCCTAAATTACTTAATTTTTGGAATAATGTTTAAGTTTGCTAACAACCATTTTTCGTAGTAGCAGAAATTTCGTAAATTATTTAATATTTGGAATAATGTTCAAGTTTGTTAACAACCATTTTTCGCAGTAGCATAAATTTCGTAAAATATTTAATTTTTGGAATAAAGTTAAAGTTTGCTAACAACCAATTTTCGTAGTAGCCGAAATTTCGTAAATTATTGAATTTTTGGAATAAAGTTTAAGTTTGCTAACAACCATTTTTCGTAGTAGCAGAAATTTCGTAAATTATTTAATATTTGGAATAATGTTTAAGTTTGCTAACAACCATTTTTCGTAGTAGCAGAAATTTCGTAAAATATTTAATTTTTAGAATAATGTTTAAGTTTGCTAACAACCATTTTTCGTAGGAGCAGAAATTTCGTAAATTATTTAATATTTGGAATAATGTCCAAGTTTGCTAACAACCATTTTTCGTAGGAGCAGAAATTTCGTAAATTATTTAATTTTTGGAATAATGTTTAAGTTTGCTAACAACCATTTTTCGTAGAAGCAGAAATTTCGTAAATTATTGAATTTTTGGAATAATGTTTAAATTTGCTAACAACCATTTTTCGTAGTAGCAGAAATTTCCTAAATTACTTAATTTTTGGAATAATGTTTAAGTTTGCTAACAACCATTTTTCGTAGAAGCAGAAATTTCGTAAATTATTGATTTTTTAGAATAATGTTTAAGTTTGCTAACAACCATTTTTCGTAGTAGCAGAAATTTCGTAAATTATTGAAATTATTGAATTTTTGGAATAATGTTTAAGTTTGCTAACAACCATTTTTCGTAGAAGCAGAAATTTCGTAAATTATTGATTTTTTAGAATAATGTTTAAGTTTGCTAACAACCATTTTTCGTAGTAGCAGAAATTTCGTAAATTATTGAATTTTTGGAATAATGTTTAAATTTGCTAACAACCATTTTTCGTAGTAGCAGAAATTTCCTAAATTACTTAATTTTTGGAATAATGTTTAAGTTTGCTAACAACCATTTTTCGTAGAAGAAGAAATTTCGTAAATTATTGATTTTTTAGAATAATGTTTAAGTTTGCTAACAACCATTTTTCGTAGTAGCAGAAATTTCGTAAATTATTGAAATTATTGAATTTTTGGAATAATGTTTAAGTTTGCTAACAACCATTTTTCGTAGAAGCAGAAATTTCGTAAATTATTGATTTTTTAGAATAATGTTTAAGTTTGCTAACAACCATTTTTCGTAGTAGCAGAAATTTCGTAAATTATTGATTTTTTGGAATAATGTTTAAGTTTGCTAACAACCATTTTTCGTAGTAGCAGAAATTTCGTAAATTATTGAATTTTTGGAATAAAGTTTATGTTTGCTAACAACCATTTTTCGTAGTAGCAGAAATTACGTAAATTATTTAATTGTTGGAATAATGATTAAGTTTGCTAACAACCATTTTTCGTAGTAGCAGAAATTTCGTAAATTATTTAATTTTTGGAATAATGTTAAAGTTTGCTAACAACCATTTTTCGTAGTAGCAGAAATTTCGTAAATTATTGAATTATTGGAATAATGTTCAAGTTTGCTAACAACCATTTTTCGGATTTTAAATTATTTAACAATTATTTCCAATAAAAATCAAAAGATCAAATCCAATTTTTCAATAAAAAATCAGTTGCACATTTTGTCCAAGTGTATGAAAAAAGCAAAATATTATTCTATGATATATCCATATCATAATTTGAATATTCTTAATGTATTAAAGAATTCTAACAGATTTTCAAGGTCAGACGTGAAAAGATTCATCATTATGATTCAATTGATCAAATCCGCTCCAAAAAATATTAGTCTCACATCGACTCACACGATCAGACGATTCATTTCGATAGCCCTATAATCATAGTTTGCAATAGTCGAATTAAAGTCTTTGATTATTCGAATATTATGATGTATGGTGATACAATACTTTAGCTCTACACCAAGAAATATCAAATTTTCAAACGTGGCGATATCAGAACATTCACGCCCGGTTTAAAATAAGCCGCTCCCATTGGATAGAACAACATTTCAAAAATGTGCTGTTCAGAATAAATCGAAATCATTGGTCTGTACCTTACTGCGGACGTCCTTACAGACGGACCTTATCGGCTATTAATGTTAAGATAGTAAGTTGACAGCGACGGATCGTGATAACATAATTACTCATTGTTGAATTGAGAGCTAGGAAAAAAAGGCGGCAAGTTTCACAGTCCTAAAATTTTGACAAATCTTGTAAACGTTTTTTCATAGAAAAAAATGAAGGGTTGTGAGAGTGATAAGCTGCAGAGCCTGCGTTAACTAAATATTGAGAAACCGGACGAATATATCAATATGACAAAAGAAATAAGCCAAAAATAAGCATGTTCGATCCAATCTAACCAGTTTGTGGAATATATGCACGCGTGCAGGCTTCGTTGAATTATTTATATTTTCAGCGGCGGTTTACTTTATAAGCGAATGAGGCACGCGCTTGGGGCCTCCAAGCCTTGGGGGCCTCAAAAATAACTTATATTATATACTCATATAATTTTTCTTCAGATTTAAATTTATTTTTATTGCTTGACATGGAGTTTTCTAACGTTTTTATGTTTTCCGAAAAACAGGGCTTCCAAATTTTATTGCGCCTGGGGCGTCTCATGGGCTTTACCCGCCACTGGATATACAAAATATAAAATGCTACTGTAATTCATGCTAATACAAAATTGGTTTAAATATTTTTTGATAAAAATAAATACATTACTAGGGCTTCAGGACGCGAGGATTTCCCGGGAAATGACATTTTTTTGTATCATGTCTCGGGATTTGAAAAAAAGAGAGATTTTAGAATCCTTAATGGGAATCTCTAAGAAATCATGCTATCGGTGCTTATAATGTTTTATATATTACTTATTTTTATCAGTTGGTAATGCCCGCAATGAGTGAATCAAGTCCTAATTTTAATGAGAAATGTGGGATTAGTACACAAAAAATAGAAATTGGTGCCCCGCATTTTTTTACAAAATTTTCTTGACCTCAAAACGATTTTTTTTAATACAATTTTTATCAACACATATTTTATAAAAAACTAAATTTATCAAAGAAAATAAGATTAAGCCTTCAAAATAGCCATTTAATTTGAAAATGCTTTATTGTTGCCGCTTTTTTATGAAAATACTTTTTAAAAGAAAGTTCAAATTTTGTTTTAATTACAAAAAAGTATATCGTTTGTTTTAACTGATAAAATTGATGTGTCTATTGTCAGCAAAATGTCTCGACATCCAGACGCTGCAATGCCCAAAAATTACTAAAGACGCGGAATTTGTTATCTTAATACTAGAATTCAGTGGTTCCTAACTGATGCACCGCGGTGCCCTCGGCGCACCGTGAGCTTGTTGCAAGTGGACCGCGGAAAAAGTGGTAAAAGTTAAAAATCCGCAAATTGGTCAAACTCTAAAACATGCTTCGCGAAATTACGAAAGCCGATGAATTAGATCTGCACAAGCCGACGAGATCAGGTTTCATATAAATTGATTTTCACAAAATATAATATTCATTTCACTATGGGTAATTTTAGTTCAGTTTTTCCAAGTATGAACTGTACAGATGTATATCTTTTCTTTAATTATTTTTTGTTGTAAAACTGGCATACGATCTGTTAAATTTGTAATAATGTTTATGTTTGCGTAGTTTTCTTCTTTTTTTATAACCGTTTTATTTTGGTGCCCCACCATTTTTTCTTATGACAAAAAGTGCACCGTGACTTCGAAAAGATTAAGAACCACTTAACTAGACGTTACATGCAGCGCTCCTGCTGAAAAAGACTACTCTAGTTCATTTTCATAGTAATAATTTGTCGGTACCTTACGGCGCTTAATGTGACCAGCACCTAAGTAACAATAATTCGCTAAGCAATCTGCGTACATATTCAACGACTATATACAAAGATTTATGTCAAAATTGAAGGAAATCATCAAACTTATTAATATATGTATTATCAGTCTTCCACAAACATGTTAATCATTCTACTTTTATGCGTGCAGCTATTTTAGTTAAGGTCGTGCTCCTTAGTTGCAGTGTCTTCAGAATTACGGGCTTTCAACAAAATCCCAAAATAGATACAGCGCTGTCACTCAAGTTCAAACAGTTGCCGATACTAAAATACCGATATCAAAAATAATACTGAAAAAAGCGCGGCGGTAATAATTTCCAAAGGATTTATTTAATCAAATCAAAAAAGCCTTTCACGCCTTTCTGTCGGCAACAAAGGAAAAGAATAGCTAACAACTAATAACATCAGCGATGAATAAGACTAGAATATTGTTGACGCTAGCGCACCCTAGTTTTTGAAGCTCCAATATTTTTATATCCCAAAAAATCAATATACTAAATATATCTTAACAACAGCAATTTTTTCATCATTTTACAGTGTTTGATTTTGTTAATCATTATGTGAATAACATTGTATTTTTTTATCACTATTTTTGTGTAATTTATCATTTTTAGATTGAAGTAAATCAGCGACAACAATAATGCTAATATAATAGTCATTTAATCGTCAGGAAGTATGTACTTATGTTTTTTTTATTATTTTATTTTAAAATACCTGTTTCCGGCATAATCTACTCACTAATGAGCAAATGGGATATGGACGAAATTTTAAATTACCAATATAAAATAAAAAACAAAATGTTTTAAGCCTACATTGCAGGGACATTACTTAGGATATTAGAAAAAATAGACTACGTATGAAATAAAAGAAAAAAATATTTTAAGTAGTTTTTACATACCTTGAAATCAAAAACAATTGATTATCATTTTGAAATATTGATTGAGTTGTAACAATTATAACATTGCTTTCACAAAAAAAAACCAAATTAAGTAAAGTATTGTTGTCGCAGTACAAGATCTTAACATTAATAGCCGATAATGTTTGTAAAACGTCCGCAGTAATAAGGTACAGACCAATGATGACGATTTATTTTGGACAGCACATTTTTGAAATTTTATTCTATCCAATGGAAGCGGCTTATTTTAAACAGCACGTGAATGTTCTGATATCGCCACGTTTGAAAATTCGATATTTCTTGGTGTAGAGCTAAAGTATAGTATCATCATAGATCATAATATTCGAATAATCAAAGACTTTAATTCGACTATTGCAAACTATGATTATAGGGCTATTGAAATGAATCGTTTGATCGTGTGAGTCGATGTGAGACTAATATTTTTTGGAGCGGATTTGATCAATTGAATCATAATGATGAATCTTTTCACGTCTGACCTTGAAAATCTGTTAGAATTCTTAATACATTAAGAATATTCAAATTATGATATGGATATATCATAGAATAATATTTTTCTTTTTTCATACACTTGGACAAAATGTGCAACTGATTTTTTATTGAAAAATTGGATTTGATCTTTTGATTTTTATTGGAAATAATTGTTAAATAATTTAAAATCCGAAATAAAATTAATTAAAATTAATTAAAATAAAATAAAATAAAATAAAATAAAATAAAATAAAATAAAATAAAATAAAATAAAATAAACTGAAATAAATTAAAATAAAATAAAATAAAATAAAATAAAATAAAATAAAATAAAATAAAATAAAATAAAATAAAATAAAATAAAATAAAATAAAATAAAATAAAATAAAATAAAATAAAATAAAATAAAATAAATTAAAATAAAATAAAATAAAATAAAATAAATTGAAATAAATTAAAATAAAATAAAATAAAATAAAATAAAATAAAATAAAATAAAATAAAATAAAATAAATAAATTAAAATAAAATAAAATAAAATAAAATAAAATAAAATAAAATAAATTGAAATAAATTGAAATAAATTAAATTAAAATAAAATAAAATTAAATTAAATTAATTAAAATAAAATAAACTGAAATAAATTAAAATAAAATAAAATAAAATAAAATAAAATAAAATAAAATAAAATAAAATAAAATAAAATAAATTAAAATAAAATAAATAAATTAAAATAAAATAAAATAAAATAAAATAAACTAAATAAAATTAAACACAACGCAACAAAAATCTCCCGTTGCTGGGCAACGGGCTTACAGCTAGTCTATATGTTAATAGCCGATAAGGTCCGTATGAGTGGGTGAGTGTCTGTTTGAGTGAGCGTCCATTTCATACCTTCCAGTCTCCACTTTTTTATTCATACTAAATTTATATATTAAAAGTCGATAAAATAATCACTCGCTTTTCACTTTTCACAAATGTGTGCGTACTGATGATGTCCTCGAGACATCTTCTTCTTCTAGGAAATGTATTTTGTTTGCGTACATTTTCAAATTAATAGATAATAAAATGAAATAAAATAAAATAAAATAAAATAAAATAAAATAAAATAAAATAAAATAAAATAAAATAAAATAAAATAAAATAAAATAAAATAAATTGAAATAAATTGAAATAAATTAAAATAAAATAAAATAAAATAAAATAAATTAAAATAAAATAAAATAAAATAAAATAAAATAAAATAAAATAAAATAAAATAAAATAAAATAAACTGAAATAAATTAAAATAAAATAAAATAAAATAAATAAATTAAAATAAAATAAAATAAAATAAAATAAAATAAAATAAAATAAAATAAAATAAAATAAACTGAAATAAATTAAAATAAAATAAAATAAAATAAAATAAATTGAAATAAATTGAAATAAATTAAAATAAAATTAAATTAAATTAAATTAAATAAAATAAAATAAAATAAAATAAAATAAAATAAAATAAAATAAAATAAAATAAAATAAAATAAAATAAAATAATAAAATAAAATAAAATAAAATAAAATAAAATAAAATAAAATGAATTAAAATAAAATAAATTAAACTAAATAAAATCAAACACAATGCAGCAAAAATCTCCCGTTGCTGGGCAACGGGCTTACAGCTAGTATATTATAATTATTAGTTTTTATTGACACGTTAAATTTACTTATATAATTTAATTATAATAATTTGTATGATTATTTTTACTTTTTACTTTCTTTCACTAACAGTTTGTCACACTATTCATCTTACTTAAGAGTGAGTGCAACAACCTACAGTGACATATATGATTTATACAATTTATACAAAGTGATTTACTTGCAAATATTCTTGTTATTGATAAAATAAATGAAAATTTAAATTAATGGCAATTGAATAAAGCATTTCTTATGATTCTATTCCACTTACAGTTATATAATTGGAGTTACTGAAACAAAAAAAGACAGTTGCAAGAAAAAAAGACTTGGTCGACAAAAGGTAAACAACGAATTCAAAAACATTCATCGCATATAATAATATGACGACAGGTCAAATAGAATTAAGGCAAGATATATGAGTCGTCGAGGATTGACACGAGCTTTTGCAGAATGAAAAAGAAATCTTGTGCAATAATTCTAGTAAGGGAAGTTTGTAAGTTAAATCTATGTTTCCAATCAAACCGAAAGAATTTCAATATATAAGGAGTAATGATTTAGTTAGTTGATAAGTTTTGTCACTTGTGACCCGGACCCACCTTTCAGTATCTTCAGACACACAAGTGTACGGTTGAGCTCTGTTCTATACCTTAATAGTTGTTTTACCGAAATTCATTTTTTTTTGTAAAAGTAGTTACATAAATGAGATTGATGGAAGGGAATGTACATTTCAGACATCCATAGCTGCAACTTCTAGCATTATCCCTTACAATGACATTGGTTTTGAAGGACGTATGGACGTGTCATCCAGGAATTCATAGACGGTGATTCATCGACGAGGGGTATTCAAACTATAAAGTAAGATAATATTTTTTCTACTTTCATATCTAGGAAACGTATTATGATCAAGTAAATCTACGCACATGTTTTTTTAATTAAAACTATGTACGTATATGAGTATGTACAATAATTCACAATTATTTAAAAAAATCATAATTATTAAAAGATCCTGTTAGCATCGATTTTTCATTTATTTTTTCTTCGTGATATTTAATCCTATTTCTATTTTTTTTTTTTTTTGGTTTTTTAAGCCATGTCGACTATTAAACCCAAAGATAAACAGAAGAGGAAACAGTTCTCATTAGATACAAAAGACCGAATTCTGGATCGATTAAAACTGGGTGAAAAAATATACAAAATTGCTGACGAATTCAATGTTAAACACTCTACAATCATTGGAATTCAAAATAATGAAAATTATAATAAAAGTTTTAAAGAAATTGAGCGACCGATAAAACGATCTCGATGGAACGTAATATTAGATGATGATACGGATAATGATTAAATTTTATATAATTTTTCATATTATTATATATCTAAATATCTTTTTGAGAAATAAAATATGTTCCTGAAATAAATTTTTATTATATTTATTCATCATATGCTAAAGCATTTTATAAAAAAGCTGTTGTGTTGAACTTCCCTATTGCACGTTGCGGAAAGATGACTCATTCAAAATAAAATGCCCGTCGCTCTCGCCGCGTTCAAGTATTTAACGCTGGATATCGTAAAAAATCGTCAAAAAATTCCAAAAAAAGGGAACGCTCAATCTACTGATTTCCTTCAAATTGAAAAAATACAATTGAAAATCCTATCCCCCTATAATGACCCCCCCTTTCTCGTCACAGTAGGGGGTTCTACTGTATATATAAATCTCTAAAACATTTTTTTTTTGTTTTGGTTCTTACAGGAGTAACGGTTTGCATCCATTGCTGTTCTACCATATTATGTAATAAAAAAATATTGTACATATGATGAACGAAAGTTAATGTGCTTCTATTGTTATTAAATAAATTATCAAACCAGCATTAAACATTAGATTTATAATTTTGAATGTGCACAAAAATGATAATAATAATTTCCCTGTCATTAGTTTTAAATAGACAATTAAATTCTCAGTTATCTGCACACAATAATGAACGTTCAGTTAAAATAAAAAATGTAAAAAAAAAACGCTTTAGGTATCATGTATTTAAAAGCAGACATTGGACAAACTTAATTTAGAATTTAAAATGAGCCTCAGCAGTGTATATCACTTCGCGTTGATTTTATTGTCTGCTGATCTCGTCATTGGTGCTGCGAAGAGTTATAAAAGCAGCGGAAGACTATGGGTAAGAAAATACTCTTTGAAGTGATCAAATATATAATACACAAAATTACTTCTCGTAAACATCCGTTACATAGTTCCACGAAAACGTTACGTTTCCGTGGAATTTCATAGTAATTGGACATGCCTGTCACAACTAATGGTCACAACGTTTAATTCATACCCTAGCCTCATTTAAATATCTTAAGTCTTGGTCACCGACTAACAACTCAATCTTTAAGCACAAACACATTTAAATCCTTCAAACGCAATATTCTTTTTTACTTATTTCCATTTTTATTTAGCAAGACCAGGACTAGTTTTACTCATGACGATACGATTTTATCAAATAAAAAGGTGTAATAAGCTATTGACATTGTTCTTTTCAATTTCATTGGTTGGTTGCGGATCTTCGAATTCCGGGACAATCATTGTTATTAAATATTTTTTTCTATTGATTTGTGGACTTCAAAATCATGGGTGTATGCATGTGATGTTTTAAAATCGCTTCCGCCTAACCAACAAGGCTTAGTGATTATATATAAATGATTACTATTTTGATGTACTAATTGTTATACATACCTTGTCATTAATCATACTTAATTTTATATTATAAGCCTTGTATAGATTTATTTCTGATTAGTTGATTATGCTCCCGATGAGAGAAACTAGGTCAGATCCATATTTGATAACATGTGTTTTGGAGTAAAATCTTCTTCTTTTCTGACGCTACAGTCCTAGATAAGGAATCCAATCCCGGGATCCCGTACAGTTTTCGATACATTTCAATCCCGGGATTAGAAGGCATGATACCGAAACTTCGGGATTGATTTTAAAACAGAAACGTGTTGGTTTTCAAGTCGGCAGTTCAAGCATATGCAATAAACGATAACCAATTTTATTACTAAGACTTTATCTTTGCGATAAGACTTACGATTAGAGCGTGTCGCAGCCGAAAAGGTAACTTGATACCAATTATTAAATTTCTTCAATGCATTATACGCACGTGTACTGTATTTGAATGCATCTGTCGACAATATTTATTGTTTGTTTGTTATAAAGCTTCATATTTAGATATTTTTAAAATTTATTTTTCGCTTTGTTCTCTACATCAATGAATGTTACCAGATATCAATAGTGTTTGTTTTGCGGAATTTATTATTCATAAAGATTCATTTTTTACCGTAAACCGAAACCTTTGATTAAATGGTGAAACAATCAATGCTTTGGTACTCTGGGAATATTTAAATGACGTATATTTACTTCAATAAAATTATTAAGAATGTATATATATATAGACAGCAATTTTAGAAATCTTCATTCTTGCATTCTGAAGTAGGTAATTGCTTTTTTCAGTTATCCAAATTAACTATTTAAAGTTATATCTAGTATTTTTGCATATTAAGTTAGTTTAATAATGATTTCGCTTATTTTTTACGAGTAATTAAAAAATCCATAAAAAATCCACACCTCTAAATCGCGAATAACTGAGATTAGGAGAGCTTTTTGGTAACGTATTGGCAGCTTACAGCTGGTAATATAATATAGAATTATTTATATTATTTTTCACCAATATTATCATTTTTCATTTTAAAAAAAATGTACTGATCCCGGGACCAGTCCCGGGATCCCGGATCGAAAAATTCTAATCCCGAAATCCCGGGATCAACATTTTGGCTCGGGATTGGATTCCCTAGTTCTAGGTGAAAATTAGTCACTTCAATTAATCCTCTTCACTCCGCTCTTCAAGCCTGTGTCACCCCTCCCTGCCCATCAGGTGAAGTTGCGGTCTTCCAACATTAGCTACGTATTGTTATTGTTTTAAAAAAACATTTTTTTTATTCCAGGGAGAATGCGTGAAAGGAAACTTTTCAAATTTTGAGATGTGCAAAGGACCCAAGCCAACAGATTTACTTACGGCGGATTTGAAGATGGCTTACGATAAAAGTGGTCATGCTAAAGTCGTTGGAAGCTTCCAACTTAAAGAAGACGCTCATTCTATAACAGTAAGTTTTTAGATAAACGGATTCTTCTGAACGAGAATCTTCCAAATACGAACTCTTCGAACATGAATTCTCCGAACAAGAATATTCTGTACTCCGATTCTTCCGAACACAGAACCTTTCGCACATAGAGTACTCCGTATATTTAAATATGAAAAATATTGTTTTACCATAATATAATGTGTAATGTCAATTATGCCAAACATTTTTCGGAATGGAAACAAGAAAAATATTTGATTATAATGTATTATATATGAACAGTTTATCATTTAATTATTTAGGCTTATTAATTTAGAAAAATTGCGCTGTATTTATTGTAATAGGGCCGATATTCTTGATTATACTGAAAATAAATATCATTCATATAGGTATTTAATATTGAAAATTCAAATACACAGTATTTTTACTATTTTTACACATTTTTTGAATTTGTCAAGTAAATGTATAATAAATGTGTATCAATAAGAATTAAGATAAAAAGATTAGTAAAAATATGTTTTACTAATTTTATTAAATACGAAGGATCGGTGTACGGAGTATTCTTGTACAGAAAATTAGTTTTCGGAGTATGTATACGTGTTCGGAAGAATCACCGAAACAAGTTTTTACCATAAGATTTCATACGAATAATCTCTTAATACACTTAAGAGGTAATAAAAGGTTTAGAAAACACTAGTTATGGTTAAATTTTTTAAGCATCCTGCAACGAAGAGTTGTCATATTTTGTTTGTTCTGAAATCAGGATGCGCTTTGAAATGACTGTTGAAAATGTAGCGTTAGTTATTCTTGACAATAACAAAAAGAAGTCGCAATCTATGTAACCTGAATAGATCAATAACCACCGTGCAAGTATACTTTGTACACAAAAATAATTATCTCAACAAATCCAGCATCTCATTTGTAGAGATAATATTTTATGGAAACACACAGAAATTAATGGTAAAAAGAAGGAGTTTTATGGAATTTGCAGAAGTTTTACACTTACACACTTCCCTACGGTGCTAAAAAATACTTACGATATCTTGCTGGCAATTAAAAACTAAGTGAAAAAACATTTTTTAAAACTAGCTCGCCCTTTGATGGACAGTAAAAACCCAGGACGTACATTTTTAAAGAACATGTTTGTCACTTTTCTTAGTCAAAACATAACAATGGAAAAGTTAATGCTTATCATATTTATTCATAAATTAAAGAAATATTTTATATAATATTATAAAAAATAATTATTACAATAGCAGCAGGTTGCACATTTTTCAAAAACAAAATAAGCCAAATGGCCAACATGTATGTACATAGTCGCATATCTTTTTTCAATTGTGTTTTATTTGTTTTTTAACATTGCACTATTTGATCACATTGTAAAAAAAATATTTTAATCTTTGCAATACGCCCATCAATACATGAGGATCTCAGTTTCAAAATTGACCTAAAGACTATTTTTGATTTTATTCAAATTTCGATGGCAACGTGTTCTCCATTTCAATCAATAAATTTTCAATTTCAAAACCTCTCTAAATACAGAGAAAAAGCTTTTTAAAAAATATGTTTAGTCTCAAAACCTACTTAAATCCAAAAAGTTCACAGTAGTTTTTTGCATTTTGCCAAAAATTTTGGTTTTTGGATTTAGGTAGGTTTTGAAATTTAAGGCGCTCTCATATGATACTATTTATAATATCTTAGAAACTTAAAGAAAATTAGAAACTTCTAAATGCGTGTCAATTACACAATATATTAAAAATGCACCCTGCTCTTATATGTATTTTTAATTATCTCTTTTGTCATATGTAATTATTTATAAATATTTACGGCAACAATGTATGTGTTTTATTTTTCGTCCGTTACGCTTTGTTGTTGTATTATACCATGTTACCAAACCAATAATAACAAATTACATTTTTTTCTTTAGACTGTAGCACAAATGTATATGATGGAAAATGATCAATATAAAAAACTATGGAACACACATGAAAATAATGTATGCAGACCTAACTATGAATTTATCTCCGACATAATGAAAATGGCTGAAATTGACAAGAAAACTTGCACAGTTAAAAAGGTAAATAACTTGATACTCTGAACACAATTGAATGCTTTGACATAGAAACATCAAGTATGTCCATTTTATTTGTTGTCAATGATTCCATACGCATGTGCTAATTTCTTTTTTAAAACATATGTAAGGCTTAAAAACGTTCAACCGACGGTTTCTACTAAATCTGGGTTTCTTAAACTTGTGCCCGCGGGCGGGCTTGACATATTTTCATGCGTCTTTACAAGATACAAGTATGTATGTAATAAAAAAAAACAAAAATTCATAACTGTTTACGATTCAGATCGATCGATCTCCCAATCTTCTAAATTCGAAAAACTTTTTACGAATGACGATCGTGGGTATCACGCAAACCAACGTGCCTCTTTTGAAAAAACTTAGTAAGCAGGCAATGACGATTATTTGGCCGAGAAACAATATTGTCCGAGCAAGTGTCTAGATCAGCGGTCGAGGAACCGGGGTAAATTACCCCAAATGGGGTAAAAATGATTTTTTTGGGGGTAATAAATGAACGTAAAAACGAAGAACAGAAATCGGTTAAACGCCGAAGACTGTACTCAAATTGCCCTTACATCAAAAATGAAGCTCTTACATTGTTTCTCCAAAACCGGAAGCGGGGAAGTTTTCAATTAATTTTTTTTTGTTCCAACAAGAGAATTTTATTTTGTTTGTCTATTACAATCTTACTATTTTCATGCATTTTTTTTATTTTCCGTGTAAATTAATTCAATAAAAAATGTTCAATTAAAATTAACATTGATTGTCTCCTTTTCAAAGTGAAGGGGTATTATCGACTTACGCAAAAATATTTTGGGGTGATGATTAAAAAAGTTCCCCGACCGCAGGTCTAGATGCATAATGTTTTGGCGAGTCGATCTTTTCAAGGAATATGCCAATCGAATTATCTCTTCGATCATAAAACTACTCCAAAATAAGTTGATGACCCGAATAAAGCGTGTACTCGGTTGGTCTAAAACAGACATGCACAACCTTTATCTTCAAGCGGGCCGCATAAAAACAAATTGTGATGGGATCGGGCCGCAATGAAAAAAAATAATTTAATTTACGTCCAATCCTCTTTTACATGCGGGATACGTTCCATGTAAAACAGCCGTGCAAAAAAAATGTGTGAAAAAAGATTAAGTGAATTTAGATAAATGAATGATGGATTTCATAACATTATTTTGACCGTGTTATTTCGAAAATGTGAAAATAAATAAACCATGCCAAAAGAGGGTTATGTGCACTTATTTATTAAAAATGGTTTTATTGTGAAATATTTAGGAATACACGTTTTATTTATATGCAATTCAAAAGTTAAAGCGATCTTGGTATTTGTTAATCTTAAACTAATTCTTTATATTAAATAATATTATAATTTGACTTAATATTTGAATTATTAAGTCGCACAATAAAATCCAAATTTTCATCAGTAATCCTGTTTCTATGAATCGCTTTATCCTTCTTCGAAAAAGAAAAAGCTTGCTTACATTTATTCAATATTTTTTTAGGTGAAAAAATGTGTATTATATTTAATTTTGAGAAAAAAATTTGAGCACCGCCACCAACTTCAAAATGGGCCGCAAGTTGTGCATCACTGGCCCAAAAGAAGCAAGAGAGTCGATTAGGGATTGTCTGTAGTGTGCTATTTATCGTAAACCGTTTCCAATGACTATTGAAAACTACTTGCACAATCTATTCTTTCATTATTTCTCTTAAGTAATCAATTACCGTGTGTATCAATTTGCTTTTCAAAACTGAATTTAACCATCATTGCTGAATTATTTGCTTTTTTATTATTTCAGACTGATCACCGGGAAGTTGATATAAGTTTATATGACATATTCTATAAAGTGAATCAAGGCAAATCTGTTTATGGTTTCTTCAAATTCGAAGTCATGTCCTATACTTTGACCGGGAATTTGTTTTGCATAAGCTTCATTGGATCATGTGAGAGGGCATAAAATCAAAATATATGTCATTATAGAAACATTAATAAAACTAATTCAACGTGTGATGATATTTACTTGCTCTTTAAATATTTTATAATTTATCTATGCTATTGTTTTGTTTGATATTACTTTTAATAAAATACAGACAGACAATCAGGGGACAGAGAATCTTGGAAGAACTATGTGGTGGCCATATGATTTGACTTAGGAGCGGATATGGAAAAAAAAATACAAAGTCACTGTGGTATTTTATCGACTCTTTTTTTAATCCATTAATGCTTCCAATGTGTAGTTTAAACTTAAAAAGTTTAAGTTTAAAAATAGTATTAAAAGTATTATAAAACACAATTTTTTATTTATTTCACAATTATGTATCAGTTTTAGGAGCAGTTTCGCTAATCACGAGCATTTTTATCTAATAAAAATATATACGGAGCTATTTATACAGAACAATATAAGACTAAAAATGGGTGTAACAAACAATTTGGTAATAGTAATATGAAAATAATATATAGATAATAATACAACATATGAATAATTGAATATAGTGTTCAATATCTCTTACACATAAAAGTTATTAATTTGTAATTATGTTAAAAACTATTAATTAAGATAAGTCACTCGAAATAAATTTCAAATTATGCGTGTTAAGGGATTCTGAATTCTCATCTTATGTCATGTCCCGAGAAATGAGACACAAAAATTTCATGTCTCGGGAAATTCTTGCGACCTGAGACCGTGGTAGTGTAGTGTTTTTTTTTATATAAAAAAACAATTTGAACGAGTATTTATATGGACGAAGTACACTACCATTATTTAAATATGTACATTTTTAAAGACAAAGTATTAAAAACAATTTTGAAAATATATTCGATAATAAAAACATAATAATAATTTATATACATCTAAAATAAATACCTTTCGGTTTACCTATTTTACTGATTTATTAAAGTTTTATTTTTTCTGTCACACGTACGTATGATCACATTTTATTTTAAAAGAAAGGGAAAAATTAAAAAATTTCTAAAGTAGTTAACGTTGTTTCAAACTAAAGATTCTCAAATTTTATTTATTTTGATTGAATAAAATTTACTACCCATTTTTTTAGACATTCAGTAAGTCTCTAGTCTCGTGAAATAAGAATGGCAAAATACGTCGATTTCTCAGGAATTTGTTTTTGGGTCGTCTCGAAAAAGTGTGTATATCTATATGTATATATCTATCTATATATATAAAACAAAGTGGGGTTATTAACACCACGTATATCTCGAGAATGGCAGCACGGATTTTAATGATCTTTGATTTATTATATTCGTATCCGCCTAGAATAGCAGAATAAGCATTAAAACATAGGAAAAATATCATGGCAAAAAAATGATGAAGAAAACTAATATTCTCATACAGTTTTCAAATGACGAACAGCTTGAAATAAAGAAAATGTCGTTGTATGCAAATTTCGTCCGCTAGATGGTAATGTTTCCAAAATTCATTTTTTTCTGCTTCTTTTGCATATGATTGACTTTAAAATGATTTTAAATTTAGAGTATGGATTAGAACAAAAAAAATCGATGATATGAAATGAAAACGAAAGAAAATCGGATAATATTGAAATAAGGTTATGTTTATAATTAGGTATGATAATTTTTTTGACAACAATAATACGCTGTTTGCACGAACGTTGCTCTACTTTGAGATGCCACGTTATTACACTTGGAAAGCTACATCGAAGAAATTTTAACGTCGAAAGCAAGGCGATGCGGTTCCTGATCATCCGAATGACTACTGATGCTCTTGGTCGCATTTACACAGTTCATCCGAAAAATGACGAATGGTTCTAGTTGCATGTCAACAGCTCAATTTGCTTGAAAATGATACTCATACGCACATTATTTTCTATCATTATTTTGACATGTTTCCCGTGAACTGTGGAACAAGTACAAGGATGACATGTCCGAATACATTTTACATCGAATTCGTGTCAGTTAAGAGAATCCCGATCTCGAGATGAATGAAGAGATACATAACCAGGCTTTGCTTTTGATCGAAAACATTTGTTACCTTATGTGCAAAAGTTTGTTAGTCAAGTTAGGAATGCTAACGCCAGATCGTGGAATGAACGACGCTTTCAATCGAGAATCGGAACGTGAACGTGAATATGATCGAGATGCATTGAACCAATCAGTTTGAACGAATGTTCCACTGTTGAACCCTCAACCGAAGGAAATATACGATACGTTAATAAAGGCAATTGATGATGGAAATGGTGGTTTATTTTTCCTCGATGCGCCTGGTGGAGCTGGGAAGACATTCCTCATGTCATTGATTATGGCCACTGTTCGTGCGAGATAAAAAATGATGTAGCAGTTTATTCTTCTGGAATAGCGGCCACGTAGATAGAAGGATGCCGAACGGCTTATTCAGCGTTGAAATTGCCGTTAAACCTTCAAATCACTGAAAAACCGACATGAACATTTTGTGAATATAAATAAATCGTTGACATCAATACATCGAGTACGTTCGTTCCATGTAAAAGATTGGCAATAAATACATACTCGATATTTAAGTTTCATTGTTAAATATTAAGAAAAACAACTAACTGAAGCTACAAGACCAAAAAATATTATTCACGTTCCTAAATATAATCCCTCGAATTACGCTAAACTTGTTTTAGACTGTTTCATTAAAACACGGTCAAGGTTTTTTTTGTCAATGTGTATTGAAATCGTATGTACATTTGACCTCACGATGAGCAGTCAATCAATTTTGATCCGAACATCGAACGTGTCGTTAAATTTAGGCGGCATTTAAAAATCAATTGTGGGCAGTAATTAAAAATTAACGAAGTTTTGAAAAAAAAACTATAAATCAGAAATACTGAAGGTAAAAGGTATATACAGAAATATGTTTTCATTAAGGCTTTTTTTTCTGTGAAAAATTTGTTTGAATTCTAAGCCTTAATAACGCGAATATATTTTATGTGTAATCTATCTTAAATATTTGTCTGTGTTACACGATTCGATTTAAACCAATTCACTTTATCTACCGCGCAAATCAATTATGTGTGTAATGGAAAATTATTGCGTAAGAAAGCTAATCTGTTTTCTAAAAAAAACTATTAGACTAACACAGTGCTTTTATTTCCATGCAACGCGGTGGAACGGCGTTCCAGCACTTCTTTCGCTCAATTTTGAAACTTATAAATCAATATTTGTCTTTTTTTTTACTTTAAAAACTGTTAATTAACCATTATGCTTTGGTCCTATTTGAATGTAATGATCAAAATAATACCAGGTCCATAGACTTCCACTGTGACCAGAGCCAGGAGTCTAATGCTTAATATTATATTGTTTTTTTTGCAAATTCTCTTATTTACAGCACATTTTCCCAACAGTCGGGTTCATGCAACATCGTTGTCTTCATAACGAATTTCGCGGGTTCAAATCACAGTACAAAGCAAAACGGGAGCGGTTAGATAACCATATCCTTACGAAAAAATAGAAGTTGAAAATTAAGTAAAAGGGGAGTCATTGTAAAAAAACTTCTGTTTATACCTCCATTAAGAAGCTATATGCTTGACGTTGCAAACGGACACGGATTAAAAAAATCCTGACAAGATGCGAGTTCCGGTACCTTAAAAAAAAACATGACTTATAAAATAAGATTTATAAATAAGATAAACAGAAAAATAGAAAAATGATACTCAATTATAAAAATTGTGCTTCTGGAACATTTATTTTTACTAAGCTTCAGACTAAAAGTTTAATTTGGAAACGGGAAAAACTGCCAGTAGATGTATAAAAAATATTATAAAAGTTAAAAAGTGCTTTAAACGATTTCGATTAAACCAAACCAGTGATTTGATAATCTTTGTCGCTTAGTAAAGTAACGTAATGATGTTTTGATAGGCTTGAAAATATTATATAAAAATACACTCAAATATACTGATGAATAATTATGTCGTTTTGGATTGCATCAAAAAAAAATCGATCAATGATCGTGATATTATGTCAAAATTGATTTTTTATGACAGGGATTGTGAACCTATGACACATTGGGAAAATTGTAAATTAATTGTTTTGTGAAATTCCACTGAATCAATTTCACTTTATACAACAAAAAAAGTGCTTTAAAAGAGGAAAACCAAAAAAAACTGTAATGAACAAGATTTTTTCAGTTATTGGATTCCATTGATTTGTAAGATAGCTTCACAATATGAAAAGGTTGAACGACATGGTGTTATTGATTGAATTGGAATTTACTTAGTAGAACTCCATTGTAATTCAGTAAAAAATGTCAACGTATTTAGTTCTACATTTTTTTTATAAAATGAATTTATAGCTATCGTCATAACTATGAGTATACTTACATACATATACTCAGCTATATATATTAAGTATATGTGTGTATCTCTTCTAGAGCAGTATATATAGATGAGTATATGTAAGTTTATTCATATTTCTGACGATGGCGCACGCCGAAATAACTATAAACTGTAATTTTATTAAAAATATAGATCTAAATAAGTTGATATTTTTTACCTAATAACATGGTTTTATTTTGAGATTTTTCATTTTAACTCGTAAATTAAAAAGCTTTGAGCCGTAGACAAAATTTTACAACTGCACTATTATATGTTATCAAACGGAAAATTCAATATTTTCGCAAACGATCTCAAGAGAGATGATATAGATATTTTACATTTTTCATAAAATGTTTTAAAACTTGTTTTTTATTAAAACTTGTTCTTGGCGTAGGTCATATCAGTCGCCAGTTTCAATGACTGTTGTTTGGCTAATCAATGCATTGCCTGGAGAAGTGAGCATTTTCAGAACTCTTAGTTAAGTTTTATTTTTAAAAATTTTGACTGCATGGTCGAGTGATCAACTTTGTTGCCTTAGCGCACTGGGGTCACGGGTTTGAATCCCGGTACGGACAGTATTTTAAGACTGATTTCTTAATCGATTTATGGATTTCTGTTCGAAGACATGGATGTACGCAATCTCCCAAATTCTCCTTTCAACCCATCCTGTCGTAAAAATGAGTGTAGCGAGAGCAATAAGCATTTTGTTGTCGTATAAATATTTTTATATTTGTTATATTTAACAAGTGCATGGCGAGTTGACGCTAGCTGCAATTACATGCACTGTCCTTTACATTAAAAAAAATAAAAAAATATTGGAATGCTTGACAAAAAAAGGTTTTTCAACTTTGATATATAATAACAGGAGAGTAGACATGGTTTTCAATTTATTCAAATATATTTAACAAAACAAGAATGATTCACGGAAACCAGGTGCATTTTTGTTTATTTATCTTAGTATTCATTGGATGTTGTTGTGCACAAAACAAAAATATTTTACAGAATTGGGTAAGCAATTTTAATAATTCAAGACTATGTCCTTAGTTTTTTTTGTAATTTATGAAACCAAATTTATGTACGTGGTCTGAAATAAGTGAACAAAATTGTCAATGTCGCAGTTCAAATTTAGAAAAAATTAACATTGATATATAATTAATGATTAGTTAACTAATTTCCAAATAAAAAGATATAATATATACCGTCGGTATACTGCTAGAAAACGTTTAATCTTAAGATATTCGACTTTTTTTAAAATCATGAATTTGTAACCTCTTTATTTATGCACCTAAACCTTTAAGTGTTAAGATTACACAATCAATAAAGATTTAAACCAGATTATAAGTTTCTTTTATTGAAAAAAAAATAATTTTCTTAAATTATTCACAAAAAGACTACTACATAGTTTTTACCAGTACAATTTTCGTGTTAGTTTGGTCAAGAAGTAATCTGTCGAGAGTAAATAGTAAATACAAAGAATTTTAAAGAACAAACAAATAAAAAAAAATGTGGCTTAAATAAGAAATTTAAATATGAATTAGCCATCTTTGGTTGAAAATGTTTAGATATAATTTTTGACTGATAATAATCTTAAATTAAAAGACTTAATTTTCACACTATTCAAATGTTAAAAACAACTAATAAAAAATAAACAGACCTAATTTTCATCTTATCAATATTTTAACTTTATTTTTATTATAATGCCTTTCCACCAAGACAGTAAACACCTTAAAAGTGTTTAATTTTTGTAATTTGAGAAGTTGATGTAATAAAATATTAAAGGTAAATACTTTATGTTTATACTAAAAACTAATAGTTAGTAACTTGTTGGAATTCTAAAAATAATTTAATTTAATGGAGCATCATTTTAATTTAAACAGTATACTTACCTCAATTTGTTTATTTAGAAGAGGGACACTGTAAAAGTAGTTTTATTTTAATACAAAAATGAAAGTCTTAAACTTGGACGACGATGAAAAACGTTTGTCTTTTAAAAATCAAACACCTTTTTGTACAAGATTGTTTTTTTTAAATACACAAGATCATCTATGGTGTGGTAAACGTCTCTCCTAAGTTTGAAAAAAAATATAGTTGATGATAAATATGAAAAAAAAATACTGTGACCAATTGTAGAGGGATATTTGGATAGGTGTTAATTCTTTGATCCAGTATCATTGATATGGTACTTTCGAAATCGGCGTTTATTTTTCGGCAGAATTAAAAATAATAAATTGTTTTACTAAAGACGCTATCCAGAAAACATAAAAAATGTCTAGTGAAAAAGAAAACTACTATTTCTTTTTATTTGCGTAACAAACGGATACAAAATAGACTGATTTGCAAAACAAGATGAAATGTTTTTTTAATTTGTAATTTCCACATATAACTCAATATCTATTGCATTGTTATATGACTGACTTAAAGCATTAAAAGCTATTTACGTAACCAATTGTTAGCCTGGAAACTGAAATAATAATATGAAAACTGTATTAAAAGAAGAATGCAAAGAAAAAAATCATAAGGAGACTTTTACAAGTAGTAGTAAAGTTGTTAAAAATGTATTTTTTGAATAAATGAATTTTCTTTGCTTATTTATAGGTAATTTTTTTTTTTTTTACCATTTTGAGCAAAAAGGTTTTCGAAAACTTTTCACTTTTGCCAACATTTGCACTCCTATGTATGATTTTATAACAACCATATTACATGCAGTTTCAGAAGTGGATATCAAATGTGCTGCTAAAAAAGTTTGATAATAACTTCAATGCCTGTGTCAGACCACTTTATTTCTATTGAAAAAGACGATTTTATTTCATCGCAAAGTTCATATTTCCTACAGCCAAATTCTCACAAGTGCACTGGCGGATGCACTTAATTTGTTGTATCTTTTTATTCAATAAACACGATATATATGTACATATACTGACATTGCCAGGCCTCTTTGGATAGAGTGAGAGGGTGAACTCGTTCCTGGCCGATCTTTCATTTTTGGTATAGCGCTGACAGTCTGGTACATAGTAATAAGTCTGGTTGCAATTTAAGCAAACATAAAACACTCGGTCACAGTCAATAAAGACGTGATTTTTTGCATATGCTTATGTACAATTTTATTTAAACAAAAAATTACAGAGGTATTTCAGTAACATATTTAATTTAATGAGATTGCGGTGATTCAACCGATCGCTGTGATTCCTGTGAATCATTCCTCCCTCGTCGCTTTCCAACATCCAGTTTGAAACTCACGGTTGCAGCGGTGGAAACTCGTACTTTAAATTAACATCCCTAGTAGGACCGCTCGCCGTAACCGACAACACTAATTTACTGTTAGGAACTAACGAGTTTATCGTTTGATGAAACTCGGATTTGGCCTAAGAGTGGATTCTTAGGTAAACCGGCCGTGTGGAGATGTCCTCGTCCAGAGAAGCACAAGGCCTGGCAGGACGTTTAAGAGTTGCTATTGTTCCGTCACTTTGATCTTGAAAGACCACGAGTGGTAAGTCGCACGTATTTGCACGTGGCGACCGGCACCATAGCTGCTCACGACTAAGAGTCTCATCTCGATTTAGCAATCATATTTCCAGTAACACGCATTTTTGTTGCCTCATTCACGTTCCTATCCGTAAAATGCCTCACCTGTTCATCCTATGTGCTAAATTACTCTAGTGCGGGAGACCGTACCTCCCCCAACACCCGCGACAAGATGTTGCGATATTTTTTATTGTCCCTGGGGCTCTAGGTGACCAGTGCTCCCGCATACAATCTGCAGCGAGACGACAAAATATAAACAAAGAAGAAGAATTCTGAATCGGATTTCCACTAAGTCCACGCATATGGGCACACTCAATGCGTGTTCACTATCTCTGAGGATATTAAATCCGTGGGTCTTGCTCAAACGTCAAGCCCCGTGTCAGATTCATTGGCCATCTGGCTACAGGCTGTACATCGCCTATGGAAGTTAACCGTCGCTCGCTGCAGTAGTTATACAATCCACTGTATGCATTGTAATACAGTATTACTTAACACTAATTATTCTACAGTACGATCCAATCAGATAAATAGGTCGGGTATCAAACCAACGACTATAGAGTGCATAACACGATACGCTGTGCCAAACGAACAAAAGATTGATAGAAAGAAGACAAGACATGGTGAATCTATAATAATGCAACGTGACGTAAGCGCACCGGCTTACTACGGTAATAGTGTTCGCTACCTACGGCTAGAGACTCCAATTACTCGACATCTCAATTAATCGAGTATCGAGTAGCAAAATTTCAAAATACTCGTGTAGTTTCAGATGTACCAAAATCTATATACTAATAGCCGATAATGTTGGCTGAGCAGTGGCGGATTAAGCACATGAGCTTAGGATTATCAGCAAAACTTCTTACCGCTGAGGTAAAGTCAGATATTACGAGACGATAAAAATAGATCATATATATTAAACATTCAAAAACGGAACTATATAATGTTTGCTCCTCATTTTCGATTCAAAGTGACTTTGATTGTTTGTATTAAAAATTAAAAAATGGAATATGTCAAATAATGAGTGTAGTCAATTCAAAATAAATGACTAAATAATATAGATGGCTATGGTATCTATATATTAATAGCCGATAATGTCCGTATGTTTGTCTGAGTGTAAGATGTCCTCGATTTCCCCTCCCCCTCCTCCTCCTGCCAAGCCGCGCTGTCACTTTTTATTCATACTTAAGACATATTTTTCCAATATACACTGTGTTACTTATGATTTTCCTCGATTTCCTCTCCTCCTCCCCCTCCCCCACATGTCGCGATTTCACCTTTTCGATGACGTCAAGAAAGACGGTCTTCTTCCCCCCACCCCTGCCCGCTATCGCCATTCATTCATTTTTATCTGACGTCTACATGTGAATATTTGAAGTCATGATATTATGTAAAAACAATTAATTTTCGTACTAACCAAAAATATTCTCTGTCAAACTGGGGATCGAACTCAGGTCCCAAGCTTTCATTCTCATCGTTCGAGCTGATATCCAATGCTCCACATTGCGATTGAAGTTGGTGAAGTAAAACGTTTCTTTAATTTAAAAAACTCAAAGCAAGAGAAGCAAGTGCATTCTTAGTGCACCTACAATGCCATCTGTATTTGAAACATTGCACTAAACGAATTTGAATAATTATCTTTTTTCGAAATATATTTGTTTGTATACTTGAAACATTTGCAGGGTTGTCGATATTGGATTTGGCAGCACTGCAGGACAGCTCAATTATGAATTGTATGAATATATTCAATTATAATATATTTATTTTATCAAAATTTAAAAAAATATATATTTTTTATATATGTAAAGCAAATATAAAATACGATATTTTTCATACATTTTGGACAAAATATTGAATATTTTTATGGAATTTTTCATACTTTGGCAATGTCTTAGGTCGAATACTTTTGGACATTTTACATAGGTTTTTATTATTTTAAATACATTACGCATATTCTAATAATGATATGGATATGTTATAGAATCACATTTTGACTTTCTTTCATACATTTTGATAGAATATGCAATTAATTAAAAAAAAAAAGATTTTTTTATATATGTAAAGCAAATGTAAAATACGATATTTTTCATACATTTTGGACAAAATATCGAATATTTTTTTGAAATTTTTCATACTTTGGCAATGTCTTGGGTCGAATATTTGTTTGTATACTTGAAACATTTGCAGGGTTGTCGATATTGGATTTGGCCGCACTGCAGGACTGCTCAATTATGATTTGTATGAATATATTCAATTATAATATATTTATTTTATCAAAATTTAAAAAAATATATATTTTTTATATATGTACAGCAAATATAAAATACGATATTTTTCATACATTTTGGACAAAATATTGAATATTTTTATGGAATTTTTCATACTTTGGCAATGTCTTAGGTCGAATACTTTTGGACATTTTACTTAAGTTTTTAGTATTTTAAATACATTACGAATATTTTTATTATGATATGGATATTTTATAAAATCACACTTTTACTTTTTTTCATACATTTTGATAAAATATGCAATTAATTTAAAAAAAAGATTTTTTACATATGTAAAGCAAACTTTACCTTTTTATTTATACTAAAACTACAAATAAAATAATAACATCTTTATTACAATTGATCGAATTCTTTTTTTAACCTTTTGAGCAGAAATTTTTATCTTATTAAATTTGATTTGGACGTAATTTTTGATTATTTACAGTTCAGTAAAATTCTGTCTTCAGGTCCCCGGAATTTTCCGCTATTCGCATATTTTGTTTTGCAATCCCGGTGTATTTTCGTTCTTTTAGTGAATTGTGTGTATTTCTTAAACAATCCATGTAGAGAATTAATTACGTTAAGATTTTCTGGCTTATTCAATAAATAGGTTTGCAATTTATTTTTCACGCCAGTAAATTTTCTGACTATTTAAAAATGCAACAAAAATCCACTCCGTTGAGGGCAACGGGCTGACAGCTAACGTTGATACACTACGAAATACACCCTATAAAAGAGTGTGAAGCCGTAGCGGGTGGTGGTGGGTACAACGTTGAGTACCCTATGGAAAAAAACGGAGTTTATTAAATATGTGTTATTAGATTATATACATATATAATAATAAATATGCATTCAATTGTTCATGCCAGTAAATTTATGACTTTTCTATAATGCAACAAAAATCTCACGTTGCTGGGCAACGGGCTTACAGCTAGTGATTCATTATTGTATCTCATTTAAATCTTCAGAATATATTTTTACATATAGTCTTGACAGTACCGGGTAGGGTATCCAATCCCAGAGCCTTTTTGTAACCCCGGGATTTCGGGATTGATTCATTTTCAATCCCGGGGTTCCGGGATCTCGGGATCCTGGAGTTGGGAAGTCAACGTGAAATTGTGTATAATTTGAAAGTGTTGGCGAGTCTTTTAGCTCACCGAGGAATTTGAAATCCTTAATTCGCTATACTTTTTCCCCAGATTATCTCAATCACTCGTTTTTTTTTAGCTCTACCAATTCCAAAATTCTATCAATTTTTGGGTTTTGCTCAAAATTTCTCAATCCCAAAATCCCAGGATCGCGAGCATGTCAATCCCGGAATTTCGGGATCAGAAAATTGGACGGGATCCCGGGATTGGATGCCCTAGTCCCGGGTTTTTCTTCTTCTCCGAAATATATTTGTCTGCATACTTGAATAATTTGAATTATTCTAAAAATGATAAAATATGAATACTGCAGGGCTGTCGATATTGGATATAGCAGCTCAGCAGGGCAGCTTAATAATGATTTTTATGAATATATATTTTATTATATTCCCTATTTGCATATTTTGTTTTGCAGTCCCGGTGTATTTTAGTTATTTTAGAGAATTGGATGTATTTATAAAAATCCTTTTAAAGAATCACGTTTAAATTTTATGGCTTATTCAATAAATAGGTTTGAATTTATTTTTCACGCCAGTAAATTTTCTGACTATTTAATAATGCAAAAAAAACCCCCCCGTTGAGGGCAACGGGCTTAAAGCTTGTGTATGTTATTAATTCAAATTTTCAAAGGGAAAAACTGATGTGATTCGTTAAATTCTAGTTTACGTCAGCTGTTAATTGATTCGTTTGATATCTCAGTTATAGTCATGTTTCTGATGCGTTTTGTAAATCCGCTGGATGATTTGACGGTTTTCAGAAAAAAAATGTGTAATACCTCGATTTAAGAGAAACTCGTTGTTTCATTTTTTCACCTAAACGCAAACGTATTTTTTTTTCAACATGTATTAAAACCGTATGTATTTGATACTTGAACTCGCGATAATCAGTCAATTATTCATAAATATGGTATCGGTGATACTGATGATACTGATGACAAGCCAAATGAATTCACTTACAATTAATAAGTCAGTAAATAAGAAAATAATATTGTTTAAAATATTGATTTGAATTAGGATTATGTCAAATTTAGGCGGGATTTAAAAAATATTTGTAGTCAGTATCAATAAATTCACAGAGAAAACAAAAAATCAGAAAAACTGAAGGTAAAGGGTGTTTGTTTTTTTAAACTAATATCCTAATTTTGCATGTGTAATATGGATTCGATAAATGCGTTTTTTTTTATTTATCTTTCATATTTGTATATGCTTTAGGCTTCGAAATTATTTTTTTAGAAAGCCAATCTGTTTTTAAAAAAAACTATTAACTAATTGAACAACATTTATATATAAGATAACTAGAAAAATAGCTCGATGATATTGTTTTTTCTACCCACTGATAACAATTGTGAAACGAAAAAAAGCAGTCAGTGTATATAGTTAAGCATACAAAATCTTACCTTATCTTATATCTTATATCGTATATATATATAAAAATGAATTTTTGTATGTCTACAAAATCTTTGGTGTCTATGGATTCGAATGCCACAGGTCCGATTGCAATAAAACTTTGACAACCTTTAAGCTTGCAATTTTGGGAAGGTTATAGGCATATTAAAATTAACTTACAATGTCGAAAAACTAAAATTTTCGTCGATTTCAATGTTTTTTACACTGGAGAATAAAAAAACAAAAATGGCCAGCGTTCGATTTTCTTTTTTAAAGGCGGCCATTTTGTTTTGTTGTTTTGACAATCGAAATTTTTCGCTCGATTGTTTTGGAATATTTCAAATCTATCAAATCGTATGGTGAACATTTTGACATTACATTTAAATTTATTAAAATTGAAAATGCGAAGTTGTTAACAAAGAGAGTTTTAATTAATTATTTTCATGAAGTTCGAATATTATACAATTTATTTTTTATATGCTTATGCATGCATTGATTATACGTTTTAGGTTTAAAAGTCTTTTTGAACGTGGTGATAATCTATTAGCTGTGTCAAGTCCTATAAGAGTAGATGAAGAAATATATATCTTATATTCTGGAATTCATATTGTTAAGGTTCCCATATACTATGGATTATTAATAGTAAGAATATAATAACATTAATTTATCTTTTTTACTATTAATATTTATTTAATAATTTGTTTTAGGTAATTTTGTAGTAAGAATCATCTTTTAAGAAACAGTAATCATAAAACAATAATTTCGAATACGAAAAAAGACTGAACTTATGAAAGTCACACAATCATCATGATCACAGAATGGAACAAATCGTGGAAAGTTATGGAAATGAATGTTTGTTTGTTCGTACTTTATGCGTTGCCACACCGCTCATTCGATAGCAATAAAACTTTGACAAACTTTTTGATTACACTTCCGGAAAGATTACAGGTATTATATGTAAAAATCAATGTTTGTATATCTGCCATACAGCTCATTGTGACAAAGTATACTTACACTTGCGCGAAGGTTATAGTACAATTAAATTACAGTAGGTGGCGCGTGTGTTTTACCATAGAAAATCCGCAGCAAACGTCAAACAGACAGAAAAAGAAAGCATACACTTCAATTAACACATTTTTTTTAAATTAAAAAAAAATTGACATTGCAGCTTACGCCAATGCGCCAAATACTTTGAAGCTGAAAAATCATACGAGATATACTCGATGAGAATCTTGAAAGTCACATGAGATTTACTAAAGGAGAATTGACTTCACAAACACCCATATCTTAGATCTCAAATTAAAATTGAAAAAAATCCAATTTGCCATTGACCTTACCGGGAATCGAACCCAGACCCACCTGATCGGTAGATCAAGTTCTTACCAACTAGTCCACAGCGAGCGACAATTAAAACACAAACATTTTCTTTTTTCGAGTGGCATTGCAACGCTTGCCGGGCACCGGCTAGTAGTATATAAATAAATGAATCATTATTATATATAAAAGAGTAATGATGCATTAATCCATAGTTTCTCAACCTTTTTAAGCCTGTGGCCCCCTTTTGAGTCTCAAATTTTTCCGTGGCCTCCCTATCCATTACATTTAATAAAATTCTCGAGGCTCGGAAAAAATGAAAAAAAAACAGTAACATTTAGAATACAAATTATTTAAAAAATATATAAGATAATTCATAATATTTATTTTTTTAAGAATCCCTAGGGTACCCAACGTTGTACCTACCACAGCCCGCTATGGTTCACACTTTTCTTGCGGGGGCGTATTCCGCAGCATAACAACGTTATTCATGCTATTTTTTTCCATCCGTTTCTTAAAACTGGTTTGCATGGAGTGAAGGGTGCAGAATGCTAAATATAATGAAATAACGTTATTAAAAAAGTTTTTGTGAAATGAATTCAATTCGTTTTTCATAAGACGCCGTGAGTTCTTTGATTTTTTTGTAATTTGCCCTAAATGCAACTTAGTCGGCATGATCAACGGGCCAACAGATGCGACTGTGGTCGTATGATCTTAAGCAGTTCCACCAGTTCGTTGTTCATGTTTGGACATTCTCAAAAAATGCGATCAGCATCCTAAATCATATTGCCGAATTTATAATTTAAGCTATTTACTAATCAGCTAACCTAGAAGAGCTCGGCAGCGAAGTGATTATGGCCAGTTATAAATTGGCCGATCCGGAAATATGGAGTTAAAGCGTTGGTTTTCATTCGCATCTTTAAATTTTGAAAGAATTTATAAGTTGCCTGTCCTTAGAACAATTTCCCATCAATTTCGTCAGATTCGCATAGCGACGTCTGTAGCCATACTGTGCACCAAAGTTCTATAGGCCTTAAGAATGAAGGGTCTAGTCGAGAAAGACGCAGTATTAATAAAATATAAAGAATTCTTCTCACCGCGGACTCGACACCCAATATTTAGCATTACTGAGCTTAAGAATTCAGTTGGATAATTGACAATTTCCTCTTGATCAATTTATAGTATCCATAGACTTATACGTTGTATCTTTGCCTGGTGTTTCGTTTTGAATCCCGAAGTTGATGGCGTTATCATCGTTGTTTTTGTCTGCTAATATAACACGTTCACTGAGCCACTGATGATTTTTGTAATTCTGTGCGATATTTGGGAAAAATTTGTGCATCAATTCGCTTACGGTTCCTGTAATTTTACAGAAGCTTGGTGGTAATGTGTGGATTCATCGATTTCTATTTTTCATCACCAATATCTGACAATTGTTTTTTGAAACGTTCAGCAGATGCATCATATTGTAATTCTACACGCATATTAGCTTTCAAAGTCGATTTCTGCACATGTCACCATAAAACTGATGATCTGAGACATGCACTTGATTCATCAGCAGCTGTTGAACGTGGTATAACTGGTAGAGTTTGTCGAAAAACAACAGACAATAAAAAAGGTGCACCACCAAAGACCTGTTCATTTCCTCTCAAATCTTTTAGTGTACATATAGTGAAGATTTTCCAATGCCTTTTTGTGCGCCATAGTAAATTCGTCCCATTTAATGAGTTGATGTGATTAAAGTACTTCATCAATCATGATTTTTTTTTGATATTTCATGTTGGTGTTCAAAGGCAATTTCTTTGCTGAATGCGCTGTTTGACCACCATACAAAAGATTTGCCGCAATTACGGATGAAGCGATTGCCAACAATTTTGTTTCGTGATCCAACGTTTTGGCTTGTGATTGATTGCATGGATAATTCTGTCTTACGCTATGCGTTGTTCTAGGACCAATTTCGGAAGACTTGTTTGAACGAATGTACCCAACTTGTCGACATCAAATTGTGTTTCTCGTTCCAAATCACGGTCAAAAGGGTTGTTTGCATATCATTGTATCAGGCGATCGGGCTTGAGCAGTGAGCTCGAACGGTTTCCAAACTTGCTCGTCTGTTTCTGAAGCTCGTAATGCCGTTTTCTTTCGTGCTTGAGGTCTAGATCAACTAATAGCAAGTCTTTTAGGTGGCATAATTGTTTGAAAGCGAAAAAAATGCTTTGTGACGACTATTACAAATTCACTTGATAATTGTTTACAATGCCCTTTGATTGTTTGACGTAACCATGGCACGTATCAAACGTAACTAAGGAGACATAAGAAACTTGCTTATTTTGGACTTAAGTTGCTGCGCACTTAGCGCCATCTGTCATTCAACAAAATAAATAATTTCGTTCTGTTTGAAATATGAACGACGGACGTCAAAAATATTGAAAAAAAAAATGGGATAGAGACATCCTTCACCTAACGGGATGAAATATACTTAAAAACCTATTCTACTATCTTACAAATATACATTAAAAAAATCATGAAAATCGGTGAAGCCTATATAGAGATCATTTTTAGAATAATTGAAATGTTTAAGTTTGCTAACAAATATATTTCGTAGAAAAAAAGAAAGATCTCGGGATATATAACAACAGTCCTTCAGTATTTGTAAATAATATATTTTTTAGAATTTAAGTTAGCAAAAAATCATTTTTCGTAGTCGCAGAAATAGACCTCGTAAATTATTTAATTATTGGAATTATGTTAAAGTTTGCTAACAATCATTTTTCGTAGTAGCAGAAATAGACCGTAAATTATTTAATTTTTGGAATAACGTTTAAGTTTGCTAACAATCATTTTTCGTAGTAGCAGAAATAGACCTCGTGGCATATATCGACAGCCCTGCAGTATTTTAATTGTAAATTTTTAAATTTTTGGAATAATGTTTAAGTTTGCTAACAATCATTTTTCGTAGTAGAACTAGATTAGTAGACGTAGTAGAACGAAGTAGATTAGACACTGGTGTCTAATTTTAAATTGAATACTATAAGTCCTATTTTCTTTGCTGTGGAAACTGTTTAAAGCTTTTTAAACTATTCAAATGGTTTTTCTTCCGTGTCCACGTTTGTTTTATAAAATAGATATTAGCATTAGTAAAGCAAAACATATTAAGCACGCAAGTTTCATGATATCATGGGGTGATAAAAGAAATCCGTGGACAAGATAGTCAAAACTATATTGTCGACACTTACTTTTGGATGCAGTTATTAAGGTATCCCTAAATATCAATGCAAAAATACTAAAAAAAAAGTATACATGTATAGTAAATATATTATGTCTGCTGCAATGTTTATTGTCCTAATGTATTCTATTTGATTTTAATAAAAAATTAAGGTCATTATATTTTGGGTGGCCGTGGCCGCCCTAAGTCTGCTGTGGCTCCCCAAAACTGATATTTTCTTCTGTGGCCACCTTGGAGCATGCTGTGGTCTTCTGGGGGGCCATGTAGCCCCCGAATGAGAAACGCTGCATTAAACGATTTCAATCAAACCGTGCCAGTTTTGAGGTAATCTATGTCGCTTAAAAAGTAACGTAATGATGTTTTGATAGGCTTGAAAAGATAATATAAAAATATATCCAAATACCTACTGATAAAATATTATAAATTCATTGAATTTGTCGTGAATATCTTGTTTTTTATTATATAAAAAAATCTATGATCATGGTTATTTAATCGTGATATATCGACATTGATTATTAATGACAGGGATATCGAACTTATTACACAGTGGTAAAATTAGAGTTATATTAATTTATAAAATTTCACTGCTTTATTTTAAGAATTGAAAGATTGCGTTAGCTCTTAATGAACAAGATTTTTTGAGTTATTGAATGAAATTAATACGATTCACTGTCAAGTTTTGATGATTTGATGATTCGACGGTTTTAAAAAGTTAAAGGAGAAAACTATGCAGAACTTCACAGTTTGAAAAGGTGAAATGACATGAATTTTGTAATTTTTCATTTTAGCTCGTAAATAAAAAATACTTGCTGTGGACCCACTAAAACAAATTCATATTTTCACAAACGATCTAAAGAGATATGAATTAAGATATTTTCTGCCTTTGATAAAATGTTCTACAGCATGTTTTTTATTATTAAAACTTGTCCTTCGTGTATGTCATATGAGTCGCCACTTTCAATAGCTGTTCATCTGATAAATTCATTGCCTAGAGAAGTGATTATTTTCAGCAACAGTCTTTGTGAATGTAAGATAAGTTTTATTTTTTAAATTGTCATCTGCGTGGTCAAATGGTCAATGCCGTTGGCTTTATAATCGGAGATCACGGGCTCGAATTCCAGTATGAACAGTTTTAAAGATTGATTTTAAATCGATGTATGTATTTTCGTTCGAAGTTGTGGATGTATGTGCTATCCTGAATTCACTCTCCCATACATCCTATCCTTAAAAACGAGAGTAGCTAGGGAAATTAGCCAAATATTAGTCCTGTGATAGTATTATCCTTTTATTCCTACTCTTTTTGGGAAAATGAGATGTTGAGCAACTGAGTAAGAAGCAGTTCTCGTAGATTTTTTCTTTTAAGATAAACTTTAATGTATCATATTGGGAGCGGACATTAATTAATTTTTTTTTCTAAAACTATACACTGTTTTTTATACAATATTAATTATCACTTTTAAGGTGTTTACTGTCAATACTTGGTGGAAAAGCATTATAATAAAAATAATAAAAGATTTTTAGTACTTTTTCCACATAAAATTTATTAGATCAGGACCGGTTTCGCTCATCGTTTCGATCGTCTTTTAATTAAAAAACACAAAAAACTAGCTTTGCTAAATGTAAGCTCTAGTTTGGTGATTAAGGAGCCTGCTGTTGATAAACAGTGGGTGAAATTACGCTACTTGGGTAGAGTTTCAGAAAAGATTTCAAGGAAATTCAACAAAAACCTTTTTAATGTCATTTTTTATAATTCTTTAACTTGCAACGCATTTTAGTAAATTCTAAAGATAAACTTAATATTCTTAACCAAAGTGGCATTTATTTAATTGATTGCGACTCTTGTGGAGCCAGGTATATTGGTCAAACGGGAAGAGCTTTTAATATCAGATTTAAAAAAACATCTAGCCTGCTCCCGTAAAGGGAATGAATTATCTTCATTTGGGAACCATTTGTTCCTAAATAAGCATACATTTGATATCTCTAAAAACTTTAAAATCCTGCATGTCAACAATAAATCGTTAAAACTTGATAAACAAGAGATCTTAGAAATAAATAGACATAAATTTTTACCTTACTCTAATTTATTAAACGAACAGGTTGTATTTGCATCATCACCTTTGTTATATCCGTTTCATTAATCTAATTCTAACCTATGTTAACTGCTCTTCTATATCATTTATATGTTTTTAAAAATTTATTCCTTTTGTAAGAATTGATATGGTTTTTAAAAATGTCTTTTTCAGAATCTTCATTACTGCTGATTTTGTTGAAGTACATCATTGCTTGGAAGCGGGAAAAACACCAAATCATCATTAGGATATTTACTTTAGTAATGTAGTGTTTAACTTTGTGTAAAAATTTCTCAAATTTTAATTGTGTTTATAATTGATATCGTTTGCCACTTAGATTTATTATTCTTTGATGATGATTTTTTAATTGTTATGGTTGTTAAGCATTTTAATTTTGTGTAATTATAATGTAATTTGCTAATCCTTTAAATTGTTAATAGTTGCTTACACCTTTTTATTTCAATTTAAATTTGTATAAATATCACTGTTTATATATTTTTCTTATCAGTTGATAATGCTCGCGATGAGCGAAACCGGTCCTGATTTAATAAATTTTATGTGGAAAAAGTACTAAAAATCTTTTATTATTTTTATTAATATTAATTATATTTAACAAATGCACGGCGAGTTGGCGTCAGCTGTTATGATAAACTGTCCTTTACTTTATTTGCAAAAATAAACAATGGTTTTAGGCACGCTTGAAAAAAAAAATGATTTTAAAGCTTTCATTTAAAATAATAAAATAATGAACTTGGTTTTAAAATCATTCAAATATATTTAACGAAACAAGAATGTATCGTGGATGCCAGGTGCCTTTTGGTTTATTTATCTCAGTATTGTTCATCGGATATTGCTGCGCACAAAATGCAAATATTTTAAAGAATTGGGTAAGCAATATCAATAACTCAAGACTATGTGCTTCATTATGTTGGTGATTCATAAAACCAAAATGATTACCATGGTCTGAAATAAATGAGCTTGAATCAAATTATTAATCACAGCTAGTCAAGTTGAACATTCGCATTCAAGAAATTTTAACTCGATTTACTTCAAAGTGCACTTAAATATTGAAGATATATAACTTATTTTTCCAAACTTTCTTTGAAAAATAAATAAAAGTTGTTTTTGTTTTGAAATGTGTTATACGCATTCTTTAAATATTCAAAGACGGGTTTGTTCAGAAGACCAAGAATTCACCATAAGCACCCAAAAATTTTCCCAAGGCGAGTGAACGATACTATTAGGCTTTTGTACCACTGTCGTCAATGTCGATAGTTAAAATTAAAAAAAACTTTATTTTATTTTTGTCATGTTTACCATTACAGTAACCTTATTTATAAGTATTATTTGCCACAGTTTGTGGCTTTAAAATAAGTATTTCATTATTAATCGAAAAGTTTATTGACATGTTAAAATTCTTTATTTTCTAAAAAAAGGTTTTTTAAAAGCATTGTAAAAATAATCCAATTAAATAAATTGGGAATAAAAATTTAATTTACTCTTATATTGCTCACTCTTTATATTTCTTCTTCTTTTATATGTTGATAATTTATTTTGAATTTATCACTCTTACTGCAGGTGTATTTAAACGGAATGTAAAAACGTAGACCACACTTATGACATAATCCATTTTTAAGTTTTGAATACAAATATAATAACATTTAAGCAATCGAACGTCAGTTTAAAAATGGCATTATGCGTTTTAGAATACATAATTCCATTTTCAAATGTTTAATTTGTTATTATCCAATCAAACTATCTCGATGGTTCTCAGTGGGTAGGCAGCTCGACTGATAATCGAAAGTCTCGCGTTCAAATCCAACCGGCGGCAGGTTTCTTATAATGTGAAATCAAAACATACATTTATAAATAATGAATCTTCCGGAAATGCCGACAGCCGTGAAAAACCAAACAATAAAAATCCACTGTTCAGTAATGACACAATTATTACACATATATAATTACACACCACAAAGTGTTTCAAATCTCTTCCCATAAATGTTAGTGTAATGAAGAAATATGTCTTCAGTATGAATAAAAAGAAAACCGAAATGGCGGCAGCGGGGTGGACCATTTTTATGGATGTCGTCAGTGAATAATAATGAAAATAAAATATCTTTCGGAAAAAGAAGAAGGAGAAGAAGAAAACCAAAATGGCGGCCGCGACAGGACATACGAACAAACATTATATGAACAAACATTATCCGCTATTAATGCAAGGTGTAAGCCCGCTAGGTGTAAGCCCGTTGACCTCAACGGGGGGGATTTTTGTTGTATTTTTAAGTAGTCAGAAAATTTACTGGCGTGAAAAATAAATTTTAAATTGTAAATAATATAATTTTTAGAATAATTTAAATGTTTAAGTTTGCTAACAAATATATTTGGTAGAAAAAAATAGATCTCGGGACATTTATCGAAACCCCTGCAGTATTTAAATTGTAAATAATATCATTTTTAGAATATTTAAAATGTTTAAGTTTGCCAACAAATATATTTCGTAGAAAAAGAAATATACCTTGGGACATATATCGACACTCTTGCAGTATTTAAATTGTAAATAATATATTTTTTAGAATATTTGAAATCTTTAAGTTTGCTAACAAATATATTTCGTAGAAGAAGAAATAGATCTCGGGACATATATCGGCACTCCTGCAGTATTTAAATTGTAAATAATATAATTTTTAGAATAATTGAAATGTCTACGTTTGTTAACAAATATATTTCGTAGAAGAAGAAATAGATCTCGGGACATAAATCGACACCTCTGCAGTATTTAAATTGTAAATAATATAATTTTTAGAATAATTGAAATGTTTGAGTTTGCTTACAAATATATTTCGTAGAAAAAGAAAAAGACATCGGGACATATGTATATCAACACCCCTGCAGTATTCAAATTGTAAATAATAGAATTTTTAGAATATTTGAAAAATCTTTAAGTTTGCTAACAAATATATTTCGTAGAAAAAGAAAAAGATCTCGGGAAATATATCAACAGCCCTGCAGTATTTAAATTGTAAATAATATATATTTTAGAATAATTGAAATGTTTAAGTTTGGTAACAATTATTTTTCGTAGTAGAAGAAATAGACCTCGGGACATATATCGACAGTCCTGCAGTATTTAAATTGTAAATAATATATTTTTTAGAATATTTGAAATGTTTAGGTTTGCTAAAAAATTTATTTCGTGTATCAAAAATGTCGTATTTTATATTTGCTTTTCGTATATAAAAAAAAAACATTTTTTGTATATACGTATATTTTGTATATATATAATAAATAATATAAATTAATTAAATGATTGCGCAGCCCTATACTTTATCTCACAGCCCAGTTAGTGCATGTTCGCACTCATAAATGGCATTAATAGTTCACTTAGAAGCCGTTTGCGTCCTTTGCTTTTTAATATTTTAATATATAGAGCTTATTTGTCACTCTACGCCAGTGCTTTGTTCCAATCCAATCCGGCGGCCCCCTTAAAAAATTCTGCGGCTCCCAAATTGGATTGGATTTAGGAGGAAAATTATAGCAAATCGAGGATTTCGAATTCGTCAGTGAGCTAAAAAAAAACGAGTTACGGAGACAATTGAGGAAGGCCGCAGATTTTTTTTTAGATTTAGGGGCCGTGAAACGAAAAAGGTTGGGAAGCACTGCTCTACGCAACGGTTCTGGTGGCGCATCGGATAGCGCATCGGGCTAGAATGAAAATCGGGGGTCCGAGGTTTCGAATCCCTCGCCTGTCGGAATGTTTTTGGTTTGTGCGAAAATAAATTGTTTTTACATAACATAATATAATAAAAATGTCATGAATTCAAAAATTCACAATGCGACAGCGGCGCTTGGTTGGGGGAGGGGACCATCTTTCTTGACGTCATCGAAAAGGCGAAATCGGGGACCGACAGACAGACAGACAGATCACATTATCGACTATTAATATATAGACTAGCTGTAAGCCCGTTGGCCTCAACGGGAGGATTTTCGTTGCATTTTTCAGTGTTTAGAAAATTTACTGGCGTGAAAAATAAATAACAAACATAGTTGTTGAATAAGCCAGAAATTCTAAAAGTAAAAGAAATATATCTTGGGGCATATATCCACAGCCCTGCCCTGCAGTATTAAAATTGTAGATTATTAATTTTTTGAATACAAAAATACGTCCATTCCAATTGAACGAACGACAAATTCAAAACTATGCGATTCAAAATAAACCGTCAGCATTGGTCGAAAAATGTGATGTTCATAATAAAGCGTTATCATTGGGCAAAGACGACAATGCTACGAAGTGATTTGTGATTATTGGTAATTATTTTATCGGTTATTAATGTGAAGATAACATTAAGCACATAGTAATAACCAGGGCTGTGGAGTCGGAGTCGTGAAAAACGAGCGACTCCGACTACTTTTAAATGCATTTTTTTAAATTATCATAAAAGATTCAGCATTGACCGTTACAGCATTGCCGCCGACCCAAGTATCCGTAGAACAGTTATTTTCTGCTCTTAAAATACTTAAAACTGATTTGAGAGCTTCTACAAATGCAGATTTGATAGAAGCAATGTTATTTTTAAGAATAAGTTCAAACCAATAAAGTTCAAACTTATATTTAATTATGTTTTATTTATGCCTGTAGCATGTATAATATGAAAAATTTAGCTATTTGCCGGATTAACTGGTTGATCTGTAATTTAATGCACATAAATAGGAAAGGTAGGTATGAAACCTGACAACATTAAACTTTTTTTTAGTCAAGTCGTAGTCGTAGTCGGAGTCGTGTTGTTGGTAAATATCAGAGTTGGAATCGGAGTCGGAGTCGTGATTTTTTTCAACGACTCCACAGCCCTGGTAATAACTTCAATGAAATTTAAAAATGTGAAATTTGCAGAGTGCAAAAAAGACAATTTTAACTAGAAAGTTATAACTGAAAAGTTTATGAAAAATGCTTTATTTTGTAATATTTCAATGTGAATTTGTTAACATAAATTTAAACAAAATTTAAAATATGTATAAAAACGATAAACTTGATCTTTCGAAATTGGAAAATTATCAATGAAAAATAGTAGAAATGTAAAAGCTTTTAATTGCTTTATACTGCAAATACACTTATGTAATGACACATATCAAAAAAAATATACTAGTCCCATAACGTTCCGAATAATAAAAATTAAGCCAAGAGGGACTATTTTAATACTTTGCAGACCTCTTTCAAATATATAATATGATGACTAATTTGTCACGTTAATCGTGAAAATTTTTATTAAATTGTTTCAAACATTTGACGAAGTTTGATGTGATCGTATAAAAAATCAGGAGTAAAGTGTTGTTTTTTCTATGTTTATTTATTTTGAACATTTTATTGTTTATTTTTTTTAGGGTCCTGTAAGGTCAAAGATTACAAACTTTGAAGTTTGCAAAGGGCCCAAGAAACACAATTTGACGCAACTTCATTTGGAAATGATAATTGATGAAAAAATGCACCCAATAGTTGTTGGGAATTATTCAATGGACAAAAATGCCGGTGGTGTATTGGTAATGTGTCATTTTAGTAAATTTAGGAATTTTGTCAATTTCGATGGCTTACCGCACATAAACTTCGTATTGAAGTAAACTCAATGGGATCATAATTACTATAAGGTGATGGGTTAAGCTACATCCACGTTTTTTTCTTTCTAAAAAAGTATAATAAATATATACAAAAATAAACCCATTCATTATATCTGCTTAGAACACTATCATATGATATGAGTATAGGAAAAAACATAAAATGAATGGTCACTTCATTCATATTAATATATTATTAATTCATATTATATTGATTCGTCCATTTGATAATTATTATCAATTTTAATAACATCTTTAAAAAATACATTTTACATTATTTAAAAACAATCAATTACTGGGCACTTTTTCAATTATTGGCCACCTTAAAAAATACATTAAAACATTATTCTAAACAGAATAATAAATAATTATGTAATGTTATAATCCCACATTAGTATTTATGTGTAATGTCGAGTGCTATTTGCAATTTTAACGTTATTTTAGTACACATAAATATGAAAATTTAACGACATACATAGGTTATATTGTGTTACAACGATATAAGCATATTCAGTGGCGGATTAAAACATTCGAGCTGTAAGCCCTCTAAGTAAAAAAAAATCGCATTATAAAAAAACCAAAAATTTACCGATATAAACAATCGAATGTATACTTATTTATATAATAAATCAGAATCAATAAACTTGTCTAATTCTCTAAATGGAACTTTAAGAATATCATCATATTTTTAATTGATTATACATATTTAACGTTCGTTTATTATACATACTTACTGAAACTCGCCCGAATTTGTCTAGTAAGTTAGAGCTTGTTCTACCTGGGTATCCTACCCATTGGGCCTGGGTTAGATTCCCAGTAAAGTCTATGACAAATTTAAATGTTCTAGTTTAATTTTGAGAGATAAGAAATGGGTGTTGGTGATGTCAATTTACCTTGAGTTTATCTTGGGCGACTTACATTACTAAAATTTTCATCGAGTTTTTTCTCGTATGATCTTTCAACCTTAAAATATTTGGCACATTGGCATTAGCTGGAATGCCAAATACTTTTATTAAATAATAATAAAAAAAAACTATGATTTCGTCAACTCTATCATGTTCAACGTCTATCATGTTGAAAGCACCGATTCTGGTCCGATCACCAAAATTAAGGAGAAATTAATGCCGAATTCATTTTTTGGTTTTCTTTTAGTCTGAATGTTGATAATTATGACTATTAACTAATGTTTGCACTTGCATGCAATTTTTTTTAGATCATAAGAACTTTAAAAAATTCTTTTCCACTAAAAAAATACACTGCCCGAAAAATCCTCTTCTTAAAAGTTTACATATTCTATTTTTAAAGAAAATTTGGTACGAATAATCCATATCTCAGACACCCACCTGAAATTACCTTTTGAGGTTCATATTTTTCCCGAAAAGATTTCATTAGTGCATGAAGAAATATGAAATAATATAGAAATTCGTTTTTTGAATTTTTTACAAAAAGTTTTATTGTTAATCTTTTTCGAAGGATCCATAGACTTGCGTCTGAACGTTGAGTTTCTGCGCAGATGTTACAGGCTTAAATCCGGCTGGCGGACTTTTTTTCGTTATACGATACAATTAAAAATATATCATGGCTTCAAATATCCACATATAAATGTATATAGTGAGTAGTGACAAATCTTTCGAAAAAGAAGAAGAAGAAAAACAAAATGGTAGCCGCGGCAGGATATACGAACTAACCAAGTGATTTTTTTTATCCGCTATTAATATATAGATGAAGTTATTTATATTGAGCGCTATAAAATTTGGTGGCCTTGTTGTTTGGATGACTCAAAATGAAAAATCATTGCGAAATTCCATGTAAAGTAAATATTAATGTACAAAACTGGATGGATTGGTTGATGATCGAATGACTGTTGATCCCATGTGGACACATCTAAGCTAGTGGATGTCCTCATAGCAGATTATGGGAAATCTCAAACACAGCAAGTCCATCTTTTGGCCTTCCCGCGGCGATCATCGGGAAATGCAGTTTCGACTGTAGCTAACAGCTAGCAGAGCGTACCTTCCTGTGCCTTAAAATCGGTCTACTGGCTAAGGGGAGGAAATCCCTGACAGAAAAACCGGGTTGAGCCAACCCGCAGAGCCCTAGTGATTCAGGCCTTAGAAGCGCAGGGTTAATCACCCCACCTTCTTAAAACTGAATGATTACGATAATACCCACGCAGATGCCTCGGACATCTAGCTCTGCCCAACGACAACCTGGCAAAAAACGAACACGATATTCTCCAAAAATCACTCTATGTGCATAGACGCATACAACGTGCGTTCTATGTGCACCCCAGGAAAGGACCTACACGCCACTCGCATCATGCAAACTTACAAACTTGACGTTTTAGAGCTGAGCGAGGTTCATTGGAAAGACACTGGGAAAATGTTGTTGGAGGGCGGATACACACTTGTATATTCAGGCCAGGAGCATTATTACCGCCAGGGAGTGGCAGTGTTGATGTCAGGGAGGGCAGCCCAATGCCTTGTCAAATGGGAACCCATCTCAGAACGACTGATACGAGCCACCTTTCGGACAACTGATAGCTCGGTAACTGTCCTCCAGTGCTATGCCCCCACCGAGGATGCTGACACACAGGCAAAAGAAAAAAAATATAACTCTCTCCATGCGGCAATCTCCACAATCTCTCTCAGAGACCGCGTGATCGTAATAGGGTATCTCAATGCGAGAGTGGGAGTAGATCCATTGTTTGGCCCCACAGTGATGGGAAGGCATGACCTCGGTGTAGTCAACGACAACGGTGAGAGACTCATCGATATCGCCACTATGAATGAGCTTACCGTTGGCGGTACAATATTCCCCCACAGAGACATCCACAAATATATGTGGACCTCTCCTGACGGTTGCATAAATGCACAAATTGACCACTTTCTCTACATCACGTCTCACCGAAGGGAACTTCTCGACGTACGAACCTACAGGGGTGCCGATATATACAGCGATCATGAGCTACTGGTTGGTAAAGTCCGTCCCAGACTTAGACGCCCAGTAAGGCACCCAACGCGAAAGAGAATCGACATCGAGAGACTACAATCTCCTCGAATTCAGCTAGACTTTGACGTCACTGTGAGAAAAAACATCGTCGACTGTGTTTAATGACCGGCAAAGTCCATGCCACGACCCCATTGAATAAGAATGGTCCAGCATAAAGAATGCAGTCACGTCAGCCGCACATAGGGGGCTTGGAGTCAGAAAAAGAACCCAGCCAAAGTGGATGTCTGATAACACGTAGAAGAATATTGAAGAGAGAACCTGGCTTAAAACACTGAGGGACAGTGAGACAGAACGTCGGACGAGGAACGTCGGACTAACAATCAACTCCAGGATAAGATATTCAAAAAGTCTGTGCGACTCGATAAACGCCGATTCCAGGACAAGCAGATTTAAGCAACATAGATGGCATCACGTAAGAATGACACAAGAAGACTTTTTAAAATTACATATTAAAATTGTACGGAATCCCAATCAAGATTGTTGCCTTTATCAAATGCCTGCACGAAGAGTGTGAATGCTGCATAAGAATCGGTGATATAGCCACTGAATGGTTTGGGGTCTCAACCTGGGTCAGACAGGGCTGCGTCTTAGCTCTGTTATTTTTCATATTAAAATAATAATGTGATATTATTGGAGAGAATTAATTTAAAAAATGTAGAATTGATAGGAAAAGGAGTTTTTTTTCTTTCGTAATTTGTGTTTGATATCATAAATGTACTAAGTTAATATTGTAAAATGTAATAATATCACACTGCGAGAATACGAAACATCATAATGGTAAAAAATAGCACCATTGTGTTGAAGAATAAAAATAATTGATCAAAATCAGATAATTGAAAAAAAATACAGGAATAAAATTATCAAAATATAAAATATATTATTCAATTTATGCACATTCACGCAAGTTTTGTCACTAACGACCCGGGTTTCGCCTTTCGGCATCTTCCGGAGTTAAAGTTGAAACAACAAATATCTTTCGAAGCGCACATAAAACTAAGGCTTATTGGAAATTTAAGCAAAATTTCGACTTCATATTAATACAGCATGTAGATAATGCTACGCTTAAGACTGCCTCATTTAGTTTGGCCAAAAGCCAACACTTAGAACCTTGTAGTACTCGGCTCGCGAAGTATAGTGGGATATTTGGAAAGAACTTAATTCTTTGATTTGGTACATAAGAAATGGGCGTTCATTTTTTGGCAGAATTAAATATATTGTACATATAACTAAAGAAGCTTTTCTGAAAGCATGAAAAATTTTGGAAGAAAAAGGGAACTATTCATCTTTTTCATTTGCTTAGCAAAAAGATAAAAAATATGCTGATTTATCATGTAAAACAAAATGTTTTTTAAATGTTAACCTACACATATAACTCAATATCAATTGCATTGTTATAAGACTGACTTAATTTATTACAAGGACGTTATTCACGAAACCAGTTGTTAGACTGGTATGACACTGCACCAAGAGAAGAAAGTAAAGAACAAAATCATTAGGGGAGATTACAAGCTGTAAGAAAGTTGTTAAAAATATATTTTTTGAATAAATGAATTCTTTGTTTATTTATAGGCTAAGCTTGTAATATACCATTTGGAGCAAAAAGGTTTTCGAAAACTTTTCACTTTTAGTGATGCCAACGTTTGCAATCCTTTGTATGATTTTATTAGACCCGTACTGAATGCAGTTTCTGAGGTGGATAGCAAATGTGCTGCTAAAAAGGTTTGATAATAACTTCAATGACTGTGTCAGACCACTTTATTTCTATCGAAAAAGACGATTTTATTTGGTTGCAAGGTTTATATTTTCTACAGTCACATTCTCACAAGGGCTACTGGTGGGTGCACTTTAGTCTTGGTTGGGGCGCTTTCACCGCCCACACACACATTCGCACATTCAATTGCGTGTGGTGATGATCATTTTATCTGTCGACAGCGTAGTGGAAGATGGCCATGAAACTTTGGCGGCGTATGCACAATCGGTGGTGATAGGAAATCAAAAGAAAAGTGGCAGTACTGGGACATAAACATATAATTAGATTTATTTTTGTATTAAATCTTTAAAAAATCAGTCAATACCAGTAAATGAAACAGAAATAACAATACAGAGTTAATGAAAAGTAAAATATGTATAACCAAATACACTAAATCTTATGATTTATAGCATAGATGCAGAGTGTTACCGTTTTGGTGATGGAAGGCATATGACACTTATATGACCAGAAATGATGACAAAAGTTCTGTTCTTATGCGTACTTCTAACAGTTTCCTGACAGTTTGATAACTGTTTTCTTAAAGAATGACTTTGATCAGGTTGCTTGAATTTAGGTTTGACATTTGGTTGTGTTTATTTTGCGTCAAATTGGCGTCCGACAGTTTTTAAGCTGTCAGAAACAGTTCATGCCCTAAAATTGCTGCTTTTTGAGTTTTTGGCGTACCCGCCCCAGAATGGCGAATTTTGTGTTTAACGACAACTTAACCGACTACATATCAAATGTCAAACTAACAGGTTAGCATCACTGATGTATATTACATAAAAGTTAGTAAACAAATATTCAACATGATGCAAAACTTTCGAAATATTTGGCTTAAAAATGTTGTTTTGGTTTGACCTGAAAAGTATGGAGCATTTTAAAACGAAATTATAGGAAACATTTGTGCATGACATCGTACAAAGGCGTTATTGGAGATTTAATTTTTGTATCTGAATGAAAAAGTTTTAGACTCAAATACAAATCCTTACTTTAAAATTTAGAGTGTAGATTTTGAATAAAATAATCGATACGTTATTGACAATAACACAGCATATGTTATCTTTGAGTGTGGTCGCTGAAATAACATGAAATGACAAAACGTTAGTTATTTATGAGCAATAAAATATTTTTTATTGTCTTATAAAGGCTGAACCAAGAAGAAGTGAACGTCGATTGTTAATTCTTTTAATTTTTTTGCTTTCAAGTTTTAATGTAAATCTGGCTACATACCTAGAGATTGCTACTATGAAAAAACAATATCAAATTATTAAATGTACGGGCAGCACGCAACAATTTGGCTGTTCTTGTACGCCACATCCATGCCGGTTTGAAGTATTTTTTGCGGAAACCGGTTGAAAACTTGGTTGTGACATTTGCACATAAGATCAGAGCTATTTCGTGTCTAAATGTTGCTAGAGTTGAAAAACAACACTACACATTCCGGATGCATTTCTGCAATAATCTTTCGTTACGATATGTCCGATTTCGCGGTATTTACTGATGATTTTTGACAATTTGTCGGAGAATTGGTTAACCGGTAGTGATATCCTAGGCATGATGCATGTGCGAATGTGTTGCTACTTGCTACGGAAAGCGACTAACCGTGGCACTTAAATCTAATAAAGTTTCTACACACATACATATTATAACTATTGCGCACATGATAATAGAAATATAATTTTACCCAATAGTGCCATGAATGTTTTTCACTTTAGAAAAAGAATCAGGAATATAGTCGCGTTTGAATACTTATAAATTACTTCCAATCATGGCTTTTAATATTTTATTTTTATTTTTCAGGTTAAGAATAAAGTTATCTATTTCGACCTATGCAACTATTTTTTTGATATCTACCACGGGAAATCCTTTTACGGGGTATACAAATTTCTTGTGAATGCATTTACCAAAGAAGGAAATTTGTTTTGTGTCTCTTTTCTAATACATAATAAGAGATTAAATGATTAAACGAATGGTAAAGCTAATGAAATTGTTTTTTTAAATCTTAAGAGTAATAAAATAAGATTTAAACAAGTCATACAATATTTATGATTAACCCGTAACATGCCATCCTAGAAAATCACGTTTCCTGCCATGATGGCATCTCAGTTTCACTATTTATTGACAGTATTTAAACCTAAGTTAGAAGCTAAAAAAAAAATTAAAAAAGGTATATATGCTTGAAAATATATTCTAGGTCTCATTTTCATCCTCATTTTATTTATAAATGCTTAAATAAGCACATACATCAACTTTAATCAAACACGATTGTTATAAGTGCTTCATGTTCAAAACTCATCCTCAAAGTAATGTCTCGACCGTGCTGCATTTGTAGAGTCCAACAAAGGTCTGAAGACTTATACAAAAAGTGTACCCTATTGGCCATAAGCAATATCCGAGGTAGGTATGGCTGACGAAAGGCGGAGTTGAACGTGAGCCGACAAAGCCAAAATTATTATACAGCTGTTAGGAAAGTCCAGAATATTTTTTATTATTATTTAGACATTCTCTGAAATCACTTTTAAGGTGTTCACTGTCAATACTTATTTTATGTGGAAAAAGTACTAATTTTTTTTTATTATTTTTATTCTCTGAAATGTTTTATGGAGATTATGAGTCATTATTGCATATAATATAATGAAACAAAGAAAAAAGGAAAGATTATTGCACATACTTTCGATGATTTCGGCGGTAACTTTGTGGAAGTTCATTTTAATAGAAAATTTAAATTAACTTTGATTATTCCACGTATTGTGTTACTAACTGTGACACGTGTTTCGCCTCTTTCAGAGGCATCTTCAGACTTACTATCGCAAAGTTTGCTTAAGTAATGAAGCAAGATTGATTCTAACATTTTAAAATTATGAAATTACAAAATGGAGTTTTTGGGTTTTTTTTTCCTTTTAAGAGGAGCAAAGAGGGGGGTGTAGAATCGAAATAAAGCAAATAAATAATGATACTAATGAGTTGCAATCAATTAGATTGGGATTTTTCCCTTTTAAGGGAAGCAAAGAGGGGATTATAAAATCGAAACAGAGCAAACAAATTTAATCATACTACTAATGACGTAGGTAATCAGCTAGGTTAGTGATTACTCTATTAATTGGGAACAATTTAAGTAATGGGGAACCACCTGTGCTATTAAGAATATTATTTAATAATATTTCTTTTTTGTTAAGAGTTTTATTAATTTCTATAAATTCTAAACTATTCATCTTTAAACCCTTTTTATTTACTCGGTGGAGTATTTCTAAATTACAAATCTGATTAAAATTATGATTATTTTCTATTAAATGATTGGCAAACTCAGAAAAATTGTTACTTTTTAGACATCTTATATGTTCTTTAATTTTAATATTGAAGTTTCTACCTGTCTGTCCAACATAAGACACTAGACAGTCTCCACAAGAGAGTCGATAGATACCACTCTGCGACTCTCACTAAAGTCATCTTTGAATTAGAGTTAAACATTATTAAACAGATAGCTGTAAATAATGGTTACAACACAAACGTAGTGGTTAACTTACTTAAGCGTAAGCAAGTTAAACAACTCATAGTAAATAATATTTTTTCAGGAGAGAGGAAAGCAAACGATAATATTAAAAACTGGCGTAGAATTATTTATTTAGGAGAGATCTCGTCAAAGATAGTTAAATTTTTGCCAGACAATATAGATAATAAATAAATAAAATATAAATAATTTAGGTAAAATTTTATTGAACAGTAAAGATCGCGTAGATTCATCGTCATTGGTGTTTTCATGGATATAATTTTACATTCACTTATTACTTAAATAAAGTTTTACCGACTTTAAATATTTTGTGGAATAAAGATACGGACAAAAATCATTATTGACCGTTTTAATTTACTTATTTATTTATATTGGTGCTTGCTTTTAGTTAATATTATAATAATATTAAATTCCTTAAAAATACATCATAAGTTAATAAATATAGCGATTTTTATGCAACATGTGATTACAAAAAGTACAATAAAAATACAATTGTATCTACCTACTATTTTTTTATCATTTGCAGTTAATGTTCAACAACGACATATTTGTTTTATAATGATTCATTTTTGGATACAATTAAGCTTACAGTCGTCATTATGCGTTTGCAAAAAATATCGTTTAAACTGTTCTTTATCATGATTCGTAATTTATTTTCCAAAACAAGTCACAAATAAATGAATGCTAAAAAAATGTTGGCATATCTTTTACTACTAATATAATTTTAAGCGACAACTTTTATGTTAATCTATTAATTTTTATTGCAGGCATTTGCTAAATCTTTAGAAGGTTTTGAAATATACATCCGGCTTAAAGCAAGTTATTTTATTTTGACTCTCCCCATGTTAAAAAACAAAATATTTACGCACAATTTTTGACATTGTTGTGAATAAAGGAATTTTTGACACAATCGAATTTTAAAACCCATAAAACATGTTGCTTTTAGTTGTAAGCTGTAAATATCGCGTTTTCTGTTTAACTAAACAATATTGTAGGTTGTTCTTGCTTCTAACTATTTGAAATGTTTGTTCTTCTATCTAATGTAAACTCGTATATCTCTATCGCATTCTACCATGAAAAGATCGATAAATTGATCGGCAAACCACAAAATCGACAATTTCGTGCAATAGACGTAATGTTTTTGATTTTATTATTATATATTTGAATGTTAAACTATTTTTGCTAGGAATACCTAAAATGATAAACACTTATTGACAATATTAAGAGAAATATTGAATGATTTAATGGCTCAACTAGCTATGAATTCATCATGGGCATGGAGGTGTTAAGATTGTTCAATCGATCGATATTCACTATCAAATTGAAAATTTGTGTTTTGCCGTATATGATTTTTGGCTTAAGACCATAATTTTTTTTTATTATTTTATAGGTAGTTCTGGACTTATTCACGGATATTTGCAATAAGACTTGTACAATTTATTGAACGAGTCTTTAATAGTCGTAGTCAAGTTTTGAGATCAAGAAGATTTTTTATTATCGAATAGTTTAATGTTTTACACGATTGATGGGTTCCTAACAAGAAGCTTCAATACAAACACGTACGCTTACAATCTAGATTCATAATGAACACTTAACATTCCTAACCAAGATCATTATTTTTAATTTATCTCTGAGTTTTTTCAATATACACTTCAAAATATATCTGATCCTTATCAAATAAAAAATATCTCTAAAAAATTCATTAAATTACTTGGTACAGTTAATACATCTGTATTTTTAGAAATGTATAAATATTTATAAAAGCAAAATAGTGATATGCAGAACTATATCAGTAGATAGTGCTAAAATCCTAATACGTCGGACACTTCGTGCGCGCCACGAGCGTGATATGCAATTATAAGTGACATTGTATCAAAAGCAGTAACTTAGCTAAAAAAAACTTTATTATGCAGAAAATGACTAGACAGAATATGATAAAACCAAACACGATTAAACAGAAGAAGTAAAAATAAAAAAAATAAATATTGTATCTATTTATCAAATTATCACAGTACGTACATATAAATATGAATACAGAAAATTAAAAAAGGCACAAAGTACTAAAAAGCTTAATCCGAGATGTATGGATTTTGATGGAGAAATCATTTATTTTACATGAAAGCACTGTTTTATTAGCTCAATATATTTAACATACAATCTGAATGTCTTTATAAGAAGAAATTAATACATTTTTAAATATAGTAAAAGTAACATGTTTAAACAACGACATTTAAAAAAACGAAACAACTTGAAATAGGGTCGAAGTACGCGCTCTGTCGAAAGAAGGAACTAAGTCCCAACGACACCTTCTATTTTCAACTGATATAAAATATATTTGTTAAAATATTGTTGATACTTGAATAATAAAATAATGAAAAAAAAAAACAATAACCTTTATGCAGTGATTAAAAGATGACCAGAGGTAAGCTGATTGATTTCGCTACAACCATTTTCAGGATAGGATAAGTGGGAGAGAATTCAACACATCGCATACATCCATGCCTGAACAGAAATTTTTAAATCAATTGACTAGTTGGTTGTTGATTATTCCACCACCACCCGTTATGTGTATGCAATCGATGTTTCACGGCCGCCTTCAATGACGCAATACGGCCAAGGGAAAAAAGAAACAAATTTAGTCCTTACATTCTTGGATCGAAACAGATCTGCACGGGACCTATTTTTTAACCATGCACTGTTTGTGCTTAGAAATTTTATCTAGAAAGAAAGAAAAGAGAATGTGGCTTGTTCAGCCATTTAGTTTACCTTGAATAATTCCATACTTTTTATCGTTCGTAGAAACACTAAAGTCAGATTTAATAAGATTAATACTATTGTAATATAAATTAAGTTGTTAGAGTAAATAACAAGATGTATTGTGTATCTCTTCTGAGGTAGTAAATATAGCTGAGTAAATGCAGGCTTAAACATAGTTCGGACGATGGCGCACGCTGAGATAGCATAAACTAATTTTATAAAAGAACTAGCTGACCCGGCAAACGTTGTTCTGCCAAATAAATTATTTTAAACCAATGCATCTCGATCATATTCACGTTCACGTTCGGATTCTCGATTGAATGCGTCGTTCATTCCACGATCTGGCGTTAGCATTCCTAACTTGACTAACAAACTGTCGCACATAAGGTATGTCTTCGATCAAAAGCAAAGCCTGGTTATGTATCTCTTCATTCATCTCGAGATCGGGATTCCCTGAACTGACACGAATTCGATGTAAAATGTATTCGGACATGTCATCCTTGTACTTGTTCTACAGTTCACGGGGATTCGATGGGAAGCATGTCAAAATAATGATAGAAAATAATGTGCGTGTGGCTTGGAGATTCAGAAACAATTTCTTCAGCGATTGTCATGTCCCAATGAATATCATTTTCAAGCAAATTGAGCTGTTGACATGCAAGTAGAAGCATTCGTCATTTTTCGGATGAACTGTGTAAATGCGACCAAGAGCATCAGTAGTCAATCGGATGATCAGGAACCACATCGCCTTGCTTTCGACGTTAAAATTTCTTCGATGTAGCTTTCCAAGAGTAATAACGTGGTATCTCAAAGTAGAGCAACGTTCGTGCAAACAGCGTAATATTGTTGTCAAAAAAATTATCATACCTAATTATAAACATAACCTTATTTAAATATTATCCGATTTTCTTTCGTTTTCATTTCATATCATCGATTTTTTTTGTTCTAATCCATACTCTAAATTTAAAATTATTTTAAAGTCAATCGTACGCAAAAGAAGCAGAAACAAATGAATTTTGGAAAAATTGCCATCTAGCGGATGAAACCTGCATACAACGACATTTTCATTATTTAAAGCTGTTCGTCATTTGAAAACTGCATGAAAATATTAATTTTCTTCACAATTTCTTTGCCGTGATATTTTTCCGAAGTTTATTTTGCTATTTTGCTTATTTAGCTTATTTGCTTATTTAGCTTATTTTGCTATTCTAGGCGGATACGAATTTAATAAAACAAAGATCATTAAAATCCGTGCTGTCATTATCGAGAAATACGTGGTGTAACAAACCCCACTTTGTTTTATATATATAGATATTCATATGTTGTTATCTGGTCATTAATATTTTCAAAACATCTTCATAATTATAACAAACCCACTTAATTCATTGAAAATTGTATACATTTTTACATTTTAATAGCCTTTTAACTTAGTGATCTACTTATATTTTTGTATATAAACGATACAAACTGTTTACTACGTGTCAGTTCAAGTACATCCGTGCACTTGGAATGCCTGAAGACGCCGAAAGGCGAAACCCGGGTCGTTAGCGACAAAACTCATGAAAAAGTACAAAATTCAAACAACTCAAATTTGATATTGAAATTCCATCAAGCACCCTCAGTCGAAATACTTAATTATAACGTAATGATGTTTTGATAGGCTTGAAAAGGTAATATAAAAATATATCCAAATACCTACTGATAAAATATTATAAATTCATTGAATTCGTCGTGATTATCTTGTTTTTTATAACATTAAAAAATCTATGATCGTGGTTATTTGATCGTGATATGTCAAAATTGATTATTAATGACAGGGATGACAAACCTATGACACTGTAGGAAAATTGGAGTGATATTTATTTGTAAAATTTCACTGCTTGAAATCTAAGAATTGAACGATTGCGTTAGCTCTTAATGAACAAAATTTATTGAGTTATTGGATAACGATTGCTATCTTAGATAAAATACGATTGATATCTTAGTCATAGTCAAGATTTGACGCGTTTTGTAAATCCGCTGGATGATTTGACGATTTAAGAAGAAAAAGGGGAAAACTATCACAACTTTACGCTTTGAAAAAGATTGAAAAACATTATGCTGTTTTGTAATTTTTCATTTTAGCTCATAAATAAAAAATATTTGCTGTGGAAAAAATAAAACTACTTAATATTTTTGTGAAGGTTCTCAAGAGGTATGAATAAAAATATTTTTTGCCCTTGATACATGTTTTAGAAAAAACATTTTTTTATTATAATTAAAATTGTTCTTCGTGTATGTCATATGAGTCGCCACTTTCATTGCTTAGACTCTAGAGCAGCGTTTCTCAACCGGGAGCCATGTGGCCCCCTTGGGGGCCACAGCATGCTCCAAGGGGGCAACAGAAGAAAATATCAGTTTTGGGGAGCCACAGCAGACTTTAGGGGGGCCACGGCCACTCCAATATAATGAACTAAAATTTATCTTAAATCAAATATAATACAGTAGGACAATAATATATTGAAGCAGAAATAATGTATTTATTATACAAACTTTTTACTATTGTTTCAATGATATTTAAGGATACCATAAAAACTGCATCCAAAAGTAATTGTCGACAATATTGTATTGACGGATTGTCCACGGATTTCTTTCATCACCCCATGATATTATGAAACTCATGTGCGTTAAATATGTTTTGCTTTACTAATGCTACTATCCATTTTATGCAAAACAGATAGACATGAAAGAAAAGCCATTTGGATAATTCAAAAAGCTTTAAGAAGTGTCCGCAGCAAAAAAAGTAGGATTTATAATAGTATTCAGTGAAAAATTAGACACTGGTTTAACGAAAAGTTTCTTACGAAATTTCCAAATTAATTGCAAAAGCTAGAAAAACGCCTTATATTTCCAAATCTTTGATTTTGCAATTTCAAGAGTTATGAATCAGAGTGAAAATGCAATTATTCAGGTGATTCCTTTGGGCAATTCCGTTCAGTATCAAGACGTATTTATGAGATAGCTGATGATAAAAAAAACAGCTAATTGAACATTTTGCCTTGCAAATCGACCAACCTAAAACGATGTGTCAGATTTTTGATGAAGAAAAAGTTGATTAAGATAATTCAATGCTCATTGCCAGAAATCTTAGCCACTCAAGGTGTAAAGATTTTTTATGAATAAAATATATATCGCTTCAATTGTTGAAAGTATTGAAGTTTTACTTTTATAAATAATCATGTACTATTTTTTTTTCATTCCCTGAGCGATTCATAGTCAAAATTTGGTTGCAAAAAAGGGGACCTTTGTGTAAACCCTAATATTGTTATAAACAGTAAATTTCATAAAATCCCATTGACTTCAAGAATGTCTTTTTCGAAATCATTTTTTGACACAGCTCGACGCAAATATCAAAACGCAACACCAAAGACCAAGACTGATCATTAGCAAAGCTTTGTCTCTTCGCTAAGTGGCTAGTGTCTTTAGGGTCCTCCATGTGGCTGCAAATTCAAGTACCACCCCGGGCGGCAGAACCCTTTCCTACACCACTGCATATCATGCTAAAACTTCTTGCGTAGCAGGTATTAAGTAATTGAAGCCATACACTCAATCCATGGGAGTGGCTGGTAAAGTACGTGATACAAGCTTTATAACCTTATTCTCATACATAAAATTCTTCTAACCGAATAATGCAGCCCAAATAGCCCTTACAAAAGCATGCAGAACTACTACAAATACAAATGCATTGCCGGTTCTGCTTGGTAAACTTTTGTTAAATCTGTACATTCAAGTTCAAGGCGCAACAGCAATGCCACATAATGGGTGTCAAGTCCCAGATGAGGAGAATTCTTTGACTGCCTCCTTCTCGACCAGACACTTCAAATGAATCAGAATGCGAATTTGGTAAAATTGATGGGAAATTATTCTAAGGACAGGCAATCTTATAAATTATTTCAAAATTTAAAAATGCGAATGGAGACCAACGCTTCGAATGAATCAGAATGCGAATTTGGTAAAATTGATGGGAAATTATTCTAAGGACAGGCAATCTTATAAATTATTTCAAAATTTAAAAATGCGAATGAATTCTCCAAATTTTCGGATAGGCCAATTTATAACTAGCCATGATCACTTCACTGCTAAGTTCTTCCAGGTTGGCTGATTAGTAAACAGCCTAAAATATAATTACGGCAATATGATTCAGGATGCTGATCGCATTTATTGAGAATGTCCAAACATGAACAACGAACGGGAAGAACTGCTTAAAATTATACGACCACAGTCGCATCTGGTGGTCCTGTTGTTCATGCCGACTTAGTTGCATCCAGGGAAAATTACAAAGCATTCAAAGAGCTCACGGCGTCATATGAAAAACGATTGAATTAATTTTATAAAAACTCTTTTGATAACGTTATTTTATTTTATTTAGCATTCTGCACCCTGCAGTGCATGCAAACTAGTTTTAAGAAATTTATGGAAACAAATTTAACACGAATAACGCTGCAGAAAACGTCCCCGTAAGAATAGTGTGAACCATAGCGGGCTGTGATAGGTACATCGTTGGGTACCCTAAGAATTAAAAAAAAATATACATATTATAGACTAGTTTGTGAACATATTTTTCTTTAACAAACAATTTTATTGTATTTTTAAAAAATAAATGAACTTACATTTTTTTTTTCATTTTTCCGAGCCCCGAGAATTTTATTAATAGGGGTAGGTGGGCCACGGAAAAATATGAGACTCAAAAGGGGGCCACAGGCTTAAAATGGTTGAGAAACTATGCTCTAGAGGAGTGATTATTTTCAGCAACAGTTTTTGTGAACTGTGATGTTTTATTTTTAAAATTTCCAGCTGAGCGGGCGAGTGGTCAACGTCGTTGGGTTGGATATACAGAGGCTCGAATCCCGGTACGGACAGTTTTTATAGATTGATTTTTATATCGATTTATGTATTTCTTTTATTTATGTGATGACCTGAATTCCCTCTCCCATTCATCCTTCCCTTAAAAACAAGTGTTGCGAGAGCAATCAGCCAACTATTAGTTCAGTCCAAGCACTCCTAGCCATATCATTTTACCCCTTCTTTCTTTGAAAAATGATAAGGTAAGCAACTGAGTAAGAAGCAGTTCTCGTAGATATTTTATGTTGAGATACTAAATTATACATCTATTAGGAGTTTAAATGCTCCACATATTAGGCGGACATGGTTAAATAAAAAATAAATAAAACGGTATTTTTTTCTTATATATAAATTTTATAAATTTTTTTATAAAAATCTCCACATATAACTCAATATATTTTGTATTGTTATACGAATGCCTAAATTTATTATAAGGACATTATTTAGGTAACCAGTTGTTAGCCTAGTATGAAAACTGCACCAAGAGAAGAAAGTTAAGAGACTTGTACAGACAGTAAGAATGTTTTTGAAAATGTATTTTTTGAATAAATTTTTTTTATATATAGGGTAAAATTGTAATATACCATTTGGAGAAAAAAAGTTTTCGAAAAGTTTTCACTTTGAGGGATGCCGACATTTGCAATCCTATGTATGATTTCATTAGAACCGTAATGAATGCAATTTCTGAGGTGGATAGTAAATGTGCTGCTAAAAAGGTTTGATAATAACTTCAACGACTGTGTCAGACCACTTTATTTCTATCGAAAAAGACGATTTCTTTAAGTCACAAGTAGGGCCTCCATTCCCGGAATCCCGACCAATTTTTGCGGATCCCAGGATTGTTTTAGTAGAAGAAAAAGCTCTCACGCTTCTGAGTACGATCTTTCAATCGGAATACCACTTTTCCTAAGGAAGAACCTAAAAAAAGCTCTCATTTTTTTTATAATTGTATAATCTGTCAATTTTCAACATTATCGAGTCATCGAGCTAGAAAAAAATCTCTTTGAGTTGAAAGTTATTTTGAAATCTCTCAATTTCTCACTTTTTCCCAGAGATCAATCCCGGGATACCAAAAGCCCAGATTCCGAAATAATTGTGGATAACAAAGTCCTGGGATTGCATGCTTTAGTCGCAAAGTTAATATTTCCTACAGCCAAGTTTCCACAAGCAGTGACGGATTATCCTATAAGCAAATGAGTTGCGCGCTTAGAATTTAAGGGCCCACAAAAAAAAGTTTATATAGTATAAGCCCATTCACTTTTGGTTCAAATTTTTACAATTTTAGTTGGAATTTTCTGACGTTTTTATGTTATCCTTAAAACATGGCCTCCAAATTTTATTGCACCTGCTTCCGCCCATGTGTCTTATCCGCAACTGCCCACAAGGTTTACTGGTGGGTGCCCTATAATCTCGATTCTGGTTCTTACACCAAATTTGTACATTCCGTGGACCGGGACGATAGTGCTCTTATCTGTCGACAGAGTAGTGAAAAATGGCCATGAAACTTTGGTAGCATATGCGCAATGGGTGGTGGTAATAAATCAAAAGAAAAGTGAAAATACTGAGAAATTTTAACATAATTGGATTTGTTTTTGTCTTAAGTTTAAAATAAATCGGTAATTATCGGAAAATTTTCCGATTTACCAGTATTTACCGAAGGTTGATTTTTGACGATTTGTTGGAGAAATATAATTCCGATGATGCATGTGCGACTGTGTTGCTACTTGCTATGGAAAGCGACTAATCGTAGCAAATATTTATATTACTCTGGTGTCTTATTTTAAATATAAATGTTTATGATGCGCTTATCAATGAATTTTCCACAAACGAGTAATTGAATAAAATCGAATTAAAAAAAATGAATCGGCCTTTTTTTTGATAGCATGTATTGGAAAGTCACCTAACCCCACTGCTACACACACACTATTAGCTCATATGATTCTAGAAATGTAATTTTCCCCATTAGTGACTTGAATGCTTTTAAATTTAGGAAGAGAGTTGGGAATACGACCCCATCTGGGTTCCAGTTTAGACTTTTAATATTTTATTTTTATTTTTCAGGTTAAGAATAAAATCATCTATTTTGACCTCTTCAAATATTTTTTGTAAATTTACAAAGGGAATTCCTTTTATGGAATGTACAAGTATGTCGTGAATGCATTTACCAAAGAAGGAAATTTGTTTTGTCTCTCTTATCAATTAAATAATAAGAGACTCCATGGTTAAAAAGTTGGAACAAACCAATGAAATTGTTTTCCTAGTAAAAAAAAAAAAATCACAACAAGTAAAACTGTATTCTTTATTTCCATTAATAAATCGATCGATATTCACTATCAAATTGAAAATTGTGATTTGCCGAATAATATTTTTCTCACGGATATTTGCAATAAGATATATTTACCTAATCTTGAATAGTCGTAGTGAAATTTTGAGATCAAGAAGTTTATTGTCAAATAGTTTGATACCATAGTTGCAAATATATACAATGAAACGAATGTTTCCCAATACTTGTTTTATACGGTAGATAGTTAGATAGTAGTATAGTGATATGCAATTAGAAGTGACATTGTGTCAAAAGCGTAAACGAAAGAGAGCATGACGAAACAGAATATAATAAAACTAAAAAAGTAAAAATAAAAATACTTTTGTTGTATTCAATGCATTTTTTTTCGTCTAAAACCAAGGTACCGGAACGCACTATCATATTCTGTTTAGTCACGTTCTGCTCAATCATGTTCTTTTTAGTTGGGTTACCTCTTTTTTTTTCAAACAATTTTACTTCAAATTGCATATCACTATCATACATTATATTATATATGATGAATACAGGAAATAAAAAAGGCACTATTTACTTAATCGGAGATATGTGGGTTTTAATGAATAACTCATTTATTTCTTATGAAAGTACTGTTTTATTAGTTCGATAGACATAACATATAATCTGATTGTCTTTACAAAATAAAAAAATATACCCAGTAAAAAAAATGTTTTTATAAGGACATTTTAGAAAAGAGTCTCAACACTGATGTTTTAAAATTAGGTCTTAGCACGCGCTATGTTGAAAAAAGGAATTTACTCCCAATTACACAATAAAAACAATTTTAACATCCAATATTTTTTAAAAGATTTTAAACATTTTACTTGTCTGAATAATCAAATAAGAGTTTATTTTATTATTAAAATGGTGGATGGAGTTATTGTGATTTGCAATATGTGTTCACACTTATCCATTAAGAGAATGACTTTGTGAAAACAAAATGAAATATATTAATTATAATATTGTTGATAAAAACATAATAAAATGATTTTAAAAACATATTTGTGGAGTGATAGAACTATAGGACATGGGCAGCTTTCTGATCTTACTACACCCATTTTCAGGATTGAATGAGTGGGAGAAAATTCAAGACATCACATACATGCATGAGTTTGAATAGATATCCATAAATCAATTTTTAAATTTTCTCATTTCCACGAATGTTTGTAAATAAGTCACTACTAGATGTCGCTGTATACTCTGAAATAATAAACGCTGAGCAATTAAATTTAATTTTCCATCACTACACATCACAAATACAGCGGCAGCATACGCATAATGGGTTGTGGTGGAAAACACAACTACAATTCGTTTTTTTTTATGAAATTATTTTTACCTCGTTTCATATCAATATGTTGTTTTTAAACAAATCGTTTTTGTTATATGATCCAATTGAAATGACTTTGGTATTTTTTTTTATCCAAAATTACATAATTATAATAACAAATTATGGCAATTACTGTTTTATGCATCCTGATAATTGAATTTAACCTTAAGCATCCTTGCTAAAATATGATTGTAAATATTAAAATATTTTTATACTTCCAGTCGATATTGAACCAATATTTCATACCAAATACTATATACCTATTTGAAATTGACGACAATTTGTTTATTTTTAGTTTAGTTTTTGATGTGCTTGACATGTTTCGTTTATTGGAGTAACAGCTTCAGACAGCAAGTATCGCAAAAATCAAATTTATTGGTAGTAGCATTCATCCCTTTTATTGAAGCCGATTCCCTGAAAGTGTTGCGATGCCACGCAATGAATGAAAGTGTTTGTGTTTTAATTATGTTTATTGAAATGCTTTTGGATATATTTTTGATGTTCTGTCTGGTGCGAATACGAATATATCTGAAGGTTTTCCAACGCGTGAGCAGGCCACATACAGCTGTCCATGTGAAAAGCATGGATTTTCAACATTTGATCCACACACTTGTTGCGATTGTCCCTGTGCTTTGTTGATGGTCATTGCAAATGCGAGTCGCACCGGAAACTGCAAAAATTTACATTAGAATGGAATATATGTTGGAATCATTCAGATGTTTGGCAACAGTACATCGTCCTCTTTAAAAATTTTCATTAAAATGTTTAGCTTCGATGATATTGTTCATTATCAATTTCCAATGTTAAAAAGCGTGGCGGCGTGTCTGAAAAATCAAGTGAATTAAAGAATTCAGTTGGATAATTGTTATAATTGTATCTGGTCATTAATATTTTCAAAAAATCCCCATAATAATAACAAACCCATTTAATCCATTGAAAATTGTATACATTCAATTTTCGCTAATTTACATTTTAATAGCCTTTTAACTTAGTGATCTACTTATATTTTTGTTTATAAACGATACAAACTGTTTACTACGCGTCAGTTCAAGTACATCTGTGTACTTGGAATGCCTGAAGATGCCGAAAGGCGAAACCCGGGTCGTTAGCGACAAAACTCATGGAAAAGTACAAAATTCAAACAATTCAAGTTTAAACTCATTATCGTGTTGGTTTTTTTAAAATTTACTTAATGTTTGACATGGTAGATATGCATTCTACGCTTAACCTGCAATTTTTAATATATATAATTTGCTTTATGCCACTATGATTTTAAGCGACATGTTTGCACAAGATTTTCGAAAATACGGTTTCTGAAATATTTAATGAACATATTTTAATGTTTTAAAAATAATTTTCATCTGCTTAGTTTATATTCAGTATATTCTAATGCCTTTTTGAGAAGCGTTAATGATATTATGCTGGTACATATATTTTATTTTAGGGTTAGAGATTCTCCATCGATTAACTGAATAATTACGGAGTTTATATATCAAAGTCAAATACATTTTTGCCATGGCTCTAAATGGACGTTTTGCATTATTATTGATTTTTGTTTTTTTATTTGTCAATATAAAAGCGAACCTGTTGTCACAGTATACAGTTAACGACAGTTATGTAAGCTGCTATTTTTTTACTATAAAATTGTATTTATAAAAAAAAAATTACATACAGATTGAAATTATGTACCACATTTCTGTCAGTATTTTAATGTTATCTATTATAGAACACCACACGTTGGAGTTTTTTTTCACTAACATTTTAAAAGCCCACTTCCGGTTTCAGTAAATGATGATTGTGAGGTTCAATAAATTGAAGCAAAAAAACAATTGAAAATAATAAAATTAATGTTTTTTTTAAGTATAAATATTGATTCACAACGTTTTTTGTTTGTTGGACGATGATTTAAGCCCAGAACCACAGCAATAAGTCTGTTGATATTCTCGTTTTAGCCAAATTGCTTGATACAAAACACGTTAAATAAAAAAAAAACGATTTAAGATTCCGACTAAAGGTGCTTGTTGGCATTTCAATATAAAAATTTGAATCGTTCAAATTATGCACATTCACTGACAAGTTCAGTTCAAGTTCATCCATGCACTTGATCGCCTGAACCCGGGTCGTAAGTGAAAAAACTTCTGTGAATGTAATAATTTTGACTATATGATACAAATTTTTATTTAATCTCGCCACCCAAACTTCATAAAACAACAATTCACATTATCATTTTGAACATTAATATATTTTTTTCTTTTCTTTAATTAATCTCCCTAGAATTAAGTCAATGACAGATTAAAAATATCGTTGAATATCAATCAATACGAGTTGTCTTCCTAAACGTTTTATTTCTAAAAGTTATGACACGTGTTCCGTCGCCTTGAGAAGAGAACATTAAGTTGAGTAAATAAATATAAAAAAATCCATGAAACATCAAATATACAAGGAATGTGTTCTTTGTATAAGCTTTTATTTTACTGTTTCAATAACTCATAAATACTAGAATTTTGTTTTTACAAAATATTTATGATTTTCTCGAACTCGCTTAAATCGTAAGAAAGGTATTTCCGATGCTTTAAACTAAAATAATAATAATGAACTCTTTGAAAAATTATGTCGAAATATCATTTTTTACAGGGGGTTTTTGATATAAAAATAAATAATGTTGTTGCTTGCACTAGCGCTTCTAAGCCTCCAGCAAATGCTACGTTTTTCTTAAACACAAAGCGCAATGAAAAAGGTCATTTCTTGGTTACTTCAAATCTGACTCTCTTTGAAAATATTGGACCTGTAATGGTAAGTACTTTATCATTAAATATTATCAATACGCCTTTATTAATAAAATTCACCATTAAAGGTGAATCGTTAATAATGGTGAGATGTAATATCTTTCGTCGCATAGCTAATTAATTAAATACGACAACTTATTTGAAAACTTTCTTGATCAAATTCTACAGGTTGTATAAAAAATGTGATACATGTTTTCTTCTCTGAGAAGCATCTTCGGACAAATTAACGTTCGGTTATTTACGAACAAAACTAAACTTCATTTTAATTTGCGAATTATATATTGCAAAATTAAAATTTCAGAGAAAAAATAGTTTAATCCACCTATCAGGTTGCGTTATAGTCTACATTAGGGTATGCAATCCTGGAATCCCATCAATCAATTCTGTGATCTCGAAATCCCAGGACTGTGACAGTACTGATCTCGGGAATTCACGATTGAAAAAATTACAAAAAACGAAACTTGAAAGAGCTAAAAAAAAAAACAGTCTCACGCTGGTAATTTTAGGAAGTCCGCAAATTTCTCTATATTTGAAATCGACAAGAAATTGTTTGAAAAATCGCCGAGCAAAATTCCGGGATGACAGAAAGGGGCCGGGGTTGGATATCCTAGTCACTAGTCTACATATATGCTTCAAACTAGGAGCGTACTTTATAAAATTAGTGTAATACATTGGTTTATAACATTTTTTTTATATTTAAGGGCAACATACGAATATCAAGATGGGTCAACGGAAAATTTGAGCTTGCATTTAATTACCATCAAGAGAACGTCTGTACCTATTTTATCAATAACGACTTTCTTCCTATACAGGTCCACGTAGGCCCCGGTTGCATATTTCAAAAGGTTGGTTTTTAAATATATGCTATAAATTATTATATTTAATAATATTGTACAAATATGAAGTGTTTTTTTCCCCTATTTTTCCTATTTGATACTTGTCTCAATAGATATAATATATCGTAATCATATATTAAAAACGAAATGATATCACATGTTGATATTACAGCTTACTATTTTCAGACTATGACCCACATTTAAATGTGCGATTTTTTTACTTAGATTCGACTACTCATATGATACTCACAATAAACTAGAGCTATGAAGTTAGACTAAAACTCAGCCGACTCATTTTAATTTTATTTTCTATTATTAATCAGTATACTCTACGAAATTCGTTTGATTTAAGAATATTCTATCTATTTCAGTGTTCAATGAAATAGCAACTGTAATGGTAAATACTTTTCAATTGCTATATCAATAATGAAGTTAGAGTCGTCAGATTTTTAAACAAGTTAAAAACTTTGTAATTACTTGGTAAATTAAGCAAACGCAAATAATTATCTTAAATAATCGGTGCTTCCGATGCAAATTTGTAGATGCTTCTAAAACAAAAAATGATTTTTATTGAATTTTACAAATATGAAAAATGTATTTATCATATGATATTGTTAATTCAATTATACGAATAAAAAGATACGATTTCGTGGACCAGTGGCTGAAGGTCTATTATGCTTTCCGGTAACTATAAAACAAGTTGATATAATTATTCACTTTTAGGGTGTTCACTGTCAATACTTGGTGGAAAGGCATTATATTAATAAAAACACAATAATCCTTTGTACTTCATTCCACTTTATTTAATATGTCAGGACCGGTTTCGCTCATTGCGAGCATTGTCAACTGACAATGTGTTTTTATTAAGATATAATTATTAATTGAATTATTTTTACAGGCTGAATACTTTCTTTCAAAATTTGACGTCCATAAGATGATTCGCTTTCTTGTGGGAAGAATATTTTTCTACGGCAGATTCAAAATCCGTTTCGAGTGGTTCACCAGAACAAATTTACTATTATGTACTGATGGAGATTTTGAATTCGTACCAACCATAAATAATAAAAATTCTTAAGAAAAGCTTTCCAGGCCAACAATGTTAATATCCTGTGTACAAGAATACATTTTTAAATATTAATTAAACGGTGAAGGTATATTTAACTGTTTTATTTATTTACTATTCTAAGAATATAAAATGTTGATATTTGCCGCTTTTTGCGTAACAGCTTTCCGGAATTATTCTTCATAGATCACTTGTGTGCCGGTTTCAAAAGCATAGTAAAATTAAACCACCGCTTGTAAATTAATTTATAAAAAGTAAATAAATTTTCAAATAGCCAGGGAGGAATTAAAAAGTGGCACTAAGCATACCGACAGGATGAAGAGGGGTGCAGTTGTCTTCCAATGGGAAGGGGGTGTCTCTAGATTTGAAGCAAGATCAACAGTAAGCCAGTCATAAGATTTCGAAACGCTACTAATCGATACTAATGACTGAAGTAGATTTTTTTTTCTCCCAATACTGAGAATATCGCCGAATGTGTTTGTGCGTTTTTTTCTGGTTTCTAACAATGTTGTTTAATAATTTTGGTGCTTAAGTACGAACAGGGGGAAATCTCCCGTATTAATCAAAAATGTAACGTGAATTTTGTTTACATTATTTCGTTTCACTTTCATACAAAAATTGTTTTTTTTGGTTTCTTTTAAAAAAAAATGTTTGTTAAAAGTAAATTATAACTGAACTTGTTTTTGTACTAGTTTCTCGAACATAGCTTGTTAGTAGAAGTATGCTTGAACTCGATTTTTTTTAATTGATTTTTTTTTCTAAAGTTTAGAACTGAACTGGATTTTGTACCAGTTTCTTTGAAATAGTTTACCAGTAGAATTTTGATTGAACTCGATATTTTTTTCAAATGGTTTTGTTTTCAAGTAGCATTACTAGAACCTACGCCATTTTTTTTATTGTTGTAAGAAATTATGTGTCACCTTGGGGGAATCCCGTGGTCGAAGCGTGGATGCCCGACCGCTGGGCAAGTTCATTTTTTTTTTACTTAAATTCTAGATTAAGCATAAGTGTGTAAGGGGCGTGACGAACGACAGGTAATTTGTTTCTAAGCGACACCCGGCCGGTAGTCGAGTGGTCGACCGACCCAATGAGTGCTATCCTCAGAGATAGCAGTCACAAGAGGTAGAGGTCCGCCCCTGTAGTATCATGAGATGTTCCCTTGTGTGTGCTTGGTAGAATGTAAAGTCCAAGCTTGGGTCATTCCTTCGCCTGTCATGTCGTCGCGTGCCCAATGCAGAAGATCGTTACCGGGGACCTCGGGGGCCCTAAGGAAGACCGGAGACATGTGCTGCGTATGTCCGAGGAGGGACGATCTCCCGCATTAGTATAATTAGAAATTACGACGATTAGGTGGGCCGTTTACGGAGAGGAGCTTGGATGCGGCAACAGCTCCGCGCACTACTAGAAGTGTGGGGGCTACGTCAGAATATGATAGTAAGGCCCGTGCATCCTGAGATGTAGGTGGTAACGAGCAGCCCGTGCGACCCTTTTCCATGTCGGCTTCTTAGCCCGAAGTGACAAAACAATAGTAATTCCAAACGTCTCCCCGACGTGTGTGTGCACCGGATGGTGGCACAATTCATGGCAGTCTATTGCTGACGAAGATTTCGTGGCTGCGGCAACCACGGGAGATTCACACTCGGCTACATCCCAGCTCCACCAGGAACTAAACACGATAGTCAGTAGAATAGTTTAGTTTTTTTTTGAGCCAACGGCCGAGGCGCGCAACCCTACGTGAGACGCAAATTAAATTTTGCAAGAGCCTCCATCGCAGTGGCGATGTACTTTGAACTGGATGTTGAGAGTATATGAGAGACTGGATTCAAGGGAATCACTGCGGTAGGTATGGCACCGTTTTGTTCTCATTTGTGGTTTCTGGACGTCAGTTTCCCGCCTGACCGTAACTACAATATTCCTAAGTGATAAGTAAATTTGTTTTCAGAAAAAAATATATTGTTATTTTTCTTGTGGCCAAACACCGAGCCGAGTTATGATAGGGGTAAGAAAATTTGTTTGGTTAGGGTTATCAGAGAACTTAGGGTTAGGTGAAGGTTGACAAGGCTGAGTAGTAGACCGCTCTAACCACGGAGTGCCTTCCTGTTATTATTTTGTTGGTATTTGTTATCACGGCTAAGGCCAAAAATTCTTTGTTAAAAAGACCCCCCCTTGAAATCCTCCAAAGCGAAAGGTATCAACCTCAATGTCATAGGTAGTGTTTATTGTTTTTTTTAATGTAGAAATTAATGATTTTTGTAATTGTGTCTTAAAAGTGAATAAATTTTGATACAGTTTGATTGTGATCGAGCGTTTTATTTTTCTTTGTCTCAAATTTTCACCTAAATTATAAAATCATGTCTGACGGCCAGGCAACACAACTCTGGATGCTCGGGTTAGACGGATTTTCTCCCGATAACTCTGGCCACGGAGGTCTTATAAAGCATTTTTGTTTAATTTTAAGGTTGAATAAATGACATTTGAGCTCGAAACGTGGTGTTCAGATCAAAATGATATTTTTTTTCACAAAACTATTGATTCATTTCACTCGTCCATATTTTAAAATGGATATTCGTTTTTTTTTTCATACAATTTCTTTTTCTTTTCTTCTAATCATGCAAAGCTTTTTAAATAACTTCATGATCCCAACTTAATCCATATAGAATGACAATGAAATACTTCAACAATATGTATTCAACGACGGCTTGAGTACTCAATGTAACCAAGCGGTATTATCTCCAAAAATTCTTAAAAACACACCAGATGCTTCATATTACATTTAAAGTGTTCACTTGTTAAAAGACATTGTATTTAAAATAAAAAAAAACACTCTTTTGTACTAATTTAACATTTATTTCATAGGATCAAGACCAGTTTCGATAATAACGAGCATTTTCAACTGATAAGAATGAATAATCTATAGTCGATAAAATAATCACAATTCACAAACCACAAATGTGTGCGTACTGATGTCCCAAAATTTAAAAAATTACGACATCTGTTCTGCTACTACTGCAAAAATTCGATAATTCACGAAATTTCTGCTACTTTGAAAAATGGTTGTTAGCAAACTTAAACATTATTCTAAAAATTAAATAATTTACGAAATCTATGCTACTACGAAAAATGGTTGTTAGCAAACTTAAACATTATTCCAAAAATTAAATAATTTACGAAATTTCTGCTACTACGAAAAATGGTTGTTAGCAAACTTAAATATTATTCCAAAAACTCAATAATTTACGAAATTTCTTCTACTACGAAAAATGGTTGTTAGCAAACTTAAACATAATTCCAAAAATTAAATATTTTACGAAATTTCTGCTACTACGAAAAATGATTGTTAGCAAACTTAAACATTTCAATTATTCTAAAAAGTACATTATTTACAATTAAAATACTGCAGGGGTGTCGATATATGTCCCGTGATCTATTTCTTCTTCTACGAAATATATTTGTTAGCCAACTTAAATATTTCAATTATTCTAAAAATTAAATTATTTACAATTAAAATACTACAGGGGTGTTGATATATGTCCCGAGATCTATTTCTTCTTCTACGAAATATATTTGTTAGCCAACTTAAATATTTCAATTATTCTAAAAATTACATTATTTCCAATTAAATAGTGCAGGGGTGTTAATATGTGTCCCGAGATCTATTTCTTTTTCTACGAAATATGTTTGTTAGCAAATTTAAACATTTCAATTATTCTAAAAATTACATTATTTTCAATTAAATAGTGCAGGGGTGTTAATATGTGTCCCGAGATCTATTTCTTTTTCTACGAAATATGTTTGTTAGCAAATTTAAACATTTCAATTATTCTAAAAATTAAATTATTTACAATTAAAATACTACAGAAAGGTGTTGATATATGTCCCGAGGTCTATTTCTTCTTCTACGAAATATATTTGTTAGCATACTTAAACATTTCAATTATTCTAAAAATTATATTATTTCCAATTAAATAGTGCAGAGGTGTTGATATATGTCCCGAGATCTATTTATTTTTTTACGAAATATGTTTGTTAGCAAATTTAAACATTTCAATTATTCTAAAAATTACATTATTTACAATTAAAATACTGCATGGGTGTCGACATATGTCCCGTGCTTTATTTCTTCTTCTATGAAATATATTTGTTAGCAAACTTAAATATTTCAATTATTCTAAAAAATATATTATTTCCAATGAAATAGTGCAGGGGTGTTGATATATGTCCCAAGATATATTTCTTCTTCTACGAAATATGTTTGTTAGCAAACTTAAAGATTTCAAATATTCTAAAAATTATATTATTTACAATTTAAAATTTATTTTTCACGCCGCTAAATTTTCTGACTACTTAAAAATGCAACAAAAATCCCCCCCGTTGAAGTCAACGGGCTTACAGTTAGTCTATATATTAAGAGTCGATAAAATAATTACTTTCACTCACTCACTTTTCACAAATGTGTGCGTACTGATGTTCTCGAGTCTTTATCTTCTTCTACGAAATGTATTTGTTAGCGTATTTGAAAATTAGTTGAATAAAATATATATACTACAAAAAATGGTTGTTAGCAAACTTGAACATTATTCCAAAAATTAAGCAATTTACGAGGTCTATTTTTGCTACTACGAAAAATGGTTGTTAGCAAACATAAACATAATTCTATAAATTAAATAATTAACGAGGTCGATTTATGCTACTTCGAAAAATGATTGTTAGCAAATTTAAACATTGTTCCAAAAATTAAGCAATTTACGAGGTTTATTTTTGCTACAACGAAAAATGGTTGTTAGCAAACATAAACATAATTCTATAAATTAAATAATTTACGAGGTCGATTTATGCTACTACGAAAAATGATTGTTAGCAAATTCAAACATTATTCCAAAAATTAAATAATTTACGAGGTCTATTTTTGCTACTACGAAAAATGGTTGTTAGCAAACCTAAACATTATTCCAAAAATTAAATAATTTACGAGGTCTATTTTTGCTACTACGAAAAATGGTTGTTAGCAAACTTAAACATTATTCCAAAAATTAAATAATTTACAATTTAAATACTGCAGGGCAGGGCTGTCGATATATGCCCCGAGATATATTCATTTTTCAGATATCAGATTTTCTGGCTGATTCAATAAATAGGTTTGTAATTTATTTTTCACGCCAGTAAATTTTCTGACTACTTAAAAATGCAACCAAAATCTCACGTTGCTGGGCAACGGGCTTACAGCTAGTACATTAATAAATGGCTATTTATACTAAACCAAGTAAAAATAAGTAGCGTGCTGTAAACAATCTGTAATAGAAATATGAAAAAATCATATATAAAGTATAAATAAGTGAGAATAAACTGACTATAATTAAAATGTTTAATCCTACATGGTATATTTATAATTATTTATTTGTAAGAGGTATTAAAGAGAGAATTTCTACAATTTCCGATGACTTGCTTTTATTCTGATAAAGTTAATATTAAAATATATGGCGTATTGGTAATTTGCTACAAAGCACTTTTTTATTAATGGTATGGAATAAGGCAATCAATCCCAGGATCTCGACCAACTTTGCGATCTCATAATAAAGGGATTGTGTTAGAATTAATCTCGGGTTTTTGAGATTCACTATAATATGTTGGAAATCCGTGAAATCCGCTGATAAAAAGCACTCACATCTTTTAATGACTGTGAAATCCGTAAATTCCTAGGTTTTTGAAGTCAGTCTTCGAAAAAGGTGTTCAACTTAAAAAATATTTTAGAATCTCTCAATTTCTGACTTTTTTCCCAATGATCAATCCTAAGATCCAGGAATTCTGGGATCCAAAAAATTGTGAATCCCGAAATCCTGGGATCACAAGTGTCACAATATAATATGTTCTTAAAAACTATTTTTGTAATTTAATGAAATCTATGACATGAAAAAATGGTATTTCATATCAGCATTTTTGTTTCAGGTTCAATGAGTGCTTAAAGTATCTAAGGTTAACAATTGAATTGACTTCTGGGTAGATTACAAGACACGTAAATGTGATGTCATTGGCAACACAAAAGATAAAGGGGCCTTGGCGTATTTTGATATCGGGTTTGCTCAATATAAATTGAGGGCGTTTCAAGATACTTTACTAGCTTTCATGACCTGCTCGACTATTTTTTTATAATGAAAAATTATACAAAAAATCCAGAAATATATTCTTTTAAATTAAATGTGTTGAAACTCATTGAAAGTTATCTCTCCACTTACATTTTTTTATTACTCTGTTCAAAAACATAAGCAAATGTTTTTTTCGATATACATAAATATACCTTATAATTTTACACAACAATTATTGTTACTATTTTCAGCTAGCTATGTTTTGTGGAAATTATATGCGGCGAATTAAAGGTCTTTATTTTTTTCTGGCACTACAGTCCAGGATAAACTTTAGATGCCCAAAATTCAAGATTGAAAGCTTCTATTATTGACTTTTTTTATAATGTGTCCGCCACCAAATGCGGAGTATTTACTCATAATGCAGCATCTTAAGTCTCAAAAGAAGTTGTTGAACGAAAGTTGAACGAAAACTAGTTTTTATTTAGTTTCTCAACTTTTATATTTGAAGGAGGTAGAGATAGAGGAATCGTGTTAGGAAGAAACAGTTGTTGGCTTTTGCCGTTTTAGATAAAATGAACTTTTATAAAATCTTTTGATCTTAGCTATCAATAATTGCTTGAATATTTACAAAACATCATAATTAATATTTTTTTCATTTATGGTGTCTCTGCCGCAGAATCTGAAGATAATAAAAATTATATATTTAATATTTTGTTATCAATGAGACAATAAACATTTTCATGTAATTTAAAAAAAATAAAACATGCTTTTTTAAATCTATAATGATCTCAAATAATGATTTTTTGTTTAAGAAACATATTTAAAAAAAAAATCATTCATCATCATCATCCAGCTTGTTCACACTGGAAAATATTTTATCTGGAGGTCAACAAAAAAAATATTCCATAATTAAAAAACAAGTCCAATTATATAAGTATTTGATATCCATATCAGTAAAGTATTCAGTGGCGTGCCTGGAATGACATGGGGCGCAAAATAACATTTTGACATCTGAAAACAATATGGGTTATACATACGGTGACCGTATTTGTATTGATGAAATTAAAAACAAACCTTAAAATTTATTATCAAATATACAATACATCAAAACGATCTCCCTTCGTAACAAGTAAATGTTGAGCCAAAGTACCTATGTTTGTGACATTTTTGTCGATAAAGCAAGACATCCGTTTACTTAATATATCGCATCTTGTACACAACAAAAATACTCCGTTGCATAAAACATGTATGTACATACTATGCTATGTTGAAACTCACTCTCTTTTACTCGAAAAGTTGTTGAAATCTGCCAACCAGGCAACAAAGAAATTCGCCAGTATTCCTCGTAGGTGTACCTCATTATCTCAATAAGGAATTAAGAAATTCTTCCCTGATTTTTAATAATATTACACACATACTCCTCAGATATGAAATAAATTATCTGTTTTAAATGGGTTCTAAACTCTAATATTTGTTAAGGCTTAGTAACATACAGTGGCGCCACATCGGCTATAGCTAGATGATGTATTTTTTTTTTAAGATTCCTGGTGTGTACATATAATTTGAAATACCCCTTACGGTCATAATAATATAATGGTAAAGTTGTCTCTTCAGTTTAAAAACTTAAGCACCGCACTCATCTCTAATCTACAAAAATCCCAAAATACCATGAAGGATTTCTTATGTTAGCTGAGATAAAAAGATCTAATTTAATGACAAAAAAATCATCATTGCTATCACACTGTAGTGACGAGGCACAGCAGCAACACAAGGTTCGTATAAGATATTATTTATTACTTTTAATAATTACCGTGCTTGAATTTCAAGCTAAAATAGACAGGATTTCCAAAAAACTTATCTGTGTTAGCAATTTCATGATAATTTTTTTAACAATTAATGAATGATAATTAAGGGTGATCTAGAATTTTCAAAAAATCGTTTTTTTTTGTTGATATTTTGAAAGTATAGTATCTTAAAAATATACTCTTAAAGTTTGGTGACGATATTCCGAGTATTTCCGGTCTTACAGCCCATTACAAGGTCAGCGCCAAGGTCTGTAGAAGAGCTGCGTGAAACTTTAAATACTTTAGGTAAAAAAATCTATTTTTTTATAAACAAACCGTTGTTAAAAACGGGTAATTTTTAGACTCGTAACATTGGCAACGCGACATTTTGTCAATTATTTTTTTCATTCTAGTTCCGGTCGTAACTATACTTATAATAATTAAGAATCCGTCATTTTTTTATTTAAAATAAGAGGAAGAGATAAACCATCCCCCATCAGTCAGGTCCATTTATTTGGAGAGGGAGACTTCAGCGCCATTTTTCTTATGTTAATGTTTTTTTTTTTTTTTTTAGTTTTCATATTTGTGTAGTTGATAAGTAATAAAATATGTATTAAAAAGTTTAAAAGCATTTGTTCGTTCCCTTCATACTAAAAAAAATCTTTAAAATTGCTTAAATTTTCGGCCGCTAGACCACCGGGTCCCCTTTTAAGTACATGATACTTTATAACTTATTTATAATTTAAATTAAATATTTTAAGCGGAAATAGTACCACGCATACTCTTACCCAATATGTCAAATATGATATTAAAATGCTAAATTGACCTGTTAAGAATTAAATTCACAACCGTCATATATGTAGTTATACGCCGAAGGGGCAAGAATTTCTTAAAACTTGATACCTAAGTAAATACAAATTAGAACTAAAAGTATATACTTTTATTATTTCTAAAAATTCTCAACTATTCATTTTTAACCCTTTGTTATTTACTCGATGGAGTATTTCTATGATATTATTCTTATTAAAATTATGTTCGTTTTTTATTAGGTGATTGGCAAACTCACCTTATCTTATATGTTCTAAATAAAAGTATGAAAAATAAAGAATTCATATTAAATAATATCTTTAATAGGACGGGTTGCTCGCCACTGCTAAATTTATTCCCAATGGTTTAACCCAGGGGTGGGGAACCTTTTATTCTCTAAAGGCCGCAGAAAACATTGACTAGGGAAACCTTAGCCGGAAACAGGACTTTACGGTCAGAATATGTCAGGAATTTACGAATTTACATAAATTTACAGAACTACAGAATTGACCAGAAGGCCGCATGCCTTATCCTTAAGGACGCAGGCTCCCCACGCCTGGCTTAACCCATCGTAATTGATGCACCTCATTGCTGAATCATTTTATAACGTAAATGTCGTTTGTAGTATCATTATTGTTTGTTTGTTTTTCTATCCTCCCCTCATTACTTCCCGTTTTTATTTTTATAATTTGTCAGAATAGTAAAATTAAAATCATTCATACTTAAACAAGCATTGCGAAAGTAAGATTGTCTGAGGATGCCTCTGAAAGAAGCAAAACACGTGTCACAGTTTGTAGCACAATACGTGGAATAAACTTAGTTATTTTTAATTGTATATGGTAAATCCTTGCCGACCATATTTTTTTAGACTTATTCTGAATGGTCAACATGCAAGGAATATTTTTTCTAGTTTCTCATTATCTAGATATTATTATAACGACACCGTGCTTAAAATGTATATAAAATATTGCGTTGGGGTAGCTAATGAACGATGGCGGCTTACTTTATATACTCGTTATTTTTAAGCAAATATGTCAACTACCAATCATGTTTTATTGTTAGTGGATTCTTAGTGGATAATCATTTCTTTTAGTATAACGCCATTTTTAAAACGATACAAATCAAATAAGCTTTTCGACTCCTAATACTTCTTATCTGAGTAGAACCAGTCATGACCATGTTGTAATTTTTCGGACTAAATTATATTAAAAAATATTGTCCAACCAAATCATGATTAATTATCATTTATAACGATAAATTACACGAATCTTTACTTTCCTTCGAGTGCATAATACAATACATTAATAAACAAAAATAATAAAAGATTTTCAGTACTTTTTCCACATAAAATTTATTAGATCAGGACCGGTTTCATTAATTAACATTCGTATACATTATGAGTTGTGATACGTTGTCCAAGCTATTAAATAAAGTGAACCGAATAATCCTGTTAATACATCATAGTTGTGGAATATTGAGAGATAAATAATCGGTGTAAATTTGTAAACGAAAAAATCACGTACAGAAAACCCACTAAGCCAGGGATGCCCAAATTGAGGCCCAGTAAGCTCGTAGTTGCGGCCTGGCAAAAGAGTTTGAAAATAAAAATAAAATTTATCCATATTAAAATGATATTGTGAAGAAACTGCATAATAACCAAATATAATATATCAGTAAAAACGTTGTCTTTATAACTACGACGTTCCAAAAGAACTGTAACTAGAACTGCTAGAAACATTTATCAGGAAAAGTATATCCACAAATTTTATAAGTCAATTCTTAGCTTAGAGAGCTATCCTAAAAACTGTTATCGCGTTACCTATTTTTCTTCCCTATTCGGATCGACTTACATCTGCGAGCAAACTTTCTCAATTATGAATTTGAACAACTCAAAGCAACGCAACCGACGAACAGACGAAAACCTACACGCGATCTTACGTTTGACCACAACCAATCACGATCCAAATAGTATCCAACTGATGAATAAAATACAGTTCAATACGAGCCATAAATAAACAAATATAAACTATTATAATTATCTTAATTTTTTTTATCTTGTTTGGCCTTGATGATAAATAATTTCCAAAATACGGCCCGTTCTCTGAAAAAATTGGGCACCCCATGCACTAAGCCAATATGTATGAATTAAAATCTCGTCATGATCGATATTTGAGATCTTGGAAACGGGTGTCTTTTACCCTGGAGTAACTCCCGAGTGACAAAAAATCCTTAGTCGTTTATCATTATCTGATGTGATTTACTATGTATTTGGTGATTTAGCCATTATTTTCTCTGCTGCCTTCTCAAACACTAATCACGATTTTACTTCTTTTGCAGATGAAGGCGTTTTTGGTTTTCTTTTTCCTGGCATTTCAAATGTTGAACAATGTTTCGGCATTGACACCATGCAACCTCGCGACCGATTACCGAGGATACAGCCAGTGCATGGGGCAGCAGATGCTCGGTTCATCGCGTATCGTGCAGCAGCCAACCCTTTACCAGCGACCACAAATCATGCAACAACCTCAAATTATGGCCCCAGCTCCGATTATGGCCCCATGTCCAACGGCGAATTGCATCCAATCTAGACAAGTGATACAGGCACCAACGGTTTACCAGCAACAACAAATTATACCGCAAGCACAAATCATACAGCAACCACAAATCATACAGCAACCACAAATCATACCGCAACCACAAATCATACAGCAACCACAAATCATACAGCAACCACAATGCACGTCAATAAGTTGTCTTCAAGCTGCTCCTCAAATTCAGCAACAAGTCTTATACCAACAACCCCAAATTATTCAAGCACCTCAGCCGATAACGATGCCTGCTCAACCGATCGTTTACCAACAACCCCAAATTATTCAAGCACCTCAGCCGATAACGATGCCTGCTCAACCGATCGTTTACCAACAACCCCAAATTATTCAAGCACCTCAGCCGATAGTGATGCCTGCTCAACCGATCGTTTACCAACAACCCTCACAGATGATATACCAACAACCCCAACCGATAGTTTACCAACAGCAAGCATCTTGCAGTGGATGTGTTGTCAGCAATGGTAAGTAATCATATTTTTCAAACAATGATATAAATGTGTTTTATTTTATTTTAAATAAGCCGTACACATTGTTTACTCCTCAAAACGGTTATTATACATATGAAAGGTAGGTCCTTAGTTGATCGCGGTGCCACTGCTTAAGTTAAGTGGCGGCCCTATTCTCAATTCTATTTCAAAATTTAAAAATTCTATATCCAATATTTGAAAAAAAAACAGTAAATGCATGTGTTGCATTTGTATTTTTTAATTCAAATAGCGAATTCGTGATTATTTATATAATATTTATAAATAGGACGTCTCGAACTGAAAGGAATACATAATACGAAATAACACATTATATTCGCTATAGTTCCATAGTTTCCACTAAATTTTCTGTTATTTTTTCTACTAACAATATTAATGAAAATAATCAAGCTTCTCAATGTCAGTGTTGAAGTAAATATCTTTTGAAATATTTAGTTTAACACGAACAAGTGCGATGTTTTAAGTATTAAGAGAAGAGGCAATAATCTGTTTTATTTGTTTCAGGCTGTGTGGGATGCTAAGGTCATACTTTGAACATACAAAAAACAGTAGAAGATAATTAAATAACAACTCAAAATAATTCATGGTCTTGAAGTTAATTAATTATTTGTATTAAATAAACAATGAGAATTTAAAAAAAACATTGCGGTTTTATTATTAGCTAGATATATGTTGCACAAATAAAGGTTCATAAAAAATCATAAAATCTTCACGAGTAACCTTTCTCTTTATTTCAGGAAAAATATTCTTTTTATTTGACATAAAATATTTCAAAAAAAAACAGGGGATCATCTACATCAAAATCGCGAGACAGAAATTTAGAATACTTATTTTGAAACTGCAGTACTTCACTTGTCGGCTTTCAAAAACCAGATTTGAAAAGTCTGTATTTTGCAAAATTGTTGACATTCGAAAGCCGGTTTTTTCAACTTCGTTACCCGGTTATAAATAGAAGAATTAACATATTTGTTTTATTATTCATTAAAAAACGTTAATATTTTCGTTCAGTGCTTTTTTCCCTTTATAATGTGGTGGAACAGCCCTTAGTCTTTTTAATAACTGTGGCGATGGCGTTTTTTGATATGCTAGAGTTGCCTTTAAAAAGTTTACTCACCCTAATGTTTTTACTAACAACCACAAACGAATACGAACTTCTAACGCTGTCTGCACTCAATGCAGACTTGCTTGTTTTGTTTTGATGGCTTAGGAGTCATCAATTGCACGTCAATCACTTCGAAATAATGTCTCTATGGCTTTGTATCTACAAGGTCTTAAAAAATATGCTCATATAAAGACGACGATATAATCGATAATCGGCATCCCACTATTGCAGTGAAATCAGTAATAGAAAATTATTCGATACGGTGAATGTTGTATTGGGACATTACAGTTTTAGATTCAATGTTGTACTATATTTTAAGAATTGTTTAAATAGCTTATCTTAAATAAAAATAAAAAAATTCTCTTAATGACAGATGTCCCACCACATCACCAACATTATTGAATAAAAGAGAATCTTTTAAGCAACAAAAGTTTTTTTAGATGTCCCAGTACAGTTCTCAAGCAACGATGAAGAAAAAAAAACATAATATTATCTTATCCTTCGACTTTAAAGAATACAACATATCTAGACGCCAAGTTATCGAAATATTTTTTCATTATAACTTTGATTGTATCACAATGATAGTATAGTGTTAGTAAAATGTTTCTTATAGATAATTTCAAAATATATCAACACTATTTTATTTAAAGCTTCCGTGAATACATTTTCAAGGAATATTCGTTCCTGATATGGATTTAAGTATTATATAATTAATTTAAAATATGTCTTGATATGATATTATAAATGTAATGATATTAGATTAAAACACTATTGTTTTTGTTGGTTTATATAAATCTCGTGATACATTTTTTTATCAGTCAAAATAATGAAGGTTACAAAGTAGCTTTAGTCTCTAAATATCTTTTCATTTGTAAAGTGATATTGCTATTTATCTCAATGATATATGTTTTAGCTTGTTTCGATAATGCATATTGCGTTTGGTTTTTTATTTAAGTCTAAAACCTACCGTCACAATCAGGCGCGAGCTGCCCAACCAATTGATGTAAGTTTCAAACGGTTATATAAGTTTGTCTCAAAAATAAACATAAAAGGATTTACACTTTGCTGCACCCATCGATATTTAAAGGTTAATAAAAAAAAGATGTATCAAAGTTCCATTATAATCTAGGAACAATTCTATAGTCAAAATTGGTGTTAGCGTACATGGATTTTATAAAGTTATTGTTGTATATTTCAATATGAAAATTAGTCTTGTAATTGAAGACAAACGGTGTTGACACGTACAATTTCGCTTTACTTGTAATGAAACGTGTATCAAAAAAGAATTTTATAAAAATGAATAAAAGTATCAAATAAAAATTTTAGGTCAAAAATACTCCGTTTAATTTAGTTATTTATTTATTTTTTGGATATAAAATTTGTGGAGCTTTTAGTACTAGGACGCGTTACAGTCCAGGTTCTTCTAGTCTCCTTCATCGCTAATGTTTTTGAAAAATTGTATTCCCTTACCATCGTTGCAGACGGAAGGGCGTGATCACTACAATGATAAAAAGTTCACGAGAACTCCATATGCATTATTTTGCAAATTACATTCTATATGCTTCCCCCCCCCCCACACTATATCCGTACATGTACATACACATGGGCATACATACATACACAGATACAGTACACAAAAAAATCAAACAAAGAGTCATTTTCGTGATGCTAAGTTCGTTCTTAAATTGTTAATTTTAGACGAAATATAAGATCTATAGAGGGTCGTCGAGCAGAACTGCTCTTGGTCTAAAACGATTCTCAGGCAATGTCTCATCAAAGTTGTGAAGATTAAAGATTGTTGGGTTAAAAGAAAATCCTACGTCGCTGTGAAAATTTTGAGATATTTCACGAAAGAACTTGCGGATGGTAGGTATTTTAAAGTCTTTGTGAAGCAGCGAGTTGCGCACGTACCACGGGGCGTTATATATCTGTCTCAGTGATTTTTTTTTGGGCAATCTGGAGAGTTTTGATATGTTTGCGGTGAGCATACGTCCATAGTGGAGCAGCGTACACCATGATTGGTCGAGTAATTGTTGTGTATAAGAGCAGCTTGCTTTTGAGAGTAAGTTTGCTCCTCGCGTTAAGCACAAAATACAGCCTTGCGTTTGTAGTATTAGCTTGTCGTTTTTTAATCGCGGCGTGTTCATTAAATTTAAGTCGACTATCTAACGTGAGTCCAAGATACTTAACCGAATTGGACCACTTGATCTCTGCGTTGTGCATACATGCATGTCAGCAAAATTAGGTTTTCTAATAAAACCCTTGGAAAACATTACTGCCGCGCTCTTTTCAGTATTATTTTGATTCGCCATTTGTCGCACCAGTCTGCTATTGTATCGGCAGCTGATTGAACTTGCGTGTCAGCGCTTTGTCGATTTCGAGATTTAGCTAAAATAACTATATCTTCTGCATACTGTGCTATAATTGCGTCGATTTCTCCACCGGAAGAAATGTCATAGGTGTATGTATATATTGTATAATATGGGTCCCAAAATAAAGCCTTGCGGAACTCCCGCCTGAGTTGACTTTGGTGAGGATCGAATTCCATCCATTTTAACGTTGAAAAATATGCCTGTAATGAATGAGTTGAGGATTTTTTCCAGTAGTAATCCTATGTCAGCCTTCGACATTTTGAATACAAGCCATTCGGTTCATACTCTGTCGAAGGCTTTTGCGATATCTTAAAAGAGGCCAGCCGTGATCTCTTTAAGAATGAGTCCACTTGTGATAAACTCCGTTACTCGTAGGAGTTGGTGATTTATCGAATGGCTAAGACGAAAGCCGTGTTGAGTGTCTGGGATGACTTTTTTCATCGTAACAACTTCTTGTAACCTAGTCTTGATTACACGCTCTAGGACTATGCTCATTTCGGGAGCAGACTTGAACATTGAATACGTGTCTTTCCGAAATTAAGTGATTTATTATATAAACACATTTATTTTATTAGTTATTTATTATATTACATAAACACGAAACATTCATTTACTTAGCGTCAGTTCAAGTTCATCCGTGCACTTCAACGCCTGAAGATGCCGAAAGGCGAAACCTGTGTCGTTAGTGACAAAATCTGTGTGAATGTACATAATTTAAACGATTCAAATTTAGCTTAAATAATGTATAAAGATGAACGTTTTAATCATGTCATAAGAGAGAATCTATATATTATATTAATAGTCGATAAAATAATCACAAATCACAACCCACAAATCACAACCAACAAATGTGTGCGTACTGATGTCACAAAATTAAAAAAATTACGACATCTGTTCTGCTACTACTGCGAAAATTCGATAATTCACGAAATTTCTGCTACTACGAAAAATGGTTGTTAGCAAACTTGAACATTATTCCAAATATTAAATAATTTGCGTAATTTCTGCTCCTACGAAAAATGGTTGTTAGCAAACTTGAACATTATTCCAAATATTAAATCATTTACGAAATTTCTGCTCCTACGAAAAATGGTTGTTAGCAAACTTGAACATTATTCCAAATATTAAATAATTTACGAAATTTCTGCTCCTACGAAAAATGGTTGTTAGCAAACTTGAACATTATTCCAAAAATTCAATAATTTACGAAATTTCTGCTACTACAAAAAATGGTTGTTAGCAAACTTGAACATTATTCCAAATATTAAATAATTTACTAAATTTCTGCTCCTACGAAAAATGGTTGTTAGCAAACTTGAACTTTATTCCAAAAATTCAATAATTTACGATATTTCGGCTACTACGACAAATGGTTGTTAGCAAACTTAAACATTATTTCAAATATTAAATATTTTACAAAATTTCTACTCCTACGAAAAATGGTTGTTAGCAAACTTGAACATTATTCCAAATATTAAATAATTTACGAAATTTCTGCTTCTACGAAAAATGGTTGTTAGCAAACTTGAACATTATTCCAAAAATTCAATAATTTACGAAATTTCTGCTACTACGAAAAATGGTTGTTAGCAAACTTGAACATTATTCCAAATACTAAATAATTTACTAAATTTCTGCTCCTACGAAAAATGGTTGTTAGCAAACTTAAACATTATTCCAAAAATTGAATATTTTACGAAATTTATGCTTCTACGAAAAATGGTTGTTAGCAAACTTAAACTTTATTCCAAATATTAAATAATTTACGAAATTTCTGCTACTACGAAAAATGGTTGTTAGCAAACTCAAACATTATTTCAAATATTAAATAATTTACGAAATTTCTGCTCCTACGAAAAATGGTTGTTAGCAAACTCAAACATTATTTCAAATATTAAATAATTTACGAAATTTCGGCTACTACGAAAAATGGTTGTTAGCAAACTTGAACATTATTCCAAATATTAAATAATTTACGAAATTTCTGCTACTACGAAAAATGGTTGTTAGCAAACTCAAACATTATTTCAAATATTAAATAATTTACGAAATTTCTGCTTCTACGAAAAATGGTTGTAAGCAAACTTAAACATAATTCCAAAACTTAAATAATTTACGAAATTTCTGCTACTACGAAAAATGATTGAAAGCAAACTTGAACATTATTCCAAATATTAAATAATTTACGAAATTTCGGCTCCTACGAAAAATGGTTGTTAGCAAACTTGAACATTATTCCAAAAATTAAATAATTTACGAAATTTCGGCTACTACGAAAAATGGTTGTTAGCAAACTTAAAAGTTATTCCAAAATATAATAATTTACGAAATTTCTGCTATTACGAAAAATGGTTGTTAGCAAACTTAAACATTATTCCAAATATTAAACAATTTACGAAATTTCTGCTTCTACGAAAAATGGTTGTTAGCAAACTTGAACATTATTCAAAATATTAAATAATTTACGAAATTTCTGCTCCTACGAAAAATGGTTGTTAGCAAACTTGAACATTATTCCAAAAATTCAATAATTTACGAAATTTCTGCTACTACGAAAAATGGTTGTTAGCAAACTTGAACATTATTCCAAATATTAAATAATTTACTAAATTTCTGCTCCTACGAAAAATGGTTGTTAGCAAACTTGAACTTTATTCCAAAAATTCAATAATTTACGATATTTCGGCTACTACGACAAATGGTTGTTAGCAAACTTAAACTTTATTCCAAAAATTTAATAATTTACGATATTTCTGCTCCTACGAAAAATGGTTGTTAGCAAACTTGAACATTATTCCAAAAATTCAATAATTTACGAAATTTCTGCTCCTACGAAAAATGGTTGTTAGCAAACTTGAACATTATTCCAAATATTAAATAATTTACTAAATTTCTGCTCCTACGAAAAATGGTTGTTAGCAAACTTGAACTTTATTCCGAAAATTCAATAATTTACGATATTTCGGCTATTACGAAAAATGGTTGTTAGCAAACTTAAACTTTATTCCAAAAATTCAATAATTTACGATATTTCGGCTACTACGAAAAATGGTTGTTAGCAAACTTAAACATTATTTCAAATATTAAATATTTTACAAAATTTCTACTCCTACGAAAAATGGTTGTTAGCAAACATGAACATTATTCTAAATATTAAATAATTTACGAAATTTCGGCTACTACGAAAAATGGTTGTTAGCAAACTTAAACATTATTTCAAATATTAAATATTTTACAAAATTTCTACTCCTACGAAAAATGGTTGTTAGCAAACTTGAACATTATTCCAAATATTAAATAATTTACGAAATTTCTGCTTCTACGAAAAATGGTTGTAAGCAAACTTGAACATTATTCCAAAAATTCAATAATTTACGAAATTTCTGCTACTACGAAAAATGGTTGTTAGCAAACTCAAACATTATTTCAAATATTAAATAATTTACGAAATTTCTGCTCCTACGAAAAATGGTTGTTAGCAAACTCAAACATTATTTCAAATATTAAATAATTTACGAAATTTCGGCTACTACGAAAAATGGTTGTTAGCAAACTTGAACATTATTCCAAATATTAAATAATTTACGAAATTTCTGCTACTACGAAAAATGGTTGTTAGCAAACTCAAACATTATTTCAAATATTAAATAATTTACGAAATTTCTGCTTCTACGAAAAATGGTTGTAAGCAAACTTAAACATAATTCCAAAACTTAAATAATTTACGAAATTTCTGCTACTACGAAAAATGATTGAAAGCAAACTTGAACATTATTCCAAATATTAAATAATTTACAAAATTTCGGCTCCTACGAAAAATGGTTGTTAGCAAACTTGAACATTATTCCAAAAATTAAATAATTTACGAAATTTCGGCTACTACGAAAAATGGTTGTTAGCAAACTTAAAAGTTATTCCAAAATATAATAATTTACGAAATTTCTGCTATTACGAAAAATGATTGTTAGCAAACTTAAACATTATTCCAAATATTAAACAATTTACGAAATTTCTGCTTCTACGAAAAATGGTTGTTAGCAAACTTGAACATTATTCAAAATATTAAATAATTTACGAAATTTCTGCTCCTACGAAAAATGGTTGTTAGCAAACTTGAACATTATTCCAAAAATTCAATAATTTACGAAATTTCTGCTACTACGAAAAATGGTTGTTAGCAAACATGAACATTATTCTAAATATTAAATAATTTACGAAATTTCGGCTACTACGAAAAATGATTGTTAGCAAACTTAAACATTATTTCAAATATTAAATATTTTACAAAATTTCTACTCCTACGAAAAATGGTTGTTAGCAAACTTGAACATTATTCCAAATACTAAATAATTTACTAAATTTCTGCTCCTACGAAAAATGGTTGTTAGCAAACTTAAACATTATTCCAAAAATTGAATATTTTACGAAATTTATGCTTCTACGAAAAATGGTTGTTAGCAAACTTAAACTTTATTCCAAATATTAAATAATTTACAAAATTTCTGCTACTACGAAAAATGGTTGTTAGCAAACTCAAACATTATTTCAAATATTAAATAATTTACGAAATTTCTGCTCCTACGAAAAATGGTTGTTAGCAAACTCAAACATTATTTCAAATATTAAATAATTTACGAAATTTCGGCTACTACGAAAAATGGTTGTTAGCAAACTTGAACATTATTCCAAATATTAAATAATTTACGAAATTTCTGCTACTACGAAAAATGGTTGTTAGCAAACTCAAACATTATTTCAAATATTAAATAATTTACGAAATTTCTGCTTCTACGAAAAATGGTTGTAAGCAAACTTGAACATTATTCCAAATATTAAATAATTTACGAAATTTCTGCTCCTACGAAAAATGGTTGTTAGCAAACTTAAACATTATTCCAAAAATTGAATATTTTACGAAATTTATGCTTCTACGAAAAATGGTTGTTAGCAAACTTAAACTTTATTCCAAATATTAAATAATTTACAAAATTTCTGCTACTACGAAAAATGGTTGTTAGCAAACTCAAACATTATTTCAAATATTAAATAATTTACGAAATTTCTGCTCCTACGAAAAATGGTTGTTAGCAAACTCAAACATTATTTCAAATATTAAATAATTTACGAAATTTCGGCTACTACGAAAAATGGTTGTTAGCAAACTTGAACATTATTCCAAATATTAAATAATTTACGAAATTTCTGCTACTACGAAAAATGGTTGTTAGCAAACTCAAACATTATTTCAAATATTAAATAATTTACGAAATTTCTGCTTCTACGAAAAATGGTTGTAAGCAAACTTAAACATAATTCCAAAACTTAAATAATTTACGAAATTTCTGCTACTACGAAAAATGATTGAAAGCAAACTTGAACATTATTCCAAATATTAAATAATTTACAAAATTTCGGCTCCTACGAAAAATGGTTGTTAGCAAACTTGAACATTATTCCAAAAATTAAATAATTTACGAAATTTCGGCTACTACGAAAAATGGTTGTTAGCAAACTTAAAAGTTATTCCAAAATATAATAATTTACGAAATTTCTGCTATTACGAAAAATGGTTGTTAGCAAACTTAAACATTATTCCAAATATTAAACAATTTACGAAATTTCTGCTTCTACGAAAAATGGTTGTTAGCAAACTTGAACATTATTCAAAATATTAAATAATTTACGAAATTTCTGCTCCTACGAAAAATGGTTGTTAGCAAACTTGAACTTTATTCCGAAAATTCAATAATTTACGATATTTCGGCTATTACGAAAAATGGTTGTTAGCAAACTTAAACTTTATTCCAAAAATTCAATAATTTACGATATTTCGGCTACTACGAAAAATGGTTGTTAGCAAACTTAAACATTATTTCAAATATTAAATATTTTACGAAATTTCTACTCCTACGAAAAATGGTTGTTAGCAAACATGAACATTATTCTAAATATTAAATAATTTACGAAATTTCGGCTACTACGAAAAATGGTTGTTAGCAAACTTAAACATTATTTCAAATATTAAATATTTTACAAAATTTCTACTCCTACGAAAAATGGTTGTTAGCAAACTTGAACATTATTCCAAATATTAAATAATTTACGAAATTTCTGCTTCTACGAAAAATGGTTGTAAGCAAACTTGAACATTATTCCAAAAATTCAATAATTTACGAAATTTCTGCTACTACGAAAAATGGTTGTTAGCAAACTTGAACATTATTCCAAATACTAAATAATTTACTAAATTTCTGCTCCTACGAAAAATGGTTGTTAGCAAACTTAAAAATTATTCCAAAAATTGAATATTTTGCGAAATTTATGCTTCTACGAAAAATGGTTGTTAGCAAACTTAAACTTTATTCCAAATATTAAATAATTTACAAAATTTCTGCTACTACGAAAAATGGTTGTTAGCAAACTCAAACATTATTTCAAATATTAAATAATTTACGAAATTTCTGCTCCTACGAAAAATGGTTGTTAGCAAACTCAAACATTATTTCAAATATTAAATAATTTACGAAATTTCGGCTACTACGAAAAATGGTTGTTAGCAAACTTGAACATTATTCCAAATATTAAATAATTTACGAAATTTCTGCTACTACGAAAAATGGTTGTTAGCAAACTCAAACATTATTTCAAATATTAAATAATTTACGAAATTTCTGCTTCTACGAAAAATGGTTGTAAGCAAACTTAAACATAATTCCAAAACTTAAATAATTTACGAACATTATTCCAAATATTAAATAATTTACTAAATTTCTGCTCCTACGAAAAATGGTTGTTAGCAAACTTGAACTTTATTCCGAAAATTCAATAATTTACGATATTTCGGCTATTACGAAAAATGGTTGTTAGCAAACTTAAACTTTATTCCAAAAATTCAATAATTTACGATATTTCGGCTACTACGAAAAATGGTTGTTAGCAAACTCAAACATTATTTCAAATATTAAATAATTTACGAAATTTCTGCTTCTACGAAAAATGGTTGTAAGCAAACTTAAACATAATTCCAAAACTTAAATAATTTACGAAATTTCTGCTACTACGAAAAATGATTGAAAGCAAACTTGAACATTATTCCAAATATTAAATAATTTACGAAATTTCGGCTCCTACGAAAAATGGTTGTTAGCAAACTTGAACATTATTCCAAAAATTAAATAATTTACGAAATTTCGGCTACTACGAAAAATGGTTGTTAGCAAACTTAAAAGTTATTCCAAAATATAATAATTTACGAAATTTCTGCTATTACGAAAAATGGTTGTTAGCAAACTTAAACATTATTCCAAATATTAAACAATTTACGAAATTTCTGCTACTACGAAAAATGGTTGTTAGCAAACTCAAACATTATTTCAAATATTAAATAATTTACGAAATTTCTGCTTCAACGAAAAATGGTTGTTAGCAAACTTGAACATTATTCAAAATATTAAATAATTTACGAAATTTCTGCTCCTACGAAAAATGGTTGTTAGCACACTTGAACATTATTCCAAAAATTCAATAATTTACGAAATTTCTGCTACTACGAAAAATGGTTGTTAGCAAACTTGAACATTATTCCAAATATTAAATAATTTACTAAATTTCTGCTCCTACGAAAAATGGTTGTTAGCAAACTTGAACTTTATTCCAAAAATTCAATAATTTACGATATTTCGGCTACTACGACAAATGGTTGTTAGCAAACTTAAACTTTATTCCAAAAATTTAATAATTTACGAACATTATTCCAAATATTAAATAATTTACTAAATTTCTGCTCCTACGAAAAATGGTTGTTAGCAAACTTGAACTTTATTCCGAAAATTCAATAATTTACGATATTTCGGCTATTACGAAAAATGGTTGTTAGCAAACTTAAACTTTATTCCAAAAATTCAATAATTTACGATATTTCGGCTACTACGAAAAATGGTTGTTAGCAAACTTAAACATTATTTCAAATATTAAATATTTTACGAAATTTCTACTCCTACGAAAAATGGTTGTTAGCAAACATGAACATTATTCTAAATATTAAATAATTTACGAAATTTCGGCTACTACGAAAAATGGTTGTTAGCAAACTTAAACATTATTTCAAATATTAAATATTTTACAAAATTTCTACTCCTACGAAAAATGGTTGTTAGCAAACTTGAACATTATTCCAAATATTAAATAATTTACGAAATTTCTGCTTCTACGAAAAATGGTTGTAAGCAAACTTGAACATTATTCCAAAAATTCAATAATTTACGAAATTTCTGCTACTACGAAAAATGGTTGTTAGCAAACTTGAACATTATTCCAAATACTAAATAATTTACTAAATTTCTGCTCCTACAAAAAATGGTTGTTAGCAAACTTAAAAATTATTCCAAAAATTGAATATTTTGCGAAATTTATGCTTCTACGAAAAATGGTTGTTAGCAAACTTAAACTTTATTCCAAATATTAAATAATTTACAAAATTTCTGCTACTACGAAAAATGGTTGTTAGCAAACTCAAACATTATTTCAAATATTAAATAATTTACGAAATTTCTGCTCCTACGAAAAATGGTTGTTAGCAAACTCAAACATTATTTCAAATATTAAATAATTTACGAAATTTCGGCTACTACGAAAAATGGTTGTTAGCAAACTTGAACATTATTCCAAATATTAAATAATTTACGAAATTTCTGCTACTACGAAAAATGGTTGTTAGCAAACTCAAACATTATTTCAAATATTAAATAATTTACGAAATTTCTGCTTCTACGAAAAATGGTTGTAAGCAAACTTAAACATAATTCCAAAACTTAAATAATTTACGAAATTTCTGCTACTACGAAAAATGATTGAAAGCAAACTTGAACATTATTCCAAATATTAAATAATTTACGAAATTTCGGCTCCTACGAAAAATGGTTGTTAGCAAACTTGAACATTATTCCAAAAATTAAATAATTTACGAAATTTCGGCTACTACGAAAAATGGTTGTTAGCAAACTTAAAAGTTATTCCAAAATATAATAATTTACGAAATTTCTGCTATTACGAAAAATGGTTGTTAGCAAACTTAAACATTATTCCAAATATTAAACAATTTACGAAATTTCTGCTACTACGAAAAATGGTTGTTAGCAAACTCAAACATTATTTCAAATATTAAATAATTTACGAAATTTCTGCTTCAACGAAAAATGGTTGTTAGCAAACTTGAACATTATTCAAAATATTAAATAATTTACGAAATTTCTGCTCCTACGAAAAATGGTTGTTAGCACACTTGAACATTATTCCAAAAATTCAATAATTTACGAAATTTCTGCTACTACGAAAAATGGTTGTTAGCAAACTTGAACATTATTCCAAATATTAAATAATTTACTAAATTTCTGCTCCTACGAAAAATGGTTGTTAGCAAACTTGAACTTTATTCCAAAAATTCAATAATTTACGATATTTCGGCTACTACGACAAATGGTTGTTAGCAAACTTAAACTTTATTCCAAAAATTTAATAATTTACGAACATTATTCCAAATATTAAATAATTTACTAAATTTCTGCTCCTACGAAAAATGGTTGTTAGCAAACTTGAACTTTATTCCGAAAATTCAATAATTTACGATATTTCGGCTATTACGAAAAATGGTTGTTAGCAAACTTAAACTTTATTCCAAAAATTCAATAATTTACGATATTTCGGCTACTACGAAAAATGGTTGTTAGCAAACTTAAACATTATTTCAAATATTAAATATTTTACGAAATTTCTACTCCTACGAAAAATGGTTGTTAGCAAACATGAACATTATTCTAAATATTAAATAATTTACGAAATTTCGGCTACTACGAAAAATGGTTGTTAGCAAACTTAAACATTATTTCAAATATTAAATATTTTACAAAATTTCTACTCCTACGAAAAATGGTTGTTAGCAAACTTGAACATTATTCCAAATATTAAATAATTTACGAAATTTCTGCTTCTACGAAAAATGGTTGTAAGCAAACTTGAACATTATTCCAAAAATTCAATAATTTACGAAATTTCTGCTACTACGAAAAATGGTTGTTAGCAAACTTGAACATTATTCCAAATACTAAATAATTTACTAAATTTCTGCTCCTACGAAAAATGGTTGTTAGCAAACTTAAAAATTATTCCAAAAATTGAATATTTTGCGAAATTTATGCTTCTACGAAAAATGGTTGTTAGCAAACTTAAACTTTATTCCAAATATTAAATAATTTACAAAATTTCTGCTACTACGAAAAATGGTTGTTAGCAAACTCAAACATTATTTCAAATATTAAATAATTTACGAAATTTCTGCTCCTACGAAAAATGGTTGTTAGCAAACTCAAACATTATTTCAAATATTAAATAATTTACGAAATTTCGGCTACTACGAAAAATGGTTGTTAGCAAACTTGAACATTATTCCAAATATTAAATAATTTACGAAATTTCTGCTCCTACGAAAAATGGTTGTTAGCAAACTCAAACATTATTTCAAATATTAAATAATTTACGAAATTTCGGCTACTACGAAAAATGGTTGTTAGCAAACTTGAACATTATTCCAAATATTAAATAATTTACGAAATTTCTGCTACTACGAAAAATGGTTGTTAGCAAACTCAAACATTATTCCAAAAATTAAATAATTTACGAAATTTCTGCTTCTACGAAAAATGGTTGTAAGCAAACTTGAACATTATTCCAAATATTAAATAATTTACGAAATTTCTGCTCCTACGAAAAATGGTTGTTAGCAAACTTAAACATTATTCCAAAAATTGAATATTTTACGAAATTTATGCTTCTACGAAAAATGGTTGTTAGCAAACTTAAACTTTATTCCAAATATTAAATAATTTACAAAATTTCTGCTACTACGAAAAATGGTTGTTAGCAAACTCAAACATTATTTCAAATATTAAATAATTTACGAAATTTCTGCTCCTACGAAAAATGGTTGTTAGCAAACTCAAACATTATTTCAAATATTAAATAATTTACGAAATTTCGGCTACTACGAAAAATGGTTGTTAGCAAACTTGAACATTATTCCAAATATTAAATAATTTACGAAATTTCTGCTACTACGAAAAATGGTTGTTAGCAAACTCAAACATTATTTCAAATATTAAATAATTTACGAAATTTCTGCTTCTACGAAAAATGGTTGTAAGCAAACTTAAACATAATTCCAAAACTTAAATAATTTACGAAATTTCTGCTACTACGAAAAATGATTGAAAGCAAACTTGAACATTATTCCAAATATTAAATAATTTACAAAATTTCGGCTCCTACGAAAAATGGTTGTTAGCAAACTTGAACATTATTCCAAAAATTAAATAATTTACGAAATTTCGGCTACTACGAAAAATGGTTGTTAGCAAACTTAAAAGTTATTCCAAAATATAATAATTTACGAAATTTCTGCTATTACGAAAAATGGTTGTTAGCAAACTTAAACATTATTCCAAATATTAAACAATTTACGAAATTTCTGCTTCTACGAAAAATGGTTGTTAGCAAACTTGAACATTATTCAAAATATTAAATAATTTACGAAATTTCTGCTCCTACGAAAAATGGTTGTTAGCAAACTTAAACATAATTCCAAAACTTAAATAATTTACGAAATTTCTGCTACTACGAAAAATGGTTGTTAGCAAACTTGAACATTATTCCAAATATTAAATAATTTACTAAATTTCTGCTCCTACGAAAAATGGTTGTTAGAAAACTTGAACTTTATTCCAAAAATTCAATAATTTACGATATTTCGGCGACTACGACAAATGGTTGTTAGCAAACTAAAACTTTATTCCAAAAATTTAATAATTTACGAACATTATTCCAAATATTAAATAATTTACTAAATTTCTGCTCCTACGAAAAATGGTTGTTAGCAAACTTGAACTTTATTCCGAAAATTCAATAATTTACGATATTTCGGCTATTACGAAAAATGGTTGTTAGCAAACTTAAACTTTATTCCAAAAATTCAATAATTTACGATATTTCGGCTACTACGAAAAATGGTTGTTAGCAAACTTAAACATTATTTCAAATATTAAATATTTTACGAAATTTCTACTCCTACGAAAAATGGTTGTTAGCAAACATGAACATTATTCTAAATATTAAATAATTTACGAAATTTCGGCTACTACGAAAAATGGTTGTTAGCAAACTTAAACATTATTTCAAATATTAAATATTTTACAAAATTTCTACTCCTACGAAAAATGGTTGTTAGCAAACTTGAACATTATTCCAAATATTAAATAATTTACGAAATTTCTGCTTCTACGAAAAATGGTTGTAAGCAAACTTGAACATTATTCCAAAAATTCAATAATTTACGAAATTTCTGCTACTACGAAAAATGGTTGTTAGCAAACTTGAACATTATTCCAAATACTAAATAATTTACTAAATTTCTGCTCCTACGAAAAATGGTTGTTAGCAAACTTAAAAATTATTCCAAAAATTGAATATTTTGCGAAATTTATGCTTCTACGAAAAATGGTTGTTAGCAAACTTAAACTTTATTCCAAATATTAAATAATTTACAAAATTTCTGCTACTACGAAAAATGGTTGTTAGCAAACTCAAACATTATTTCAAATATTAAATAATTTACGAAATTTCTGCTCCTACGAAAAATGGTTGTTAGCAAACTCAAACATTATTTCAAATATTAAATAATTTACGAAATTTCGGCTACTACGAAAAATGGTTGTTAGCAAACTTGAACATTATTCCAAATATTAAATAATTTACGAAATTTCTGCTACTACGAAAAATGGTTGTTAGCAAACTCAAACATTATTTCAAATATTAAATAATTTACGAAATTTCTGCTTCTACGAAAAATGGTTGTAAGCAAACTTAAACATAATTCCAAAACTTAAATAATTTACGAAATTTCTGCTACTACGAAAAATGATTGAAAGCAAACTTGAACATTATTCCAAATATTAAATAATTTACGAAATTTCGGCTCCTACGAAAAATGGTTGTTAGCAAACTTGAACATTATTCCAAAAATTAAATAATTTACGAAATTTCGGCTACTACGAAAAATGGTTGTTAGCAAACTTAAAAGTTATTCCAAAATATAATAATTTACGAAATTTCTGCTATTACGAAAAATGGTTGTTAGCAAACTTAAACATTATTCCAAATATTAAACAATTTACGAAATTTCTGCTACTACGAAAAATGGTTGTTAGCAAACTCAAACATTATTTCAAATATTAAATAATTTACGAAATTTCTGCTTCAACGAAAAATGGTTGTTAGCAAACTTGAACATTATTCAAAATATTAAATAATTTACGAAATTTCTGCTCCTACGAAAAATGGTTGTTAGCACACTTGAACATTATTCCAAAAATTCAATAATTTACGAAATTTCTGCTACTACGAAAAATGGTTGTTAGCAAACTTGAACATTATTCCAAATACTAAATAATTTACTAAATTTCTGCTCCTACGAAAAATGGTTGTTAGCAAACTTAAAAATTATTCCAAAAATTGAATATTTTGCGAAATTTATGCTTCTACGAAAAATGGTTGTTAGCAAACTTAAACTTTATTCCAAATATTAAATAATTTACAAAATTTCTGCTACTACGAAAAATGGTTGTTAGCAAACTCAAACATTATTTCAAATATTAAATAATTTACGAAATTTCTGCTCCTACGAAAAATGGTTGTTAGCAAACTCAAACATTATTTCAAATATTAAATAATTTACGAAATTTCGGCTACTACGAAAAATGGTTGTTAGCAAACTTGAACATTATTCCAAATATTAAATAATTTACGAAATTTCTGCTCCTACGAAAAATGGTTGTTAGCAAACTCAAACATTATTTCAAATATTAAATAATTTACGAAATTTCGGCTACTACGAAAAATGGTTGTTAGCAAACTTGAACATTATTCCAAATATTAAATAATTTACGAAATTTCTGCTACTACGAAAAATGGTTGTTAGCAAACTCAAACATTATTCCAAAAATTAAATAATTTACGAAATTTCTGCTTCTACGAAAAATGGTTGTAAGCAAACTTGAACATTATTCCAAATATTAAATAATTTACGAAATTTCTGCTCCTACGAAAAATGGTTGTTAGCAAACTTAAACATTATTCCAAAAATTGAATATTTTACGAAATTTATGCTTCTACGAAAAATGGTTGTTAGCAAACTTAAACTTTATTCCAAATATTAAATAATTTACAAAATTTCTGCTACTACGAAAAATGGTTGTTAGCAAACTCAAACATTATTTCAAATATTAAATAATTTACGAAATTTCTGCTCCTACGAAAAATGGTTGTTAGCAAACTCAAACATTATTTCAAATATTAAATAATTTACGAAATTTCGGCTACTACGAAAAATGGTTGTTAGCAAACTTGAACATTATTCCAAATATTAAATAATTTACGAAATTTCTGCTACTACGAAAAATGGTTGTTAGCAAACTCAAACATTATTTCAAATATTAAATAATTTACGAAATTTCTGCTTCTACGAAAAATGGTTGTAAGCAAACTTAAACATAATTCCAAAACTTAAATAATTTACGAAATTTCTGCTACTACGAAAAATGATTGAAAGCAAACTTGAACATTATTCCAAATATTAAATAATTTACAAAATTTCGGCTCCTACGAAAAATGGTTGTTAGCAAACTTGAACATTATTCCAAAAATTAAATAATTTACGAAATTTCGGCTACTACGAAAAATGGTTGTTAGCAAACTTAAAAGTTATTCCAAAATATAATAATTTACGAAATTTCTGCTATTACGAAAAATGGTTGTTAGCAAACTTAAACATTATTCCAAATATTAAACAATTTACGAAATTTCTGCTTCTACGAAAAATGGTTGTTAGCAAACTTGAACATTATTCAAAATATTAAATAATTTACGAAATTTCTGCTCCTACGAAAAATGGTTGTTAGCAAACTTGAACATTATTCCAAAAATTCAATAATTTACGAAATTTCTGCAACTACGAAAAATGGTTGTTAGCAAACTTGAACATTATTCCAAATATTAAATAATTTACTAAATTTCTGCTCCTACGAAAAATGGTTGTTAGAAAACTTGAACTTTATTCCAAAAATTCAATAATTTACGATATTTCGGCGACTACGACAAATGGTTGTTAGCAAACTAAAACTTTATTCCAAAAATTTAATAATTTACGAACATTATTCCAAATATTAAATAATTTACTAAATTTCTGCTCCTACGAAAAATGGTTGTTAGCAAACTTGAACTTTATTCCGAAAATTCAATAATTTACGATATTTCGGCTATTACGAAAAATGGTTGTTAGCAAACTTAAACTTTATTCCAAAAATTCAATAATTTACGATATTTCGGCTACTACGAAAAATGGTTGTTAGCAAACTTAAACATTATTTCAAATATTAAATATTTTACGAAATTTCTACTCCTACGAAAAATGGTTGTTAGCAAACATGAACATTATTCTAAATATTAAATAATTTACGAAATTTCGGCTACTACGAAAAATGGTTGTTAGCAAACTTAAACATTATTTCAAATATTAAATATTTTACAAAATTTCTACTCCTACGAAAAATGGTTGTTAGCAAACTTGAACATTATTCCAAATATTAAATAATTTACGAAATTTCTGCTTCTACGAAAAATGGTTGTAAGCAAACTTGAACATTATTCCAAAAATTCAATAATTTACGAAATTTCTGCTACTACGAAAAATGGTTGTTAGCAAACTTGAACATTATTCCAAATACTAAATAATTTACTAAATTTCTGCTCCTACGAAAAATGGTTGTTAGCAAACTTAAAAATTATTCCAAAAATTGAATATTTTGCGAAATTTATGCTTCTACGAAAAATGGTTGTTAGCAAACTTAAACTTTATTCCAAATATTAAATAATTTACAAAATTTCTGCTACTACGAAAAATGGTTGTTAGCAAACTCAAACATTATTTCAAATATTAAATAATTTACGAAATTTCTGCTCCTACGAAAAATGGTTGTTAGCAAACTCAAACATTATTTCAAATATTAAATAATTTACGAAATTTCGGCTACTACGAAAAATGGTTGTTAGCAAACTCAAACATTATTTCAAATATTAAATAATTTACGAAATTTCTGCTTCTACGAAAAATGGTTGTAAGCAAACTTAAACATAATTCCAAAACTTAAATAATTTACGAAATTTCTGCTACTACGAAAAATGATTGAAAGCAAACTTGAACATTATTCCAAATATTAAATAATTTACGAAATTTCGGCTCCTACGAAAAATGGTTGTTAGCAAACTTGAACATTATTCCAAAAATTAAATAATTTACGAAATTTCGGCTACTACGAAAAATGGTTGTTAGCAAACTTAAAAGTTATTCCAAAATATAATAATTTACGAAATTTCTGCTATTACGAAAAATGGTTGTTAGCAAACTTAAACATTATTCCAAATATTAAACAATTTACGAAATTTCTGCTACTACGAAAAATGGTTGTTAGCAAACTCAAACATTATTTCAAATATTAAATAATTTACGAAATTTCTGCTTCAACGAAAAATGGTTGTTAGCAAACTTGAACATTATTCAAAATATTAAATAATTTACGAAATTTCTGCTCCTACGAAAAATGGTTGTTAGCACACTTGAACATTATTCCAAAAATTCAATAATTTACGAAATTTCTGCTACTACGAAAAATGGTTGTTAGCAAACTTGAACATTATTCCAAATATTAAATAATTTACTAAATTTCTGCTCCTACGAAAAATGGTTGTTAGCAAACTTGAACTTTATTCCAAAAATTCAATAATTTACGATATTTCGGCTACTACGACAAATGGTTGTTAGCAAACTTAAACTTTATTCCAAAAATTTAATAATTTACGAACATTATTCCAAATATTAAATAATTTACTAAATTTCTGCTCCTACGAAAAATGGTTGTTAGCAAACTTGAACTTTATTCCGAAAATTCAATAATTTACGATATTTCGGCTATTACGAAAAATGGTTGTTAGCAAACTTAAACTTTATTCCAAAAATTCAATAATTTACGATATTTCGGCTACTACGAAAAATGGTTGTTAGCAAACTTAAACATTATTTCAAATATTAAATATTTTACGAAATTTCTACTCCTACGAAAAATGGTTGTTAGCAAACATGAACATTATTCTAAATATTAAATAATTTACGAAATTTCGGCTACTACGAAAAATGGTTGTTAGCAAACTTAAACATTATTTCAAATATTAAATATTTTACAAAATTTCTACTCCTACGAAAAATGGTTGTTAGCAAACTTGAACATTATTCCAAATATTAAATAATTTACGAAATTTCTGCTTCTACGAAAAATGGTTGTAAGCAAACTTGAACATTATTCCAAAAATTCAATAATTTACGAAATTTCTGCTACTACGAAAAATGGTTGTTAGCAAACTTGAACATTATTCCAAATACTAAATAATTTACTAAATTTCTGCTCCTACGAAAAATGGTTGTTAGCAAACTTAAAAATTATTCCAAAAATTGAATATTTTGCGAAATTTATGCTTCTACGAAAAATGGTTGTTAGCAAACTAAAACTTTATTCCAAATATTAAATAATTTACAAAATTTCTGCTACTACGAAAAATGGTTGTTAGCAAACTCAAACATTATTTCAAATATTAAATAATTTACGAAATTTCTGCTCCTACGAAAAATGGTTGTTAGCAAACTCAAACATTATTTCAAATATTAAATAATTTACGAAATTTCGGCTACTACGAAAAATGGTTGTTAGCAAACTTGAACATTATTCCAAATATTAAATAATTTACGAAATTTCTGCTACTACGAAAAATGGTTGTTAGCAAACTCAAACATTATTTCAAATATTAAATAATTTACGAAATTTCTGCTTCTACGAAAAATGGTTGTAAGCAAACTTAAACATAATTCCAAAACTTAAATAATTTACGAAATTTCTGCTACTACGAAAAATGATTGAAAGCAAACTTGAACATTATTCCAAATATTAAATAATTTACGAAATTTCGGCTCCTACGAAAAATGGTTGTTAGCAAACTTGAACATTATTCCAAAAATTAAATAATTTACGAAATTTCGGCTACTACGAAAAATGGTTGTTAGCAAACTTAAAAGTTATTCCAAAATATAATAATTTACGAAATTTCTGCTATTACGAAAAATGGTTGTTAGCAAACTTAAACATTATTCCAAATATTAAACAATTTACGAAATTTCTGCTACTACGAAAAATGGTTGTTAGCAAACTCAAACATTATTTCAAATATTAAATAATTTACGAAATTTCTGCTTCAACGAAAAATGGTTGTTAGCAAACTTGAACATTATTCAAAATATTAAATAATTTACGAAATTTCTGCTCCTACGAAAAATGGTTGTTAGCACACTTGAACATTATTCCAAAAATTCAATAATTTACGAAATTTCTGCTACTACGAAAAATGGTTGTTAGCAAACTTGAACATTATTCCAAATATTAAATAATTTACTAAATTTCTGCTCCTACGAAAAATGGTTGTTAGCAAACTTGAACTTTATTCCAAAAATTCAATAATTTACGATATTTCGGCTACTACGACAAATGGTTGTTAGCAAACTTAAACTTTATTCCAAAAATTTAATAATTTACCATATTTCTGCTCCTACGAAAAATGGTTGTTAGCAAACTTGAACATTATTCCAAAAAATTCAATAATTTACGAAATTTCTGCTCCTACGAAAAATGGTTGTTAGCAAAATTGAACATTATTCCAAAAATTCAATAATTTACGAAATTTCTGCTCCTACGAAAAATGGTTGTTAGCAAACTTGAACTTTATTCCGAAAATTCAATAATTTACGATATTTCGGCTATTACAAAAAATGGTTGTTAGCAAACTTAAACTTTATTCCAAAAATTCAATAATTTACGATATTTCGGCTACTTCGAAAAATGGTTGTTAGCAAACTTAAACATTATTTCAAATATTAAATATTTTACGAAATTTCTACTCCTACGAAAAATGGTTGTTAGCAAACATGAACATTATTCTAAATATTAAATAATTTACGAAATTTTGGCTACTACGAAAAATGGTTGTTAGCAAACTTAAACATTATTTCAAATATTAAATATTTTACAAAATTTATACTCCTACGAAAAATGGTTGTTAGCAAACTTGAACATTATTCCAAATATTAAATAATTTACGAAATTTCTGCTTCTACGAAAAATGGTTGTTAGCAAACTTGAACATTATTCCAAAAATTCAATAATTTACGAAATTTCTGCTACTACGAAAAATGGTTGTTAGCAAACTTGAACATTATTCCAAATACTAAATAATTTACTAAATTTCTGCTCCTACGAAAAATGGTTGTTAGCAAACTTAAACATTATTCCAAAAATTGAATATTTTACGAAATTTATGCTTCTACGAAAAATGGTTGTTAGCAAACTTAAACTTTATTCCAAAAATTCAATAATTCACGAAATTTCTGCTACTTCGAAAAATGGTTGTTAGCAAACTTAAACATTATTCCAAAAATTGAATATTTTACGAAATTTATGCTTCTACGAAAAATGGTTGTTAGCATACTTAAACTTTATTCCAAAAATTCAATAATTCACGAAATTTCTGCTACTGCGAAAAATGGTTGTTAGCAAACTTGAACATTATTCCAAATATTAAATAATTTACTAAATTTCTGCTCCTACGAAAAATGGTTGTTAGAAAACTTTAACTTTATTCCGAAAATTTAATAATTTAGGATATTTCGGCTATTACGAAAAATGGTTGTTAGCAAACTTAAACTTTATTCCAAAAATTCAATAATTTACGATATTTGGCTACTGCGAAAAATGGTTGTTAGCAAACTTAAACATTATTTCAAATATTAAATATTTTACGAAATTTCTACTCCTACGAAAAATGGTTGTTAGCAAACATGAACATTATTCTAAATATTAAATAATTTACGAAATTTCGGCTACTACGAAAAATGGTTGTTAGCAAACTTAAACATTATTCCAAAAATTGAATATTTTACGATATTTCTGCTACTACGAAAAATGGTTGTTAGCAAACATAAACATTATTCCAAAAATTAAATAATTTACGAAATTTCTGGTAACTATAAAAATAAAATAAATAAAAATTAAATGAAATAAAATAAAATAAAATAAAATAAAATAAAATAAAATACCATAAAATAAAATTAAAATTAATACTATGCAACAAAAATCTCACGTTGCTGGGCAACGGGCTTACAGCTAGTTTAGATATAAAAATTGAACGTTAAGAGAATTTATCAGTAGCCAGAAAAACTCCTTTTTATATTTGTCAGCTTGCGCTTGACAGTGCCACGTAATAAAAGCTT